>BSBN01000425.1:2526155-3789233 GCA_027924645.1 Cunninghamia lanceolata | reverse complement strand
AACTCTACAGGCCCTCCTAACACTGTAAGTCATGCCAAAGGTGGAGATCGGTATGACTCTCACCGAAGCATTAATGGAACGAAGGGAACTAGTAGCGTCAGCGGGAGATTATCATCAAAAAGAAAAAAACAAGGAGTTTCCAAAACTCTAAGGTCTCCTGATTGAAGAAATATGCTTCGGCAAGGCTTACACCGATATGCATGGAGATCTGGACCAGAAGATTCTTCATAGAACCGAACCCGACAGAGTTAAGGGTATAAATAAATAGTTTGTCAAGTTCGACGAATGAAATTTGAGTTTGGCAGAGGGAGACACACAAGGCGATATACAAAGCAATATGCATATCGCAGAACCAAACGATTATGAAATGAGGTTTTATTGTTGTATGTTTCAAGAATTTTATGTGTGGTTATACATTTCATACATACAAAGTGAAACTCAAGAAAGGTTGAAATTTGGTTAAGAGGATGCATCATGATTAGATGCATTGCACTTTGTATCCATCGCGGAGCCGAAAATAAGTAGACTGTGGTTTATAAAATAAGTCTGAAGAGGTGATGCGAATCGGAAGATACACTCAGAAAAGTGATGTGGGCTTCCACCGAATGTATATAAGACGATATGCAAATAAGAGATACAAACCGGATTCGAAAAGAAAGTTAAATCCTGAAAAGTCTTTGTATGTTCAGGTTACTTGTATGTTTATAATATACAAAGGAATAAAGGGCAATAACATGCTTTGTATGTGCGCTTATACAAGATAACATACAAATGGCCGTATACAAAGAAGTTTGTATAAGATGCTTTGTATGTGCGCTTATACATGAACACATACAAACCGGATGCGAAGGGAAAGTTAAATCCTGAGAAGTCTTTGTATGTTCGGGGTGCTTGTATATTTATAATATACATACCCGATATACAAAGGAGTAAAAGCATCGCTGGGGAAGACATGCTTTGTATGTGCGCTTGTATAAGAACACATACAAACAGCAGTATACAAAGAAAAAGAGAGGGTTTGTATAAGATGCTTTGTATGTGCACTTATACATACAAATGCCAATATACAAAGAAACTATACAAGAGAAGGTTTGTAGAAGATGCTTTGTATGTGCGCTTATACAACGGAAATATACAAAGAAAAAATACAAGAGAATATTATACAAAACCTGACATCATTGGAGAAATAAATAATGGGTAGGGGCCACGTATGTAGATTGGAGACTCCAACAAGATACATACAATGGAGGATCCTAAGAAGATTCCAATTCGTTTCACAAATCCAATGAAGTCCGCGATTGTATAAAAGTGTATGCATGTGATATAAAAGAGATACAAATGTATACATACAGGTACGGACCTAGATAAAAAGTTTTAAATTCTGAGAACTTATTTGAAGTCTGTGCTTGTATATTGCGATGTATCTATACAAGATACAAAGACAAATGTATATATAAGGTGTATGCGTGTGATATGACAAGGTGGTACCAACGGAACATGTCGGGAAGACCTAAATCATCGGGATGCCACGTTAATCTTACAGCAAAGAATAAAGTCACGCCGATAAAAACTATGCCCACTTCCCCATCGGGTGAGGCGAGGAAATCTCTTGCCGATCCGATATCACATATGAAACGTAAGGTGGGTCCCACTGCTTGCATATCGGATTTGTATAGTAACAATGTATGTCATCAAGATACAAGCTGATGTACAAGCGAAGATACAAGCCAGATGTCAAAAGAAATTCAAAATAGAAAAGTCTTTGTATGTTTAAATGCTTGTATGTTTATTCGAGATACAAAGACAAATGCATAAGTGAAACAAAATAAATGTATATACAAGGTGTATGCGTGTGATATAACAAGGTGGTACCAACGGAACATGTCGGGAGGACCTAAAGCATCGGGATGCCACATTAATCTTACAACGATGAAGAAAGTCATTTTTGGTGCTTTCTTTTTACTCAAGCTTTTAATTTAAAAATTTATTTTTCTATATTTTATTTATGTAAAATATTATTTTATTATATATGCACATTAGTAATAATGTGTAATATGTATGATAGAAGAATCTTGAAAAGTCTGAAAATCTGATAAAGGTATGTAATTTGAGAATATTGATATTATGAGGCACAAATAAATAAATAAAATCGAAAGATTGCTCTGCGGCTCTCACTGTGAGGAAATTAAACATGACTTTGCTCATGCTAAAGCTTAGCGCTTCCCTGTTTTACAAAGACATAGACTTGCTTGAGCCGCTCCCCTTTGATCAAATATTTTCCCTATGCCCCACCATGGGTTAGATTCATAGGTTTAAACAAATTCCTGTGGCAATACCCTTCACACCAATTGTTTGTTATAATAATTTTAAAGGTGTTTACCATTTCCAAATATTTCTCACATACAAAATTGAAATGCATCATATGGAGATGAATGTAACAATAGTAATATGGTTGATAGATCCACATCTAACCTTCATTTCTCCTACCTATAAACCTGCTCTGACTCTGTCTGTGTAACATTGAAAATTGTTGACACAATAGACGTTAAAATGCTATTGTAACAATCTCAGGGACACATGCTTTCACCTTAAGCAACTTATCTCTCATTTGGAAACAAATTTCATAGGCTTCTAAAATTCTATATCAATGATCAATGGCACAGACTCTATTTTGAATTAGCTTTCTCTCCTAATTTGAAATGCATGTGAAAGCATGGTCAGGAAGACTCTCAAAAGACTCCTTCCATGGATCATTTTTTGCTAGATCATATGTGGCACCTTTGATTGCATCCTTCTTTGGCCCACAAGGCCTCTCTGATGTCACCATATTATATGTTGTGCTTAACTGCACATATTATCAACCAAAAGGCATAATGAAGTTGTAATGAGCCAAACTCAAATTTAATATAAAATATCAGATCTAAAAATATAGTTTCAACAAATCCACCCAAAACTACACTGAAACTGATGTAACTAGCTAGCTAGTCTTGCAAGGAATTAACACCCAATATGTTCAAACTTCACCAAGATGATTTTTATTAATTTTCAGATGGAAATGACATGTTATTAGGTCTGTAATACTACTCTCTAGCAGCAGAAAAATTACAACTTCAAATAGCCAAGATCTGGGCAAAACCACAAAAACTACCGACACCAGCAAACACCCAAATGTACCCCAAACACCATAAAATGATATTGTTTGATTAGTAGAAAGAAAATACATGAAATATAGTCTGATATGATTACAATATCTATAGAAAACATCTACAACACTCAACCACAAACTACACAACCAAATCTTCACTACAAACTAAAATACACACTGTGTATTCAAACCCACAAGCCAAAAAACTACACAACACAACCCAGAACTCCCAGAGCTGATCTCTGGAAATATGAAATGAAAATCTACAGCTACAACACTGAAAACAAATCAACTTAACAATAGTAGCATATTCAAACACTCTTGGAGCCACTGTTGTGACACATGAAGCCCCTGCACACACAAACAATGGAAATTGTCGGAACCTACTGAATCTTTGAAGCTCTGTGCAACCTCTGGATGAAGCTACTCCTTGTGATCAAAGGGTTTTCATCCTCTGGCCACCTGAAACTCATGGGTTTTCATCCACAAGTCTCTTTACTCCAATGGGTTTTCGGCCATCAAAGCCAAAATCTGTAAATCTGGAAGTTTGAGAGAAAATATCAAATCAACAATGTCCCCAAATGACCAAAATTACATATTTTGTATCAATATTTTGTGGGAGAGAGGGAAATCCAATATTCCCACGTTTTTCTTTGATTCCTTGCTATTTTGGGGTATGACAGTTGTCATAAGCTGTCATACATTGTCATAAAGTCCCCCGCCACTTGTGATTTACCAAGATTCTTGAAATCTTCATGCAAATGGACACCTCACCAAACCCAATGCCCCATTTTGAGTCTCAAAATATTTAATTGTCCTCTTGAAATAGATATTAGTTGGACAATATTAAATATTAAATATTTATTCTTCCTATGCTTGCCCAATTAACCCATGGACGAATAAGATTGGTTAATATTGACCATTAATTAATTATTTTAGAAAGGGGGACATGACAGAGGTTAGAGAAATACTATGGATGATAAAATCAAACAATAGACATGATCTTTGAGAATCTTACCATCCATGTCACAGAAATAGAAAAGATTTAAGCAATTGCAACAGTTGGTGCTTGTTGATGATGATTGTTAGTCACAACAACACTCATAAAAAATTGCACAACAAACCTTTATTATCTTGAAAAGTACGATCAGTTAGAAAAAACTGATGACTCCAAGTCTCTGTTGATCAGGTCATGATCTTCTGACGTTACTCAGAGGTTGATGTGACATGATGTTTTCACTTTCAAGGGGTCTCACACTGTCTGTATTGTAAATTGTTGCTTGTATATCTGATTCTGCCTCTGTTTCTTGTAAACTTCACAAACGAGGTTATTTCCACTATGCTCCACAGATTATGATTATATTTACAAGTTTGATCAATTCTTCTGAGTATTTACTTTCATGAACTTGTTTTATACTTCTGCACATGTGTATTTAGCCAAATGATGTGCCTATAAGTAGATATTCACATGTATATCATCGATATTCATACATATTTGCATGATATTTGTCATTTTGACATGCTTTCATTCAAAATATGCTCTATGTGTTCAATTATTTATGAGATATAGGCATATTTTATGTTTATTTACTTTAGATTGTATGTTATTTGCAATTATGAGGGTGATTTGTAATGAAATTCAAAGAAATTTAAAGAAATACTTCTAAATTTGATGAACCTTTAGCTATTGAGTCACACACATTCTAGGTACATTCATGAAGAGCAGGAATCAAACCATAATTTCACCAGGTTGTTCCACAGCTAGGTATGGTTGATGCTAACTAGAAAGGAACAAGGAATGAAAACAACACATGCAAATTGACAAGCACTCCAAGGGACGCAGCTAATCAATGCATATATCCAGATTCCATCCACTAATTACTCAAGATTTAAAATTATTGGGAATCAAAACAACTTCTCTTTTATTAAGTACACAAAAGACATGTATATTCACAAAAGCCTTGAAATTAGTCTTGAATGCTTCAGCAATCTAACTTCAATTAATTTTCTAATGCTTCAAAGAGTGTACTTCATCCCCTTTTATAGAATAAGGAGAGGAGGCAGTTACATATGACCAACGGTCAAGATTTATCTATTTAGATCAACGGTCAATATCATCTTATTGACTAAGTCAACACTTGTAAACAAGAGCACAGGTTGCCAACTGGCAACCATCTATGGACTCGAGCATCTTCCATGTTGATTATGCATGACCCAGTCATCATGCATCTCTCTTTACTCTTCATTATCTTCTTCCTCATCTTCTTTAATTTCTTCATCATCATCATCATCATCTCCTTCATTTTCATCTTAATTATCACTGTCACTATCATGCAGATCCCCCCCTTATGTGTACCCTTATGGTTGCCCCTGATGGATTCATATAGCTGTACTATTCTATCAACTTCACCTCCATCCTAAACCTTGGCCTTTGTTACGGAATGCCTATGGAAATGAAACTTTGCTTGAAGGGCATCCATCTTACTCTTCCTATTGTTCAACATTTCATTGTATGTTTCTACCTTGACCTTTATCCTCATGACTTTGTTTATTACCTCTTCTATCAAATGGTGCAGGGGATCCTCTGTAGCTTGCTTAAAATTATCATGAAAAGCCTGAACAACAAAATCAATATCTTGATTTTCTATTTTCCCTTCACCTTTCCTTCTAGAGCCTCCAGGGTTTCTGCTTCTTTTGCCATAAGATCATGTAATTTGACACTTATGTCCCTGAGCTTGCCACTACATCTCTTCAAGATGTCACACTCAAATCCAGTGTTTTCATACCAAATACTGAGCAGCTGGGAAGTGTTATTATCTAGTATTTTGTTATCCATAAGTATCTTCATATCAATTCTTTTCATTTCTCCCAAAGCATCTAGGTGCTTTTCTAGTTTGAAGGATCTCTTGTCTACTTCATTCTACAGCTTATCCACTTTACTCTTCAAAGCACTAAGAGAATTGCAACTTTCCAAGGAGGTTTTTCACCATGTTTTCAGCTTCAAAAATAGAAGAAATGAACCACTTGTCCATTAATTGTGCCTTATGCTTCATCAGATCTAATCCGGTAACTTCTTCTTGGGATATAATTGTTAATGGAGTGGTTGTACTAATAGGTGTGTGCTTATGATCAACTAATCCTTTAATAAAAGAATGCAATTGAGCAATGTGCTCTTTGTGTTTCTTATTCTTATCCTTTTCTTTTTTCACCCTTTGTGTCAAAGAATCAATAATATCTTTACCCTCTTGACCTTCCAGGTCCTCATTTGCAAAACCTAAATCAATATCAGTTATCTGAAATTCATCAAGGCCTATTTTGCCTTTCTCCTTTTCAACCGTTGGTAATGCTACTTGAGTTGTTCTCCTACCTGTAGTAGGGTCTCTTCTTATTGCAGATGTAAGCCTTACCTTTCTTCTAGGTTTCATCATACTTTCAACAAACAATGTAGAAACATCAAAATCATGTACCTCATCCATTTGTTGCAGATTTATTGCTTGTTTCAACCAATAAGGGACATCACCCTTGGGCTCTTGACGATCACCCTCTTTACTTTGAGTATCTTGGGGCTGTGTATATGGCCTTACCCTCAATGGTGAATCCTCTCTTCTGATTGTGTATTTTAACCTTTGCGATCACCTAGATCACCCTTGGTCACCTTTTCTGTATCCTTCTCTGGACCCTCACCATGTGCCAAATTATGTTCCTTATCCATAGATGTGTTAGCCTCTCCCAAGCTTAATTCTTTCTCGCTTGATTTCTCTTCTAATCCTAGATTATTTCCTTGATTACCTCTTTCAGGTAGCGATGAAATACCTTGATCCTGATCAGCATCCTTATTAGGTATCTCCTGATCACTCTTACTCTGAGGTTGTTCCTCTAACTGTTCTTGTTCTGTAGGTGCATTGCTCTAGCCTCTGTTTTGATTGGCTATCATATCATCAACTTCTGTATGCATTATATTTTCAGCCTTTTCAGGCTCCAAAGGCTGATGATTACCTTTATTCAAGTTCATATCACCCTGGTAGGTTAAATCTATTACTGCAGGACTAGTAACCTGCTCTACTAAATTGGTCAGCCCTATCTGTTGGGCTACCTCTTTAGGATCATCCTGCTCCATTTCATCCATTTTATCCTCTATTTGACTAATCACCTTCTAGGCCATTGGAGTCCCATGAGGAGTCATCCTAGTATTAGCTACTAAGGTCTCCATATGTTGAGCGGCCACATCTTGAACTACCTCATCATCCGACAATTCAACAGTGTTATCAAGTGAAAAGGGGGACTCTTTACTAGCCATATGTGTTTCCTTTTCTATCTGTTCTTCCATCTTTTCAGTCTTAAATTGAATGATGTCTGGAATTGGAACTTCATGTTGTAGTTCCCTCATAAAAGTTAAACCACCTGCATCTCCTAATATGATAGGGTCAGTGTTAACATTTCCCCTCATTACTATCCTTTGCTTCTTTGGTGGGGGTCTTTGTTGCACTTTATTTCTTTTCTTCCTTGTTATTAGTAGAGCATAATCTTTAGGTCCCTTATCCAAATTCTCTTCTTCCAAGGGATTTTCTTCTTCTGGTTCATCCTATAATGGTTGATCCTCCATTTGTTCCTCTGTATCCTCAAGAACAGGCTTTATTACCCTCTTGCCTTTCTGTTTAGCTAGGGATTGTTGTGATGTAGATGTAGGTGCAGATGTTGATGCCCCATCACCTTTTGATGGAAGTCTTTTAATAATCACCCCTTGCTGCACAGGAGTAACTTTCTTGCCTTTGCTTGGTGGCTTTTGTTCCTCAACAGGTGATCTTTCTCCATTAGATTTCCTTTTTTCAATGAGAAAATCATCATATTCTTCTTCAAATACTTGTTTCTTCTTCTTATTGTCAATAGTAAGGGCCACACCCTTCTTTTCCAACTCAATGGCTTTAGCCTTTACCTAGCTCTGGGTTAGTTGGATAACCTTTAGCATTATTTGATCCAATGAGGTCTCCTCTGGCTGTGTCAGATCAAGAGCTGAGATGGTGTCATTATACACCTTTTTATCCTCATATTCATTAGACATTATCTTTCCGTCATCATCATGCAACTATGCAAGCACTGGAATGCAGTAAAAAGTCTAGATCTGATTGAGAGTGAGCCTTTGATACTTGTTCTTCTCCTGACCTCTGCTTCATCATCACAATCAGTCTAATAATCTTCAAGATGTTTTTGATGTATTTGTTTCCCTAATAACTTCTGTGTTCTGCCATATGGGTCATATGACCTAGCTATAGAAAATGGTTGCAGGCGCATGAGCCTCAACCCTCCAATGGCATCTTTAATGCTCTGTCGGTTAGGGCATATATACCAACCCATGTATACTGGGAATAGCACAAGAGGAATCTTCTTCTGCTCCAAGTGAGCTTCAATTGAGGTTGATACTTGTCAAACAAACCCCATCAAGATGACCCTATCAGTGGGGTATCTTGGTAACATAAGAGGTTGCCCCTCAAATCCTTCTATTCTTATGTATGAAAAGGTGGGGAATTGGATAAACCAAGCCCCATGCTTATAGATAATGGCTTGAGCCTCCATGCTCAATCTCTTGGTTTTGTCCTCCTCCATGGTTCTGACTAAATGCATTAAAAATGAGTCATTTACCAATTTATAGTCTTGGAGGTATGCTCTCCTCTGTAATTGTGGGTAATGGTCCCATATGTTTACATCACCAGTATTGTTTCCAACCCTGCCCACTGTTTGTAAGGCATTAAATGTGCCCCAGAAAGCACAAGCATATACGACATAAGAAGTCATATGGAATATACAAGCTTTGCCAACCAGCATTCTCATCCCTTCATCTAAGCAATAATTGATGATCTCGGCCCAAAGAGGCTTGTTTTCTTAATATAGTACCATCTGGATGATCCCATACATCCAATTTTCAAAGTTCCTGGCATGTTGTCTGCCAGTCATCATGCTCAACAAGGCAATCATATACTGATACTCCTCATCAAAATCAAATTTATGTAAGTAAACTGGTAACTTAGCAGAAGTTGTGTATGTACTATTCTTGGACCTCCATTGGTACATGATTTTCCTAGCTTGTTTCTTATTATTATTGTACTCTTTCTCCAGCTTACTTAGGCTCACACTGACCACTTTATCCCCCACAGACAGATTGAATGCAGCAGTGATGGCCTTGATTGAGAAGTCTGCATACACTCTACCATGTTTTTCCACTCTTCTATTCTCAGGGTTATAATTTCTCGCACATTCTACCACTAGCTCAGTGGCCTCCATTGCATATGGCAATCCCGCAGCGTGCCACATACCAGTTGTGAATATCCTATCCAGTATGGGATTATCACTTTCATTGTCTAATCTCCTTGTCCATGCATCCAAATCTACCTTCCCTTGATGTGTGTCATCTATCACCCCATATCTGAATCCTACTCCCTCAGGTTGTAAGAACATGGGTTTCAAGAACTCGAAGTTGGATCTGTTCTTTCTGACCTCCATTAGATCTTGTGACAAAAATATGCATTTCTTACCCTAGGTTGTTTATATTGGGAAGGTTCAAGGATATCATGCATTTCATAATCACTATTCAACATTTCAATTCATTTTATGCATCATCATGCAGATTAACCTAATAAAGAACCATTTTACCTGGTGATTTGCAGTAAATGACAAGGGAGAGGGTTTTAATTTTACTTACCTGATATTTGCTTTTCCATTTTGCCACATGACTGATAACGGGGTAAATGCAGATATGCTGTATCTTCTGTCCCGTTCCGTTACGTTGAGTGTTACGTTCCACTGATAGATGACCGGGAGGTGTTAACTTTTAGAGCTCTGTAAACTTCAACTATTGCAGGGTAAATGTAAATAATCCCTAAATTTTACTTTTAAACTGATCAATAGGACAAATTAGGGTGTATGTGTCATTTCGATTGAATCTGTTGATCATCTGCATGAAGTTCATAAATGCTACCAAGTGTTGGATTTATATTTGAAATTGAAAGGGCACCACCTACTGTTGGGCTCGCATTTAATGCCAGAGGGTGATCTTTTAAAGAATAGGGCTATTTGAAAATATGACCCTTATGGAAACTATGACCCCCCTCCCCCGCGGGATAATCATTCACTAAAGATCAGGGTGATATGGTCAACCTTTGACTACTAAGCAAGATCAGGTCATAAGGTTAAAGATAAGGGATATTCAAAAATATATGGGTCTTTTGATACCCACAAATATCCTCCTCATTCGAGAATACAAGGGTAACGTCATCGTTGTATGGACTTCAACAATTATTTATGAAAGATGACGTCATGATCATTTTGCTAAAGTCGGGGATATTTCAAAATGTGACCTCTTTGGGGTTAAATCGTGATGACATCATCATGCCATCTATTTTCTCTTGTTATCGGGTTATGGTGACGTCATCGTCATATTGAGAAATATGATAGATGTTTGGAAATATGACCCTCTATGGGTCAGATGAAATGATTACATCATCATTAGGGTGATCTCTTTTATTCGTTGGAACTGAATGACGCCATAGTCATATTTATCTAGGGTGATATTCGTGAAAGGGTGATATTTTTTAAGATGACAGATATTAGGAAACATGACCTACATGAAATTCTTGACCGGTAGATATTCATCCTTATTTAAGTTTGATGTTCGTGTATTGAGGATAGAATGGACATCGAGTGATTTTCTTAAGTCAGGGTCATGTTAACGAATGTGACTAATATTTAGAAATATGACCCTATTGGAAACATTCGGGTTGACCAATCTTTGACTTAACTTAACTTTCTACCCTTAGCGAATATCAGGGTGATCCAAAAGACAAACCTGCTTAGAATTTTGTGTTCTTTCAAATTATGAGGCTTATACTAACACATTCTAGCTTTGACAACTGACCTCTCCTTGCGATGCACATACCTAAGCAAAGGTGACATACATGACTGAATTTGTACCAAACCGCCCAGAGCAAGAAAGCAAAAACAAGCAGGAGCAAAAAAAAAGGTTGGGTCCCTGTTTTGTTGAGGCAAAATGGAGCATGTTGTGTAACCACATAACAACTTGCCACCAAAGAAAATAATCAAATTCAAATGGTTCAAGTGACAAGATCACATCAAAACATAGCATCATAACTCTCCCTCAGCATAAGTATCATGACCTTTCTGGATGATATCAGGCTCATAAGTGCAACAAAGCTGATACGGGATCAAGTGTGTGCATATGATTAATTATCCTTATCTTGAAAGTAAGTTGAAAACAAAAGTAACTAGTGTTAAGCTACATATTTTGGGTTCATCCCTCATAGCCAACCAGGATAGAGCCTTGCTTCCAGTAGGCGTCCATAGCCCTGACAAGGTTATCTTTACAATCCCCCTAAGTAGAGGCCCACTACCAGCAGGCGTCCATAGCCCCGGTAGAGTTACTTAGATGGCCTAATCATATTCCCTTTTGGATTTTCAATATTCATTTATTTTCTTTTATTCATATGATATCATCATGTGTGCTTAATATGCAAGGTGTGATCACTTGCTGCTTTAGGTTGGGGATTGTAATTAGAAAGGGTGACCCTTTAGATTTTTCACTTAACACCTATACTAATGCATTCAACAAACCCAAGGCTGTTAGGTGAGTCATTGTGACAATCTCCTTGACCAAGAAAAGGCATCACTGATGAAAAGGATATCACAGACCTGATCAGGGATACTTCTCAAGGTGAATCACAACCTATGTAAAAATTTGTTCTCATCACTTGAATCTCAACAATTTGGTTGTTTTCATAGGGTGATAAGGTGCATCATCTTGACTAACCAAAACAAAACTCAACAAAACAAACAAACAAGCAAGCACACAAAATAGAACTATCCAAACTTTGTCAAATTTACCATGGTCACCTTTCCTTTCATGTGCTTTATCCCACATAAGGACTAGATTTGAAATCCTAACGGCTTTAACTCTGGCTCTCTTATCAAACCAGTGTTTGACAACAGCCTGATGTTTAGCAAACTGATCAATTGCTCTATTTCTTTTTTCTTCTAAATGCATGAGCCGAAGTAATCTTACTTCTTATTTGTTATCTATGCCCATATATTCTTGTGCAAACTGCAATGTGGGGATCTTTAGGTTAACGAGGAGGATAGGATCCACCCCATACACTAACTAATAAGGAGAATTTCCTAATGCAGCTTTCATCCTGGTTCTATCCACCCACAAGGCATACTTTAATAGGGTATTCCACTCCCTAGGGTTCTTCTCTATCAATTTCTTTATGATATTCAATAAGTTCTTATTTGTTGACTCTGCTACGCCATTCCCTTGAGGATAATAGTTTGAAGAAAACTTTAAAATAATTCCATGATCAAAAGCCCAACTAGCTAGTCTTAATGATGCAAAAGTAGGTCCATTATCACATACCAAAGCATAAGGAACTCCATTCCTGGTTACTATGTTGCTTTCTAAGAATTTGATCACATCATCTACATTGCATGTCTTACTTCTAACAACTTCAGTCCACCTGGTGCAATAATCAATGATTGTTAGGACATACCTATGGCTTGAAGATGATGGTGGATTGATGGGCCCTATGAAATCCATCCCCCATTGAGCAAATGGGTGCATCTCCATCACTGGTTGCAAGGGTTGAGCAGCATATCTTTCTCTATTAGCCGCAACCTCACAAGTATGACAACACTTAATATGTTCAGCAATGTCCTTAAAGATAGTAGGCAGTAGTATCTTGCTCTTAAGATAGCATGAGCAGTAGCTAGATGTGACCCATGTGCAGTTCTAAACTTATCATGCAGTTCTGCTAATACTTTATCTGCTTCTTGCCTCTCCAGGCATCTGAGATATACTCCTTCATAGTTCTTTTTGAAAAGGACTCCTTTTATCATATATTTATGTGATCTTATCTTTAAGTCTCTCCTCTGTGAGGCTTGCAGTTTTGATGGGCATCTCCTAGTAATCAAGACATCCCTGATGTTTGAATACCATTCTTCAGTTTCTCTAGTGTTCACCACATATTGTTGATTCATGATATTAGGATCAATTTCTAACATCATTTGGCTCAAAGCTTGTCCTCTTACTAACTTCATGGGTGTTATATCCATATCATATCTTGGAGGACGGTTATCCATTTAGCTATTTTCTCACTAGGCTCACTCTGCATTAGGAGCATCTTTACTGCTGCATCAGGAACTACAACAATTATTTTACTTCTCAGAATGTAATGTATAAATTTCTTGACTGCTCTGACTAGAGAAAGGGCTTGTCTCTCAACATCCATGTACCTAAGTTCTGCATCTTTGAATGGGCAGCTCATAAAAGCTATAGGTTTTTCTTCTTTAGCCTCATTCCTTTGTGTTAATACTGTTGCAGATGTGTGCTCTGAAGCAAATGAGTAAATGTAGAAATCCCTTGTATAATCTGGACTGATCAGAACATGGGCATTAGATATGGCTTTCTTAATATCTTCAAATGCTGCTCTTGCTTCAAGAATCCATTCAATTTTAGCATCTTTCTTGAGCATTGCATTTAGTGGCCTGATAATCTCTGCAAAGCCAGTGATGAATTTTCTAACAAAATTTATCTTACCAAAGTAAGACTTGAGCTCTTTCTTGCTTCCCGAAAGTTGTAACTTCATTATTGATTCTACCCTGGCAGGATCAATGATGATTTCATTCTCTGTTATTAGATGACCTAGCAATTTACCAGTTGTCACTCCAAATATGCACTTCTTGGGATTTGGGGATATACCATATTGTTCACATTTCTTAAGCACCTTCCTAAGATCTTCTATATGATCACCTCTCTTCTTTGAGAAGAAAGTCAAGTCATCCATGTAAATGACTATGCACTTACCAATCAAGCCTCTGAAAGCTATATCCATCGCATGTTGAAAGGTGGCACCAGCATTTATCAATCCAAAAGGCATGCGCCTATAGGCAAATATACCCATCTTTGTGGTGAATGCAATTTTCAATCTGTCTATTTTATCTACCATCACCTGATTATAACCTAAGAAGCCATCCAAAAATGACATCATTTGTGCACCATTAACTATTTGTAAGACCTCATCCAACGAGGGTAAAGGATAATTATCCTTTTTCAGAAGCTCTATTCAAATTTCTGAAGTCTACACACAACCTGATGTCACCATTTTTCTTTCTTACAAGGACCAAATTTGCTACCCATGTGGAATGTCTTACTGGAAATATAATTCTGGCATTAAGCAATTTCTTCACTTCTTCAAAAATGATGGGTTCTAACAAGGCATTGATTGGCCTTTACTTTTGTCTAAAAGGCTTAACATCTGGCTTCAGTGGTATAGTATGGGTGATGATTGAGGTATCATAAGTTTTCAACTCATCATAGGTCCAAGCAATAACATGAATGTAATCCTTAAGTGCTTGGGTTATCCCTACCATTTCTTCTTCTGTACAAACTTTACCGATTAGGACATTTCTTATTTCCTCATTTTGTCCTATGTTGATTGGTGAATATTCTCCTCCATCAGTCTTTGGGAGATCTTTCTGTTTCAGCATATTGTGCAAATCAAATTCTCCTTCTAATTCTATCATCCCCTTGGGAATTTTATTACTTGGCAACTCTAGAATCTCTTCTTCTTCCCAAGTATGATCTTCTACATTTCTTTCATCTATAATCTGTGCATCAAACACATCTCTATTTGATATAAAATCTAAAATATGCTGGTCATCATCAAACACTTGAAGATTGGTGACATTATCTGGTATGGAGGGTACTGATATTAATTCAACTGAAAACCTCTTCAAACCAGATATAGATAATGGTTCCAAAGTGCTTGCAGCCTGAGCCAAGGCATCTGCTTTGTGATTCAGCTCTCTAGACACATGGGTGATATTGAACGCATCAAAATCTTCTATTAAATCCCATACCCTGTGTCTATAATTAGACTTCTTGTAATTGCAAGAGTATATACTTCTTACTTGTCGCACCACTAATTCTAAGTCTCCATAAACATGCAGAATCTTCACTTTGTTCTTGAGTGCAAACAATAGCCCATGAATTAAAGCTTCATATTCTGTCACATTATTTGTGCATGGGAATTGTAATCTATATGTTGTTAAATAGGATTTCCCAGCTGGATCAATAAGATATATGTTGATAACTGAGAGGGGGGGGTGAATCAGTTATCCTAATTATTTCTTCTTTTGAACTTTCTTATTAATCAATGCAGCATTGAATCAAACAAACAAACATTACCATGAAATGAAAAACACATGACACAGTTTTTTGACGTGGAAACCCTGTTAAGGGAGAAAACCACGGGGTGATTAACCCAAAGATTATTCTCTGTTAGAAGAATAAGGAATTACAAAATGGCACTTGCCAATTAGGGCTCACTGCCCGAGCACACTGCTCACAAAGAGGCCCACTGCCTACAAGGAGACACACTGTCTACAAAGTGATAAGAATCACAGTCTTGAACTGATTGGAAGCATCTATATATGCTGGAGTTCAGTTCTGGTTAGGCTCAGTACACTGATCTGCTGCACTTCATCTTTCCTCTGTTCTTTATTCTGCTATCCTTTCACATACCGGATCTTTCTTACTACTTCTGCTCTGTTCTGCACTTATTCGCATACACCATCACACAATTACACCCTTCACAACTTATCCATCCTCTATATATATCCGCACAAGTAATTTCATCACCTTTCTAGTCGGCATCCGGAACAGTCTAGTTTCTTACAAACTCTGTTCTGTCGACTGAATCCTTGCTCACCAAGCAATGCGGATCAAGCATATACTTGTAGATATCATTAATCATGTCGGCCAAACATGATTCATGCCTTCACAACCTTTACCATCAACAGTAACACATCCGGAAAATAGTCTAATACTCTGTCAGTCAGTTCTTCCTCTGTTCTCACTGTCTCTCAGGAATCCAGTACTCAACTATTCATATCTTTTTCTTTGTTCATCACCGGAGGCTAAATCCTTGGAATATACTACTCAAGGTAGTCCTCTTGACTTTCCCAAATCCGCACTGCACCAAGACACTTCCTCTGAGAGATCCAGACCAATCTGTCGGACCTTGCCACATGCTCTGTTCTTGTTCACCGGACCACAACAATCTTCATTCTGACTTCCGATAGAGACACACCATAACTTGCGGATATGTGGGATGACCTTTGTTGCCATCAATGACAACAACCATGAATCCATATAGTGTCTCTTGCCAACAATCTCCCCCTTTGGCATTGATGGCAACACTTAGTGAAAAATGACTAAGTGTTTATACTACGCTCCCCCTTGGCTGATGCTCTATATACAATTTCTAGAACTCCCCCTTAGTTGGATTCCTCATTTTTCACTGCTCCTCACTCCCCCTTTGACATCAATGGCAAAGGGTAGGGTCCGCACACCAAAATTTTCAAAAATTTTCTATACATAGCCGCATATTTACATACTCACATATACTGAAGAATGTCTGCAAAAGATGTCTTCAGTTGGATCAGTTCTGTAGCCCAACTTTGCTTCATTCTATCCAAAATTGAAATGTGACCACTCAACAAAAATACAAATGCATCTGCCTTTTTAGATCTTTCGGATCACTTGTCTGGGTTGTGATTTGAGCTTCTGCTATGGCCTCATGCATGGCCTCTAGCTTAGGGACAATTAACCCCCTGAGCTCACTCAACCTGCTTATTCTATTTTTCCTTTCCTTCTCCAATTTCTTGATTTCACTCAAGACTGCAATAGTCTGACATTCTTGATTTGTTATAGAGGAAGAAAGAGGATCAAAACTTTGAGACAAGCTTAGTAGTGTGTCCTCTTGCGCTTTTATTTTCTTCTCAATGTCCACTGTTACCTTGGACCAGGAGATAAAAAATTTGTATATTTCACCGCCATCCTTAAGAGCATTTTCTAAGCTCTTTATCCCAATGTTCATGTTTCTCCTATCATTAATGATCAAACCCTGAACCTCGGAGAACCTTTTATCCAAAAACTCCTTCCGGACCTTTTCTTCAGCTGATTTTTCTAAAGATTCAAAATATGTATTAACACTGCTGACTAAGGTTTTGAGATTACCGGAAGAGGAGGCTGTGGGATCCTTCTAAAAAGATGGCATGATCTTTTCCAGCACTCCAGATGCTACCTCCATAAGCTCACAGTCTTCCATGTGAGATTTCAGTAGTTTCTCTTTGACTTTCTCATTTGCAAATGAGGCTATTTTCATTGTTTGTACCGTTGACAAAGAGTCAAAATCTAATGGTCCTTTTAGCAGGTCTGGTTCATCAATTTCTATAGTGTCTTTTGTCAAGAATTCTTGAACAGTTTGTGCAATGTCTCTTGCCGGAGACAGATGTTTCTTCTCTTCTGCAGTTTTGTCCTTTGGAATCTTTTCTCCTTCCTTACTCTTACCACTTTCAGTTGTGGTTTTCTCTGTTGGGGTCTTCTCTTTCTCTGCATCCTTGGTGCTGTCAACCTCTTTTTCTGTAACTGTTGCTTCTTTCTCCTGTAGTTTCTCTTCTTCTTCCTTTTGGCTTTCATAAGCCCTTGTGGCTTTTGTCTTAGATCTTTTACCGGATGCCTGGACTTCCGGTTTTGAACTTTTGGTTGTGGGAGGTGCAGATCTTTTTGATGATCTGGTCCGGGTGGAAGTTTCAACCGAAACACTTTCTTTACTTTTCTTTTCTACCTCTTTCTTTTCTTCCTCAGATTTTCTTCTCTTTTCCCGGCTGGCATCAAGTGCCTCTTTTGAGATGCCTAGGCCTTGAGCAATGTGCTCTACTTCTTTTCTCACCTTCCTCTTTATCTCAGGTTCCCTGAGTTCTACATGGATCTTTACACTCAGCTCCTCAAAGGTTCCAAACCTTTCTGCCTTTGGATCTTTAGGCTGACTTAGCATGTGTTGAACATGCAGCTCCACTATCTGTTCATCTACTTCATACCCCATGGGCATGATCCACACAGTTCTTGGTTCTACTGCCTCCATTAGACACTGATCTGTTTCTACCATGAAGCATACTGTGTCTTTGTACTTTTCAACAAGGGATTGGGGTATTCTTTCTCTTGCATGCATCATGCTTTGGAAGTTCTTGAAATATCCCCATAGAGCTGTATTTCTTGCTTTAGCATCCCCAAGTCCATGCAAATAGTCTCTGATTTGGATGGCAACCGGTCTGTCATTCTGCCATATCCATCCACTGGATCTGGGAAGCTCATTCATGTAGTAAAAGAAGAGACAAAGGATCAGATTGCCATACTTGAAGGAGTTTTTCTTGTCCTTCTTAATCTTCTGCAGATTTTCAAAAAGTTGGTTTACAAGAAGCTCACACAAGTCATAGTCTGCATTCTCCTTTAACATTTGATAAGCTGTGTAGATTGCAGTTCCCGATACTGAATTTTCCCTACTGGAGTGATAGATTTTGTAACCAATTATCATAGATGCAAATTTGACATCCGGTTCAGTGATGTCATCAACTGTCATAGCTCTCTTGTCAAACTTGGATCCGGTTGCATCACTAACTGTCTGATTTTTGACAGACTTGAGAACAGGTAATCCACCGGATGAGTGCAGACCGGTTACAGCCCTAATTGCATCTTTGGTAATCTTGAAGGGCTTGTTCAACCATACGAAGTTGTCATGTACTCTACTTAGTACATACCGGACCCATTCATCTTCTTCAAAACAGGGGAAATGAATGCATTGTGCAAAGTGTTTGTCCCGGATGGCTTTGTACTGAGGTTTGATCTTGAAGGAGTCATCTATCAATTGTTTGTGATAGATATCCATCAGTTTTGATTCTCCAAAGTCTTCAAAATTCGCATGGATGTAAACCCTAATGTCTTCCGTATGCAATACACCATGTGGAACACTAGAGAAGGCTCCTAGTGGATCTACCTCCAAGGATTTGTAAGGATGTTTCTTGAATGTGGGACGAGGTCTATCAGAGATCTTAACTATATTTGGAGTAGCCATTTTTCAAAGATTTGCAGGGAGATATTGAAAATGAAAAATACCTTATGCGCCTTCGGTTATTTGGATTGATTTATGTATGTAGTAACTTCTGTAAGTGATCTTCAGTGAACTTGATGAATTTTGTCGCAGAGCTCCGCTTTTCACTTCTCCTTGGGTGTGGAATGATCAAATGATTTTTGAGAAATCCCTTATATCATTTCACAAACCCTAATATCTGTTTGCAATAAATGCTCCATCTATATTATTCTGGTTTGCCTTATCTGGATAGCTTGGAGTATCCCGGATCAGTTCTGATCTATGAACATCATGCGGATCTTTCAATCATGAATAAATCGAGATGACACATTACAAGAACATCCCAAACATTCTGTCCAGTCCGCAGAGCAAAATAATGTACTTCCGGATCTCTCCGGACCCTTTTGTAGTCCTCTGTCATTCCGGAGCATCTCCCGGAATAGGTCTTACTTGATCGATCACAACTTCTTTGCATCTTCATGCGGACCTCTGAAATCTTGTCTGGATCATCTCAGGACTTATATCTTCAAACCCTTTACTCCGCATCTCGTATCACATCCAGCACCACTTGATTGGCTGGGGGAACAGGATTTTCTTTGAGTCTCCCCCTGAGCCAGAGCTCACTTTTTAATTTCCGGAAGAAATATCAGCACCAGAGTCTGGTGCGGATCCAACCTCTACATTCTCTGAACTTTTCTTCACCCAAATCTTGTTCATCTGATTCCTAACTTCATCCGCATTCATGTTTTGTTTACCCTTGTCTTGATTCTGATTATACACCGGACCTCTTTTGTCCTGATTCTTGCTTCTGCAGACTTTAGCATTATGACCGGACCTATTACAGATTTGGCAAATAACATTTCTTTGCATATTTGACTGATAACCTCTTGATCTGCATTGATTAGCCATATGACCTACTCTATTGCATGTAAAACATCTACCATTGAATGATTTGTTTACTTGCATATTTCTGCATTCATGAGACTTGTGTCCATACCTTTTGCAGTTAAAGCATTGTCCGGAGAAGGATGGATTAGTTTGATTCATCCTTTTTCTGCACTGATTAGCTTTGTGACCAAAGTGATTGCAGCTGTGGCAGTATCCATTGAAAGATGGATATCTTTGAGCATTGCGCTGTCTTACCGGAGGTCTTCTAGGCCTATTCCTTGGATTTTCTGATCCAAAATTCTTTTGACCGGATCCAGAGCTTTCTCCTTTCTCATATCCCAAACCATACTTGTCATCTGTCCTCTTTTGACTTCCAAGAAGTACTTCAAGTTGGGCAGAACTTATCTTGAATTTTTCTTTATATTCATTTGCTGTTTGAAGATCTCTTTTGAGAGAGACAATTTGATCCTCAAGTTTTTCTTCATTATCTTTGGCATCTTCAAGATCAGATTCAAGATGTCTGATAATCCTGTCCATCTGGTGGCATTCTTCTGATTTCTCTTTAAGAGATTGTCTTAGATTATCTTCAGCTTTTCTTTTTTCTTCAATCTCTTGAGTAAACTTTATAGTTCCTGATTCCATTTCATGTCTTAACATAATGACTTCTTTTGATAATTTTTCACATAACTTGGTTTTCTCAGTCAATTCTTCATCTGTATTGCTTTCTTCACTTTGTCTTGCCAATTGTTGGAGCAGCTCCTTTCTCTTTTTCATAGAGAGACTTAATTTGTCCTTTAATTCTCTCATGAATTCATCAGCCTGTTTGAGTCTTTCCTTTAATTCATTGACTTCAGAATTTGACTGTTCAAGATCCTCAAGGGCAGTCTTGAGTTGCTCCCTTAAACCATATGCATCCATTTGAACTCCCAGATCTTCCTCAAGCTGTTAGGCTCTATTAGGAGGAACTTGGCTCTGATACCAATTGTTGATAACTGAGAGGGGGGGGTGAATCAGTTATCCTAATTATTTCTTCTTTTGAACTTTCTTATTAATCAATGCAGCATTGAATCAAACAAACAAACATTACCATGAAATGAAAAACACATGACACAGTTTTTTGACGTGGAAACCCTGTTAAGGGAGAAAACCACGGGGTGATTAACCCAAAGATTATTCTCTGTTAGAAGAATAAGGAATTACAAAATGGCACTTGCCAATTAGGGCTCACTACCCGAGCACACTGCTCACAAAGAGGCCCACTGCCTACAAGGAGACACACTGTCTACAAAGTGATAAGAATCATAGTCTTGAACTGATTGGAAGCATCTATATATGCTGGAGTTCAGTTCCGGTTAGGCTCAGTACACTGATATGCTGCACTTCATCTTTCCTCTGTTCTTTATTCTGCTATCCTTTCACGTACCGGATCTTTCTTACTACTTCTGCTCTGTTCTGCACTTATTCGCATACACCATCACACAATTACACCCTTCACAACTAAATCCATCCTCTATATATATCCGCACAAGTAATTTCATCACCTTTCTAGTCGGCATCCGGAACAGTCTAGTTTCTTACAAACTCTGTTCTGTCGGCTGAATCCTTGCTCACCAAGCAATGCGGATCAAGCATATACTTGTAGATATCATTAATCATGTCGGCCAAACATGATTCATGCCTTCACAACCTTTACCATCAACAGTAACACATCCGGAAAATAGTCTGATACTCTGTCAGTCAGTTCTTCCTCTGTTCTCACTGTCTCTCAGGAATCCGGTACTCAACTATTCATATCTTTTTCTTTGTTCATCACCGGAGGCTAAATCCTTGGAATATACTACTCAAGGTAGTCCTCTTGACTTCCCCAAATCCGCACTGCACCAAGACACTTCCTCTGAGAGATCCGGACCAATCTGTCAGACCTTGCCACATGCTCTGTTCTTGTTCACCGGACCACAACAATCTTCATTCTGACTTCCGGTAGAGACACACCATAACTTGCGGATATGTGGGATGACCTTTATTGCCATCAATGACAACAACCATGAATCCATATAGTGTCTCTTGCCAACAATATATTCCTACTCCAACTCCTTGTTTTGACTTAGGTCCATCAAACCTAAGGATCCATGGCTTATCTTCAGTTAAAGGCTTATTAGGAGCTTCTCTTTTTTTTTAAGCTCTGGCAGCTGCACCACCTGATATCCACTTCAGTTTTGGTGACTCATTCTTTTCTACTTTTATTTTCTCTGACTGATGTGAAACTGATACTTGCTTGCTTACTTTACTGTCCAGAGAATGATCTTTTGAATGAAGCATCTTCTGTTTGTTCAAAATGTGCAAGCATAATGAACAAGTAATCTCTGAATGTGGTGCCTCGTGTAATCTACACCACCCTTCAATTAGAGCGTTATGTGGAGAAGTATTCTACAACAACATTTTCTGTATCAGTTTTGACAAAAATTCTTCAAACTTGGTCAAATTACTCCCTTTATCCTCATCAGACACTTCATAATCTGATTCAACTAAACAATCACTTCCTGGGGTGATATCACTTTTATCTTTAGAAGTGCTCTCAATATTCATCAGGATCTCCTCTGTATTATGAACATAGCTTTCATCCTGATATGTAACTTCCTCTGTACCTATAGATGATAAACAAGAATTAGTATCACTATGACTATCTATATGACTTACCTTAGGTGATGACAATCCTTCTTCACTACATGCTTTTTCCAGCTCCATCATATCTAAACAAGCATCACAGGTTTTTTTTAGAATGTGCCTCATCATGCAATCTGCACCATCCTTCAATTAGGACATCTTCATTAGGTATATTTAATATTCGACAATGTTGCATTTCTTTAGATAGATGCAATTCAAAATTTCTAAAATGATCTAACTCATCGCTATCATCTGAACTGTGATCAGACTCTATAATTACTCTATCATCTTGGTGATCATCCTTATCAACATAACTATCATACATGAGGATCTCTTCTATCTTGACCGACTGAGGTCTGATGGTGTAAACTCTAGGTTCAACATCCACATACATGATCTCATTGGTTTTATTATACTCAGTGATCATATGCTTCATGCGAGGTTCAACATCTATCCTAATTTGATTGGGAATCCCTTTCCAAGGTAGCCACATGTGACTGAAATCTGTGGACATGTATCCATTAAGTGTCTTTGACCAATCCCTGCTAAGCAACATTCCATATGTATCAGGGATATCTACTACCTGGATATCAATATAGTATTGAATCCTTAGATCTGATGCTTATTGCATATGAATATAAGTTAACTCTCCTACAACACTCACCTTAGTCTTGTCTAACTGTGTCACCTTCTTCAATGATTTAGCAGGATGTAACCCTAAGGCATTACATATGGTCAATGGCATTACGTTGGTGGATGCACCTGAATGCACTAAGCAGTTATGAAGGTTCTTGCCAAACATCCTTATGGAAAGGAGGAACAAAGGTGACTCAGTCTTATCCCTATAAAGGGTCATGTGTGAAGTTTCAGCAGCCTGAACAGTAGCTGGGACTTTATGTTTAACATTATTATCCTTAGCTGCATGATCTTTACTCAAAATCTGGTTTGAATTAAGGGGATAGCTATCTTCTTTTGGTGCAGGATCATCTAAGGATTTCATGAATGCCTTCTTAATAGCTGGGGTTTTAAGCAATTCTGACAATGACAAGATGATTTTGATCTTTTTCATTTCATCTGCCAAGTATGTAAACAATTTATCAGATTCGGGAGGTTGATTGCCAGCTTTTGACACTGCATTTTGTGGTGCTAAATATTGAGCATTAACCTTAGGAAAACTAGGGTTATTGCTTGCCTTTGGATTAGGAGGAGTGTTAAAATTATTAGGAGGCAAAGATGTGGTCAAGGGACCAGAAGGTTTGTTTGAATTATTCTGAGGTTATAATTGTGTCTACCTTGATATTGTTGTTGGTAAGCATGTACCTCCGCATTTTCAATTGATGGCTCATTCTCATCTTCAAAAGGAAAAACATAATTTGTTTCAAAAGCCATGGCTGACTCTTCACATGCTAAAGTATAATTCTCATGATTTGATACTACTTGGTGATGGGGGTGATTTACATAACTTTCTAACATAAGTGCAAAATCATATCCACAAGGGACAATTTCATTTCCTTCAACAATAGGAGGGTTACCTGTAGTATTTGATACTTCAACCTGAAAAATAGAGGCTGATATTTTAAACTACGGACACTCTAATTCAGCATGAGCATTGGTATTATGTATCCTACACCAATTTGTAAGAGCTCCTTCTGCTAAATTCACTCTAGTTGTCTGTTTTAGTTCACTGGGAAGCTAATTATCTAAGGGTGATGCAGAGAACCATTATTTGGCCTAGTGTTCCACACTCTATGCTGTCTAGGTACATTGTTGTTACTGTTGTTGTTGTTGTTATTGTTGTAGTTCCTATCATTGTTGTATCCCCTATCAGGATATCCAAATCTATCATTGTTATAGCCTTTGTTTTGGTTTGGTTGGGAATAGAAATTTTGACCTCTCAAATGAGTGATTTCAGTTGTCAATTTTCTCAACTGTGCTGATATCTCTTTAATTTCTTCCTTTTCTTCTTGAGCTTTGGCAACTACATTTTCAGACTGAGGTTTCAAGAAAGAAGAACCATTATTGTTATTTTGTCCTACATCCTGAGGTACTTGTGCATGTCCTGGATATTGCACTATTTGGCCATTTCCATTTGGAGGTGGCATTATGCTAAGTGGAGGTACTTGTAAAGGACCTGGCACTATAGTTGGAGGCATCATAGCTCCATTGTTCTGCTGATGAGTAGGATATGTGGGATAAGAAGGGAAAGTTGTGTTTAGCATAGGAGCAGGAATTAGTTGCTGATTAACGTTGATTGCTTCTTCAAAAGCTCCTGTCAAAGTTGTGACACCAGGATGTGTTCTTCTTATGAACATAGAATTTAGGGGATCTAAAGTTGAATGGTATATACTCCTAGCAGCTTCATCTGCTATAGTATAAGGAGCCACCAGCTTTGATAGCATCTTTTGGAATCTAGCATTAAAATTGGAAATAGGTTATCCTTCAAATCTCTTGATTGTGGCAAAAAGATGATAATTCATTGAAGGATCTATAGGTATCTTAAATCTATCCTTGAAGGCTTTCTCCAAGGCGGCCCATGACCCAACTGAACCTTGACCAAGATTGATATACCAAATGTATGCTTCTTCTCCTAAGGAATATGGAAATAATCTGCATACTACATCTTGATGTTCAATCCTTACTCTACAGCAAGCTTCCTTGAATGTTCTGATATGGTCATCAGCATCCTGATATGGATGATATTTAGAACAAATCTTATCAGGATTCTTAGGTAAAGGATGATAAGTAGTTAAGGTCAAAGGTGACTCTAGAGTGAAGAACAACATTGTGACCGGTACTTGCTAGACTGGGGGTGTAACAGGTGGTCCTGTAGGTGTTTGCAGTACAGCAGGGGATATTAGAGGTGTTAAAGTATTTCCTAGTGAAGATTCTGATGTACTAGAACTAGGAGTGTGATGAATGTCTATAGTCTTAGGTCTAAATCCACAGATAAATAGTCCACCAGATTTAGACCTGGAATTTGGCCTATGAGCCAGGATTCTGACAATTTATGACAATCTTATGAAATTTGACCTGATTTTAGTAAAGATCCATAGAACTAACCAAGCAAAGGAGATATTTATGACCAAGACCTAAAACTGACTGGGTATTTATGCAATATTTGCATGAAACTTGCAAATATGAGCAAATATCAGGCTTCTAGATAAGGAAATCAAGATATCCAGTAATACAAGTGAGTTATAGTAAGGATTTAACAAGAAAACCTAAACAACAACTCAAACTTCAAGTATTTCAAGAATTGATTGCAAAGTTCAAACTATTTATGCTCAATTCTGAAATATTTATGATGAACAGATATGAAATATCATAAATCCAGTAAACCTTTACACAAATACTCAAAGCATGAACAATTATGATATACTTTGAGAAGATTACCTTGTTTCAAACTACAATGATACGCATAAGCAGCAGATTTACCTTCCAAACAAGAAAGAAGGCCCTCCTTCTAGCACCAATTTATGTTGATGATGATTGTTAGTCACAACAACACTCATAAAAATTTGCACAACAAACCTTTATTATCTTGAAAAGTACAATCAGTTTAGAACAAATTGATGACTCCAAGTCTCCATTGATGAGGTCATGATCTTCTGACGTTACTTAGAGGTTGATGTGACATGTTGTTTTCCATTTCAAGGGGTCTCACACTGTTTGTATTGTAAATTGTTGCTTGTATATCTGATTCTACCTCTATTTCCTGTAAACTTACTTCACAAACGAGGTTATTTCCACTATGCTCCACATATTATGATTATATTTACAAGTTTGATCAATTCTTGAGTATTTACTTTCATGAACTTGTTTTATACTTCTGCACATGTGTATTTAGCCAAATGATGTGCCTATAAGTAGATATTCACATGTATATCATAGATATTCATAGGTATTTGCATGATATTTGTCATTTTGACATGCTTTCATTCAAAATATGCTCTGTGTGTTCAATTATTTATGAGATATAAGCATATTTTATGTTTATTTGCTTTAGATTGTATGTTATATGCAATTATGAGGTGATTTGTAATGAAATTTAAAGAAATTTAAAGAAATACTTCTAAATTTGATGAACCTTTAGCTATTGAGTCACACACATTACAAATACATTCATGAAGAGAAGGAATCAAACCATAATTTCACTAGGTTGTTCCACAGCTAGGTATGGTTGATGCTAACTTCAAAGGAACAAGGAATGAAAATAACACATGCAAACTGACAAGCACTCCAAGGGATGCAGCTAATCAATGCATATATCCAGATTCCATCCACTGATTACTCAAAATTTACAATTATTGGTAATCAAAACAACTTCTCTTTCATTAAGTACGCAAAAGACATGCATATTCACAAAAGCCTTGAAATTAGTCCTGAATGCTTCAGTAATCTAACTTCAATTAAGTTTCTAATGCTTCAAAGAGTGCACTCCATCCCCTTTTATAGAATAAGGAGAGGAGGTGGTTACATATGACCAACGGTCAAGATTTATCTATTTAGATCAACAGTAAATATCATCTGATTGACTAAATCAACACTTGTAAACAAGAGCATAGGTTGCCAGTTGGCAACCATCTGTTGGACTCGAGTATCTTTCATGTTGATTATAAATATGACCCAGTCATCATGCATCTCTCTTTACTCTTCATTATCTTCTTCCTCATCTTCTTCAATTTATTCTTCATCATCATCATCTCCTTCATTTTCATCTCCATTATCACTGTCACTATCATGCAGATCACCCCTTATGTGTACCCTTATGGTTGCCCTGATGGATTCATATAGATATAATATTCTATCAACTTCACCTCCATCCTGAACCTTGGCCTTTGTTACGGCATGCCTGTGGGAATGAAACTTTGCTTGAAGGGCATCCATCTTACTCTTCCTGCTATTCAACGTTTCATTGTATGTTTCTACCTTGACCTTTATCCTCATGACTTTGTTTATTACCTCTTCTGTCAAATGGTGCAGGGGATCCTCTACAACTTGCTTAAAATTATCATGAAAAGCCTGAACAGCAAAATCGGTATCTTGATTTTCTATTTTCCCTTCCACCTTTCCTTCTAGAGCCTCCAAGGTTTCTGCTTCTTTTGCCATAAGATCATGTAATTTGACACTTATGTCCCTGATCTTGCCACTACATCTCTTCAATATGTCACACTCAAATCCAGTGTCCTCATACAAAATACTGAGCAACTAGGAAGTGTTATTATCTAGTATTTTGTTATCCATAAGTATCTTCATATCAATTCTTTTCATTTCTCCCAAAGCATCTAGGTGCTTTTTCTAGTTTGAAGGATCTCCTGCCTACTTCATTCTGCAGCTTATCCACTTTACTCTTGAAACCACAAAGAGAATTCCAACTTTCCAGGGAGGTTTTCACCACGTTTTCAGCTTCAAAAACAGAAGAAATGAACCACTTGTCCATTAATTGTGCCTTATGCTTCATCAGATCTAATCCGATAACTTCTTCTTGGGATATAATTGTTAATTGAGTGGCTGTACTAATAGGTGTGTGCTTAGGATCAACTAATCCTTTAATAAAAGAATGTAATTAAGCAATGTGCCCTTTGTATCTCTTATTCTATCCTTTTCTTTTTTCACCCTTCATGTCAAAGAATCAATAATATCTTTACCCTCTTGACCTTCCTAGTCCTCATTTGCAAAACCTAAATCAATATCAATTATCTGAAATTCATCAAGGCCTATTTTGCCTTTCTCCTTTTCAATCATTGGTAAGGCTACTTGAGTTGTTCTCCTACCTGTAGTAGGGCCTCTTCTTATTGCAGATGTAAGCCTTGCCTTTCTTCTTTCATCATACTTTTAGCAAACAATGTAGAAATATCAAAATCATGTACCTCATCCATTTGTTGCAGATTTATTTCTTGTTACAACCAATAAGGGACATCACCCTTGGGCTCTTGATGATCACCCTCTTTACTTTGAGTATCTTGGGGCCGTGTATCAGGCCTTACCCTCAATGGTGAATCCTCTCTTCTGATTTCTTCCTCATGCACATTCTTATGAGGAGACTCTTGTTGAGGTACCTCTTGCTGAGGGATTTCTTCCTGAGGTGGAGGTTCTTGTAAAGTATGCACATTCTGATCATGTACTTCCTTTTGTAAAATTTCCTCAGGGGCTTCTTGAACATTCTAACTTTGTCCATCATGTGGCACCTGGGTTTCTTGAGAAGATTGTGTATTTTGACCTTGGGGATCACCTAGATCACCCTTAGTCACCTTTTATGTCTACTTCTCTGGACCCTCACCATGTGCCAAATTCTGTTCCTCATCCTTAGATGTGTTAGCCTCTCCCAAGATCAATTCTTTCTTGCCTGATTTCTCTTCTAATCCTGGATTATTTCCTTGATTACCTCTTTCAGCATGTAGTGATGAAATACCTTGATCCTGATCAGCATCCTTATCAGGTATCTCCTGATCACTCTTACTCCGGGGTTGTGCCTCTGACTTTTCTTGTTATGTAGGTGCATTGCTTTGGCCTCTGTTTTGATTGGTTATCATATCATTAGCTTCTGTATGCATTGTATTTTCAGCCTTTTCAGGCTCCAAAGGCTGATCAATACCTTTATTCAGGTTCATATCACCCTAGTAGGTTAAATCTGTTGATGCAGGACTAGTAACCTGCTCTACCATACTAGTCAGCCCTATATGTTGGGCTACCTCTTCAGGATCATCCTGTCCCATTTCATCCATTTTATCCTCTATTTGACTAATCACCTTCTGGGCCATTGGAGTCCCATGAGGGGTCATCCTAGTATTAGCTACTAAGGTCTCCATATGTTGAGCGGCCACATCTTGAACTACCTCATCATCTGACAATTCAACAGTGGTATCAAGTGGAAAGGGGGACTCTTTACCAGCCATATGTGTTTCCTTTTCTATCTGTTCTTCCATCTTTTTAGTCTTAAATTGAATGATGTCTGGAATTGGAACTTCATGTTGTAGTTCCCTCATAAAAGTTAAACCACCTACACCTCTTAATATGATAGGGTCAGTGTTAACATTTCCCCTCATTGTTGTCCTTTACTTCTTTGGTGGGGGTGTTTGTTGCACTTTATTTTTTTTCTTCCTTGTTATCAGTAGATCATCATCTTTAGGTCCCTTTTCCAACTGCTCTTCTTCCAAGGGATTTTCTTCTTCTGGTTCATCCTGTAATGGCTCATCCTCCATTTGTTCCTCTGTATCTTCAGGAACAGGCTTTATTACCCTCTTGCCTTTCTATTTAGCAAGGGATTGTTGTGATGTAGATGCAGGTGCAGATGTTGATGCCCCATCACCTTTTGATGGAAGTCTTTTAATAATCACCCCTTGCTGCACAGGAGCAACCTTCTTGCGTTTGCCTGGTGACTTCTATTCCTCAGCAGGTAATCTTTCTCCATTAGATTTCCCCTTTTCAATGAGAAAATCATCATATTCTTCTTCAGATACTTGTTTCTTCTTCTTATTGTCAATAGTAAGGGCCACACCCTTCTTTTCCAACTCAGTGGCTTTAGCATTTACCCAGCTCTAGGTTAGTTGGATAACCTTTTGCATTATTTGATCCAATGAGGTCTCCTCTAGCTGTGTCAGATCACAAGTTGAGATGGTGTCATTATACACCTTTTTATCCTCATATTCATTAAACATTATCTTTCCATCATCATCATGCAACTGCGCAGGCATGGGAATGCAATCAAAAGTCTGGATCTGATTGAGAGTGAGCCTTTGATAAGTTCTTCTCGTGACCTCTGCTTCATCATCACAATCAGTCCAATAATCTTCAAGATGTTTTTGATGTATTTATTTCCCTAATAACTTTTGCATTCTGCCATATGGGTCATATGACCTAGCTATAGAAAACGGCTGTAGGTGCATGAGCCTCAACCCTCCAATGGCATCTTTAATGCTCTGTCAGTCAAGGCATATATACTAGCCCATGTATATTGGGAACAACATAGGAGGAATCTTCTTTTGCTCCAATTTAGCTTCAACTGAGGTTGATATTTGTTTAACAATCGCCATCAAGATGACCCTATCAGTGGGGTATCTTGGTAACATAAGAGGTTGCCCCTCAAATCCTTCTATTCTTATGTATGAAAAGATGGGGAATTGGATAAACCAAGCCCCATGCTTATAGATAATGGCTTGAGCCTCCATGCTCAATCTCTTGGTTCTATCCTCCTCCATGGTTCTGACTAAATGCATTTAAAATGAGTCATTTACCAATTTATAGTCTTGGAGGTATGCTCTCCTCTGTAATTGTGGGTATTGGTCCCATATGTTTACATCACTAGTATTGTTTCCAACCTTGCCCACTATTTGTAAGGCATTAAATGTGCCCCAGAAAGCACAGGCATATACGACATAAGAAGTCATATGGAATATACAATCTTTTCCACCCAGCCTTCGCATCCCTTCATCTAAGCAATCACTGATGATCTTGGCCCAGAGAGGCTTGTTTTCTAAATACAGTACCATCTGGATGATCCCATACATCCAGTTTTCAAAGTTCCTGGCATGTTGTATGCCGGTCATCATGCTCAACAAGGCAACCATATACTGATACTCCTCATCAAAATCAAATTTATACAAGTAAACTGGTAACTTAGCAGAAGCTGTGTATGTACTATTCTTGGACCTCCATTGGTACATGATTTTCCTAGCTTGTTTCTTATTATTATTATACTCTTTCTCCAGCCTACTTAGGCTCACACTGACCACTTTATCCCCCACAGGCAGATTGAATGTAGCAGTGATGCCCTTGATTGAGAAGTCTGCATACACTCTACCATGTTTTTCCACTCTTCTATTCTCAGGGTTATAATTTCTCGCACATTCCACCACTAGCTCAGTGGCCTCCATTGCATATGGAAATCCCGTGGCTTGCCACATACTAGTTGTGAATATCCTATCCAATATGGGATTATCACTTTCATTGTCTAATCTCCTTGTCCATGCATCCAAATCTGTCTTCCCTTAATGTGTGTCATCTATAACCCCATATCTGAATCCTACTCCCTCAGGTTTTAAGAACATGGGTTTCAAGAACTCAGACTCAGATCTGTTCTTTCTGACCTCCATTAGATCCTGTGACAGAAATATGCATTTCTTACCCTAGGGTGTTTGTATGGGAAAGGTTCAAGGATATCATGCATTTCATAATCACTATTCAACATTTCAATTCATTTTATGCATCATCATGTAGATTAACCTAATAAAGAACCATTTTACCTGGTGATTTGCAATAAATGACAACGGAGAGGGTTTTAATTTTACTTACCTGATATTTGCTTTTCCCTTTTGCTACATGATTGATAACGGGGTAAATGCAGATATGTTGTATCGTCTGTCCCGTTCCATTACATTGAGTGTTGCGTTCCGCTAGTAGATGACCATGAGGTGTTAACTTTCAGAGCTCTGTAAACTTCAACTATAGCAGGGTAAATGTAAATAATCTCTAAATTTTACTTTTAAACCGATTAATAGGACAAATTAGGGCGTATGTGTCATTTCAATTGAATCTGTTGATCATCTGCATGAAGTTCACAGATGCTACCAAGTGTTGGATTTATATTTGTAACTGAAAGGGCGCCACCTACCGTTGGGCTCGCATTTAGTGCCAGAGGGTGATCTTTTGAAGAACAGGGATATTTAAACATATGACCCTTACGGAAAATATGACCCCACCCCCCGCCGCGGGATAATCATTCACTAAAGATCAGGGTGATATGGTTAACCTTTGACTACTAAGCAAGATTGGGTCATAAGGTTAAAGATAAGGGATATTCAAAAATATCTGGGTCTTTTGATACCCACAAATATCCTCATCATTCGAGAATACAGGGGTAACGTCATCGTCGTATGGACTTCAACAATTATTTGTGAAAGATGATGTCATGATCATTTTTCTAAAGTCGGGGATATTTCAAAATGTGACCTCTTTGGGGTTAAATCGTGATGACATCATCATGCCATCTATTTTCTCCTTTTATCAGGTTATGGTGACGTCATCGTCATATTGAGAAATATGATGGATGTTTGGAAATATGACCTCTGTGGGTCAAGTGAAATGATTACATCATCATTAGGGTGATCTCTTTTATTCGTTGGAACTGAATGACGTCATAGTCATGTTTATGCAGGGTGATATTTTGTAAGATGATGGATATTAGGAAACATGACCCCTCCGCAAATACATGAAATTCTTGACGGGTAGATATTCATCCCTATTTAAGTTTGACATTCGCTTATTGAGGATCGAATGGACATCAGGTGATTTTCTTAAGTCAGGGTCATGTTAACTAATGTGACTGATATTTAGAAATATGACCCTATTAGAAACATCCAGGTTGACCGATCTTTGACTTAACCCAACTTTCTACCCTTAGCGAATATCAGGGTGATCCAAAAGACAAACCTGGTTAGAATTTTGTGTTCTTTCAAATTATGAGGCTTATACTAACACATTCTAGCTTTGGCAACTGACCTCTCCTTGTGATGCACATACCTAAGCAAAGGTGACATACATGACTGAATTTTAGCAAACCGCCCAGAGCAAGAAAGCAAAAACAAGCAGGAGCAAAAAAAAAGGTTGTGTCCCTGTTTTGCTGAGGCAAAACGGGGCGTGTTGTGTAACCACACAACAGTGCCCTTCCTAGACCTGCAGTGCAGTCAACATAAACAATACCCCTCCTTTCATCGATTTTCCCTATTTTAGCGCTCTCTAAATGTAATTTTATCATCAGACGTTGTTCCCTCAGTGAACAAAGAAGAGCTTAAGCTTGAGAATTTAAGCCCCTACACGGCTTCAGAGATGGCGTTGTTATAATCTTGTTGACCTGGTCAATTGCATGACTATTGAATAACTTGAATTGGCATTGCAAAGAGCTAAAACGGCCACCAAGAATAGAATTATTCATAAATGAATCCAGCACAAATGATGACCAACACAAATGAAATGCACGAATGAGCTGCCTCCATAATTTTTTTAACTATTTTTTATTTTTAATTTAGTTTTGCATTTTTTTGCATTTATATTTACAACCAAAAAATAGTGCTTTCATCTCCACCCCCGATGCGACTGTAGTACGCCTCTTGGCATAATAAATTCTATGTTTTGAATAGAAAATAATTACTAGTTCTCATTGTGATGGTAATAAAGAATGATGAAGAATGCATAGAAGACAATCATGTCAAAATAGTCATGCTAGGGGAAAAGTGAAATGGAAGAGACTTGCTTGTTGGAGAAGTAAATTGACAATATAGGCGACTTTAAGGATGGAAAAATAAATATGCGATTCAAAGAAAATAATAGAGATGGAGGGAAGGAGTATAATGTGAAGGGAAAGACAAATGGTTGTTCACCTTCTATTGTTTTTGTCATTTTGTGATTTTGGAGGGAAGGATTGTTTGTTTGATCCTGTCCAAATCTACCTATTTAAACTTATGTGAGGTTCATTTGTAAGGCATTGGAAAACCTGTTGAGGTAAGGGAATTGTATTTTTAATATAATATATCAATTTGCTCCATTTTCCTTCCAATGGTGCTTCCCAAGATCTAATCTTGTTTCCTTTCTACTTCATCTTATGCACTTAATTCAATAAATGTTGATGAATTTTGATATGTGTTTAAACCACTGATGGTAGGGTGTTTTGTGTGGTCGACTGAACACATTTGTGCATGCTAAAATTTTCCAACATTCATGCACATGATTTTTCCCTCAAAGATTGCAACATCTCATGTTGGGATTGTGGTAACAAGTCTAGTGGAGATTGGTTCCAAGTTGTTTTCATCCATTTTCCAAATAGTGTGTAGGTAGATTGGAGGTAGGTTTGGACTTATTCTTTTGTTTTTCTTTTACTCTTTTCTTTTCCCTCTCTCCTTTTTATTTTATTTTTTATATGGATGTTAGATTAGTTTGATTCTTTGTTTTAATGATAAATTTTAGTGATATAGGGTAGGAATTTGTGATGATTTTTTGAATTCTAGAGGTGAAATTTTACAAAGTTTGAACATATTTATTATTGTTCTAAAATTTTAGAATTAAATTGTTTCAAAAAGGAATAAATCTTAATGCACAACTCTTCAAATTCAATGTGATTAAATGATGATTTTAATGGGCATGCTTATGTTTTTGGTGTTTTAATCACTTTCAAAGCAATTTTATTATCAAAAATCAATTGTATGAAGTCAAACAAATCAAAACCAAAAAAATAATTAATTTAATTTAAAGCGAAATGGAGTGTTTGTGATGGCTAATAGTGACAAATTACACTAAGGGAACCTCTTTCAAATGAATGACTCCTACTATTCATTACAACCCCTTGAATGGACCAGCCAAAGTGCTCTCCAACTGAGGGGTTCTAGTAAACCTTGTGAAATACTCTTAAGGATAGCCACCTTCTAAGTAGGGGAACCTTTGTTGTTCCAACCTATAGTGCTTCATGTCTTGCAGGAAAGTTGGTGTTTCAAAAGCCACATCAACAGGTTCCTAATAGGGAGGATCTTCAAATGTTAAAGTTCTAACTACAAAGTATCAAGAGTATCTTGGATAAGAATAAAAGGATTGTATGTGCATAGGATTGTACGGATCACTAAGAAAAAGGAAAAACAATAGATTGATCCTCTTCTAATAGTTTAATGATTTTAGTAGTGATTGTAGAGAAAACAATGGCAACTACATCAAGGCTCTATTGAGGAGTCTCAAATTTCTTGGTTTTATCTTTGGGATTAGACTTAAGCAAGTCTTAACTATTAACAAGCTTAGTTTAACTAACATTGACTATAGATTGGCTTGCACTAACTCCATTCTAATGAGTGGAGGGCTTGTGATTTTTGGGTAAACTCAACTTTCTTCCTATTGTACTTAGCTCTATAAGTGCTAAAAGGATTAGGATCCTCCTTGAAAATATGGACTTGACCAGGGTAGAGAAAATGAACATTCGATGGATCTAAGGCCATACTATCTAGAATCACATTGATGGTTATTTCTCTATCTATGACAAAGAACTTTTTAGGTAGGGTTTTAGGGCCAACAATGACAAGGAGTTTAATCTTTCCAATGGTAAAGGTCTTAAGGTTATCATAACCTCTAAGAGTATCTCTAGTTCAAGTAATGTGTGACTCATCATACCCCATTGTTTTGAAGAATGGAAGGGGGACTTTTGATGCAATTTTTGACACACAAACTTTCCTATGATTCGTGAAGCACCACAAATTGGGATGGTAAAGATTGTTGGGATAAGTTGTCATTAACTTGCAATCCTAATCAATTCATGTGTCTCCAAAGTTCTTGGAATGTGTTCCCCAACACATAAGCACTTTGAGAGATAAATTATTTATTAATTATATCACTTTGACTTTTGCAATCAATTCCTAATTGATAAGATAAAACTTGGGCATACATTTTTGGAGTGGGGACCATGAAGACTTTGTTGACTTCTCCTAAGTCTATTTTGAGAGTTCAATAACTCCTAGTAAGTGGGAGTTAAACTTAGGCATCCCCTTTTGATGGGGACTTATATTTAGACTTGGAGTTGTGCTTTTTTATGTACATGAGTGGATAATGTTGAGAGACCTTGCATGGATATAATGTTGGAGTTAACTAAAGTGTTAGAGATGCATGAATTGGATATTGCTTGCATGAGTTCATAAAAGATTGAATGGACTTGCATATTTTTGCATGTTACTTGCATGTTGCTTGCATGTACTTGCATATTGTTGCATATTACTTGCATGTGCTTGCATGTTGTTGCATGTACTTGCATGTTGTTCCATATTGTTGCATGTTACTTACATGTGTTTGCATGTTGTTGCATGTTGCTCCTATGGACATGCATGTGTTTGCATGTTGTTGCATGTCACTCCTATGAACTTGTATGACCTTGCATGTTGTTGCATGTCAGCTTTGTGAGATTGCTTGCAGAACACTCCAACTCTAGAAACTTGCAAGATGGTACATCTCAGTGTTTCAGGTAATGGGTATCAGTTGCATGTTGTTGCATGTGTTTGTATGTCAGTTGCATGTCAGTTTTAAGATATTACTTGCAGAACACTCCAACTCTAGAAACTTATAGGATGGTACATCTTAGTGTTTCAAATAATGGGTATCAGTTGCATGTTGAATCTGGTGTTTGCATGTCACTTGCATGTATAGAACAAGGTAATTTAAAATAACTTTGTTGTTTGCATGAGATTGGTGTGTGTTGATCACTTCAGTTAACAGAAAGTAATTTTACGAAATTGGACACCCAATTTGAGGACTTTCTGTTGTTTCTTTTATTTGGAAATGTATTTGATGTTGGCAAAGTTAACTTGAGCAAAATTGGGCACCCACATCAAGGACAGGTAATTAACAAAAGGCTTGACTTTGTTTGACTTCAATCTTCTCTATTTGGAGCACTTGGTTTTTGCATGAGCATTGGTTTCTATGTTATCAATTATAATTTATTGTAATTTGAGTTTTAAGCTTTCAAATTAAGAAGCTCTTAAATTAAAGAAGTTTTTGATTTAATTAAGAGCCCCATACATTTTCTAGAGAGTTGAATTGTGAAAAAGACTTAGAAGAAAAAAGCAAGAAGCTTTTTTGACTTAGAAGAAAAAAAGTAAGAAGCTTTTTTTAAAAGATTTTATAGGTTTGAAGATTGAAGAAGCTTTTGAAGTGCATCAAGGAATCAAAGGATTTCAGTATTGAATGTAATCCTTCACAAGTGATTTAATACAAGAATAAACACATTTGGTGTGGAGTTTTTTCTCTTAGGGGTTTCTCCACGTAAATATTTATCTTCTTCTTGCAAGCTATTTTCTTCTACTACACTGTTTAAACTGAAGAAATACTATAACATCTAAATTGAAAGTAATTTTCAGATTTACACATGCTAATAATTTTAGATTTGAAAACATTTTAAAGCTACATAGCTGCAACTTTACCTTGTTCTCTCTCCCTTTTTCCAACATGTGGTATCAAAGCCATTGGTTGTAGTGAGAGAGGGATGCTTGTTTTTTGAAGTATTGAAGGAATTTTGGTTGCAAGGGAAGTTCTATGTGTTAACATTGTTTTACAGATCTATGAGCTTGGAAGCCATGGTGTTTAACTCTCAAATGGATATTGTCAAAAGAATCTTTGTTCGGCACTTGAGGCTCAAGGTTATTGATTTTTATGGAGTTGATCCTGTGATAGTGATTTGGAGCTTCATTTTGACAATATGTGTATATTCTCTTGTTTGGTGGTTTTAATCTTTTACCTTGTGATCATGTGTAGTGAAAGGGTGTTTATGTTGGATGGTTACTTCTGGTACCTTAATCACATGGAAAAACACTCAATTTTTGGACTACAGTTTGGAGTGCTTATGTTGGGTTCATGGTTTCAGTCCATGGTTACATGAAAACACTGGATGATTTATCACTAGTTGTATGTAGGTTATGGAGTTGGTATTATGATATGGACACTCCTAAACAACCTGGTTCCTCCTTTCTCATATTCATGCTATTTTGAATATGTAGGTTTTCATAGTTTTCTTGTTTTAAAATATTGTGGGTTTGTAGATATGTGATATTCCATTATTTCAGATGATATATTTGATGGTGTTCATTGGTGTGAATGTTTGGATGTTTAAGTGATTTCAAATTTATAGAGATATGGCTTTGCAGGTTTTACATGTTAACCAAAATCTGTGGTTTTTAGATCTGTGGAAAATTGTATTCAGACACTTTATGGATGGAAACAATTTTAGATTTGCAAGGCTGCTTGTTGGGTTCTTATGATCTATGGTTTCTCCTATGTGGATTTATTTGGCAAATCAGATCTAGAGTTCATTCTAGTGTTTGAGTCTTGGAAATCTACATGTTATACCTGGTTACATTTGTTCTACATGATACTGATGTGGGGTTGAATCTATTGTTTTAGTTATTAAATGTTGAAGCACTGATCATGCTTTTCTCCTATGATATGTTTCATGTGTGCAGATCTTGTGAATAAGGTGATGTGGGTTCTATTTGGTAGGCCTCTTCTTGGTCACCTTAATTATATTGGTATTTTTTGTATTAAGACAAAAAGGTAGTTTGGAGTACATATTTTAGTTATTCATCAAAATCTATAGCAGTAAAGTTATGTTGCAAGAGAAGCTCTTTTTTTCAGTGGAGTTTTGGTAATGATGTTGATCATGATACCATGCATAACTTGGTATCACTTTCAGTGGGAGTTTTTTGCAATTTCATAATATCTTCATGTTTTTTGAAGAGGTGTTGGCATCTTGGTTTTACATGGAGGACTCTTGGAGTTTTTGGTGAGGTGTTGAATTTATAACTTATCAGTTTTTGATATATGATCCTTGGTTTAGAGGATGTATAGTATTATGTCATGATGCACTCTTGATCATGAGTTAGATTTTTTGGCATGATATAGGTGCTCTTGGGAGCAGAATATGTTCATTGGAGCATATGAACTTCTTTTGAGAAGATGTTACATCATGATGTCATGATATATTCTTGATTCTAGAGTTGGAATTTTGACAATGGTTTGGCTAGTTTTCTTTGGTTTTGAAGTATTAATCATTTTCTTGGAGCTTCATGATTGTGCAGATTGCATTTGAAGTTGGCATGGATTGATTGCTGAAAACTCATGGATACTAGAGAAATTTGGGTGAGGCTTCATATCTCTTGAACTTAGAGATATGTGTTGGAAAGATTTCTCATTATGAGATGTCAACAAAAGAACCAAGAAGCCTACACTTGGAAATGGATGTGAGTCCATTATAGACCTTATGAGAAGATTGTCTTTATTATAAGATTTTATTGCTTGGTGTTATATGCAAAGACAATCTTGTATCCCACTCTTGGTCTACTTGGCAAGTAAATGATCTAATAGGTGTTGCCCACTTGATTATTAGATGCATTCTTTATATGTATCTTGTCTTCTCTTTTACACTAGTCTTGAAAAGGATTGTTGAGAAGTATATGCATGGGTTTATGGATTTCTGTTGTTCTCATTATTATTTGATCTTGAGCTATGGAACTAGTTCTGAGGATTTGTTTTGGGAGGTACATAAATAGTTTGTGGTTTTTTTGGGCTTATTCCCTTTGTTGTGGGAATGTTTGGCTAGTTTGATCTACTTTCAGTGAGAAGTTAACATCTATTGCTGCCATGTTTTCATCATAATTTGGATGTTAGATGTTGATACCCTTTCAGTTTGGGAGTGTTGAAAGAGATCTTACTTTACACGGTTTGGAACAGGTTAGTGTGGTATATAGACATGGTATGATTTTGCAGTTTCTCTCTTTCCTGGTATATTGTCTTCTTCTTAAAGGTTCTCATGTTTATGGAGTTGAGGTTTGTATTGGAGTCAAGTGTTATTGTTGTTAACAATAATTTGGTAACTCCTTGATCTCTTTCTTCATTGGTTAAGAGGACTTGGGAGAGTTATTCAAAGATTGGTAATGAGAGATGTTTTATGCATATCATTATATGTTTTGACACTATATGGTAGAGGAGTTAGCCACTTTCTCTAAGACAAGTGCTACAGGAGGATTTGTTAATGCCTTAATTTTATTTTTAGATTTGACATTACCCATGTAGTGGGAGTTCCTGGATATGTATGCTCTTTATTGTCACGATATCTTCTTGGTTTTTTGTTTGCAAGTTATTGATGTGAAGATGATTTTGCATGTTTCACTATTGGGATTTACGAGTTATGTAGTTTAGTGCGCTGTCTTTACCCATTGGTTGCATTAAAGACTTGGATGTGGACTGTCAATATCCATAGATTCGTTCAGTGTTATTGCAGATTTTTGTTTGTTGACCTTGTCTTTGGTCATTTATACATTTGTATGTTGCATTGAGACAGGAGGATGGATGATTACCAGGATTGTTTTACAGGGACTTGATTGCAATTTTGGGTTGGTATGTTGATGGCATGAAGTTCTACCTATGATGGTTTGTTTACCTTGGTTTTGAGGTATGGATATTTTGGATGAGCTAGCAACTTGTTGTGGTTGCTTTTCCATTTGGTATGAGCTAGCAGACACTCAGAGTCTTATGTTATGTGATTTGATGCTTGTGTTCATCTTGATATTGGTGCAGGTTTCAGTGATAGTTGATATGTTTCACCTTGGCATGTTTCTTGTTTATCATGGGTGACATGATGTGAGGAGTTCTTGTTTGAGATGATGGTTATCATGGTTGCTTTTGAGGGTATTTTGTTGGAGCACAAAAGCATGTTGAAGAATCAATGGTACATTGATGGCTAGGGATGTTTTTCCCTGTGATTTAAAGTTTGATTATATTATTTAGAGTTATTGCAATGTATAATGTCAAGTGGGAGAATGTTGGGATAAGTTGCCATTAACTTGCAATCCTAATCAATTCATGTGTCTCTAAAGTTCTTAGAATGTGTTCCCCAACACATAAACACTTTGAGAGATTAATTGTCTATTAATTATATCACTTTGACTTTTGCAATCAATTCCTAATTGATAGGATAAAACTTGGGCATACATTTTTGGAGTGGGGGCCATGAAGACTTTGTTGACTTCTCCTAAGTCTATTTTGGGAGTTTGATAACTCCTAGTAAATGGAAGTTAAACTTGGGCGTCCCCTTTTGATGGGAACTTATATTTAGACTTGGAGTTGTGTTTTTTTATGTACATGAGTGGATAATGTTGAGACACCTTGCATGAATATAATGTTGGAGTTAACTAAAGTGTTAGAGATGCATGGATTGGATATTGCTTGCATGAGTTCATAAAAGCTTGCATGGACTTGCATATTTTTGCATGTCACTTGCATGTACTTGCATGTTGTTACATGTTGTTGCATGTTACTTGCATGTACTTGCATGTTGTTGCATGTTGCTTGCATGTTTGCTTGCATGTACTTGCATGTTGTTGCATGTTGTTCCATGTTACTTGCATGTGCTTGCATGTTGTTGCATGTTGCTTGCATGTACTTGCATGTTAATTGCATGTTGTTGCATGTTGCTCCTATGGACTTGCATGTGCTTGCAAGTTGTTGCATGTCACTCCTATGGACTTGTATGACATTGCATGTTGTTGCATGTCAGTTATATGACCTTGCATGTTGTTGCATGTCATCTTTGTGAGATTTCTTATAGAACACTCCAACTCTAGAAACTTGCAAGATGGTACATCTTAGTGTTTCATGTAATGGGTATCAGTTGCATGTTGTTGCATGTGCTTGCATGTCAGTTTTAAGATATTACTTGTAGAACACTCTAACTCCAGAAACTTACAGGATGATACATCTCAGTGTTTCAGATAATGGGTATTAGTTGCATGTTGAATCCAGTGTTTGCATGTCATTTGCATGTACAGAACAAGGTAATTCATAATAACTTTGGGGACATCAATCTTGCATGTTGTTTGCATGAGATTGGTGTGTGTTGATCACTTCAGTTAATAGAAAGTAATTGGACAAACATGGATGGCCAATTTGAGGACTTTTTGTTGTTTCTTTTATTTGGAAATGTATTTGATGTTGGCAAAGTTAACTTGAGCAAACTTGGGCACCCACATCAAGGACAGGTAGTTAACAAAAGGCTTGACTTTGTTTGACTTCGGTCTTCTCTATTTGGAGCACTTGGTTTTTGCATGAGCATTGGTTTCTATGTTATCAATTATAATTTATTGTAATTTGAGTTTCAAGCTTTCAAATTAAGAAGCTCTTGAATTAAAGAAGTTTTTGATTTAATTAAGAGCCCCATACATTTTTCAGAGAGTTGAATTGTGAAAAAGACTCAAAATAAAAAAGCAAGAAGTTTGAAAGACGTAGAAGAAAAAAACAAGAAGAGATTTAATACAAGCCTAAACACCTTTTGTGTGGAATTGTTTTCCCTTAGGGGTTTATCCACGTAAATACTTGTCTTCTTCTTGCAAGCTATTTTCTTCTATTGCACTGTTTAAATTGGAGAAATACTAGATAACATCTAAATTGAAAGTAATTTTTAGATTTACACATGCTAATAATTTCATATTTGAAAACATTTTAAAGCTACATAGCTACAACTTTACCTTGTTCTCTCTCCCTTTTTCAAACAAAGATTCCCCTACTTGCAAGGTGGCTAGCCTCAATAGTCTTCATTAATTATTGTATGAGGTTTACTAGAATCCTTATTGTATGAGATTTACTAGAATCCCTTAGATGGAGAGCACTTTGACTGGTCTATTCAAGGGGCTACAATGAACATTAGGAATCATTCACGTGAAAAAGAGGCTCACTTAGTGAAATTAAACCACTATTAGCCAGCATAAACCTTCTATTTCACTTTTAAATGTGTTAATATTTAATGTTGTTAAAACAACCATGTCTTTCAAAATCTAAATTTAACAAGATGGAATATGAAAGGTCATTAGTAAAAATGCATTCCAATCTTCAAACCATTGATTTTGATATTTAAAATTTTACAAGATTTTATCATCTAGAAGCCGCATTTTATTTTTAATGTCATGTCTTTTATGACTAAAATTATTAGCAAACCTTAATCTAACATTGATATGAAAAAAAAAAACCAGGAGAGAGGAGGAGGAAAGGGTTCAAGGGAAAAAGAAAAAGAAATATGAACCTATCTTCAATCCTCCCACTCATCATTTTGTGAATGGACAAATTCAACTTTAAAACTAATCTCCATCAAACCAATTACCTACAATTCAAATGTGAGATGGTGTGATCTTCAAAGGAACAACCACATGCATGATTGTTGGAAGATTTTAGTGTGCATGAATGTGTTCATGTGACCACACAAAACACCTCACCATCAGCAAGGTATCAATGGTTTAAACACATGTTGAATATACTGGCATTTAATGAATTATGTGCATAGGAATGTAGAAAGAAAACAAATCCAGATCTCACAACATTAAAACATGAAAACTTATAAAGCATGGAGTAAAACTTGATATATCTTGTATTCATATTTGAGTTTTCATGGGTTTCCACCAAAAGAACCCAACAGAACAACCCCTTACAATTAGTTTCAAGGAGGTATAAATAGGCACACTTTTATAGGGAGGACAAATAGTCATTCCCTCTAAAATTCACTCATTTAACAAAATTTTAAAGTCAACCTTAATAACTCTACTACATATGGGTAGTCATTTTCAATATCTTTTAGCTCCTCATTTTCATTTTTCTCTATCATTATTATAGCACCATCTTCTTTAGAAAATTTAGTACATTTACTTACCACTCCTTTAATTTCCTTATGGCCAAGCATAAGCAAATCATTGCTCCATGTTCTAGTAGTTATTACAACACTTCTTAATTCAATTTCAACTAAGGTACTCTTTTTCTATAGTAGGAATGAATTGAGGAGTTGTAGTAGAAGAGTCAATAGGGCCAACCAGATTCTTAATGTAGGCATTGAAATAAGCTACATTATCTTTTAGCTCTTGTTTGTCTACTTTATTTTTCTCCGTTTTCTATATCATATAATTGATAGATGATTTTTCTATTTGTTTCCCTTCCTCCCTTGATGGTTTTCCCAGAGAAATCATAGTCACCATATAATTAGAGGGTTGCATCTTTGTCTCTAGCACATTCATCAAGGTGGTCACAATTTATGCTTGTCTAATTCCTCATGGATATGTAATGATTGTAGACCAAACCATTTCTCTTTTTAGAGGATGTGGCTTCATAATCATGGATGGTATATCAACAAAATCATCCGCCTAAATGCTTCATCACCCTCTTCTTATGTTAAATTATCTAATTAAACCATTGAGGTGTGTTTGTAGTAGATGTCATGTCTTCAATAGCATCATTGGTTTAGCTATTTTCTTGGTTTGATTGCCACATACCTTGACCCTAGGTAGAACTTAGACTTGGAGTTGGCATTCTAGGAAGGGGATATGGACTTCTCTGTGGTGATGGGGTAGGTATCTTCTTGGGAGATGGAATTCTTTTAGGAGATGGCATAGGTGTCCTTTATGGGGATGGAGTTGGTAATTTCTCATCAACAACTTGGGAGATACTTGTAGGTGTCAACACAAAATATAGACCCAAAATAAAGATTTCAAATGCAACATTAAAACCCTTAATCTATATTAAATGTAACCTCTGATTAATCTAGAAATCAAAGTGTAAAAGAACAAACAAAATAATGTTGCCCATATCTCAATTTTTGTTGCACCACAAGGGTGATTTTGCTTAAAATGATATGATTATGGTTGCTCAAACCGTCAGCATGACATTGTAGTTGAGATGATCCTTGAAAATGACTCCCGATGAGTCAATTTAGAGATGTTCTAATTGGATGATGGATGGTGGGGATCTAATGAGAGATTAACAGTCAAGATTAAGTTGGTTGGGTGGTTATAGGATTAGTGGTGTAGGATAATAGAGATTTTTAATTGATTTTTGGGATTTTTGGGAGATGGTTATGGGATAATTATAAGATAAGTGGATGAGAATTAAAGGAATTTCTAATTTATTTTATTCATTTTTATGTAGTTAAGAGTGGGATTTAATTAATAAAATTAATTAAATCATGTGTGGGAAGGGGATTTTAGGACCTAAGAAAATGATTTAGGACTTAAGCATAATGATTTAGGATTAGGAGAAAATTAGGGATAATTAGTATAAATATAGGATCAGGTCTTGATAATTGGCTAATTGGGATAATGCAATAAATCAGGATGATGAGTGGACAACTGATTAGGATTAGGGGATATAGGATGATTTATGGATAAATTGGGCAATTTAGGGAATCGAGACTTATTTTTGAGAGAATTAGGTCCCAGTACAATTTTAGGTGCCTATAACATTCTTCGAGAATGGAGCACCTTCTTTTTACAAAAGTATATATTTTCTCCAAAGGTCAAAGGTTTTAATTCAACAATTTGTGAAAACATCTTAATATCCTTAAGATGTGTAGGAATGGAAGCCAAGGACAAGGGTTGATTGCAATCGATGGTTAAATATTTAGCAATGAAGCGCAAAAAATAGGGGATCTAAAAGGTGATAATCAACTAAGGGCCACATAGGTGAAGCACTAAAATCACAATGAACAAATGAATTTGAAAAAAATAGTAAAAATCAAAGCTCAAAGATTTAAAAATTAGAAAATCTAACCCTAAGAGGTAAGCATGTAAGTTACAGGTTCACCAAAGTGAGGGGGAATAAAATAACCCTTCAAAAATATCTAAAGTGTGGATTAATGAATAAATAAGTTAATTAAGTATAAGTAAAGCTCTAGATATATGAGTTGAGTTTGTAAATCAACTTAGAAGAACTAACTAAGATTGTAATTAAACATTTGTAGAAAAGGAAACAAGATGGATTAGGTTTGCGTACCTTGAACTGGTGAAAGGTGGACTTTGATTGATGTCATGCTACAATGGAGACTTGCAAACTAAATTTTGGAAATGGATTTATATAGTTGGTAACTCAATCCTTGTTATAGTCGACCAATAAACTAGGATATTGTAGCACCTTAAGTTTATGTGATCAACTACAGTTATGTTTATTATATAATTCAATTAAGCAACATTGAAGGAAACGCATGAAATGGTACACAAACCAAGGATACACATGAAATATAGATACATGCAAGACATTGATTTGTGTGAGAAACCCTTATAGGAAAACCCATTAGTAAATAGATAGTAAAAATTGTGTTTACATAAAAACATATCCAATATAATAAGTCTATGTTGTAGAGTATATCAATCTACAAACTACAACATACAACCTCCAACTAGGTTTACCACACATTTAGGATACAACACATCATCCAACATTAACCATTCCACTTGTATAAGTAATTAGATATAGTTCTCTTCATGAAAAACCAATTGTCTAACTACCATGTAGAATACCAAAAGTCACACAACTAAAACTATATTGTACCATGATGTTTGCATACAACACATTATATGAAACGTGATTTTCCACATGGATAATCAATACACATAATAAGCCACTATCTCTCACACTTGGCAAAAGGTTGTTAACCATCTTCACCCAAACCGCAAATATGTCTTCCTACTCTATAGCCAAACATCATCCATGGCTTGTGGTAGAAGAGATAAACACCTAATTATTTCTAGTTGATTGTGACACCTCTAATCATTCCTTAGAACATCACATGCTCCTAGCTATCACCACATGTACTCCAACAATGTTGCATGTGCACTTGCATTGCCATATACACTCCAATAACTTAGATAAATATGTAATTGTGAGTTCTCCAAATGACTTGCGGTTGTAACCACAATAATGTTGGACTTAGACTAGTCTTTAGGCTAAACCATAATATTTGAAATTCATAACTTACCATAGCTCACTATAACTAATCCTATAGTTGTTAGTAGTCTATGATTAAATAATTTCAACATGAACTTGAATAAGTTCACCGACTTCTCTCACCGGGCAATTCATCAAAAACTCGTTGCAAGTGAATAACACACCAAAGTTCCAACATCTATCAAGGACCTAATATGATTGAAGTCAGAGACATTAATGATGGTGTAGAAAGTAATCATGGCAACAATAATGTCCAAGTCTCGATTTGCACAATTATATCCTAAGCAAAGTTTGATTTGCAATACCCATAAAATGTGTTCGCCTAATGATGTATGAGGTGAGGAAAACAATGATAGTGCAAAGAACACCATAAGGTTTTCTATGCAAGGGTTATATTTTAGGATTTCATTTTGCCTTAGTCAAGCCCCAAGACTAAATTAATAGTAACAGACAAGAGTGATAGTGGCGTTGGATACAAATGTCAATGCATGCAGAGAGAACAATGTGTTGAACCTATAAATGTTAGCGACATATTGTCCTGGAAAATGCTCTTAATGTGTTGTGTGAAATTACCTGGGCATAATTCCTATAAATACATGCCCAAGACACATAATTCAAACCTTTTGGTGTGCATGCCGATAGATAATGATCATGTTCAAGATTATCAATCATGAAATATGAATAATTTGTGTAGACACCTAAAAGTGTCCCCAAATTGTGAAACCCTAAACACTTCCCCATTCTACCAATTTTCCCTAATTTTCATAGATATGGTTAGGTAATTAATTTTAAGTAATTAATTATTTAATCATTCATTTTCTAATGTCTCCTTTCATTAATTTAAAAAAATTAAACATTTTGTTTAAATATCCCATCACCTAATTCCCAAAATCCCCTTTCACATGCATCCTTTCAATAAATTAAATAAATTGGACAAATTTATTTAATTTAAATCATTTCCCACCTTACAATTTCTTCCAATTTAAAATTTTAACTTTGTCCTCTAGTGGTGAGAAAACCCTAACTAATCTCAGCCCTTCATTTTGCCTCCAAAGTCAACACTCAATCTGGGCCATTCATTCAAATCTACTCTTCTATAAAATACCTTTTTCCAACTCATTTTGCTCTCTCTTGGTTCATTTTTCATCTCTCTTAGTTCATTTTTCATGCTCTCATGCTCTCTTGTCTCCAACATCTTGCCATTTTCCATTTGAGCTTCTCTAGGTCTTTGCATAAACTTGCAAATCTAAGAACAAATATGGAAGATAGAGGAGAACCATGAAGATAAGACAATACTAGCTTAGATTCATAGTTGTTTTCATGCTTGTTTGATCATTTTCTAAGTTAGATTGCACTTCATTGCAGTTAGGGTTTAATTAGTTTGTTGTTTTTTACATCAAACTTGATTTTCCCTAGCACAAAATGGTGAACCCGACGTGAATACGCAGAAATCTAACATTTTTTTGGTGATTTTTGAAAATCAAAATTCACAGGTGACTTCCTAGTCTCAAACAAACCTCACCATTGAGTCCAGGAGGTCGTTTCAACGAAAAATGACTGTAAATTTGACCTGTTTTCCTAACTGTGAATTTTTGTTTTTGAAATTTTTTTAGTATGGCAGTCTATACTGTATTCTAGTTTTTCGTTGTGGCTCACATTCCTTTGTTGGTTACAGGTTTTAAAAATTGTGGTTTTAGATTGTTGTTGCAGGATGATTTTTTGCAAGTCTCAAATTTTGTGGGAGACCCAGTCCTATTTCCCTCCGCCCGTGGACTTCCCTCCAAAAAACCCCTTGGTCACTATTCTGGGTTTATCCCTGGTCACTGTCTTCAAAACCCCAAAACCCTAACTATCATGTTAAACCTATTCTCATCACTTGTATATTCCTCTACCGCCCAATTAAAATCTCACATGGTTGCTGACCACTGTGTTTCCATGAAAACCCTAACTTGCTTTGGCAAAAATAGTTGACCTTAACCTCTAACCGCCCTATTGAAGTCACTGCTTGAACCTGTCACCATTCCCCTTACACAGTTGGCTTCCTATGGCCATTGTCGACTATCGTTTCTCTGCGTGATTGCCGCCACCATTTCTCCTTTGTCGCTGGTAGTTTTCAACCCTATCTCCCCTTCTCAAACCGTCAACACCCCTAGCAACTACAGTCACCCCCTTTGAATGTTCCGGTCACCGCCACAGTGATCTTTGTCAACCTCAGCCTTTGTAAACCCTAGCTTCGTCATTTGAAATCCCATCGCCACTATTCATTTCTTCTCCCACCACCATCGGTGGCGACCACATTGTCGCCACCAGAAGGATCCTTAGTCACCGCCGACTCCACCCACTTAATCCTTGTCACCGCCGCATTCCCCCTCTCTTTGCTCGGCTCCTTCCATCCTCTATCGACCTCTGTAAAACCCTACTCTATCTCCCATTTTCCTCCTAACTAGCCTCCCTCCGTTACCTGGAATCCACGTCGACAGCTCCGTCCAAAAACCCCTGTTGAGCATCCACCGTTGTCGACCAACAAATGCCTCTACCGATATGGTCACTTGGCGAACATAAAGAAAGAAGTGTTTCCATTGATTAAAACACAGTCAATCTCCAAAAAGGTAGCCCACAGTCACTTGTGACCAACGGGCTGGCTTTATTGGCCGGCTCCTTTTCTATTTTTATTTTTCATTAGACACATGTGACCAGGGGCCAATTTGAAACCCTAACCGCCAAATATGGCCACCGGCGATCAAACAATCACATGTGACTAGACTGGTAAAACACTAGCAATCAACGTTAATTGCCAGCCAGACCCTTGTTTGCCTCCACATGCCAAAATAAGCATTTTTTTTTCAAATTGTCATAACTAGGTCATACGGTAATGAAATTTCCCAAAATTGGTGGCTTTGGAAAGCTGACTCTGAAACCTCTCAGTAGTGCAGGTTTTATCAGGTAAAAGTGTCATTTTATGAGACTTTTTCTGGTCAAAGTCAATGCTCAGTTTAAACTTCAAACTCTTATAAATCATGCAAAACTGATCCATTTTTAGTGCAATTTTTTTTAAAGTGCATGGAAATTCATCAATTTTCTGATTCTGCAATCTATTTTTCTGTAGTTGTTCATATTTTTTAGATATTTTGTAGATTCCCTTTTTGACCTCTTTGACTTGTGGCTTACAAAATGAGGCATTTATTTGGAGTTTCATGTTTTTTACATTGTCATGGAGATTTTATGTCACTAATATCTAATTTTCAACTTGTGGCATTCACTGGGAGAAGACATTCAATCTAAAACTACTAATACATTCGATGCAGGGTTTCCTCTTTTCATGTGCATGTGCTTTCTTATCATAGGAACACTTAGATTTTGGTGCACTAAATGAACATAACTTGTTGTTTTCACACAATCTTGGTTTGGGTTTAAAATAAATCAGCGTTTGTTTTGCTTGGTGGCTTTGCTTGGGTTTTGAAGTGTGTATGCTCTTCCCTCGTGCTCTAAGTGATCTTGGGAATAAAAAACACTTCTTGAACACTTGCATTTGTCACACCACTCATTTAATTTCTAAGGTCAATGAACTTTGCGAGTGTGACCAATTAAATGTGTATGCTCTCTCCTCGCGTCCTAGTACGAACTTGGGGATCAAAAACATTTACTTGTGTTGTTTTTGTTAAACCCTTAGAGGGCCTGCCACCTCGCTTCGAAAGGTGGGAACGACCCAAGCGGTAACAAGATAAAGCCAAGCTCTTTTAAACCACTATATAAAAAATGTGTTTGTGACAAAAGTTATAAGCAACAGGTGTTGTTATGTCATACCGACGAATGTCTCCCTCCGTACCCTTGTGGTGCGTGAAAACCTGTAGAGTGTAACCTCTGTAGTCTAGGAGGCCTCCTAAATGAAGTGAATCACTGTACGTATGGCCACATGAACGAATGCCCTTACTAAGAACCTTTGTTTAGTTGCCAAAATCCTTTTATTTGCTGACGCAAGAGGTCGAAAGATAGACCTCTGAAGTTCTCTGAGCACACTCTCACAGTTCAAAGTAAAGATAACAATTTTCTTGAGATCTTCGGGTCTTTAGGAATTTGAAGCTTGGTGTTCCCGAGAAGTGAGTTTCATGTAAGGGGAGCCAGTGCCACCAAGCTTCTAAGTTATCCGCTTTGAATAAGTGCACCTAGAGCAATCCAAGTGGGAATTCAGCAGATATTGTCCTTTCCTAGCCTAGGATTGTGCATGTTCACAAGTGTTTGCAAAACATCATGAGTCCTAAAAAATAACCTATAGACTACCAAGTGTCTTCTATGATTGATGTGTGTGCTTGCTTAATCATCACCCCAAAACATTCTTTCCATCCATTCATTCCAAGTCATCATATCCTATGTCACTCTTCCTAATCACGTTCACCTTGTCATACCATCACCCTTATCATTCACATAAACCACATCTTGATCATCCTTGTCCTATCCTAATCACATCCTAATTACGCTATCATCATTCCACATCATCCTTTTTCTAATCCAATCAACACCATTCCAAGTCAAACCAACACCTAACCTTCATCCTATCCTAATCATTCTTACACAACCATCCTTGTTGTTTTCAACATAATCACCTTAACCCAATCACCCTCAACTTAATCATCCTTCTTAGCCACTTCATATCCTAATCACATTATCATAATCACCTATCCTAATCACATTTCCTAATCATCATTTCACCTCAGCCTAATCACATCCTCTTCACCATTCCCAATCATTCAACCACATCCTAATTGCATCCTTATCATATCATAATTCCTAATCATTACACATAATCCTAATCCATCCTAGTCATCATTCCTAATCATTACACATTGTCATCCTTATCCAATCAACATCATCCTCATCATTCTCCTAATCATATCTGATTCATCCTTATCAAACCCTATCACCTCTTTCATATCCAATTAACATCATCTTAATCATCTTAGTCATCACCCTAATCATTTCCAAGTCAGCCTAATCCCCTACCATACCCTAATCATCCCTAATCACATTCTTACCATATCTTCTTCATCCAACTCATCATATCATATCCTAATCACATTCTTATCATTACACTTCATCCTAATCATATCCTATTCATCATTCCTAATCATTACACCTCATCCTAATCATATCCTATTCATCATTCCTAATCAATCTAACTCATCATAACCATATCATATTTATCATTCTTCATTGTTTCACCCTCATCCTAATCATATCCTAGCCATTTGTTCATAATCCAATCATACTTCTTCCTAATCCATCCAAATCATCTAATCTTATCTCTACACATAATCATCTTCATTCATAATCCAATCAACTTCTTCCTAATCAATCCAAGTCATCTAAACTTGTCCTATCCTAATCACATTCTTATCATATCATCATCATTGAATCACATAACCCTAATCCATCCAAGTCATCATTCATAATCATTACCCCTCATCCTAATCATGTCCTAATCATCATTCCTAGTCATTACACATCATCATCCTATTCATCATCCTAATCAATCTAATTCATATAATCGTGTCATTCCTAATCATATCCAAGTCATCCTTGTCAAACCCTAATCACATCTTTCATCCAAATCACCATCATCACAATCATCCAAGTCCTCTAATCCTATCAAAACCATAATCATCCTCATCATAATCCAATAAACTTCATCCTAATCAATCCATCCAAATCATCTAATCTCATCATTACACATCATCTAACCAATCACATCATCATCATATCCGATCCATTTCATCCTAATCATTCTGAATCACAATACACCACAACCATAGGGAGACCTTTGGAACATCTACTCTCCCTATCAAATCTGATTGCAACTATGTCAAAACCTTATAGACCTGCATATTCAATTTCATTCACCCACTACATATTCAATTCCATTCCTTTACGATCAAATTTCATGACAACATTTCATTAGCATTTTAGCCCTTGCAATCTATAGAGGACCCTAAACATTAGTCTTTCTAAGGTTGAAACATAGGAAGAAACTATCGAAGCTTGACTGTATCAAGAGTACAAATCCTGGACCACGAGACCTTGACATCTTTTCAAAATCAATCACAACTTGGCCTTAATACTCTAAGGCTAGTTTAAGTCCATCCCTCCAAGTGAATTCTAAAACTCATGGGCTCACTTTAATCAATCATCTATTACACACCTCAAGGTCTCGATAAATCCAATTTATACTTTGACAAGGTCATTAGTAGACGAGAGTACCCTCTTGGAGCTAGACTTTTCGAAGACTAATATCATTAGCCTCTATCATAGTCTAGGTTGCATCACCTTGCATTGACATCCACATCACATCCCACAATTCACAAGTCTCATTTGGTAAAGACACAATTGCAAAAAGAAGAGAAAGGGAGTATATCCTCCTAGTCATCCCTATAATGAACATCATTCTCAACATTCTCACCAACACATCCATTCTTGTCACCACCATTCTAATCATATCCCAATCAATTTTCATCCTAATAATTATTCTTGCCATTCGATATCATCATAATCACATCCTACTTATATCTTTATCATTCAGCCTTCACATCCTAATCACCCTTTCTAATCGCATCATTCAATCAAATTTATCCCAATCATTTCCAAGTCATGCCAATCACAACCCTAATCATCCTTAATCACCCGTCTAATCATCTAATCAATCCCACAATCCAACACATTCCTAGTCATTCTACCTTATCATTACCCTAATCCTAGTCAAGCACTCGTCAACATGGGCTTAATCCCACAAGATGACATACAACGATATGAAGACACGTGTCACTCCATGCCAATCCTAGAAAACAAGGTTCTAGCACCCCAAGCCTCTTCAAAAGCCTATCCAAGTCCACCTTGGCAACAAGACAAAGTGCCTTTAAATTCTCATTCTACCTTTGACAAGGGAAACATAAGTCTACCTCATCCATCCTACAAGTATATTCTACCACCGCACTCTAACCCTCCAACTCCATGACCTAAGTTTAAACATTACAAAAGTAAACATGTGGAGTCATCCAAATCTACCACTTCATCCAATCCTTTTGATCCTTCATCTAACCAAAGTCCTAATCATAAGCCAACACCTTCTATCTCTTTCATCCCTCCACCATTGGACTTATCCACTCCACCTAATCGCAATCCTAATCCTTCAACTTCCATAACCCATCTACCTATAAATGATGTGATCCAAGGGTTACTAGCTAGGAACAACATGTCTCCATGTCAAACATCTATCTTTCATCCTAGCAACGAGCCTTCAAATACCATGTCCATCCCTTCAACCCCATCATGCGGTCCAAAACATTGTTAGGAGAAGTGTCTCAACCTTGCAACCTCGAAAGGTTACTATTCTTCCCAGTTTTGGTCTTTTCGAATACCCTTTATCTTGGAGAATGGTCTAGAACTTTCAAAGTTTCCAAAAGAGCTAAAAATAGCGAGACTTACTATTTATAATAAGTCCTTCGATTGAGCTCGGATTGACCTAAAATTTTTCCCAGAAGGTGCGGAACATCTAAGTGAACATCTCGGGTGAGTTTCGTCTCAAGATCATATTTGGATAGCAAGATATTAAAGTTTCTATTTTTTGAAACTGTAGGAAAAAAGTTTTGAACTCAATTACCGTAATCGAAACTTCTCTAAACATCCTAAAAATTGTCATAACTGGCGTAGTAGGTTATAGGGTGATAGATCTCCTCATGAGCTTTCTGATGCATCAAATGGTTCGTCAATCGAACACCTGGATCAAAAGTTATGGCCTCCGGAAGTTGGACCTTCTATTTTTTGGGAAATGTAAAAACATGTTGGACACATAAAAGAGCTGTAAAGGGGATAGTTAAATGTGTTGGTGTGTGGTTTGGCACATCACAAGGCATCTTTGATTGGAGATAATTTGGGTGCCACTTTATGGGTGGTTTTCGCTCATGGTTTTGTAATTACCAGTAACGGTTTTGTGTATTGCATCTCCTATATATAAGGAGCTGGAGATGGAGGTTGCGTGTAAGAATCTTATAGATGTTGATTTACCTCCTAGATCTTTGATTGGATATACTCCTGTAAAAGCTTGCTCTGCAAGTATATTATAATCTTCATGATTCCTGAATAATATATTGGGTAGCTTTAGATTGTGGGGTTTTTTACCTGAAAGGGTTTTCCCCACGTATATCTTGTGTTGTGAGTTTTGTGTTTGCATTTGGAAGTTGTTATTATCTTTCTGTTAATGTGCATCTTAATCTGTAACTGTAAAAGTAAAAATTTACATAATTCTTTCCTTAGTAGATCAGTGTAGGAAGCATTTCCGCATACCTTGCTTCCTTTCAGTTGGTATCAGAGCTTGATCACCTTTGGTTCTAGTTGTTGGGTAGAGGGTTTTTTGAGCTAATCTTCATTTCAGTGGGAGCTTGTGCAGAGGATTTTGAAATCTTTGTTGCAGGTAAGAGATGGCGAGCACATCTGGGAGGTTTGAGATAGAGAAGTTTAATGGCAGTAGTTTCAAGTTGTGGAAACTCCAAATGGAGGACATGCTTGTAGATCAAGATTTATGGGAAGTCGTATTCGGTACAAAACCAGTGGTAATGTCTCAAGAAGACTGTGATCTCAAAGATCGAAAAGCTAAGGGTTTGATAAGACTCTATTTGGCTGATTTAGTGCTCCTGAATATCCACAAAGAGAAGACTGCAAAGGAACTTTGGAAGAAGCTTGGAGATGTTTATCAAGCTAAATCCCTAGTGAACAAGTTATTCCTACGAAAGAAATTGTATTCTCTGAGGATGGAAGATGGAGGATTTGTTGTTGATCACCTAAATACATTCAATATGCTTGTTGCCCAGTTGACTTCAGTTGGTGTGAAGATGGAGGAGGAGGTCGATGTATGACATTACTGTGTTCCTTACAAGATTCATGGGACCACCTTGTTATGGCAATTGGGAGTACCACTACCACCTTCAAGATGGATGAAGTGGTTTCTTCGCTGTTGTCTAAAGAGTTGCGGAGAAAGTCTTTCGAATCAGCTGAGGAGGCTCTTGCAGTTCGTGGTAGATCTAAAGAGAAGGGAAAGAAAAATGATAAGAAGAAGGAAGAAAAAGGAAGATCCAAATCCCGTGGGAGATCTAAGTCTCCCAGAAATTCCAAGGCCCTGTGTTGGAACTGCGGCAAACCTGGTCACTTCCACAAGGAGTGCAAGGAGGAGAAAAAGAAAAAGAAGAAGAATTATGATTCTGATTTTGACAAGTCCTCTCAAGATGAAGGAGAAGCATTTGTCACTGCCTTGGCAATGTATGCATATGAGGATGTGTGGCTTAAAGACTCTGGTGCATCTTTTCACATGACCTCGTATCAGGGCTGGTTTTCGAAGTATGAAGAATACGATGGTGGAAAGGTGTACTTTGGTGATGATTCTCACCTAGATATTGTTGGTCGTGGAAGAGTCTTGATTCAATTCCTTGATGGAGGAGTTAAGGGAATCAATGGTGTTCTGCATATCTCTAGTTTAACATGGAACCTTCTTTCTATAAGTAAATTGAATGATATGGGTGTGTAGGTTGTTTTCTCAAATGGAGGATGCAAGATGACTAGAGGATCTATGGTTTTGGCTAAGGGTCTTTTGATTGGAACTCTGTTTCAGCTTGATGCATGCGCAGTTCAGTGTAATAGTACCTATGTTTCAAAGAAGAGAGCTTCAGAGTCTTCATCCTCACCATTGGAACCAGCAACGAAGAAGACTATTGCATCTACTTCTGATGGTCGTGCTTTCTGGGTACCTAAGGGCGTTGATTCTATGGAGATGAAACTTTTGGCTAAGAAGATAATGTTATGGCACCAAAGGCTTGGTCACATTGGTGAAAAGGGTTTGAGGACCCTGAAGAAGAAAAATCTTGTTGAGGGTATGAATGATTGTAACCTTGAGTTTGATTTATGTGAACGTTGCATTTATGGAAAATAAAATTGTGTTCAGTTTTATTCGAGTTCTCACAAATCTTTTGAGGTGTTGGACTTGATTCATTCTAATGTGTTTGGTCCTGTTAATGTTCTTTTGATTTCAAAATCTGTTTACTTTGTTTCATTCATTGATGATTACAGTAGAAGGACATGGGTGTGTTTCCTTAGAAGTAAATCTAAAGTCTCTAATAGATTCAAAGAGTTCAAAGCTCTTGTAGAGAATCAAAAGGATAGAAAGATTAAGTGTTTGAGGACTGACAATGGTAGTGAGTTTTATTCAACAGATTTCGACAAGTTCTATAAAGAACAAGGGATTGAGAGGCACAAGACAACTCCGTATACCCCTCAACAGAATGGAGTTGCAGAGACGATGAATAGAACGTTGATGGAGAAGGCAAGGAGTATGCTAAGTGGAGCTGGTCTTGAACAAAAGTTTTGGGTTGAAGTTGTTGCTACCGCTTGTTACCTAGTTAACAAGTCTCCTACATCAGTGCTCATTGATAAGACACCTATGGAGGTATGGTCTAGTGAAAATATTTCATTAAGACACATTCAAGTGTTTGGTTGTGATGCATATGCACATGTGCCTAAGGAGAAGAGGTCTAAGTTGGAGAATAAGGCTGTAAAGTGTATCTTCATTAGTTATGGCATCGGTGTGAAAGGGTACAAGATTTGGGATCTAGTAGCTCAGAGAGTTCTATATAGCAGAAGCGTGATATTTAGAGAGCTCAATCCTTCTTCTATTGTCTTGCAGCCAGAGAAAGAAGAGAAGAAACATGATGTGGTTCAACTTCCTTCCACCCCTGAGAAAGTTGAACCAAAAACATCTATTAGACCTGATAATGAGGAGAGCTCTAGTAGCTCTAAAAGTTCAGAAGAAGATGAAGAATCTCAACCTCAACCTTTGAGGAGGTCCACGTGGATAAGGCAGCAACCTAATAGGTTTGGTTATTCATTGTATGATTCCAGTTGTATTTTTGCTTTGATTTCTAACACTGATGAGAAAATAACTATGAAAGATGCAGGTTCCTGGAAGGAGGCCATGGAAGAGGAGATGGCTTCTTTGGAAAAGAATAATACTTGGGACTTGGTGCCTTTGCCTGAAGGACAAAAACCTGTTGGATGCAAATGGGTGTTCAAAAAGAAATTTGGTGTGGATGGGAGTATTGAGAAATATAAGGCTAGATTGGTTGCAAAGGGGTATTTTTAGGTGGAGGGAATTGACTATGGTGAGATTTTCTCTCCCGTTACAAAGCTGACATCTATTCAGTTTCTGTTATCTCTTGTAGCAGCATAGGATCTAGAAGTGGAACAGATGGATGTGAAGACAGCATTCCTTCATGGTGACTTGAAGGAGGAAATCTATATGTCATAGCCAAAACACTACATGGTGAAAGGTAAAGAAAATCTAGTTTACAAGTTGAAAAAGTCTTTGTATGGTTTGAAATAGTATCCTAGGATGTGGTACCAGAAGTTTGATGCCTTTGTGTTGAGTATTGCATTTCAAATATCGAAATCAGATCATTGTGTTTACTACAAGTTTGACAATGATCACATTCTCATTATGGCATTGTATGTTGATAATATGTTACTCATTGGGAATGGTAAAAGTTTGATTTCTAATTTGAAGTCTCAGTTGTCAGCACAGTTTGAGATGAAAAATCTAGGGGCGGCTCGGTACATTCTGGGAATGGAAATCAGAAGAGACGGAGCATATAGAAAACATTGGTTAGGCCAAAGCAAGTATGTTAACACTGTGTTGGAGAGATTCGGCATGATGGATTGCAGACCTTTGAATGTTCTTGTTACAATGGGGACAAAGTTATCTGTTGAAGATTGTCCAAAGTCTCCTTTCGAGATAGAGGATATGAGCAGTGTTCCTTATGCTAGTGCGGTTGGTAGTTTGATGTATGCAATGGTCTGCAGACCAAACATTGCCCCAGCAGTGGGAGTCCTTAGTCGATTTATAGCTAATCTTGGATGGGTACATTAGGATGTAGTGAAAAGAGTGTTCAGATATTTGTGGGGTACTTCAGAGTATTCCTTATGTTATCATGGTTATCCTATAGAACCTCAGCATTCACTTTGTATTCGTGGACTTGTGGATTCAGATTGGGCAGGTGACATTGACAGCATTCACTTTGTATTCGTGGACTTGTGGATTCAGATTAGGCAGGTGACATTGACAGCAGGAGATCCACCAATGCTTATGTGTTCACTATGTTTGGTGGTGTTATTAGTTGGATGAGTAAGCGGCAACCTGTGGTTTATTTGTCCACTACTGAAGCTAAGTACATGGTAGCAACTCATGCTTGTAAAGAAGCCATTTGGCTTAAGAGATTGTGTTCTGATGTTGGGTTTGATGCAGGGAAGATTACTATTTGTTGTGACAGTCAGAGTGCCATATGTTTGGTGAAGAATCCTACGTTCCACCTAAGGACTAAGCATATTAATGTCCAGTACCATTTTGTTCATGACATGGTAGAGGATGGGAAGGTAAACTTGGAAAAAGTTGAAACTTTGATGAATGTTGCAGATTCCTTGACAAAACCTGTGAGCACAGAGAAGTTCAGATGGTATTCAGAGTCTATGGGCTTCACGGCCCCTAGCAATTAAATCATGGTGTTGATATTCCCTTTGCTCTTGCAAGGTGTTTGACAAGTGGGAGAATGTTAGGAGAAGTGTCTCAACCTTGCAACCTAACCCCTTTATCTTGGAGAATGGTCTAGAACTTTCAAAGTTTCTAAAAGAGCTAAAAATAGCGAGACTTACTATTTTTAGTAATTCCTTCGATTGAGCTCGGATTGACCTAAATTTTTCCCAAAAGGTGCAGAATAGATAAGTGAACATCTCGGGTGAGTTTCGTTTCAAGATCATATTTGGATTGCGAGATATTAAAGTTTCTATTTTTTGAAACTGTCAGAAAAAAAGTTTTGAACTCAATTTACCATAATCAAAACTTCTCTAAATGTCCCAAAAATTGTCATAACTGGCGTAGTAGGTTATAGGGTGATAGATCTCTTCACGATCTTTCTGACACATCAAACGGTTCGTCAATCGGACACCCAGATCAAAAGTTATGGCCTCCAGAAGTTGGACCTTCTATTTTTTGGGAAATGTAAAAACGTGTTGGACACATAAAATAGCTATAAAGGGGAGAGTTACATGTGTTGGTGTGTGGTTTGGAATATCACAAGGCATCTTTGATTGGAGATAATTTGGGTGCCACTTTATGGGTGATTTTGGCTCATGGTTTTGTAATTACCGGTAATAGTTTACTGTATTGCATCTCCTATATATCAGGAGCTGGAGATGGAGGTTGTGTGTAAGAATCTTATAGATGTCGAGTTACCTCCTGGATCTCTGGTTGGATATACTCCTATAAAAGATTTCTCTGCAAGTATATTGTAATCTTCATGATTCCTGAATAATATATTGGGCGGCTTTGGAGTGTGGGGTCTTTTACCTGAAAGGGTTTTCCCCACATATATCTTGTGTTGTGAGTTTTGTGTTTGCATTTGGAAGTTGTTATTATCTTTCTGTTAATGTGCATCCTAATATGTAACTGTAAAAGTAAAAATTTGCATAAGTATTTCCTTAGTAGATCAGTGTAGGAAGCGTTTCCGTATACCTTTCTTCCTTTCAGTTGGTATCAGAGCTTGATCACCTTTGGTTCTAGTTGTTGGGTAGAGGGTTTTTTGAGCTGATCTTCGTTTGAGTGGGAGCTTGTGGAGAGGATTTTGAAATCTTTGTTTCAGGTAAGAGATGGCGAGCACATCTAGGAGGTTTGAGATAGAGAAGTTTAATGGCAGTAATTTTGAATTGTGGAAACTCAAAATGGAGGACATGCTTGTAGATCAAGATTTGTGGGAAGTTGTATTTGGTACAAAACCAGTGGCAATGTCTCAAAAAGACTGGGATCTCAAAGATCGAAAAGCTAAGGATTTGATAAGACTCTGTTTGGTTGATTCAGTGCTCCTGAACATCCATGAAGAGAAGAATGCAAAGGAACTTTGGAAGAAGCTTGGAGATGTTTATTAGGCTAAATCTCTGCTGAACAAGTTGTTCCTGCGAAAGAAATTGTATTCTCTGAGGATGGAAGATGGAGGATCTGTCGCTGATCACTTGAATACATTTAATATGCTTGTTGCCCAGTTGACTTCGGTTGGTGTGAAGATGGAGGAGGATCAATGTATGACATTACTGTGTTCCTTACCAGATTCATGGGACCGCCTTGTTATGGCAATTGGGAGTACCACTACCACCTTCAAGAAGGATGAAGTGGTTTCTTCGTTGTTGTCTGAAGAGATGCAGAGAAAGTCTTTCGAATCAGCTAGGGAGGCTCTTGCAGTTTGTGGCAGATCTAAAGAGAAGGGAAAGAAAAAGGATAAGAAGAAGGAAGAAAAAGGAGGATCCAAATCCCGTGGGAGATCTAAGTCTCTCAGAAAATCCAAGGCCCTGTGTTGGAACTACGGCAAACTTGGTCACTTCCGCAAGGAGTACAAGGAAGAGAAAAAGAAAAAGAAGAAGAATTATGATTCAGATTCTGACAAGTCCTCTTAGGATGAAGGAGAAGCATTTGTCGCTACCTTGGCAATGCATGCATCTAAGGATGTGTGGCTTATTGACTCTGGTACATATTTTCACATGACCTCGCATCGGGGCTAGTTTTTGAAGTATGAAGAATACGATGGTGGAAAGGTGTACTTGGGTGATGACTCTCACCTGGATATTGTTATCCGTAGAAGAGCCTTGATTCAATTCCCTGATGGACGAGTAAAGGGAATCAATGGTGTTCTATATATCCCTAGTTTAACACAGAACCTTCTTTCTGTAAGTAAATTGAATGATGTGGGTGTGCAAGTTGTTTTCTCGAATGGAAGATGCAAGATGACTAGAGGATCTATGGTGTTGGCTAAGAGTGTTCAGATTGGCACTCTATTTCAGCTTGATGCATGCATAGTTTAGTGCAATAGTGCCTCTATTTCAAAGAAGAGAGCTTCAGAGTCTTCATCCTCACCATTGAAACCAACAGTGAAGAAGACTATTGCATCTACTTCTGATGGTTGTGCTTTCTAGGTACCTAAGGGTGCTCATTCTATGGAGATGAAACTTCCAGTTGAGAAGACAATGTTATGGCACCAAAGGCTTGGTCACATTGGTGAAAAGAGTTTGAAGACCCTGAAGAATAAAAATCTTGTTGAGGGTATGAATGATTGTAACCTTGAGTTTGATTTCTGTGAACATTGCATTTATGGAAAACAAAATCGTGTTCAGTTTTATTCCAGTTCTCACAAATCTTCTGAGGTGTTGGACTTGATTCATTCTGATGTGTTTGGTCCTATTAATGTTCCTTTGATTTCAAAATATGTTTACTTTGTTTCATTCATTGACGATTACAATAGAAGGACATGGGTGTATTTCCTTAGAAGTAAATCTAAATTCTTTAATAGATTCAAAGAGTTCAAAGCTCTTGTAGAGAATCAAAAGGATAGAAAGATTAAGTGTTTGAGGACTAACAACGGTGGTGAGTTCTGTTCAACAGATTTTGACAAGTTCTGTAAAGAATAGGGGATTGAGAGGCACAAGACAACTCCGTATACCCCTCAGCAGAATGGAGTTGTGGAGAGGATGAATAGAACGTTGATGGAAAGGGCAAGGAGTATGCTAAGTGGAGCTGGTCTTGAACAAAAGTTTTGGGTTGAAGTTGTTGCTACCACTCATTACCTAGTTAACAGGTCTCCTACATCAATGCTCGTTGATAAGACACCTATGGAGGTATGGTCTAGTAAAAAGCCTTCATTAAGACACATTCAAGTATTTGGTTGTGAGGCATATGCACATGTGCCTAAGGAGAAGAGGTCTAAGTTGGAGAACAAGGCTATAAAGTTTATCTTCATCGATTATGGCATCAGTGTGAAAGGGTACAAGATTTGGGATCCAGTAGCTGAGAGAGTTCTATATAGCAGATGCGTGATCTTTAGAGAGCTCAATCCTTCTTCTATTATCTTGCAACTAGAGAAAGAAGAGAAGAAAGACGATGTGGTTCAGCTTCCTTCCACCCCTGAGAAAGTTGAACCAAAAACATCTATTGGACCTGATAATGAGGAGAGCTCTAGTAGCTCTGAAAGTTTAGAAGAAGATGAAGAACCTCAACCTCAACCTTTGAGGAGGTCCACGCGGATAAGGCAACAACTTGATAGTTTGGTTATTCATTACATGATTCTAGTTGTATTTTTGCTTTGATTTCTAACACTAATGAGCCTAGAACTATGAAAGAGGCTATGGGTATGAAAGATGCAAGTTCCTGGAAGGAGGCCATGGAAGAGGAGATGGCTTCTTTAGAAAAGAATAATACTTGGGACTTGGCGTCTTTGCCTGAAGGATGAAAACCTGTTGGAGGCAAATGGGTGTTCAAAAAGAAATTTAGTGTAGATGGCAATATTGAGAAATATAAGGCTAGATTGGTTGCAAAGGGGTATTCTTAGGTGGAGGGAATTGACTATGGTGAGATTTTCTCTCGCATTGCAAAGCTGACATCTATTCAGTTCCTGTTATCTCTTGCAGCAGTGTATGATCTAGAAGGGGAACAGATGGATGTGAAGACAACATTCCTTCATGGTGACTTGGAGGAGGAAATCTATATGTCATAGCTAGAGCACTACGTGGTGAAAGTTAAATAAAATCTGGTGTGCAAGTTGAAAAAGTCTTTGTATGGTTTGAAGTAGTCTCCTAGGATGTGGTACCAGAAGTTTGATGCCTTTGTGTTGAGTATTGGATTTCAGAGATCAAAATCAGATCATTGTGTTTTCTACAAGTTTGATAATGATCGGATTCTCATTATTGCATTGTATGTCGATGATATGTTACTCATTGGGAATGGTAAAAGTTTGATTTCTGATTTGAAGTCTTAGTTGTCAGCACAGTTTGAGATGAAAAATCTAGGGGCGGCTCGGTACATTCTAGGGATGGAAATCATAAGAGACAGAGCAAACAAAAAACTTTGGTTAGGCCAGAGTAAGTATTTTAACACTATGTTGGAGAGATTCAGCATGATGGATTGCAGACCTTTGACTGTTCCTATTACAATGGGGACAAAATTATCTGTTGAAGATTGTCCAAAGTCTCCTTCTAATACAGAGGATATGAGCAGAGTTCCTTATGCTAGTGCGGTTGGCAATTTGATGTATGCGATGGTTTGCACAAGACCAGACATTACCCAAGTAGTGGGAGTCCTTAGTCAGTTTATGGCTAATCCTGGATAGGTACAATGGGATGCAATGAAGAGAGTGTTCAAATATTTGCAGGGTACTTTTGAGTAGTCCTTATGTTATCATGGTTATCCTATAGAACCTTAGCATTCACTTTGTATTCGTGGATTTGTGGATTCAGATTGGGCAGGTGACATTGACAGTAGGAGATCCACCAGTGCTTATGTGTTCACTATGTTTGGTGGTGCTATTAGTTGGATGAATAAGCGGCAACCTGTGGTCACTTTGTCCACTACTGAAGCTAAGTACATGGCAGCAACTCGTGCTTGTAAAGAATCCATTTGGCTTAAGAGATTGTGTCCTGATGTTGGGTTTGATGCAAGGAAGATTACTATTTGTTGTGACAGTTAGAGTACCATATGTTTGGTGAAGAATCCTACTTTCCACACAAGAACTAAGCATATTGATGTCCAGTACCATCTTGTTCGTGACATGGTAGAGGATGGGAAGGTAAACTTGGAAAAAGTTGAAACTTTGATGAATGTTGCAGATTCCTTGACAAAACCTGTGAGCACAAAGAAGTTCAGATGGTGTTCAAAGTCTATGGGCCTCATGGCCCCTAGCAATTAAATCATGGTTTTGATGCTCCCTTTGCTCTTACAAGGTGTTCGACAAGTGGGAGAATGTTAGGAAAAGTGTCTCAACCTTGCAACCTCGAAAGTGAAAGGAAGCTAAATGTGCGGAAATTGCTTCCTACACTAATCTAATGAGGAGAGGGCTATGCAAATTCAAATTAATCATTACAACTACAGCAATATAGATCAACTAAATGAGATATTGCAGCAATACACAAGAACCAAAAAGAAGACAAAAGAAGAGAGACAAATATTTATGGTGGGGAAAACCCTTATCGGGTGAAAAACCCCACACTCAGAAACCTGCACAATGTATTAACAAATTTGAAAGTTGTTTACAATACACTTGCAATGCAATCTTCAATGGTCTTCAACACTCGTATCTGGAGTCAATCCGGCAGCATAACAGTACCTGTAAACCTATGATACAACTCCCTCTCCAAGCACCTGTTTATATAGAATATACAAGGCAATATTGGACCTATCTTGGGATGGGCGTCCAACTTGGCCTCATGGCCCAAAACCCATGCCTAAGGACACTTGGTCAACATTATAGAATGTGTTTGACACTTGTCCATAGCTCCTATCCCAAAGAGGTCACCTATTTCCAAAATAGGCTATGACAAATGCTCTTACGACACTTACGACCGTCATAGAATTTGTCATAGTGGTTACAACTTACAGCTATAAGAGAATCTATTATACACAGGCTATAAAAAGCATATTCTCTTACAACATGTCATAGTCCACCTTGGGGTGACCAAATATGTCTTATTCAAAGATGCTTCATGACACATGTCTTCACCTGTCTTACATGCTTCTATTTCTAACTCTTACATGTCATAAATCCATCATAGGAATCTGTCATAGCCGTTTTGGTCAAACATTCCCTTACACAACATGGAAGATGCCGACACATGGAAAAATGCTCCTACCACAAAGTGGGATGCCTATCTCCTTATGTGAGGACTAAATTACAAGTTGTCATATTCCATGTAGGATTGACACATCACCGTGCCACATCCCACAATATGGCAATATGGAATTTATAAATATTTACAACATAGGCAATTAAATAATAAATACAAACATTAATAATGTAACGAATTACCAAGGTTGAGACACCTTAATTCCCAACATAAAGGTTATTATTCTTCCCAGTTTTGGTCTTTTCGGATACCCTTTATCTTGGAGAATGGTCTAGAACTTTCAAAGTTTCCAAAAGTTTCCAAAAGAGCTAAAAATAGTGAGACTTACTATTTTTAGTAAGTCCTTCAATTGAGCTTGGATTGACCTAAAAAAATTTCCAGAAGGTGCGGAACAGCTAAGTGAACATCTCGAGTGAGTTTTGTCTCAAGATCATATCTGGATCGCAAGATATTAAAGTTTCTAATTTTTGAAACTATTAGGAAAAAAAAAATTGAACTCAATTACTAGAATTGAAACTTCTCTAAATGTCCCAAACATTTTCATAACTGGTGTAGCTACTTATAGGGTGATAGATCTCTTCACGAGCTTTTCGACACATCAAACGGTTCGTCAATCGGACACCCGGATCAAAAGTTATGGCCTCCGGAAGTTGGACCTTCTATTTTTTGGGAAATGTAAAAATGTGTTGGACACATAAGAGAGCTGTAAAGGGGAGAGTTACACATGTTGGTGTGTGGTTTGGCACATCACAAGGCATCTTGATTGGAGATAATTTGGGTACCACTTATGGGTGGTTTTGGCTCATGGTTTTGTAATTACCAGTAACAGTTTACTATATTGCATCTCCTATATATTAGGAGCTAGAGATGGAGGTTGTGTGTAAGGATCTTATAGATGTCGAGTTACCTCCTGGATCTCTGGTTAGATATACTCCTATAAAAGCTTGCTCTGCAAGCATATTGTAATCTTCGTGATTCCTGAATAATATATTGGGCAGCTTTGGAGTGTGGGGTTTTTTATCTGAAAGGGTTTTCCCCACATATATCTTGTGTTGTGAGTTTTGTGTTTGCATTTGGAAGTTTTTATTATCTTTATGTTAATGTGCATCTTAATCTGTAACTGTAAAAGTAAAAATTTACATAAGTCTTTCCTCAGTAGATCAGTGTAGGAAGTGTTTCCGTATACCTTGCTTCCTTTCAAACATATCGACCATATTGAAGAGTCCTCCAAATTCACTTCCATTCTGAGTCAAGAGCTATGTCAAGGGTCCAATCCTAATCATGTGGAAACATTACCCCCTTATCTAAATCAAGATCAAACCCCTTCCATTCCACCCATCCATAACACACTTGATCCCATCTTTGATCAAGATCCCTTTCATGATCAAGAAGGCCATGATGATCCACTTAGCCAACTTTATGCATTTGATGGTCAAGAGCTTGCCACCTCGCCCATCCATGATACACAAACTTCCACTTCCCATGATGAGACATGTGCCTCTCAAGCAAGCATAAAAGATCAAACAAATAGCATGGATACTAATGAGCACGATCAAGATCCTAATGAGCACAATCAAGATCCTAATGATCCTTCCACATCCACCACAAACTCCATTTCAAGTCCACCATCATATCCACTTGGTCTATCCACTTTAATTCATGAATATTCTTGCTTAAGACAACAACAACCTTTGTCCACCACCTCACCTTCTCCATCAAATAATGAGCTCAAGTCTAGTGTCCAATCTACACCTAGTCCCATCATCCATCGCATGCTCCAAAACATGAATTACCAAGGTAAAGGCCTAGGCCTCCATGAACAAGGTATTTTGGAGCCTATACATGTCAATGTCCCCTGACACTCATATGGCCTTGGATACACACCCCAAGGTAAACAATCTAATGATGTTGGTACTTCCTCCATTCATCCTAAGTCAACCACTTTCCATCACACATCACATGATATTCCCAAAACATATGTCGCCATTCCACCTCCATCATCCTACAAATGTCAAAAACATGTGACCATACACCTTCCACCATCCACTTTGCCTCCACTATTATCAACTCCTAATTTCCCACCATCCACTTTACCTCCACTTCTACCAACGCCAAGTCCATCCATTTACACATTCCCTCACATTCCTAATCATGACCAACAAATGCACACATTGTCTAAACAAGGGCTTCCACTCATTCCACTTGTCACATGGGATTCATAAATAAACCTTTGGATGCCTCTACATATCAAGCCAAAAATCCTAAAGGTCCTAATGCCTTAGGATACAAATGCAAAAATTTAAAGCAAGGTACATTCACAAATCTATCCAAACCCATACCTCCAAAAGCAAAGTCAAAAACTAAAATGATATGGGTCCCTATGAAAAAAATCAAGCAAGTCAAAGGAGGCATCCACCTCTCAAAAATCCCGACCATCCTCTTCCATTCATAAATACCATTACATTCCAAAGTCTCAAATTCCTTCAACCCACAAGTCAAGCAAAAATCACAAAAATGCAAAGTCCATGTGGGTACCTAAATGCTTTCATCACCCATCCCCTAAGCAAACAACACCATTGCTTCTTACACCACCATCCAATCAAAAGCTTCCATGTTTAACATAGTGTGTGCAACCGTTGGTCATGATTCCTTTCCATACATCCATCTCCCCATCATTCGACTATTATCCTACATATCTCCCCACTCACTTCCCTATGGTCCATGCTTTTGCATAAGCCTTTCATTCATCCATTTGCATAAGCCTTACATAATCCATATCATAATCCACTTTCGTTCCCTACATAATCCACTATCGTCCCTTTCATAATTCACTATCTACCTTATCCATCTCACTTTTATGCCATCCCATTACCAACATCCATGAGCATAATGACTTGACATGGTCCTTGCGATGACATACATCTCTAATGGGACTATCACCTTTCATGGCACTAGACACTTGAGTCCCTCTTATCCATACCCACCTTCTCCAATTCAAAAATCAAAAAGTAAAAAAAAAAGAATCAAAAATTAAAAAAGTAAAGACAAATCCTTTCGTCCAACGGTGAAAACCACCCCTGGTGGCACCTTGGATAAGTACCGTGATGAAAACCTAACAAACATGCGTCATGCGTAAGTTGATCTTCTATGTCACCTATACTTGGGGGCACAATATCTCATCCACACTATCATTTCCTTCCTATCCTATCCATTACATACACATTCCTATCATATCAAATCCATCCATCCTCCCTTCCTCTTTTGATCTTGATAAAGATTGGGGGCACAATGTTGACAAATGTTTTGGATATCTCTTGATATACCTCATCCCTTCCAAACGACCTTATTATCGTCCTATCGTCATAAGCTTTGTCCTGTCAAATCCTAAGCATTCCACCTACAATAGGGCATGTTATTCCTATGCGACATAGTCCTTGGAGATCACATCCTTGCTCTCTTACGCGTACATCCATTCCATCCCCTATCGCCCACCCCTTTTATCCATTCACCCAATCCCATTTATTCCATTGCACCTTGACTTGGTTCCTTCCTTGTCATTGGTATCTAGCGCAAAGGCTATTGAAATGATCATCCAATGTCATTCCCCCAAAATATTCAAAAATCCAAAAAAATCAAAACATATCAAACTCCAAAAAAATCAAAATGTCAAAATCCCAAAATATCAAAATATTCCCCAAAATTCAAAAAAATCAAATATTTTACAAAAATCCAAGAAATAAAATCAATCAACTCATCATATCAATCCACCAAATAATTCAATCCATTCATTCAAACCAATTCAATTCATCACATCATTCCATTCATCAAATCATTCAATTCCTCAACTAAATCACTCATTCAAATCTCTCAATCGATCCATTCAAACATCCTAATCAATCACGTCATCATATCATTCAAATTAGTTCTTCAAATCATCCACAGTCCACATGGTCGAACTACATCGCCTCTGAGCTTTCACGTAGGCAAGGCCATCTTTGATGCGCCCCCGAGGCGTTAGGTTAGTCCCTTAGGGCCTGTCCTGTCAACTATCATAATAAGTCATCCTTTCATGAGACAGACACTTTGATTAGACCAAAAATAGTCAATATTTCAAACAAATGTGCACTCAAACCAATCCCAAAATCAACAAGATAACCTATCCAATCAGCCAAATCAATCAATTGCCATCAAGCTATCCTTGTCAACCATTGCATACCTTGTACAGAATGGGGCATTGTCGAAACTAGGATTCTGTTCCTTGTACGATATGCTTCATTTATCAAACATCATTAATCCAATCCTGGTATTGCTCGCATGGCCAACAACACTAGTATCAATCATTCATCTCACTTTTCCTTAGACAGGTGGGGCATGGTCAAAACCAGACCAGGCATCTTATACGACATGCTTCTATCCTGAAACCAGGCCTCCTCCATCTAATCACAATCAATCAATCAAACACATATCACTTGGTAAAAGGTCCACATGGTTATTGGTCTAGTCTATCTTCTTTCATTCAGATTATTTTGCAGTCTCATTCTTATGCTTCTCAAGGCAGTCCCTAAGTGACGAAGAGAAGCGAGGATAGAGCAAGACCCTTTTCTTTGATTGTTATTTGTGGTTTGTCTTGGCAAAATGACTGGGGCAACTTGGTGCCTTGCGTGTGATCAAGATTCCATTAGGTATGAATCAAAGACATCCTATGCATTGGAAAGAATAACTGCTTCCTTGCATAAGGACTTGCACACCTCACAGTTATTTCATCGCATGTTCCGACAAGGTATCATGGTTACTAGTTTGAGTCAGGCATTCCTTGTCTGTCATGTGCTTGTTTCACAAGGGACTACACTTTCCACCTTGGCCTTTGACATGCCATGGTGATTGTCATCCTTTGACATAATAAGTTCTATGATGATAAGCAGAAAAAATTGCAAGTGAGAAGCTCAAAAATATATTAAAGTAAGATCTCATTTCCATTCTTCTAGCCAATCTTTCATTCCTCCACCATCTCTCTCTCGCATCTTCATTCCTCCACCATCATTGCAGCTTAACATATCATTCATTTCTTCTATCCATTCTCCTATCTTTCTTCCTTAACCAATCCTTTTTCATTTCGAGAGCCTACTCGTGTTTGTCCAACCCACCTATCCTCTTGAGGGGGCATCATCATCCTATCTTTCCATCACCATCATTTTCCTCTATCCATTTCCTTAGCTTCTTTGAAATGATGTTACTCGACATAAATCTCATCATCTCGAACATCATCTCAAAGAGGGGCAAAATGTAGACACCTAAAAGTGTCCTCAGATTACGAAACCCTAAACACTTCCCCATTCTACCAATTTTCCCTAATTTTCATCTATGGTTAAGTAATTAATTTTAAGTAATTAATTATTTAATCATTCATTTTCTAATGTCTCCTTTCATTAATTTAAACAAATAAAATATTTTGGTTAAATATCCCATCACCTAATTCCCAAAATCCCCTTTCACATGCATCCTTTCAATAAATTAAATAAATTGGACAAATTTATTTAATTTAAATCATTTCCCACCTCACAATTTCTTCCAATTTAAAATTCAATTTTATCCTCTAGTGGTGAGAAAACCCTAACTAATCTCAGCCCTTCATTTTGCCTCCAAAGTTAACACTCAATCTGGGCCATTCATTCAAATATGCTCTTCTATAAAAACACCTTTTTCTAGGTCATTTTGCTCTCTCTTGGTTCATTTTTCATCTCTCTTAGTTTATTTTTCATGCTCTCATGCTCTCTTGTCTCCAACATCTTGCCATTTTTCATTTGAGCTTCTCTAGGTCTTTGCATAAACTTGCAAATGTGAGAACAAATATGGAAGATAGAGGAGAACAATGAAGATAAGACAATACTAGCTTAGATTCGTAGTTGTTTTCATGCTTGTTTGATCATTTTCTATGTTAGATTGCACTTCATTGCAATTAGGGTTTAATTAGTTTGTTGTTTTTTACATTAATCCTGATTTTCTCTAGCACGATTTAAAATTTAAAAAGGGGGACGAAATTGCTCCTATAATTTTATCAAGAAAATAAAATTAAAGTTGCAATCCAATCTACAATAAACAATATTCTAGGAAATATATTATAAATAAAAATGTAACATAACATAATGTTTGAATCGAGGTTTGAAAATATATATATATATATAACCAAAAATATACTAAAATAATTTATTAAAATTAATTACACACAATTACATAAAACAAATTAAAAAATAATAAAAATATATACTTTAAACAAACTCGAGTGGAAAAGAGTCTAAAGAGAACCATGGATGAGTGGGAAGCAAAAGCTAAAAGCTAAAATGAAAGGTTCAAAGGTTTCAAGGAAATCCACGAGCTAAGAATATAAAATTGTATATAGCCAACCTTTTCTTTATCGATTGGAAAGAAACCTTGCCGAAATTTAGCGTCTTTATTCCAAATGCCAACTTTAGCTTATTTATTTCCATCTTTGCTTCCTTTAAAGCACCGACCCATCAGACGCCATTTGATATTTTTACTTGGCTTCATTTCCAAGTCAAATTGGTTAAAATTGCATCCGAGGCAAAGCAAGTTGATTCGGAACATGCATCGCTCTCAAGTTGAACCCTAACTACCATTCTCTTCCTCTTTGGATTTAATATATTGTAGGAAAATAAAAGGCTTAATACCTAAAGCCTTGCTTTAATTTAGGTCTCATTTAATTGTCAACTAATAATCTAAGAGTAGATTTAAGTTATAAAGTTGACATCGATAGTTGTAAGGGTACAAATTTATTTTAATTTAGTTATTTCTTATGTAATTATACATGTATGAGTGGTATAACTTTTATTGAAAGATTAGCATATAATTTAAATGTGACTTGATTTTGTTTGTACTCACTTTTATGGATTGATCATGATTTTAAATTTTATACATTCCTCACTTATAGTTAGATCTTCAATTTGCACAAATGAACCAAGCTAGTTGTGTGATTTATAGAAATGACCCTAGATCTTTTAGTTTTTTAGATTCAAATTTAGGATTGACCTAACCCTTCCAATTCGTTGTTATGTGTCGACTCAAAGTACAAAATATTGTATTTGTGTCCTTTGGAGTTGTATTTAAGGACTAACCCTAGTTCATTTTGATCATCCTAGAGAAATCATCAAACAAGAGCATTCATTTGCATACTCAAAGCATTTATTACTACATTATCTACTCACATCAACATCTAGGGCATCTGTTGCATGTTTGCTTGTTGCCTTTGATCATTTTCAAAATTCGTTGACTTGGTATCCTAGGGTTTAACCAAGGGGAGACATATTCCCTATCATTGGCAAACTCCTGACCACAACCAAGTTTTTATACAAAAACAAATACATACATTTAAGGTGAGTTGAAGAAGAGCATTCAGAGATTTATAGAGAGAATAGATCCACACTTGTAGGTCATATTCATAGGTGTGCAATCAATTCCATGGTTGTGAAAATGACCCACAATGATAAACAATGATTTTATAGATCTCAAGGCATTCATGTAGTCATTCCTAAATATTGATGAACCAATTTTAGCCATCTGTCACAACATATATGCAATGTGCATTGAAATTTTTGCTACTTTGTTTTATTTATTTAATTTTAGCACATTACTCTAGAGGTAGTAACTAAAGCTAGTTATTTAATCCTAGGGAATTTTGTTGATTATGTTAATTTAATTATTTACCCCTGGTTATTTATTTTTAAAGGGGTTTTGTTCTCCTTTTCATTTTGGTGATTTTCTCTGCTCCTACACCCCCTTGGGGGGGTTTATCTTCTAATTTTTATTATCGATTTTCATATTTAAGACTGATTATATTTTCTAAGATTCATATTTGTAGCTACCCTTGATTTTTCATCGATTATCTTTCTAGGGTTTGTTTATGCCAAGAGCTAATTAAGACCCTAGTTTGCCTTTAAAAGGTACTTTCCTAAACCCTCATATGGCTTCTCATTCCACTAATCAAGATATCCAGGTAATGAGGCTTATCATAATAAACAATCTAATTTTTATCATAGTACACATATGGATAAGAAAGATCTTTCTCTCATTGGACAATTACTTTTTAAGTAGCTTGCTAATGCTACTTCTCCTTCATAGTTAGTTGTATCTCTCCATAATTTATTGATTGGTGTACACTTTGGTACAAATATTCTTCATGACATTGGTATTAGGATGGCTTCTTCTAAATCTTTGCATGGTACATATTCCCCCATTGCCACCCACCCTACCTCTTCCATTGCTTGCATAGGTAGCAAGCAAACTATTTAACAAAAGTAAATCCACTACTAATCAAATCAAAGTTAAACTAAAACATCCACACCTAGGATTAGATGTACCTCAAGAACCTAGCTAAATGCTACCATGCCTCTTCCTTCAACTCGTGGAACTTCTCCAATAGTGAGAAAGGTAGACACAATGGGCTAGAGTCACTGATGCAAAGGCTTGTAGAGGTTGAACAGAAGCATGCAAGTATTAAAAATGGAAGCTTTGAAGCTGCTAGTTGGTCACAAAATTTGGCTAAAATTAAAGCTATAATGTCAAAAAACTTGGACCCTTAACTTTGTGGAAGAAATGTGAATAAATAGGAAAGCTTGCTAGATATTTTATATCTGAAGATAGAGGTGAAAAAAATAAAGATAATTGCCTTATTGGTGCCAATATGAAGTTAAAAAACTACCAAAAATAAGAAAAATATAGTACATGCAAGAAATCATACATTTGGTTATAAAATAGACATCCACCCCTTTTAGTAGAAATTCATTTATTGAGGAAGATTAACAATTCACCAAGGAAAACTAATAAGCTAAGGGGTGAACTTGTAATTTTGGGTAGATAGCAAAGGTTTTTTATCAAAAGGAGGCTATGAACATTTTGTGAGTGACTTTGGTTAACCAAATATAATAGACTGGAGACTCTAAAAGGATGATGAGGCATATTCACTATGGAATGACTTGAAGATCAGTTTCATTAATGTTCATGCCATGTAGGGTCGTGAGCTAGGTTATCAAATCATCATTAGAATTGTCATCTAGATGCTTGTTCATTTTTAAACACTTACATATTGCCCCCTCGAGAAAGGTATCCCATAGTACATGGTAAGAATCACTTTTCAAAATGTGGCATAGGGACCTCAGAACTCAATTGTAATTACTTTATCTTGATTTCCTACATCTATCTACCTATAAAAATGGGTTAAAGGATCATGTGTAGTATACTGACATTTTGAGAATAAAATCTGAAATGCTAACATAGATGAGATTGCTTACCATCTACATGAGGTTTAGAAATACTAGGTCTCGATGCATGCTCCTCCCCACATATGTCTAGGGCCTATAAAATTAACACATCCAAATGACTCAAATGCATTATTCTTACATAATTGGGCAAAATGTTTCATAATTAAAGACAATAAGAGGTGCCTTTTGTGCAGGGTTTGAAATATAACTATGTTACCTTGTGTGGATCATCCTCACATAGAACTATGTTCTATAGAAGAGTTAGATTAGAATACACATGAAAAATTAGGGCTTGGAAGGCTCATTTGTAATTATGTGGTTGGTGAAATTTGTGATAGGAGGTGGTAAAATATTTTTATTAGGCATTGGCTAAATGTATGACTTTGTTTTCTCAAGTTTTAGGTTGGATTTTTTATTATTGGGTCTTTCGTTTTATAGATATGATTTTGATTATCCCCAGCTTGGGTGGCCTTCTACACTTAGACACACTTGTTGGAACTTCATTGTACTATTCACTTGTAGAAAGTTCGTGATAAGGTTTCCACTATAATAAGTTGATGAACTCTGTTCTAAGTTCATATTGACATTTATTTGGTAGACATGTAAATAATTGTGGTGAGCTATAGAAGGTTGCATTGAGTTTTAGGTGTTATGATCTAGCATGGATACTTGTATAAAGCTAGTGGTACTAAGTTCCCAACTACAATTAATTTGGAGGAGAACTCACAATTGCATATTTATAGGTATATCTCTAGAAGTGCGTATGATGGTTCAGGAACACTTTTGACACTTTTAGAGTACATATAGTGATAGTTAGGAGAATGGTAATGTTTGAGAAGATGCCTTGAGGTACCACAAGTAGCTAAAATCAATCAAAAAAATTTCTTTCTTGTCACAAACCATGGGTAGTGTTTGGTTGTAGTGCAAGAAGATGTATTCATGGTTCGAGAGAAGCGGTTAAACAACCTTTGACTAAGTGTGAGTAGCACCAACTCATTATGTGTGGTGATCATTTGTACGAAGAATTCATGTTACATGTAATTTGTGGCATGCTAATATCATGATATGGTCATAAGATAGTTGTGTGATTGTTGGTATTCTACATGGCAATTAGATAGTTAGATGGTTGGAATTCCTTGTTGGATGGTTCTACAACTATATATATTTGCTAATATAGATTTACCAAGGTTAAACATTGTTGGATGTGTTTGGATTAATTGTATCCAAAAGGTGTGAAATTCTACCTAGAGGATATATGTTGTGAGTCTACAGATTAAGACTATGTGTGAAAGAGACTTATTGTATTAGATGTAATATACAATTGTGAATGTCCTTTTGCTAGTGGGTTTTTACCTATAAGGGTTTCCCACATAAAATCGTGTCTTATGTATTTGTGACTTGTGTATTGTTTCATGTGCTTCCATTAATGTTGTTTAATTGAATTATATAACAAACATAGTAATTTTTTATCACACAATCTTAAGGGATTCCAATATCCCAATGTATTAGTCATCTATATCAGGAATTTATTCCCAAATTTTAGTATCAAAGCATGTTATTTAGGTAAGGACCACATTGTTTGAAGTCACACCCTTGTGAGTGTTGTAGTACCCTCAACCATTGTGAAAACTCTAGCATGTAGATTTGGTGCAATACGTGTATAATTGGTTATCATGGGAGCCTCTAAAGGACTGTGAGGAACATAAAGAAAGTGTTTTGTTAGATTCATGGTGAGAACATCAAGGTCTGAAACTAAGAAGTTCAATGGTTAAAACTTTAAGTTATGGAAGTTGAAGGTTAAAGACCTCCTGGTAGAAAGATATCAATGGACAATGGTATCTTCTTTGATAAAACCTATAGGTGGGGCTAATAAGGACTAAAATAAATTAGATATGAAAGCTAGAAGTATTATTCATTTATGTCTTTTAAATTTTGCACTAATGAATGTATCAGAAGAAATTGTTGCCTATTCATTATGGAAGAAGATAGTAACCATGTATCAATCCAAGAGTCTTGTGAACAAACTCTTCTTGAAAAGGAAGTTGTATTCCTTGAATATGAAAGAGGGAGACTTGTTAAATGATTATTTTAACACCTTCAATTTGATTTTGGGGTAGTTAGCATCAATAGGATTCAAAATAGAAGAAGAAGATAAGTACATATTAATATAATGTTCCTTACTTGATTCATGGGAAATTTTGATTATGACAATCAGTTGCAATTCTTCTTCACCTAAACTAGAAGAGTTCATCGGGGTCTTATTAAGTGAAGAGATTAGTAGAAAATTGATGGATGGTTCCTCTAATGTTGCCCTAGTTGTAAGGGGTGGGTCAAATGATAGAGTGAATAAGAATAAGGGTGGTGGAGATAAGAAGTCCAAGAAGAAGGAGAGGTCTAAGTCTCCTATTAAGCCTAAGGTGAAATGTTGGAACTATGGCAAGAGGTCACATAAAGAAGGATTGCAAGTCTAACAAGGATGATTCTTCTGATAAATCATCTAACAATGATGAGTATTGTGATGATTCTTGGTTGATTGGCTCAAGTACATCATACCACATGACTCCTCATAGGGAGTGGTACTCCAATACAAGCAGTGTGATGGAGGATAGGTTTTCCTTGGTGATAACAACTCTCTACAAATTGTTGGTTGAGGAAAGGTGAAAGTGTCTTTCATGGATGGGAGTGAGAACACTCTTTGATGTTTTACATAACAAAAAATTAATTTATGTCTCTAAGATAATTGGCTCAAGTGTACATGTCACTTTTGATGAAAAAGGGTGTAGGTTGGTTAGAGGTAATTTGGTGTTGGCTAAAGGTGTAAGACTTGGTGCTTTGTTTAGACTAGAAGCATCAACCTTGTGCATTTTTGTCAATGTTACTAAACTTGAATCAAGTTTGTTGTGCATCACTGGTTGGGTCATATTGGAGAAAAAGGTTTGAAAAGTTTGGTGAGCAAGGATACAATGGAAGGTATGTTAGAAAGTTCTTTTGGTTTTGAGTTTTGTCAACATTGTGTGTTTGGAAAGTAAAATAGGATGTGGTTTGCTTTGGGAATATCTAGAGCAAGGGATGTGTTGGAAGTGGTCTGCATTGATGTCTTTAGTCTTGTGGAGGTACACTCAATTGGGAAGTCTTGGTACTATGTCTTTTTCACTAATGATTACTCTAGACATCCTTGGGTGTAATTTCTTAGGAAAAAGTCTAACATGTTTCTCAAATTTAAATAATTTAAAGCACTTGTAGAAAATCAGATTGGTAAGAAGATTAAAGTGTTAAGATTAGATAATGGAGTAGAGTTTTTCTCTAAGGAGTTTGAGGCAGATTGCAAGCACACTAGTATTGTTAGGCAAAGGATAACACCCTATACAATGCAACATAATGGAGTGGCTGAAAGGTTGAATAGAACCTTGCTTTCAAGCTAGAAGCTTGTTGAGTAGTGCTAGTCTAGGACATGAGTTTTGGGTTGAGATAGTTAACACTGCTTGTTATTTGAAAAATAACTCTCCCACTTTTGTGCTTGAGGAGAAGACACCATATGAGACATGGATAAGTAAGAATCTTGTTGTAACACATTTGAGAGTATTTAGTTGTGATGTTTTTTGCATGTTCCTAAGGAGAAGTGGTCTGAGTTGGACTTCAAGATTGAAAAGTGTATTTTTATTAGGAATGGTGAGAATGCAAAAGGCTATAATATTTGGAATTGAATAAACTATAAGTTTTTGTTGATGGGTGTTTTGACACACTCTTCAACATTAGATGAAAACTAAGTATCCCACCTCTCTTGAAAGGAACCAAACTTTTGAATGAAGATCAATTACCCCAAGGTCTTGGTTGTGTAGGATAACTCAGTTAGTCATTATATGTTGTTTCATCAAGGAACAGGTACAAAACTAAACATTGCTAGGACTTTTTTTCCTAGTTAGGATTTGATAATTTTATCATTTCAAACAAACTTAACCCAAGAATGAGATTGCTTTTAGAATTTGAAAATTGAAATTAACAACCATGAAATTTGATTACTATAATAAGATTTTCAATTTGTTTCTAATACTTTTACTCACAACTCAAATTCTATTCTAATCTCAATCTAACCATTTTGTGAAGAAATTACAAAAAATAAGGGAGGAGAGAGAAAATGATATAGGAAAACCTAAACTAGGATCTCCATTTCCATGCATACTAATGAGTAGGAAAATCTAAAATTAACCAATCCTTGCTTTGTTATAAATATTCACAAATCTAGAAATAACAATACAATCTTCAATGGGGATTTTTCAATTGTGAGAATAACCCATATTAAACACCCATCTAATAGCATATGTAGCTTTTCAAGACATTCCCACAAATGATTAGGAGCATAATGTTTAGATTAACCACACGAAGTATTCTACAAGTAGAAAAACACCAGTGATACAAACACACAAATTGATCAAATACTCAAATAGCACGCATGAAAAAGAAACTCATCTAGAGCTTGAAAACCATGTAGGAACATTACTAAAAAAGGAAGAGTAGTTGAATAATTTATATTCACAAATTTCCTTAGTCTCAACAGTTTTTAGAACTAATAGTGTACATGAAAAGATTGCCTATTTATAGACTTAGGAACATCTTTAGTTAGAATATCCAATGATCCAAATTAAACAAGATCAATGGCTACAAATTATAAAAGTGCAATAAAGTCAATGAAGAAGTGGGGCAACTGGGACAATCTTGGCGCCCATATGTAGTTGCAAGTGTATCAATGGTCATAGACTTGCATGGCAAGAGACTTAAATGGATGACACTCATCGAAACTCATGCTTACTGTAAGAAATCTCAACATTGGCAAAATGAACCGAAGGAAAGGTTGCTCCTAAGGGTTATCCACATCTTATGAGCTTCTTTAATAAATGACATGATTGATAGATTCCATTTTAGGACCATGTATAAATGTGAATCTAAAATTGTGTGTATCATAAGTGGAAGTGGCACAACAACGAATGACATGCCTTTTAGCTGCACCCTTCTCAAACTCCTTAAGTTTAGCCTTCAACTTCATTAACCATTCAAGGGAGTCCAAGATGAAAGTGTAGGGTTGTTGATGTAAACTACAGAATATAACATCCTTCAAATACTTTTTAATTGTGTCTACATCATTAATTTCTTCCCCTTTTAAAAATATTGGCATGTTGCTCCTATTAGCCTTTGGATGTCATACAGGACATCTACTACTTCATCATGTGCCTTAGTTAGTTTGGTTGTGCTCCTTCAACAAATTTTGAGCTTGATTAATGGTTTATCTCCAAACAACTAGCTAGTTGATGTCTTTAGGTTCTAAAATTCCTTCCCTAGCTAGGAGTTGGGGATCCATCTTGTCCAACATGTCAATCCTTGGCAAGTTTTGAGCACAGGTTGCCAATTCCTCTTGACATTATTTTATTATGCCTTTTATTTTATTGTTAATCACCTTAAATTTATCATGTGAGCTCATGGATTCGTCAAGTACCTTGCCTCCATAGCTTAGAAGGAGATCTTCCATTGATTTCTTCATAGATGTTGATATACATTTCATCCTATCTAACTTTGTTGCCTCTTTTTGGGAGATGATCATAGGGGGTGAATGGATCCATCTACTACTTGTAGGGGACCAACCAATTGTTTGATATAGGAGGCAAGTTCAACAACTTTCTCCGTTAGTTTTTGTTTGGTCATTTGGTCCTTATTCATATGGGAAATAATAGCGGAGACAACTGTTTGTATCCCTTGAAATTCTACCTCTCTTATATGTTTTCCTAGGCTAACTTTGGCTATCTAGTAATCAACTAGGAGGATATCTCCTTCATCTTTGTCAACTATCGGTGTTGTGATTTCTTCTATCTTTGACCCAAAGGCATCTAGGCTAGTGGTGGATAATGTCCTAGCCTTCTTTTTAGGGGTAGGAGTTTCCCACATCACTACAATGGAAAACAAATCCTCAGTGACTGGCTTTATGACCTATTTTATCTTCTAGATTATACCATTTAGCTAAGTGGGGACTAGAGATATTTATCCTTTGGAGGCCTTTGTTGCTATTGTGGAATTTGGGGAGCTTGTTCTTCTGTTTTTGCTCTTCCAATTCCTTTTCCATCTCATCTAACCTTTCATCTCCTTCATCTATCTTCTCCATGGTAAAATGTGGTTTTTGTTGGATGGGATCTTCCACTTGTCCTTGTTCCTGTGAAGACTCTTTAGTTCTTTCTTCGCCCTCTTTTTGTTGAATATATTCTTTGGATGCACCTTCTTCTTCCTTTTTCTCCAACTCTTTTCCACTTTCAGCTTATCCTTTATTCACACCTAAGCTTGAACAAATCTCCACCTCTTCCTTCCAAATGAAGTTCAACCGCTTCTACTTCATCAACCAAAGCTTGCAACCTATTGAACAATGCCATATGGATTGCCATTGGAACATAGGCATTAGGGTTTACTCTGCTTGTTGCCATCTTTGTGAAGTCCAATATCACTTCCAACCCAATTTTGTAATTAGACTTTATATAACACACAACAAGAGCTCTTACCACTACCTTATCATAAATATACTCCTATAGTTTTCATCATAAAGTGTGTCATGATACCAATATTCACTCTAATTGAAATGCTTCCTTAAATATACTCCTCACCCAAGATAATGGCAATGGTAGAGCTTGAGATATCATCATAATAAGCAAAAGCCCTTCCAAGCTGATATTTCCTACAAAAGAGCCAAGCAAGCTCTAAGCCTCTTGGAGAATGTTATCAATATGCCAATTTGTTGTTCCCTTATTTATTATGACATTTATAATTATCATTCAATCACCCTTTATGATGATATGCAGAATTTCAAACCTTATTGCCAAGGCTAAACCCAAAACTAAGGCTTGTGCCTCATCTTCATTATTCATCTCCCAAATGACTCTTCTAGAAGCTACATTGCTCCATAAGAGTTTGATAAGACAACTAGCACTCCAGGGGCCCAAATTACCCCAAATAACCCCATCAAAATTTATTTTAAGAGCGGAAATCAAAAGGACCTCCCATTTAATTAAATTTCTATCAACTAAAAAAACTGAGCTTCGTAAACCCCATCGACAAAAAATCATAAAATAATAATATTAGCAAAATTACAATTATTTAATATAATAAAATATTAATAATCATAAATAAATAAACAATATGTTATATTATTAAATTATATTGATATCTCTATAAATAAATAAACAATATGTTATATTATTAAATTATATTGATATCTCTATAAATAAATATATTTAAGACATGTAGGCATACTAATTTCAACTCTTTTATCTAAAATAAATTCTCAATATCTCTATAAATAAATCAACACATGGTGGGACTCACAAGGTCTAGATCTAGATGTTATTTATTTAACTAAATTTACATAAAATAGATTTTATTTCCCCAAGTTTGTAATGCTTACATTACTCAAAATCAGGGCTTAAATTTGACAATTATATAATTGTATTTAGGAATTTTTGTTGTAAAAAGACCGTATCATATGAAAGGAGAGATTTTGGACAAATTGTCAAAATTTATATAGGATTATGATGCTATATATATTTAGCTTTTATATAATTTACTTATACTAAAGTATGTCATAGTATTTTAAAGGCACCATTGAATAGACAACTGTCATAAAAAATTGCTTGACAAGCAAGGTCGAGTGTTAAATTTAGGCTCTGCTCAAAATAATTGCAAAACAAGGTGTACAAAGGCCTAAATTTGACAGTAGACTTGCATGTCAAGCAATTTTTTTTGTGATGGTCATCTATTGAAATGAAATGAAAGATTTTAATAACGTCCACAAGACCAAGCAGTCTAAGGGACCTAGAAAATGACTCAAGACATTTTCAATCTCCTTTCGAGGTCAGATCTCCTACTATGTATCTTGACCAATAAACCAGTCGTATTGAGAATTCGAGCCTCCTCAAATAACTCACTAAGACTATCCACACTCCAATTGTTTTCAAATTGGCTTCAAATATCCGCATACGTAACACACCCAATGATGAAATGTCATTCAGTTTCAACCACCCCTTTGTCGCAAAAAATACACGTTCTTTCAGCCCACTCTTCTTTGGGTAATGTCCATCTACCCGTCTTGCATTTATGACGATGGGACCCGGTCCTCAACTAAGCAACTAAAATCCTAGCTTTCCCTTGAGAGTAGCCCACATATAGTCTTTTTCACCATGCTCCCACGTGGGATTGAACTCTTTAACATAAAGTTCTTTTTTTGGCCAATCTAATTTGACCACATGGCAGTCTTGAATTTATCTAACACAAACTTTTTAATTTTCTCCTTATTGTTAGGACAATCATGCAAGTTAATGTCCCACTTACCCATCCATTTCTTGTTCTGCTTCATCCATGTCTTCTTCCTACGGTCTAAACTCTTCCCTACCACCATTTTGGGCTAGCGATACTTATCCATATTTTCCACCTTTTCTAAGCAGCTTAATAATCTTTTTATTGCTGATGCCTCCAATGGGAAAGTACCTGCTTTAGCTAAAAGGATCTCATAGGGGACCATAGAATTGAATTTAAAATTGCTGGTAATAAGGTGTTTTTAAATTCTTTCTAGTTGTTTCCACTTGTGATTTGACATGCTGCTCCCACAAACCTCACACCCATAAAGGACAACCGGCGTGACCAACAAACCAAAAAGGGTTTTCTTAGTTTTCCAATCCCAAAGTTCATCTTTCCTACATCTATTCTAGAGCAAGTACGAGGCTCTCCACCCACCTAGAATCCTTTTCACTCTACAAGTCTCCCAACTGAGCCTATTGTGAAAATCAATTCCCATGTACTTGTATTCTTCCACTATCTCCAGCTTGTTACCTTCAAAAATGAAATTAACCTATTGCTTCTTCCTTTTCAACGAGAAAATCATGACCTTGGTTTTGTTAGTATTCATTTGCATCTCAACGTCTTGACAAAAGAGCTCTATAGCCTTTAAACGCGCATTCAGACCATTGGCAGTTTTTGCCATTAAAATAAGATCATCAACATACAAAAGTAACTTCACCACATAACTAGACAACTGTATGCCTTCTCCGTTGGTTTTGTTTAACCACTCTTCAAGTTTATCAACATATAAACCAAACAAGGTGGGGGATAAAGGACATCCCTACTTGACTCCAATGTCACTGCCAAAGCATCCAGACATACCCTCTCTAGTTCTGATTTTAGCCCTGACTTGCTCATAAAGCTTATGCACTGTTGCTCGACACTCCTTTGGAATCCCAAGTTCCTCCATCCTGCTCTAAAGTTTGTCCCTAGGAACCATAGCAAAGGCTTTTTTAAAATCAACAAAGCAGTAGAAAGCTTCCCCCCCTTGGGTGTCCCAAACTTTCTCAATGAAATGTCTAAGAGTCATGCAGTGATCAATGGTAGAGTGCTTTGGCCTAAAGCTAGTTGCTCTTTTTTCCCTCTCTTTCTGCCCAGCTACTGATTCTGCGCTCTATCATGCTCCCAAAAAGTTTTCCAAGAAGGGGATTGATCATAATAGTGCGGTAGTTAGAGGGGTTATTGATATCTCCACTTTAAAAAGAGGAATAACGACACTAGTTGTCCACTTTGCCGGAAAACCAACTTGTGCAACGCTGTTAAAGATACGCTTGATGTGTGGGCCAAGGAGATCAACCCCCACTTTAGAAATTCAGCTTGCAACCCATCAATGTCTTGTGCTTTACCACAAGCTAATTTCTTTGTACCCTGCTTGATATCTTCCATTGAGAAGAGCTCAACTAATGTGTTAATTATGGGGGGGTTATCTTTCATTTGTGACCGCTCATATAGGAGCTTTGCATACCCAAAGATATTAATTCTTTCCTTCTAGAGATCACATAACTCTCTTTTTTGGCTTTTACCAATTGCTCGTTCTTTTTCTTGCTGTCTTTGTTAGTCTTCTTCTCTTTGAGGGATCTTTTTATAGCCTTGCACTCTTTGTCATACCATGGATTAGTCGGGAAAGTATTTAAAACCCCCTTTTTAGGTTGAGATCTTTTGCAAACCTTTAAAGCTGTGTATTAAAGGAATCAACATATTGCTGCCAATATAATCACTAGTTTCACTGTTTTCTTTTCCCATTATGTCGCTTTTTGCCATTTGAAGGTGCTGTTCAAGGGCAACAACGAAGAGTTCTTGATTTTTTTGGCTCATGATGAATTTACTTTGTATGTGGGCCCTCTTTTGAATGTTTTGGCCCTGCCCTCTTTGCTGGTTGTTTACGAGAAAGCCAAACTTAACATATAGAGGCATATGATCAGACTTTAGCTCCAAGGGGCAACTCCCAATATTGAACTCCAACAACCTGGACAAAGAACTCTGTGAGCAGATAAGGTAGTCTACCACACTTTGTCTATTATACATTTTACAAGTGATACCACTTGATCTTGGCCAAGCTCTCATACCATTGCAAATAACCATGTTATATAAGCTGCAAAGACCAAGAAGCTCACCACCAAAATGAGTCACACTCTCATTACCATCACTAAAAGTTCTATCCCAAAGCTTGTCCCCATTCTCCTCTAGCCATAGGGGATTGCTGTCCTCTTCTTCTTTGCTGCCTAGCTACAGGCATTGATTGTTTGCTGTCCTAGTATTGAAGTCCCCCATTAAAATTATGTCTCCTAAAGTGCTAAAGACATAAATGTCTTTCTTTAATGCCGCAAAAGGATCTTCATTATCAAGGTTTCTCTTCTTATAGAAATTCAAATTCTTTGGAGCAAAGTAACACATAGCCACCCTGATCGTGACTTCCCTATCAATTACTTTTAACCATATGAATTGTTTATTTGGGTCCTCTTTTTCCACTTCTACTATACCACTCCAAATTTCTCGAACTAGCACTGTAACCCCTCCGTGCCCTTTGCCAGTTTCAGTGCCTTTATTCCAAACTGAAATTTTGTTGCAACCTTGATTCTCTTCTCCATGGGAAACCTCTACAATTCCAGCTTACCAATTGTAGATACTCGTTTGGGGCCTCGAATCCCTATTTTTTGTGTGGAAACCGTTAGCTGATTTGAGCTTTCCCGTTTTTCAACCAAGCCCACTTTCCAACCTCTCTTGCCGTTTTCACTTTCTCCCACTCCTTCCTTCGCTCTTCTTGTTGAGTTAATGTCAAATCTTCATCTAAAAAGATACGAGTGCCTCTAAGTAACCCTTTGTTTTTGAGGGATTGCGTGCTTGTTTTACAAGTTTCTCAAGCCTATTCTAACATGCCTATTCCTTCCTTCTTATGTTTTCCTTCCAATCCTGTTCGCTTGCTGAATACCACCTATCCAATTCAACTCGTCCTTAAAGAAGTCTCTTGCTAGAATGTTAGTTCTCTCATTCTCCCCAAAGTCTTTCAAACCTTTAATGATGATGTTTACATCCTTGTCATGTTTGTTTTTTTCTTCTTTCATTTGCCTCTTTATTTGTTTCTTTATAATTTATTTATTTGCTGATCCATTTACAACGTGTGCCCAAGATTTGGCCTTTTCTAATTGTTCTTTCAACCGATTTTCTCGGTTCCCCATGTTTGCCAAAGTTGATTGAATTTCTTCCAACTGTGTTGAATCCTCTATTATCCTTGTCTCTAAACTCTTTTTATTTGTTGTTTTCATTTGTTTTAATTCCTATTTTAGAGTGATCAGCTCATGTTATCCTCTTTCCATATTGTCTTGGAGGTTTAAAACTTGTTCTTTGAACCACATGTTTTCCTTCTCTAAGTTCCAACTAGCTTCTAGCACTACATTTAGCTTAATTCCTTTCTGCTGCTCATTTGTTTCGATAGGTAGCATCCATTCTCCTTTTCATGTTCATGAGCTCGGTTACTGAAGACCACAATAAAGGTGCCTTTCAAATATTAAAATCTATATATTTTTCGTAAAGTTTTTTTATATATATATATATATATATATGAGTTTACTGAAATCTTACCTTTCCTAAAATTAAAATTTGAAGTGTATTTTACAGCTAAAATGACTGTCATCAAATTTAGGCCATGACAGTACAAGTGAATTGTCCGATTCACGGGGACGCCGTGGTGGTTTTAAATTAGGAAGCAGAAAATGTGATTGTGGCGTGGGCCAAAATGCATTCCCAACAACTTGGAAAACAGTCGTTGCCAGTCCCACCCAAACCCCACCTCACCTCAACCGCCATTTTCGCCACTTTACAGCTTGGAACTTCTCTCTCCGTAGCAATGAACACAAAACTAGTTTTTATTTCAATGGACCCGGCTTCCGGGCCTCCAATTCCTTACTTTTACCCAAATCCATTTCTCTCTTTCTCATCTGTGTATAAAAAGACTGAATGTCGCTTTGTAATGGGCAGAGCCTCTGCTGACAAGCTTAATTTAAAACGCAAGCGATTCGAACCCAACACCTGTCAGTGGCGGGCAGGGTTGCACTCAGTCAACTGTCAATAGATTATTAATTAGAATAAACAAGGGATCTCCCGGCCGCAGACGGCAGTTGACCGTGTCTGTATGTGTTCGTCTCCTGGATTTCCAACCCCAAAACGCCGAAAGCACGTTAAATAAACCGAGGTTCGAGGTTCGAGGCTCGGAACGGGCAAAGTAAAGACGCCGTTACTAGAGCTGGAGGTTCGGATCTACCAGGAGAAAGAAGGGTAAAAATATATGTTTAAGATCTACTTGAGCATCCCTTTCAGAAATTTGCCTAAAAAGACTCAATTTTCCCTGTCACTTCTTTTGTACGGGTCTCTGTTCATGGACTCCAAGATCTCTGGAATGGACTCCGAGGTTTATGGAAGGCATCTGCACCTTACACGTTTGGGAATTTGAGCGCCTTTTTTTTTCCGTCACATATTACCGTATAACAAATCTCCCACCGTCCCGAATACGAATGACTGTTACTGTTGATGCATTGTACTTGTGATTCTTCTGTAACTACAAGAGATCTTCCCAGGCACTACCTACAACCTACATTTTTGTATTCTAAATTTTTAGTGCAGGATATGTTTTTATGGATAAGCGCGGGTGATTGGAAACAGTTTATGTGAGCGCGGGGAACTGGGCTTTTTCGTTATTTGAAATCTGTGTATCGAACGGCATTGTTGTTCTACGACTTGTATTTTTGACGATTTGATTGAAAGCTTGGGTTGCTGAATTTTTACGGTTGGGTGGCAAGGATTGATAGAAAATGGTTGGGGAGAAGGGGGGAAAAGGATTGATGGAAAATGGTTGGGGTTCGTCGTTCGAGAGTGTGAATAATGGTGTTGATGGTAAGGTGGGATTTCAAAGTGTGGATGCTCTGGTAGAAGACGGCATCAACCATGCTTGCCAACAGCTTACTATGAAGTTGAGTGATATTCATATGGGCTCAAGAAAGGATGCAGAAGCAGGTAGTGTAGTACCCTCCTAGCTGCGATCTTTTTGGGTGGGCATTGTTGAGATCGGCTAATTCTGTTGTTGTGGAATGTAGGTGCGCGAAGGTCGGATGTTGCAGCTTGGCTGAAGACCATGTTTGAGGGTGAGCCATTGCATTTGGGTGATGAGCCTTCCGAAGAAGATTTGAGAGCCTGCTTGAGTAATGGAACCCTTCTTTGCCACCTCATCAACAAGCTCAATCCTGGATCCATACCCAAGGTAACATTTTATATGTAAATGCCACCAAAAACTATTATATAAATTAGTTCACAAACGTTTTTTCCTTTGTGGAATTTACAGAGCAGAATTAGGATTGCCTGGAGTCACCGTTGAGGCCTTGACATTTTATTCAGATCTGAAATGACATAATAACCCATCAACAACTTTTGCTTCAGTTCTGAAAGCAATGCCGCATCTACCAACCCTTTTTTTGATTTTTACCCTCTGTATTATAAGGGCGAAATTCATTAAAATGAAGATTCAAAGTTCACAGCTGTAGGCTAACTAAACAGAGCGTCCAAAAGCTAGATTTTTCCGCTCTCCAGCATAGTAACAATTCTATTTCTTATGCAAATGCCGAGCTTCGGTTTTCTATGGCTATCAGAAACCTGCTTTGACAGAAGAAAACAGATAGATAAAGCCGAAGCGTAAACACCAATTGACACAAACACCTTGCTGGTTGTAATTCCCCCGCCTTTAGGTCTCTAAGTTCAGATGCGACGATGGGCCATGAAAAGTAGCTCTTGCGCTATCGCTGCCCCCTCTCAAAGTTCATCTTGAACTACTTGGGAATCTCCTCCAAGTGGTTAATGATGTTGAAGTAGGAGATGGAAAGTAATATCTTTAGTACTTACACAGTCTTCAAACTCTACCATAACATGGGAAAGCCACCATAAAGATGCATAACATGATATTGCTTTTCATGGATTATTGTATTAGTTATCTGAATTGATTGGATTATCCACCACCAATCTTTCCCCTCTTTACTTTCCTTCATTCCATTCTCTTCAATCCATTAACCTAGTTTGCTTGTTGGGCCTCGATGTTTTGCTTCAATTTCTTCCAGTGTTCCTTTTCTAGCAATGCTACCATGGGCTAGTAATTTTTTATACCATCTCTTTGCCTTCATCACCTTTTTTTGAGTATGTTTTCTTTGATTTTTACTTTCTCTACCTGACCTTTACCATCTTCAGTCTTGCAATCCTAAAACTTGCAGAAATAGATAACGGATATCCAATATTGTCAGACTCTTGAGTTTGTTTTTTATGGAGATCAGGAACAGAGTTCCTATCATAATACGAATTGCAGAGATTATCTTTATAAATGTACTTAGGGCCAGGGCTTGACATGTCCTTTTGATGATACTGTGCCATGTTAGGGATTTAGCCTGTTATTTTGTGTGTTCTCATACCAATTAATTTTCTTAACTATTATAACAATCCTTTTGAAACCAAGAGGAATTTTAAGCAGAGAACAGTTAATTTCAATTATTGAGAAGGGATACAAGGTAAAGATTCATCAGAAAAACTTCTCTCAGATGTTTGGAAGAAATATGTGATAGATACTTGGCAAGTTGGCCCTCAAAAACTTTATACCCATTACTCCTTAATAGTCAGGGAGTTCGTTTTTGTCCCTATAATGATGCTGAATGGATATAACATGGAACTTTGGCAAAAACTGGAATTCCACCCCATTTTCAACCTCTAAAAGTCACCAAAGGTTCATCTAAACCTGAATTACAAAAAATTCCATTTGAACACTTAGGATATGCTACATTCTCATTACGACAATTCATTGTTAGGATCTAATACCTGTCAAGGTCAAGGTTTAACTACTAGCATTATGCTATACTCAAGCACACCCACACCTTGGAGAACATGCCGATCAGTCACTTTCAACATCATATAAATCCTGAGGGTCTAAGATCTATAATTACCTTGACTTCCTTATACTTAGTTGAGAGAATTTATTTGAGTCTTTCTACATGCCCTAAGTCTCTAACTCTACCCACATTACTTCTAAGGTTGTTAAAAGTATCTACATATCATAAGCAAGTCTCTACGTGCTAATACCATTTACAATTCATTTTCATCATGTCGTTCATCACACTGCATTCCTCATGGCTATTCATAAACAATGATGACATTAGGTGCTTGCTCACCTTATTCCAAAAAAGATACATGATGAGACATAATCTGTATGGTCAGGTGCTGGGCCCTATTCATCCATTGGAGATTCTCTCTTTGCTGTACGTTATTTTATCCTCCACTTCTGTCAAACCCCTACGTGTTAGTAGTATTAGTTGGCAGCAAGACCCATGTATTATGCCAAGGGTAGATGGAAATAAAGGAGGTGGATAGTTGTTGAGAGCTAGAAGCATTAAATTCCTACTTTAATCTTTTGAGGTCATGGTTGAAGGCCTTTAGTATGCAATATACCAACAAAAAATAAGATTGACAGTATTAGAGCCTGTTGAGCAGGCCTTCCCCGCACATTGGGGTTCCTCTCTGGGTTGTTTTTGCATTTATGTGTGAGGGTTCCATTTCCCTTTTGGTATCCATTGTTCGGAGGGGACTCTCCCTTTTTGCAGTACCTATATGACATCTGACACAACCCTCTTCATCCTCAATCCTCTCAGGTTCTGAACTCATTGTCCTCTCAACAGATGTGTTCTTGTGCATAAACGTTTTGACTATCATCAGTTGCAAGTGGCAAATTATTACTTTGTCAATGGCAAAGGCACCCTGCTGTTGTATGCCAAGTGGTTCTCTGAGTAAGCTATCCTGAATAAGTGTTAGGAATTTAGTATTATATATTACACCATAGTATATGTTTAATATACTTAGTTAAAGAGTGTGTAGTTGACATAAATTAGGTTGTTAAGTTAATCATATTTTAGGTCAGGTTGTTGAGTTGTTACAACAGTGGATCATGATATGGATATATCCTAGAAATTAGGATATGTTCATTTGTATATATACCCTTTCGAGATTTAATAAAAGTATGTTTGAGTGTTGAGTATTTTAGAGTCTTACATTTTTTGTATTTTGCATCTGATCAAATACAACATTTGGTATCAAAGTGGGTGAAAGAGAGAAAAACTGTGAGCCTCAGAAAAGAAATATGGAAGGGAAAATAAAGCTTTGATTGACAAGGGCAATTCCAGAGTGTTTTAGTTGCCCAATCGATGATAGCTCCATTGGTTAAATGTGTATGTAGCTGTAGTTTTTTCCATTAGTTAGTTTCCTTTTTTTATTCACAAGAGTTTTCTGTTTAATTAGAATTTAGTCAGGTGTTTTGATTCGCAGCATGAGAAAAAGAAGCACCTGTGTGTTGGGAGGAGACTCTTTGCTAATAGAAAGGTGTTCATTTTTAGAAGTGCCATCTAAAAGCAAAGTATCATAGGAGCTTTGTAATTGGTAAGAGGCACATACAAGAAGTTGTGCCTATTACAGATCTGTACGGCAAAAAACTTAAAAATGCAGCAATTAAAGTAACATCCAGCAATAAGGCATTTTATGTTTACTCAAACAAACCAACAAAAAATTGCAATGAACAGTGACTATGAAGCCTGAAAAAGAGACGCAGTGAAAATTCATTCTGGACTGGTGTCTTGAGGCTTACTAGAAGGAAGCGTGCACCATCAAAGGAGGGACCACATAGCAGCAGCAAAGTGCTTCAAAGGTGCTGCACTTGACTATAAAGTTTATGCTTTATAAATATTTAGGGCAAACTTGAAAAAAAAAAGGTTAAAACACCATCTCCAAACTTCACCCAGACGCCTTTCTGTATAGATCTTATAGGTTTGAAGAATTAATTATTTTATTGTAAAATTGTATTTTCCATACATAGTGGCCTGGAAAAATAGTATTGGTTCTACATCTTTTCATCCAGGAGATGGATTTTGACAAAGACTTGCCACTTTATATAAAACTGTATTTTAAACCTTGTGGAAAAAAGGTATTACTTCAGCCCTTATATCTTTTAAGATATAATTGTTTTTTTGAAAAAATGCGTTAAAAATTGTTCTTGAAAACCCCTGAGTTGAATGTTTTTGTATATGGCTGCATTTTCAGTAGCACGAGGCACCCTTACAAGATTTTTGATTTGGGGGGAGTCCAGTTCCCATGGAGATAACAAGTAATGAGAAAATGGTGCCAGAACTGTTGGAGAGCTTCACGTAGCAGTCTGTGGTCCATTGGACCATCAAGATCAATCCGGTTGAGTTAGGCAAGTCCTAGAGGAGGATGAAGGATCATAGGAGGATGGGGGATAATTACCAATCTTGAGTTTGCCACTAACTTGGAGATTGGATTTTTGCTATAGTGGCAATATAGAGCTAAAAATATTACAAAGCCAAAGTCAGTGATCACCAGTCAAGGTGATGTTGAAGGCTGAGCTTCTGCTGCAAAAGACGAATAATGTGGTTCATGTGAGGAGTAATTTGTTGAGGCCAAGTCTTACCTAGTGTGTCCTACAAACAATTGAGTTTATCCCTATTTATACTGTTTATTGTGTTGTGGACAGTAGTGTTTGTCCTTGTTCACACAAGAGAGTAGGTATGGACTATAGAGTTTGTCCTAGTCCATAATTGTTGTCTAGTGAGGCCAAATTCCACTGAGGAAACACAATGAATCCTAGTCTAACTACTGTTTCTAGGCGGATAGTTGAATGTGTCCTTATTTGCATATTGTGCTTTTATGAATGATAATGTGTCCTCATTCACATGGAGTGTTTAGTGAGGCCATTCCCACCGAGGAGGTGTAGTGAGTCCATTCCCACTACTAATTGTAAGTATGTGAAATTGTGTGTATTCCCCAGTTCACATATAAGTATGTATTCTCTCCTAGACTTTGAACTATGTTGTAATAAGGGGGAGATTGTTAGGAATTTGCCATAGTATATGTTTAATATACTTGGCTAAAAAGTGTGTAGTTAGAATTAAATTAGAATATTAAGATGTTATGTTAGGTTGTTGGGTATTTACAACACCCAACATAGAATAGGATTTGGTTGAGCGGATCATGATATGGACATATCCTAGAAATTAGGATATGTTTATTTGTATATATACTGTTCGGAGATTTGATAAAAGTATGTCGAGTGTTGAGTATTTAAGAGTCATATGTTTTTGTAGTTTTTAAGTATTTGGTCTTTGACCAAATACAACAATAAGTTCTACAGAAACTGGGAACAATTTCTTCTAAGCATAGAGGAAATGACGAGACATCATGCATATCTTGGGCACCATCCCACCATGACGAGATTCCTTCTTAGCATTACATGTTATTTTATGCACCACAGCAGTCAAAGTCCTAGGTGTCAGAAGTAGGATTAATTGGCAGTAAAGTGCTTGTATTAAGTCATGGGTAAACAGAAAGAAAGGAGGTGAATGGTGGTTAGAAGTTGGAAGCTAGAAACATTCAATGTCTTTCTAAATTTCTTGAGCCTATAAATATAGCCTTTCGTATGCAATACACCATTCATAAATAATATCATGTCAGTATGTATATGGGGGAATGCCATGTCCATCTCTAAAGTTTATAGTGAAGACTAAGACTATCGTTTAGATGTCTAACCAATAAAGTTGAATGTCTCATCTAAGAAGAGTATTTTGCTGTCACAAATCAGAAAGTACATTAAATTAAGAATGATAGAATGGGTGATTACAATGTTCTCATGAGATCCGTCAAGATCTTTAAGCACCCATTCAGATATACAACTGAGATATATTGGAATAATGTCAGCAAGGTATATAAATCAGGTTTTGCTAAAATGCTTCATTAACAAGGAGGCTAAGCCCGCAAATACTACTGCCATCCCTATGCGATATGAGAAGATCATTACATCAAGATACAGCAATACTACAACTACTTACAATCAGAGTCATCTAAAATATCAGCTATTCACAAATACATATGTGAACTACTTAAGCATTGCTCCTTAATCAACTTGGAGATTCCAATGCACAATTCACCAGCATGGGTTTAAATTTACTTTGTGCTGATCCAATGCAATATGCTACTGAAACCAACATACATAAGGCAGAAAATTGATGTTTGTTGAGCTTTAGGCTGCCATCTACATCTTTACTTAAGTTTGCAATTTGTACATATGTAAATATATGCCAATGGTGCTGTAAATCAGTTTACAAAAACTGAGTTCCAATCCACAAAATCAATAGTATAACAAAGAAGTATTACTGATTTTTAAACTTGTATGTGACCGAATTTTACTGCTACTCGCTGTTGTAAAAAATAACTATGCTTTCAATCAACTGAACATGTAATTTGTATGCTTGCTTAAGTGCTTGAATTTGTGAAGTAGTTGTATAGAATGAATTTAAACAAGTAAATGACTGAAACAAACTTGAAAAGTGAGAATTAACATAATGCAGAATCCCAATGTGGGCAGAAGAGTTGGGCTGTGCCTCCTCATCTCTACTGTCATCATGCTAGATATACAAGCCAATTTCTCAATTTGAATCTCCAAGAACATTGTGCCCCTCCTCTAGCACTTCTGCAATGCTCTACAAGCTTGCCTTGTTGTGGAGACTTCCTTAAGCAACATGCTTCACTGCTGCACTCAGCTGTACAATCATCCTATAACTCTTTAGAATGATCACTAAGCCAATACATGACTCCCTGGGGTTTATTTATACATTCATATGAGCTACTAAACCATAGGGAGGATTCTAAATGCCTAAACGAGATGGAAGGAGAAATATTTTTCTTTCTCTTGTGGTGATTGAGCCTGAAATTTGGTCTTATATGAGGCAGGTACATAAATTGCTGAGCCTGAATTGTGGGTTCATTTGTAGCTAAACCTATCATGCAGGTTCATTTGTAGCTAAACCTATCAACTACAGCTGATTTTCACAAATGCATGGTCCCTAGGATGTTCAGTTCATCCTTAGGCCTTCTGCACATCTCTTCTGCCTTTGTTAGTTATACTTCTGCTCTTTTGTTTGTCTAACTATGCTTTATTGAGTTTACATGCCTCAAAGCATGCCATTACTCACACAAACAATGAAGTAAAAATGCTTATCTCAACCAACTTAATTATCTCAACAAATGATGAGGGACTCTCCTATTATCCTTCCAAGGCTAGCATTGATCCTCTTCCAAGGAAGTCATACGAGCAATCAACCATTATATAAAGTCACAACATCATCCTATCACAAAAGTAAACACAAAATATCATGCTAATCTATATAAATTAGCAAGAGAGAAGCTAACTTCATAATCATATCAAAAGCACAAGGGAAATGATAGGATACAACCATAGGAAGGTAAGAACCAGTAAGAGGTTAAATCTTCAACAGTCTTCATGGCTCATAATACCCAATGTGGCCCTTGTTTGCCACCAAGCCAGCCAGGTGGGTACGCAAGGCATAGGCAGCAAAGAGCATCTATCTTTCTAGTACCTCTGTTTTAACTTGAATTTCCATTATCACCCGTCTATACTTCTACCCTCTAAGTATCTCATCACTCTAAGAAATTGGAGGATATAGAAGCTAGGGGTCTATTAACCATAGTAGAAAAAATATTGCAATAAATCATGATTTTTTGCTGCTCACCCCTGTTTGTGATTTTTTGACTCAAAAAATCACCCACCATGATCAAGAGTTAGGCTTTTCCCAAATTTTCCCGAGTTGCAAGTTTTTTAACTGATTTTACAGCCAAAAATTGCATCTGCTGCTTAATCGCTGGTTTATTTTGTTTTTTGGATTGTGTGGCTTGAAAACCCTAACCGACCTCTTTTTACATTTTTTGAAAAGCCTAAGCCTAAGCCTAACCCATTTTTTCTTGATTAAATCACGATTTCTTGAAAAAATCTTCATCTTTTGGTTTGCCAATATATTCCTGAGAATTATTTTTGCTGCTATGCTATTAACATTCATGGAGCATAGACATTATGAAAAGAGAAAAGGGTAAACATAGTTGTTACGACATTAAGTTGGCATCTACAAAATACATCTTCTATTATGCTTAAAGTTCCATTGATCCCTCTCCCAATGGACATTCAACATTACAATGCCTAGAATACCCTTTTAGGTTCTTGACATGGCTTCTAACCATTTGCTTTCCCACCATCCTCTAATCTGTACAATCCCAAGCAAATAAACAAGGTGCCTTTAATATGAAAAGAATTACCCTAAAACTTGACTTCTTACAAAGCTAGGTTAAGTACTTCTTGTCCTAATGATAAGGTGAAAACGCCTCTATACAGAGTGGAAATGTCCCTACTCAAGGTGAAAACACAACTTGTAAGGTAAAAATGCCCTTGTCAATCTGGCGGCTTCTTTGGATTGAGAGAGAACTCCAAAATGCTTAAGGTGTATTTCTTGGGAGTCATGGCTACCTATTTTAGTCACTCATTCATGAGAGTGTGTGATGTCGTTCTAAGGGGATTAAATTTTTAAAACATGATTTTGAATAAACAAGAGAAATATGGGAAAACACGGAGTTGGAGGCATTCTCGACTTCTTCCAAACAAGGAGGCACATCTCATCTCAACCTTGAGGTGGTGTAAAGATTTCCTGTTCTTTCTAAGTCTTCTATAGCCACACCATGAATATGGAATACATTTCCACAAGAAGCAATGCAAGGAAACTACAATCATTTTGTAGGCTTATACAAAAGAGAAGGGGAAAGAAGATTAGAAAATACAAGTAGTTTTCTCTTGTCACTTTTTAGAGAAAACATAAAATCCAACCAACTTTTCTCTTATCACTTTTCAGTGAAAACATAAAATCCAAGTTCTAAACACGTCCTCATCAAGGGAGAGGAAACACCAACAAAACAATGGGAGAAAGGAGCTCCTAGCTCCTCTTCGTGACCCACCAATGGATGTAGATAATTTTGGGGATCAAATCCCATTAAGGACAAACTCCAAGCGTCAAACCTTCTAAAACTTCCTACACAAGGCCTCTGAATTTTACTCTCAAGCAAGAACAAGGAAGGATAACCATGATGAAGAGAATTTTCTTTTTGTGTTTGTTTGGTTTCAATCCCTATATTCTCCTCTTCCAAGGGCTGCCATAATATCCTTTCAAGGCCTTTCCATAGTTAGCATTAGTCCCCTTTCACAAGAAAGGTAAAATGCTCTCAATTTGCATGTGGGAGTCTCTTATTCCCACATGCTTTAGGAGCTCCTATAAGTCAACTTTATGGTTTTGGCTACCACTCCATGCATGGCTTTTCAAATGAAGGAGGCGTTATCTCCTATTTGGCTAAAGTTGTTGTGCCCCATTTGAATTTAAATTGCACATATTATTTTATTTAAAAGCCTACTCTTCGAAGGGGATGGCTAGTAATCTTCAACATCCACTTGCCTCTTCATAAGACTTTCCTTGGGGTCTGGATGCCATCTCAATTGACATGTTATCACCACTTAACACGAATGGGTCACTACCATTCCCTCGTGTACACTATAGTGCACCTTGCTATGTCATCTTGTGAGCGACTAGGCAACGGAAATAAAAAAAGATTAACATAAATATTAAATTAAACATAGTTAAGTAATATATCAAAACAAGAAGCATGACAAGTGGTGTATGCTATGATATCATCTATTTGGTTCAAGTTATCCTTTTACTTGGGAATGCATGCCTTGTTTTGTGCTCAATTTGCTCCCATATGGCCTATGTGCCTGTGAACTTCATTGGGTGTTCTGAACATAGACACTTGCACACCAAAACTAACACATCAATGCATCATCCATTCAAAGTGGGAGATAATAAACGGCAATTACATTATCTACTACTAATAATATGTGGAACCATTCTTGTAATGGTCAATTCCCCTAAAATAGCTCACAATTTTCTTTTAATATTCATTACTATTAAAGGAATTACAACATTACTCATTATTCCAAATTTCATGTTCAAAGATTTACATAGCTATCATATTTAACTCTCTTAGGGTTTGAAACTACTAGTTAATGATAACTTGTTTGGAAGGATTAGGAGTCATGTTAGTTATCTTAAGGGGATAGTATTTCTTTTGAATGGGGTTGGCACTTTGGTTGTAACTCTATTCATCAATATTCTTTTAATGAGGGTAAGAGTTCAACTCATGACTCAAGGATAAATGGATATAGTCGAGTGCAATTGTTCCTTTCCAAGCTTCATTGGTTCATATTTATAATAAGGACTTTTGGCATAATGCCAACTTAGGGTTTTACTTCCCTTGTCACTATTGTTCAGTTAAGTACTATTAGCATCATAAAAGAAGTATGAACCATAATTTCACAAATTGCTATATGTATAAAACCTTCACATTGAGTTTTCTCATCATAGATAGTAAACTAAACACATTTATATCAATTTCCTTAGCTGACGGATGCCTTACTATCACCCATATATAACTACAAGGTCTCCCATGTGTTGACAGAAAGACACTTTTTCTGCCTTCTTATGGAGATTTATCAATTCCTCATAGTACAACTGATAATGAAATGGCAAAAAGAGCATGATTCATGTTGCCCTAAAGACAAAACAATGAGTTACATACATGCAACTAAGTAAATAAATGTATAGTATCCTAGACATTCTAAACAACCATCAAATCAACTTGTCACTACCATAATTTGAGTCTTGGCATATAATTCCTAAACCAGCTGATCCCTTACAGGTAGGTCATGTGTTCTTGCATGAATCTCTAGACTTGAAAGGTATCTCCCTCAACAAAGCTTGGACACTACTAGACTATAGGAGAGCTTTGAGCAAAAAAGAAACTCTTTTCCCTTGTGTAGAAAATATATGTTGATGCAAATATGATCCCAGGTGGAAGAGCTTTGGAAAGCTTGTCTTTAGGTTGTTGTTGCTAGGAAAGAAAACAAGTGGGTTATTATTAGGCACTATAGGGCTGTCATTCATGATTCTCCCCCTCCTAGGTGGTCATGCCCTAGACTGTCAGCATGACGGTGATCTTTGGTCCCAATGAGTGGTGTCGACATCTCCATTGCTTGTTGGAACCACAATAACACTGTATGGTCATCTCTAGGTACCTTCTAGGACGTTATTGTTTCTCAAGATCTCATCTTCTTCACCAAGACCCATGAGATCCTTGACTGGGTCCTCCCTCATGTCATGGGGTACTCATGGGTTTTAATTTCTCGTCATGAGGCCCATAGATTAGGTGGGGTTTGTGGTTTTGGTGGTGTGGCTTGAAGATAGCCTCAAGTCTAGAGGTTTCCTTATGGCTTTTGATGTTACGATCCTGCAATATAATATTATATTAAAAATATATTTAATATTTGTATTATGTAAAATATAGTATTCAACAATAAATATAATTATATTATATATTTTATATATAAAGTAAATATAATTGAATAATAAATATATATAAAAAAATATATAATATATTTAATCATAATATACTATTTAATAATATAATATTCTCCTAAAAAACCCTTGTTCGATGGGCTTCTCGGGATCATTCGAATGGCAAATTAAGGACAGAGTCTAGGTGGTTCCCTCCAGAAACAGGGTGGATGAAATTGAATTTTGATGGTGCTTTGAGGGGGAACCCGGGACAATCTAGTGCAGGCTGTGTCATTAGAGATCAGAATGGAAGTATAATAGGGGCAGCTACAAGGAGAATTGGAGTACAAACAAATAACGAGGCAGAATTTCAAGCCTTCATAATGGGACTCCAATTAGGTCTCACTCTTGGGATTAGGAAGATTCATATTGAGGGAGATTCAATGATAATTATAAATGCCATTCACAGTAAACAAATAACAAGCTGAAAGCTCAACAACATGTTGATTCGAGGCTTAGAACTACTTAACAAATTCAAAGATTTCAAGGTGGATCACGTGTTTCGCGAAGCAAATGCGTTGGTTGATAGGATAGCCAATTCGACCTTTGATATGGTGGAAGAGTCTTTGGTGAGCTACTCTATGCAAGAATGGCAAAGACTAATACCGGATTTGCCGAACCTCATTCACAATGAGAGTTTGACAACAAAGATATTAGAAACCAGCATACTTAGGTCAATAGGGGAACTCACCCCTTATTATTATGGCGGGAGAATTCAAACCATTTGAAGGTAAATCCACGTATAATCTTCGGCTTCCACGTGGTTGACACAAATGCCATCTCAACAAGAGTTTTGAGACGACAAAGCATGGATTGGCAAACATGCGGAAGATTCTCACTTTGGGATTTGCCTTACCTTTGCATGAGTAAAAATTAAGAAGAGAGATGGCCGAAAGCATTTTTTTTTACCTCGGCTCGTGTGATGAAGCCCGAAACTGAAATTTTTAATTACCATATTAATTATGACATGGTAAGCCATTCGATGCTTGGGAGAATATTAAAGAATGGTATTGAAGAAACAAATTAGAGAAAAATGGACTCGATGGTCTATCTTATTGGAAAAAAAATTGCAAATGGCCTTCCACGTAGAGATTTTAGAGAAGAGGTTGAAAAAGGAATTCAAGACTAATTTGGCTGTTGTTCTTCATGTTGTTGGAATGGTACTAGGGAACTCGTTTATGAGCATGAATCAGAGATATAGGGTGAATTCCGACATTGTGTCAATGTTCGTTGGCGTAATGTTAGATCTCGTAGAATTGAAGGACGCCATTTGAGAGGTGGCAACAACCTTAATTAAATCGATATGGAGGGGAGGCTTGCACAAGATTCTTGATAATGTGGTTTTGGGTCTTGGTTTTCATTCAAAACAGGGGATTTGGCCTTCCATTCTCCCAGCATACAATGGTCCCCTGGGTGCTGTTTATTATCCCTGCAATTGGTGTCAATGAGGAAGACCAAATAAATGAAGCTAAGTGGGGTCTGGGCTTCTTGAAGGCAGTTGCTGGAGTAGTGGACGTGGAAGGGGTGGATTGGACTGGAGTTTTTAGAGACAAAGAATTCTGAGACCAAGGATGAAGAAGAGAAGGTGACTGATAATGGAGGACATCCTTAGTTATTTAGCATGTATATCTCTTTTATAGTAAATGATATTACTATTATGTATGTATGAAAATTTTACAAATATAATAGAAATTTGGCCCTCAGGAAGAGTGGCCATTTTGAATTGTTAAAATTCCTTTGAGTTTCTATCTGGTTAATGGGGTAAGACTTCCTTAATGCCAATTCAACAATAAAAAAAAATATTCTACTATGAAATATTGATATAATATATTTTATATTATATATCAATCGTGGACGGAAATAATATATATGTAAAATTATATATATAAATGACAAATGGGATTCATGCAAATTAAAATCGAATAGAAGTGAATTAAAAATTGTTATAGGGCCGAGAGGGTCGTGGGCCTCATTAAGCCACTTAAATGTTTGTAAAGTCTTTACAAATCTTTTGGCAGGTCAAATCCCTCCCCACCTTATGTGTTTATTGCCTTCCTTAATTGACGAAAAGTTGGCATAATTTGATGATTAAAATTTTACTGTTGAATACACACCAACTTTTCTCCATTTGCACGTGTTTTAAACCATATTTTGTTGCCCAAGACTTTTGAATGTTTTTTACTGCAGCAAAATAACACTTTCTTCCAATGTTCCACGGAGTTTCCTGAAGGGGATGGGTCTCGGGGACGGGGGGACAAAGGGTCTAAGTTTGGGGACGGCGGCGGGGGGGCGGCGCTGATATACATATGGTACTTGAATAACTAGTTATAAAAAGATGTCTAAGAATAACATTTCAAATGGCAAATTAGTAAACTAGCAAAATTGCAAATACTAACATTTTAAATACTTGAATACTGTTAGTCTATTACTAAAAGACAAATGAAATTGTCGAATTTGAGATTTCTTAGTTTCTATTATATCGAAAATGGAAAATATAACATGTCAGTGATGTCACATCATAATATCATATCAATGTATCATAAAGTCTTAAAGATGGTTACAATCACAATGAGTAGCATATGATGATATCAAAATAAGTACAAACTACAAAATGCAAAAATCAAAATGTAGTGAAGGGAGGCCTCTAATCGTCCCCAAACTCCTCATCACTCGAACTACTGGTTTTCCTCTTCTTCACCTAGCTGTTGCAAAACATGAAATGGCATATTGAGCAAATAAAATGAAGAATGAGAGTCTAATGAGAGTTTTTAGCTTTGAAAATGGTCAAACACCTCCTTAGGGTTCGGACCTGGGCTCTAAGTCCAAGGAAAAGCAAAATTAAAAAAAAAACAAAACGAATTTTTTCGCTGCCCAGTGCGGGGGACGTCCAGAAGTCCCCGAGACGTCTCGGGGACGGCCAGAAGTACCCGCCGTTTCTCTAAAGTTTCCGGCGTACCGGCAGCGGTGGGGGGACGTCTCGCAGGCGTCCCCAAGTCTCAGAAACGTCCGGGACGGGGGGTTTTAGGGGGGGACGGGTCCCTGTGGAACACTGCTTTCTTCGTTCTCGTGTGCCTGCACCCTTTCACTTAACGGCAAACCAAATTTTTTTTTGCAGGAGAGAAGGAAAAAATGTCAACATGTTGACCAAATGCAAGGTATGTGTCCTTCAACATGTCTGTCTTTTTCCACTTGTTAACCACTCCACCAAAACAAACGTGCAAGATTTTGTTTATTTATTTTATTTATTCTTAAGTTTTAATCTTTCCAACATTTAAGCTTAAATATTCAGTGATAACCTCTAAATGCTAATTTCTCATGTTTTAACGAAAACCATCTCCTTTTTCCTTATTCAATCGTTTCTTTTTATGAATCTTCTTTTAGTCTGTCTGTCTAAATAAAAGTGTCCAATCTTATCAAATATATAAATATAAAAATATTTTGTCTTCTAAATAAATAGGTGAATGTTTTATTAATTCATAATATTTATTCAAAATAAATATTTTTAATTTATTTAATATAGATTAGAATGTTTATAGACAAGTTTAAAAATGGAACATTAAGTACAATAGTATTTAAATAAATTATTGACATTAAAGACAAGCATAAAGACATATAGCATATGCAAGAGTTAGGGAAACTTGACATGACATGTTTCTCCTTTAGAAACACAAAAAAATGAAAAGTTAATGCACAAAGAGTGATCAAATGTGAAAGTTGAAAAGAGGGAGTTCTCGGTTCAAAAAAGCAGGGTGATTCGCTTATCCCACGATGGGAATTTTCTCTCTTTTTTATTTTCAATTTCTATTGGTAAATTTTCTTTGACAGTTTTCTTGTACTTGGTTTTTTGTTTACCCGTTTGAAATTCTACCTATCCAAATCCAGAACACAACAGACTAAAGTTTTACAAATTTCTTGTCAAAAATATTGTACGTGATGGTATAGATGCACTCCAAGCTCTATGGATTGAATCTACACCTTACACATTTGGAGATTTTCACAAATCCAGAATTAGATGTAGTATGTCCCATTTGTACGCCAAATCCGTTGCATCTGATATGGTATAGTTCAAGCTTCCGCTATAATTGGATTTGATAGTTCGTAAACATTTTAAACATGTAACATGTTTTTTAACTTTGAATACCAATTTTTACTTTAACCCTTCCAAAGATTTACTATTTAATTTATCTAATTTGACACAATGATGATTTGTCCTTTTTACTTTTAATTTAATTACTTTATTAAATGTGAGTTTTATTTATCTTGGGTCTTTTGCAAAAGAATTTGAATTATTTTTTCAGTTTGTGAGTTTATATAATATAGAAATTATACTAAGTAAAAACAATTAGATAGTTATATATAGTTGCTTTTTATGTTTAGGATCTCCAAATAATTTTATAATAGTAATTTGATCTTAAAAGTTGTATTAAAACGTTATGTAGTCTCATTCATATATAAATTATATTCTAAGTAAAAATAATTAAATGGTCATATATAGTCTGTAGAGAAGGACATTATGAAGGAAAGCCCTAAAATTATAAGCAAACATGATAGTCACCAAAAAATCCCTTGATGAGGTCTAAAAGGCATACAAATTAAATCATAGAGCTACCTAGAAACTTCCCTTAATGAGGCGTAAAAGGTATACAACTTAAATCATAGAGCTACTTAGAAATAACCTCTCAGAAGTAGCACAAACAAATGATTGCTTGATAGCATTAATTCTTGTTTGGATAAGAAGAACAAGACTATTTCCCACAATCTAGACCATAAAATGGGCATTGATGTAGAAGAGGCTCGGATTTGTTCATTGCAAAAGGAATCTTAACATCATGGTAGACTTTCTAGTGAATGAAGGCATTCAAAGCATTGAATACATAAATGTATAGTCATAGCTCAAAGACAGCCTAATTTAGGTTAGTAAGTTTTCATACAACCCCCCCTAGATCTTCAAGTGTTACATATATTAGATGTTTATATTTTGTTTGGGGATGCATTTTTAAAAATTAACTAGGAGGTGATCAATAGTGTATTATGATCTACCTAGGGTTTTGGAGCTATAGTTGTTTTGCTTATATGGCAGGTGAAGGTGGTGACAAGTGGTGTAGGAATTTATATGGCACATCATTTCCAAGACTCGATGGGAGAAGCTTTATTTTCTTAAGTTAGGGAATAATCTCAAAGTGATCTCTACTCATTTAATATTCCAACAAGTTGACATTATTATTGTGAAGGTGGTAGCCTATGGAGCATGTGAAGGATTGAGCTAATAACCGACGGCAGAGGGCTTCGGATATGCGTGCCAGACAATTGAAACAATCTCAACCATTGCATTTTCACCATTGTCATTTTCTTGTTTTCGTTCGCCATTTTCTCATTTTTGTTCATCATTTTCTCGTTTTCGTCCGCCTAAAATATATGAATGAAAAATTAAAAAGTCTGCTTGCCACCATTGGATGTGATTTGAGGTGGGCCCATGCCAATTTAAATATGTGAGGTAAAATAGAGAAAGGTAGGTCTGACTAAAACCATTTCGAAAGGCCACTCTGCGGTACGTAGAATGGACGTGTCGGGTTTAGATTCATTCTAGACAGCTTGGTGTGCATCTACACCATCACGTATAACAGTTATTTTGGCCTTTTTAGGGAATTCGGGCCGAATTCCCACATCAATGTCTTTGTACACGACGTTTATGGGGATTGGACTTGTCACAGCTCAATGACAAAGATGTTTTCTATCAAACTGAACCTTTACTGATCAAGTGGCAAAATATTATTTCTGATTTTAATTTTTTTAAAAATATCTAACAAGGTCTAACACCTGAAAGGGAAATAATTGACATCAGCAACATTGATTATCAGGGGTTGACATTCAGCTATATCAAGAGCGCACAATTTTGCAAGCCTTTACATATGCCCCAACTTCACATTCCAAAGATATGCACGCATGCAAAAAAGCCCATACGCATGCAAATAGTTGACCAAAACAAAAAAAAGCAAAAAAACAAGTTTGTCATCTCCGTACCTACTATTACGCACTACTATTTAAAACTAAATTTATTCTGAATCATGTCGACATATTTAATCTACTCCATTTCTTTTCCAACGCGGGACAACACAACATATCACTACATTTTTTCAATCTTCAAATGATGTATGGTATTCTAGTATGATGTTTATTTGCAGACCATTTTGGTGTTAGAATGGTTTTATCTCTCTGGATTATGGAAGCAAGTGTTTGTATGACAATGGTAAGAGCATAAAAAAGCATATGGAGGGATTGAATGCACAGGGGACCACATTAAAAAACCACTTGAAAGGAGTGAAAGAAAATCAATAATGGTTGGGCTAACATCAAGAGCACATGTCAAGGCCTTGACGAAATGATTAATTCAATTGGATGACATGCCTCTTTTTGACTAACAAAAGTTTTGCCAAAGCGAGATTGAACACAATGGGCTCCCATGACAGAGAATGCATGACATTTTTTAGGACTCAAGATCATTCCTATATCATCTACAAATTCAAACAAGTCAAAAGTTTTTCTCTTCAAATTAAATGTTTTTAGACAATTACTAATGCTCAATCTAAAATTATACCATGTCTAAATTTAATTTTAATCTATTTGAGCTCCAAATTATGCAAATGTGTGAAATTATAAAAGCAATGATGGTCACTAAGTTTGATTGATCTTTGGATCGTGTGCCATCCCATGCGAGGATGCATGATGGTAGGCTAGATGTCAAATAAACATGAAGTAGGTGGTGACCATGCTTATTTTTGCAAGAGAATGCCTATTCAATGTAGGTGTCAAGATGTGAACTATGAGGCTTGTGGTAAACATACATGCTTCAAATAATATGCATAGGTGATGACTAATGGAATGTAGGTGAACCCATGTGTAATGCATGAACAAGAATCTAGAAAGGAGATGCATGCAAATAGAAACTCGACAACAAACATGAAAGCTCACACATTTGAAGTAGATACCAAGCAAAACACAAGGATCTTGAAATCCATTAAGTTTATGCAAATTAATTCACAACACTCAAGAAAACAAAAATTGACATGGACCATAGGGATACAAGACAATCATGATTCACTTAAAAAGACATAGCAATTGAACTTCCAAAACTCTTCGGCATACCCATTGCACACCAAGGTGCAATTGCTAGTTTTATATATAATTAGCCCAAACAGGTTGCAAGTTACTTTAGAATTGAGCAAAATTGAGGTACATACTCCTTTATTCACTTAGTTAAGTGCAATTGGTGCCAACAAGGCATAGAAGTTGGTGTATATGCATTGCAACTTGTGCATCATATCACACAAGCAAGTTGATTACAAGGAAGGTGTGGCGAGCTGTTAAGATGTAGATCTAGAGTAGCCTGATTTGTATGCTGTCATTGCACATCTTGCATTACTCAACAACAATAAGGATAGGAAAGATACTTCTTCACAATACCTACTTAGCATAGCTAGTGGGACTAGCACTGGAGTTGCTTGTGGTTCTAATGAACCAAGTGATGATGTGGGTGCTCATGATGAAGAGCAATATGACAATTCATATTGATATTCCATGTAGACTATGTACCTTAGTCTTTGACCACTGGATTGATGTTATGAAGTTTGTTTAACCATTTTAATTTATCAATTATCAATATATCGGTAATGTTTTGTAGTTAATTTTTTTAATTTTATTTTATGCATATTGTGGTTAAATATGTTTATATGGAAAGAATTTATATATTTTTTGATATGGTTGTACCCAAGTTGAACCAAACTCGAGGCAAAAAAATGACAAACTGCTATAAGTAATACTCGTATCTGAATTAGTACTAGGATTGACAACTTAAATCCTTCTCTGTCCATATCTCAGTCACTTCCATATTTACCATGCAAGTAAACTCACATAGTTTTTTTTTAAAGCTTGGGCAACCCTCAATAGCATACAACTTACCAATTCACATATTTCAAGCATGACATGACATATACATTTGATCTGAGAGACATCCAAGGGCATCTAGATGACAATTGCATGGCTGAATCTAGGAAATATAAAAAATCTAATTTTTCGGTATTTTCTATGTTTCAAAAATTTGCATTTTCAGAGGCCTTCGGAGCAGAATTGGACCCCGAGACTTTAAGCAGTTGCTTAGGAGGAGAGTTGATTGCTACCCTCCAAGTTGCTCAAAGTAGGTCTCTTGGAGACTTTTTCAACGCATCCAACTAATTCAGTTTTCGCCCAATGGGCTAGGAGTAATGACCCTGCCAAGTGGGGGTACCAAAATTAGATAATTCCCATAGTATTTTTTAATTTTATAGTTAATTTACCCTCATCCAGCTGTCCATTTCAACTTCCAAGGAAGACACGGGTGTAGCGACTTCAATTTCCAATAGGAACCATAGTTACTAAGTTTTATAGTTTGGCTTTGAAAATCCATAAATTTGCTGAATTTGAAGCAATCTACAAAGTAGAAGGCATTCATCTCTTTCATAAAGTTTGCCAAGTTAGTACGAGCTCTCAATTTTAATAAAATCTATCTTATTCAACTTCAGTAATTGTCATTTCATATTTTGCTTGCTTTGTCAATTACTGGTTACAACTTACAATACTTTCAGTCCCTCACTGGTCTATTGTCCTCCAAATTCACAGCATAATTTGGATCAACATTAGGCAATCAAAAGACCAATCACACATACATATGCAATATGCAAACCTAATTGTTCCTTAACGATCCTTGATGTTGAATCCTCTCTCTTCCATGATGCCTTTTTCCAGTAGTACCTTCAAGTGCTTCTACGCACACAAGGGTACGCATCGTTAGTCATTATCATCATATAAAAATCATAATAAATGCACCATGAAATCTACTCACACAGGGGTAAGCATATTTAGTCATTATCATCATATAAAAATCATAATAAATGTACTATGAAATAATTATATTTGCAACATTTAAACATCACATGTTCAGAAATAAACTGTGTTCCTCAGGGATGTGGCATCCCTCGGGTTTAGATACCCGTTCTAGACATTTTGGGAATGGGGGGAGGATAAGGTGTGCCCCCTTTTTTGAATTTTTTTGGGACATCCTTGAGATATGCCCTTCTTTTTTGCAGAAAATAGGGATGCCCTGGCTGTCTCATGGACATCAGGGCATCCCCATGTTAGGACATATAAAACTAACAAAAAAAAATTCTAAAACAAATAATATCCTAAAAGAGGGACTCACCAAGGCCCCCCAAAACCAGGATTTTTTCTTTCACTCATGACTTGTGCTATTTTTGCATTCAATGATTTAGCAAAAGAGAAGAAAAGTAAAAGCGAAGAAGAGGAAGAGGAGCAGTTTCCAAGATATCAATAGGATGATGACTCCTATTTCTTAGCTTGTTGCTCAATGTACCTATGTACAATGAATGATGCAACATTTCTTCTTTTGTCATCTCTCAGTATATATCATACTTCATAATATCATTTTATGTCTACAGTTATCAGTCTATCAGGTGGCTTATGGAATCAATGAATTATAATTGTACTTTTTAAAATATCATCTGCTTTTGGTTTGTTTAATTTATTTTTTGGCATTTTAAATTTATTTATATTTTAAACATTCAAAAATTAGTTTTAATATGTAATTTTAATAGCTGTTACCCCTCCCAAAAATCTAGAAAATTTTGCTGTCCCTAAAACCCCATCCCCCCATCCCTGAAACTTGGAGAAACATTGGAAATAAATGCTTTTATTTGTTCAATAATTCAAATCAGAAATAATAGTTCAAATCAACAGGGTACGATTATTGGGATGGGATAAGTCTAACTTAGACTATCAGATACTTAAAACAAAAATGATAAGGGCTAACTAATGATAAAATGATGAATAATAGGAAGGACATTGTCTAACATGTTAACGGCTAATCATCAAATATAAAAGATTTCAAAATGTCTCGTCATAAAAAATGACTGAAATAAAATGTAGCATTGGGTCATCTATGGACTGTCATTGAATAGTCTTCACATAATTTATCATCAATATAACTAACATAACATGATGCCCTTACCAAGACTCAGTAAGCAGCCAGTCATCTAATCAAAGTAGTACATCCCAGATCCAATCATTATAATTTGTATGTGCAAAATGATGCTGGCTAAATTATCAAAATGAACCAGTAGGGTGCCTGTGTGTTTGGAAGAGGGTTACAGCCAAACAGGGCACTAAACACGCACTTGGTTTCTCCTTGCTATCATTTGAGCCCCCTATTATTGGAGGAATCAGTTGTCATAGCATTGATATTCAGGGTTGATTTAGCTCCAACTTTTAAAATCATCTTCTTCAAATAAATTGCAGAGCTTTAAGCTTGGAATTAAAGCCTCAAGTTTGCCCACATTGTTGGTGCACGGGTTGAGTTAAGATGAATATCAATGTCTACATCCCTGGCAGGGCCTTGGTTTCCTTTGGGTGTCCTGTTAAAGTTGAGCTTATAATGGACTCTGTGGGGTGGGGATTCCAGTTGCTTGAGTCCTGGAAGACTTACCATCCTTGGCCTCTTTAGTGGAGAATGCTTCTGCTGTTGTTATAATATTTTGCATAAACATGATTCTTGTTTTATACATTAGCATTTCATGGCGTTTCAAAAAGAACTTGGGAATTTGGAAAATCTTGTGCTTTTACCTAGAAACTGACTTGTTTTTATTGTTTTAAGCTGAACAGAAGTGTTTCAATTTTTCTATGTCAGTTTGTTTAGTGTTTTTACATTTTTTGAGGGCAATATGTATTTGCAGATTATATCAAATACAGGCCTGGCTAGTACTGAAGGTGCTGCACAGTCAGCATACCAACGGTTTGAGAATCTTAGGAATTTCTTGGTGGCAATAGATGAATTAAAGCTTCCAACTTTCGAAGCATCTGATTTGGAGCAGGCATGAGCACTCTGTGTTTTTGTTGATGTAGATTGCTTAGCATTTATGATTCTTTTTCCCTTTTTTCTTAGCATTGCCGTGTGCTGGTGTCTACAGGGCAGTATGGTGAATGTCATTGACTGTCTTCTATCTTTAAAAGAATATTATGATTGGAAACATGGGGCGGACGTCCATTCTCTATGGAAACAAGGGACTGACACAGGCATCCTTAATGAAATGAAGTCCACAGTAAGAAGTTCCTCTCCTGGAAAACTCCTTAGCAGCACTCTTAAAAGTGGAAGTCAACCACGGAAGAGATGGATACTTCCAGATCTAGATAACTATCTGTCTTCAGATACCCAGCCTACTGATGAATCTTCAGGCCCAAATGGTCAAACCTTAGGCAGGTGGCCTCTAAAGCCTGGTGATTGCAGGGGTAATGTGGGTATAGAGCAAAGATTTGATTTTGAAAGTCTTTTGGCAAGTTCTATTATGTCAGGTAACACATCTAAAAGGAGATCCTATTCCTGGAAATATTTAACCCTTCTTTTTGAGGGGAATCTCTTATTTGTCATCAGTTTAGTGTCAGTTTACTATGCCTACATTTCCTTCACAAATCCCAAATTCAGTTGCTAATCATTCTATGTTTTTATTGCACTTGTAGATTCAACGTCAGCATGGATACAACACATTGGGCAAAAGTTTCGTGAGCTTCTTCAAGTTAAAGCAATGCGTTATCCAGACATTCAAGCAGTAGAGTGTTCTGAAATGTTGAAATGTCTTGATGTAATTATAAAAACCATAGCCATTGTTGAAATATGATAGCCACTGTCAAAATGTTGTAAAATGTATCTTCTGTTTTTTATTTTAATCCTTTTCCCCCATAATTTTTAGGTTTCTGTGATATCAACCCATTTCTTTTACACACACCCCTTTTCTGTTGCATGCAGAATGCACCGTCTCAATCCTTTTTAAGCCTTGTGAGTGCTATTCTTGGTGACAAACAGAATGAAGAAGTTCCATCTGTAAGTTCTTTAAATTCTAGTACCTTAGTTGTTTTGCGAAGTTGATTATTCAATAACGGTTTTCAGCAACATGGTCTGTCTATGTAGTCTAAGGCATGTCCTCCATTGGAATGCATGTCTTGCAAATGATGCCTTGATTTTCCAGTCTTTCTAAATTTCAGCAGTTTGATGAATCAATGTAACCTAAAAGATGGCTTTAATTGTATGTATGTTTTACAGCTAGTAGAATTTATGCTGAGGAAAGTAATGGAAGAGTTTGAACGCCGCCTTCTAGTTCAAGGGGAACACATGAAGAAAGTATGTACAAGGAAACCCTCAATGGCAGAATACAAAGGATTCAGAGAAAGCAAGATGTGCTAGTATATTGAGTTTTCTGGGAGTCTTTTTCTTATTAAATGCTTGTATTTTTTGAAATGGTTGTTGTCTTGCTAAACAGATGCTTGATTAAATAGATTGATCTACTTTTGCAGCTGAAATTTGCACTAAGAGAAGTTATTGCACGAGAAGATAAAATTATGTCTAGGGCAAATGGACTTGAGGCTCTTGCAGCTGGAACCGCAGAGGAAATCAAGGTATGCATGGGATGTATAATTGGAATTAAGCTATGATAGTATTTTCTACTTAGTTATTTCAGGATTTTTGGAATTTGTATTCTAGTTAAGTCTGATGTTTTGTTTTCCTTGTATGTGTCTAACAGCTTCTTACAGATCAACTGCAAAAGACAAAGGTTGGTTTTTTCCTGTTAATTTTTGTTTTCAATTTGTTTTTGTGCCTAAAGCCAGGATTACCAAATTTTTGTTAATTAATTTATCCTTTTCTTTTCTTAATTGTGGTTTAAGGAAGGATTTAAGATTTGTATGATTGTAAGTAAATTATTTTTCCACATTATACTGTGAATTTATAGACAGACAACCATAGTGCCAATAAAGCTTGGTCTCTTCTTGTTCCGCTTTTCATGCATTTTAAGTATTAATGAATGTTGAATTGCCTCTTGTTTTGCTATTGGTTGCATCTTTTCTTATTGACCCTCGTGACATGTATGAAAGATTTACATTCACCAATTGTATACTGATCCTTTATTCCTGCAATTCATATTCTATTTGTGACAATTATAGTTGAAATTGTACTCATTTAGTCACTCTGAATAATCCTGTCTCGCTTGGATAAAATTAAGGCAAGATGCCAATGGTAAAGCCTTGTTTTGATGTGACTTGCTTCATTAATTACATGGTATTGCAACTACTTTTGTTATGGGCAATGGGCTAATGTTGATGCAAGCATTGTCAAGCACTAAAGGAATATATGAAGCATACTAGTTAGTATTATGTGTGTAGAGGTATCTGTCTTTAGGGACATGCTATATTGCAACCCAACTTCTCATGCAGGACCTTAAATTGCTATTGCCACTGCCTTAACTGAGCACTTAGATAGCAACAATTGCACGCTTATACCAGCATATCTAGCTGTTATTGTAGTGGTGTGTACGTAAACTTATCGAAGGGGTAGCCATATGTATATCTGTATGTGCATGTATGAATGTGATCATGTTGAAATAAAATCTTTATGAGGGGTGCCTTACCCCGACTTAGTACATATGCCTGTGAATTTGATGCTTATAATTATGTCTTCTGATGTTTTAATGTGCAGGCAAATTATCTGAAAATCATGATCAGGTCATAATCAACGCCTTAGATATAATAGAAGAGACACAAGGAACAATATTATCTTTTGAATAGGAGGATGTTTTCATTGCTCAAGCATATTTTCTATCTGCTCATTTTTATGTACACCACACTGAATATATGCAATCCCAGATAAAATATCAGTTTCTTGAAGGAAACATTTCCTCAATAAGAAAATAAAAGTTTACGAGATTGGCAAGAGCTAGTTATCTAGACATCTCAACAATGCTTTTCATAATCTTCATTATGTAAATTGAATGCATGTGCCTGGCCAAAATTGGTTCACACCCAAAACAGACCCATACCAGGTACCCGGTCAGGTTGCAGGTGTGAAACACACCCCTTTCTGCACTATGGACATACCAGGTGCAACCCGATATACTGGTACTTCACCTCAATTAGGGTACAACCTCCATTTAAAAATGCATTAAAGCAATAAAGTATAAAAGTAAAATTGCAAAAGAAAAAGAAAGTCAAATGAAACTCTAAATTTATCTAATATCCACTATCATTTTATTCATTTGACTTCTTTTTTATTCTCAACTGCGATACTTCTCTTCATATTATTCACAAAAACAGCCAGCAAACAAAGTTTGAAGGGTTTGACATCCAGCCAGCAAATATCCTCACCCAGTAAACAGAGATTGACTTGTTTCCAATCATGACTCTTCTACTTTTTTGTTGAAACCTGATGTCATATGACAACAACATGATTTTGTAATTTTAATGTACATGTAGTAACTTACAACTCTTGAACACTTTCCATGTCATGCTTAGTTTGTAATTAGCGCATGACATTTATAGATGCATTAAAATTAAATCATATCTTATATTATGATATATTTTAATTTAATCTTCACCATGTTTCATGATGATCTTATATTTGAAGTGCCAGATTTTTGAGTTTGATGTTTTTAGTTTTAATGTAACTCTGTACCCAATTTTTGGGGGTCTGTGCTGTGCATACTCTGTACCCGTGCACCTGCTACCCAAGTTGTGGTGGCTCACGCCAAGTGCTGTTTACCCATGCTCCTATGTAATCTTGCTTTTTTGTTCAAGAAGAAATTGATGACATCCAAATCTATCTAATATTCCTTTTGCAGATGGAGAAAACTCAAGTGGAAGATGAGAGGAAGGCAAAGGAGCAAGATATAATTCGACTTATAAAAGAGAGGGAGGAAAGTGAGGCTGCTATCCAGGCTTTGAAAGAGGAATTAGAAATGATGAGGAAGACTTATCAGGAACATGTGCAGCAATTGGAGTCACAAAAATGTGACGTTGAATTAGATTTGCAGAAAAAATTAAAGGAAACAGAAGATCTTTTGCTTCTATCAGAAAGGAAGACTGAAGAGCTAGAAGCAATCTCTGCTATGGAATTGCAAACTGTGAGGCGCAGGGATTCTTTTTACCAAAAGTTCTTGAGTGGCCATTTTCAAGCACTTCAGGTTTTATGCTATCCTTTAACTCATATATCATATGACTTTTGTGGTACGTTTATGTAATGCTGAATGTGTGAATTTAATATTTTGTTCATCTTGCAAAACCTCAGGAGACAAGAATGGTTTTTCAACAGACCAAAGAAGAAGTTATTAAATTGCAAAAGAGCTGGAAAACAGAAATTGCAATGTTGGGTAAGTTATGCACTGTCTTATATGTAATTTGTTAACTGTTTGAAAGCATTTTTTTGAGTCATTGAAGGAAACATTAGCTATTTTTTAGAGGAATGTTGATAGTTGTATGTGATACAGAAGAACAACTAAAGGGAATAGCGAATGTTGCGACAAAGTATCACAAAGTTCTTGCAGAGAATCGACAGCTGTACAATGAAGTTCAGGATCTGAAAGGTGTGTTTGATATTTGATTTACTATTGTATTGTAGTGATTTCATGGGCATTGTCAAACCCATATTTATTCTTCCTAATTCTGAACTTACTTTGAGTCACAGGAAACATTCGTGTCTATTGTAGGGTGAGACCCTTTATTTCTGGTCAGTCTGGGAGACACACTACTATTGAATACATTGGTGAAAATGGAGAGTTGGTAATTGCTAATCCCAACAAGCAAGGGAAGGATTCTCAAAGGATGTTTAACTTCAACAAAGTCTTTGGTTCTTCTGCAACTCAAGGTATAGTGGTTTTAATGTAAGGAAATTGATTTCCAACAAGCTGATACATTTGGAGTTTGTGGGCATGATTTTGTTTGAAAAGGCACAATAGTGTATAAAATATAATATGCTAGGGCCTATATTTGCAGACTACAATGACCATAAAAAACAAATATTATGTTTGAGAGCATCACCAACAGATTTGAATTCATAAGTCTGGGAGAGGTTTATGTTTCAGGTCAAGTATTTGGTGTACATCCTTCCAATTTTCATCTTTGATCTTTCTAGACCACGAAATGGGCAATGTACCTTGTTCTTGGTTGTGATTTGTAACAGCTGTGTATGTCACTCATGCTAGCCAGAGAATTTGCAAGAAAGTTATCTCTAGCAACTGTTTATATGATACGTAGGGTTGGCAGTGCATACTAATAGACAAATTGTTTGAAGAAATTTGAAGGACATAATAGCTGCTTATGCCACATTCTTGCTTCTTGAACCTAATTATTTAAACCATGACCACTCTGTTCAAAAGTAGAAGTTTGAGTGTGACTTCACATTCTTTGCTGCCTATTTAGCAAGGGTTGCCATCTCTGTAGCTTAACATCCAAAGTTACATAGTAAGAAATGTTTAAGAAATAAATGCCAAAATGAACAATTAGATTACTCTAGGCTTCTTGGTAAATTGAGACGGCTTTGGCCAAACTGCAATCTAAGTAAGATCTTTTATTGAAACATAGTCAACCTGCTAGCAGCTGTATCTTGACACAAGGAGGATCCTTATTGAAGCCACTCCACTTGGGTGTTCTTGCCTGCTGTGAACACATTCATACTAAATAAGCCTGAAGGCTTGTAGACATATTTATGCTGACACAACCTGAAGGATTTCTGTTGATATTGTGCATGCTTCTTGGGTAAATTTGACATCTTATTCCCTTTATATTGAGCCCATTTGATACACTAGCCTGTTTTGTAATAGAAGTGTTTTATTGGTAAGTTGGAAATATTTGACAACTATATGCAGATCATATTGAGCCATGCAAGCAGCCAATGATAACGAAACTGTGTTAGAAACATACTTCAATGTAATTTTTGTATAATGACAAGGTTTCTTCTGAGTACTTGTTAGTCTTGTTTTGCAGGTCACTTCTATATTCAAAAATTACAATACCATTTGGTTTCTAATTTCAAACTTAAAATATAACACAACTTACATAAATAAGTCATTACTCATTGATGTTTTGCTTGATAAGTATTTAATAATTCAGAGAGTCAATAGCATTTCATTTGTTAACATTTAAAAGTGTGCTTTTAATGTTTAAAGCTTAATTTTTGTGTAACATGATTACAGAGGAAGTGTTTCTAGACACACGACCACTGATTAGGTCTGTTCTAGATGGGTACAATGTATGCATTTTTGCATATGGTCAAACTGGTTCCGGAAAGACCTTCACAATGGTATTTCTACTTACTTCTTTTCCATAATGTTTCAGCTCTAGTGATTAGGAGGTTCCTTGGTATCTGTTAATTGTCTAAGGTCGTTTGTTTCTATGCATAGAAGTTTATTATAAGAATTCTTCATTTTTATTAGAATTTTCTCTCTATGGTCTTGATTTTTGCCATCGTTGTCACTTGTCTGCAACCAGACTGGTCCGGATTCATCATCTGAGGAAGACTGGGGGGTTAATTACAGAGCAATAAATGATCTTTTTCAAATTTCACAAAAAAGAACAGAGCTGTTTAGATATGAAGTTGGTGTCCAAATGATTGAAATATATAATGAGCAAGTTCGTGATCTACTTATAAATGATGGGTCACAGAAAAGATATCCTCTCATGCATTGTTGTTCATGAATGTGCCAATCAAACTTTGGTTGGTAAATTAGATAATTTTTTTGCGGTACAGTGTATTTTAATTGGGTGTTCTTTTCTTTATCTTGGTTCCTGATGGCTGTTGCTTTGACAATTCCTGTCATGACTACCACCTTTCTAATTTCACTTAGAAGGCAAATTTTTATAGTACTTTCCCTTTTATTTTCTGTGTTCTCATCATGCTTATTATCCTTTTCTTTATTGTTGTGTCCATTAACTATACCTAAGAAATGTCAGCATTTTTTATATTTTTGTTGGCATAAACTTGTTATCTTTGACTTACCTACACTTGGGATCCGAAGCATATCTCAGCAGAGTGGACTCAGTGTTCCTGATGCTAGCATGTTTCAAGTTGAGTCAACAGCAGATGTTTTAGATTTGATGAAAACTGGTCAGAGGAACAGGGCAGTAGGTGCCACTGCACTTAATGAGCGCAGCAGCCGCTCTCATAGGTACTGATGGTTGATTTCTTTATTTTCTTCATATCCGTTTCCTAACATCTAATTTCCTTATGTAAACAATCACCTTGCAATGTTTGTGAATAACTTTTCTATGATTTATGTATTTGCAGTGTCCTCACTGTGCATGTGCAAGGAACAGACTTATCTTCTGGAGCAGCTCTCCGAGGATGTCTTCATTTAGTAGATCTGGCTGGCAGTGAGAGGGTAGACAAATCGGAGGTCACTGGTGATAGACTTAAAGAAGCACAACACATAAATAAGTCTCTCTCAGCTCTTGGAGATGTCATATATGCTTTAGCTAAAAAAAATGCACATGTACCATATCGTAACAGCAAACTTACTCAGATTCTTCAGGATTCCTTGGGTATTTGATGAAATCTGTATTCTAATGCTGCAACTTAGTATTCTGAATTGTGTTGTCATTATAGTTCTAAACTATAGCCACTATGCTAGTGTCAAGTTTTGACTAATCAAGTTAGTCATCTTGTTATTTGTAGATAATATTTTACACTACTGATTGAGTTGATTTCTCTTTGCAAAGGTGGGCAAGCAAAGACACTTATGTTTGTTCAACTTAATCCGGACATTGAATCTTATTCGGAGACAATTAGCACATTGAAATTTGCAGAAAGAGTGTCTGGTGTGGAACTGGGTGCTGCACGTAGCAATAGGGAGAGCAAAGATGTTCGAGAACTGAAGGAACAGGTGCTCAGTTCACTCTCTTTTTTTCTATATACTTCATTGATCCTGTCAGGCTGTATGCATGCTTCTGATTTATCCGAGACTCTTTAGAGGTTCTCTGATACTAAACTCCTCTGAATAGGATACTTTCTATATTGATTTCATAGCTCAGGAACTATGCGGCTACTACTTTTTAACTTGTATCAAAGCCTAAGGTTTGATCTTCTAGTATTTTTGGAAGTTCTTAAGCTTTCATAGCCTGACAATGCGATAAAGACGAGGTTGCACATTAAATAATCCATCTTTAACAACAGTCTACGATACACATACATCGCATATAGAAGAACACTTTTGAAAGCACACCATTTAAGATTCTAACACTATATGGTTGCTATGGATATTTCTGTTAACTTAGTTAGAGAATAGATGGTGCAGGGATGACCTGGAGGATTGTATGCCAAACTGAATGAGTCTCCTTGATGTTCTTTACAAGGTTTCTTTTTGCCAACCTGGCGTTATCAAAAAAACTGAATGGGGAACTTAATATAGAAAACATGGTGGCCATAACCCAGAAGTACACAACACTTAGGAAGCAGTTCACCACAACCTCATTAACTAATGAATTCCAAGGATGCTTGCTTTGGCATTGGCAGGAATGAAGGTTGTTGGTGCCTTTAAATCAACATAATTCTGTGCACATTTCAAAGTCTTAAGGTATATTGTTTTATTGATTCAAGCCAAAATGTTCATGCACGGTATTACTATTTACATAGAGACTCATTTTGGAATAATGTTTGTGCCACTAATTAGTCTTGAACACCTCACTCAAGAATTATATTTGGAGAATTCCAATCTTAGGGAGCTCCTAGATCACAGATTGTTTACCCTGATAGATTGGAAGAAGTTGGGTCTTGAACTGGTGCTATTGAAGTAGATGTGTGAACTATAGACATATGAATTGAGATTGTTAGTGTAGAAGGTAATTCTAGATACATAAGCTGAATTGCTCCTTTGCTTTCCTTTAAATTTCTTCAAGCCTCTTACCTATTTCCTCCAGACAACTTCGCAACTCTGGAGTGCTTGGCCAAGGAATGAATATAGTGTCTGAACTTTATGTCTTTTCTGTATCTGCTCCAATTTGTCTCTTTATGTGGCATGGATTTGTCTTATAGATTGTAAACTAATATTTATTTTTATTACTTTTTGCTTTCCCATGCTTTCTTAACTTTAAGTTATCATGATTCACTTTGTTACTGAAGACAGAAATGTATTCAGCCAAGGCGCATTTTTCTCCCTTACTTTGATCACTTTTTGGTTCCATTATTAAATCTTTCTGCTTATTCCTTTGTCTTCATTTATCAGTAGAATATTTTAGATGAGGGTGCAGGATTACCTCGATTCTGCTGGGCAAAGCTACTTTGGATCAATAACTGCATCCAAGTTTCATCTTGTTGGTCTATTTGTTAAAATGATTATTTCATCCCTGCTACAATGATTACTAATGGCAGCAATTGAAACTTGAGTGCCATTCTACCCCTCTTGGTCAAGTGCCTTCCTACTGCAGTTTTCTTCGAAGTACAAATACTAATAGGACCATTTCCTCCAAATACTTCATGCTCTTTACATTGCCAAAAAAAGGGGTGCTGTTACAGGCAAGTTCACCCTGCAACAATTTTGCAACAGAAGCACTGTCCTTTTTCTTTGGATGACTCAATCAGATTTGACTGACTTATGCTAGTTAAATTTTGGGCTGAATTCCTCCTAGCATTTTGTCCCAGTAAATCTTACTTGCCTGTATATGCGGCTTATTTCTCTGCAATACTCTTATTCTGCATTTTATAAACACGTTTATCTGTCTCAAGATCATGCATCTTTTAGATATGACATTACTTTCTATCTCTATAGCGTGACAATACTTTTTGATTTTCATGTCAATGCAAAGTTGTGCTGAATCAGTATGTAACCTGAATGAGGTTTAAAAGTTAGTTTTTCTGTGCAGCAGTAAGCTAGTGAATTGACTTGGCTGTAGTGATAGAAAAGTAAATTTGTCTGGACCAAGAAAAGAAAATATTATCTGAGTAGCCCAGGTTATATTGGTGTGGGGATGTAGGCATGTGCAGGGTACAGGGAGATGTGACTTTACTTTCTATCTCTTGGATGTGACAATACTTTTAGTTGTCATGTCAATACAAAGTCATGCTGAATCAGTGTGTAACCTGCATGAGGTTTAAAAGTTAGTTTTACTGTGCTGTAGTAAGCTAGCAATGTGACTCGGCTATGGTGTGTAACACAGGGTCCCTAATGATAGACAAAGTAAATTTATTTGGACCAAGAAAAGAAAATATCATCTGAGTAACCCAGGTTATATTGGCGTGGGAGTGCAGGGTTGAGCAGGGTACAGGTTCAGAGCATCTTGTGCTAACCCCTAAAACTTTGGCATGTGGGAATATAGGGTGTATTTTGTTTCATACAAGTTTATAAATATCATAGTGTTGAGACTCAGGTGTAGCATAAAATCGGCAAGCTGTTTTTGACTCGGACAGGCTTGGCAAAAAAACAATAAAAAACATAAAATTTAGTAAATTTTAGTGGGGAAAGAACTATTCATATGCATTGCATACCAATTCAACTTAAAATGCATATAAAACTAATCAACTATATCTACCATAAACATGTATAGTAGATACACCAAGAAGTGGATACTGTTACTTTGAATCTTGATTCTTGACTATTGAAAGTTAAACTTGAAACTTGAAAGTTGATATGAAAGAAGATTTACTTCTATATTTGTAAAATTGTTTTTTGTACAAAGCCATAGATTTAGATATCCCTGGTGATGACTTGAACAAAATAACATGATGTAAAAGGCAAAACTAATGTTGAGAGGAGCCTGTTCCACCTGTTCCAACACCAGTTGCTCCATGATTGACCCCATGGGGCTTTGTGCACATCAAGGAAGCATCTGTAACCATTCTTCCTGCAGTACTCTATTCTTTGTTTATCTCTGTTTGTACGGGCTCTCTCCTACTTCTGAGCACAACAGGCTTAGCCGCATCATAGATGGATCAACTCATGTATGGTCCTCTGTGAACATGGGGCCATGAGCATTAGTGATCCACTCTGGTTGTGGATTATATTCTTCCAGCTTGATAGGGGAGGCACTACAATGTTCTTGTGGCAGAGGCAAATAAAAGGTCATTCAACCTTTGCATGGACAACTTGATGTGGTTTTTGAAGTGTGTGCAAAAACATACTTGAATTACACTCACAGATAGAAGTGCTGCAAGTTGGCTTACCATATGAATAGGAACCATATGAAGATTGGGCACTTTAGCAGCAGGATTTTCCCACTATTCATTTGAAACAATAAATATTAATATGTTTTAAGATTTGAACAAAAAAATTTCTATTTTACTGAGTATTGACATGGAGGCCCTTATACTCGTATTATGGTTTTGCTTTTGATACTGGTCTAGGTACTCCTCAGGTTCTTTAATTCTGGGTACAAGAAAGTCATGATAGAGTTATAATATTTATATAAAGTTAAACTAAAAAAGATTAAAAAGAAATTAAAAAATGTAATAAAAACATAAGAAAACACAACTAATCTGCTGCTAGTTCTATTGCTAAAAGTAAAAAGTTGTGTAATATATCATGTCATAACTTATATAATATTTTGAATTATCAATTATTAGTAGTGTTCTTTTACTTTTTAATTTATTTTAAGCATATAACATTAATATTGTGGCTAATTTTGTCTACTATTTTTATGTTTTCAAAATTTTAATATTTTTTAATGGGCATACCTAATCTGTGTGTTATAACTGGGGTTCAAAAAATAATGGTATACCCATACTCAAACTCGACCTGTAATGGTAACATAGAAAAAATTCAACATTCAATAACAATGAATATAAAAAATTTAAAGTTCTAAAATTTGTAGAGTCATAATTTTAATAAATTATACTTGGCTTACACTCTGTACTTGTGGCCTTGCAAATATCTCAAGAAAAAGAGCTATTTTTTCTTGGTTGTAGATCTCGATCTTTGTCACATGCTTCATACTAAATTGTACACTTGGCTCCATGGCCTCTATGATTGTGTAGAGGTCATTCATAACCTCCTCATGAGCCTTGAAGCTCTTAAAGGATTGGAAGGGTGGGTTCATGAAGTGGCCGGAAGTATGCAGTGGCCTATGGAGTTTTTATATCTATTGTCATTTAATAATATCCCAAATGGGCTTATACTTGGTCTCCGCCTTGCCATAGAATTTTATATGTTCCTTGACTTTGTCCATGCCCTCATATATAGAGGCCATTGCAGCCTTTTCTCCGTCGACCACATTAAGAAGAGAAACCAGTCCCACAGGAGGACATGTTCTTGGGGTCTGGTTGTGGTTTTGGATGTCTGGAACATCTTGGGGATGGGGCGATGGGGAGGAAATGTCCTTTTTCAAACCCCCCTGCCACCCCTCTGCAGAAAAATATCAGGGACGTTCCCCTTTTGGGAATGCCATGGGGATCTCCTATTTTTCCTAGGATGCCTGATGATGTCCTGCGGATGTCAGGACACATCATCAGGCATCCTCACAGGCTGTCACACACTTTTTAGAAGAAAAAATATATAAACAATCCCAAGAATTTGCAGCTATAAAATGCAGACTGATCCTTATAATCTTTACTGCAATAGGTTTGATTGCCTGGAAAGCATGAATTCTGTATAGATAAATGATTAATCTATCACAACATTTTTTCTAAAAACATGTTTCATCATCAGAAAAGAATTCAATATTAAATTCATAGACACAATTTTTATCAACATTGGTGTTTACAATTAAAAACCTGGCCCAACACTTGGCCCTGAGTTTAATGCACTATTCAAAACATGACTTATACCATTTGAAAAATTGTTTTAATTAAATTTAAAAATGTCAGCTTCTTTGAGTTTATATAAGTTTTTTTTAATTTTGTTTTATTTAATATTCATATATTAATATTATATATTCTTTAATATCCGTCCCCAACTGTCCCCCTAGTCATCCCTAAAATTGAGGAATTTTTCGCCATAAAGAAAATATATCCTCTGTCCCAAACTTGAAGAAACACTAAGAGAGTGATCTGAGAAACCAATGACTGTGTGAGATCTAAAGAACAGAAAAATTAAAAAATTACTCTACACTTAATTTTTAACTGAGGAGAAATAAATGATTAAAAAAGCATTAAAAAAGAGACAAGGAAAATTTCAGAAAGGCTTGTATATAGGGGAAAGGGGCCGGTTGCTGCCCACGCTCCAATAACCGCCATGTTGTGGTGCACCTAACCCCCCAATTAAAACCTTAAAAATAACCAATACATGACATTAACCAACCTAATAAATAATTGCAAATGCACCAATAGATGTTCACAATTGCATGCGTAGTTTAACATAGAACATGGACAACACACATGTACTTGCACTTGCATTTATAAGACAAGTTGATGCAAATGGGGGTGGTTCCAAATAAAATACACACTTTTTGGATTTCATTAAAATATTAATGTTCACAATAACCACCCATTTGGACAAGTTTCAAAAGTCAAACTGCTCACAGTTACGAAACTTGGTGCACACTTATTGGTACCTAAGCTATACCATAAATACAAAACACTCCCAATTACATTGGTTGTCAATTACACATTCTCCCATACTTGCTATCACATCCACTTGCATCAACTCCATTTACAATAAGTACCTACACAAACAGTAAATGGTGTAAGGCTCTCCAACCAGACATAAAATTAAATAAAAATCAAAATTAAATCATGTTTATTACAAAATTCTTACAAAATACGTCAGTTATCAAAATCATATCATCGAATACAATAGCTTGTACGCATTTATTCAAATTCAAACTCAACAACCAAATTCAATGCATTCCTTTTTGAAATTTGAATCGATTATAAGGGGGATTATGCAGCGTAGACAAAGCTGTATCAATTTTCTAAAGGAGCACTGCAAACGGTGTCTGCAATTCCTCAGTTCATCTGATTTGCACGCCGCCTTCCAGACTTCTAGACAAGTCTTCAGGTTGGTACTTCACATTCCCTTTTTTACCACTTCACATTCCTTTTGTAAGAGATTATGCAGCGTAGACAAAGCTGTATCAATTTCCTAAAGGAGCGCTGCAAACGATGTCTGCAAATTCCTCAGTTCATCTGATTTGCATGCCGCGTTCCAGACTTCCAGACAAGTCTTCAGGTTGGTACTTCACATTCCCTTTTTTACCACTTCACATTCCTTTTTTTACCAGTAAAAATCTTATTTCTTTTGTCTTTTCCTACAAATACATAAGATTCTGCTCAACATTCCTAAGCTTTTCATGCTTAAATAGACACTGTTCATGGCAGTTAACTTCTTATATGCCATTTTTTTAATATAACTGTTCATTAATATAGTGAACCCCAATATATATAGGTTTAATTTTAGTGTAGATGTATATAGTGCAACCGTATATATTCAAGGTTCCATTATATTATATAATTTTAGTGTAGATGTATATAGTGCAACCGTATATATTCAAGGTTCCATTATATTATATAATTTTAGTGTAGATGTATATAGTGCAATCGTATATATTCAAGGTTCCAATATATATATATTTTTTCAAACCCTTCTTACATATTTAACCCCATAGAGAAATATAAACCATATATTAATATTACTCTTCATTAATATAGTGAAACCCCAAAATATATAGGTTTAATTTTAGTGTAGATGTATATAGTGCAATCGTATATATTCAAGGTTCCATTATATATATATTCTCAAACCCTTCATATATATTTAACCCCATACAGAAATATAAAGCATATATTAATATTATTGTTCGTTAATATAGTGAAACCCAAAATATATAGGTTTAATTTTAGTGTAGATGTATGTAGTGCAACCGTAAATATTCAAGGTTCCATTATATATATATTCTCGAACACTTCAAAAAATGGATTGGATTTGACTATTGACTGTATTAAGATTCTCTAAGAAGAGTTGTCCAAAACAAAGATCTTCATTTCAGAGGGGGAGGACCATATTATATGGTGTGTGTAATGGTCTATCACAATTTTTTTAAAATTTCCAACACTAACAAATAGTGTTAGCAAATGAAATGCAACCATGTAACTCCTCCACACCTTTTGATCACCAAGTTCCCAAACGGGCGAGGTGAGAGAATACAAGTGCTTCAGGCTAAACAAATATAATGTAGTGCAAGTCAAATACAACTTCCGCTTATTCAACGGGCATCCACTTATTTAGTCGGAATTCACCACTTATTCAGTGGGAGTGATGAAATAAAGAAACATAGGCACTTTTGTTTATTCAGTGGAAAGCCACACAATGAACCACTTATTCAGTGGGGCAAGTAATATAAACAAGAATCATTCAGCTCCCACTGGCGATAATACCATCCAGGGTTCAATCACCAACATAGAGTTATTTATCACAAGTTACAATGTTGAATAACATAAAAACTAAATCAGACTTATGATCAAACACTGTTGCAATCACAAGATGAGCACAAACATGTCAAAACATCAAAACTCGTCATACATGGAGCTTATGAACTCTGCACCAAACTGATATGCATCAACTTATTCAGAAAAAACTTCCCAACTGATCACAATCATCAACATCCACTGCTATTACAAAAATCAGATCTAAACAAACCCCTGTATCTGCTGTACGGACAGCCCCAAATGTGCTCAAATAAGCCTTGTTTGCACCAAGAACCACATGGTAAGATCTCCAACAGGTACGGCTCCACTAGGAAAGGATTGCCTAGCCATAATAGGCATTTTGCATCAATTAGCAGGCAGCGACTTCTATTTATCAGCTCATGCCCAGCCCATGGATTGGTACGACACATAAGATGTACAACACCTTTTGGAATGCTTCTTATTAACCTTTTTTAATGGAAACCTTTCAATACACTCTTCAAAAAACATCAACTTTCATTACCAACAAAGATCCCTTCACTTCATACTTCTCAACAACATATATGGGAATCACTGGTACTGTACGACAGTCATGGAAAGATGCTTCTAGCAAATAAAACCTTCACAATCTACTTCAAAATGATCAAAACCCTTTCATACATATCCAAAATATACCGAATATTACCATCATCAGAAAACATCAAAACTAAATTTCATTTCAGCGCATATGTGATCTTTATATGAAATCACCATTACCAGCTAGGGTTGATCTTTCACCACCGAAATTGATCTTCTCCAAGAGGGTTTTCATCCTCAAGAAGGAATGAAAGAACTCTCAGGTTCAATCCGGTAGCATAACAATATCAAATCAATTGCATCCCCCAACAATGAGCTCTCACTTCTCTTAAATAGGCACTTTGTAAGTTACACAAGAATATAATTCTTTCTTGGAAATAATTACTTTTTTTTTCCTCCAACTTAAATAATTCTCTTTTCCCAAGTAAAGGTGCCCACTTTTAAGTGCCTAATCAAATAATAAAACATTTTCCCTTTCCAATGAGCTATAACACTTAAGTCACCTTTAAATAATTTCAACTTTAGGAGACTTACGTGAAAATAATAATAAAATAGCTCATTTAATCACCCAACTTACGGAAAATCCCAAATTGAAGCAAATTGCAAAATAAAATTTACCAACACCATCCTAAAGATTTGGGATGAAGAATGACGCCAACTGGGTGACTTACTCTAAATAGACAACTTCTCTAAGAAGTTTAGAGAGCAATCCTGGAAGTCGAATAAACTTCTGAAAGCTGCACTGCAATCTTGACCAACTGAGCTCAATGCCATCAAAAGGAATAAAAAATAATTGAACCTGTGCTCTCCATGAAACAAGGAGTCCCTTACCATTACCAAATAGCCTATTGGAGCTTAGGAAATAGGCTATTGCACACAAACTTGGCTAAGAGCCAATTGGGGACATTATAGTGTGTGGCCTAGATAGGGGAGTACAATGTCAAGATTGGATGGAAGATTGAAGAGAATTCTTCAAAAAGGAAGGTCTAGTCTACTCAGTTTTATTAGATTAGATAGGACCAATCACAAGATTTTGTAAAGATTCAAATTACATAAAATCGTCCTCCCCACGTTGTCTTTAGAGATTTTCTGACATCCTTATTGCAAATGCACAAGTAGCCCGTGAACAAATTGGCTATCCCACCAATAAAATGCCTTGCAGCGGCTAAACTCTCCATACAGAGAAAGCAATGGAGGTGGATAGCAGATGTCGATGCCTGCAAGAAGATGCCAAGACCCAAATCAAGAGGTTGTTCAATGCTGGTTCAGACAAATTAGTGATTGCAATCCAGCAAGTAGTCGGAATGTAACATATCCAGGGAGACCACACCTGTGACTATATCATCTATGAAGAATTCTTCTCCACAACTATTCAGATCCTGGGCAAGAAAAGTTATGGAAAGAAGCTGGCCAACACTTTCATCAAGAAGGATCTCAAAGACATTATGAGTAGGGCGATCTCCGTTTTCGACAGGAATCCGAAGGAAGGTATGCTTGGAGGTGTGTTTGAAGTTGAGGCTGTGAAAAAAAAAGGTGACAACAGAAGCTCTAAAGCTATTCAAGGAAGGAATCCTCAAAAATAATTTGGAGACGTTTATTTTTTATCTGATGCATTATGTTGACTTGCTTTCTCCTGCACACATTGAGAGAGCAAGTGAAGTGGCTCAAGGCCTTAGGGTATTGATCCATTGGAAGACATAGTCAAAGTGGTATTGATCCATTGGAAGACATAATCAAAGTCCTACACGGTCAATCTTCAGCCATGCATTTTTGTAAATTTTGACTACCAGTGCTTTAATATTATATAGATACTCATATATAAAGGGTTTAATTTTATTTATATGTTGCTACATACAAACACACACACACACACACACACACACACATATATATATCAAACTTATACATTAAGGGTTTGATTTTAAAATTTTGTATTGGGTTGCAGACATCATTTCTCCCTTGATTTGAGTACTGGTTTCATTCGAATCTTTTCATTCCTACGGCATTGTCTCCGCAATCATTTTACAGTCGGATTTTCGCCTGTTTTGTCTGAGGCAACCTTTGAATTGGGATTACTTCGCTATACACATGAATATACTGTTTTAAAATCAGGGCTTCATTTTCTATATATAAATCATAGTTGCCAGGAGACTGGTACCAGTACCGGTACCGGTACATCATTTTTTGAAAAAAAGGAGACGGGGGTACTTGGAGACACCAATTCTATATATATATATAATATTTATAAATATATACACATATATTATTATATATAATATAAATAAATATATTTATATATTTTAATATTATAACATATATATAATGTTAAAACTTAATTTTAAATTTTAACATATATATATTATTCATTATATAATTAATATTTATTATTTATTATTTATAAAATATATAAAATATAAATAAATATATTTATATATATAAATATTATAATATATATATAAAATGTTAAAACTTAATTTTAAATTTTAACATATATATATTATATAACAAATGAATAATTAATATTTATTATTTATTATTTATAAAATATATATATGTTAAAATTTAAAATGTGAAATATTTAGCCGATAGGCTTTTATATGTGAGCATTATAGTGCTCGGAATTGTCTCACGACTAAACCAAAAAAAACGAACAAAAAAAATCAGGAATGGAACAAAACAATCGCGACCTACTTGTTGATTGCGTCGCTTGGGTGTTGAGTGGCGCCAAATCCCTTCCTGCGTTGCGCGAAATCTCTGCCTTCTGTGTTGCGTTCAAGCTAGATGGAGGTTTGAAAAAAACAATGAAAAAAAACAATGCTACGAACCCTTTTATGCTCGGTCGAATAGGAAGCGCGAGGGAGACACAGAGGATTCGCAACGTGGCATCTCCTCATTTGCGAGATGTCTCTCAAGAGACTCCGGGACGGGAGACGCATCTCCCTGCAACCATGATTTACACATACATATATATATATATACACACATGTATAAATTGTATATATATATACACACGTATATAATATATACATGTATACATATATATGTATATATATGTTTAACACATTAACACATTTGCTTAAATCATTACCATGCCCACTTAAAATCAAATTGAGACATTTATATTTTATATTCACACCAAAAGGTATATACGTTGTTCTATTACCTATTTATTATATATCAAAAGACATTTATATAATTAAATAGTCACATATGCAATTGCAAAATAACACTGTAAATAATCCAAGTACTAGCCATTAAAGCAAGATATTCTAATAGTGGTAGTGTGTTAACAAACACAAATGCATAGTACAGTTCCACAATCACTGGTGTAAGTAAAGTCTTATAAGACTTTACGTGCATTGAATGCTTGCAATGCAAGGTGCTCTAGAAACCACTCACAATGCTCACATGCCTGCAAACAGAGAAATCATAATCCGGGTAGTAACGAACATACATCAATTTATCCCAATAAATTCAAGCACTGCATGTACATCTGTCTAAAGACATTTACATAACAGAAAAAAATATATAGAATTGCATAGTAACACAAATTCATAGTACAATTCCACAATCTGATGTAAAATATGAATTCAAATGTAATATAATCTGATGTGCAATGACATGGTGGTGAGAAATAGGTGGACCTAAATAGGTGTGTATACAACTATATATTGTACACATATATAGATATAGATATATGTCATGTCCCCAATTTGTGGAGTATTCAAAGAAGAAGAATTTCAAATCTTTAATTTGAAATTTGCATCAAAGGTATCTATGTTTTGGTTAGCCTTAAAAAAAGAAGTCAAACGAATAGTTGAGTGCCAAGTTTTGAAGAGGTTAAGTCAGCCTCTTTGATTAAATAAAGATTCAAAAAAATCAAGTTTTGGGCGTCAAAAACATTCAAGGGAAGAAGGTCGGCCATTTTGAATAAGAGAATAAATAAAATAATGCTAGGCCGGCCCTATTACAAGTTGGCCTCTTTGGCAAAATAATAAAAGAAATTCAAAATTGTTTTTAGGCGCCAATCCTTAAAGGTGGTCGGCCAATGTAGCAAGTTCTAGGTCGGCTTAGGTCGGCTCTAATTGAGAATAAAGGATTCCAAATGAGTTTCAAGCTCCAAATTCAAGGGAAGGTTGGCCTAAGTCGGCCCTAAAAGGATTCAATTTGTTTTGAGTGCCGAAATTCATTGAAAGTCGGCCATAAAAATTTATAAACAAGAGTTTTTTTATGCTGGTTGGTCAGCATTTGAAAAGGAGGAGTTTTCATGTATAAATAGAGGAGGATTGGGAGTCATTTGGGCATGCATTAGACTCGTTTTATTTCAGTTTGGTCTGCACTTTTGAGCATCCTATTCCAAGGACAAAACCCTTGCGAATATCCGTTGAGTTGGACGAAAACCTAGCTCAACTTGTGGAGACTTCACGACGGAAGTCTATTTGAGCTTCATTGGAGAGTTGAAGATTTGAGTTTGAAGATCTTGATATCATTGAAGAGTTTGAAGAGCTTTCAAGATATATCCATTTTGCAGATTTGGCTTTCATTATTTGAAGACTTCATATCAGCACTATCATTGAAGACTGACATTGTTGTTGAGCGCCATTGTGAAGTGATTCATATCAGTCTGTATTGCAGATTATTGTTGAAGGATTTGCATATGCTAGAGCGCCATCATTTGGCAGATTTGATAACCTTGCATAAGCTGCGATCATCCTTGCAGATCTGTTCTTGCATCATCGCCATATTTTCAGACTTGAATTGATTGTTGGCAGTGCATACTCATCATCAATAAGGCCGAATCACATTCATTGAGCATCATTAAGGGTGCACTGAAATTGTTGAGGGAGATCGCCTTTGTTGGATGTGTGAATTGGTCTTTGGTATCACTTTGATCACCATTGGGAGGCCGTACAGCTAGCAGCCCCTAGACAGCAGTTTGGCATCATATCATTCTTTAAGACACTCGCCATTATTCCATATCAGCGACCAGCATATCAGTCAAGGTAAACAGCAGATATTAGGGTCACGGATTCATCCTTTGAAGACCTCATTGATAGCTCTCATCACCATCTTGAAGGCTGAGTTGATTTGAAGAGGTTCGCCCTTTTGTTGGCATCATACTTGGTATGTTGGAGTACATTAATCATTTCTGATTTGTAACAGCAGTAAGCTGGGAGTTTGTTGGCCATGTTGAGCCTATGTTTTTGATGTATGTTCATTCCATATAAAACAAATTTGTAGCAGCAGACTGTTTGATTCAGAAAACCATATTTATTCCTTCTATATGTTGCATCTTGATGTCATATATTATTGATTGGGATCATGATTGAAGTCATAGTTGAAAAACGCAGACTCAGCAATTACTCGGCAGACCCAAAATTTTTAAAAACTTGGGACTCGGCAAAAACTTGGGGAAAAACTCGGCAAATTTATCGAACATTTCAAAATGCATAATTTTTTAAAAATATTCTAAAAAAACACACATTTCTGAAATTGTAGAATGCAGTACTGATTTCCTTCATATATAAATCAAAATTAAGAGTTTAATACATATCATAGACCAAAAAATGAGTTCAACCTTCGAGTACATATGAAATTCCAGTTTGATAATACATGTCATAGACTAAACAAAGAGTTCAACCTTCGAATACATATGAAATTCCAGTTTATTATCACTAGAAAATATAAATCATAAATTTCTTCTACGACATATGAATGCAATCTCTTGAAGAAGAAAAAGGCCCCTCTGCGCTCTTATAGCTCTGTTACTCGTCGAGTACGAGGTCTCAAAGGTTATCATCAAAGACCAACCTCTCAATACACGTGTTCAGGCCCAACATAACCTTTGCATCTCCTCTGAATGAAGAGGAGAACAAAAAACTTGGGTTTCAAATAGTAACCAGCAGCATGAATATGTTGGTGGAGTTGTCGGTTCCACCTCCGATCAATAATGCGCCATATGGGTTCATACTTTGTTTTATTTGACCCATACAAATGCTGAACTGTCTCTACTCTTTTGTTCAGTGATTTGTCCTCTACTCTTTTTGTGCACAACCGAAACCCTGAATTTGGCTATCTGAAACCCTGAAAAATTGGTTAAGTCTGAAATCTGATGGATCCTCTAAAATCTAGAATCTACATGTTAAATCCTATGGATCCGGAACCTATCTCAAACATCCTGACAGTATATTTCAAAATATTTAAAGTATAAGAAATTCAATATACAAATTTTTATATTTAAATGTATTTTGAAATATATTGTCACCGTGTTCCTGATTTTTGCATGGCACGCGAGTTTTGCCTTTTAACTTTAGTTTTAAGTTTTATATTGCTGCCGATGGCGAGTCTGGCGATTTCTAGGGATCTTTTCATGCAAAACTTGCCACAATTTTTTTATAAAAACTCGAGCTGAGTTTTTGATGAAAAAACTCACAGGCGCTTTGGACTCGTGCGGACTCACGAGTTTTGCGAGTTTTGGGCGGTTTTTTCATCTATGATTGAAGTCATCATCATAAAGATCCATTATTGCTATGTTATTTGAGCAATTTGTATGCATGTGTTTGCTGTCCATAATTGTTTGAATCAGAAAAAGAGAATTCAGATCTAGGGTTTGAGAAAAAATATTGAAGTGCAGAAAATAAAATCAGAATTCAGTTCTAGGGTTTTGAGTTGAAATTTGCAAATTCAGAAAATTTGGGGTAAAACTTAGAACTGGACATTACAATATATATATATATATATATATCATTTATACGCCTGCTTAAAGCATCACCACACGACCTTAAATCAAATTGTATATCTATATATATATATATATATATACATGTATATATACATTTAAAATACATACATATACAATATATTAACACCCATGCTTCAATCAATTGAATGAACCTTTTCATTAAGCAAACAAATACGAATAGTTGTAGCAAAGTTAAGAAATGTTGTATTATTGTTAAATTGAAATGCAAGAATAATCAGTGACAAAATTAGATTGTAGGGATGATGACATCCAATGTGCAATGACATGGCGCTGACAAATAGGTGGACTAAAATTCCCTAAAAACTTTGAAGATAGATGTATGACATTGTATGTAACATATATAGGGACCCCAAAAAAATAATTACCATGCCCACTTAAATCAGGGTGAGGCATTTATATTTTATATTCACACCAAAAGGTCGTATGTATGCAATTGTTAAATGCTGCAATGTTAACCACCAACCTGAAGGTTTGTGTGAAAGTTCGGAACTTACTGCGCAAATCAGGGGAAATAAGGAATTTGCAGTGCTCTTGGAGGAAATTGATACAACCTTGTCTAGGTTGCATAATCTCCCTCTTATAATTGATTCAAATTTGAAAAAGGAATGCAATGAAATATGGTTGTTTAGTTTGAATTCGAATAAATGCGTACAAACTATTGTATTTGATGATATGATTTTGATAATTGACGTATTTTGTAAGAATTCTATAATAAACATGATTTAATTTTAATTTTTATTTAATTTTATGTCTGGTTGGGGAGCCTTATACCATTTATTGTTTGTGCAGGTACTTTTAGGAGTAGTAAAAAATTACAAAATTGCATGGCTATATATATATATTGTTTATCGGTGGGGGTTGCAGTAGAAAATACGAACCCATTTATATATAGAAAATGAAACCTTCATTATAAAACAATATATTCATGTGTACAACGAAACAATCCCAATTCATGGGTTGTCTTAGACAAAATAGGCAAGAATCCAACTATAAAATGATTGCAGAGACAATGCCGTAGGAATGAAAAGATTTGAATGAAACCAATACTCAAATGAAAGGATAAATGATGTATTCGTTATCTGCAAGATTCGTGGAGAGCGAGTGTGAACGTAGCATGGAGGAGGGCCGCCATGATGAACCAGACCACAAAATGATGAAACCCTCAAACGTTGAGAATGCACCTTTGAAAATGGATGAATAATAATTAGGTTTTGGAGAGTCGGCGATATGTAGTCGGACCCGAAACCCTCAATATATGCATTAAAAAAACGAACCCATTTATATATAGAAAATGAAACCCTCAATAGATGCATAAAAATATATGAAACCATTTATATATAGAAAATGTAACTCATTATAAAACAGTAAATTCATGTGTATAGCGAAATACTCCCAATTCACAGGTTGTCTCATACAAAACAGGCAAGAATCCGATTTAAAATGATTATAGAGACAATGCCGTACGAATGAAAAGATTCGAATGAAAGTAATACCCAAATCAAGGGAGAAATGATGTCTACGTCACCAACATGATTTGTGGAGAGCTAGTGTCAACGTAGCATGGAGGGTGGCCGCCATGATGAACTAGATCAAAAAATGATGAAACCCTTAAATGTTGACAATGCACCGTCGAAAATGGATGAATAATGATTAGGATTTGGAGAGTTGGCGATGTGTAGTCGGACTCGAAACATCATAAATTGAAACACATTTGGTTTGCCATCCGTGCCAGGGTATTTACTTTTTGGTGCCAATATGAAATATAAATGCGTCAATCTGATTTAAGGCTGCGTGGTGATGATTTAAGCATGCGTATAAATGATTTATTTTTTAGGGTCCCTAAGTATATATAGGACCAATTTTAAAAGTTAATTAGAGTGATATTTTTTTGGTGGTCAGAGTGCGCGGGTATTGGGGTGTCCTTGCGCGTGTATGGAGTGACACATTGAAATGACCATTTTTGGACCTCTGTGCACATAACGCGTCCTCCAATGATCGTCGTAAGTACCCACGAGATGAAAGAATAGCTTTAAGCTCTTAAGTTGCATACGAGGATACCCAAAAAAATTTGTCGAAATCCAATATACCTAGCTAGGGGCTTAAGGTGCGCGAAGTTAGGGTGGGCGGCTACTGGCCTCTCTCCCCTACTCTCCTTCCTCAAAACTCGAAAAGGGCATTATTGAACACTCACATGGTAATTGTCCCCAAGTAGGAAGACGTGTTCCATTGCTTACTAACAAATATTTGCTTCAAAATTGAGGTTGCAAATGGGTTATAAACGTATACAAGGATGGACAAAGCTCCTTGTTCTCTTTGAACTCTCTTAGAGAGAGGACCCAAGCATGGTTGTACATGTATCTGCAAGCATTATGCCCATGCTTCACAAATTCCATGTTGCCAACATTATTTAGCATTAAATTAATGCACTGGACCTAGCAAGTCCATTAGTAATCTACCTATAATGACATAATTTGCTGCATTGTCATAACTACATGCACCACATTCTCTTTACCCACATCTACCACTTCTTCTTCCAAAGTGCCCCATGAATCCTAGTGTTTTTAATTTTCACAAAAGCATCAATCGACTTAAAAAACTCTCATTTGAAGGAGAAACTAGGAAATTTATGAGTGTCCTGTTTTTCCTATGAATCCATCTATTGGGCATAATAGTGCAACCCTTCTTCCTCCATATAGTGATTGTGGTAAAATCTGTGACTTAATCAGTCAAAATTTCTTTACCCACATCTACCACAACTTCTTCCAAAGTGCCCCATGAATCCTAGTGTTTTTAATTTTCACAAAAGCATCAATCGACTTAAAAAACTCTCATTTGAAGGAGAAACTAGGAAATTTATGAGTGTCCTGTTTTTCCTATGAATCCATCTATTGGGCATAATAGTGCAACCCTTCTTCCTCCATATAGTGATTGTGGTAAAATCTGTGACTTAATCAGTCAAAATTGGATCCATATTATCTACATTGGGGGCTTTGAACGTTGGATCAACCATGACAATTGCATCTGTTTATGCTTTCCTATAAGGGGATCTAAAATGCAAAACAAAAAACATATTCTAGGTTTAAAAAGAAAACTCAGAATTGTGAAAATAGAAGTAACCTCTAATAATTATTGAACGGTTCAAAATAAAAAGATGAGAAATTTCTTGAAAACTAGAATTTAGAGCAAAAAGATCATAATTAAAAAAATTAGACTTTTACCTGTTCGCATTTAAGGGAGTGTCAGAAAATTATGAATAGCCACCCATTGCAATCCTTGGCTCCCTTTGTTTTTTTTAACCCATGATTTCAAGTATTGTGTGGGATGAAGTTCAAACTTGGATCTAACCCCTCCTTGAATGACGAACTGGAGGCTAGAACTCTCTCATGGGATTGAAGGAGCATAAAAAGCAGCTATCTATTGGTTTTGCATCAGCTCTGCTCCTTTTCCTGAATTCTTTCTCATTTAGCCATTATCTCCCTTACAACCTCTGATTCAATATCATTATGTCTAGTATGTGCAAGGTGATTAATGCCTCTTTGAAATTCAGCATCACAATATATGTAAAAAACCTGCCCTTTAGAATTGTGCCATAGGCTTGGCTCTCATTCTAGGTGTTAAAATGACAAAAAGAAAAGTGGGGTTATATTCCCGAGTACAAGATTTGGATCTTGAGAGCATAAATTGGACCACTCTCCTAAAATTTCAACACACAGTTCTGTATATTTCAGTACACGTTCATTCCATGTAATGTTTCATTATCAGTAATGCATGTTAATTTTGTGAATGTGGTCTATGGATCTTGTTTTGACATTTTTTTCTTTTAACTTATTGCAGGTTGCAATGATGAAGGATGTCATTACAAAGAAAGATGCTGAGATTGTGCGCTTGCAAACACTGAAAGAACCAATGGTTAATGCTCAGGATGTTTATGTTTCTAATGGAAAACTTAGAGTGAAGGTTACAAACTTTGCACCGCGGTCAAATAAAGTGGCAACAGGTGGACAAGGTCATAACAATCATAGCCTGACAATTGGCAGACTGGGAAGCAGTGAGGCAAGATTGTGCAAATTGTGGATATTTGATTTTTTTTTGATGAAATATATCTATATATTATTGCATAAATAATGGACAGATTATTCACAAAAAAAGTGATCTTTAAATATTTCAATTTACCCCTGAATTCCTTTCAACATTCTCATCTAGAATAGTACTATTTACTTTCTAACTGATTGAGTGAATGCTAACTGTAGGGTCATCAAACAATGTCTGGTCAAGCATCCAAGCGTTCCTTGCAGCGATCAACTCAGTCCTCTCAAGATTGTGAATCTACTTCAACAGGGGATTCTGATGATATGTGTGGAAAGTACAGTACACCAGTTTCAACGCAACGTGGTATGACTTCAAAGAGGACTGTGGATTCTAAGATGGGGCTTACCTCCTCTCAAGTTACTTGTTCGAAAACTAAGGTCCACAAAGACACATTCATGGAGAAGGACAACGTTTCAAAAGAATGTCAAGATGGGGTTCGTAGCAGTACCAATTCTTCACTTCTTGGAACTCCATCTCAGGATGAGACAACCAGTCAATGCAGTGCAAAAATGGGGAAAATGAACGAGGAAGGTATTTCTTTGGTTGATAACCTTAAAAGAGTTTCAGATGAAGAAAATGTTTCAGAATACAGTGATAAGCATTCTGATGTTGGATCACATGAGACATCAATGAATATGTCAGAGTTATTGCAATATAAGGATCAAAGAATGCCTTTCAAACAGGATGGGGGAAATGTGAGATGCTCTTATTCTTCTCTTGAATTGACAGAGAATGTTTCTCCAGATGTTGAGCTTTTCAGCCTGGGAGATGGAGACCTTGAAGAGAGATTGAGCGATATTTCTGATGGAAATCTTTCAATGGGAACTGAAACAGATGGCTCCATTTCAAGCATCGTTGAGCTTACTCTTTTCCCAGAGACAAAGGAATCTGGGAAGCTTATTCCTGAAAATGACAAAAGGTGGGGTGTAGACTTTCTGAGCCATTGCCTTGGAAGCGATCAATGAAATCAAAGTATATAAAATTGGAAACGTTATTGATTATTAACCCCATGAATTTGCATTACAGATTGACGACGCCTTCACATATTCCTCGACCACCAAGAAAGTCCCAACATAAAACATTAGTTCAGCCTCATACCAGTGCAGTAAAGTCCTCCACTGTTGCACGAGGAACAGATCGTTCTTCAGCAAGACGACTAAATGGACAATCGGCAAGTAAGTTTCTATTGAATTATTTTCCTGACTCTTCTGTCTGAATTTTATGTTTACTAATGTACCAGATCTTATCCAATCAATATTAACTCCCGTGAGCTAGTATTTGTCATATTCATCTATTGCAGTTGACACTTCTTGGAGGAAAGGATCTCAAAGACCAGTGGCTGTTGATTCCCCTCAAGCATCAATACGTCGGCAGTCAATATCTCACCGTCAGTCTGTCAGTAGCCAACTCTCAGGCTGCTCTTCCTCATCAAAGCGATGGCAGTGACATTGTACAGTTCTGTTCAATGGTTACAGAATACAGCAAACGTGTTATAAATTAAAGTACTTATAGCAAATACCATTCATTTGAATGACCGTCAATCATAATTATTCATGATTATTTGGTCATGTAACAGTGCAGGCCCTTGTACATAGAACTATCCAAGATATTGCCTACTGTGTCAAGAAATGGAGGCAAATTGGATTCTTTGGGTAAAGCAATGTATGCAATGTTTGGTTGCTCCAGAATATCAAAATATTAAACCTTTCTTTTGTTGTACAAATAATTTTTGTAATGCTATGAGATTTCTATATTTTATTCTCTATAATTTTTGAACACATACTCTTGTGCATGGATGCAAGTTTCTATTTAGAAATTAATCAAAAGTGAGATGGTTAATAGGCACTGCTTAAAGTTGCAGAAATATGATTGCCCTATTTAGAAATTCAAACAAGGTGCAAACATACTGGCTTTCTGCCTTGAGAGGCTACAGAATCCTTTGTGATCTAGTTGTGATGTGGCACTCCAAATATCTTTTTCTTTGTTTGATTTTGTATCAAATTCCATTGTGGAGTGATCTCAATTGCTGATTACAGATATATGATCGGCTTATTTAGAAATTCAAACAAGGCACAAATACACTGACTTTCTGCCTTGAGGCTAATGAATTTCTGGAGCTCTAAATGTGATGCTGCGCTCCAAGTATCTTTTTCTTTGTTTATGACATTGTTTTGATCTTATATCAAATTCCACATGGTAGAATGATCGTATGAAGTGGTCATTTTATAGAGTCCCAGCAAATATTGGTAATGAGAAATGGGAAACCCATATAAATATGAACAAAGATCAATGGCACAAATAGCAGCATGCATAGAGGGACAGGTCTCAATAATTAGCAACAGTTGTATACGGCATTGTTATCTGGATTGAATAGATTCTGGATGTGTGTTGGCTGTCGCGTATTCTCAAATATCCAACTTAAAAAGCTTATGCCATTAACTTTTTACGTGAGGGAACCGTAAAGCCGATTACAAACACTTTCCCCCTTCAGATTCAGGAAGTTGATACTTTTGCTTGCCTACTATTTTCCATTTTGATTTCCACATATAAACATTTTACAAGCACAAAATAACAGTTACCTGCAATTTTTATTTTGAGTGAATATAATTTACCGATTAAGACATTATATATTTGGGAACTTGATAAAAATGTAGAATCTTTATTTTTACCTGAATTCAACAGTGAGTGCGTATTACTATTTCTACAACTAAAAGATATAACTGTTATTTTGGTATATTTGCATATTATGTTGTGATCTGTGACATATAAATATAAATGTTCACTGGTCATTTAAATGTCTGCATGTCAACATCCCTGCAAAATATTGCTTTTGCCACTAAATAGAGTACTACGCAATTAATTGCAGTTATGTTCAGTTGAGGCAAGAGAACATTATGGACCCAGTGCACATCCTTAGTTGCTCCACTAACTGATGTACAAGGCAAGTAAATAATGGGAAGACCTACTATATGGAATCTTTATTTTTACCTCATTTAACTGTAAGAGTGCATATATTTTTACAAACTAAAGATATAAACTGTCATACACTTGTGCCGCTAAAAGTAGTACTATGCAAATAATTGCAGTTACGCTTAGTTAAGGTAAGGGAATTACAACATTCTATAATGGACGCTACACATTCTAAGTTGTTCCAATAACTGATGTCCAAGGCCTAAAGTATTAAAAAGGTCTAGTATATGGAATATTTATTTCTATTTGACATAACTGTAAGAGTGCATATTTCTACAAACTATCATACAAATAACTTTGTTGTGGTCCTGTGCCATATAAATAAATATTTTCATTGATTATCTTAAATGTCTGCGTGTAAGACATTCTTGCCAAATATTACTTTGGCCACTAAATATACAAGACAATTAATTGCAGTTAAGTTCAGTCGAAGCAAGGGAATTACAACAGTGTACTATAGACTTATTACATTCTTAGTTGTTCCATTAGCTGACGTACAAGGCCTGTAAAGTATTACAAAGGTCTAGCGCGACTATGTGTGTCCAATTTCTTCCATTGGCATGCAGGGGACTTCCTTTTGTTACCTGCAAGTATTTCCGTTTCTGGAAAGGGTGCATAATGGAGTGTGTCGCACACTCCATTAAAACAAGAATCAGGCAGATATCATAAAAATGTACTACTATGATATGTAATGGTAGATATATAAAAGATAACTCGACAAATGTGTGGTAGGATGGATCACTTCCATGTTATCTGTTCTTGCCATCTCATCTTTTTATTCCCCGTTTTAGAAAACAAAGTAGATGCAGAACCATTAACATAATGGCCACATACTAATTCTCATATGGAAATAAAAAATTTAAAAAGCTTCCTAAAATGGGTGTTTGTGCCTGGTAGAGCTTTGATTAATTCATTATAATCACACTAGGTGTTGAAATAGAGATTTTTATATCATGAGTTCTCCTTTCATCTCTCCTCTAGTTCATTAGGGGGAGTGTGCAACTACAATTGGCATGATGGTGAAGGTATGTGGTTTAGGCTCCATAATTAGTGTGGAAATTCCACTACATAATCCATCTAAACATATCCTATTCTTCCTTAATGTAAATTGATTGTAGAAGTTGTTTAATGTGCAGAAATATGGAAAAACAATTCCTGTATATATGCAATCTAGAGTTGATAAGATCAATGAACAATTTAAAGAAACATGTAATCACAATGAAAGAGCATAAAAACAACAATAGAAATGAAAGCCAACAATAATATGACTTGGAGAAACCCAAAATTGAGGAATAATTCTAGAAGAGCGAGGGGTTCCCCCCACAAGTTACCATCTCATGAGCTGTTACAGTGGTTTGGTGCCTTTAAACAGTTCTTCAAGGGATTTTCTTATACAAAACAACAATGTCCCAACACCATATAAGCCTTAAAATACTCTCACGCTTCCCAAAATCTCTATTACAACCTCCTAAGACTCATGTTGAATCAACATAAGCCTTTGCAACCAACTAGCTATGAAAATGTTGAAGGAATCACTAGTTACAATGACCTCTTTTGTAGGTTTCTAACAAGAAGAGTTGAAGAGGAAGCCCAAGTGTCATTGTAACTGCAAATGATATGTAAACTAACATAATATTTCATTGCTCTTACTCTCTTAGTGTTGTTCAACTTCTATGGCCAATTAAACAACACAAATACTTGACTTTAGATGTTTCTTAATGATTGCCATCTACTTCATCCACACACTATGCAACCCTTCACATGAACAAAACATAGTTCATACGTTGCATGCTATTGCAAACCAAAAAAAGCATTCCACTAATATGTTGTACTTTGCTTGTTAAGAGTCAATTGAATGCTTCTTCCTACTTATATCATGAATTAAGAAACCTTTTCTACTTAATCTTTCATGAATTACTTGTATTCTTTGTGGTAGATTTCTGAGCTTGTAAGAATTGAAAAACAATAATGGAACTTTCAAACACACTCACAAATGAGAGAGAACACAAGATTTGCCCTAGAGAAACCCATATTGGGAGAAAGCTCTAGCAAAGGGAATACTTTCTTTGTTCCACTATGAACATGCAGTTTTGCAAGTTTACTACCTTCAAGGATGCTAATTGCAATCAACAACATCCTAACCCCTGCAAATGTCTTTTGCAATATAGTAGAGAAATGTTTAACTCAACACAACTTAGCCAATTAACATTGCACACACTCAACTAGTTGGTCTAAACTCTCAGTGCTCATTCACAACTCTAATGGCTAACAGAGGCTCAAAACATCTCCCCCTCCTTGGGAAACACCAAACACCTTTATATATGGTCTGGGCTCTAATTGGAAGCCCAAATAATGAAAATTTAAAGAGAAAAATCCTCCCCATCACTTCCTCTTCTTGCACGTTCAATTTGGATGACATGGGCCCTTTCATAAGATTGGTGGTTGCAAAGCCACTCTGTCGATTACAAAACCACCACTATGTTGATTATAAAATTGCCACTTTAGTGCTTGTCATATCCACCTTCTTTTGCCATAGCTTTTGCATAATGACTCAAACTGATTTTTTTTAAATTACACAACTTTTTGAGAAGAACATGAATATGTAAAAATATTTAACTTTTAGGTGCCACCAAAGTACTATTTTTTACCCTTTAAGGAAACTATGTTTATGAGGCCAAAACTGTGTCCAACCACTCCAAAATAGTTACTAAACTTGAACAAATAATCTTGATGATGATCTAGATCTATTTTCAGATCATAAAGCCCAAATTGTAGGCTTTTGGTCCTACAAAAGCTTTAAAAATGAAAAAAATAAGAATCGTCTTTTTAATCTTCTCATGTTGGGTACTTGTCACCATCACCTCCCTTGGAGTGTTAATTGCACTTTTTAGTGCCCTTTCTTGGCTCTTGGTACTTGTTTTGCACCATACCTTCTTGTAGACTAGGGTGGAGTTCTCACTTGAGTTGCTTGCTCATATAAACTTCCTTCCATGATCCATGAGACATAATATACATATAAATGGGTTAGAACTAACTACCACTTTTACAAACATTGCCCTTCATGGGTCTTACATTTTCAAGCTTGCATCAACAATAAATGCAAGATACATTCCCCTCTACATGGCTGCCCCATCTTGGGTCTTACACTTCAATGATTACCAAAACAACTCTAATTACATAATGTAATCAAAATAGGGTTAGATGAACAGTTCTAGCAACACTATTTTCATAAATTTTTCATCATGGATGCAACAAATATGCCCAAACCAATGTGTAGGCTACTTAACATGCATACACAACATTCTTGTAGGTTTTCACTTGTCCTGAGTGCTCTTCTCACCTATTTCAATGACCCAAATGATGTACAACTTATTCTACCACCATGGAAGAACTCTTGGGATCACAAACATGCTTCAAGAGGCTAACCAATGTGCTTTTATCGCTAATGGTCCTCCATGCTCACCTTCTAGAGTGAAATTACTTCATACCTTCTAATACAAATGGAATTAGTTACCTTTTCAACCAACAAGTGGAACAAATGCAACAATTTGGAAGATTTTACATTCATATGCATGCTAACTAGATTTAAATAATTCAATCCATGAATGAATGAAGGACTTATTACCATTACCCTCTTGTAACGGGGATGGGAAATCGACTTTGGGCTTCTCTCTCTTAATGGCTTCTTCTTCCAATGGATTTTCCCATGGTTGTGCTTTTGCAACCACAAAACTTGCACTTTGGAAATCAATAATGGAAGCAACTACACAATATTGTGCTAGAAAACCCTGAAGCACAAGGAAAGCTTCTTGATATACATATACTAGCATGTATATTCCATTGCTTAGTTCATGATAAATGAATCCTTACTCTCTTAGTGTTACAACTTCTGTGGCCAATTAAACAACACACATTGGCTTTAGATGCTTTTGCAACCTATTTAATGGTTTTCATCCACTTCATTCACACACTATGCAACCCTTCACATGAACAAAATATACTAAACACATTGCATACTTCTATAAATCATCTAGCCATGCCAATAACATGTGTACTTGTTAAGAGTCAATTAAATGCTTCTTCCTACTTGAGTGGAATTAAGAAATCTTTCCTACTTAATCTTTCATGAATCACTTGTATGCTTTGTGATAGATTGATTTAAGAGCTTGTAAGAAAAAAGAACAAGTAATGGAACATTCAAAAACACTAAAAAATGAGAAGAACAAAAATTTACCTTGGAGAAACCTAAATAGGGAGAAAACTCTAGCAAAACAAAGACTCGCTTCCTTTACTCTACTATTAACATGCATTATTGTAAGTTTGCCTCATTCATAAGGCCTTCCAAGATTCTTATTGTAGTCAACAACATCCTAACCCCCGCAAATGTCCTCTATAATATAGTGGAGAAGAGTTCATCTCACAACTTTGCTAGCTAGCATTATGCACACTCAACTAATGGTCTAAAATCTTAAATTGCTCATCCTCAACTATAATCACTATAGAATCAAAAAATCTATTAGAGTAAAATGTTTGTTAGGGGATCACATTTAATGTTTTTGATTATTAAGGTCAAACAGGTTTTGAAGGGGACCCCGGAACCCTTTACAAAAGGTTCCCAACATAAACAGTAAGCCAACCGCCAGCCAACTGAAAGCTACTAGAACAACACAAGCATATAAAACATAGAAAAAAAGAGAACATACCAAACTAAACTAATTCATTTTCTTCAAGGTCTCTGCTGCCTCTATTTCTTGTTCATAAAAGGTCTCATGCATCTTGGCAAAGTTGATCAATTCCTTCTTTTCAGCTTCAAACTGTTTCTTCTTACTCCCCCTTGTGCAGGTAGAGGGTCCACCTGAGTCCTCCATAGCCACCTGTTTACCAGTACCTTTAGTGTCCTCTTCTTTGTCCTGTATTCCCAAGCCTTCGACATTCATGATATCCTCAGCTCTGAAATCTTTGAATTGCTCTTTCTTCAAATCTTTCAACTTATCGGTCAACATCTTCAACCCATTAAGACTATTCTGTATAGTAAGTTTGCCGATGTACATTATCTTCTCAAGATTGTTATTCACCTCCATGAGTTTCTCCTTCAGATACTAAATTCTGGTATTAAACTCTTCCCTCATCCTGCACAGTTCATGATCAATCTCCTCCATTTTCAGAATTGCTTCCCAATTTTTGAAGATCAAAGTATCCTGTTCAGCTGTGATATTGTTTCCTCTCCCTAAGCTTTCCTACATCAATTGTAACTTTATATTGATTCTATTGATCTCGAGGGAAAACCATTTGGTCATCTTATGCTGTGAATTAACAACATTCTTTACTAGTTCAAACACTTCCTCAATCTGGTCTCTGTTTTTGGCCTAGGCCAGCATGTCATCAAAATTGGGAGGAAGGTTGCTCGAAGGGTCATGGGTCTCAGGAAAATTTAGGCCAACTCTAGGGTTAGGGATTTGCATAGTTTTACCCTGGGTTTCCAACCCACTTTCAACTCCCTTCTCAATCGGCTTATCCCATTTCCCCTATTTCGGGTTGGTCCCCTGCTTTTGGGAGACAATGCCAGGAGCAACCCACTCTTCATCACTTTCTTTCTCCAAAATTTTCTTACCCTTCTTCGCTGGAGTGGGGATTTTCCTTCTCATAGGCGTAGCCCTCTTGCTAGTAACCTCTTTGATAGAGGTATCAGAGTCATCGCCAGTGTTGGACCCATCAGACCAAGAAATGTTAACTTCCCGCTTTTGAGTTCTTCTCCTCTTCTTTGTAGACTCCGCTTCACTTTCGTCCTCTTCTTCCATTCTCCACTCTTTATCATCCGTGTTGGATTCATCCTCACTAGACACCACACCCCTTCTTTTTACCACTGTGTTTTTCCTTAGGTCCTTTTTAGGAGTACTATTTTTCATATGTTCCATGATCAATAGAATGAGAGTTTCATGCAAAATAGGTAGCTTAGGGTTTCTACTATTTTCTTTAATGCCATACTCCATAGAGGAAAGCAAGTAGAAGGGGATAGAAACAAACATACCGTGGCGGAAGTGGTTGAGCAGATTGAAATGGTAGCTGTAAACAACAATGTACCTCCCGTCCAACGTTATATATCTCATAATCACTTCAGCCACCTCGACCCATATGGGTTTGATAGAGAGGCAGTTATACCCTCCCGAATGCATCTTAACCAGCTTATCCCTTTCATTACCTTTAAAGAAATTATTTAGGGCTTCATTTCTATATTTTCGCTCACGGAAGAACTTCTTCCCTCTAGTCGATTGCCCTGAAACCGAGGCTATAAGGTCCTCCGTGATGGTTAACTCCCAGCCATACATAGAAACCTTCTTATTCCTGTAGCCTTTCACAAACAAAGCAGTATCATTTGGGTCAGCTCCATGTAATTTCTCCATATAGGGAGTTAACCCCCCATCCTCCAATATTTTCCAAACCTTTTGTTTCTGACAAGTCCCCTCATAAGATGATGGTTCAACTCTGTTCCTATCACCACGCATGCTAAAATTCGGATCCCTGTAAATTTCACAATATGTACAGAGCATAACAAAGACAAGAATGAAATAAAGCCTATGCTGGATAATCTTGCCGTTATTCCTACCCATAATCCATGTGAACAGACCTTTTTGGAGAGGAGTGGTCATCAGACCCTTCAGGAACATGATGATCTCTACATTAGATATCGAGCTTCATACCATTCTTACCATGATTAATAATGAACTCCTTAGCCTTGCTCGAGATCTTTTCCATTTTATCCCATATGCACTTTGATTGGCTATTAACCCTCAGGTTGGCAAAAATATCTGCCACCTTGTTTCCTTCATGATATATGTGTGATATGTGGGTAGCTTCAAAGGTTCCCAATATCATGATCTCATCTTCAATTAGGGTCTCTATAGACGAACTAAGTTTAGTGGTATTCTTGAGGCAATTTATAATGTTATTAGAGTCCCCCTCCACCCAAACTTTTCTATATCCCTTAGCTTGAGCCAGAGCTATAGAGTGATAGGCAACCACAACTTCGGCAAAGTGGTTTGTCTGGGTACCCAGAGGGAGTGCCACCGCCGCAAGGAACCTAACAAGATCATCTCTCATCATTCCCCCACTTCCTACAGCTCTAGGATTCCCTTTAGCTGCCCCATAGATCACATTTAATGTTAGTGGCCCTAAATAACATTTATAAGGCTCTAACTATAAGGTGTAGACTTTATAATACACACATATATATATGGCATATTATAAAATATATTTAATTAATTAATATGAGAAGGATTCTTTTTTAATTAATATATGAGGGTTATATTAAAGGGGCCCTAACCCAACTACATAAGAACCATACCAATAGTGTTATCGCATAGCCATCATAAAGTATAGTAGAGAAAATACCTAACTAGACTAATACATAAACCTCCGACAACATACCCAACTAACTATAAACAAAAATGTCTACCAAATTAGAGCATATCAAAACTAGCCCAAACCTTAATAAGCACCAAATATAGAACATACAAGGAAACCTAAATTACTAGTGCTATAGAAAGTAACAATAGATAATACTACATAATAGAAACATAGAATCAATGACTACTCAAAGGATCCATTTTCCAATGCTCATACACTTGACTCTAAACCCCGTTCCTTGAAAGAAGAACCACCTCTAATAATGATGTTAATGTACCTACAGTTGGCATTGCCCCATGCACCTTTATACCTCTAATAATCTTCATTTGACACAACTCTTATTAGAAGACCATTCTCCAATAATGATATTATAAACCCACTAGACAATTCTTGAGTGCCATTATGAAAAGTTAAAAACCATATGACACATTACCATTCTTAGGTCTTGAAATAATGCACTTCTTCTTGCAACTATGAAATGGAAGATTCGATCCGAATGCTCAAGGGTTGACACTATTTTATAACTAAAACATACCTCGGATCTCCCTCAAAAAAGATCACCGCCCTTTACATATTCCTCATATTTAACCTTAACTAGGAACTCTAGCAAAGAAACCCTTATCTCCTCATTCACAATGACCTTAGATAGTTTCTTCTTGAGATAAGCAAGAATCATTGCACATGAATGAAAGCATTGGTATCCACCAAGACATCTTCCCTTAAAATTGCCTTCACCAACTACAAATGAACAACCTCCTCACAATTAAAAATCCTCTTTATGTGGTGGTTTGAGATCAGTCCCTACCTAAGCAGGTCCTAGGAGGACTCCCTACCCACCATCATATAAGAAACACCAAGCCTTCACTACAACAAGACACTTGCACCTAATAGTCATAGTACACATATAGAGCCATTTGCAACCCCTAAACAATTGCCACTCAGACAAACAAATACAAGAAAGACATCTTTGATCTTTATTATCATATGCTTCCCCATTCGTCTTCCATGAGCTACTACATACTTTGAGCCTCTTACCAGCTCACTTACAATGCCAACACTTTCCATAATTTCATACAAACACCATTTATTTTAGGGTGTCTGATCTTTCTCAATTAATGTAATAAGATTATCCCAATCATTTTTTGTCTCTACTTTCAACCAATGAGCAGTCTTGGAGAAATGTCCCTTGGTTAGCCACTAAGTTAGCCATAGTATTTTGAACTCTATAGGAATGTGAAATATTGAAGGTGAAGAATTTCAAACTCCACCTTTTCACTTACTCTGAAATTGCATTCGACTTCCAATTAGGACAATGCTTTTTTAATATTGCATTTACGAGTATTTGAGAATCCCCAACTTCTCTCCCAAATGTTAGCTGAAAAAGTAGCCTTAAGACTAATGTTATTCATTTTCTACCCCAAGTAAAATGAACCACCTAGCACAAAGCCTCCTCCATGATCTTGAAGCACATAACTAGATCCTACCTTACCTGGATTACCTTTGGAGGAACCATAAAAAATAATCTTTAACTCTCCACTCGAAGCCTACCATCTCAACTCTTACTTACATTCCTTTTTTCCTATTCACCCTTGAATGGGAATACAAATAGATCATTATTTTAATTCACTATATTCAAAAGTATTAAGGCTACCTTGTACTTTTTGAATTGGTGCTACTAATACTCCTTTATGACTGATTCTATTAGATTCCAACATCTAGCTGTTGAGAGCTTCATCCCCTTAGAAATACACCTATTTATTTCCAACTACAAATCCCATAGCATGCACAAGCTATTAATCACAAAAACTAGAAATTAGAAGTGCCTTGGGCTAGCTACTAAGATGTTGCTTGAGCATATTGGGAAATCCTATTACATTTTCAAGTTTAGAAGCATAAACCAAATGGACCAGGCATAGACACAATGCATTAGCATATGATCCGCAAGCCCCTCCTCATTACAACCCAAGAAGCATCTAGAGTACCAAATACATTCTTTTTCATAAAGTTATCAAAAGTTAACATTTGATTCCATGTAGCAAGCCAAGAAAAAGTGTAACATTTGGGAGGGGCCTTAGCAAACCAAATAGTATTGGAAGGATAGTCCTTACCAACAATAGACTAGAATCTTCATTGCACAACATATTCAGATCTTACATTATATCTACCTTCTTTATTACCTTGCTAGCATAGCTCATCCTCCTTGTCTAGGACTAGAGGATGTATATTCAACAAAATCTTCTGAAGTTTCTTTTTACCATCCTCCTGAATAAGATAACCATCAAACTCCTTCCATGAGCGATGAAGAATTCCATCAACTTAAGCATCTTTCCAATTATATCATACTTTAGGGAAAACCTCCTTCTCAAGCACCCTATGGACCTCCACCAATTCAAGGCAACTAACAAGAGGAACCTTTTGAGACCAAGAATCCTAGAAATTTGTCCTAATCCATTCCCCACATTCCAAGTCAAGAAGGCCTTGATAAAATCTCTTGACCCTACCATAAAATTCCATAAATTAGAGCCACCTCTTAAGAATTCTTCTAAGGAGAAGACAAGTGACAGAACATCGCCCATATATTTCATGCGCAACAGTTTGCACCAAAATAACATTGGTTTAGCTAGATATATTGTAGTAAGCTTGACACCTAGGGTGATATTATGATCAATCATATCCTTAACTATAGCACTTCCTTTAGATTTTACATTACACACTTTCCAATATTTTTTTTACTAGTGAATCTTCACCAATTGGTGAATAGTTAGTATCCACCAATTCAATTTTAATGAATATAATGCAATCATCAAGGGTTGAAATCACCTAGATTTTATGATTTATTAGTCAAATGTATGTTAAATCGCTGTCAATTTATTTACGAAGCATTTATAAGTAATATTTTTGCCATAGTAAACTACACATATGTAATGGGGAATTGCCTAGAATATTGGAGGCATGTTTTAAGTAATCCACATATTCACCAATAGCATTAAAATATCACTGTGTACGAGGACCAATTTCACCAATGCCAGTATAACACCATGCTAGCCATAGGACCATAATTGCTTTAAAAATCACAACATATATTTTGGATCGCGGTTTGGTCTGAATCACCCAACATTTATATCAATCGTTTTACAATCATTTAGGATTCACCACATTTTTACTCCATTTTACAATCACACAAGATTTTCCAAATATGAATTCATATAAATACTGTAAACACCTAAAATTGTCCATTCTTCATTTCATCCCTAAACATCCCTATTCATCCCTAATTCATCCCCAAACTCCTCTAAACCATCACTAATCATCTCTAGACAACCCTAAACCACCATTTCTCCACAATTAACTCAATAAATGCATGTTTAAACAATTAATTAACCAATTTCCCTTCAATATGTGATTTTACAATATTTTATTGTTAAAATCACTATTCATGTACTTTCTACTATTCATTGGTACCCGCATTGGTACCTGCATCGGTACTTATCCCTAGCCAAAATGATTTATTAATAATTTATCTCCTTTCTCCATAGTCCAAACATTAGATAAATTCAATTTTCTAGTATCCCCTTATCTCATCCCATGAATTAAATAAATATTTACATTTATTTAATTCCCTATTTTCTACACTTTTGATTAGGTCACCTAAACCTAATTAACTAACCTAATCCCCCACTTGCACAACCTAAAACCTAATCTAATCTTGGTTGAATCCTCTCCATTCCCCCAAATGTAGAAAGGCATGGGCCTCTTGTACATGTCCACATGACCTTCTTACAAGAGGCATGGCCAAGGACCCTTGTACAAAGGTCCTTTTGTCCTCCATCCACTATTCCTCCAATTTTAATTGGGCATGTACCCATGCTTCAAGTTTAAAATTGAAATCTACGCCAACTCATCCTTTTCCTCCAATTTTAAATTGGGCATGTACCCATGCTCCCCAATTTAAAATTCCAATCAAATTCAACCCATACCTCCCATCTACCAAGGCAATCTCATCCCTCCAATATTCCTAAAGCCCAATCTTGATCACCCATTCCTCCTTCATCCAAGGACATCTCCCATCCACCAATCTCATCATGACACTTGGTGAGCTCTCTTTTCTTGAGTGCTCTCAAGAATCCTCCACCATTGATCTTTCAATAAAATCCTAACCATCCAATTGAGTCTCCAAAAATCTATAAATTAGAGCTCACCTCTTCACAAACCACATCACTTTTTCATGCAACATAATGCTGCCTTTTTAACTACAAGAATTTATGAGAAGCAAGGTTATGTTGCCCATTTGAGGAGCCATCACATATCCAACATCAAAGGAGCACATCCAAAATCAAGGTTTTCACATGTGTTGTTCATAGTTTAGCATCATATGTATGTTTTGCATTCCTTTTATGCTCAATCCAAGGTAGCTTAGATTTTGAGTGCAATAGGTTAGTTGTTTAGCTTGTTTCTTGTTGATGTTTAATTTTGCAAGAAATCACCAACAATGGGAAATTTCAAGAATGTGGGACTCGATTCCTAGAATGACCTCCAAATTTTAAAGAAGCTGCCTCTTCTCTATTGTTTTGAGGTAAATGGAAGAAAAAACAAGATTATAAAGGAATACTTAAAACTGCTAAGGTGATGCGCCAAAATCATTATCCAACTCCAACATCACAGTGATTAAACTTAATAGAGTCTACTGGTAAAGTTAAAGAGCATAAAGCATGATTAATATTTCCAGTATATATATGAAATCAACCAAAGGATCATAACAAAAAGTAAGAAACAAGAATTAGAAACAAATTACAATTTACACAGAACACCACTCTCTCTTCATTGATTGATAGGAGAACAAAGTACAAGAGGCAAAGATTTGCACAAAAATACAATATTCAATCCCTTAGGAGAGGCACCTGTTAAGGTAGTAAAATGCTTCTACTCTAGCTCTGCTGATAAAAACTCTCTGATATCTAGTCATTCTTCTATCTCTAATCCATGCTATTTAAAGCGCTAAACTCCTTCGAAGATCCTCTGTAACTGAAAAAATCTTCTAACTGTAACTTTCGCAAATATCGGCTCTGATTGCTCCATCTAACTAACTCTTTTCTATTTCGGCTCCTCTGTTGCAGATCTTGAAAATCTTGACTCTCTGTTCATATGTGCCATTATAACTATTTCAACAGTGAGATTCCATGCATAGAGACTCAAAAAACTGACACATGGCAGCCTCCACTGTATTCTCTAATTCATACTATATCATAGACTCTCCTTCTGACTCTCTTGTCCTAGAGCTGACACCTGTCTATAATAACCAATGGTGCAACATACAGAGTTCTTTGAAAATGAGGCACAATACAGGACGCATTGTTGAAACATGTGGAGTCTTTTGCTTCCTCAACCAAATGGACACATGGCAGGATGGCACATCCTCTACAAAACTTTACCAAAAAGACTCTTTAAAAGTGTGCCCTATCAACAAGTGGCTCTTTCCACTGCATTCTCCTTTATAAGAGTTGGGCCCTATTTAATAATCATCAGTGAGACACGTGGAAGGATCTTGCAACACTTTGAAGCCTTAACAAAAAGGGACTCTTTATTAAGCATGGTGCTGACACGTGGCATCTTCCGCTATCACTTGCTGAGACTCATGATTTATTAAAAAGATGACTATGATGTCATAAAACTTTTCCTTTGCCCTTTTCCCTTCGAACCTTGGAGACCTGTCGTTCCACCACGTGGAGCCTTTGCACAAGCTGGGAGAGTCATTTGCTTTGAGAGTTCTTCAAATGAGTGCCATGTTGACACTCGGCAGCTTCCGCTACCTTCTAGACTCTTAAAGACTCCTTTCTGCTTTGATGCTCCAACATGACTCAAAACATTAATATTATGCCAAATAATATATATTGGATATATATATTAAAAAATGTAGAGTTTAAACTCTACAGTTCATGGTGATCCACTAGGGACTCTGCGCCTGCGTAGAAAGAACCACAATCTACTTGCCCCAATCAAAAAGAGAAAAAACAAATTTGTACTTCTCACCACAACCCCTTAAAGCTTCTGCAAGGCAGCCTAAAAGCTAGCCCATTCAGTCTTTGATGGGTATTCTTTCCTCTAAAGATCCTAGAAAGCTCTATCTAATTCAATAATTTCTCTATGAGAAAAGGTATGGAGGCTCTGCACAACTGCATGTAACTGGAATTCTAATTGGGCCATTGGAAGCAAAATTGTTTCCACCTCAGCAACACTTGATGAGTCACTCAAAGTCTGGAAAATAGTTTGATCATTCTATTTTGTGGCCAGTAGAGTCTTGATCTGACTATACTATTATCTAGAAATAGTGAGGGGAGTTCTAATTGGACTAGTTCTTCAATGTGTCCCTTCATTTTCTTTACTCCTTGTTTCAAAAGATTTTAACAAATTCTTACATTTTGTGGCAGCCTTGTTGCAACTTAGAATCTCATTCACCTTGGCAGCTGCCATCCGCCTATCAGTAACTCCTACAACTTGTAAAACTTCTTCGGAAGCATCATATAATTTCTGAACCAATAGTTGTGATTCAGAGACCTTTGCAACAACTGAAGATAGGATCTTCTCCACAAAAGAATCTACCTTCTCACAAAGCTTCTGAGCATATGTTATAAATTTAAGTGCAGGCTTAAGTTGGGAGTTTCACTTGAGATTCTTTGCCAAAAGGAAACAAAAAGCTCTTTTACCATAGACAACACCCCAACAATTTGAGGTTGCTGAGCGAGCTCTAGAGTCAATCGTTTCACATTTTCTTCTATAGTTTGGCACTTACTCTGCAAGCTACTATTCTCTTTCCTTGTAGCTGTAAGATTCTGATGAAGCTGAGTGACTTCTTTAGCTTTGCCACTGTATTTCTTCTCTAGGAGACTCTTTTCTTGTTCCATAGAAGTGATTGAAGCTTTGGCCTTGTCTACCTCTACCCACAGTTCATTGACCTTTACTTGTGAATCCTGGAAGATTTGCTTGGACACAGTCTCCTTCAGATCCTTATTGAGCTGACTGATCTCCTGTTCCTTGGCCTTAGCCTCTAAGGTCAAGAGGTTCACAATAGTCTTTGCTTGGGCTAATTCAACCTCTATTTTCTATAATTTCCTAGAGACTTTAAGGAAATCAATAGTCACTACAGCTGCAGTTTCTTTCATGAGCTCTACTTTATCCCAAGGCCGAAACTAAGTGAGATCCATAGCCACATCATTCATGGTGTAGTCTTCAGGTTTCATCTGTTCTAGTGGCTTGACTACATTGGGGGTCATATGGGTAATTGTCAGGAAGCGCTGTGTAGGGTCATAGAGAGACCTCATATGTGGGACAACTAAAGCTCTGCCCTCTTTCTACCTTTGCTTCTCCTTTCTTGATTCTCTTGCCTTTTTCACAATTCCAGCTTGATTATGGAAGGTGGAGGGGGAGACAATCAAGCCACTAGCGAAAGGGGATCCTTGAGGCAAACCATATGGAATGGTGGTTAATTGCTGGGATGGGGCTTGTATAGATGATGCACTCTTTACTACCAATGGGAAAAGTGTGGGTAAATTTAATTGTTGCGAAACAACAGGAGGTGTAAAACCGGATGAGGGTGACAATGATTGTAGAGGCGCAACAAAGGTGGTGGGGAAAACTGAAATATGAGAAAGTGGGGTAGCCATCCCTTGAGAAGAAGAAGAAGACTCAGAAATAGGAGAAGGGGAAGGAATACTTACCTTGGTGGCGACCGCAATTGTAGTAATCGGCATGTGAAATGTAATGGTCACCTCCTCTTCCTCTTCTTCCTCTTCTTGAAGCTTTAGCTTATGCTTTTTCCTAAGAGGGATCTCTACAGGATCCTCTGGTAATTCTTGCGCAATCACTTGCCGTGATGAAATTGGTAATTCTTGTACTTTAGAACCTTGTGAAATTCCTGCTCCAGGGTCCCCAGATGCCAAAGCTGTATGGACCCCATGAGACAGTGGTTGGGAATCTCGCTATTTTTCCAAATCACTAAGAGATGGTGACTAATTGGAAGACCTTGGAATCACCTTTAATGATTCTAACTCACTATCTGATTTCTCTTCTATTTCCTAATGGCCAAGAATATTACTCAGATTAGGACTGGAGACTGAAGTCATGTGTACTTCATCCTAGAGGCTCTCCCATTTCTCATCTGTGTCAACATCCTCAAAATTTCTATCCCATTCATATATTTCTTTCCTATATTTCCAATAGGTAGCTATCTTATCTGTACTCCAACCTTTGGCTATCAGAGCTTGTCTCAAACCATGAGTCATCACCTTGGCTGGGTCATATTTCTTGATGGATTTATAAAAGTTTCCCATGGATGAAGAGGCTCAAGGGGAATATCCACTAACTCAATGTAGACCTTTGGGGTGTCTATTTTGGGTGATCTCCTCTTATCGAAGAATGGGCGGCTCTGATGTTCGTAAGAGGCATGGAATATGCTCTTAGACAACCAAGAAACCATGAAGCCATCTAGATCATACTTCCACTAATCCATAATCAAAACTAACCCATAATTGGCTAATTTTCTCATCAAGATGTACTCGGATTCTCTCTTTACCATTGTGATACCACCTTTAACCAATGGGATATCATGGAAGGCCTTCTTTTTTCTTCTAGCTCTGAACTCGGAGTTAATAATAACCATCTTTCTGGCCATATCCAAACCTAATACCCTGCTTGTCAAAGTTTTAGGGAGAATGAGGGGATCTTCACCAAAACCATGGACCCTAATCATTGTATAGTGGGCTCCAAAGAAGCAATCATAAGGGACTCAAGAATTTGACATGATTCCCCTCACAGAATCACTCATTCTAGGGTTAATTTCTTCTGGGTCTAATTGTTGAATGAGTGGTTCCACAAAGTGTTCCACAAATTCATAAACATTCGATGTCTCGGATAGCAAAGGGGTCCATGTGTACACTAGGACCACTTTCTGAGCGTCTACCGCAAGATTCCATAGAGTCATATTTATGTGTGGTTGGAAAAATTGATGATTCTGATACAAAATTAGATGGAATAGATATGAAGAATACCTGAATGTTTGGGTGTGTTTGAAATTGGCCAATTGTTGGCACAATGCAAAAGCTATATGCTCCGCAAAATCAAATTTGTACGCCTGTGCTTTTGAGACTATCTTGAGCTGAAAAATAGCCCCAAGTTGCCAGTCATGCACATTTACATCCTCGTTCTGCCCAAAAATGAATGCCAACATTGAACATGTGTCTTGCACATCTAGATTCAATGAAAATAGAGCAAGGGGTAGGGGTGGTAGTGTGGTGTTGTCACCGTCTAGACGCAAATCCCTATTCAAGAAGCCAAGCTTTTGGTGCACTTGATGCCAAACTTGCTGCAATTGGGCCATGTTGTAGAAACTGGCCAAGCAAGCATATCTAGGATGGCTTGTACATGAATGACCACTCTGATATTTCTTCTCTGAATGATCCTTCTAGAAGAATCAAAGTTGAGTGCACACATCTCAACTAATTCTGAATATGAATGAACTAATGGGACCATGTATTGAGCCAAATCAGAGCTCCATATTCTTATGCCAAAAGTCTCTGATCTGCCTTGCTTCACTTGTAGGATCATTCTTGCATGTGCCCTTTCTCTTAGATTTTTGGGCTTCTTAAACATATTAGGGTTGAAAAATTCATCGACATAATCAAGAACCAGAGAAGAGTCCTTGGCATTACCCTTCCTTAGCTCTTTTGTTCTCGAAACCTTGACTTTGGCCTATGCTGGGGCTGAGGCATATTGTTTGCAATTTTTCCACTCATCCGGCAACTCGAACAGTCCCTTTGGCTCAAAACCCTTGGAAGATTTTCCCTTTATTGCCATTTATTCTTAGACTTTGAACTAAATGTGATCCCTATTGTTTCTTCACACACACCGACTTAGAATTCAAACGACAAACTATGGATTAAGCTTAAGGAAAACTTTGCTATTTGTTTGCTAAGAATAAGGAGCTAAAACCCTTTTAATCCTGCCACTCCACTAGTGCGAGTTAATGCACCTCGTTAATGAGCCTATCATGTCATATTAAATGACCCTAAATATGCATGTTCCAAGGTGTGACTAACAGAATCTCATTAGATTTTGTAATCATAATTCAATTTTTTTAGAAGCTTGCCATTAATACTCCCTCTTGTAAGGTAGTTAGATAGGTACTTTTAGATTTCTGAGTCTTACCAATGGTCTTGGGCAGAATGGACACATAGGATACCACCGAGAGCCTTAGCTGCTGACATGTGTTCAAGGAACACTTATTCAAAAGGAGGCAGGAAAGCAACCTCAAAGAAAAATGGAAGAGAAACTACTCTAACTATAATACAAGGGGGCGAATTGGATCTTATGTGAAAAGATTTAGGAAGATCTTATTGACATGAATCTCCAGTGCTTCTCCTTCCTGAGTCTCCAATTCATAGGCGTTGCACTGTTTGCAGGTTGTTATCTTAAAGGGGCCCTTCCATAAGGAATCAAATTTTTCATGGCGTCTCGACTTTGCAGCTCTTTCATCCCATTTCAAGACCCAACTGCCAACCTTAAATTTGGGCTTAGTCTTTTGATCGAACCAAATCTTAACCGTCTGTTGGTGATTTATCAAAGATTCATGTGCTAACTCCCTTTTCTCTTGAATCTCCAACAATTCTGTAAACCTTACTTGCATTGGACCATTTTCCTCTATCTCAATTTGTTTTATTAGCTATAGAGCTAGAATCTCCATTGAAAGAGGCATTACATCACTTTTTCCATAAACTAGTTCATAAGGGGAGGTTTTGATTACCTGTTTTGGTGTGATTCTATCTTCCCATAAGGCCACCTTCAGATACTTGTGCCATTCCTTCTGATGGTCTATCCCTATCCTCTTTATGAGTTTGATCAAATTCTTATTTGTTGACTCAGCAAGACCATTCCCTTGCAGGTAATAATTTGATGAGGTTTTCAAGTAGATACCATTTTTTAAAGCAAATTCAAAAATCTTTGACCCTAGAAATGCCTTAGCATTATCAGATATAACTATGCGAGGAGGCCCAAACTTGGTAGTAATCTCTTCAAGGAAATGTAGAATGACATTCTCAGTGGCTTCTTTCAATGGAACTACCTCACTCCACCTTGTAAGATAATCTATTGCAGTGAGAATCCACTTATGTCCCGAACTTGAAACTGGATTAATCATTCCTCTAAAATCTAGGCCCCATTGGGCAAAGGGTTCTTCAATAATTATGGGACTTAAGGGCAGAGCTGCATTCCTTCTTTTGCCAACATAAAACTGGCATGGTTGACACTTAACCATTTTGTGGCAATCAAAGAACATCGTGGGTCAATAATATCCTGCTCGAATTATCTTTATGGCTGTAGTCTTTGCAGAGACGTGTGCACCAGATGTCCCATAGTGTAACTCATGCAAGATTCTATGGGCTTCATCCTTTTCCACACATCTGAGAAAGATCCCATCAAAATTCCTCTTAAAAAGAAAATTATTTATCAGAGTAAAATTGGGTCCTTGCTGCTTATAGTAGCTTTTCTTTTCAAGAGAAAGATGAATAGGGTATTGAGTAGTGTCCATAAAATGTATCCTGTGACTAACCCAAGAGTTTATCTTACTCTCCTATACATTTAGTACAACTTCTGTAACATGTTATCCTTCTGCTGGAATTTTTGAATCCTGGGCAATGTATTGGCAAAGGCCCCTTCCTCTTATCAATTTGGTTGGCTTAACCTCAACATCATATTCTAAAATTTTGGTTATCCAATTGGCTCTCTTTTTAGTAATTTCTCCTTCCATTATGTATTCTTGGACGCTTGAATGGGCTACAAATATCACAATTTTATTGCTTGTTGCTAGGTGTCTGAACTTCTTTAACCCTTTTACTATAGCATATGCCTGCTTCTCAACAAAATTGTACCTAGATTTGTACTCCCACAGTGTTCTAGAAAAGAAAGAAATTGGATGTTCTCCTTCTTCCACCACATCCTTTTGAGTCAGAACTATTGTTATACTGTGCTCTCCTCCATATACATACATTATGAAGTCTTTAGAGAAATCTAGATTACACAACACTGGGGCAGTAGAAATTACCCTCTTGATGTTTTCAAAAGCCTGTCTGCCTTCAATTGTCCATTTGAAATTAAGATCCTTCTTTAACATCAGAGTAATGGGCCTAATCAACCCAACAAAATTAGATATGAATCTACTAACAAAGTTAATCTTTCCTAGGAAAGATTGAACTGCCTTCTTATTCATAGGTAGAGACAAATCTAGTATTGCTTTAACTCTATCTAGATCTATGGAGATCCCTTCTTTTGAGACTATATTCCTGAGTAACTTACCCTTAGACACTCTGAACACACATTTCTTAGGATTTAATGAAATCCAAAACTCCTAGCATCTCTGGAATATGGCTTCAAAATGATCAAAATGGTCCTTAGCAGATTTTGTGAATACAGTCAGATCATCTAAGTAAATCAGAATAATCTTATTTATCAATCCTTTGAAAGCAATATCCATAACACGCTGAAATGTTGCTCTAGCATTAGAAAGTACAAAATGCATTTTTTCATATGTAAAAGTTCCCCATTTTGTAGTAAAGGTGGTTTTGTGTTGATCCTCTTCTACCAACCAAATCTAATTGTACCCTGAGAAACCATCTAGTAAAGAAAACCTTTTTGCCTCAACTATAGTCTGTAAGATCTATTTCATTGAAGGAAGGGGGTAATGATCCTTAAGAGAGGATTTATTCAGATCTTTGAAGTCAACACACAGTCTTATTTCTCCATTTTTCTTCCTTACTAGCACTAGGTTGGACACCCATGTTGAGTGTTTGATTGCAAAAAATATTTTAGACTCTAACAACTTCTTGAGTTCCTCTACCATAAGAGGTTCAATTCTTGGGTTTATCGGCCTTTGTCTCTGATGCACAGGATTTGATCCTTTAGTTAGGTCAATAGTATGTTGAACTATCTCTTTATTGTACCGGTGAAGGTCATCATAAGTCCATGCTATCACCTTGTCATATTTGTTGAACAAAGATATCAATCTATCTCTCTTCCAGAGTAGTAATTTTACCCACTTTTAGCTTTTTCCCATTACCGACCTCAATCTCTGAGTAATCCTCTTTGCTTGCTACAAAATTTCTCTTATCTAAACTTGCATCATCAGGATCAATAAACTTGCATCATCAGGATCAGAAAGATTCTCAAGGGTTATCAATCCCCTTGGAAGCTTATTTGATTTTAATTACACTATCTGTTCATCGTAGGCCTCCTCAATTTTGGGCTACAATTGATCAAAAAACTCTCTTGACTGCTGTAAGAATAAAAGAATTTGAAGATCACTCTAAAAAACCTACCATTCATCTCCATTATCAATGATAGCAGGGCGAATAATAACCTTGACTACATCTTCATTAGCCAAAAGGTCTTGAGTTGGATCAAATTGAGATCCAATCTGGGCCATCCTGTCCACTTCATTATTCTGAGACCTTGGGATGACCTCTATATTGAAGGCATCAAAATTTTCAATCAAGTCCCATATACAGTGACGATAAGATCTCATCGTCACATTTTTTGCTACAGTTGTTTCCCTGATCTATTTTACTACCAATTCAGAGTCACCAAATACTCTCAATTTTTTGATTCCTCTCTTCTTAGAGAGGATCAGACCATGTACTTGTGACTCATATTCAACTTCATTATTAGTATAGCTAAAATGGAACTGTAGAGCTCTAAGAATCTTTTCTCCTTTTGGTGAGGTAAGGCAGATGCCTACCCCTGAACCATTCTTGCTTCTAGCTCCACCAAAATGTAGAGTGCATATCTGTAAAGGGTAAAATTTGGATGATTTGGTTTTTGGTAGTTTAGATGTGTATCCTCCTTTCACCCTTTACATTCAAGGACTTTGGGTCAAGTGGAAATGCACTATCAGACCCTTGGTCACTTAAGAATGTAGGGAAACTTGGATTTGTATGATTTGATTGTCAATTATGCTCACTTATGTTCAATTATACATCAAAACCCTAATTATGCCATTACGGAAGTAAATGAACAAATTACTCAAAATGCTGCTACAGAAAGATGTAAAATGACAGATAAATGTACACCTATTTTCAAAGTTTGGGAAGTGGAACAGTCAGGAACTAATGAGCGGGTGCCCTAGTCTAGTGCCATGCTTTTTGTTAGGATCTGGGAACTCAGTCTACAACCTGTTCTTGCTGTCTCAGAGATTTCTCCACTGCGGAATCTGGAGGACTAATGAGTGGGTGCCCGAGTCTAGGGCTCTATTTTCAACTCTGATCTGCGAATCTGACACTCTGCAACACTCTCCTGCAACTCCACTTTTCCTTCTTCTTCAACCTATAACCTACAATCATGAAAAAATGGGGAGGGGGTTGTTGTATTTAGAGGCTTGCCTCAGTCAAGCCCCGGAGAGACATTCAAGTCTTCTGAACACCGTTGTCAAATAGAGAGTGTGTGCCCTTGTGAGACATAGGCAAAAACCAAATGATAAATGCTCAAAAACACGAATGATGTCACCTTGTAGTGAAGATCCCATGGAAGGAAGAAGCTCTTCATGCCATGAGGAAATGATTGCTCCAATTTGCAAATGCAAACACATAAACAACACAAATTTGCTCTCGCTGCACAATGAATGCCTTGAATCACCTTTAGAATGCCAATGCTCATCTAGTTGTAATCTAATGTTCATCTAGTTTACAAATGAATGCCTAAGCATGCTTATATATGCAACTACAAACACTCCCGCCAAGAATTTTGTAATTCAAACTTACTGTGTCGGCATAGGACCCAAATAACGGTCACAAGCAGACACTCAAAATTTGGGATTGACCCAAAATAGGGCAGGACTAGGGCGCGGGTGCCCAAGTCCTCCCTCCCTATTTTGGTCAGGATTAGGTTCAAGGGATCCCCCTAGGTCCCATTTGTCATGAAATTTAGGGCTCATTTCATCGTGATGTCAAAATATGATGCAAGATGTCCTAAATGTAGATTAAAGACCCAAGAGCTAAACCTTATGAGGGAAAAGCCCCCAAGGGGACATTTTGTGATGTTACATTTAGCCCCCACTTTAATGTATGTATAAACGCGAGGCCAATACATGTATTAAAGTACAGTCAACAAACACACAAAGCACAGAGAAGACATGCCAAACACATTGAAGACAATGACATGCACGCAAAACACAGAGAAGATAGTTATAGTCACGCAAAACATGGAGAAAACAACATATGCATAGAAGACAGTTAATGCATGGAAGACAAGAATGATTTCTTTTCTTTTATTTTTCTTATATAAATGAAATGCAGATGCAAGTACAAGGAAAGTAAACACACCTCCCATAATGTAGGAAGCACTCATTGCGTTGGTCTTTAAACTACATATATGGGGCAACACACATGCAAGACACACCAAACCTTCCAAAATGTAGGAAGCACTCATCGCGCTAGTCTTTAGACTGCATATGGGGCAATGAACACGCCAAACAAAGCAAGCACACCCAACACACATAGTTTGAAGACATGGAGAAAACACCACAGACAAGTGATGGAGTGTTCCTATTCTAGGATCATCACTATCTCAGGCACATTACAGGCACACACCAACGATTGGGCTTTGCCACAACAATCCCTGAAGACACACTTAAGGGTTGAGTTAGTCACAGAACCACTCCCCGCCTCCGTAGAGGACTTTTGAAAATGACAGGATGGGCACTCTCTGCAAGAGATACACCACCCCCGTCTCCGCAGAGGGCTTAAGATGATTGATTGATTGATTGATTGCAAACAAACTTAGAGTGCAGGAGGGACTCATCGCCACCAGTCTTTAAATTGCACCTGAGGACAAGCACATTGCTAACATCTACAATAGACAGCTTACCTTATATATGTCCCCACCTTAAGGTGGTTGATATCACACATCGAAATCAAGCACATTAAGGTAGGAAGAAAACACACAAGGGAACATGGACTTTCTTAAAGGCCATGCCCTCTGGAGGTGACATGTACTTTATGATCATCAAATGTTCCCACAAACACATCCTTGCAAGAAACATGTTAGTGTCCATAATCATGATAAACAACAACATCAATGCATACGATCAATCACACAAAGAGCCAAGGTTATACTACGAATTCAGAGATCAAGGATAACTGTGGGGCTATGTCATGAAAATGTCAGAACTGAGTGTCACCAAGGTGAGATTCAAAGACCAACAAAGTGCATGAAGTAGCAGTATTGTTATGTTTTGTGAGTGAGATAAAAACATCATCAAAATCACTATGTAGAAAGCACGGAGTGCTTCTACTAGCCAAGCGTCGAATAAGATATACAACCCCATCGTCATATTAGGAACTAAGTCCAATTTTTGATTTCTCGCTAAAGGGACGCTAGGTCACATCAGTATAAATGTTTTTCGTCATCTGCCCGCTAGATAGAAACACTAGAGGAAGGGAAACAATAAATAAGAGAGGAGAAACAAGTGCCTTAGGGATAGTCATGTAGGAGGGTGCCCCCAAGTCACCAACCGCAACGCTATGTCCGTAAGACACCACACAACAATGAAATTAGAGAGAGAGGCAATATAGAAGAATGATGATACAAATAGAAGAAGGTCACAACAGAGGCGGTCTCCTAGTATCCCAGACCTTACAAGAGAATCAGGGGTCATCCTAGGAGGCCTAAACAACAAATAACACATCACGGGGGAAACACATCACGAGAGATAAAGGGTTAGAAATACTTACCTGTTTCATCCCAATGTTAAGAGCATACATATCTGGGATATCTATTATGTTGTTTTGGTCTTGTTAATATTGCATTAATATTAAGTTTAGGACAACGGGAGGCTTTCTTTTCTTTAAAAGGATTTCCAATGCCACTTGAGTAATGTCTTGAAGCAAATTCTATAGGTACTCGAATCCCTTGTTGATTTACACCACATCCCTTACTACATATTCACAATTGTTATAAAGGATTTTAAATCCTTGACCATAAAGGGATGTCATTTCCTTAGATGATGGTGAAGCCTCATAGGTCTCATAATTTGTGGTATAAGTGAGAGTATTGTTTTTGTTTTCTACCAAGGGGACTTTAGGTTTCTTAGGTGCTTCAAAAGATTGCTTAGGTGAGATCGATGCTACTTTTGATGTGTCAAGGCTATTAATTTTATATTCCCCTATACCACAAGGATTAAAATCTAATGGGCCCCAATCATCACCAAAGAGTGCATTTGATGTTCTAGAGACTTGCATAACATTATCTGTAGCCAGAGGCATTGATGACTCAGCTCATAAATGTTTAAGGTCATATGATTATCAACTGGTGTTTGCATTTCAATATGTAAACAGTTATCTAGTTCAGGATCAACATGAATAGTATGCAGCTTGTCTTTGAATATGAATTTAATTAAACGATGTAAAGTAGAAGGAACTGCCCCCAAATGCATGGATCTAGGCTCTACTAAGAATCATGTTGTAAGATAAAGAACAAGGCATGACATGAATCAAGGTAGGCACAATCACAAATTCTATTTGTATAGGTAGAGTTATAGTGCCCACGGGTTGTCGTCCAACATTATCAAAGCCATGATTGCTAATGCCATTTGGTTTGATTTGTGATGTGTCAACCTTGATTTTGTGTAGTAGGTCAATGCTACAAACATTAAGAGCCGATCCATTGTCAATCATAACTCATTTTACCAATGTTTTATTTACTGTGACAAAGATTATAAGAGGATTATATTGGTTTTGAATTTCAATTGACGGTAATTTATGTGGTTGAAAGAGAATATTCATTTTTGTTGCATGCATACAATCTAATAGAGCTGCTATATCATTCGGCTTAACAGTAGGTGGTACAATCACCTTTTGTAAAGCCTCTTGGAGAATTCCATGGTATGCAGGTGATGTTTGTATCAAATCCCAAAGAGTGATCTTAGCCAGAGTAGTGCAAAGCTGCTCAACAAGATCATATTCTTGACCACTTTTATGAGTAAGACGAGGTGGTGGAGGAAGCATAGGTTGAGAGACTTAGAGGGAGATAGGCATATGATGTGCTTGCTTACTTTGCTTGTTATTACGGGTGTTGTATGTGTGAGAGATCACATTGTGATGTGGTTTTTGTAACACATTTTGAACACCTTGAACCGTAATCACCGACTTTAAGCAAGAAGGTGCACTAGGTGCTCCCTGCACAACCATCTTAGGAAAATTGCTACATAATCTATTAATGAATATTGAATTAACATTGTTTTCCTCTTGATTGCACCCAACATTCAGCCCTAAAGGATTTAATGTGAGAGACCTTTTCTCATCCACTAATGCCACATCTTGGCCAGGGAGAGCAATGTGATGAGAGGAAGGTACAATGTTGCTAGGAAGGTTAGGTGTTATATCATTAATAAGTCTATCCATAGTCTTCTCATCAAGGTTTTTGGTCATTCAAGTATAGGATATGTAGGATAACCTATGGGATCATCATCATCATGTTCTTTAGCCATTGATTTCAAAGTATTAGCAGAAAAAGAATTTTCACTCTCATCTTTCTCATGAGTATTCCTAGAGATAAATTTAGTTAAATCTTCTAATATCAAAGGATATGCTCCTATGAATAATGTGAAGCTATTAAAATCATGTGTATAACAAAGTAATTGTAGCTCATATGTAGAGCATATAGAAGCATCAACATCACTTATAGAAGCTATGTGCTCTAGAACATGAGGATTCTCATTAGTGAAATTAGAGAAAATTTCAAAATCTAGGATATACTCATACAAAGGTACAAAAGATGAATAAAATGAAGATTCTATAATGAGATATCTTGTGACATCAATGTAAAATCATATTTTAAAAGTTTTTCAAAAGATATGCAAAAGACAAGTGAAAAACTATGTGCAAAAATGCTTGATTTTTTGTATTTTTTCAATGCAAATATATGAAAGAAAAGGTGTTGTAAATATTTTGATCAGGGGAAGAAAATAATATGTATGATATCAGTCCAATACAGAAATAATATCCTTCACAACACACTTTTGATGCAACTCTAGAATGATGACTAGTCCAAACCTAGTGAAAATACACGAAAATAAGCGATTTTTTCATCAAATATTAATGTAAAAGAGCATGACAAAGGGTGTTGTGAGGAAAATTATGATGGGAAGCAAATTATATAAGTAATAACAGCCACCTAATGCCAAAAAATCTGTCACAACATGCTTATAGTGCCACTCAAGATCAAATCCTAGTGAAAATATAGCAAAAATATGCAATTTTTCACAGTTTTTCAACTCCAAGACCTAGAAAATGGAGAATTTTAGGAGGTACAAAAAATAAAATAAATTATATCAGTCACCTCAATCCATAAAATTTGTCACAACACTCTTGGAGTGCAAATCTAAGTCAAACCCTAGGGCAAATATAGCAAAAATGTGTAATTTTTTTGCCAAATTTTCAATACAAGAGCTCAATAACAAGGTGTTGTGAAAATTTTTAGGAGGGGAAGAAGATAATAACCCTAATAAAATCCAATTAGTCCAAAAATATTTTTCACAACATGCCTATAGTGCAAAGTTTGAGAGTCGATAAGGCCAAATCTAGTGAAAATCAAGGTTTTTCAAGCCCTGGGTTTTGAGATCTTGATGCAAAATGCTATATGAATGTCTTGAAATCTTATTTATGATGAAAAATAGCTCTCATCATATATTAAAATAATTTTCAAACCCTACCATGCAAAATGCAAAAATCTAAGGAAAAATCAATGAAAATGCTAGTTTTTGTTGAAATTTTCTATGTAAAAATGCAAATTTTTGAGATCTAAATGCAAATTTACACTAAAATGCAACACTAAAGCCAAATAAAAATTTTAATGAGTGTCTAAGATCATTAGAAAAATCTGAAACAAGATTTTACCTACAAACCCTAGTTTTTGGAATTACTAGGTTATATGAAAAATGCAAAATTTCTAATAAAACCCTAGCAATTTTATGATGAAAATGCAATGCAAGTGATTGAATTTTTGTAATTTTCTTCAACTTAGCTCAGATATAATGAAAAAATCAGAAATTTGATGAAATTAAAATTAATTAATGCAACATAGAAATCTTAGAATGCAAATTTTTCAAAATTTTCAATTTTTTTGTAAGGTTTCCAATGCAATAAGATGAATGATGATACGACTGAATGAAATCAAAGAAAATATGAAGCAAAACACTCAGAAAGGTGCAAACAAGTCCAACAACATGGGTTCACCAAAATGTAAAGGGTAACATTTGGATGATTTAGTTTTTGGTAGTTTAGATGTGTATCCTCCTTTCACCCTTTACATTCAAGGACTTTGGGTTGAGTGGCAATGGACTATCAGGCCCTTGGTCACTTAGGAATGTAGGGAAACTTGGATTTGTATGATTTGATTGTCAATTATGCTCAATTATGCTCAATTATACATCAAAACCCTAATTATGCCGTTACGAAAGTAAACAGACAAATTACTCAAAATGCTACTACAAAAAGATGTAAAATAACAGATAAATGCAAACCTATTTTTGAAGTTTAGGAAGCGGAACAATCAGGGACTAATGAGCGGGTGCCCTAGTCCAGTGCCATGCTTTTTGTCAGGATATGGGAACTTAGTCTACAACCTGTTCCTGTTGTCTCAGAGATTTCTCCGTTGCGGAATCCAGAGGACTAATGAGCAGGCCCATGAGTCTAGGGCCCTATTTTCAACTTTGATCTGCGAATCTGACACTCTGCAACACTCTCCTGCAACTCCAATTATCCTACTTCTTCAACCTGTAACCTACAATCACGAAAAAATGGAGAGGGGGTTGTGGTGTTTAGAGGCTTGCCTCAATCAAGCCTCGGAGAGACATTCAAGTCTTCCGAACACCTTTATCAGATAGAGAGTGCGTGCCCTTGTGAGGCAGAGACAAAAACCAAATGATAAATGCTCAAAAACATAAATGATGTCACCTTGTAGTGAAGATCCCATGGAAGGAAGAAACTCTTCATGCCATGAGGAAATGATTGCTCCAATCTGCAAATGCAAACACACAAACAACACAAATATGCTCTTGCTGCATAATGAATGCCTTGAATCACCTTTAGAATTCCAATGCTCATCTAGTTGTAATCTAATGTTCATCTAGTATACAAATTAATGGCTAAGCATGCTTATATATGCAACTACAAACACTCTCGCCAAGAATTTTGTAATTCAAACTTATCGTGTCGGCATAGGACCCAAATAACGGTCACAAGATGACACTCAAAATTTAGGACTGACCCAAAATAGGGCAGGACTAGGGTATGGATGCCCAAGTCCTCCCTCCCTATTTTGGTTAGGGTTAGGTTCAAGGGATCTCCCTAGGTCCCATTTGTCATGAAACTTAGAGCTCATTTCATCAGGATGTCAAAATATGACGCAAGATGTCCTAAATGCAGATTAAAGACCTGGGAGCTAAACCTTATGGGAGAAAAGCCCCCAAGGGGACATTTTCCAAGGTTACAATATCATGGAATATTCATTAGGAATTTCCTTTTCTTTTCTTGATTGGCTCATTATTTTAGGTATCTCAGGGTCTTCATCGAAAATCACATATGTTCCTAACCCAGTAGAATTATAATTCTCAAAAGGATCACCCTGTGTAATATCTGATAGATGATTCTCACCCTTTTCATTACTATCAGTTTCAGTCCATTCTCCCATTTATTCAACATAAAATCTTTCATCCCTAGTGATCATAGCATGGGATGCTTCAAATTTTGGTGTTGCTTCATCAATAATATGCTCCTTACATAATGGTTCTGATAGTATTTTCATCTTTGAATCATACTTGGTTCTCAAAATTAGATTTGACTAGTCCAGAGACATGTATCCCCCAATTTTGGTTGTGAAATCTCTAGATAAGCATAAACCAAAAATAGAAGGAATATCTATGACCACTACATCTTGTAGTACAATAATGTTTGGGCATCTATACAATTGTAGTTGAAGTTCCTTGATGATCCCTGTGGTCTGAATCACTTTTTCATCTAACTGCATTACACTTTTGGCTAATGACTCATATTTTATCTTTAAAGCATCAACTATTTTCTTAGGCATAACTATGGTGCTTGCACCCGAGTCTATCATTGAGTTGTGCAGTAACTTTTTCCCCACTATTAGAGTCATGAAAAAAGGGTTAAGTTTATGTTTACCTACCTCTTCTTTTGCATTCACTAGGGCAGACCCTGACTGTAGCTGAGATACTTTGGGTTGCTCCTTCCCTTTGTCTGCTGAGCCTTCCTTAGTGCCAGTAGTTTTTGGTTCATTCTGACCCTTCAAAGCTTCTTGCAATAGTACCTTCTATTCAGGAATAAATAACATATCCCATAGTGATACATTAGCGAGAGCTTTCTTCAACTGTTCCACCACATTCATTGGTCCTAGTGACTGCACCTTAAGGTAATAAGGATACCTCGGTCTTTCAATTGTTGGGTTGCAGACTCCCTGATTCTATATTATCACTAGGATGTCTTATCTTGCCGTGGGGGCATAGGAAGCTTGAGCTGATGCTCCTTTTCTAGTTTTAGTTGTTATATCGAGAATGATTTTTGGGGTCTCTACCATCCTTCTCTTCGACTGAGTATAATAATTTGACTGAACCTGGGGTTCTTGGAAGCTGATGCTTCATTGATGAACACATATTCTTCTTCCTCAATTCATGAGAATAGTGCATGCTTAGGAGCAATCTCTCCTTCCTGTTCTATAGACATGCCTTGCATTTGAGCTACCATTGCTACATTTTGGACACCAGGTGACATGGGTATGGTCCTGACAATGTCCCAACCTGGTCTCCCATTCTTCTTTGTTCCGCCACCCTTTCTTGTAAATTTCCTCCTGGGAAATCTTTAGGCATATGTGCATTATTACAAGGGAAGCACCATGCATTTATCTCTTCAGCTACATTATTCCACCTAGCAACCAACTCTCTCCCTGGATTAGGTGTGACTGTTTGTAATGGTGTTGGCACATGGATAAGATGATTGGATGGCTGTGAAAAGGTTGGTCTCTGGGACCCTTGATAATGGTTTGGATGATATGAGGGTTTATTCTCTTGGAATCCTTGATAAGGAAGATTATCATATGAGGTTTGCTGTCTCTTGAGGTTGATAATCTCATTAGAAAAGGTTCTGAGAATGTTCTTGACATCATCCATTTTTGACGGAGAGGAGGATGATGTTGAGGTTGATGATCCTTGTGATGAGGGAAAGATATACATAGAAGTAGTGACTTGAGGATCAATAGGGACTTATTCTTGAACAAGAGTGGATAATTCAGGGAAAATGGGCATAGGGGGCCTTGGAGGTAATTTCCCAGCATCTATCATGCTATTTTCTTCTCTAACAGCTAGATCATATGCCACAAGAAGGATTTGTCCTCCTAATGAATGTATCATAATTGAAATCATTAAGATAGAAGACAATTGCCATACCTACTGGTGGTCAGGCCGTAACTGGGATTATTTGCCAAGTTTTCTAGAATCTAGTATTGGAGTTAGTTATGGCCTCTTGAGGTGCTCTTTTTATGGTGATTAGCTATTGCAAGAGAGATGACCTATTTCCCTTTTCACTGAATCTAGTGTATAATGCATCTCCCAATTGGTCCCAAGTACCAATAGAGTTTGGTGCTAGAGATTGGTACCAATCAAGAGCTCTGCCCTTAAAAGAAGCGACTAACAATCTCAGAGCTATATTTTGCTTTGTAGTATAATGGGCAATGCACACATCTGCCACATTTTGCAAATGTTCAGATGGAGTCTTGAAGTATTCTCTTGTGAATTTGGGTAATGCCTTTAGAGAATTAGCAGGGATAGGGTCCCATGCATCTGGAGGTATCGAAAGAATGAGCAGGCTACCAATATTTGAATTAACAAAATTTCTAGGTGGAACTGGGGCACCCATTGGTCCTCCTAATGTATTTTGCTGGGTTCTTCTTCTTCTTGAGGCAGTTACCAATGGTGAAAATAAAAGTCCTAGATTAACAGCGGATCGACATCGTGTAGTTGGTCCGTAACTCTGACTTCTTGCAGGATGTCAGCTCATGCGTTTCTAATCAGGAACAAGTAAAATCTGTCCCACTGGGCATGCAAAAAATTGTTGATGTTTAATTTTGTAAGAAGTCACCAATAATGGGAAATTTTAAGAATGTGGGACTTGATTCTTGGAATGACCTCTAGATTTTAAAGAAGCTGGCTCTTCTCTATTGTTTTGAGGTAAAGGGAAGAAAAACAAGATTATAAAGGAATACTTAAAACTACTAAGGTGATGTGCCAAAATTGTTATCCAACTCCAACAACACAGTGATTAAACTTAATAGAGTCTACTGGTAAAGTTAAAGAGCATAAAGCATGATTGATATTTCCAGTATATATATCAAATCAACCAAAGGCTCATAATAGAAAGTAAGAAACAAGAATTAGAAACAAATTACAATTTGCATAGAACACCACTCTCTCTTCATTGATTGATAGGAGAACAAATTACAAGAGGAAAAGATTTACACAAAAATACAATATTTGATCCCTCAGGAGAGGCACCTGTTAAGGCAATAAAATGATTCTACTCTAGCTTTGTTGATAAAAACTCTGATATCTAGTCATTCTTCTGTCTCTGATCCACTCTATTTAAAGCGTAAAACTCCTTTGAGGATCCTCTGTAATCGACAAAATCTTCTAATTGTAGCTTCCACAAATATCAGCTCTGATTGCTCCAGCTAACTGACTCTTTTCTTTTCAGCTCCTCTGCTACAGATCTTCTTGAGAATCTTAACTCTCTATTCATATGTGCCATTATAATTGTTTCAACCGTGAGCTTCCATGCGTAGAGACTCAGAAAACTGACACATGGCGGCCTTCATTGTATTCTCTAATTCATACTATATCATAGACTCCTTTTGACTCTCTTGTCCCAGAGCTGACACCTATCTATAACAACCAATGGCGTAACGGATAGAGTTCTTTGAAAATGAGGCACAATACAAGATACACCATTGAAACATGGAGTCTTTCTCTTCCTCAACAAAATGGATGCATGGCAGGCTGGCACATCCTCTACAAAACTTTACCAAAAAGACTCTTTAAAAGTGCACCCTGCCGACAAGTGGCTCTTTCTGTTACATTCTCCTTTATAAGAGTTGTGCCCTATTTAAACATGCGGCATCTTCCGCTATCACCTGCTGAGACTCATGATTTATTAAAAAGTTGACTATGATGTCACAAAACTTTTCCTTCGCCCTTTCCCCTTCAAACCTTGGAGACCCGTCGTTCCACCACACGGATCCTTTGTGCAAGCTAGGAGAGTCTTTTGCTTTGAGAGCTCTTCAAATGAGCGCCATGTTGACACTTGGTAGCTTCCGCTACCTTCTAGACTCTTAAAAACTCTTTTCCACTTTGATGCTCCAACATGACTGAAAACATTAATATTATGCCGAATAATATATATTGGATATATATATTAAAAAGTGTAGAGTTTAAACTCTACATTTCTCATGATCATTTTCTTGGTTATACATTCTATAACACTTGGTGGGACCCCCACCTTTCTAATCTAACCATTTTGTGAGTTTTATTGTCAAGTGGTGTTGTGCAAGTTACAGTCACGCATACGACTATAGATCAACATCTGCAAGCCTTCTGTCAGTGCCTGTACCTCATCTTGTGGCACCTATGTCTGCTAACACTATGTTTTTACAGGGTTTTCATGGATTAACACCTACACCTTAGGGATTAGCGCCTCGATATTTTTGCATCATTTCATGATTTCATGTCTTTATTTTCACAACAGACTCTAATTCATTTGGTTTCATTCCTAACACTCCTAACAACTTGTTTTACAGATCTAACCCTCTACTTTGTGGGTTTTTCATCAATTTGTAGGTCCTCCATCCTCTTTGTGTCGTATCAGTGCCTACACCCCTAAATCAACACCTGCACCCCCAGATCAACACCTGTGTAATTAAGTTTAGTGCGGCTACACTCAGGTATATTTGCCCTATGTTTTAGCGCCTATATCAAACCTTTTAGTGCCTATATATCATGCTTTAGCGTACATGCCTTAGGTCTTAGTGCCCAGGTCTGCATTTTATCACTTTTAGGATCCCCAAACTATTTTAGCATCCATGACCTTGGGATTAGCGCCCATATCCTAGGGATTAGCACCCATACCCTAGAGATTAGTGCCCTTGCCTACATTAACACCTAGTTCTATCTTTCCTGCATCATGTGTCTGTGTCAGCACCCTTGTGGCCTCTGTCAGCACCTGTGACCTCTTAGTCAGTGCTTGTGACCCCTCTATCAACACTTGCACCTAGATCAACACCTGTGTGCCTTCCTTTAGCACCTAAGACTTCCTTTAGCACCTAGGACACCTCCTTTAGTGCTTGTGTCTCTTGCTTTAGCACCTATGTTTTCTGGTTCAACGATTTTGTCTGTGAAACAATGCCTAAAACTTTAAATGCCCATAACTTTTGTAAAACTTAACAAAATTTGATGATTTTTTTAAAATGACTTAATATTGTTGCAAGTATGTGCCTAACTGGTGTTGTCATTGATGCCAACATATCTGTGTTGTCATTGGTGTCAACTGTGCTCTTGCTTTGATTCTTGCTTGTAATGAGTTATATGCTTTGCGCTAACTTATATAAGTGTTGGAGATAATGAGTAAGTCATCTTGATATTGTCTTTCCAAATGCTTTTGAGAAAATTTGCTCCTCCAGTGGAAACAGTGTATAGAAGAGTATCTTTGTTTACAACATAACAGTCCAGTTGATTGCTCAACATTTCTTGTAGAATGAATATCTTTGTCTATGGATTGGAAGTTGTTTAGAGGCATGTATGAAGATGCTATGTTCCAAGTTTGAGCCTCCAGTATGAAGATTTGAGTGAGTTATGATCACCAGAGTGAAAACTACATTTTCTGAATATTCACTGGTGACAGGGAGAATGTCTTCTGCTCTGCATTCCTTTGCATTGAAGTATTATGATATGCGGTTCATAAGTTAAGTCTAAAATGATGATAAGTTCCTTCAACTCCAATGGTTCATGATTTGGTGGTCCACAAGCTATCCTTTCTTATGACAGTAGCTGACAATGTTGTTCTTGTGCTCCGATTAGAAGAATCTTCTTGATAGAGTGGTTAGAGATCGTGCGGTTGTTCTTGGTGATTACAATGTGCTTGTGGATGTATCCTAATCATGCTCCTACCTTTGGATTGGTCCACAAAGAGAAATTTGGTTCGTGGATGAAGACTGTTCTTAGAAGACTTAATGTTAACACCAGTCTTGGCTGACTTGGTTGTTTTCATTACTTGTGGAGATACATTGAAGATTGTGGAAGTGTGTAGTGACGTGGAAGATTGAATTTGAGTCCAGATAAGGTATAACATGATCCACATACATCTCTAACTTAGCAAATTTTGTTTAGGTCCAGACCTATTTTTATGTATGTGTGTAATGCCGACGTTGGAGAATGTTCTAATGGTTGATGAATGTACTGCTGACCTTGATGTACATTCCAAGGTTGGTGAATTGTATAAAAGCATGTAATGTAGTTGCAAAAAAGATGTCCTTGTGTGAAAATGAAAAGATAAGTGCGAAGGTGTAAAAAGAGCATAGCAGAGGAGTTATACTGTGCTTCAATGGAATTGAACCCAGGCATGGAGTAGATGCTATCAAATCAGTTCACCAATTCTTGGCGGTGAGCCACCCCTTGGCAGTGAGCCTCAACATTTACAGTGAGCATATTGGGCAGTGAGCCCTAAGGTAGTGAGCCTCTATTTTTTGGTCTTGTTATAACATATATATTTCTGTGGGCTAACACCCACTGAAGTTTTTCCCTTTTAGGGTTTTCCATGTAAAAAACCTAGTGTCTCATGTGTTGATGATGTTGTTGTGTTGATTTTCTTATTTCATGCTTTCATGATTAAATCTGAATAACAGTGAACAAGTGTTTGATGTGTCAATGTTCATAAGTGGTCAAAGTTTTGAAGACAACTAATTCACCCCCCCTCTCAATTGTTTGGTGCATTTCAACAAATATTTCACAAGGAATCTGAATACCTTATCTAATATATTGTATCATTCCATCTAATATTTGGTTTTTTTAGATTTTACCACTTCAATCTAACACACTTGTTTGTAGCACATCATTGGACAAATATAAAATCATCTAAACTACTAACAAGTTGTTGCAGCCCCACTTGTCCAAGGATCCACATTTTTTCCACTAAATCTGGGCACATTTCTTTTTGGGGTTAAAGGAAATTGTATGCTTTGTTTGAGGTTATTTCAAGGTGTATGCTCTCTCCTCGCGCCATTTGGCGATCTTAGAGATCAAAAACCTTGATTTGATCTAATATTTGTTATCATTGTTTATCCTAAGGTCTTTGGTGTGTATGCTATCTCCTCGTGCCATTTGGCGATCTTGGAGATCAAAAACACCTTAGATTCTTTCCTCTAGAGGGCATGTATTGTATTTCATCATCAAGGGGATGACCTCAACCCTCGTGTTCTAGCGGGGTATACAAATTTGGAAGAGAATCGAAAGACTCTACCATTGGGGACATTTGTCGTTTGGGTGAATCTTGCAACAACTTTATACCTTGCAAAGTGAAGGAGGAGAGTGGGTTACCCTCTTGCACCACACCATTAGACATACCCCTCATTTCATGGACATAGGCCTCATGCAACTTGAGTGTATCGAGGATATCCCCTAGAAGCCCGTACATCCTAGCTTAAGACTCTTTGACCATCATATCTTGTGGTGCACCACTGCAATAGGAGGGGGAAGATGCTCACACATATAGTTATACTTGAGATAGGGTCTACTTTGAGCAAGAGGAAAGTCTCCAAGGTAAGGGGTATATGGTGGTACTTGACCATATATTCCCTATCTATCCAAGCTATAGCACTATGGTATTAATGGGGGTGGGAATCACTTCTCTATTTTGAGTTGGGATTTACCCACAACCATTTTGTGAGATCCACAAGATATGTCACACCTAATTGACTAATCTAGGGTGTTGGTGTGTTTGGAGTGTCTTCATTTTTTGAAACCCGTGAATCCCCTTAATCCAAATCCAATCCAAATCCTTTGCAAGAATTATGCATGTACGTGTGTTTATTTTATTGCAATTGTCCTAAGGTCAAGCACCTAGCCCATCTTAATCCTCATCCAAATCATCCATTTCCTAATCCAAATCCAAATAATCCATTTTCCTCTTAATCCACATTATCCTAATCCAATTTCATCCCAATCCACATTATCTCAATCCATTTTCCCCTAATCACCCATCCAATCATTCAATTTCATCCTAACCATCCAAATCATTCTCCTAATTCATCATCATTATCCTAATCTAATCCCATCATTTGAGATTAATTAATTCCCATCTTTGAGCTTAATCCCATCCCATAATTCTAATCACCTTCTAATCCAATCATTTATTCATCATTCATTTTCCCTAATCATCCCTAAATCCATATCTTAATCCATTTTCCATCATCCAAATTATATCACTTTTATCCTAATCCAATTCTTCATCACATCTTAATCCCATCTTAGTTATAATCCATTTTCCTTAATCCCCAAATCACTTCATCCACTTATCATAATCCAATCATCTCTTCCTATCATTATCTTAATCCAATTATCTCCCATCCCTAATCATCTCATCCATTAATCACTCCTAATCCTAATCCCATTATTGAGATTCATCTTTCATTCATTTTCCTCCTAATCCACATCATAATCCATATTTCTAATCCAACTCTCCATCTCCATTCTATATCAATCCCAATCACTTCCTCATCCTCTTAATCCAAATCACGTATCCACATAATCCCAACTATTTTCCTCCTAATCACTCATCCAATTATCCAATTTCATTATAACTATCTTATCCTAATCATCTATCCCTCTATCCACCTCATCCATTTCCCAATCATTATCATCCTAATTGTTCCCATCACTTGAGCTTAATCCAATCCCTTCATTTGGGCTTTATCAAATTCACCCACAATCTACATCATAATCCACTTTCATCTCAGTCCTAATCTAATCCAATCATCCCCCATCTCAAATTAACCATCCACCATCCTTTATTATTCTAACCATCCTTCATCAAAATCCTGAATTGTCATCCAATTCAAATCCTTAATCCAAAACCATCACTTGCAAATCAAAAATTGGTTAAGGAATCAACCTCCTTCAACCCTCTCCAAATCCTAATCACAACCGATCCAATTTCATCCAACCCATAATCATTTTCCTCCAATCATCATCCAAATCATCATCCAAAGGGCACTTGGCCTAATCCTTAATCAAATCATCCAATCCAATCCAAACATCAAAGGGCCTTTGGCCTAATCCAATTCATCCCCAATCAATCCAAATCCAGTCAAGTGTCATATATCATTGGCCTTGACTAATCAAATCAAATCAAATCCATTCTAGTATCAAGTGTCATATATCATTGACCTTGATCAATCCAAACAAATCCCCCTCTAATCTAAAATCAAAATCAGTTTTATCAAGTCATCTTACATCACATCATCCTAAATCCAAATCCAATCATGACTTCATATGATGATATTTTTGAACAAGCTAAACTCGAAATCCTTGATGAAATCCTTGCAAGTAAGCTTGTTGTAAATCACTCTCGCCCATTCATAAACATGCAAGAACCTTATGACCATGCATTGGCTAGTACAAGCTACACCCCTGCACCTAATTACATATCATATGGTCATCCTTATGCTACTCGTGATAAGTGACATCCATTTTATCCCCCATCCACATCCCAACATCCATTATTGTATGAAATCCCCATCACCTCCACCTCTTATCCACATCCTTCTTATCCTTATTCCACATATCCAAATATATCTTCTCCTTATCCAAATCCCTCATATCAAAATCCACCACCTGCTTATCCAAATCCGTCAGATCTAAATTGACCATCTCCTTACCCATCAACCTCTCCATCTACTCCTCTATCCAATTCCCCATCTACTCCATCATCCAAATCCCCTACTAAATCTATATCATCCTTTCTCCAAGGACTCTTCGCTAAGGACCTAGAAAAAAATCACCAAATCCAACTTGTGGAGTCATGTCACCCCACTCCTCCCCAATCACCTACATGTGTCATTGATAGCCTTATAATACACGTCACACCCATCAAAACCAAATCATCATCCATCCTATTGCAACTACTATCCAAACTATCACCCTCTCCTCCATCCACCCCATCCAAGGAGCCTAGTCAAGCTACATGCTCCTACCCCATTACATCATCCACAAAAATTTGACTATGTCAAGAGCCTAGTCCAAAACATGTCAAAACATCCACCCCCTTCCTAATCATGATCCAAGCATCCCATATATTCCTATTCTCGATCCCACACCATCACCTACTGATAACTCATCATCCCCCATCATTCCTTTACCATCTCCCATCAACCCTTTATGATCATCTCTCGATCCCATCCCAAATCCATCATCCTATCGTCTTGGTTCCACTACCTTCATCTGTGGTGGTTTTCTCATAGGAGAGGAACAACTTTCTTCCACCACTCATCCCCCTCCATCTAATAATGGAATCATGTCTTGTTTCCAAAATAACAAACATCCCATCGCACATCATATGCTGCAAAACATGAACTATCATGGTAAAGGGCTAGGCCTTCATGAAAATGACATTTTGGAGCCCATCCATGTTAAGATCCATCCATGAGCACATGGCCTTGGCTATACATCCCAAGTCAAATAATCTGAACATGTTGGTACCAACCACACACCTTCCAAAATCCATTCATCTAATCACAAACCGGTGCATCTCATCGCACCTCCAAAACATATGCCCAACTCCTACACTTCCTCCACTACTCCCAACTCCTAATATCCCCATCCTCAAATCCCCTTATCCCCCTACCTTAACACCTCATTCATAAATCTCGATCGCCTAAAATTTCTAATCAATATCAACCAAAGAAGACATCACCAAACATGAAGATATCAAAAAACCCATGGGATTCAAAAACAAGTCTTTGAATGCCTCCACTCATAAAGCACAAAATCCACAAAAGACTCAAGAGTATCATGTCGTAGGGCATCGATACACAACATCCAAGGACAATCCATCTAAAAGGATACATAAGCCCACATCTCCAAAAGCAAAAGACAAAATGGTGTGGGTCCCTAAACAACAAGAAACAAATCCAAGTGGAGCATCCACATCCCATTCCATCCCCAAATCTCAAAAATCCTGCCCCCCATCAAAAAATCCTTAAAATACTAAGTCCGTTTGGGTGCCTAAATTCCCAAATTGGCAATCCCAAAATCCCCCATCCTGATCCTACAAATCCATCATGAATACCAAATCCCCATTACTCCCCACTCCCCCTCCAAATCAAAAGATTCAAAATCCATTAGAGTGTGCAACCGTTGGTCCTGATTCCCATCACGACATTCCCATATACCTTCATCCCCCCATCATATATCCCTTATCCTGCACATCCTCCCCATCACATCCCTAAGGTTCATGCTTTTTCATAAACTCCCATTTCGCCATCATCCATTCATGCCATCCATAATCCACACCATAATCTATCCATCTCACTCCATAACCATCTCATGCAACCATCTACCAACATCCATGTGCATAACTACATTTGACATGGTCCACGTGCACCGTCTATCCACATGGGACACTTTCACCTCGCTATGGAAATAGATGCTTGAGTCCTCATCCTCCTTCACACTTCCTTCCTCTATCCAAATCCATCCATCCCATCCCAACATTCCAAAAAATCCCCAAAAAGCAAAAAAATAAAAAAAAGAAAAAAAAAAGAGAAAAAATTAAAAAAGTTAAGAGAAATAAAATCGTCTAATGGTGAATACCACTCTTTGTGGCACCTTGGGCAAGTACCATGATGAAAACCCTTTTGTTGGCATCATGTGTAATCCTTCCTCTATTTGCACCCTACACTTGGGGGCAAATCTGGCCTAGCCTATCATTTCTCCATCCATCACATATTCTCATCCTATAATCCTACCCATCTACTTATCCATTAATCCCCTTCACTATCCTTATTCAACTTATCCTATTATGTCCTATCCACTACATCTTCCTATCCATACTATCATCCTTCCATCCTTATTCCCCACTTGTGATCCTTTTAAGGACAGGGGTAAACTATGTGAGACATTCCTTGGACACATCCATACCTTCCTTCTAAGCATATCTTATCATGACCATCCATCCCAACCATCATAACACTTGGTCATACACGACACATCTTGAGTGGGGCATCCTCTTCCTAAGCAACATAGTCCTTGGAGATCACCTTCACACTTCTTGTATCCACCTCTCCTCTATCCTTGATTCACCATCCCACCCCCTCCCATTCCTCATCCCCCAGTCCCTTTGGTAGTTTTATAACATCATGTCTTCGCATTGCTAAAAAGTTCACCAGCTGGTCACCCTATCTTCCATCAATCCATCCTCCATCCATCCACCTCTATCATCTACCTATCCTCCCTCATCCACTATCCTTTCCTCTTGATCTGTAATCCCCCTATATTCACATCCCCATCCTATCCTCCTTCTGACTGTGATTTTGATACCATGAATATGGTCTGAGCACTCTATTCCTCTCCCTATCACCCAATCCCTTCATCCCCACATGCTTTCCCTTTACTCCCTATCTACTATCCACTATCACTTATCTACTATACCATTATCACTCATCCTTCTTATTCATTATCCATTATCCATTCTCCTCTTATCATCCACATCATCCTCTCATGCCTCGTCGATAGACTCAGCTTTCCATTTTCATTGGTATATAGATAAAGGCTACCTCCACGCACACCAATGCGATCCACTCCTAGCAATCCAAATCCACAAATATCTAAATCTCCCAAAAATCCAAATCACAAGATCAATCTTTATCAATACACATCACAATCAAGCATCATAATCATCCAATCACATCCATGGTCTTGTTCTTAGCCTTGCTACAAGCCTTTGAACCAAATCATCCATCATCATCACCAGGATATATTGTTCCCAACCCTCGTGTTGTTCCTATCGTCAACAACACAATCCTACATCATCAAATCCATCAAGCTTTGGCTTTTTAGCATGACTAGGGGCAACATATTGTTTGTCTTTGAATCAATTTTTGTGCATGCGTGCTTGCTTGTGTATGTGTATTATCTTTTATCTTTCATAAATACAGGTCCCTGTAACCTACCTGCCAAAGCGGTATCATGGTCTTTCATATCATGGTGCTATTACGACATAAGGTTGCTTGTGACCTAATCGGTTGGCTTTTACGCATGGGACACATTGTCACCCTGGTTCCTTATACCTTGGTGCATAACATCTCATACCATATCAAATAAGGATGGCTCTCATTTATTAGTGCAACATACAACATAATCCATGGGGTCAAGAATTGTCATTGCTGTAGCTAATATTCATATCTTGTGTGTGTTGGAACAACTTTTTGCATCTAAGGCCATTCAATACCTTTTGTGCACTAAGGACTTATGCTTTAAGTTTTCTTCCTCACACGTCTAGACAACGTTGTATTATGTTGGGCATGTAACAATTGCATTCATCCATTTTCCCCCTTAATCCTTTCATCCCATCCTTCTATCTCATCATTCATCCTATCATTTAACCCCCATCACCCCCTTCTTCCAATCCATATGGTCATTCAAATTCCACTCTCTTCTTTCTAATCCAACCCTCTTCATCCATTCAAGAGTCTACCCATGCTCTTCAAACCCGCCTACCCTCTCAAGGGGGCATCATCCCTACCATCATTCCTCCTCACTCTTGCTTCGAGTGGCTGGGGTATTCTTATCCCTAATCCTACCACCTTCTTCTAATCCTATCTAGTGCTATGTTTTATATTTCTTTGAAATGATGTTGCTTCACAACACCATCTCAAAGAGGGGCAAAATGTAGACACCTAAAATTGTCCACTCTTCATTTCATCCCTAAACATCTCTATTCACCTCTAATTCATCCCCAAACTCTTCTAAATCATCACTAATCATCTCTAGACAACCCTAAACCACCATTTCTCCACAATTAACTCAATCAACACATGTTTAAACAATTAATTAACTAATTCTCCTTCAATATTTGATTTTACAATATTTTATTGTTAAAATCACTATTCATGTACTTTCTACTATTCATCCATACCCGCATTGGTACATGCATCGGTACTTATCCCTAGCCAAAACCATTTATTAATCATTTATCCCCTTTCTCCATAGTCCAAACATTAGATAAATTCAATTTATCTAATATCCCCTTATCTCGACCTACAAGGGAATAATTCAGATCAACCTACAACATCAAGGTTTGTACCATCTATTGTTACACATATGGCTCCTAAGGTTGTCATTGATTTCAACACTGTCACAAGGGTATCATGGATTTCAACATTGTCATGGATGTGTGATGGTGTTCATGGTTGGATGTCATGTCCTATCCAGCAGAGAAGATATAGTTCATGGTTGGATGTCATGTCATGTCCGGTGATAATAGAGAAGAAATATTAAAATGGGAATTAGAAGCATAAAGATGAATGAAGAAATATTAAGATGGGAATTAGAAGCACAAAGATGAATGAAGAAATATTAAAATGGGAATTAGAAGCACTAAGATGAATGATGATACATTAAACTATGCCGAGGATGATAATATGTTTCTGATGGTCTGTGGCATGTTGTTTGATACTTTTTGTTGTTCCTAAGGATGCATATACTGTTCTATGAAGGTTTTGGCCTTCAGAAGTTGGTGAAGGTTTCTGCTACAGAAAGACTGTTTTGAAGATTGTCTGGGAGATTTCTTTGCATTTTCATGCTTTTGATGTTGTACCTCTACAGAATGGAAGATAGCCTCATATAGTGTCAAAGCATGTATGTTCCAAGTTTCATATTGTTTGGACTACTGGAAGAGTGTTTTGCAGTTGACAGTTTTAAGACAGTGTTGTTCCTAAAGAAGGTATTTATAGTACTGCAATGTTTGGCTCTGCATTTATTTGTGTTTGAAGATAAGGTCTTGTGGTTTAGAAGTTAAGTTCAGTGTCTGATGGAGGTACTATTTGCAAAGTTTTAGATTGTTTGTCCCTCAACGGTGAAAGTTATGAGAGACAGAGTTCTAGTCTATACTATGGTAGAATTAAGTAATGAAGAAGACTGATTGGAATGCTCTGCATTCCTTCACAATGATAGATATGGCTGTGCATTTTTGAGGACATGTTCATAGAAGGGTATGAGTGCATCCATGTGAGTTTCAGGTGTTTTGGATTTGCAAGCTTAATTTTCAATTGATAATGTGTTACAGTGTGTTCCAGATGGCTGTTTGATCTTAGTGTGCATGTTTTAAGGTATGAGATACAATGTATTTGCTGTGTGGAGTTAGAGGTGTATCTAAAGGTGTTGTATGAGTCATGAAGACTCAACTAGAAGAATTTCATGAAGATCTTTTGTGTTTCCAGTATCGCACAAGGTTTTCAAGTGGTGGTGATCGTTATTCTTAAAATTTCATGTCTTGCTGCTTAAGTCCATCCTATTTCAAATGAGCGATGTGTGTGGAGGTGATTCCTTGAAGAACAATGCTATGAAGGATGATTAGGACCAGACTAAGCATGTGTCAACGAAATCTGCAAAGCGTGTGGTTTCTTCTGGTGTAGTGTGTTGTTCATGATAGGGCTTACCCTATGCAAGTTTCACGTTGTATAATCTCTGGCCGACTTGTAAAATATAATATTATTATTGTATTGGCTGACTTGTAATGAAAATGAATGTAATTTCATGTATATATTGTGAACCTAGTTGGTCTAGGTGAAGTATGATTGCAGAGATGAAGATATGAATGTGTAAAGAGTAGAGTATGAACATTACATGCATTATGATGTGTGATTGAAGGAGAAAGAGGAAAAGAGTTAGAGGCTGTTCTAATTCATCTTGAAGATACTTTTGTGATAGGAGGGAAGTGAAGAGTGTGCCTAACTGATCCAATCATCAGAAGAAAGTGTGAAGAGGCAGAATTGCAATCATCAAAGGTGTGAGCTTCAATGTCAATTTTCAGACAGTAGAAGAATTGTCATGCTGTAATCTTTCCCGAGTTCATTCTCAGTTCAGGGAGTAGTTGCTTCCTTGGGTTGTATCTCTAAAAAAAAGTTAGCAGGGAGTTGTAGCTTCTTTGGGAGTGACCCTAAAGCAAAGTTTTCAGGGAGTAGTAGCTTCCTTGGGTTTTAGCCCTAAAACAAAGTTGTTATTTTGAGCTTCATATTTTGTGAGTTAATCATCTTCATGGTTTTTCACTTCTTGGGTTTTCCACGTATATCTGGTGTTATGTGTTGATATGAATTGTGTTATTATTTCATGTTTATGAACTAATTCTATAATGCTTAAGTTTTAATATGCTCTGGATGATTTTAAGTTTGTTTAGATATTGATTCACCCCCCTCTTAGTATCATGCCGTGTTCAACAATTGGTATTAGAACAAAGTCACTCAAGAGAAGCTTAACTGCTTGAGGAAGGTCCGGGATGGCTAGTAATGGATCTCTCAAAGTACCTATGTTTGATGGAACAAATTATTCCTTTTGGAAGATAAGGATGGAAAACTATCTATCTTCTCTAGGGTATGGTATTTGGCAATCAGTCAAGAAGGGTTACACTGTCCCTACTAGTGATCCTATAAATGCAAATGGGATTAAGCTGTATGATAACAATGCCAAGGCAAAGAATGCTATCATGAGTGGGCTAGCTAATTCAGAACTTGTGAAGATAATGGGTTGTACATTTGCTCAGGATGTCTAGAATAAACTTGAAAGTATTTATGAAGGAGATAATAAAGTGAAGCAAGCCAAGATGCAAATTTTCAAGAGCAAATTTGAAACCCTAAGAATGACAGAAGATGAAGACATTTCTGGTTACATGCTGTAGGTGGATGAAATAGTCAATGGCATCAGAGGTCTTGGTGGGGAAGTGAAAGAAGATGAGATTGTGAAGAAGGTTTTGATAACTCTTCCTAAATCTTACAGTCATAAGGTGTCTGCCATTGAGGAATCTCAAGATTTGAATACTTACACAATAGATCAATTGTTTGGCTCTCTCACAACTTTTGAAATGAGAGAATTTGACAAAGTTTCTCAAAGAAGGAAGCAACATTCAAAGCAAGTAAGAAGACAAGGATGAAGCAACTGATCAAGATGATGACTTGGATGAGGTAGAAGCAAACTTTGTAAGAACTTTTAAGAAAGGTACAAGAAAATACATAGGTAAGTTACCTTTTAAATGTTTCAATTATGGAAAAATTGGTCATTTTGCTTCTAAATGTCCTTTCAAAGAATCAAGGGGTAGTAACAAGAGAGACAAGTTCAAAAGAAGTTTGTATTCCATAGAGAGTAGTTGTTCTGCAGAAGATGAGCATCATGATGATTTAAATGATGAAACACTTTTCATGGCCCTAAATGTTGGTAACAAAAAGGATGATATAGAAAAATGTGAAGAGATTGATACCTTGCAAGCTGACCAAAACAATGATAGATCAATGGTGGTATGGACTGGTTTTCATGCAAGAGAAGAAGCCAAGGTTTGGGTAATTGGCAGTGGTTATTCTAATCACATGACTGGTGACAAGGAGAAGTTTATCATCCTTGAGAAGTGGAATGGTGGAGCTATTAAGTTTGGTGGTGATGAGTCAGCACAAATCTATGGAAAGGGTGCTATCACTAGTAATGTGTTAGTAGGAAAAAATGGGTTCATAAGATCAAGCATTACAATCAAAACCCAATCCTACCACCTTTAAAGAATCCACCTAAATGACACAAAATGAAAGAAAATCAAATAACAATGTCACCTAGATTGTATTGATTCCTTGGTTGTAATCTGGATTGCTTCTCAATAGTGAACAACCATAGTTGTCAAAGTTGCCATGATGATAGATAAGGTGCTCAAAGTGCTCAATGAATGCTCAATGGAATCAATATGCATGAGATGATAACCTAGACGCTATATGATTGTGTGGGATATCTTGAAATGAGGTGAGAGGGTGTTTATATAGCTCTCAACTAAGATTGATCAACGGTGGAGATTAGGCGGCTATGTGAATGGTTGAGATTAAACTAGAAGCTTGGATGAATGTGTACAAGACATGTGTCCATAGGAAAGTTTTTATTAAATGATTTAGTTGGGTTGTTGGTAGTGGTAAGATTGATTTTCTTAAAATAAGATGCTTTTCTATTTTAAGGATTGGATGATGTGGATGATTGATTTTAGAACCAATTAAATCATTTTTATATTTCATTTAGGATAGAACCTATCTTGTACACAGAAGAAAGTGATAAGATAGGGAAATCATAAGATAAAAATAAATTAAACAAATAAATTCATTTAATTTATTTTTAAATGATATAGGAAGGAGCTAATTTTAGAAAATTGGAAGAATCAATATAAATTAAATAAATAAAATATTGATTTTATTTATTTTAGAGGAATAATGGGATAATTAAATAATTAAAGATTATTTAATTATAGATAGAAAAATAAAAGAAAATAGATGATGATAGATGAAATTAATTAATTAAATATAATTTAATTAATTAATGATAGAAATAGATGATTTATAATAAAATAGATGATTGATACAAGTGTGCTAGACAAACTCGACATATGTAAGGTGAATGATGTGACAAATTGACAAATGATGTGAAGGGTCAATTTTGGGTGTCTACATTTTGTCCCTCTTTGAGACAATGTCCGTTAGGGCGTTGTTTCAAAGAAGATAAGACCAATACATTAAATAACAAGCTATACCCCAGTGAAATTGGCGGGTGATGCCCCCTCGAGAGGAAAACTAGGCTACTAGGAAAGACTGGATTGACTCGCGATTAGATGACAGAGCAAGGATGGATGAAGTGAGGTTTAGCCACCACAACAATAGGTTGTGGTAGTGGGAGGTGGAGATAGAGGAGATCAGGGAGAGACAACAGAGACTCATCTGCGACGACAGTTGCAGAGGGAAATAGGGCGGAGGGTGAGATTAGAGGCACAGTATAGACAACTACGTATTGATAGGGATAGAGCCTTAGTCGCTATGAGACATGATTGGGCTCAGGTGCAGACTTATCAGGCTCAAGCATAGGCACAGGTAGCACAGAGGCCACTAGCACAGGTACTAAATGATGGGATTGTGGCTAGACTTATGACACAGAGGGATGCGGCAGTGCAGAGAGCATAGAGATTGACATGAGAGCAAGATACTGCTATAGTTGTATTGGGTACTGATCAAGCTACATTATATTTGACTAGAGAGCTCATGCGAGTGCAGGGTGAGTTGGGTACAACTTAGGTAGAGACAAAGTACTATAGAGGCTTATACTTCAAACTAGTGCCGACAGATCAGAGACAACCTAGCTTCAGGACTAGGTCCAGAGTGTCAGGTTCATGGAGGATAGGGAGATCCGACCCTTTTGTTTCTGGCCCACCCCTACAAACAGGTGCAAGAGGGTCTTAGGGAGCTGGTGGAGATTAGGGTGAGGCTTCCTCGGTGAGTGCCACCCATCCGAGACATCAAGGATAGCCTGCTTTGTACATATTGTATCAATTTTGTATCATTACAAGGCATGTGAGCCGATATGTGTATTTAGATGGATCTCTAATAGCCAGATTTGTAAATATATCGATTCATTTTGTACATGATGACACTTGTGTATTGACCCAGATGTATATATATGATGTATTTTTTATGGTGATATATGATGTCATGATTATGGATGCATATGCATGATATTTATTTTTATGTTTTATGAGGATGACATGCATATGGATAGATGGTAACTGATACATAGATACGATTATGATAGGATAATGTAATGCTTATGATGGATAAATGGTTATGGAAATGTATATATGTTTATATGAATGGATATGTGTATATAATAAATAATGCATATGATGATGCATGTCTAACACACTTGTTTTGTAGGATAAAGATGATAGAAAGACAGATGAATAGAAGAAAATGGGTGGTATTCGAGAGATCAATCCTTATGAGAGTTATGGGTTTTATTGTGGTAAATGAATGGATGGATGATGGATAATAGATGATGGAAGAAGCTTCAATGGTTGCACAAAAATTTAAAGATTTGCAATCCTTATGTTTGATATAACATATGGATATTATGCACCAGGGTATAGAAGACCAAGGTGTCGATATATCCAATGCATTCAACATAATACAATCTTGTTTATCGTATGAGGTCAAGATGTTGATCCAACATACACAAGATATGAATATTAGCTGATCTGAGATGGACTTTGACTCTGCAAGAAACAATTTGAACTTATTTCCACTAAAAATAATTAAACCTTGTCGGTTATATGTATGAGAAATAGTCTTAGCATAGAATAGTCTTAATACATAAAAGATTATTTAGCTCCTCAGATGCAAAAGATATTAATATGAAAGATGCTAATCCCAACATGTACACGATACCATTAGGCATAGTAGGAGAATAAGATCATCCCACAAACACAACATACAAAAGAAAATGACTATGCCCCAGTCCATACTTCATCGCAACTGTAATGTCAGAAAATGTCCCCTTGGGGGCTTTTCCTTCAAAAGGTTTAGCTCCTGGGTCTCTTAGCTGCATTTAGGACATATTACATTATAATTCAACATCCCGATGGAATGAACCCTAGGTATCATGACAAATGGGGCCTAGGGGGACCCCTTGAGCTTAACCCTGTCCAAAATAGGGGGGAGGACTTGGGCACCAATGCCTTAGTCCTACCCTATTTTGTGTCAGGCCCAAATTTGAAGTGTCGGTTTATGACCATTATTTGGTCCCTAGGCTGACACGGTAAGTTTAAATTTAGGAAATCTTGGTGGGAATGTTTGTAGTTGCATATAAAAGCATGTTTAGGCATTCATTTGTAAACTAGATGGCTATTGTGAACTTTATACATCCTAAAGGTGATTCAAGGCTTTCATTGTGTTGCAAGAATAAATTTGTGTTGTTTATGTGTTTGTGTTTGTAGATTTGAGCATCCATCCCCTCATGGAATGAAGAGCTTCTTCCTCCCATGAGATCTTCACTACAAGGTGACATCTATTGCGATTATTGAGCATTTATCATTTGGTTTTTGCCTCTACCTCCCTAGGCACGCACTCTCTATCTGATAACGGTGTTCAGAAGACTTGAATGTGTCTTCGGGGCTTGACTGAGGCAAGCCTCTAAACACCACAACCCCCTCCCAAAGTTTTCATGATTGTAGGTTACAAGTTGGAGTTACAGACAAAGTGAAGTTGCAGGAGGGTACAATAGAGTGTCAGGATTGCAGATCAGTGAAAGAAATAGCTACCTAGACTTGGGCGTCCACACATTAGTCCTCAAAGTTCCACAACAGGAAAATCTTTGGTACGACAGATACAGGTTGCGAAGAAAAATCAAGGACTAAAGAGTAGGCACCCAAATCTAGTGCCCTTCTTTTTGTCGAGATCTGTAAACTAGGAACCCTAAAAATAGGTACACAGTTATTTGTTATTTCACATCTTTCTGCAGAAGCATTTTTCGTAATTCATTCGTTTACTGTCGTATTTGCATAATTAGGGTTTTAAGGCACAATTGAGCATAAGATAAGGAAATTGTCAATCTAATCATAAAAATCCAAGTTTCCCTACATCTCAATAGTGACCTAGGGTATGATAGTACATTGCAACTCAACCCTAGGTTCTTGAATGTAAGGGTGAAAGGAGGATATACACCAAAACTACCAAAAATCAAACTATCCAAAAATCACCCTTTACATCAACAAACCAAGATATGAGGAATCAAGGCAGTCTAGATTAGGTATTAGAACAGGACAAAAGATCAATCAAAAGAAAACAAAAGACACTTCCATCATGTTCTCTTGCCAAAAAGGGTGCTCTTGGATGGATTGGATAGCGCCTTATTGTGAGGAAAGATATATCCTGTTGAAGGCTAAGATGTTGGAGTGATATAGCAAATGTTGGCTAAAGGCATGCGAACAAACATCTTTGTTTACCCCTGATTTGTTAAGTGCTTGAGCTATCGAGACACTCATAGTTTGTTTGCGGCTTGAGTTAGTCAAAGAGAAGAAGATGAGAGATAGAAGAGACGAGATGGGAATAGAAGAGTGAATCGTCTGTGCTTGCATACTGGATACTTCCTTCGTATTCCAGACTGCCTACATACCCTGTTTCCATGGGATCAAAGCACAGTATGATAGATGATGAGACATGATGATATGTAGTTCTAGGTTTTTATTGATGATGTGGGAGATAGATGATAGAAGAATGTGAGAAATGGATAAAGATGATGATGAATGAAGATTAGAAGAATTATGGAAGATGGAAGAGGTGTATCGCCCATGCCTGAATCTGAATACTTCCTTCGTACCCCAGATTGCCTACATACCCTATATCCATGGGATCAAGGCAGTAACAATAGAGATAAGATGTAGTTCTAATTGTCTTATTGATGGGATAATGATGAAGATGAATGGATTGATCTGGTTATGGATTGATGTGATTGGTTGAATGTTTGATGATATATGATATTATTGATGGGATTGGTGGAATGTTTGATGATATGTGATGTGGTTGAGATGTTTAGCGATGATGCTTTAGGTATCCAATCCAAAAACTAAGCACAAGCAAGTGCCCCCAGTGCGGGATGAATTAATGATAAATAAACAAGGCATTGCCCCTGTCAAGCAATAAACCAATGATTAATTGATTGATTAATGATGAGGATGATGATGGTAGTGTTGTTATTGTGGGGAATGATATATCCCTAGATCAACACAAGGATGTGGGAATGATATATCCCATTGATGATGATGATGATTGATTGATTTTGGTTCATGACAAGATTAGGATAAAGACCATTGAATGTGATATGATAATTTGACTTGATTGATTGACTTGATTGGTATGGATAAAGAATGACTTGCATTTGGATCATTGCTTGGAATTGACTTGATTAGAATGATTGGATGAAGATGATTGATTTTGATGATTTGAGAATTGCTATGAATGATTGATTTGATTTCATGATTTGATTGATGATGATTGGATTGATTTTTTGATTTTATTGCTTGGCTTTTTGTTGGCTATTTTATTTTTTTGTATTTTTTGGAATATTTTGATTTTTTTTTTTGTGTTTTTTGAAATGTTTTGATTTTTTTTGGATTTTGAATGTTTTGGGATGGCATTGGATTGCAAATTGGGGTAGCCTTTGTGTTAGATACTAGAGACAAGGGAAAACCAAGTCTAGATGCAAGGATCAAGGTAGGATGGATGGATAAAAGGATGGGTAATAGTAAATAGGATGGATGGCTCATGATAGATGGATGTGTAAAAAGGATAGGTCATAGTGGATGAGATGGAAGACTCATGATAGATGGATGGATAAGAGGATAGGCCATAGTGGAATGGATATATGCATCATAAGGGAGTTAGGATGTGATCTCCAAAGACTATGTCGCATAGGAATAACATGCCCCATTCTAGGTAGTGTAATTGGGATTTTTCATGACAAAACTTATGACGAAAGGATGACATGATGGATTAGTTGGGAAAGGATAAGGTATATCAAGAGATATCCAAAACATGTTTCAACATTTTTGCCCCTATATCTTTATCAAGATCAAAAGGAGGAAGGGAGGATGAATGGATAGGTATATGGGTGTAATGGATAAGGATGGTAGGATGGTATGTGTTGGGTGAATATTTTGTCGTTTAACTAACTAACAACAAAATGGTTATATCGCCATAGCTATGATGAAACAAAGTCTCTCCTCTCAGCAAGGGGAGGTTCCCTCTAGATGATGAATTATTTCTAATAAACAACTTTTAACACTTATATAAACTAGAACTATACTTGGGGTGTTTTCATTGCATCCTATTCTCTTTTTTCAGAATAGAAGTTTTTCTCTTCAAAATGATAACTTCGATAGAAATGATATTCAAGAACTTTTGAACTGAGACAAACCATAAAAACACAAAGTCTTCTATTGCTTGGCCTATTTCCCACAAATAAACTTGATTGAATTCAAATGTAGCTCAAAGTATCCACTCTCACCCAATGTGATATAACTAGATTGAACACAACAGTTTACAGCACAAAGTCTTAAACAATTCTATTCTCATAAATGTAAACACAAACTCCCGTAATGAGAAAATAGCACAAAGTCTATTTAACCAAAACAAGAACACTTCTCTCAATTTTCAATAAACTCCACGATTCCAGAAATGATTCAATATAATATAACACCAATGACATAAGAACACTGATATCATAAAACAATATGATTCAACTCAAAGTTTGATACTCAAACTTCTTGCTTATATTGATATTTGCTTGAAAATTTGATAAACATGAAAAGCTCAAAGTCTTGATATGTTTTCCAATTCAGCAGAGTTTCCTTACAATAGATAAAAGATGATAATTACAAAAGAGGCCCTCTTTATTTATAGGGAGAGGCCTGGAGAAAATTTAGGAAAAACCTAACTACTTTGACTTATTCAAAAATAGGAGTCCTTATGGACTTAGGACTTCCTAAGTTTTTACTTGTAATTACATCTGAGAAAAGTACATGAAAAAATGTCCAAAACTAAATGAAAAGTACATATGAAACTACACAAATATACTAAGGAAAAAATCAAATATGTCAACTCCCACTGTCATCCTTCTTTGTTGTCACTTCATACATTGTGATCACTTCTTACATTTCAATACTATCTGGTGCCAAAGTGTTGTTGGAGATTACTCTGGCCTTGGTGATTGCATCTTTGATGGTAGGGGTGACTTTCTCATGATCTTTCAACTTAACCTTCAAATTGTCTAGGGTTAATTGATAATCCATCAAGTTATCCAATGGATCGCTTGAGAAAGATTTTTCCTCAAACTCAACCTGCATCATCTTATTGAACTCCTATATCATTTCATCAACTGGAAGGAACTCATGATTATCATCAATCAATTTACACAGGATCTGCTCCAACTTATGCAAGAGACTTAGATCACTGTCATTACCTAGCCCTCACGCATCTCCTAGTTCTTTGATTAATTCATTCAAGATTTTGCTATGGTGGACTCGGCCTTCTTTTGTTGAAACATATGCCTCTCGATTTGCAACAAGGCCAAGTGAAACAAGAGTCTTCATTTTCATGCTTTCCCATTTTTCCAAACTAGAATCCAGATATTCAATATCCACAGAAAAAGAATCAATCAATTCATCTAATTCTGCTCTTAGCTTGGCCATTTTTGCTTTTCTTTCTACTGCTGTCTTCAAAAGTGAAACACCCTATGTTGACAATTTTTCTAAACATTCCTCTACAACCTTCCCTTTTGCTTGAGTCTTTTCAACTTTCTTGACCAAGGGATTTTCCACTATTACTTCCATAGGCTCTATAATTTCTGATGTCATTGTGATTTTCTGCAACACCATGGCTAACTGCTCAGCTTTTGATTTGTAGTATTCCTTATGTTTCTTCTCCTCATCATTTTTCTCTAGAAGAGATGTGGCAGTGACCTGGAAATCAGCTTTAATTCATTCATGTGTCAATTTTCCCAATTCCACCCTAGATATGACATAGTCATTCACATCAAAAGTATCTTTAGTAGCGTCAGGAGGAGGCTTGGCAATCTCTGCATATATGATACTCTTATCATCAATAAGCCTTTACATAGTCTTAGGATTCTTCTTTTGTGCCTTTGGCTTGGGAGTTAACAGTTTCCCCAAATCAATATCATCTGGTGATATCTCCTATTTCTTTCTCTTAGGGGTATAAGCTAAAAGCCATGGGGGAAGTATTGATGTACTTATATTCTAATCAGGAACCATTGGTGGGGTGGAAAGAACTGTACTTACACTATGGTAGCAACAATGGGAGGAGTATTGGTGAACACAACACCTGGTACATCCACATTAACGGCTTGCTCAGAACCCAAAACAAATTGCTCAAACATTGTAGAACCATCAATGTCATAAGAAGGGGATGACAAACTAGGAATAGATCTAGGAGAACGAAGAACATTATCAAAATTCACATTAGAATCATCAAAAATCATTTTGGAAGATGATGGAGACTCAAATGATTGAATGTGAATGGGTGACATTGGGGTTATAGGAGGATTAGGCACAAAAACTGAAATAGACACATTTAGATGAGGAGAAGAGACATCGGTATCCTGTAGCACATCTTCATGTGGAGACACAACTGTATCATGTACATTTTCCTATTCATCTTCTTCTTCCTTCTCCTACTCACCCTCATGGTATGATGTAGACTTATCCTCAACATCCATGTCTTCAACATTCATGCCTTCAGAAGCCGGTTCTTTAGCCTCTTGTTCTACATCAACTTCCATTTCTTTAGCAATAGATCCTTGCTCTGCTTCTCTAGCTTTGCTTCCTCTTGTCAAAAATTTGATCTTATGCTTAGAAGCCTTAGATATGCTAGGAGCATCATTCTTATTCTTGGTTCTCATCTCAACTTTCTTTCCCGTTTGGTCAAAAACTTCTTCCTCTGAACTGGTGATAAAATCCTTCAATGGTATACCTTTGCTTTGGAGCCACATGTTTGTATTAGCTAACACAAGCTCAAACCTTTTCCTTAAGGAAGTCAATTCCTTTTGAGACCATTGTATAGAAGGCAAGGGAGAATTAGCAACATTCTGATTGACATAGCTTGAATTGAGAACCTCTTCATCATCAACCATGTCCTCTAGAATATCAGCTAGACCCAAATAATCAATTTGGTCCAGAGATAACCTACTATAGTCTAGCTTTCTGATTTCCTCTTCTGTCCTCAGATAAACCCAGATGTCTTCAACCATTGGCTCATGAAATTGGGTCTTTCTTTTGAATTTATCCTTCACTCCCTTGTAATCAAACTTTGGTCTCCTCTTGAATTGCTTCATAGTTACCAATTACATTTTAGTTTCCATAGCCCTGGCTTTTGCTGCAGTTGAAACTGAATATCTCCCAATCTCAACGAGAAATCTAAAACTAGGCTTCTTTAACTCCATTTGCTTGTTATGGACAACAATCATTTGTCAACACAGCTCCATTAGAACCATTTTGTTAGAAGGAAATCTTGGCAACATATACGAATAGCCTTGGAAAGAGCCAACCCTTAAGTATGTGAAAGTTGGAAACTGAAGGAAAAAACAACCAAAACCATTTACTACTGACCATACTTCATCTGATACTCTTCTTTGTTCATAGCAAAGAAGGCATCATTTACCCTTCTAAAATGGTGGATTGAACCCTTCAATGTAAGTTGAGGATAATATTGATAAGCAGGAACAACCCTCCTATCCCCTTCTGATGTCAAGCCTGGGAAAATCCTCATTGAGGCTGCTATGTACACAAGATAGGAAGTCATATAGAATTTGAAGGTAGTATGTACCTTGATCAGTTGCTCATGGAGAGCATTGCTGATTGTTCACCCCAAAAGATAGCCTATTTTTCTTGAAGTATAATTTTGTTGAAAGGATACATCCATTCATGAAAAAGTGAGGAAGAAGCTAGTCCCCTTACTCTACTGAGAAGAGTTATAAGATCCCCCACTTCCTCAACAAAATCACTTTGGGGAAAGCTCCTTGGCCATCTGGACAAGTTTGACTTTGGAGTCTTAAGCCACTTGGTATTAATTACCTTCTTAGCTTTCTCAGTGTTCTTATCATATTCTTGCTAAGCAATAGTAAAATCAAGCTTCACAACATCAATAGAAGTGGGACACATGAAAACTTTATCAACAAATTTTGGATCTAGTCTCATGATTACATTACCCCCTGCATCTACTACTGCCCTAGTATCTTTGTTGTAGAAATGAACACATTGAAGAACAAACTCTGTATTATGTGTTGCCACTGGAAATGAAGACACTAGGTGAATATTGCTCTTGACAATCTTCTACATAAGAGGGCTGGGGTTATCTAACTTAGTCCTCTCTACAAACTCAATCATATCCACATGACCGATCTCTGTGTCTTGAATATCATCAACATTTGAAGTGACCGAAGTGATCGGGAAAATGCCTTGATACTTGTACTTCATTGCTTTTACTTTCTTCAGAGACAACTCAGTCATTTGGAAAAATAACTCCTTCAGATGAAGACCTCGACAGCTTGCAAGAGAAACTGCAACAATAAATCATGATCATGCAGTTAGGGGAAATACTGGTAATTTTGGGAAACTGCATGTTGACGATCATGATCACATGAGTGAGCTTGAAAGGGATAGAGTGCAAGCGGGTCAGAAAAATAGAGGAAAGCGGGCTCAGGATAACAATTTAAAAAGTTTTCCAGAGTTAGAAAAATCTGAGGGAGTGAATGCATGGGCGGCAAAATTTGCCTCTTCTACATGTCAAGGGGAATTGCAAATGTTAGGGCAAAATTTTTTTCTGCTCCTGCAAGTAGGTCAAAATGTTTGCAAAGGTAAGATGTATGAGCGGTTAATTTTACGCTTTCGCATGAGGGGGACATCATCACATGTTCGAGCAATGATTTTTGTTGACTCAACATGTTGCAAGGACTTTCTTTTCTGTGTGAGGGTGGCAAAATTTGCTGACTTAACAAAACATTCGCATCGGTGGCAACAATTGTCGACTTGACACAAACAAGGTTTTAGTTTCCATGCTTAAGTGGTTAATTTTACCGCTTTCCCATGTTTAGGGTAAGTTCGATCGTTGAACATATTTCATCATGTAGGGACGAAGAAATTTGCCATCCTCAGACAATGGTGGGTTTGACAAGGTAAAAATGTATCAACGGAGATCTATGCCACCGATACATTCCATCTAACACACAAATGCTAAACCTCAGACGAGAAACAAAAACAAAGAAAACATTCAACAAAAACAAATCTAATTTTGACAAGGGACAAAAATGCCGACTTAAAACGTCGCAGATCTTTCAATGTAGACAAGGGTTTTGAAATAGAAAATAAAAGAACGATTTTTAAACACACACACAAACCCCAAAAGAAAAAGAAAACACGAATGGAAAGAATGAAAGCTTACCTCTGGCTGAAAAATTAAAACCCTAGATGCCAAAAATCTCCACAATCCGCTCGAACAGAGTTACAATGTCAGCTTGATGAGTGGAAGGTTAAGAGCGTAGGTAGAATAGAAAGAAAAATAAAATACAAATGATTTAAAATGCATTTAAACTTAAAATGAAACTCAAAAATGAAATTAAACGCCACACGAGTTAGACTGCAGTAGAATTTAATACGTGCTTCAAGAAATCCAAGAAATAAATGACTCGAATAGACAATTGGAAATAAGGAGACCACACACGAGGAATGGGACGACTCGCCTCAATTTGCAAACTTAGAGTGTAGGTTACGAAATAAACAAGTTTCATAGGGGTCATCCTACAAAATGAGCTCAGCATATTTTGAGGACAACAGTATGGAAATGGTATGATGGGATAGATATTTTGGATGAGACAATGTGCCCCCAAGTGTAAGCAACATAGATAATCAACCTACACATGATGCCTTTTTGCCAAGTTTTCAGCATGGTACTTATCCAAGGCTCTTGTTTACCAGGTTTTCACTGTTGGGCGAAAGGATTTCTCTTTACTTTTTTTATTTTTTTTAAAATTATTTGGATAGGGTGATGAGTGCCAAATTGCACTCATGAAATACATCTTTTTGCCTCTCTTTTCCCCTCCCTCAGTTCATCTTCCTAGTGTCTGCACCCAAATAAGTTAACAAGATTGTTCTATTTTATGATTAATTAAGATAGATTACTTAAGATTAGAATTTCTGATTAAGTGACTAATGTGCGTGGAATTGATGGAAAAATGCAGAACTTCTCTCTCTTTTTGAATCAATAGGTGTAGGTGCCAGGAATAGCAATTTTGTGCATCTCCGGAGATCGTCTTCAATGATCTCCGGAGACAATAACAAAGAACCATGACACCTGAAGTTTTGAAGATATGGGGAATGCCTCTCCGGAGCTCTGCGAGAGTCTGGAGTATCCCCAGAGCTGCAGACAGGAACAACTATCTCCAGTGCCTCCTAAGAACAGGGCATGTTTCCAAGCAGAGCTGCCGACTAGACACTTTCAGCAGCAATCTTAATACCCCTCACTTCACTCAAATCATCACCTGAGTGGTAAAGGGTCAACTATTAGTTAAACTGCTGAAGTTTTATCTTTTCAAAGATTTTGCATGAGTTATGAATTGAACTAATCCAATATCCTTATTTTCAGGGCTTTGATGCCCAAGTGTATTAAGACTTAAACTTAGACCTCTGAGTGGACTTCTGTTCCACTCAAGTCTACCTTTCTTGCATGGTGATTTTTCATAAGTTAGACAGTTAAGTACAATAAAGAGATGGTGTCATCTCAAAGAAAGACTGGTAGATAAGTTCAGTGATATATCATCACTCATTTTTTTAGATATATACTCTCAGAAATAGTAGAAGAACAACAATGATAAAATTATTCTGACTCTTGGAGGTCTCAGTTCTGTGATAGCCATATTTTCATGAATGCAAAAATGAATGAATTGGACTGAATTTAGTTGTGATCATCTTTTGTGCTGATTTCCTGCTATAGCCTTCAATGTCAAGGGTGTGGAGCAAGGGCCCACTCTCACCACTCAGGGAGGAGGCTAGTACCACTATTTTATTGTTTCAGTTTTCTCTTATAAAGGTGTTTCATGTTTTAATAGATAGATGCATGTTATTGTTTCTTTGCTTGAAGTAAATTTCCTATTTTATTCTGTTTCTAGCATTCGTTACATTTATTCAACAAGCAGATAGATTAATCTTTTTTTTTTAATTAGGATTAGTTATAAACTGGTAAACTATAGAATCCCTAGTTGCAGACAGCCATGGACACAGCCCTGGTTTTTGACATCTAAAAATAGATTAAATGATGAGGTACAGCGACACCTTGTCATTTTTGGCACCATTGCCGGGGATAAGTTAGTGTTAATTAGGGACACTGAGTTAAAACAATTTTTAGAATAGATCTGTATGGTTAGAGCTAGAGATCTAAAATGAAGATATATTAAGCAGACACCCCAACAACACACCATAGGGGAAAGCAGTGAGATGGTACAAAATCTTGTTGAAGAAGGAAACCTAGACCTTAATTTGGAACCTACACTTCAAAACAACAATCCCTTAGATCCTCCAGACATTCCACTTGCCAATTACATCCAGGAATTACAACAAAAAGTTGAGGCAGATCCTTTGGTAGAACCTAATTTCCTAGAGCCTCAGGAAGAGGAACCAGTACTAAACATGGAAAATGATAATCATAGGGAAGAGGAAAATCAGGCTCCAAGAACCTTCTCTTATCCTATTGTTTTGGCTGCTGGAGACAATGCTCCTATGAAAAATATCTCACCAGCACATCTGCCAAATTTCAAAGGACTTTCTTCTGAGGATCCAGATCAGTTCTTGTTTGAATTCAAAGTAGTCTGCCAAACTTATGATTATGGATCAGATAACTAGAAACTCAAACTGTTCCCTTCAACCCTGAAAGATTCTGCAATGAGATGGTTTATGGGTTTACCCCAGGATTCTATCCATTCTTGGGATCAAATGGAAACAGAGTTTTTGGAAAAATACCAAGATTATTGCAGATCCAATAATAAAAATGAAGAATTGTTTAAAATTAGGCAGGGGGACAAAGAATCCTTAGAAGACTATGTGGATAGGTTTAATTTTGCCTTGAGAAGGTATGGCAATCCAGTGGATCACTCCTTGGCCAGAACCCTATTTATAAAAGGATTGGATAAAGAATCAAAACAGGCACTGGACCTAATGGGAAAAGGGAACATTAACAAAATGGAAATACCTGATATAGAGGAACTCTGCAGGAACTATTCCAGAACCCAAGATGGAGTAAGGTCATCCAAAATTTTTAAAGGGAAGAATGAAATAGGACAGTTGATGGAGGAAATTGCAAATCTAAAAACAAACATTCTGGTCCAACTAAATACCACATTGGATGGGATTCAAGCAAAAACCAAAATAACTGATTAAAACAGAGCAACTGAACCGCTCTCCATCTATTGTCCTAGGTGTCGAAATAAACACCTGTTGAAAGAATGCCCCTTGGACAAATCAGAGATTTGTCAGATCTGTGATAGGGAACATCATACCAGTCAGTGTAGTCAACTTCCAGCCTTGAAAAGATTGAGTAAAAAGAATGCTGTGATAGAAGAGGAGTTGAACTATGTGGGACAAAAATAAATTGGGAATTTCCCTTATAATCAGTATCCAAACCAATCCTCTTACAAGGGTCCTTCTAATTGGGGAAATAATCAGTGGAATCCAACTTGGCATGGCCCTCAAAATAATCCTCCTTGGGGACAGCAGGATTGGCCAAGTCAACATTGGCAAAACCAAAACTGGCAAAATCAGCCTTGGGGAAATCAACAATGGCCACCACAGTTTGGACCACAAAACATGCAACCTCAATGGGGTCCTCAATAGGGATATCATCAACAATACCAAGGACAACCTAGATGTTTCCAACCTCAACAACATGCTTTACTAACTGGATCCTCCAACACACAGGGTCAAACACAAAATGAACCAGTTAGTCAACCACCTTTACCAGCTCAGCCTATACCAAACCCACGGAATAAATAGGGAGCAGCTGTCTACATGACAGAGCAAGAAAATCTGGCTAGAATTAATGCTATATATTTAAATAATCTCCAGCTGCGTTTTGGGAAAGCATTCCCAAGACCTTCTCCTCCAACTATAGTTAAAATAACCAATGAAGAGGAACCTAAAAATCCATCCAATCAACCCCCAGAGGAGATTACTAACGAAAAAGTGCTAGAAAAATCATCTACAGACAACTTTAGAGTTATTTCTAAAAGGCCGGCTCCGGAGAACAGTCTTGAACACAATTCTGATAAGAGCTCCAGAGATGCTCCGGAGATGGAAAAGCTAGCACCATACCCAGAACAGCTTAAACAAAATGCTCCCCAGAGAAAGATTCCACAAAAACAAATCCAAACCAATCTGGAATTAGAACTTTTACAAGAAATCAAGTAGGTAAACATTGAAATTCCTCTTCTCCAGGCAATCAAAGATGTACCGGAACTAAATCAGTTCATTAAACAGTATTGTATCAAAACACAGGGCAGAAAGAAAAGCTTTCCCTCCACAATACAAGTGGAAGGAAAAGTAGTGGATCTATTGATGGGAGAAATTCTCCTCCCAAAATATGGAGACCCTAGAAATCCTATCATAACTGTTTTCATCTTGGGGGTAGAAATTTCAAATGTTCTGGTTGATTGAGGAGCAGCAATTAATGTGATGACAGTTCATACAATGGACAGGTTAGCTCTATCAGGTATCCAATCCACAACTACAATTCTTCAACTTGCTGATCAGTTAGTAGCTATTCCAAAAGGAGTAATCACTGATGTACCTGTTGTGATAGATTCATGGGAATTCCCAGTGGATTTCTTAATACTAGAACCTAGAAACCAAAGAAATGCTTATCTACTGATTTTAGGAAGACCATGGCTGGCTACTGCAGCAGCATCTATTGATTGTCGAACTAGAGATATGGTCATTTCTAATGGGATAGATCTAAAGAAAATATCTCTGTATCCTCCAGCTAAACCATCGATGCATTACACAGGAAGAGTATGGGTGGATGAACCAGAGAACATGGACAACAGTGCCTCATTAGCTATGGTAACCATTAGGGAACATCTGGGAGAATTAGAAGAAGAAGTATACTACGATACAATAGAAGACTTCACTCACATCCTAATCAATAAAGATGTGATGGAACTCGCCCAAGATCCTCAGAGAGAACTTCTTATTTCTTCTCATTGTACCCTTGCCAACATTATTCCTTATGGGGAAACCTTCTACAGGGACTTAGCCACCTTCCACATGTTACTCCCACATTCTTGTCCTCTCAATACCATGACACCAATGTATGGAACCACCACATCGATGGATCGAATCACAAAACAGGTCATGATTCTGCCAGGGAAAACACTTAATATAAATACTCAGTTAACAGCAAGTCAGGAAGAAAAACTTATCCAGCTTTTGGTCTCCCACTCAGCATCTTTTGCCTGGGAATACCAAGATATGAAAGGCATACCTCCTGAGATCTGTACCCATCATATCTACACTGAGGATATTAAACATGTCAGGCAACCACAAAGAAGATTGAATCCTGCTTTAAAGAACATTGTCAAAACTGAAATAGAAAAATTACTTCAGGCAAGGTTCATATATCCAATCTCAGACAGTCAATGGGTCTCACCCCTTGTCATTGTGCCTAAAAAGAATGGGAAATGGAGGGTGTGTATTGATTATAGAGAACTCAACAAGGCCACAAAAAAGGACTACTTTCCCTTACCATTTATTGACCAAGTTTTGGACAACCTTGCTGGGAGAAAGTATTTTTCTTTTCTAGATGGATTCAGTGGGTATAATCAAATTCAAGTAGCACCTAAAGACCAAGACAAAACCACCTTCACATGCTCTTGGGGAACTTTTTCTTACAAAGTTCTTCCCTTTGGGCTATGCAACGCCCCAGCTACATTTCAGAGACTGGTTCTAGCTATTTTTGCTGAACTGGCTAATGAATGCATGGAGGTCTACATGGATGACTTTACTATGTATGGGGATAACTTTGAGGAAGCTCTCACAAACCTTGGAAAAGTACTAAAATGCTGTGATAAAAATCAACTGTCCCTTAGCCATGAGAAATGTTTTATGATGGTGGAGGAAGGAATTGTTTTGGGACACCACATTTCAGAAAAAAGGATTAGAGTGGATCAAAACAAGATAGAAGTAATCACACAGTTGCCTTCACCCAAAAATCAGACTGACATCAGAAGTTTTCTGGGTCATGCAGGCTACTATAGGAGGTTCATAGAAAATTTTAGTAGAATAGCTACCCCCTGTTTACCCTGCTTAACAAAGAAACAGAATTTTTGTGGACAGAAGACTGTCAATCAGCATTTGAAACTTTGAAGGAGAAGCTTACTGTCACACCAGTCTTAAGGGGACCTAATTGGACTTTACCATTTCACATACAAACTGATGCTTCAAATGAATCCATTGGGGCAGTTTTAGGACAAAAGGAGGAAGGAGAAAGTATGCATGCCATTTATTACATCAGCAAAAATATTACCCCTGCAGAAAGAAATTATACAACAACTGAAAAAGAATTCTTGGTAGTTATCTATGCTATAAACAAATTTAGGTATTATATCATTGGATATAAAATATTTGTGCACATTGATCATGCAGCTATCAAGTACCTAATGAATAAACCAGTAGTAGGTGCAAGGATCATTAGGTGGTTATTGCTATTGCAAGAATTTGATATTACCATAGTTGATAATCTAGGGAAGTTTAATTTGGTTGCTGATTTTCTGTCAAGATTGCATACAGGAGGAGAAGACCAACCAGTGGAGGACAAATTCCTAGATGAACATCTTTTTGCCATGTCCACTACTGCACCTTGGTTTGCTGACATAGCTAATCTTTTAGCTACAGGCTTGTATCCATCTCATTTTACTTCAAAGCAAAGAAAATGTTTAGTTAAAGAAAGTTTATCCTACAAATGGTTGAATGGTTTACTATTTAAATGTGGTCCTGATTTCATTCTACGCAGGTGCTTAATAGTTGATGAGACTTTTGATGTGTTGAGAGCATGTCATGATGAACCATCTGGTGGCCACTACTCTTTCCACAGGACAGTCCACAAGATCCTTGGAGCTGGTTACTACTGGCCTTCTCTTCATAAAGACACAAAGAAGTATGTGCAGCACTGTGACCAGTGCCAAAGGATGGGGCAGCCAACCTTTACCCAGGAAATGCTACTACATCCTCAAGTCATGATGGAACCGTTTGAGCAATGGGGTCTAGACTTTGTGGGACCAATTTCACCACCATCATCAGGCAAGGAGTATATTCCAGTGTGCACAGACTATGTTACTTAGTGGGCTGAGGTTCAAGCATTACAATTTGCAAGAGAAGAAAAAGTTGCTGATTTCCTCTACAACAAAATTTTCTTGAGATTTGGAGCCCCAAGATCAATAGTTTCAGACAGGGGACCTCAGTTTACTTCACAAGTAATCAAGGCATTCACAGATTTATACCAAGTCAAGCACGAAAAATCTTCACCTTACCATCCTCAAGCAAATGGGCAGGTAGAAGTAACTAATAGAGAACTTGAGAATATTCTAACAAGGACAGTGGCAATGAACAAAAAAGATAGGGCTAGTAGATTACCTGAAGTAGTTTGGGCTTACAACACCACTTGGAAGTCCACAACAAAGTTTTCACAGTATGAATTGGTTTATGGGAAAAAGCCTATATTATCTATAGAATTTGAACTCCAGACACTTAAAACTGTATTGGATGTTGGTCTGCCATTATCTATAATTCAGCAGAACAGAATTCTTCAGCTCAATGAGTTGGATGAGATTCAGACAAAAGCCATTCAGCAAACAGAACTGGTTCAATACCAGAGGAAGCAATGGCATGACCAACACATTAAGAGGAGGACATTTTAATAAGGAGATTGGGTTCTTCTTTATGATTCTAAATTCAAAGAATTCAAGGGGAAATTACAGACTCACTGGCTGGGTCCTTATCAAATAAAGGACGTGTTTAAAAATGGAACTGTATTATTGCAACCGATTAATGGGAGCACAGACACATTTCTAGTAAATGGTCACCGAATCAAGCTCTACAAAAGGCCATCTACTAAAGAAAAGTTTCTGAATAATCTGTGTTTTGATACAGGGGATACCTCCTCTGTCACAATGTTGGATTGAATTATTCTAAAAAAAAAAAAGAGGTTGAAAACCAGCAATGGCTGCCTTATAAAAAAAAAAGAGAGAGAAAGATGGAAAACCAGCAAATGGCTGTCTTTCTCGACTAAGGGAGTTGAAAACCAATAAAATGGTGGTTCCCTTCTTCAGGGCAGTTGAAATAATTAAGCTCCGGATATGATCAGATACCAGAAGTTGGCCCAATGCATCTCCGGCGCTTCTCAAGCGGGAACACCTCTGGCGCTTTCCAATTAGGAGCACCTCCGGTGCTTCTCCAACGGGAGCACCTCTGGCATTTTCCAATTAGGAGCACCTCTGACGCTCTATTAATAACATCGTCAATCTCCATAATAAGGGAGGGACCCACCTCTCTAGGTAAAGTAGATAAATCATATGATGAGGTCGTCATGACTCATCCTCTACTTCATCACAAAGATTAATTAAATTAGAATAATAATAATTGGCAGGAGTGTGCGAGCCGGCGCTGACATCACCTAAGGGCGCAGATTTTCAAGCCACTCAGCGCAATGATTGCAGGTCGCGTGCAAGTGGAAAGTGGACGTCATCTTAAGCCGCTGCTCAATTGCCATGACGCGTGTAGTTTCCAAAGCCATGTACATCACCTCATCATTAAAACTGATCCAAGTACATCTATTTTTAATTAATCATTATTAGTAACTGTCTTGTCTTTCTGTTTTGGGTGCTGCCACGATGACACGTCCTTCCGCCGTCATTTCCTTCTTCACATCCAAGCATGCCGCCATCTGTGCCTTAATGCCACCTTACCTACGAAGTGCCTTATTAGTCTGCTACATTTATGGCTACCTTGGTCCCTTAACCCATCTGCATAAGCCTGGCCTGAAAAAGATAGCATCCCTCATTCAAACCTCCGGAATAGACTAAAGCATAAGGTAAATTAAACAATTCTCTGGAGTCTACAGAGTAATTTGAACAATACTCTGGAGCCCACAGAGATAAGAGGGAAAGATAGAATGTAGATTGGGGAGGTAAAAGAATAAATACAGAAGGTGGCATCAATTCAACAATGGGAGTCAAGAAAAAGTCTGAGCCAGAAAATATTGCGGGTCTTCTGAAGGATGCAGCTACAACAAACATTTTAAGGGCTGCTGGATGGTTAGATTTCCTAGACAAATTTGAAGGGTTTCAAGAGGATATTGTGGATGAATTCCTTAGGAATTTAAGAGACAACCAGACAACTGTGAGAGGAAACCAAATCAATCATCTCTCCTCAGCAACTATCAGCCACATTTTTGGACTTCCTGAACAAGGTGAGAGGTTCTACCACCTGAAAACATTATACACTGATTTAATTAGAAATTTTTCTGTTCGTGGTGAACCTACTATTCAATTACATACAAATAAGAATGAAGTCAAAGGAATTTTGAGGTCCACACTCCTAAACCCTTGGGCATCTATTGCTACCTGGTTAATGAAGTACTTTACTTGTGATGGCCAATTCTCTATAGTTTTAGGGCCAATAATGAAAATGCTAATTTTTCTAAGACATGGAAATAGGCACCCTGAGTATACCATAAATATCCCCAATTTCCTGTATTCTGCCATCAGGGCAACTGCAAAGAGATATCAGCAGAATAAGGGACCCATGAAACATCATGGCCTCATCTTTTTGCTAGTCAAGCACCACTTCCTATCTCAGGCTAATGGAGAAGAACTATTGCAAAACTTTCTTGAGCACAACCCCTAGGTCAGAGAACTAGAGATAGCACAACCAGAAGGTGAGAGTTCTCCTTCTCACCAAGATGAGGAAACTGAGCCTTCAGCCTCCTCCACAGCTGTTCACAAAGGGAAGTCACCCTCACAAGAGGCCACTTCATCTGCAACCCCTGTTCCTGATAAAAAGAGGAAAGGCAAACAAATTGCAGAACCTGCTCCTACACGACCCCTATACATGACTCGGTCAGTCAGGCAAAAGATGACTCTACTTGAGGAATCTTGGCCTAAGGAATTAACAGAGGAAAAGTCAGGGCAGGGAATTGAGGAAAAGTGGTGGGCTAAAGAACCATCCCATGATTCAGATGAGATCCCTCTGGTTAGGAAGAGGAAGCAAAGTGAAAATTCTCTAGCACCATCTGTTCATGTGGAGTCAAGTCTAGTTTCAATACCACCATGCACTCCGGAGACAGGAAACTTACAAACTTTTACTATCTCCTCAGATTCTGAAGAAGGGGGACCTGCTCCGGAGGCACCGGCCCCACCTTTGCTCTGGAGAAGCAAAAGGAAGAGACAACTCTCACAAGTTTTGAAGGATACTGCGCTGCTCGCTGAGGCACTCCTAGAATTGAGAACATGTGAGGATAAAGCTGGGCCTTCATCAGTGCCAGCAACAACAGAGGATCCTCAGGACAGGAAGACTAAAGAAGGAGAAACAGGGCAAATGGATACATTAGGAAGAGCAGGGCAGATGGCCATGGATAACATTGATAATTAGCCAACAGCCATAGAAATAGAGGTAGAAACTCTATCTCATCCCTCTGACCAAGAGGATATAGAAATCTCAACAGAACAACAATTGATGGAAGAAAAAGAAAAAGAAGCAACACAGAAGGTTTCTGAGCTCACCATGGCCAAAGACAATGGCCTCACAATAATGGCGGCACTGATTGAAAAGGTACAAAGCCAAGATAAACAGTTAACTTGGGCCAATAATAGCCTAGATGACCAAGAAGAATATATTCAAGAATTGTCTGGCCCAAGGGCAACCAATGAGCAAGAAATTCAAATAGACGCCTATGTGGGTCCAATCCCCATTGACATTCCCAAAGCCCTGTTTCATTGGGAGAAAAGGTGTAGAGAATTTGAGGCCTCCAAGCTGATGTTGCAGTTACAAAGGGTAGTCACTGCCAGAGCAGAAAGAATAGCAACTTTGGAAGGCAAAATCATTAAAATGGCCTCCCTTTCCTCAGAAATTCTATCCTGCAGGCCTCCAAGTGCTAGCTATTCAATGTTCTTACAGGAGAGGGTACTGCAAAGGAAACTCTCCTTAGTCCTATCTGACATAACTGAGGATACCGAAACAATAGAAGGATTCATGGTAGCTTACACCAGGAGCAATGATGAGGACAAAAACTTCCTATGTGAATTATACCTGCATGGATTCTGTATTAATGATATAGCCTTCCTTATTAATCACTTTGTGGGAGAATGCCAGCTTAAGGCATTCATGTCCCTAATGAGAAACCACCAGATCTGGAATGAAAGGATGGAAGATCATCTTCAAAAGGATTTAAAAACAAATCTCTTCATCAGGAAAGAATCTCCCAATCCTTTTGCTCTTCGGACCCAATTCAGGTCCCTTATCTATCATCCTGCAAATGCAACCAGAATGTTGCCATTATACCTAAAAAGTTTGTAGGAATGCTCCATTGACTTTGGTCTTTTTATGGTTAATTCAGCACATTCTGTACTTGTTGTAGCAAAGAGGAGATGGAATATTTTGACCCCAGAGCAGAAACTTAGAAAGGTGGTCACCCCTGCAAACCTAAGATTATTCATGCGAAAGGCAAAGTTAATATCCAAACTGATGGATACACATAAACAGGAATGGATAGGTGGATAGTTCAGGCCCCCTCTAATAGTTGAACCACTCCCTGTCTGGGTAGATCAGCTAGAAGATGAAAAATTGAAGAACTGGTTAAAGCAAGTTGATAAGTACAAAGGAAATGGTAACACCAACAGAACCACTTGGACCACCTATCTCCAGGATTATAGACTGACTGACAGGCTGCTTCACCAAAATAAATCCAGAATGTGAAAAGCAAGAGGACCTGCCAAACCTTAGGTATGGGGGGATGATGAGTGCCAAATTGCACTCATGAAATACATCTTTTTGCCTCTCTTTTTCCCCTCCCTCAGTTCATCTTCCTAGTGTCTGCACCCAAATAAGTTAACAAGATTGTTCTATTTTATGATTAATTAAGATAGATTACTTAAGATTAGAATTTTTGATTAAGTGACTAATGTGCGTGGAGTTGATGGAAAAATGCAGAACTTCTCTCTCTTTTTGAATCAACAGGTGTAGGTGCCAGGAACAGTGATTTTGTGCATCTCCGGAGATCGTCTTCAATGATCCCCGGAGACAATAACAAAGAACCATGACACCTGAAGTTTTGAAGATATGGGGAATGCCTCTCCGGAGCTCTGTGAGAGTCTGGAGTATCTCCGGAGCTGCAGATAGGAACAGCTATCTCCGGTGCCTCCTAAGAACATGGCATGTTTCCAAGCAGAGCTGCCGACCAGACACTTTCAGCAGCGATCTTAATACCCCTCACTTCACTCAAATCATCACTTGAGTGGTGAAGGGTCAACTATTAGTTAAACTGCTGAAGTTTTATCTTTTCAAAGATTTTGCATGAGTTACGAATTGAACTAATACAATATCCTTATTTTTAGGGCTTTGATGCCCAAGTGTATTAAGACTTAAACTTAGACCTCTGAGTGGACTTCTGATCCACTCAAGTCTACCTTTCTCGCATGGTGATTTTTCATAAGTTAGACAGTTAAGTACAATAAAGAGATGGTGTCATCTCATAGAAAGACTGGTAGATAAGTTCAGTGATATATCATCACTCATTTTTTTATATATATACTCTCAGAAATAGTAGAAGAACAACAATGATAAAATTATTCTAACTCTCAGAGGTCTCAGTTCTGTGATAGCCATATTTTCATGAATGCAAAAATGAATGAATTGGACTGAATTTAGTTGTGATCATCTTTTGTGTTGATTTCCTTCTATAGCCTTCAGCCTCAAGGGTGTGGAGCAAGGGCCCACTCTCACCACTCAAGCAGGAGGCTAGTACCACTGTTTTATTGTTTCAGTTTTCTCTTATAAAGGTGTTTCCTGTTTTAATAGATAGATGCATGTTATTGTTTCTTTGCTTGAAGTAAATTTCCTATTTTATTTTGTTTTCCAGCATTCGTTACATTTATTCAACAAGCAGATAGATTAATCTTTTTTTTTAAATTAGGATTAGTTATAAACTGGTAAACTATAGAATCCCTAGTTGCAGACAGCCATGGACACAGCCCTGGTTTTTGACATCTGAAAACAGATTAAATGATGAGGTACAGCGACACCTTGTCATAGGGTAGATGGATATGGATAAGAGGGACTCAAGTGTCTAGTTCCATGAAAGTGATATTGTCCCACTAAAGATGGATGTCATCGCATGGACCATGTCAAGTGGTGTTATGAGCATCGATGTTGATAAGGAATTTCATGGATAAAAGATGGATTAGGTAGAGAGTGGATTATGAAAGGTAGAATGGATGGTTCATGCAAGGATGGATGGGGGATAATGGATTATGCATGGAACCCTAGTGGATTATGAATGGAAGGATAGGGGATAGTGGATGAAAAGCTTATGCAAAAGCATGGACCATAGGAATAAAAGGGGGATGATATGTAGGATTGACATGATATATGGGTGGATTGGATTGGTATGCATAAGTGTGGTAGAATGAAAGGGAAGCATGACCAATGGTTGCACACACCATGATAAACATTGAAGCTTTTGATGGGAAGGTGGTGTAGGAAGTAATGACAATGTTTGCTTATGAGATGGATGACTTAGTGATTTAGGTACCCACATAAACTTAGTATTTTTATGATTTTTGTTTTTCTTGTGGGATTTTTGGAATTTTTGAATGGAATGGGAATTTTGGATGGAAGGGGATGGTTGGGATTTTTGAGACATGGATATGGATGCCTCATTTGGCTTGCTTGATTTTTGCTTAGGGACCCAAACCATTTTAGTGGACTTTTCTTTTGGAGGTATGGGCTTAGGTATCTTTTTAGATGGATTTTTCTTTTGCCCTTTGCATTTATGCCCTAAGGCACGAGGATTTGTGTGATTTTTGGTATTATGAAAGGAGGCATCCAAATTTTTATTTTTGAATCCCATGGGTTTGGTGGAATGAGTGGAAGCTTTATGTTTAGACAATATGTGCATTTGTTGATCATGATTAGGAATGTAAGGGAAATTAGGAGTTGGAAGTAGTGGAGGTAAATTGGATGGTGGAAGGTGTATGGTCACATGTGTTTGACACTTGTAGGATGATGGAGGGATGAACACATATGTTTTGTGTGGATGAAAGGATTTGCGATAGAAGGTGGACTTAGGGTGCATGAAGGAATTACCAACATATTTAGATTGTTTACCTTGACAATTCATGTTTTGGAGGATGTGATGGACTATAGGACTTGGTGTAGTTTGGAAACTAGACTTGAGCTCATTATTCAATGGATAAGGTGAGGTGGTAGACAATGGTTGTTGTTGTCCTAAGGAAGAGCACTCATGGATGAAGGTTGATAAACCAATAAGACATGATGGTGGATTTGAAATGGGGTCGATGGTGGATGTGGAAGGACCATTAGGATCTTGATTATGTTCATTTAGATCCAAGCTAGATTGGTTTGATCATCTATGTTTTCTTGGGAACCAAGTGTCTCATCAAGGGGATTAGATGTTGCAGAATCATGGATAGGACTAGATGGAGGATGGATTAGAGAAATTTGGATATCTTTCTCATGGATGGGTATGGGATTATGAATAAGATCAAGGTACTCATGGATAGCTTCTTTATAGGTAATATCATCTTGATCATGGAAAAGATAAATGTTATGGATGGGTTGCATGGAAAGGATTTGATCTTGATTAGAACAAGGGTGTGATGTTTCCACATGCTTAGGATTATGTTCTTGGCATACCTCTTGACTTTATTGAATGGAAGTAGAAGTGGGAGACTCTTGGAGAGGCTTGATAGACTCTAGATGGTCAACAACATGAGAGTCTAATGGATCTTGACTTGGACTCATGGTGGGAGATTCTTGGAGAGGCTTGATATACTCTAGATAGTCAACAACATGAGAGTCTAATGGACCTTGACTTGGACTCACGGTGGGAGACTCTTCAATAGGCTCAATGGGTTGTGGACTACATGAAGGGATTGGAGGAATAGGCATGGTGTTTTAAGGTTCTTTGAGAGGATCAAGGATTGATGTTTGACATGGAGATTGTTTATTCCTTGCTAATGGCCATTGGATCACATCCTTTGCAAGTGTATGGGTGGATGGAAAATATAATGGGTGGATAATGATGGTGGATGGTGTTGTGAGCTTAGGATGAGGAGATGGAATGATGATGATATTGGACATATTAGGATTTGGATTGGATGGAGGGATAATGTGTTTGGATGGATTAGGATTAGGATTGGGCACAATCTTACCACAATTTATGAGGTTTTTGATTAATCTCTTAAGTGTGGCACAATTGAGTGTCGTATGGCCCCTAACCCTATAGTATGCACAATAATCATTTTCATTATACCAATGGGGTTTAATGTAGATTTCTCCAAAGGGTTTTATCAATGGCAGCTCAATCAAATTTGCTTGGACCAATTGTTGTACAGTTATCTCCAAGGGATCCTTTTGTGGAAGATTGGGAGAACATGGTGATGAAGGTAATGAAGAGATTGATGGATTAGAAGGTTGATGGATCAATGGAATAGGAGTAAGATGACATGGCGGTGTTGGTATAGGACTAGTAGGCTCATGTTTGATCATTGGAGTGGATGGTGATGGAGAGTACTCATAGGATACATAATCTAGATTAGTATTTCCATTGTCAAAGGATATTACGTCTTGTTGCAAAGGCATTTGATCTTGTTGCCAAGGTGGACTTAGTTCTATCAATGGTGCTTGACGGTCTTGGTGATTAGGTGAAATGGTGGGATAGGTAGATAAAAGGTCTTGGGGTATGGATTGATGTGGATGGTTGATATTGGAAGAAACAGGGTATGGTGATACAAAATTGATATGATATGTGGATAAAAGAGATTGGTATGAAGTGGGATAAGTTGATGTGGAATTGATATGATAGGTGGATGGACTAGGTTGATATGAAGTGGGATGAGATGATGTGGGGCTGATTTTATATGTGGATGGATTAGATTGGTATGACGCAGATGGATATGACATGTAAGGTTGAGGTGGCATTGATTAATAGTGAATAGATGAAGGATAATGTGCTTTTTGGGTTTGACAAGTGGCTATGAAGTGTTGGGCTTGGGCTATGAGGTGTTGTATTTGAGGTAATTGGCTTGTCTGAAGTTGAGGTTTTTGGATGAAGGTTTGTAGTTGTTGAATGAATCGTTGGTTTAGGGGTTGTGGTGCTTGGTAAATCTTTTGGAGGTCTTGGAATTGAGGTGCTAGGTCTTCTAATGTTGACATGTTTTAAGGCTTAGGACACTTTTGACAAGTGCTTGACTTAAGATTTGGATGATGATATTCAGGATTTGGCTAGAAATGTGATTTTGAACCGGATAGATGAAGATAGTCTATAAGTAACTAGAGGCGAGGCTGAATGCAACAAAGGCCATTGGCAATAGCTCAAAAGTGACTAGGAATAAGCCAAAGGTGATTTGCTATTCATCAAAGGTGAGGATGTACAGCTCAAAGGTGACTATCTGCAACTCAGAGGCGATTTTGAATAGCTCAAAGGTGACTATAAGATATTTAGAGGTAAATCAAGTCAACCAAAGGTGATTTTCTATTGATCAAAGGTGACTGACTGGGGTTCAAAGGTGACTGGCTACTGTTCAAAGGTAATTTTCTGTAACGATGAATTTTTTTTGGTAGTTTTTTTTATGGTTTTTTGACAAGAAAATAGATAGAAAAAGACACATAGATACACAAGACACTCACAAACATGTACAACCTAGGCTAGAAAGGATACTACTTGTTGAATCCCTACTTGGATTTCTCCAAATACTGAGACAAAGCGGACAACTAGAGCTGTTGGTGACATTGGTTCCCCCTTACACAACATGGGCACACCAACTTCTCTTAGCCTTTGGATTGTATGAACTAAGGGAATTTTTGTCTCTACAATGAATACGACATGTAGGGTGGCTTCAGAGGTCTGACCTCCTGCGTCAACAAGCAAAAGGATTTTGGCCTGTAAATAAATGGTTGCTAGTGAATATTTGGAGGACCGGCACGTTATGTGCATCTAGCCAGCCACTTAAAGCTCTGACTAGATCTACTAGGAGTCTCAAATATGATAGTTACACCTCCTTTCAAACTAGCACTGTACAGAAAGCGCTAATACCAGTTTGGACTTGGCTTTTGCCTTATCCTATTTTGTATAGCAGACCAAACAAAAGTATCGCTTGAGGTCATTCCCTTGGGGTGAGTACCTCTTTTCCCACCAAGGCAGGCCTCTCTAAAGATAATAACAAGTTCTCTTGCACCCAAGATCCATTTGATAGGCAAGGGGAGAGGATACTTTTGTTATTATGGTGTAGTCGTGGTAGGAGGGTTCACAGAATGAACTGTCCAAGCTATACAACAAGAGTAAAAACAACGGAAACAACTCAAAGATATGAAACAAATGTAGACTCAATCATTTAGTATATCATAGAATTCAAATACAATCTGGCCAGCATCATGCGGGCTTACAATTAGGGCTCAAAGACCTAATTACATAATATCAGAATATGTGCAAGATATAGGTTTGAAGCTCCTTCGTTCAAAATCTAAACTATCAGCTATCACTCTTATCCTTGAACTTCTTTCCTAAGGATCTATTACATCAATATATATCATCTCTGATACAAAAGATTCCTCCGCGTCGACCAAGGAAGATCACAAACTCCAATGAAGAGTTGTAACGTGTACATGGATAGGTCAGACCTAAATGCATAGAGCACCTCCGCAAATGAATGGAATGATGTGCAGATCTTGGGGAAGGTCAACCATGAGCCAAAGATCATTGAATGATGTTCCCTTAAGCTTCAAAGAGTGTGAAATGCTCCACAAGTCTTCTCCTTTAGCTGATTGTTTAAGATTGTCAGGATGCTCTATTATGAGAAAATAATCGATCTTCTGATGGCGATAACTTTCCAATACTTAGTCCAAATGCTCTAAATTCTAGATATGATTTGGATGAATGAATCTAGATGCTAAGTCCATCTCTGCAAGATGTGAAATGTAATTGTGGTAGAATGCGGACTAAAATACAGAAACTGCTTCTGACTGAATTGTCTGAATTGAACTAGAAAATGAAAAGAAACAATATGAATTGCAAACAAACTAAAATGCAAATGTTTTTGGTTGATGCAAGATTGCTCTTGAACCAGGGATGCTCCTGCATCAGACATCTGGGGTTATTGAAAAAGTGAGTCCCTCACTTTGTTGGGGCTAGACGAAAACCAAGACGGTCCACCTCAACCTGAGAAATCCATGATGAATCCTCTTCCGGTCTACCTTTCCACTTCACAAGATGTTCTTTGTATTATCTTCCTCTGGTGCTGCGTCCAACTCTACTATCCAAAATATCTTCAATCTTCTCTAGTGCTTGTTGTGGTAACTGTTGCTTCAAGTCTTCTTTAAGGTTGTCACTGAACTTTGCTTCATGATATTGATATAGGTCTGCAATGTTGAAAATAGGTGATATGCCCAATGTCTTTGGTAACTCCACTTCATATGCATTTCCTGAGTATCCTACAAGGTCCAAACTTCTTTATCTTCAACTTGTTATATGTCCCAACTAGAAATCTCTCTTTTCTCAAGTATACCATCACTTCATCTCCAACTGCAAATTCCTTGTGTATTCTCTTCTCATTTGCCTTTTCCTTATAGTTGTTGTTCATATCCTCCAAATGCTTCTTCACCTAATTATGCACTATCTTCATGTGATATGCGAATTCCTCTGCTTCTGCACTTCTCTTTTCTTCTGTACCCATGTCTCTTAGTTTTATCACTCCTCTAGGGTTTACTCTAGTAAAAATCTCAAAAGGTGTTCTTCCGGTACTCCTATTGACTAAATTATTGTATGCAAACTCTACTTGTGAAAGAATCAAATTCCAACTTCCCGCTTTCTCTCCAACCAAACATCTCAACAAGTTTCCCAAACTCCTATTCACTACCTCTATCTGTCCATCAGTCTGTGGATGAAATGCTGAAATGAACTTCAAATCTATCTTCATCTTCTTCCAAAGTGTCTTCCAAAAGTATCCAACAAACTTTGTATCTCTGTCTGAAACTATACTCTTAGGTAATCCATGCAATCTCACAATTTCTTTGAAAAATAGGTCAGCTACATGCACTGCATCAGTTGTCTTCTTACAAGGTATGAAATGAGCCATCTTTGAAAATCTGTCCACCACTATAAATATTGAATTGTGTCTTATCTATGTCTTAGGAAATCCCATTACAAAATCCATGCTTATGTCTTCCCAAGGTCTCTCCAGTATTGTCAAAACTTGATACAATCCAATATTCTGACTACTCCTTTTTGCAACTTGACAAATTCTACAACTTTGCACAAATTTCCTAATGTCCTTATGTATCTAAGGCCAAAAATAGTTTTCATTTACCAAAGCCAATGTCTTATCAATGCTAAAATGTCCTGCCAATCCTCCACTGTGTTTCTCCTTGATCAAATTATCTCTCATTGAACTTCTAGGTATGCATAACTAAATTCCTTTGAATAACATATCTTCCTGAATAAAATAGTCCAACCACTTACTCCTATCTGTCACAACAGGTTCCTTACATGCTTTCCATAGTTCTACAAAATCAGTGTCTCCCTCATACATGTTCTTTAATTCATCAAAACCCAACACTTCAACTCTCATCTCTGTCAACAAGTTTCTTCTTGTACTCAACCCAACACTTTGTTTGATTTTCCACTCCTATGCTTCAACACAAAAGTGTAACTCTGCATGAAATCCAGCCATCTCATGTGTCTCTGATTCAACTTACCTTGACTATTCAAAAACTGCAAAGCTTGATGATTTGTATACAACACAAACTCGGGCAACAAGTAATGTCTCCACTTCTTCAAGGCTTGAATTATGGCATATAATTCTTGATCATAACTGAATATCTTCTCCTCGCATCATTCAACTGCTCACTGAAATATGCTATAGGTCTACCTTCTTGACTTAATACTGCTCCAATCGCATTCCCACTTGCATCACAATCAACTTGAAATACCTTATTGAAATCTGGTAATGCCAAAATAGGTTGCTCTGTCACCTTCTACTTCAACAATTCAAAACTTTTATCTGCTCCAGATGTCCATTTGAAATCTTTTATGTCACCTCTCATTGTCTCTGTCATAGGGTTACAAACAGAATTAAAATTTCTGATGAACTTCTGGTAGAAACTAAACAATCCATGAAATGATCTAACTTCTCCAATGCTCTTTGGTGTAGGCCATTCAACAATTGCTCTTACCTTCTCAAGGTCCATCTTCAATCCTTCCGTAGAAATCACAAATCCCAGATATACCAATTCTTCTTTCATGAAACTACACTTGTTGATGTTTATCAGCAATTTCTCTTCTCTCAATCTTTGCAAAACTTGTCTAATATGCCACAAATGTTCTTCCTTGTCTTACTAAAAATCAGAATGTCATCCAAGTATACAATAACAAACTTACCCAAGAATTTATTCAAAACTTCATTCATCAATCTCATGAAAGTACCAAGTGCATTTGTCAATCCAAAAGGCATCACTAACCACTCATACAGTCCTTCGTTTATCATAAAAGCAATTTTCCATTCATCTCCTTCTTTGATTCTGATATGATGGTATCCACTCTTTAAGTCTATCTTTGTGAAATATCTTTCTCCAATCAAAAAATCCATGATATCATCCATTCTAGGTAAAGGAAATCTATACTTAACTATGATCGTGTTTATTGCTCTAGAGTTAGTGCACATTCTCCATTCTCCATCTTTCTTTGGTGCTAACACTGCAGGTATTGCACAAGGACTCAAACTTTATCTGATCAAACCTTTTATCAACAACTCTTGTATCTATCTATTCAATTCTTCATTCTCTGCCAGTGTCATTCTATGTGGTGCTTTATTAGGCAAACTAGCTCCCGGTATAAGATCCATGTGATGACTGATACTCCTTATAGGTGGCAATCCTTCAGGCACATTATCTGATATGATGTCTCCATATTTTGTCAGCAACTCTTTTATCTCCTCCGATTGTGATTCTTTAGTCTCCTTCAATGTTTCAGGCTTCTTAGGGATCAAAGCATAACACATATTCTCATGTCTCAAACCATCCAGAAATTTTCTTCCATCTACCAAACAGATTCTAGCATTCCCACATACTTCACTCTTAGGATCATCTTCCAAAGGAATCAAAGTAATTCTCTTTCTATTTGTTGTTATAGTGTATGTATTCTTTCTCCCATCATGTATATCCTTTCTATCATACTGCCAAGGTCTACCCAACAAAATATGACATACATCCATAGGCATAATATCACACAAGACTTCATCATGATAAGATCCAATATGAAATTTCACCAAACATTGTTCACTCACCAGTACCTTATGATCATCTTCAATCCATGCTATCTGATAGGGCTTAGGGTGTTTCAATCTTCCCAACTTCAGCTTAGTCACAATCTCCTCTGAAACTAGGTTATCTGAACTATCACTATCAATAACAACTTTACAACATTTACCTCCTGATTTGCATCTGGTTCTGAACAAGCTTTTCCTCTACAGTGGTTCTTCAATTGTCTCTGCTTGAAATAATGCTCTCCTAATCACCAATGATTCTCCTTTCTCTAGTTTACAAACTAAACTCGGTGATCCAACAGGTTCTTCTTCCACATAGGTTTCTCTTCCACTATTCTCTGTCTTCTTGCTTGTACTACCTTGATTGCATTCAAATGCTCTATGTCCTTAACCTCCACACTTGAAACAAGTGCCTCTGATTGCTCTCTTATAAAATCCTCTTCCCTCTCTTCTATATCCTTCATTTTGATATGAATTATAATTACCTCTGTGATGAAAATTTATGTCATTGCTTCGGTATACATTAGTATCTCTATCCTCCTTCTTGAATGGGATGCCAAAATTATTCTACTCCAGATGTGATCTGTCTCCTCTAGAAAATGTTCTACCTCTCTGAAATTTACCTCCTCTGCCTTTTATTCAGCTTCTCTTCAACTTTCAGGGCAAACTGATATGCTTCTTCCAAATATTTCATCCTTACCAAGCTTAGTTCTTCTTGAATGTTCAATCTCATTCCATTGATGTATCTAGCCACTTTCTCCTTACTTGCTTCACTATGTCCTATCCTTATAATCATCTTATGAAATTCTTTAGTGTACTCCTTCACAGATTTCTCCTTTTGTCTCAGGTTTTGCAATCTTTTCAACAATTCCAACTCATAGTCAGTAGGTATAAACTGATTCTTCAATTTTTTCACCATCCTATCCCATTTTGTAATCTTTTATTTTCCTCTTCTATTTCTATCCAACTGAACTTCCTTCCACCATATAGAAACATGTCCTTTCAATTTTGTCTTCACAAACTTTACCTTCTCTGAATCTTCAACTTCCTCATATTCAAAGTATTCTTCCATGTCATTTATCCAGTCAATCATTTCTTCAGGGTTTAAATTACCACTATAATTTGGTACATCAACTCTAGGTCTTTTCCTGATCTTTGAAATAGCTCACATCATCTTGACTTGATCTGATTCTTCTTCTTCATCACCTCCTAGGGTTTCACCAATTTGTTCAACAAATTGAAATTCCTCTTCATCATCACTTTCAACATTAGGTCTCAGTGTCAATCCCCTTCGCCTATCTTTCTCAACAACATCCAATTGAATTCTCATTATTTTCATCATTTCCATCATCTCATCCATTCTTCCAGCCATTGTTCCAACATCAACAACTCTCCTCGATGGCATTCTTCCTAAGATCAAGTGTAAACTGCCTCACAATCGATGATCGATTGCGATACAAGTAACCTGCCTCAAGTCGGTGATCTATCCACAATAAGATCTTATGGAATTTCATCGCCAACTTTGCTCAATTCACTCCCAAAGATTCAAACTTTCGCTCTGATACCACTTGGTGCAGTCATGGTAGGAGGGTTCATAGAATGAACTGGGTCGTGCAGCAAGAGTAAACACAACGGAAACAACTCAAAGATATGAAACAAATGTAGATTCAGTATATCATAGAATTCAAATACAATCTAGCCGGCATCATGAGGGCTTACAATTAGGGCTCAAAGACCTGATTACAGAATATCAAAATATGTGCAAGATATAGCTTTGAAGCTCCTTCGTTTAAAACCTAAACTATCAGCTATCACTCTTATCCTTGAACTGCTTTCCTAAGGATCTATTACATCAATATATATCATCTCCAATACAAAATATTCCTTCGTGTTGGCCAAGGAATATCACAAACTCCAATGAAGAGATGTAACGTGTGTACACGGATAGGTCAGACCTAAATGCATAGAGCACCTCCGCAAATGAATGGAATGATGTATGAATCTCGAGGAAGGTTGGCCATGAGCCAAAGATCATTGAATGATGTGCCCTTAAGCTTCAAAGAGTGTGAAATGCTCCGCAGGTCTTCTCCTTTAGCTGATTGTCTGAGATTGTTAGGATGCTCTATTCTGAGAAAACAGTCGATCTTCTGATGGCAATAACTTTCCGGTACTTAGTCCAAATGCTCTGAATTCTAGATATGATATGGATGAATGAATCTAGATGCTAAGTCCAACTTTGCAAGATGTGAAATGCAACTACAGTAGAATGCGGACTAAAATACATAAATTGCTTCTAATTGAATTGCCTAAGCTGAATTGGAAAATGAAAAGAAACAAACTGAATTGCAAACAAACTAAAATGCAAATGTTTTTGGTTGATGTAAGATTTCTCTTGAACTAGGGATGCTCCTACATCATATTGTCTTAGGGTTACAAACATGCACAACAAGCAAACAAAAAAGATAAAACAAACATGGAGCAAACAAGGTTCCTTTTAAGCACCAAAACCAAATGTTCCTAGATTAGTGAAAAATATGATAAGTCTTTGACTGATTGATCCTACAAATAGATTTGTCAGTAGTTTTAGATCCACCTTTATTTAATAGATGATAAGATGCTGCAACGACAAATGTTAGCTGCCAAAGAAAATCAACTTGCGATAGTATAAACCAAAAGTGAATGAATAATGATCAAATGCGACTATCTGTAAATCAAATGTGATGATAACTTTACCAAAGGTGACTACCTGCTACTCAAAGGTGAGTTTGTATTGTGCAAAGGTGATTGAGGATCATGCAAAGGCAATTTACTATCAACCATAGTGCTCGTGCATGTGAAATATGTGAAAAATCAAGATCTAGGGTTAGGTAAATGATGAAAAGGCAAATATGAAGGCCCTAATAACCCAAAAGGATGGATTGCTTGAATTAGATCTTGGATTTTGCAACACAACACAAAATATTCCACTAGATGATATGATTAGGTCAAAGACAAATCAAACCCCAAATAAACCAGCTCGAGGATGATAAAAGACCACTAGGGTTAGTAAATAAACCATCTTGCAACCCAAATCAAACACAGAATAATTAACTAAAACCCTAGAAGACCTTGTAAAAATAGAAAAAATAACAATAAAACCCTAGATAAACAGAGGTGATCTACTGTCAATCAAAAGCGAATGTCTGCGAACCAAAGGTGACCAAGGCTCATGCGAATATGATTTTTTGCCTACCAACTATGATTCAGCACCATGCAAAAGCGATGATCTATCGTTCAAATGTAATGCTTTGTGGATAAAATGTGTTCTACATATCTATACTTCAAAACAACTTTCAAATGAAAATATTAATCAAGGACGTGGGTCCCACTGGGCATGCTAGAATGTGTTAGCAGGAAAAATTGGGTTAATAAGATCAAGCATTACAATCAAAACCCAATCCTACCACCTTCAAACAATCCATCTAAATGACACAAAATGAAAGCAAAATAAAGAATAATGTCACCTAGATTGTATTGATTCCTTGGTTGTAATATGGATTGCTTCTCAATAGTGAACAACCATAACTGTCAAAGTTGCCATGATGATAGATAAGGTGCTCAAAGTGCTCAATGGATTCTCAATGGACTCAATATGCATGAGATGATAACATGGATGCTATATGATTGTGTGGGATAACTTGAAATGAGGTGAGAGGGTGTTTATATATCTCTAAACTAAGATTGATCAACGGTGGAGATTAGGTGGCTATGTGAACAGTTGAGATTAAACAAGAAGCTTGGATGAATGTGTACAGGACATGTGTCCATAGGAAAAACTTTTATTAAATGATTTAGTTGGGTTGTTGGTAATGGTACGATTGTTTTTATTAAAATAGGATGCTTTTCTATTTTAAGGATTTGAATATGTGGATGATTGATTTTAGAACCAATTAAATCATTTTTTTTATTTCATTTAAGATAGAACCTATCTTGTACACATAGAGGAAAGTGATAAGAGAGGGAAATGATAAGAGAAAAATAAATTCATTTAATTTATTTTTAAATGATATAGGAAGGAGCTAATTTTAGAAAATTGGAAGAATCAATATAAATTGAATAAATAAATTTATTTAATTTATATGCATGATGAGAATATAAATAAATAAAATATTGATTTTATTTATTTTAGAGGAATAATGGGATAATTAAATAATTAAAGATTATTTAATTATAGATAAAAAAAATAGAAGAAAATAGATGATGATAGATGAAATTAATTAAATAAATATAATTTATTTAATTAATGATAGAAATGGATGATTTAGAAGAAAATAGATGATTGATACAAGTGTGCTAGACAAACTCGACATATGCAAGATGAATGATGCGGCAAATTGACAAATGATGTGAAGGGTCAATTTTGGGTGTCTACAAGTAGAATTTGGCAAATAAATGACTACCTGACTAAAACTTTTAGTCACGACAACTAAAAATGACTAAATTCTACTAATTTTTTGCAACACAACTATAAATGACTAAATAAATGACTAATCTGATCATCAGGTAAAAAACACAACTAAATAATTAGTCACACAAATAAAAATGACTAAATAATTAATCACTTGTTGACACTTTTATTATGTCTTCAAAGAAGCACTTTTGGAAAGCATATTGTTAAAATTTTAAGCACTAAAGAAAGCACGTTTTTGTTTGAAAGGGAAAATCAAAAGATATTGGAAAATAGAAAATGTTCAAAGCTTAGGCGCCAAAGTGGGAAATGGTTTCAGTTTTGTTTTCATTACACCTGCATGATAAGGAGGTTTAGGGTTATGGCACATTGTGTTTGAAGGAGTCTTCCATGGAAGCAACAACAAAGGGTCAAGTAGCTCCTGAAAGCTAGAGGCATGTTTCAAAGTTTTGAAAGGCACATTGTAGGGTTTTGAAGAAACTTTCATCATGCCTGACGTGGAATCAACAACTTTCATTTCAGATGAAGATACATGTTGCAATTTAAAAGAGAGAGAGTATGGCATGGTGCACAAAGATAGACTTGCATTACTGCTTCATAAATATCAAGTATGCATGGTGTTACCCGAGCTTTAACCATTGTTGAGCTTTTGGAAGGGTTTTCATGAGTTTGGGTTTTCTAAGTTTTGTAAAAAAATATCTAAAATTAGTAAAAAGTCTTGACTAATGTAGGGAAAGCCTAGATTTCCCTCTCAACATTGTCAATCACCTTTAGGACCTAGCAAAGAAAATACAGAGTCCCTTTTAATTATCTTCTTTGGTTGCCTTTCATCATTCTTTTCTGAGCATCCTATATTCTTTTTGCCTTCCTTTCATGGTGAGTATCCACCCCTTTGATTTTTCACTAGAAGTTTGATTCTTGAACTCTATCAATATCCCTTCATCATTAAAATATCCTCTAACAACCTTGTATTGGCCAAATCTCCCTATTATGTATCATCTTATGTATTTCCATTGTTCTTTGATTGTCTTATAGTCTTCTAAAGATCTTCCCTTTATACTTAACACTGTTATCTTCACTTTTAAAAGAAAGAATACCTTTGACAGATTAGTCAAAAACTAGGCTAACAGTTGCAGATATTTCCAACCTAGACATTTCTTTGATTATTTTTGTTCACTACCAAGCTAATAATCTCACATATTTAGCAATATACCAACTTTCTAGAATATATAATAAAAGTATAGAGCAAATCAAAAGCCTTTTCTTCTCTTTCTTTTTATTCATCTGAAATACCACTTGGTAATCCAACACATGCTTGAAACTGCCAGCATGTGTGAGTAGAGGTGACCACCTCCAATATGTATAGGAAACTCCAAACAATGCCACAATTGATCACCAAATACTATTACTTTCCATATAGACCTCCATATGTTATAGAGAAGTGGAGGTAAATTACAATGAAAGCTTGACATTTCTCTTCTGGAGGAAATCAGGATGCCAAAGTACCTTCCATTGCAAGAAACACGACATGTCGAATCCTCCATAGATTAAAGTTTCTTTCTCAAAATTTATCTCTAGCCATCAAGGCCATTTTAACTCAATATTTTGAAGCAAAAAAATCCTCTGTTGAACTCAAAAAATATTGCTTTGAAAAAATTATCTTCAACTCTTGGCATGTCTTCTTTTTTTTATACATTATATTTTCAAGGATAGTTGTAGCAAACAACGCAAGGTCTTGGTTTACCAATCCAATCTATTGACGAAGACACTTTAACTGCAAAACCTTGAGGTCATGGCAATCTAAAAGACGTGTCCTTCATTGGGATCCTCCCATTGCTTTGAAACTCCAAAAATATAACTGTGTTAAATTCCATGCATCATTGACCTTTTGAAAGAAGACATCTACAGTTTTGGCATATTACATATAGCCAAAACTAATATTTTCCCACTTGAATGGTGCAATTGAACCAATATGTGGGGGGCCTTTGAACAAAAGGAAAATACACACACACACACACCACTACAGTAGCCACCATGGTAAGCATGTAAGGCTGATATAAGATGCCTTGATTATGAGCTATCCTTCTTAGTTTCTTGTTGGCAAGACTTGCACACTAAGCACAGGTTTGTGGAATCTTCTTTTGAGATGATATAGAAAGTTTCTTCGATTAGAAAGTTCTAACATTTGCTTCTATTGTAAACTCCTTTCTTATGCTTAGACAAGACCTCCCTCAACCACTTCACTCTCAAATCATGTCTATTATCTATAGTAGCTTTATAGGAGGTCCCATGATTGCTTCTCTATAAAACCTCAACAGGTGTTCAAGACAACTCCTTGACTGTGAATGATGATATATTATCAAGAAAGAGGAGATCCTTGGCAAGCAATCAGGAAATTAAACATTCAAGATAACAAGATGCTTCAAAGTGAATTAATCACCAGACTGTGGAGGTGATGAGAAGTAACTCTGTGATCTAGGTGAAGACTTTTCTCTTATTATTTGAAGAAGAAATATCTGTAGTGTTTATTACAAAGTCAAGACCCTTGGTTTTAACATTTGAAGTTTTCCTATACTATAGCCTTAGTGGTGAGTGTTTTGGGCAGAACAGTAGTAAGCCTTTTTTCAAGAGCTAGAAAAGTATTCTAATTATTATTGCTTTAATATCTTCTCCAAGGCCCTTTTCAAGTCTCTCCTTGCCATTGTATTTAGGCCCCCCATTTCTTCTTCACTTTGTTTTTGGCTAATGATGATAATAATAGAGGGCGATTCCTTTCTTATGAGCATGTGTCAACAGCTAGAGCCAAACTCTGTTGGTACTTCATGAGAAATAAAATCCTAACCAAAAAAATTTCCATCTTGCATAAGTGAAAGCTAAAGATGTGATCTAGCATGCATATTTATTTTCCTTGAGACAAAAGGGTTTTGAATGCATAGGCCTTTAACATCATAGTCTGAGGTTTGTTCTTCGATGTTCTTTGTTTCCTTTGAGAGAATATTCAAAATAATTTCCACAAAGTATCTTTGTGGCTTCTTGTGATGTAGATCTCATACAAACTTATCATCAATGCATCTGTCATAGAAAAACATACCCAAAATCAATTCGACCTAAAAACCATGAGAATCTTTATATGAAAATGACAGAGTTCAAAAGAACAAATAAACCTATCATTTTTTCTTTATCTTCCATGTGTATGCTCGTATATTGAAGAGAACTAATGAACCTTCTGATTTTTCTAACCATTTTCATGACCTTGAAGAATTCCATGTTGTTCCATAAATGCCATGGTCACCATTATAGCCCACTCAATCTATGTAAAACTAAATAACTAAAAAACCTAAGAGCAAGTCAACTTAGTCAAAGAAAAACTTGATTTTTTTAATAGATAAATTTCCCTCCATTATGCAACATGATTTTGACAAATTCAAGGCACTACCAAACTAAGAGTCCCTTTCAAATATGAAAATGTCCCTTTCAAGGTACTATACTGTGCATTGCTTTATGGTGGATTGTACATTAACAAGGAATATAAAGTGCAAATCACTATCTCCTTGAAGAATATCACATGCTTTTGACAAAACGGTGAGACATAAAACTCTATGGAACAAGCTATTACATCCACCAATGCAAGGTAGATTGGCACATGGTTATAACAACCTTGTTGTCTCATGCACTTGTTTCTTTGACATACATAGTCTATTACCTGATATGGAATCACTACCCTCCTCAAGGGTGCTGCTTTTATCTCACTGTTGTCTTAACCTACCACATATTTGCATAGACTAAAAAACCAGTGGAAAGCAGTCACTTAGACCCTTGCACATGTTTGATATACCATAAAAGCATAGTAAAGGGGTGAGACTATTATAAAATTCATACTTATCATTGCCTCTAGATGGAAATGATCATGCTTTTATACCTACTTGCATTCAATAAAACTCTATACTAGCACGATTTGCATGCACAAGAAGCTCATAAGGGTTTGGTCTTCACTGCTGCCTCATCACACATGTTTGATATGATGAGAGAATTGAGTCAACAATATAAGGTTGGACTCCCTTCTTGATGGCAGAGAGGAATCACCCAAGCTTTGAACTTCTTACTAATGAATCCATCCTTTTAAAAGAAACCAAGTCACTCCTCTTGTTGCATCCCTCAAACTCTTAAAATTTGCTTGCTATAAAACCCTTAGGGTTTGATCTAAAAGATAAATCTTCTTGGTCCTTTTCATAAATGGGCATGACTTATCATGCCATTGCCAATTTATATCACTATTTTAGATTGGCACAACCTCTTAAAATGTGCAAAATATCTTTAGTTTCATTTTCAGGTTTGCTTCTCCACCTTGAGTGCCATTTTGAACTGGCTTTTTTTTTGGGCGCCAAACAATGAAAAAGATAATTTTCATTTCCTTGTGTCTATTGAGCCATGTAAGGTTTTTTAGTTTGCTGGTTGGAAGAAGTCCAAAGATTTTTTGAGGGCATGGCATAGAACCAGCAGTTGGTTTCACCAGCACCTATCCATGTTGTTGAGAAGATTTGGGATAAAGGCACGTTGAGTTTTCTCTGAAGAAACCTTTCTTTGTTGGCTTTGAATTCATCCACAATGTAGAGATTTGCAAGGGTTTGGAGACACATTGCATGCACAAAGAGATTGTCCAAGGTTTTGAGGACAAATCATGCCCACGTTGAGATAATATTCAAGGTTTTAATGGAAGCCTTCATCCTCACATCTTGCCAGGTATATTCTATGTAGTTAGGGTTTTTAGTTTTGTTTGAAGGTTTGAAGAAGAGCTTGCTTGTCTTGTCATGAAAGTTTTATCCCTATCATAAGCCCAAACTAGGAAGTCAAAGCTCTTATTAGGAAAACAACCACCTTCATAGGTGATACTTTCATATCACAATGTAGATCTTTTGAGAAGATCACATGCCATGATCTATTTAAGAGATGACAGTAGTCTCATTGTTGAAGTGTCAATGGATTTTACTGGTTATGAGGAGTTTTTCTGGTTATGAATGGCAATATGTATGTCTCTGTAAGGAAAATAATGATGAATAAATGTCAATATATATGTTTTACTATCTTGATATCACCAATGTCAACCACCATTAAAATTTAGCCACGACCTATGGGTGAGAACCGCTTCTTTGGCCAATAGGTTTTCGTCCTTGGCCATTTATAAAATAGTAGGGGTTTTGTCCTCTAGTTACTAACAATCTGCAAGGTTTTGTCCTCAAATCTATTCGTTTGAAAACAAATGCTCGAGACAAATCTCATTAGGGTTTGATGTGGGTGTTCAAAAGTAACCTACCATTTCATGTTTTCTTTATCTAAATTATCATGACTATAGCTTCTCTTTCTTTTTATCCATCCTTTTGTACCTAAATAAACAAGTGTTTTAGATCTCCCTTATCACCCATTGTCATGTGGCTATAACTATCCCATGAGTCCTTCATGATTGATCTTTCATGACTGTTATTCATATCTAAAGATGGCAGTTTAAAAGTCTTCAAGATAATTGTGCTCTGCCCTTTCATGTCTTATAAATATTGATAACCATGACTATCCTATTTCAATGAGGTCAATCTCAATGCAATTACTTGATATCCACTTATGCTAGCTTCAACTATGACAAAGGTCATATTTACTATCATGTATGAGCTAACTATCCTCATAAAATTTTGTCACTATCCATTGGTTATAGTAACTATCCCTACTTCTTGATTTTCCCTTAGCTTCATGGTACTTGTCCTATTAATTACAGTCATAGAGAGTATCTTTTGCATATGGATTTCCCTTATATCCATTGACAACGACTATCATCTTTTATGTCGTATAACCATCTTTTATTATCTGCAATATGTCTTTTTATAAATGTTTATACATAATTCATTTCCCTTTGTTAATAGGTCTACCACTATTAAATGCTCAAGGAGACCTTCATGGTGAAAGCCTTTGCCATTTATAACATGACTATATTTAATAGAGCACTGTCCTCTTCAAAACTTTGCTTTCATAGCTAAGAGTTGTCCATGTAGCTTGCACTTGACACTATCGTGGTGATGAATCATATGCAAACTTCTTGTCCTCATTCATTACCGGACTCATTCTAAGTATTCATTATCTTTTGGCATAAAAAAACCTTATCATTTCTATATGATCACTATCCTTGCACAATCCTTTGGATACATAGTTTTGCTATCTTCTATACCATTTCTCATGAAAGGCCTATAAGCTTCCATGTTATGCATTTCACACTGTCCCACCCCTGCCTTTTGATTGAGTTCATTTCATGGTTTAAGACCACTTTCTCATGCATCCCTACACACTTATTGTGACCTTAACAACTTCATATCCCTGTCATCTACATAGCACTATTTCTCTGCTCTTGAATATTATCACCAAAAACTTCTTGCTTGGTAAATGAAATTAAATCCCTATGTTGCAAGGGATGGTTATATCCTTCAGATTCAATGCTAGTAAACAAAACTTCTAGTCTTGTGTTGAATTATCAACTTGAAGCCTTTTACAAAAATCACCATGGTGATGATCTCATTGTACATATCTTTGGCTTTCTCATAGTGAGTCTATGTTACTACTCTTTTACAAACTCTTTCACTTTCATATAACTATGTAGGGATGATTTTCTATCTCCTACCATCTTACACCTTTTAATGGCTTCAAAAAAATAAGAACATCACAGATAACTTGTTATGAATTAACAAAGTTCCAAGAAAAGAAAGTGAAAACTACAACCAACACTATCAATCATGCACTTCAAAGAGATATCCTCTATTCTAGGAACCATACTCCACCTTCATATGACTTTCTTTACACATCTTGTATTCATGCACTCAAACTATCCTTTAAAGCTATCACATGGCATGATGAACTTTAAAGACTATGATATGCAAATTTTAAGTGACTATATCTTCCAAAGGCTTTAACTTTCTTTTACTAAACTATCTTCTTGTTTAAGTGGAAAATTGGATTTGTTGATATTTTAGTGTTTAGATGTTTAAATCTTCCTTTCCACTTAACATTCAAGGATCTAGGGTCAAGTGGCGAGCACTATCATACCCTAGATCACTGTGAGATGTAGGGAAACTTGGATTAGGGAATTTAATTATCAATTTTCCTTCTCTTATGCTCAATTGACCATTAAAACCCTAATTATGCAAATACGGCAACAAATTGACGAATAACAGAAAAAGCTCTTGCAGATAGGAGTAAAATACCAAATCATAGAATACCTATTTTTGGGGTTTTGAAGTGGAACAGTCAGGGACACTGGAGCAGGCGCCCAAGTCCAAGGTACCAGTTTCTTTGCGGGATCCGAACCTCCTTCCGACATTGATTAGCCTTGTAACTTCTATTTCCAGAAATCTATCTGTGGAGGACACTAGAGCGAGCATCCAAGTCTTGGAAATGCTCTTGTGTCCTGCTTTTCTTCAGATCCTAAATCCTTGATGCCTGCCAATCCTTCCTGCAACTTCACTTTTCCCAAATGCGACACCTGTAACCTGCAATCATAAGACTTGGTTTGGGGGTTGTGGTGTTTAGAGGCTTGCCTCAGTCAAGCCCCGGAGGACACTTAAGTCTCTGAACACCGTTGTCAGATAAAGAGTGTGTGCCCTTGTGAGGTAGAGGCAAAAACCAAAGGAATCAATGATGAAAACACAATATAATGTCACCTTGTAGTGAAGATCTCATGGGAGGAAGATGCTCTTCATTCCATGAGGAAATTGATGCTCAAATCTGCAAATATCAACACACAAAACACACAAGTCTACTCTTGCAACACAATGAAAGCCTTGAATCACCTTGAGAACACAATAGCTTGGTAGCAATCATCTAGTTTACAAATGAATGCCTAAATATGCTTTTATATGCAACTACAAGCACTCCCACCAAGATTTTCATAATTCAAACTTACCGTGTCGGCAAAGGGACCAAATAACGGTCACAAACTGACACCCAAAAATTAGGGCTGCCCCAAAATAGGGCAGGACTAGGGCGTGGGCACCCAAGTCCTCCCCCTTATTTTGGGTAGGGTATAGCTCAAGGGGTCCTCCTAGGTCCCATTTGCCATGAAACCTAGGTCTCATTCCATCGGGATGCCAAAATATGAACTAAGATGTCCTAAATGCATGCTAAAGACCCGGGAGCTAAACCCTATGAGGGAAAAGCCCCCAAGGGGACATTTTTCGACGTTACATTTAGCTCCCACTTTAATGTATGTATAAACGCGAGGCCAATACATGAATTAATGTAAGGTCACAAACACAACAAACACACCAAGCACGGAGAAGGCATGCCAATCACATAGAAGATAGTAACAGGAACACAAAACATGGAGAAGATAGTTACAGTCACGTAGAACACAGAGAAGATAGTCAATGCATAGAAGACACATTAATGCATGGAAGATAGAAATGATATCTTTTTTTTGCAAATGCAAGTACTGGAAAGTAAACAAACCTCTTATATTACAGGATGCACTACCTTAGGGTGCAGGTCTCTATATATATGGGGCAACATACATGCAAGACACACAAAACTTCCCAAAATGTAGGAAGCACTACTCGAGGGCGCTGGTCTCTGCATATGGGGCAACAAACATGCCACACGAAACAAGCATGCCAAAACACACACACTTGAAGACACGGAGAAAACACGACAGACAAGCGATGGTGTGTTCCCTATTTCTAGGCTCATCACCATCTCAGGCACATTACAAGCACACATCGATGATTGGGCTTCACCACAACAATCACCAAAAACACGCTTAAGGGTTGAGTTAGTCATAGAACCGCTCCCTGCATCCGTAGAGGACTTTTGAAAATGATAGGATGATGCAATCTGCTCCAAGAAGTACACCATCCCCACCTCCACAGAGGGCTTAAGAGAAAAAGGATATAAGCGATATCCCACCTCCGCAAAGAGCTTACATGATTGATTGATTGATTGCAAACAAACTTAGGATGCATGATGCACTACCCTGAGGCGCAAGTCTTTGCATCTAAGGTCAAACACATTGCTAACATCTATAGCAAATAGTTTACCTTATATATGCCCCCACCTTAAGGTGGTTGATATCAGTTATCAATATCAAGCACATTAAGGTAGGAAGAAAACACACAAAGGAACACTGACTTTCACAAAGCCCATGCCCCCCGGGGGTGACATGTACTTCACGATCACCAAATGTTCCCACAAACACATCCCTACAAGAAACATGTTAGTGTCTACAACATCAATGCACATGATTAACCACACAAAGAGCCAAGGTTATACAACAAATCCAGAGTTTGAGGATAACCATAGGGCTATATCATGAAGCTCTCTGAATTGAGTACCACCAAGGCTAGATTCAAAGACAAACAAAGGTGCACAGAGCAACAATATTGTTAAGGTTTGTAAATGCAATAGAAACATCATGAAATTCACTATGCAGAAAGCACGAGTGCTTCCACTAGCCAAGCGTCAGATAAAATATACAACCCCATTGTCATATTAGGAACTAAGTCCAATTTTTTATTGCTCTTGAAAGGGACACTAGGTCCGCATCAGTATAAATGTTTGTCATCATCCGCCCACTAGGTGGAAACACTAGAGGAAGGGAAACAATAAATAAGAGAGGAGAAACAAGTGTCTTAGGGACTGTCATGTAAGAGGGTGCCCCTAGGTCACCAACCGCAATGCTATGTCCGTAAGACACAACACACAACGATAAAATCAAAGAGAGGCAATATAGAAGAATGATGATACAAATAGAAGAAGGTCACAACAGAGATGGTCTCCTAATATCCTGAACCTTACGGGAGAATCTGAGGTCATCCCAGGAGGCCTAAACAACATATAACACATCACGGGGGAAGTACATCACAAGATAGATAAATGGTTAGAGATACCTACCTGTAGGGCCCTTTCCGGGCTAGAGATTGTCTATAAGCAAATCATCGTCGTCATCTTCCCATTCCCTAATATTGGAGGATAGTGGGACATATGGTACCATAGACAAATTCATATCTTGTTCATCATGTTGTTCATCGTTAAGATCATTGTTTTTTGGTTGGATGTTGGGATCAATGTTTTCTTGTTGAGAGGCAAGGTTTATGGCATATTCTTGTCTTCTTTTTCTTCTTTCTCTTGCTTTTCTATTTCTCTTTCTTTGACCACATATCTCTTGTAAGATAGGGCCTTGCTCTTTCATAGGTTTTTGCAAATTAGAAGATGAAGCACCGGGATCAAACCTCATTTGTCATGGTGGAACATTTTGTTGTTGACAATGACCTCGTGATCCTTGTAAGGATTTTGGGGGAGGAACCTCAGCATAGGGACCTTGTCCTTTCGGTCTAAAGTTCTCTTCACATGCGGGTTGTTTATCTTTCATCATTTCATGTATACAAAGGACTGGGTATTTCATTTTTATCCCAAAAGTAATTCAACCTATAATGTGTTTTCTCAACCAAAGGTTTATATTTGTTGCGACGGATGGTAATCACACGTCCATCAAAGGGGAATTTTAGACAATGGTGTATTGTTAAAGGGATAACTTTCATTTATTTTAGCCAAGGATATCCCAATTTAATGCGAAAGAGGTCAGAAACATGGACAACATCAAACCATTGTTCGACATGTTTTCCAGATAGTGTTACTAATAATGATATCTTGCCCAAAGGCTTGATAAAGGTTCCCTTATATGTCTTAATCATCATGCTCGAGAGATCATAAGAACCTTGCATTAGTTGATGTGAAAAGAGGAACTCTTCGGTGGAAACATTAGTCATGCAATTAGGGTAAATAAGAGTTCCATTCATAGGATTTCCTATCATTTTCACAGTGATGTAAAGAGGTCCTTTAGAATCACCGATTGTTCTATCATGAAGTGTAAAAACAATTTCAGGTTCGGGTGCTTTTCTTCTCATGTAGGGTCTAGAAGGGAACCTATTGTTTCTGTTGTGATTAGAGGCCATGTTTTTATGCTCAAATAAAGTTTGAAATCTTTTCCAAATTATGTCAAAGATAAGTGCAAAGCGATATACCCAAAATAGCCTCAAGTGCTTGATTTTTTGTCCTCTTTTCAATGCAAATGAATGAAATAAAGAATGTTTTAAGGATTTTGTTCAAGGGAAGAAAATTATATGTCTGATATCATTACAAAACAGCAATATGATCACTCTCAACACACTCTTGATGCCAATCCAAGATAATGCCAAGTCAAAATATAGTGAAAATATGTCAAAATAGGCACTTTTTTCACCAAAACTCAATGCAACAGAGCATAACAAAGGGTGTTGTGAGGAAAATTATGATGGAAAACAAATAATATCAGTAATAATAGCCACTTGATGCAAAAATACCCAATACAACATGCTTTTAGTGCCACTTAAGGTAAAACCCTAGTGAAAATATAGCAAAAATAGGCTATTTTTCACGGTTTTTCAATTCCAAGACCTAGAAAAGGAGGTGTTGTAAATAATTTTAGGAGGTACAGAAAATAATATCAATAATATTAGTCACCTCAATCCATAAAATTGATCACAACATGCTTGGAGTGCAAACTAGGTCAAACCCTAGGGCAAAAATAGTCAAAATGTGTAGTTTTTTGCAAAGTTTTCACTACAAGAGCCTGATAAAAGGATGTTGTGAAAATTTTTAGGAGGGGTAGAAAATGATTACCCTGATAACAGAAAATTAATTCAAAAATACTCTTCACAACATGCCTATGGTGCAAGTTTATAAACTCGATAAGGCCAAATTTAGTGAAAATCATTGTTTTTGAAGCCCTAGGTTTGAGATCTTGGGACAAAATGCTATGTGAATGTTTTAAAGTATTATTTATGATGAAAATTAAATAATATAAGATCTGAAAATGATTTTCAAGCTTTAATATGCAAAATGCCCATGCAAATTTAATGAAAATGCATGAAAATTGCTAGTTTTTGTTGAAATTTTCTATGCAAAAATGCAAATATTTTAAATCTAAATGCAAATTTAAACTAAAATGAAAGACTACAGAAAAATGTTAATTTGAATGAGCCTCTAAAATTAGTAGAAAAATTTGAGAAAAGATTTTTCCTACTAATCTTAGATTTTGGAATTACTAGGTTATATAAAATTGTCAAAATTTCCACAAAAACCTAGCAAATTAATGATGAAAATGCAAAGCAAAATTTTGAATTTTTGTATTTTTCTATGGTTTATATCAGATTTGATGCAAAAATCATGAATTAGGAAAATTTAGAAAGAATTGATGCAATTTAGTAAGCCCAACAATGCAATTTTTTTTGAATTTTCCAAAATTTTCTTTTTTTTTGAATTTTTCTCAATGCAATAAAATGAATGACTATATGAATGAATGAAATCAATCTAAATCTAAAGATACACACTTAGCAAGTTGCAATTTAAGTCCAAAACATGGGTTCACCAAAATGTTTAGGTGGAAAATTGGATTTGTTGATATTTTAGTGTTTAGATATTTAAATCCGCCTTTCCACTTAACATTCAAGGATCTAGGGTCGAGTGGCGAGCACTATCATACCCTAGATCACTATGAGATGGAGGGAAACTTGGATTAGGGAATTTAATTATAAATTTTCCTTCTCTTATGATCAATTGACCATTAAAACCCTAATTATGCAAATACGACAACAAATTGATGAATAACGAAACAAGCTCTTGCAGATAGGAGTAAAATACCAAATCATAGAATACCTATTTTCGGGTTCCGAAGCGGAACAGTAAGGGACACTAGAGTAGGTGCCCAAGTCCAAGGTACCAATTTCTTCGCGGGATACGGACCTCCTTCCAACACTAATCAACCTTGTAACTTCTGTTTCTGGAAATCTGTTTGCAGAGGACACTAGAGCGAGCGCCCAAGTCCTGGAAATGCTCCTGTGTCCTACTTTTCTTTAGATCCTGAATCCTTGATGCCTACCAATCCTTCCTGCAACTTCTCTTTTTCCAAATGCAATACCTATAACCTGCAATCATAAGACTTGGTTTGGGGGTTGTGGTGTTTAGAGGCTTGCCTTAGTCAAGCCCCGGAGGACACTTTAGTCTCTGAACACCGTTGTCAGATACAGAGTGTGTGCCCTTGTGAGGCAGAGGCAAAAACCAAAGGAATCAATGATGAAAACACAATATTATGTCACCTTGTAGTGAAGATCTCATGGGAGGAAGATGCTCTTCATTCCATGAGGAAATTGATGCTCAAATATCCAAAACCAATCCTTCCTGCAACTTCTCTTTTTCCAAATGCAACACCTATAACCTGCAATCATAAGACTTGGTTTGGTGGTTGTCGTGTTTAGAGGCTTGCCTTAGTCAAGACCCGGAGGACACTTCAGTCTCTAAACACTGTTGTCAGATAAAGAGTGTGTGCCCTTGTGAGGCAGAGGCAAAAACTAAAGGAATCAATGATGAAAACACAATATTATGTCACCTTGTAGTGAAGCTCTCATGGGAGGAAGAGGCTCTTCATTCCATGAGGAAATTAATGCTCAAATATGCAAATATCAACACACAAAACACACAAGTCTGCTCTTGTAACACAATGAAAGCCTTGAATCACCTTAAGAACACAATAGCTTGCTAGTTATCATCTAGTTTACAAATGAATGCCTAAATATGCTTTTATATGTAACTACAAGCACTCCCACCAAGATTTTTGCAATTCAAACTTACCGTGTCGGCAAAGGGACCAAATAACGGTCACAAACCGACACCTGGAAATTAGGGCTGCCCCAAAATAGGGCAGGACTAGGGCACGGGTGCCCAAGTCCTCCCCCCTATTTTGGGGAGAGTACAGCTCAAGGGGTCCTCCTAGGTCCCATTTGCAATGAAACCTAGGTCTCATTCCATCGGGATGCCAAAATATGAACTAAGATGTCCTAAATGCATGCTAAAGACCCGAGAGCTAAACCTTATGAGGGAAAAGCCCCCAAGGGGACATTTTCCAAAATTACACTTCTAAGTCATCTAAACATCTAATCTTTTAGTACTATTGAGGATATTGGCCCTGTTCATTGTAATGTCTTTGGGATTCTCTGTCCTTTAAAGAACCATTATGGACCATCATCAAAGTTCCTACTCTCTACCTTTCTGGGGTGTTCTTCACAAGTCTTTTCTATACTTTGGCTCCTCAAGACTATGATTTTCCCATTGTCTTGGTGCACGATGTCTTCCACCTCAACTAATTGCCATTACAATTCTCAATACCCATATGCGCTATCAAACAAAGTGAAGGCAAGTTTATACAGGGTAGAAAATTTCCTCAATCTATGGTATTCAAACCCAGAGATGGCCTCATATGAAGATTCTACTCTTTTGATTAGTCTCCCTAACAATGTCCATTATTTGTCCTAGATCTGCCTTTTTGCATGAACTATCTTTATATGAGGTGATTGTGACTCATTATCTTGTGTCAAGGTGATTGTGTCTTGTGATGGTGACTTAAGGCAACATTTCTTCTATAATTTTTCCTTACTCTTGCACTTGTGAGACTGTCACATGGATCTGTATTGCACTGCCTACCTTCACTGTTAATAACACTTGTATTTCTTGATGATTGTCCTGCAACTTCACATATTTTCATTTTTAAAGGATGCATGTTTTGATTATTTTATTGTTGTCCTTGTCTTGCAAATGTAAAATCATTGGAAAAACCTATGAAAAATCTTCATCAATATTGGTTTGATTCTATACCACATTACCGTGAAGGCTCATAAGGAGAGGTGCGGGAAGGCGGTGCCACCCGCAACCTCGCAGTGATCTGCAAAGTTTCGAGCGGGGGTGCAGGGTTACCCGCCACCCCGCAACAATCGTTGAAATAGCTTGTGGGTGTGTGGGCCACTAGACAATTCCAACAACACTATTATAGATGATGGTTATAGTGGCCGTCCAACCACTCCATTGGATTTTAGTGTGGGCCACATGGATTTAGAGAAGGTAGTCAACCCTGGTCTCGTCTATGACATGAGCATGGAGGACTACATCAACTATCTATGCACTTTCAATTACACCACCCACCAAATTCAACTCATCACCGAAACAGTTCATGTGCCTTATCTAGACTTCCACATTTTGCATACATGTCTATCTAAAAAAAACCCCCCTTCAATTATGTTATGATGGATGTCCATACCCTATTCCAAAGCTCCCATTTTGGCACAAGCAGGGAGTATGCTGGCAAAGGTTGTCAAATTTGGCTTTACACCTACTAATTGCATTTTCTTGAAAGTTTCTAAATCTTTTTCAACAAATCCATTTTGTGCATATCCTACAACCATTGCATTCCATGAGATGCCATCTCTTTGAGGCATTCTACCAAACAGTTCACATGCCTTGTCAATGCTTCCACATTTTGCATACATGTCTACCAGGGTAGTTGAAACTACAACATCTGACAAAATTCCTCTATCCATTACTTTTTGATGGATGTCCATACCTTGTTCCAATGCTCCTATTTTGGCATAGGCAAGAAGGATGCTAGTAAAGGTTGTGGAATTTGGCTTTACACCTACCAATTGCATTTGCTTGAAAGTTTGTAAAGCCTTTCCAACAAATCCATTTTGTGCATATCCAGCAATAATTGCAGTCCAAGAGATGACATCTCTTTGAAGCATTATGTCCAACTGTAATATCTGACAAAAATCCCCCATCCATTATGCTTTGATGGATGCCCATTCCCTGTTCCAAAGCTTCCATTTTGGAATAAGCAGGGAGGATGCTGGCAAAGGTTGTGCAGTCTGGCTTTACACATGCCAATTGCATTTGCTTGAAATTTTCTAGAGATTTTTCAAAAAATCTAATTTGTGTGTATCTTGCAATCATTCTAGTCCATGAGACCACATTTTTTTGAGGCATTCTATCAAACAATTCATGTGCCTTGTCCATGGTTCCACATTTTACATACATGTCTACTAGGGCAGTTGCAACTACAACATCTAACAAAATTCCTCTATCCTTCTTGTTTTGATGGATGTACATACCCTGTTCCAAAGCTCCCATTTTGGCACAGGCAAGGAGGATGTTGGCAAAGGTTGTGGAGTCTAGCTTTACACCTGCCAATTGCATTTGCTTGAAAGTTTCTAAAGTCTTCTCAAAAAGTTCAATTTGTGCATATCCTGCAATCATTGCAGTCCATGAGACCACATTTCTTTGAGGCATTTTGTCAAACAGTTCATGTGCTTTGTCTATGTTTCCACATTTTGCATTCATGTCTACTAGGGCAGTTGACACTACAACATCTGACAAAATTTCTCTATCCTTTATGCTATGATGGAAGAAATCATAAGCACTGTATTGATATCTTGTGGAGTTTTGTATTGATACCTCTATTTTCTTACAATTGTATGATGATATATAATTTTTTATAAAATATTAAGGGGTTTGTAAAAGGATAATAGAGGATCATCAAAAGGGTATCAAAATAGTGTGTGGTATCTATTCAGGTCTATCAAATCTTAAGAAGACCTCTCTGTGAACTAGGTTAAGGTTTGCAAAACTTTAACCTCTGTTAGACTTATGAAATCTTATCCTACTCCTGTGCAAATATTTGTAAAAATCCCACTAAGGTTTGTAGAAAGATCATTCAATGGCTAGTTATATTGTCAATTCATAGTGAACAATGACATATTTACTTCATTTTCTTCTAACATTGACTGTTGTCCATGAGGCCACCTTGGAAGATGTTGTCTATCCTACAAAGATTGTTAGCAAGCGAGTTAGATACCGTGTTGATGGCTCCAAGATAATGAAGGTAAGATCATTGGTGATAAAGAAACCCGTATATCTATTTCGTTGGACTTGTTCCAGGCTATATCCGTGAATCTTAAACTTTGACTAGATGAGTGATTTCCCATTTTTTAGGTCTATCTAGATCCTAAGGAGTGTAATAACACATAATACAAGTTGGAAACCTTTACTGGGGTTTACAAAAAAATTTGTGGGAAGGATGTCATTTTTGAGCCAGAGGCTAGTTAAATTATACCTTTAAAGTCTTCTCTCCTTTGCTAGATGGTATTTAATTGATGTTGAGCTTATTTTTTTGATTAAAGTATGTATCAAAATATTGTTTGGTTGGTATTAGAAATTTTTCTGATCAAACATTTCAGGCTATGAAGTATCAATGATTATTGTTGAATTCTTCTTATTGCCCTATTCTCTTCAGATGAGTTAAATTTTGTTTAGCTAAAAAGAGCCTTGCTATACACTTAAATAAATTTGAGAAACATTTTTCACTTGTTCATATTTTTATCATTGCTTTATATGGTGAATGGCTAATAGAAGTTAATCTTGGGGATCTGGTTAAGAAATTCACTGGTATTGAAAACTATTTCAAGCCTATGTTGAACACTCTGTTTAAGGCATTTGTTGACAAGGCTAGAATTTTTTAATTGATTTATCTTTCTGCTATGTCTGGACTTACTTTTGTAAACTTCCAATATATAATGCACTTTTATTCTTTTTGAATTGAGACTAATAGTAATTTTGTTGGTTGCATTGAGGCACAACTTCATTCATGGTGTAAAAGGTAGCACCTTGTTGCTCATATCAGATGGCACATTGCATATAAAGGAGGAAAGATTCTAGGTTTATTGTTGGCTGCATTGAAGGAGAGAGCTTCATATATGGGAGACATGATCAACACTTAGTCATGTAGACAATCATGAAGACTCAAGGAGCATAAATGAGAGAACTTCATATATGAGATGTCATGAAGACAATCATGAAGACTCAAGGAGCAAAAATGACAGTGAACAAGAGATGAAGTACATAGTTCAGGCCATAGACAAAGTCAGATGAATCTTAAGCTACTGTGATCAAGGGTGGTGTGCTAGTTTTTAAGAAAGGAAGGGCAGTTGGCAATGCACAAAGATTAATGAGGAAGATTACAGTCATAAGGTGATGATGTTAGCATTTGATCAAGACTTTGGAAGCAACTAGTAGACAAATTTATAGAAGTCTTAAATATAAAAAAGGACAGCCACTAATAATTCTATTATTACAAGGCATATATTATACATGGCAGTATAGTTGCAAGAATATGACAGTTTCATAAACCTATGATAGTCTACAAATGAAAGTCTAAATTCTGTATACTTATGGGTGACTATTTTATAACAGAGAGATAATGAGTGCATAGAGGTAATATGTTCATGGTGAGTGGCAATGGTCAATGGTTCCCAGGGATACATGCATAGTAAGCATGGTTTTAGTGGCATGAGCAAAGGAACAGATGACTACAATGTTAGCATTAAAAGGCAAGTATATGAAAGTTGCAGGACAATCATCTAGAAAGCAAGTATGCAAAGTTCAGTCACCACAATGAGTGAATACCAAGGACACTAAATATGAATACCTACCAAGTGTCCAATGTAATAGAGGCAGGGTAAGTGAATAGTTTAGACTCATAAAGAGGCTTTTGAAGATGCATTGAAGGAAGAATTTGATTCCATGCCCTAAGAGGACCTGATATCTTCAAACTCAATAAAAACATGTCCCATAAGCAGTGTTGATGACAATACAAGACACAAGAATACAATGATGTTTCATTAAGGAAGCCTGATCTAGTCCATGTTTCACATTATGATCCTATCATAGACCTGACTACATATGACAGTGCATTTCCTTTGGTTGCAGTCAAGAAGGACAAGTGCTAGACTGATGGGGGAGATTAGATGACCTATGGCAGCAGTTAGGCTAGTTGAGAATCAGTTACTGACGTTCACTTTTTGGAAAAGCATTGTAAACTTGGAGAATTTTCTTTCTTGTCATTTCTGTGCATTATAACTCAGATTTTCAGTCTTGTGACTGAAAATAAACATTATAATACTCTATTTCTAAGCATTTTTCAAGAAAGATAGATATTTCAGACTTGTGCAAGTTGTAAGAACACCTTTCTTTTAATAAAGTTCAGTGATTTTGCCTTCTCAATGGCTGTCTTATTGTGTGCAATTGATGATTGATGTGTATTTCTATGTTTTATGTTTCAATGCTCAAATATCAGACTAAATATACTACCAATTGACAACAGTCAGTGAATAAATATGACTAAACATCTGACTAACTATACTACCAGTTGACAAAGATTAGTGAATAAATATACTACCGATTGACACAAATTTGGTCATGTTATAAATTTGGTCATGTGACAAAATAAATGACCGGCAATTAACTACTAATGGTCATGTGACCAAGCTCAGTGAATAAATATGACTAAATATATGACTAAATTAACGACTAAATATACTACCAAATCAATCAATCAAAACAACCAATAAATGAGTAAAAATGGTTTAGTCATCAATTCGGTCGCATTATAAATGACTGGCAATAAACTACTAATGGTCATGTGACCATGTTTAGTCATTTATATACAGTTTTTAGTAGTTTTTTAAATCATATATTGTTGTTTTTGTGCTAGTGTATAACTATTGATGGGAATAACAGGACTAAGGATGTTCTCTATGTCAAAGGACTAAAGCATAATCTTCTCAGTGTCAGTCAGATGTGCAGTAAAAGATACAATCTTACCTTTCATGCTAAAGGTTGTGAAATTAGGAAGGTAGGGTCCAGAAAACTTGTTGCAAAAGGTATCAAGTCATATGGTGATATCTATCATCTGAAGGAGGTAAATGGAAGAACATGCTTATTGGCTCAATCGAGTGAGTGTTGGTTATGACACAAGTGAATGGGACACAACAACTTTGACAACATGGTAAAGATCAACTCTATTCATGCGGGGATAGACATGCCCAAGATAACCAAGCATGCAAACACATTATGCAAGGAATGTCAAATGGGAAAGAAAACAAAGACAAGTTTCAAGAGCAAGGAGTACTCTTCTTCAATGCCACTGGAGCTGATTCATACTAACCTATGTTTCCCTCCAAGAATAAAGGGTCAACAAGGTGAAAGATATTTTATGTTACTTATTGATGTTTATTCTAGAATGACTTGGGTTACTTTCTTAAGAGAAAAATTAGATGCCTTTGATAAGTTTAAGGTTTTCAAAGCTATGGTTGAGAATGAAATAGATACTAAGATCAAATGTTTAAGGTATGATAGAGGAGGTGAGTTTACTTCAAATGAATTTGATAAGTTTTGTGAAGATCATGGTATTAGGAGACATCTATAAGCTCCTAGAACCCCTCAGCAAAATGGGGTAGTGGAAAGGATGAATAGGACTGTGCAAGAGATGGCTAGGGAAATGTTAAAGGATGCAGATCTGCCTAACATGTAATGTGATGCAGGAGCATCCATGGCAAATTAGCAATCTTGCATCACAAAAAATATTTTAATTTCTGTTTGTTTGTTTTCAATAAGGATTATGGGCTTGGGAAATAATATTTTAATTTGCAACAAATATAATTTCCTTGGACATATTGGTAAATGTAATTTTTGTGAAAAAAATTCCTCAGTAATTTGCAAATGCCTCAAATAGTGGAGAATATCTTTCCTAGGCAAAGGCATTAAATTCTATTTTAGTGGGGGCTGATTTTTTGGTCATAAATGGGGTTGATTCTGTCATAAGTGGGGCTGCCAAGAATCATGGAATTAATGGCACATATTATGGTAACTGTTATAGTGTAAGGAATCTTGTAAGTGGTCTTTATGGCCTAGGTTGGTGGACCTAACTCCCAGAATTTTATTTTATTAATTCCAAAATTTGTAACTCCAAGATGGGGGGCCCTAATTATGAGATCCAGTTTTGGTAAAACAAGCATAACTTTCTCATATATTATCAAAATTAAGAAATTAAACATGTTCTGGAAATTTGGGAAGGGGAGGCACGCAACCCAGAAACTATTTTGGAAAAGTCCAAAAAATGAGGGTGTAGTGAAAGGAATAAGTGATGGGTTTTTATTGGAGTTGGGAAAAGAAAAATAGAGGAGAGACCCAGATGTTGGGAAATGAGTCTATGATGCTGAAAATTTATTTGTTGTAGGTGTTGCATGTATGATTCCAAGAAGCTTAGAAGCTTCATGTTGATGTAATAAAATTTCTTATTGAAATAAAATAAGTGTTGCAGATTTCTCTTCCATTTTCTGTTGTTCCACTTCATTTGTAGCCTTCTTGCATAGGATTTTGTGTTGGTATTTGTTGCATATTTGAAAGGGATTAGTATCTCCCTCTACATCAATTGGTATCAGATCTCAGAAGGTCTGGGCAAGAGAGAGATTGGTTTGTGTGTTTGTGTTTGTGCAGGTTGAAGAGAGAACCTGGTTGCCAAAAGACTAGGTAGAGAAAAAAAAAAGAGACCTAGGTGAGGCAAAGATAAAGAGAAGTAAGGAGAGACTTGCTAGAGGAAAGATGGATTTGTTTAGAAGGTATTTGCAGGCTAGGGATTCACAAAAGAAGAAGCGAGAAGAAAAAGAGAGGAAGAGGAAAGAGGAAAATATGAGGCAAATAGAGGTTGAGAAAGAGATAGGAGAACTGAGGCAAGCTATGGAAGAGATGAGCAGAAGGATGGAAGATGAGATGGAGCAGTTGCTCAAAAGAGCACTTAGTTGGCACTTGACAATCAAAAAGAAGGTATCATGGCCTATTAAGAAGATAGTTCAAAGAAGAAAACATAGAATAGTTATGGAAGAGGAAGTTGCAGCAGTAGGACAAATTAAATGCAGCACTGAAGTGCAGCAACAAGAGATTGATCAAATCCTTAGGAAGGAGATGACAAGTTTGGTCAAAGAGGAATACTACTTTGTATATGAAAATCCTAAGAAATTAATAACTATGATGGAGGAATTAGAAGATGTTGTTCATCAAAGGAAACCCTTGGAGGACAAGGTTAAAGTAGAGTGCATGGTGCAAGGAAGCAAGGAGGAGACCTCAAGGTCTCAATATTTTATTTCTAATATTTCATTGGATTATGTATGTGCAGGTTATAAAGAACAAGAAGAAGTGCCTACAATGTATGAAGATGATGGTGAAGAAGATGTTGCCAAAACACTTAAGGAAATGATTTTCTTTTCAAATGAATATGCTGCCAGTGAAGAATAGATGATATTACTGAGGTATATACACAAGAAATGGAGTTTTGGAGCCTAGAAGCTGAGAGAATGTTGAATAAGATATGGCATAAGAAAAAGAAGAAGAAGAAGGACCCAGGGATAGTTGCAAAGCTGAAGGGCAAGTTGCAAAAGAATTGGAGGACCAAGAAGAAAGAGTTAACTTGCATTCAAGAGGACTTGAATTTTCTTTTCTCCAGGAGTCTGATGCAAGAGCATCCATGGCAAATTAGAAATCTTGCATCACCAAAAATATTTTAATTTTTGTTTATTTATTTTCAATAAGGTTTATGGGCTTGGCAAATAATATTTTAATTTGCAACAAATATAATTTCCTTGGAGATATTGGTAAATGTAATTTTTGTGAAAAAAATGCCTCGATAATTTGTAAATGCCTCAAATAGTGGAGAATATCTTTCCTAGGCAAAGGCATTAAATTCTATTTTAGTGGGGGCTGATTTTTTTTGTCATAAGTGGGGTTGATTCTGTCATAAGTGGGGCTACCAAGAATCATGGAATTAATGGCACTTATTATTGTAACTGTTATAGTGTAAGGAATCTTGTAAGTGGTCTTTATGGCCCATGTTGGTGGACCTAACTCCCAGAATTTTATTTTATTAATTCCAAAATTTGTAACTCCAAGATGGGGGGTCCTAATTATGAGACCCAGTCTTGGTAAAATGAGCATAACTTTCACATATATTATCAAAATTAAAAAATTAAACATGTTTTGGAAATATAGCAAGGAGAGGCACGAAACCCAGAAACCATTTTAGAAAAGTCTGAAAACTAAGGGTGCGGTGAAAGGAATAAGTGACGGGTTTTTATTGGAGCTGGGAGAAGAAAAATAGAGGAGAGACCCAGATGTTGGGAAATGAGTCTAGGATGCTGAAAATTTATTTGTTATAGGTGTTGCATGTATGATTCTAGGAAGCTCAGAAGATTCATGTTGATGTAATGAAATTTCTTATTGAAATAAAATAAGTGTTGCAGATTTCTCTTCCATTTTCTGTTGTTCCACTTCATTTGTAGCCTTCTTGCATAGGCTTTTGTGTTGGTATTTGTTGCAGATTTGAAAGGGATTAGTAGCTCCCTCTACGTCAATTGGTATCAGAGCTTAGAAGATCTAGGCAAGAGAGATTTTGGTTTGTGTGTTTGTGTTTGTGTAGGTTGAAGAGAGAACTTGGTTGCCAAAAGACTAGGTAGAGAAAAAAAAAGAGAGACTTAGGTGAGGCAAAGATAAAGAGAAGCAAGGAGAGACTTGCTAGAGGAAAGATTGATTTAGAAGGTACTTGCAGGCTGGGGGTTCACAAAAGAAGAAGCAAGAAGAAAAAGAGAGGAAGAGGAAAGACGAAAATATGAGGCAAATAGAGGTTGAGAAAGAGATAAGAGAACTAAGGCAAGCTATGGAAGAGATGAGCAGAAGGATGGAAGATGAGATAGAGCAGTTGCTCAAAAGAACACTCAGTTGGCACTTGACAATCAAAAAGAAGGTATCATGGCCTATTAAGAAGATAGTTCAAAGAAGAAAACATAGAATAGTTATGGAAGAGGAAGTTGTAGTAGTAGGACAAATTGAATGCAGCCCTGAAGTGCAGCAGCAAGAGATTGATCAAATCCTTTGGAAGGAGATGACAAGTTTGGACAAAGAGGAATACTACTTTGTATATGAAAGTCCTAAGCAATTAATAACTATGATAGAGGAATTAGAAGATGTTGTTCATCAAAGGAAACCCTTGGAGGACAAGGTTGAAGTAGAGTGCATGGTGCAAGGAAGCAAGGAGGAGACCTCAAGGTCTCAATATTTTATTTCTAATATTTCATTGGATTATGTATGTGCAGGTTATAAAGAACAAGAAGAAATGCCTACAATGTATGAAGATGATGGTGAAGAAGATGTTGCCAAAACAATTAAGGAAATGATTTCCTTTTCAGATGAATATGCTGCCAGTGAAGACATAGATGATATTACTGAGGTATATACACAAGAAATGGAATTTTGGAGCCTAGAAGCTGAGAGAATGCCGAATAAGATATGGCATAAGAAAAAGAAGAGGAAGGACTCAGGGATAGTTACAAAGATGAAGGACAAGTTGCAGAAGAATTGGAGGACCATGAAGAAAGAGTTGACTTGCATTCAAGAGGACTTGAATTTTTTTTCTCTGGGAGTCTGATGTAGGAGCATCCATTGCAAACTAGCAATCTTGCATCACCAAAAATATTTTAATTTCTATTTGTTTATTTTCAATAAGGTTTATGGGCTTGGGAAATAATAATTTAATTTGCAACAAATATAATTTCCTTGGACATATTGGTAAATGTAATTTTTGTGAAAAAAATGCCTCGGTAATTTGTAAATGCCTCAAATAGTGGAGAATATCTTTCCTAGGCAAAGACATTAAATTCTATTTTAGTGGGGGCTGATTTTTTTTGTCATAAGTGCGGCTGCCAAGAATCATGGAATTAATGGCACTTATTATTGTATCTATTATAGTGTAAGGAATCTTGTAAGTGGTCTTTATGGCCCAGGTTGGTGGACCTAACTCCCAGAATTTTATTTTATTAATTCCAAAATTTGTAATTCCAAGATGGGGGGTCCTAATTATGAGACCCAGTCTTGGTAAAACAAGCATAACTTTCTCATATATTATCAAAATTAAGAAATTAAACATGTTCTGGAAAGATGGGAAGGAGAGGCATGAAACTCAGAAACCATTTTAGAAAATTCTAAAAAATGAGGGTGCAGTGAATGGAATAAGTGACAGGTTTTTATTGGAGCTGGGAGAAGAAAAATAGAGGAGAGACCCAGATGTTGGGAAATGAGTCTAGGGTGCTAAAAATTTATTTGTTGCAGGTGTTGCATGTATGATTCCAGGAATCTCAGAAGCTTCATGTTGATGTAATGAAATTTCTTATTGAAATAAAATAAGTGTTGCAGATTTATCTTCCATTTTATGTTGTTCCACTTCATTTGTAGCCTTCTTGCATAGGCTTTTGTGTTGGTATTTGTTGCAGATTTGAAAGGGATTAGTAGCTCCCTCTGCATCAATTGGTATCAGATCTCAGAAGGTCTGGGCAAGAGAGAGTTTGGTTTGTGTGTTTGTGTTTGTGGAGATTGAAGAGAGAACCTAGTTGCCAAAAGACTAGGTAGAGAAAAAAAAAGAAGGGACCTAGGTGAGGCAAAGATAAAGAGAAGCAAGGAGAGACTTTGTAGAGGAAAGATGGATTTGTTTATAAGGTACTTGCAGGCTAGGGGTTCACAAAAGAAGAAGAAAGAAGAAAAAGAGAGGAAGAGGAAAGAGAAAAATATGAGACAAATAGAGGTTGAGAAAGAGATAAGAGAACTAAGGCAAGCTATGGAAGAGATGAGCAGAAGGATGGAAGATGAGATGGAGCAGTTGCTCAAAAGAGCACTTAGTTGTCACTTGACAATCAAAAAGAAGGTATCATGGCCTATTAAGAAGATAGTTCAAAGAAGAAAACATAGAATAGTTATGGAAGAGGAAGTTATAGCAGTAGGACAAATTGAATGCAGCTTTGAAGTGCAGCAGCAAGAGATTGATCAAATCCTTTGGTAGGAGATGACAAGTTTGGACAAAGAGGAATACTACTTTATATATGAAAGTCCTAAGCAATTAATAACTATGATGGAGGAATTAGAAGATGTTCATCAAAGAAAACCCTTGGAGGACAAGGTTGAAGTAGTGTGCATGGTGCAAGTGGGCAAGGAGGAGACCTCAAGGTCTCAATATTTTATTTCTAATATTTCATTGGATTATGTATGTGCAAGTTATAAAGAACAAGAAGAAGTGCCTATAATGTATGAAGGTGATGGTGTAGAGGATGTTACCAAAGCACTTAAGGAAATGATTTCCTTTTCAGATGAATATGCTACCAGTGAAGACATAGATGATATTACTAAGGTATATACATAAGAAATGGAATTTTGGAGCCTAGAAGCTGAGAGAATGTTGAATAAGATATGGCATAAGAAAAAGAAGAGGAAGAAGGACCCAGGGATACTTGCAAAGATGAAGGACAAGTTGTAGAAGAACTAGAGCACCAAGAAGAAAGAGTTGACTTGCATTCAAGAGGACTTGAATTTTATTTTCTCTGAGAGTCTGATGCAGGAGCATCTATGGCAAATTAGCAATCTTGCATCACCAAAAATATTTTAATTTCTGTTTGTTTGTTTTCAATAAGGTTTATGGGCTTGGAAAATAATATTTTAATTTACAACAAATATAATTTCTTTGGACTTACTGGTAAATGTAATTTTTGTTAAAAAAGTGTCTCGGTAATTTGTAAATGCCTCAAATAGTGGAGAATATCTTTCGTAGGCAAAGGCATTAAATTCTATTTTAGTGGGGGCTGATTTTTTTTGTCATAAGTGGGGTTGATTCTATCATAAGTGGGGCTGCCAAGAATCATGGAATTAATGAAACTTATTATTGTAATTGTTATAGTGTAATGAATCTTGTAAGTGGTCTTTATGGCCTAGGTTGGTGGACCTAACTCCCAGAATTTTATTTTATTAATTCTAAAATTTGTAACTCCAAGATGGGGGGTCCTAATTATGAGAACCAGTCTTGGTAAAACAAGCATAAATTTCTCATATTTTATCAAAATTAAGAAATTAAACATGTTCTAGAAAGACAGGAAGGAGAGGCACGAAACCCATAAACTATTTTTGAAAATTCCAAAAAATGAGGGTGCGGTGAAAGGAATAAGTGACGGGTTTTTATTGGAGCTGGGAGAAGAAAAATAGAGGAGAGACACAGATGTTGGGAAATGAGTCTAGGATGCTGAAAATTTATTTGTTGCAGGTGTTGCATGTATGATTCTAGGAAGCTCAGAAGATTCATGTTGATGTAATGAAATTTCTTATTGAAATAAAATAAGTGTTGCAGATTTCTCTTCCATTTTTTGTTGTTCCACTTCATTTGTAGCCTTCTTGCATAGGCTTTTGTGTTGGTATTTGTTGCCGATTTGAAAGGGATTAGTAGCTCCCTCTGCATCAATTGGTATCAGAGATCAGAAGGTCTGGGCAAGAGAGAGTTTGGTTTGTGTGTTTGTGTTTGTGCAGGTTGAAGAGAGAACTTGGTTGCCAAAAGACTAGGTAGAGAAAAAAAAAAGAGACCTAGGAGAGGCAAAGATAAGGAGAAGCAACGAGAGACTTGCTAGAGGAAAGATGGATTTGTTTAGAAGGTACTTGCAGGCTGGGGGTTCACAAAAGAAGAAGCAAGAAGAAAAAGAGAGGAAGAGGAAAGAGGAAAATATGAGGCAAATAGAGGTTGAGAAAGAGATAAGAGAACTGAGGCAAGCTATGGAAGAGATGAACAGAAAGATGGAAGATGAGATGGATCAGTTGCTCAAAAGAGCACTCAATTGGCACTTGACAATCAAAAAGAAGGTATCATGGCCTATTAAGAAGATAGTTCAAAGAAGAAAACATAGAATAGTTATGGAAGAGGAAGTTGCAGCAGTAGGACAAATTGAATGCAATCCTAAAGTGCAGCAGCAAGAGATTGATCAAATCCTTTGGAAGGAGATGACAAGTTTGGACAAAGAGGAATACTACTTTGTATATGAAAATCCTAAGCAATTAATAACTATGATGGAGGAATTAGAAGATGTTGTTCATCAAAGGAAACCCTTGGAGGACAAGGTTAAAGTAGAGTGCATGGTGCAAGGAAGCAAGGAGGAGACCTCAAGGTCTCAATATTTTATTTCTAATATTTCATTGGATTATGTATGTGCAGGTTATAAAGAACAAGAAGAAGTGCCTACAATGTATGAAGATGATGGTGAAGAAGATGTTGCCAAAACAATTAAGGAAATGATTTCCTTTTCAGATGAATATGCTGCCAGTGAAGACATAGATGATATTACTGAGGTATATACACAAGAAATAGAATTTTGGAGCCTAGAAGTTGAGAGAATGTTGAATAAGATATGGCATAAGAAAAAGAAGAGGAAGAAGGACCCAAGGATAGTTGCAAAGATGAAGGACAAGTTGCAGAAGAATTGGAGGACCAGGAAGAAAGAGTTGACTTGCATTCAAGAGGAATTGAATTTTCTTTTCTCTGGGAGTCTGATGCAAGAGCATCCATGGCAAATTAGCAATCTTGCATCACCAAAAATATTTTAATTTCTATTTGTTTGTTTCAATAAGGTTTATGGGCTTGGAAAATAATATTTTAATTTGCAACAAATATAATTTCCTTAGACATATTGGTAAATGTAATTTTTATGAAAAAAATGCCTCGGTAATTTGTAAATGCCTCAAATAGTGGAGAATATCTTTCCTAGGCAAAGGCATTAAATTCTATTTTAATGGGGGCTGATTTTTTTTGTCAGAAGTGGGGTTGATTCTGTCATAAGTGGGGCTGCCAAGAATCATGGAATTAATGGCACTTATTATTGTAACTGTTATAGTGTAAGGAATCTTGTAAGTGGTCTTTATGGCCTAGGTTGGTGGACCTAACTCCCAGAATTTTATTTTATTAATTCCAAAATTTGTAACTCCAAGATGGGGGGTCCTAATTATGAGACCCAGTCTTGGTAAAATGAGCATAAATTTCTCATATATTATCAAAATTAAGAAATTAAACATGTTCTGGAAAGATGGGAAGGAGAGACACGAAAATTAGAAACCATTTTAGAAAAGTCTGAAAAATGAGGGTACAGTGAAAGGAATAAGTGACGGGTTTTTATCGGAGCTGGGAGAAGAAAAATAGAGGAGAGACCCAGATGTTGGGAAATGAGTCTAGGATGCTGAAAATTTATTTGTTGCAGGTGTTGCATGTATGATTGTAGGAAGCTCAGAAGCTTCATGTTGATGTAATGAAATTTGTTATTGAAATAAAATAAGCGTTGCAGATTTCTCTTCCATTTTCTGTTGTTCCACTTCATTTGTAGCCTTCTTGCACAGGCTTTTGTGTTGGTATTTGTTGCAGATTTGAAAGGGATTAGTAGCTCCCTCTGCATCAATTGGTATCAGAACTCAAAAGGTCTGGGCAAGAGAGAGTTTGGTTTGTGTGTTTGTGTTTGTGTAGGTTGAAGAGAGAACCTGGTTGTCGAAAGACTAGGTAGAGAAAAAAAAGAGACCTAGGTGAGGCAAAGATAAAGAGAAGCAAGGAGAGACTTGCTAGAGGAAAGATGGATTTGTTTTGAAGGTACTTGCAAGCTGGGGGTTCACAAAAGAAGAAGCAAGAAGAAAAAGAGAGGAAGAGGAAAGAGGAAAATATGAGGCAAATAGAGGTTGAGAAAGCGATAAGAGAACTAAGGCAAGCTATGGAAGAGATGAGAAGAAGGATGGAAAATGAGATGGATCAGTTGCTCAAAAGCACACTCAGTTGGCACTTGACAATCAAAAAGATGGTATCATGGCCTATTAAGAAGATAGTTCAAAGAAGAAAACATAGAATAGTTATGGAAGAGGAAGTTGCAGTAGTAGGACAAATTGAATGCAACCCTGAAGTGCAGTAGCAAGAGATTGATCAAATCCTTTGGAAGGAGATGACAAGTTTGGACAGAGAGGAATACTACTTTGTATATGAAAGTCCTAAGCAATTAATAACTATGATGGAGAAATTAGAAGATGTTGTTCATTAAAGGAAACCCTTGGAGGACAAGGTTGAAGTAGAGTGCATGGTGCAAGGAAGCAAGGAGGAGACCCCAAGGTCTCAATATTTTATTTCTAATATTTCATTGGATTATGTATGTGCAGGTTATAAAGAACAAGAAGAAGTGCCTACAATGTATGAAGATGATGGTGAAGAAGATGTTGACAAAACACTTAAGGAAATGATTTCCTTTTCAGATGAATATGCTGCCAGTGAAGACATAGATGATATTACTGAGGTATATACACAAGAAATGGAATTTTGGAGCCTAGAAGCTGAGAGAATGCTGAATAAGATATGGCATAAGAAAAAGAAGAGGAAGAAGGACCCAGGGATAGTTGCAAAGATGAAGGACAAGTTGCAGAAGAATTGGAGGACCAGGAAGAAAGAGTTGACTTGCATTCAAGAGGACTTGAATTTTCTTTTCTCCGAGAGTCTGATGTAGGAGCATCCATGGCAAATTAGCAATCTTGCATCACCAAAAATATTTTAATTTCTGTTTGTTTGTTTTCAATAAGGTTTATGGGCTTGGGAAATAATATTTGAATTTGCAATAAATATAATTTCCTTGGACATATTGGTAAATGTACTTTTTTGTGAAAAAAATGCCTCGGTAATTTGTAAATGCCTCAAATAGTGGAGAATATTTTTCCTAGGCAAACGCATTAAATTCTATTTTAGTGGGGGCTGATTTTTTTTGTCAGAAGTGGGGTTGATTCTGTCATAAGTGGGGCTGCCAAGAATCATGGAATTAATGGAACTTATTATTGTAATTGTTATAGTGTAAGGAATCTTGTAAGTGCTCTTTATGGCCCAGGTTGGTGGACCTAACTCCCAGAATTTTATTTTATTAATTCCAAAATTTCTAACTCGAAGATGGGGGGTCCTAATTATGAGACCCAGTCTTGGTAAAACAAGCATAACTTTCTCATATATTATCAAAATTAAGAAATTAAACATGTTCTGGAAATATGGGAAGGAGAGACACGAAACCTAGAAACCATTTTAGAAAAGTCCAAAAAATGAGGGTGCGGTGAAAGGAATAAGTGACGGGTTTTTATTGGAGCTGGGAGAAGACAAATAGAGGAGAGACCCAAATGTTGGGAAATGAGTCTAGGATGCTGAAAATTTATTTGTTGCAGGTGTTGCATGTATGATTCCAGGGAGCTTAGAAGCTTCATGTTCATGTAATGAAATTTCTTATTGAAATAAAATAAGTGTTGCAGATTTCTCTTCCATTTTCTGTTGTTCCATTTCATTTGTAGCCTTCTTGCATAGGCTTTTGTGTTGGTATTTGTTGCAGATTTGAAAGGGATTAGTAGCTTCCTCTGCATCATACTGGAAGGAAGCAATTCACACTGCTGCCTATCTGACTAACAAAGTACAGTTAAGGGTTAATAGCACTAAGACCCCTTATGACCTATGGTATGGAAGACCTCTCACTGTCAGATACTTCTGGATCTTTGGCAGCAAATGCTATATCAGAAGAGATGAAGAAGACCTAGAAAAGTTTGCTTCAAGAAGTGATGAAGGGATCTTTCTTGGTTACTCAGCCATAAGCAAGGCCTATAGATGCTACAACAAGAGATTGGGAAAGATGATTGAAAGCACAAATGTCAAAGTAGATGGGGACTTGTATCAAATCTCACAAGAATCAGAAGAATATTTATCTGATATCTTTCCATGCATTGAAGATGAAGTAGAAGAAGAGAAAGAGGAAAAAGGAACAAGAACTAGAGTAGATACCCAAGACTCCAGAAAAGTATGTTCAGAAGAACCATTTAGCAGATCAAATCATTGGGGACAAGAATAAAGGTGTGTTGACCAGGAGAAGTTTTGCAAAAGCATATGAGCAAGTGAACTTGTGTTTATTATCAAAGGTAGAACCCACAACCTTTGCTGATGCTAGCAAAGATGATGGATGGATAAAATAATGGAAGAAGAATTAGATCCGATAGAGAAGAATCATACATGGGAATTGGTTCCCAGACCAACCAACAAGAATGTCATAGGAATAAAGTGGGTGTTCTGGAACAAGCTGAATGAAGAAGGTGAAGTTGTGAGGAACAAAGCAAGATTGGTGTGTAAAGGCTATTCTCAAGTTGAAGGCATTGATTTTTAGGAGACTTGTGCTCCGATAGCCAGGATGGAGGCAATCAGAATGTTTCTTGCCCTTGTTCCTCACAAAAACTTCAAGGTTTATCAGATGGATGTCAAGTCAACATTTTTGAATGGTGATCTAGAGGAAGAAATCTACATTGAGAAACTAGATGGTTTTCAGATATCAGAAGATCCGGACATAGTGTGCAGACTCAAAAAGGACTTGTATGGTCTCAAGAAAGATCATAGAGCTTGGTATGCTTTTTGGATAGGTACTTACTTCAGTAAGGCTTCAAGAAAGGTACTACAGATAGCAATCTTTACATCGAGGAAGAAGGAGATATGATATTGATAGTTGCAGTATATGTCAACTGATGGAATCATCTTTGGTGGAGATGATGATATGTGTAAGAGGTTTGCAGAGGAGATACAAAAAGAGTTTGAGATGTCTATGATTGGTGAGATGTCTTTCTTCCTTGGACTTCAAATTGTTCAGATAGATGATGGTATCTTTATTTCTTAGGCTACGTATGTTAGAGAGATGAAAAAGTTTGGTATGGAGGATTCAAAACCAGTGAGTACTCCCATGGTCACTGGATGTCACTTGAGAAAGGATTATGAGTCTCCAGAGGTTGATTAGACTTCCTATAGGTCTATGATTGGAGGATTATTTTACTTGACTACTTCTAGACTAGATATCATGCATGCAGTATGTGTGGTTGCTAGATATCAAGCTAATCCAAAGAAAACACATGAGAAGGAAGTGAAAAGAATATTCAAATACTTGAAAAGAACTTTGGATTATGGCTGATGGTATCTTAGAGGTAATGATTTTGATCTGAGTGCCTACACTGATGCTGATTAGGATGGTTATGTTGATGATAGAAGAAGTGCAAGTGGTGGTGTTTTCTTTTTAGGAAGCAGATTAGTTTCATGGCAGAGCAAGAAACAGGATTCAATGTCCTTATCAACTAGAGAGGTAGAGTATATTGTAGTAGCATCCTGTTCTACACAAGTGTTGTGGATGAATCAAACCCTGAATGATATCAAGGTATTTTATGATGAGCCTATTCCTATTTTTTGTGATAATACAAGTGCTATCAATATTTCCAAGAATCTAGTGATGCATTCTAGAACCAAGCATATAGCAATTAGGTATCACTTTTTGAGAGAGAAGGTTGTAGATAAGGAAGTAAGGTTGGAATATGTTCCAACAAAGGATCAGATTGCAGACATTTTCACAAAGGTTGTTGCAAAGGACACTTTTGATTATCTCTGGTAGAGGTTAGGGGTAATTGCCCCTCCTTCTTGCTAGATGCATAGTTGTGCATCTGTCCAGGGGGAGTGGTTCATGTTATATATTTTTCTTGGATTGATGGTGGCTACTTCTCAAGGGGAGTAGGTAGTGGTTTCTGATGATAGGGGGAGTCTGTTTGTTACAAGAAGAAGTTATGCCCTAAGGGAGAAGAAGTTGTCTTTTTTCCTTGATGTTAAAGGGGGAGAATGAGCAGGTGTGTGTAGTAGGCGTGTTGCCATCAATGCCAAAGGGGGAGATTATTACACATATGGTTCCTAAGGTTTTCATTAATGTCAACATTGTCACAAGGTTGTCATTGATGTCAACACGATCATGGATGTGTGATGGTGTTCATGGTTGGATGTCATGTCATATCCAACAAAGAAGATATAATTCATGGTTGGATGTCATGTCCTATTTGGTGACTATAGAGAAGAAATATTAAGATGAGAATTAGAAGCACAAAGATGAATGAAGAACTATTAAGATGGGAATTAGAAGCACAAAGATGAATGAAGAAATATTAAAATGGGAATTACATGCACTAAGATGAATGATGATACATTAAGCTATGCTGAGGATGAAAAGACGTTGTTGATGGCTTGTAGCATGTTGTTTGATCCTTCTTGCTGTTCTTAAGGATGTATATGCTATTATATGAAGGTTTTGGCCTTCGAAAGTTGGTGAAGGTTTCTGCTACATAAAGACTATTTTGAGGACTGTCTGGGAGATTGCCCCACATTTTCATGCTTTTGATGTTGTACCTCTGCGGAATGGAAGATAGCCTCATATAGTGTCAAAGCATGTATGTTCCAAGTTTCATATTGTTTGGACTATCGGAAGAGTGTTTTGTAGTTGACAGTTTGAAGACAACATTGTTCCTAAAGAAGGTATTCACAGTAAATGCAATGTTTGGCTCCACATTCTTCACGTTTGAAGATAAGGCCTTGTGGTTTAGAAGTTAAGTTTATTGTCTATTGGAGGTGCTATTTCCAAACTTTCAGATCGTTTGTCCCTCCATAGTGAAAGTTATGAGAGATAGAGTTCTGGTCTATGCTCTGGTAGAATTAAGTAATGAAGAAGACTGTTTGGAGTGCTCCACATTCCTCCATAATGATTGATATAGCTATGCAGTTTTGAGGACATGTTCACAGAAGGGTATGAGTGCATCCATATGAGTTTCAGGTGTTTTGGAGGTCCATAAGCTTAGTTTTCAATTGACAATGTGTTATAGTGTGTTCTGGATGGCTGTTTGATCTCAGTGTGCATGTTTTAAGGTATGCCACACAATGCATTTGTTGTGCGGAGTTAGATGTGTATCTGAAGGTGTTGTATGATTCATGAAGACTTAGATGGAAGAATTTCATGAAGATCTTTCGTGTTTCCACTACCACACAAGGTTTTCAAGTGGTGGTGACTGTTATACTTTAAATTTCATGTCTTCCTGCTTAAGGTTGTCCTATTTCAAATGAGCGATGTGTGCAGAGGTGATTCCTTGAAGAAAAATGCTATGAAGGATGCTTAGGACCAGGCTAAGCATGTGTTGGGATCTACAAAGCGTGTGGTTTCTTCTGGTGTAGCGTGTTGTTCATCATAGGGCTTACCCTATGCAAGTTTCATGTTGTATAATCTCTTACCGACTTGTAATTTGTAATATTCTTATTGTATTGGCTGACTTGTAATGAAAATTGTAGACACCCTAAATAGACCATGTCATCGAATCACTTGCATTTTAATCAAATTTGTCTAATCACATGCATTTCAACATTAATTGACTAATCTAATTATTTAATTAATTTCATCAAAATTATCAAATTCTTCTAATCTTCCTAAAATCAACATTAATTGAATAAATTCTATTTATTTAATTAATTTAATGAAAATCAACTTTATTCTTCCAAAATTGAATAATTTTTATTATTTAGTTAAATCTTATCATCTTCCAAAATTCAAGTCCACATCAATTGAATAAATTAATTATTTAATTAATTTATCATCCAAATCATCTTATCTACAATTAAATAATTTTTATTATTTAATTAAATCAAATTGTTCTTCCAAATTTAAATAAATCATGCATATTTATTTAAATTATCTCAATCTCTAAAAATAAAATATAATCAAATATTTTATTTATTCCTTAATCTTGCACAAACAATTAAATAAATTTTATTTATTTAATTTGCTTCAAAAATCTTCCAATTCCTCTAAAAATAAATCTTGTTCATCATGCACACAAAATTAAATAAATTATTATTTAATTTTACTCAAATCATGCAAAAAGCAAATTACAAGTTGAGTTAATTGACTTGATCAATCTTGTTTTTATCAACAACTCTTAAATTAGAAAAAAAATATTCTAATTTATGAAATCAAATCCTATCTTTATCAAAAAGCAATTCACTCAAACAAAAATAATTTTTTGTGTAACACATGTCAGGTGCACATTTATCATGAATTCTAGATTTATCTCATCCATTGAATTATCTGGACTGTTGATTGATCTTTATTGAAACCTATATAATCTCCCCTCATCTCTTTAACAAATCCTCTTCGATCATTTATTCACAGGCATTCTAGCACATTGATCATACATCACATCGTTGAGCAAACTTCTACCTTGTAAGCACATAAACACAATCTACATCCGCTTGTTGCAAACATGGTTTCACAATTTGAAGAGCAATCTACATTCAACCAAGAGATCCAAACAATCTAGGTGATAGCTTCTTTGTTCATAATTTGATTTAATCATTGATTTGGTTATTTCTTAGATAAATCTTTTGATGTTATGGGTAATTGAGTTATTATTATCATTACCTTGTGATCTTATCATTCAACCTCTCAATTTTTCCAATACACAAAAATTAATGTAATGTTATGTATATATTGTAAACCTAGTTGGTCTAGGTGAAGTATGATTGTGGAGATGAAGATATGAATGTGTAAAGAGCAGAGTATGAATATTACATGCATTATGATGAGCGACTGAAGGAGAAAGAGCAGAAGAGTTAGAGGCTGTCCCGATTCATCTTGAAGATACTTTTGTGACATGAGGGAAGTGAAGAGTGTGCCTAAATGATCCAATCAGCTGAAACAAAATCTAAAAGTTGAATGGTACTTCTCACCCTTAGGGGAAACAAGCATGCATCCACCACTAGCACCTATTTTACTCCTTGAGCCATCAAAAAATAGTTCCCATTTTTCAATGATAGGCATAAATGAATCTGCTTCATGCATCATATACACACCCAAACCAGCCTCTTCTAGGTGCTCACATGCACCAACCCATGAGTCAAATCTGCCCACTCGTCAAGAAGAACTTCTCGTATACCTTTAATTTGTGTACTACCTTCTTGAACAGTGGGCTACTCCTCTTGTTCACTTGCAACCAAGTTAGCATCGATGGGACATGGAGTGTAAGGCTCAATATGGTCTTTGGCAATGGGTACTGATTTGATAGTCACCTTAGTGCCATACCTAGTTCTAAACAGCATATGAGACCAATCTGAGGACAAGTAACCTCCTATTTTTGTAGTAAAATATCTTGACAAACAAATAGCAAAATAAGGAGGTAACTCAATGACATAGATGTCCTGTGGGATAGAGAAATTTGGACAGGCATGAAGAGTCAAACTCAATCCCTTTATGACACCTATTGTACTAACAGCAGTCCCATCTAGCTGAACAACTCCCTTCTCCAATGGCTCATATTCAATTCCTAACTTATCAATAATCTGTTTGGGCATGAATGAACTGCTAGCACCTGAGTCAATCATGCAGTTATGGATTAAATGATCTCCTATGATCATAGACACATAAAATGGTGGGGGCTTAACCTTTGAAGCTTGTTGTTCTTTATCATTTCCAGTGGTATTTGTCAACACAGCCTTAGACTTGTCTATACTAGACTCTTGAGATAAACTTAAATTTGATAAGGGTGATTGAAGCAAGTCTTTTTGGCCAGGGATACTTAGGGAATCCCACATAGACATAGATACATTCACTTTTTTCATATGCTCAAAGATATTAAAAGCAGATGTACTTGACTTAACTTGGCCTTTGGGGGTAATCACATCACCTTGAGTAAAAGCTAGCTGAACTAGGGATTAGGTTGCTCCTTGCCTACCAAAGACTGACTTCTTGGCAAATTTTGAATCTTATCAGCATTTGATGGGCCAAAAACACCTTGATCCATGTTTGGCACTTGATGCACATGAGTTTGAACTTTATCAAATTGTTGCCCTTCATCTATAGCCCTCTTCTTGTTGCATGTATTGGATACAATTGAAGAACCAACTTGGTTCATACCACAGAATTCTTCTCCTTGCCAGTTTAGGAGTGTTGTCTCATGTATCTGTTCTTCTTGTTGCTACATAGGAGCTTCTACAAGCACATTAGATTGCACTGCTGGACTATTTTGAACCATCAAAGCTTGGTTTATCACCCCATTGGCACAAGTATTTTGATTATGGGGCTGATTACAAGGAAAGCACCAGTCATAGTTCTAAGCCAAATTGTTTTGTGTGGGTACAATTTCCTTGGAGGAACTAGTAGCGTTTGGGTTGTAAGCTTGATAAGGCCTAGGGTTAAAGGCTTGTCTTGGTCCTTGATTATTTGGCTGATAAGGAGGCCTATTTGACTGGTTTTGCTGGTAATTAGATTGAAATGGGGCTGATAAGGCATGAAACTTTGATCTTGCTACCTCTTAATGTTCACTATCTCATTACCAAAAGATTGTAACAGCCCTTTGATCTCCTGTAACTCAAAAGATTGAGGTTGAATAGCATTTTCTTGGTTATTGTGCTAGATATTAGGCACTGGTAACACTGGTGCAACTGGTATAACAGCTATAGGATGCACATACATTGGTATTAGTGGCTAAATAGTAGGTAATATTGGCAAAGGAGGTCTAGGGGCAATTTTACCAGCCTATATGAGGTTGTTCTCAGCTCTTATAGCTATAGCATAAGCTTGCGGTAAGGAAGCTCCTCCCATAGATTGAACCATAATAGAGATATCACTATTCAGAGCTCTCAAATAATATAAGAAAGCATGGTCAGCAGTATGCCTTACCATTGGTGGGATTCTATCCCATGTCTTCTAAAAATGGTGGTTGAAGTCTGACATAACCTCGTGGGGAGCCCTCTTAATTGTAGATAGTTGCTCCACTAATGTCAAGTGATCTGATTTATCTTCAAAGAATCTGCACAGCTCCTCTCCTAAATGATCCCATGAATCTATGGAGTTATCTGGTAAGATTCTGAACCACTACAAATCCTTCCCTTTGAGGGAAGCTGCTAACAATCTGATTTCAACATTTTCTTGTGTCACATGATGGAAAGCACATAGGTTTGCAACATCTTTTATATGCTCAGCTAGAGTAGTTTGATCTTCACCGTTAAAATATGGCAAACTTTTCAAATCAGCTATAGGGATGTCATCCTGCTGAGCTAAATTCAGTGGGCTGCCTTGGTTGAATGCAACAAATGTCTGATTTCTACCTACAGGAATCATTGTAACTGAGATTCTTGGGGTAGTATGAATTCTAACAGCAGGAGAAGTAGACTTGGCTCTCTTAGAATAAACATGATTTGTCTTGGGTTTCTCAGTTGTTATCCCTCTTCTCCTAGGTGGGAATAACTGCAAATACTCAAAGGATGAAAGACTACTTTTGGTTTGTATCCTTTTCATAAGCTAAAATGCACTGATTTTACTAATGCAAAGCTCAGAGTCGCCAAATATGCAGATTTCAACCTCTTACAAGTCTAAAAATTACTGGTTGCATATCAAAACCAGCAATAAATATGTAATATTTTGACTATTCTAATTCTAAATGTCCCATCGGGAATGCCAAAAATGGTTGTCTCTCAAAATTGCACCCTTTGCTAAGTTGCAGAACTTGGCATTCTAGAGAAACATGGGATCTTTCTTGGCCTGTGGGTCACCTATGATGGAAAGAACCTCCAGAGAAGGTTGGCTTCCTATTTATACTTCACCTATAACTGCTTGTACTAATGCCTTTGCAGAGAAAAGAGTAAGAAGGATTACATGAAAATAAAACCTACTATCTAAGGTGATGCACCAAAAGATTGTCTAAGACTACACAAAACTGACACACTATAGAACCAGTAATATCAAGGCTCTCATACACAACCCAATAAATCATAATCTTTGCATCATCAATTTGTAAGAAGGCTAAATAACCATAGTCCCTTAAAGGAGAAGATGTTTTTTCACCACTTAAGACTGATTTATATTACTAGCACATCTCACAACCTGCAAAAATGTATGTATTCCTGCATAAAGGTACCAACATGAAATATAGCTCAAAGGACAAAGAATATCACAAAGATCTATACTAACACTAAGGACACACAATATCCAAAGAAATGGGAAGGTATAAACTACTTATTACTGCTAAAAAGGTGTTACAATGCTGTGTTACTCTCGAAATTAGTTACAAAACTATTCACTTCTGCAAAAGAACTCAGAAAATTACAATATGGCACAATTGAAAAGCCAAAACTTCTTAATAATGAACAAGAGAGAAGACTATATACTTCTCCAAGCAGCTGTAAAAGATAAGGACCAGAAACTTCCTTGGTCGTGCATATCATAAAAGCCCTCAAAATATCTATCCAAAACCCTCCAAAGTGAGTTCCCAATGAGGAAAAAGTCAAGGCATGTCATCACCCATCTTAAAAGCTCCAGAAAATGCCCTTAAATGCTCTTTAAGGCCATAAAAATCAAGTCAAATCATCTCAATAACTCCTCCATCTGCTTGCCAACCTCTCCTGCAGCATCATAAATGTTTGATATTTGCACATAAATACCCAACCACGTCTCTTGACCACGTCTTGAAAGTATCCTTAACTTCCCCTTGCACAATAAATGACAAAAATACATTTATTTCTGCATTTAATTAACATTAACTAAGAGGTTTATAGTCACACCACTTAGCTTAATGTTTTACATTTCAAATTTATTACAAACCTATGCAAAAAAGAAAGCACTTGGACATAAACATTCAATCTCCTAATTTTTTTATGGTTTGGAGATGAATAAAACATTGTGAAAAAATGATAAAGTAATCGATGAGATTTACTTTGTTACTTGTTATGGATTTGTCTATCTTTGCTTTTCGTATTTTCAGGACAAGTGATAAAGTAATTTATAATCCATTACTTTATCATTTGTTTACAATGTTGCATATCCATTTCTAAATCATGCAAAAGAAAATAAAACCCCTTATATCTCCCATCCACAAACAAGATCTCTCCATTCGTAATGTTCCTCATGCACTACAATGTCCCCTATGCATCATTATCCCCTTGACTTAAACATTTTTAACCTTAGGAAAAAATCAAGTAAACAATGATGGCCCCACGGGCTCACTTGTATCATTAGGTCGACACGCCTAAAAGTGCTGACCTTGGGCGTATGACAATGATTTTTTTCTAAAAACATAATCAAAAGGCAAAAATTCAAGCTAGGTCGTTTGGCCAAAAGGCAGAAAAGAAACCTAAAATCTCATTTACATTTGCTCCTTGTTCACTGCTATGGCTCGACCGCCACCAGACCTGTAGGGTTTTTGGATGGAAACACCCTATTTCTCTGCGATTCTCTAAGGGATTTGATGGCTCATTCCTGAAAATGAAAGGTAAAAGCTTCGATTGCTCTCTGTTCGACCTGTTTGCTTTCATTTTGGAGATAAAACTTGGCTTTTCAAGCCACGACAAGCTATATTTCTGATGCATTCCTTGTTTTCTGGGTCGACACACCATATACATTCATCTTTGATTGTGTTTGAGGCCGGTTCGAGCTTCTACCTTTGATTTCGATGCATGATATTGTTGCCTAAATTTCACTACAGCTCATTTAGGTAGAGCTTTGATTCAAAGTTTAAAAGGTACATTTTTATTTGATCCTTATTACTTTACATTCAAGTGCATAAATGAAATAATTCAAAAAGATTATATTTATCAAATTACTACATTTATCCAAGTGCATGTAACATAAGAAAGATTTATACAAATATTTTCTGAAGAATGAATAATCTTTATTGAATGTAAAATGTACATTATCTCACACAAGCCGTGAGATTAACTTTCTTATTCAATGAAATTGAAGAAACAATTTATACATGAATAAGTAAATGAAAGAAAGTGCATGTAAGGATAGAGGCCAGTCATTGCCTGAGAATAACTGGTTCTGGTTCAGGTGTGTTGTCCTATTGCCCCAAGTCATCTTTGTTCTTCCTAGTTCATGTCGTCTCTAGTTCCTACATCTGGCAAAAGAGTGATGTTAGAGTAATACTCTAAGCAATGAATGGTCCCTAACTTGACATGAACAAGTACTTATGCATGTATAAACTGATCCTTGAATGCATTAAACAAGAAATGTATACTGTGGATGTCCTAGAAAACAAGTAAGTCATCAAACACATCCAAAGTATGCATTTATTTTCTAACAAGTTTGCTTCTTGTGCAGATACAGGTGTAATTATGTTTCTGTGTGATTCATCAGATTACATTATGAGTGGAGTAAAATGTGGCTCCCATAAGGGTTGACCCCAGCTCATAGCCATTATAGAAGATTTCATGTATATTCATCAAGTACAACAAAGACAGTTTGCTTAGGAACAGTTTGCAATCTCAAAAGGACAAATGCAAATAGGAGGAGCAGAGATAGTCTATGGAGTTCATATAGAAACAGTGAGTAAACTATTGTTGCAATGATGGAACAATCATTTCAAACCTAAACACAAAGAGTTAAAAGAATAGTCCTTAAGTGATATAGCCACAAAGAGATATAGTCCCAATAATTGTCACAAAGAGAGGAGTAGTTTAAACAGCTAAAGAGGCAGATCAATCAAAGAGCAATCAACAAAAGAATTGACAGACCATTAGGGATAGTCACTAAAAGTGTAGGAAATGGAGACTAACAGTCATCTTTGAGCATGAACAGGAGACCAACAGGAGTCAAGAACAGTCCTTATATCCCAATCATACTCAACTTACAAGCCATATCAAGAATGAATACATTTTAAGGGGTTATGATGTCATAAACTTCCATTACTATCAAACAGTTCTGCCAGGAATTTTGCAGTCAGTATTTTCATAGTGTTCAAGAGTGGGTATTCTAATCTATGGGATATAGAAAAGGCTTTGTTTCATAGTGTGCAAACCCAGATAGCATTACAGGGCTAGGAGAAGGTAGGAGGTCTGCCGACAATCTTTAGATCAGTCCAACAATAAAGGAGCATGAGGATCCTGTAGAACTATTAAAGGAAGTTTCTGAGGGGTTTGTCATAGTCACCAGCAGTCTTGAGATAGAAGAGTTTAGGTCCAATGACTGTCAAATATTGAAAAGTCCATAAAGACCAATCAATGCCCAATAGATCAGAAAGGAAAGCAAGTTATGAAGAACAGTCTTAATGAATGTGACAGCCCTAGTGACTCTTACAAAGGTCCAGGTCAAATAACAGTCTTCTAATGATTGTGATATAAGCATAGACAACATAGAGTCAGGAAATACAAGGTTAAAGAGACTTTTGAAGTTTGCAATGATATAGTGTGCAGAAGTTATGTTCATTCCTAAGACATGTCACAAACGTTTGTGGGTATAGATGAATAATCATGTTGACTATGTGAGCAATCATAAATATTCTAATAATACAGTGATGATAAAAGACAAGGTGCAATGACAGTGCAGAAAGCTTTGAGGGCTTTCATACCATTAAACATGGAAGCTACTGTTAACAGGGACTGTCAGTAATGAAGGAACAGTTACAATGATATTGCAAATGCATATGAAGCTCTAAGATACATTGAAGATCTCATACTTTAGCTAGTATGCTTCGGTCCTTTGAAGGACAGTGTCAAAAGAAGCAGTATATATATATATATATATATAAATGTTTTCCACAAAGTCTGAAATAATCCTTGGGTTTTCTCAAAAGAATTCTCAAAAGGTTCACAAAGAACACTGTGTATTGTTTTTTGGAACAATCACTACTCAGCTACAGGAGAAATACACAAATTTACAAGAGAAGATCTTTCAAAAAATAATCAGCAAAAAGGATTGTCAATAGAGGTATCTAGATGGAAGCCTATAACCTCAGCTTGCAAGAGGTCAAGGTTTGGAAAGATCTAGAAGAGAATATGTCTAGATGACAGTGAAGGAGACTAAGAAAACTATGGAACAACCATATATAATGACTATATAAAGTTGTGAAGATAGTCAATAAGATATGAAAGATAGTCATATCTAACACAACCAAAACCATCCACAGTAGACCTGAGAGTGAGAGGATTAGCAGTCAACATTGTCACAAAGGAGGACAGTCTAGTCCATAGCAAATTGTTAAGGTTTGATGAGTGTCTTTTAAGCATGAAAGAGTTTGTGTAGCCATTAGAGAGGGTCCTATCACTAATACAAATGTCCCTCTACTATTCTCATTCCTGTCAGACTTCACAAGGCACATATATAGCAGAGATTCAGTTTGAGGTTTCAAATTTCTACAAGGTGCCTAATAGATAGAATCATGGAATGCTTGCATAGATAAAGAATGGGGACTGATGAAGACCTAAACTTATCTTGTATAAGTTTTCTCTTCCAATTTATGGTAGAGATTCTATCAGTTCACTCAAGTTTCTCTATTCTTTGCACTCAAGAGGCATCCCATATTTCAAAATTTGTGAAGGAAGTGATAGGGCTACTTGTTGAAAATGAGGCATTATAGATGAGATACATGCCATGTTCATGAGAATGAAATATACAAACATCTTCTTGTTTAGATTAAGAAACTGGTTGCATTCAGAAGGACAGTGACAACAGGAAGATCCAATACACAGGAATATCATATCTTGCTACTTTGTGTAGCATCATATCTAAAAAAGAAACAGTCATGTATGTATAAAATGAAATCCTTTATCTCATTCATGAAGATATAAGGAGTTATCTATTAGATATAGTGAAGAAAGCAACAGAATGTGATGAAATTTGCATTATTGTTTCAAAAAGATGAGTTCACCGAACTTACCTTCACCTATTGGAGCAGAGTATGTCAAATATGCCAGTGAAAATGCCTCCAAACTAGCTACAGGAGCTCCAACATGAAACCCTCATGTCGGCACAAAAGGCAGAGAGCAAGATTTCAACATTGCAAGATGCAAAAATGAAGGCAAAAAGTGCCTTTTGGCACCTAGGGTTTCAAAACCCAAAGAACCTGAGGGTTCTTTTGTTTCCTTTTTTAAGTTTTATTTCTTTTCCATTTTGAGCTGTGGTCCAAAACATTAAGAGTAAAATGCTTAGGGGTGTGCCACGAGGTGGCTTTGATGGATTTTAAGACTTTGTTAATTCTTTTATGTATTTTGTTCCCTTTGTTTAGGCAGCACTTCAATGCTTTTTGACTTTTATCTCTTCCTTGCATACTATGAAATGTAAAACAATCACCTTAAAATGATGACCTTATGAATCATTTAGGTGTTATTGTGAGTTGTTATTGCAAAAGAGAGAATGAGGGAAGGTGTTGAGAATTTTTATTGCTTTTGAGGAGATATAGTTGGAATTGTGAAGATGTGGCATACACATGCCAAGGATATAGCATCTTGTTTTGCTTTGGAGGAGAGAAGGTTTGACTAGGTTTTGAGAGCAGTTAGTAGTTGTTTTATTTCGGAGAGGGTATCTAGGAGTTTTTGTTGCTCTTAGAGTCCTTTTTAGACTATTTTCATGACTCTTTGTGTTTGACTAAGTCCTGATGGACCCTTTTCTTGTATTATGGGCACTTTTGGAGATGATATAAGCCCTAGATTTTAGGCTTTTTCTGGGCATCTGACCCAAATCATTTTGACATTCCTTCTTTTGTGGAACCACTTGGATAGTGGTGGTTATAGTCACTTTTGTGACTCTATTGTACTCAATTCTGATTATGCTACTTGCAGAGACTTGTGATTTTGTGATCCTTGCTCTAGAGTTTTGGCAGATTTGTAACTCATTTTACCAGTTTACTTGATATGAAATACAGTGGGAACCTTGGAGATCATTGATTGGAGATTATGCCTATTTGGCTTATGCATTTATGTGTTCATTATCTGATTTGATAGAGTTATCTGTGAAGTAATTTTATTTCCTCTTAACTTTTGTCTTGGAAACGAGCCTTTTTTGCAAAAAATACTTATGCAAGTTGCAAGTTGTGTCTAGTTATGCATTATCATTAAGTGTGAAATTACTTTTCCTCTTAAGAATTCTACAATTACAAACCTGTTTGTGAAATATTAATGCTTAGGTATGATTGATGAATTGTGCAAGAGATTTGTCAGTCATTTTTACAAGTGTTTTGAATTGATATTCCCATATCCCTCATTAAGATAGGTGTGTCACCCTCACAGTTAAGTTTCAGTCAGTCGTAGAAAATATTTTCTTACCCTTTTCCTTGTCACAGTCATAGAATAGTAAATTTTTTAGGTGATACAAAGTTAGGAAGCCGGCATTCTCCGGAGCTTGACCTCTTCTTATAAAGTGACCCACAGCTTTAGAGGTCTTCCCATGTTTCATCAAATAGACTAATTTATGCAAATTAGTCAAGGTGCATATTTAGGTGATAACAGATACAAAGCAAGAAAAGAAGGTAAGTCTTTATGTGTCGATCTGCTTCTATTTCCTAATTTTTACTATGTATTTCACTGCCGGAGGCCGCGATTTCATGGCATTTTTTAGTATTTTGTGTTTGCATGAGTTTGAAAAAATTTCATTTCCTTAAACATCTACAAATTTTCTTCATTTTTGAAACCCCAGAGGCTCAATCTGGCACTAGAGGCCATGGCCATACATACAAACGGGCATTCTTGAGTATTTGTTTTTGTCTGAGCTCAAAACTTTTGTTTTCCCTTTGTATCTGCATTTTCACTCAAAATGAGCTCGACCCATGACAAAAAACTTGTGAAAGAAAACATTCATGTGCATAGACTGTGGGTCTGAATTTGTATGGAGAAAATACATCTCTTTTCTATTGTTGTTGCGGCCGTTGAAACTGTCTGTACAAAATATAACAAGGGTTTGCAAGAAACATAAAACTCTGGCAACAGATTTCAAGCATACGAACTAGGTTTTTATCATTTTCACTATGCAGAAAATAATGGTATCTCTCTGTTCTTCTTTCTGAGAATGCAAAACACATAAGGAAACTGTTCATCTTTTACCTGTAGCTGCTTTTATTTTACAATACGAACTTGATTTCATCATTTTATGATATCTCTGCCTTTCTTTGTTTAGATACCATATGATGGGGTTAATCGTGAGAAAAGGATGATGAGGTTCATCTCCTTTGCATTTTGTAATGATATCATACATGTTGTTCCCTCTTTTGCTTTTCTGTGTGCTATGGCTATTGCACTTGCCTGATCCAAGGTTACACTATATTCAACACCTTAGCATGCCTTCAACTTGGTAAAGATGTCATTTGATCTATTCATCTGGTATACATTTGGCTTAGCCCATGATGGATATGTGTTATAGCTTTTCATTACATATTGCATTCATGTTGTTTTAATGAAATACCTTTACTGGATCTTGATAACACTTGAGCAATGCATATTCCCAAAAGCCATGAACACTAACCTTTCTATAATGCACTTGTATGTGAACACAATGAGATAGATCATAACTCATTTCCACTATTCTTGGATAACACTGTGATGGCAAAATCCATATCAATTCCCTTATGTATCCCCTATAGAAGAACATAAATGTCTGTTGTTTTAAACTCATAAAGCCATACATGGCATTTGGCATTGATCTCTGAGTAATATTCTTCCTCATTTATATCATTCATGTATGATAAGGATACTCATTTTACAATTGTTGCTTTCATGATAGCTGCAATATATATCTAGAGATGGTATTGTTCATTTTACAACTGTGCTCCATGGCATGAATCACTTGCAATTGCATATGTACCTTGCATCTGTGGAATTTATGTGCTCTATGTTGAATGTTCCATTGTATTATCAATAACTTGATACTTCATAACAACAAAAGAAAATACCCGCTTCATTGTGCATTGTTGTCCTCTTTTATAACAACGATTTTTTTTCTTATACAAGATAGTTGTTCTACTGTTGTCCACTGTCATAGCTGCACCTATATTCCTTATTGTACACATCTTGACTATCCAAGAATGAGTTGTTCTATGGCCTTTTGTTGCTCTATATATGATCATAATCATATTGTCTTGATTTAGCTATATGTGAACGAGGAAGTACACTATTATAGTTTCAAATTATCTTCAATCTCTTGTAGATGAACAAGAATATGCCCTTTGTTGTTCCATTCTTATGGGATGTTCCTCGATTGTTTATGATCATGTTGACTGCACTTGTATATGATGTCCTACATGGCATTTGTTCCAACTCAATTGTACCTTCTCTCTTGTACTCGATACATCTAATATAGTAGAAACCTGTATGTGATGAAAACATCATGATGCTTGGTCTATCAAATATCTTTGCATTAATGTCATTACTCCAAACATGTTGGGCTCAACCCTTATGGGAGCCCATTTTCCCCACATGCCATTTAATAAAAGATGAATCAGCAAACTAATTTCTCATATACCTGCACAAGAAGCAAACATGTTAGCATATGAAACATATCTTTGATTCATGATGTGGGGTTACTTGTATGGATCTATCTCTTTCTGATATAGCACTTATGTCTGCTCATTCTGACCTCTCTTATCCTAATATCTGATTACTGATATTGCTGCTACATAAAAGTGAATGGTACTTTTGAAGTTCTGATTGTGTATGAAAAGACTTGGTACCCTAAGCATTAACAAAATCTATTTTCCAGGTATATTGGAGCTCAAATGGATGGAGGAAGATAGAAACTAGCTCAACCACGAGATTCTTCATTTATAGGCAATGACAGGTCCCTCTTCTTTTCCTATGCATTTCTTTTCTTTCGAAAGTAAAATTTACTTTTATGTTGCCTATTTCAGTTACTCCCATGGCTTGTGTGGGACAATTTTATACATTCTTTTGAATACAATCAGCTATCTCATTCGACGCAATGATTTATGTATATTTCACTTTCTGAATCAAATGCATAGCATAAAACAATTGATCTTTCTTTGGAACATATGTATAAAACATGATGTATGATTTGACAGTCTATAAATACCTCTTTTACTTGCACTGAAACATAATGAATAATCAGCAACTGGAACATGAATTCCATCAATTCTCTTCATTCTTTGAATGCATGTTTTCTTGTCCATAGATAATTTCACTTACCAGGATGATGTAACAGCTCAACTTGTGCTGTTACATGATTTTGATAAGTGATTTTGCACTTGTCTTCTGTCAAGACATCAGACATTGACTGGATGATCCTGCATAAGCAAAAAAAATTGTACACCCTCTAAACAACTAATGTCTGGGCCTTGCTAAATTAGGTGTGAACATAATTTAGTAACATGAACCACTCAAACTTCACACAAAACTTGATGGAGCATCTTTGTAAGATGCTCAGAAGTCACAAATTCTAGTATGGGTGTATCTTCAGATAAGTATTTCTAACCCTTTACCTTTGTGTTGTGTTCCCCCCGTGATGTGTTATGTGTTGTTTAGGCCTCCTTGGATGACCCTTGATACTCTTGTAAGGTCAAGGATACCAAGAGACCACCTCTATTGTGAGCATTCTTCTATTTGTATCATCATTCTTCTATCTTGCTTCTCCTCTATTTTTATTGTTGTGTGACATGCCTCAGGGGCATAGCGTTGCAGTTGGTGACCTGGGGACACCTTCCTACATGACGACCCTTAGATACTTGTTTCTCCTCTCTCATTTTATTGTTTACCTTCTTCTAGTGGTTCTATCTAGTCAGCGGATGATGAAAAGCAACAATATACTGATACAAACCACGTGTCCCTTCAGCAAGTAAGCAAAAATGGACCTAGTCCATATATGACGATGGGGTTGATATATATTATCTGACAATTGGCTAGTAGAATCACTCCGTGTGGTATTTTGATGTTGTCTTATCTTTTCTAAAAACCATAACAATATAGTTGCTCCGTGCACTTTGTTTATCTTGGGTCTCGCCTTGGTTACACTTGGTTCTGAGACTTTTGCAGTATAGCCCCACGGTTATACTCGGTTCCCGAATCCGTAGTATAGTATTGGCTCTTGATATGATTGTTTGCATTTCTTTTATCATGTGATATGGTTGTTATCTTAGGAAAAGATTTCTAACCTCTCTTGTTGATTATCATAGCAAATTGTGTGTTTGTGGGAACATTCGACAATCATGAAGCACATGTCACCTTTGGGGGCATGGGATTTACAAGAGCTCTTTTTCCCTTATGTGTTTTCTTCCTACCTTAACATGCTTGATATCGGTACATGACATCAACTACCTTAAGGTAGGGGCATATATAAGATAAGTTGTCTAATGATTTTGGTATTAACGAAGTGTGTTTGTAAGCCCTCTGTAGAGGCGGGATGTTGTATCTGCGGCATGAGTGCACATCTTTATTCTATATTGCAACCAAAAAGCCCTATGCAGAGGTAGGATATCGTATCTCTTGAGCTAGTGTGTATCCTTTTATTCAAAAGCCCTCTATGTGAGGTGGGATGGTGTATCTCTTGAGCTAGTGTACATCCTTTTATTTCAAAAGTCCTCTGAGTATGCGGGGTTGGTGTATCCTCCCTTAAGTGTGTCTTTGGCAGTTGTGGCATAAGCCCAACCATCAAGTGTGCATGTAGCATGCTTGAGATGGTGGGGGCTTAGCAATAAGTTCCTTCCATCGCCTTGCTTTTCATGTTTTAGATGTATAGGATGTCTTTGGCATACTATACGGCACTTGTGTATTCTGTGTGTCTTTCGTGTATTTTCCCCCTTGTGTAGTCTAAAGCTGTGTGGAAAAATGCCCCTCCCTACACTCAGGTTTTGTATGGCGTGCTTGTTCTCAAGTGTATTCTAAAGCTACGTGTTGAAATGCCCCTCCCTACACTCTAAGATTTGTATTGCGTGTCTTCTCCCCCATATTTATTCCAAAGAGCATGGCGAATTGCCCCTCCTACATTTTGGGATTATTTGTTGAATTTTTACTTTCTATGCATCTGCATTCATATGAGAAAATGAAAAAGAAATAATCACTGTATTCATCATTCTTTGTGTGTCTTCAATACTGTCTTCTCTGTGTTTTGTGTGACTGTTACTTTCTTCTCCATGTTTTGCATGCTTGTTATTGTCTTCACCATGTTTGGCATGTTTGCGATGCGTTTTCTCTAATGTCTACCTGAGATTGGGGGCTAGAAATAGTTCCTCAATTTTTGTGTATGCATTAGCTTCAAGTGCCTAGCGTGTTTGTTGTGTTTTCACCATACTTTAATGCATGTATGGGTCATAAGATCATACATACATTAAAGTGGGGGCTAAATGTTATGTCATAAAATGTCTCCCTAAGACTTTTACCTCCTAAGTTTAGCTCCTGGGTCCCTTGTTTTGCATCTTGCGTGTTCATTTTAACTCCCAAGACAAAATGGCCTAAACCCCATGTCAAATGGGGCTTGAGGGACATTGTGATATTGAACCCTACCCTAAAATATGTACCAGGGGCTTGGGTGCTCACGTCCTAGTCCTGCCCTAACTTAGGCAAGTCCCAAATTTGAATATCAGTTATGTGACTGTTAAAAGGTTCCGTTGCTGACATCTTAAGTATGAATTACAAAACTTGTAGCGGGAATGCATATATATGCATGTTTAGGACTCCATTTGTAAACTAGATGGATAATGCGAACTTGTGATCTTATGCTAAGGTGATTCAAGGTGTTCATTATGCTACAGAGCAGTCTTGTGTTGTTATTGTGTTTGTATGCAAATTTTGGCTTCATCAATCCATCTCCTCATGGCGTGAAAGAGCTTCATTCCTCCATGAGAGATACACCTCCAAGGTGATATCTATTTGTGTTTGAATCAATCATTTATCATTTTGTTTTGCCTCTATCATGTACAGATACGCACTCTTTATCTAACAACAGTGTTTGGAAGACTTGAATGTCCTTCCAGGGCTTAACTGAGGCAAGCTCCTAAATACCACAAGCCCCAACCACACTCCTTGTGATTGTAGGTTACAGGTATCAAATTTCACGGAGTGGAGTTGTAGAGGAGGGTTGCAGAAGACAAGAATTTTAGATCTGATGGAAAGAAGCAGTTTGGTGCACTGTCGGGGCTCGGGTGCTAGTCATAAATCCCTCCAAGGTTGTAGGAGAAGTCTCTGGAATAGTGATAATCCACATGAGAAGAGGTCCTGACATCCCGAAGAACATCATGCCTTGGGCTGGGGCGCTAGTCACAATGCCCTCTGCATCTTCTGATCTGGAAACAGACAGAATAGTGAACATCAATGTCAGAAGGAGTCTAGAAGTCCCTGAAGAAAATATTGCATTAGGCTTGGGTGCTAGTCATAAAGCCCCCAACTGTTTAGATTCTCAAACTTCAAAAAATAGTCAGTAACTAATATCTATTAACTATCTGTGTGTGCAAGCATTTGTCGTAATTCATCTGTTTATTTACGATTTTGCATAATTAGGGTTTTGAGCATAATTAAGCATTAAATTAATACAATAACCAACAATTTTTTAATTTCCCTATCATTCCAAGTGACAACCAACCTATAGGTGAATCCTCTTGCAAAATTTGTGATTCAACTCAGTTAAACGTCCTTGAATGTGTGTAGTGAAAGGAGGATCTAACTATTTACCCTAATCCCACTTTTTCTACATAACAATTAGATGTTTTCTATCTCAATAAGTGACATTTCTAAGAATGAGTGCCTTGAGGTATCTCTTGATGATAATCCTCTTTTGAGGGAGTTTACTGATGTGTTTCCTAGTGTGATTTTGGGTATGTCATGTAAGTGGGATGTAAACTTTTGTATAGACCTTATTCCAAGATTAGAGCCCATCTCACATGTGCCTTACCGTATGTCCACTCAGGAACTTAGTGAACTTTGTTTTTAGTTAGAGGAGTTGTTAGAGAAAGGACATATTCATCCTAGTGTATCCCGTTAGGGAGAATTGATTATCTTTGTGAAGAAGAAGGATGGATCTCTTCAATTGTGAGGGAGAATTGGGAGAATTACCAACAGTTGAATAGGGTGACGGTGAAGAATTGATATCCCTTTGTCGAGGATCAACAATTTGCTTGACTAGATGAACGGAGCTAAGGTATTTTTAAAATTGATCTAAATTCAAGATACCATCAACTTTGTATTCATGAGGTAGATATTCATTATACCACATTTTGTACTCGCTATGGACACTACGAATTCACTATGGTCCTATTCAGGTTGATGAATGTTCCCTCTTTGTTTATGAGTTTGATGAATGGAGTGTTTTGTACCTACCTAGATCAGTTTTTTCTTGTGTTTCTTGATGATATTTTGATCTATTCAAGGACAGTGGAAGAGCATGAGGTACACTTGTACTAAGTTCTTTAGTGTTTGTGCGATAACCAACTATTTGGTAACTTGGCAAAGTGTGAATTCTTTCAGTCAAAGGTGAGGTACTTGGGCCATGTTATCTTTGGTGAGGGTATTTATGTGGACCCTTTAAATATTTAGGACATTGTGGATTAGCCAGCACCCATGAATGTCACTGAGGTTCATAGTTTTATGGGACTAGTAGGTTATTACCACAGGTATGTCCTAGACTTTTCAAGATTGACGCATCTAATTACTTCTGTTCAGAGGGAAAGGGAAGAAGTTTATTTGGTCAAGACAATGTAAGAAAGCTTTCTCGTGTCTTAAGGAAATGCTAAATAGTGCACCAATCCTTGTAGTGTCTAATCCTACAACAAATTTTGTTGTTTGCACAGATGCATCGTTAGAAGGTTTGGGAGTGGTCCTTATGCAAGAGGGTCAAGTGATTGCTTATGAGTCACGTAAGCTCAAGGATCATGAGATGAGTTATCTCACCCATGATTTAGAGTCAACAACAATCATTCATGTGTTTGTGAGATGGAGACATTTCCTATTGGTCCATTAATTTGAGCTTCATACTGATCATCACAGCTTATAGTACATCTTCATGTGGCTGAACTTAAATGCTTGACAACATCAATGGATAGAATTTTTGTACAAATATGACTTTGGTGTTTAGCACATCATGGGGAAGGATAATTTGGTTGTTGATGCTTTGAGCAAGAGGCGGCATGAGGTATCAATCTTGTCCCTGAGTACAGATCTACAGAGGCATATTCTAGAAAATCTCCCAAAAGGTTTATGGTATCAAGAGATTAGAGCAAAGTTAGAGTTGAAGATGATTCTTGTGGGTAGGTTTGTGACATCTTGGTCATATTTATATTCTAGGTTCTAGTGGTCATCATCTTGATGTGACGACAGAGGCACATGATGCTCCTTATGCAGCACACCCTTATGTAAAGAAAATGCATTCTTTGTTCCATTGGGCATAAATGAGGTGCGACATCATTGGTTTTGTTGCTAGGTCCCTTGAATGTCAAAGAGTAGAATTTGAACATCAACATCCAGCAGATCTCCTGCACCTGCATGATGTTCCTAAGTGGAAATGGAATATGATTTCTGTAGATTTTAATGTTGGTTTTCTTGTTTCTTCTTGTTGTCATGCTAAAATTATGGTGGCAGTAGACACGTTAACCAAGGTTACCCATTTCTCACCCATGAAGACATCTTACAGTGTTGTATTGATGGCACATACCTTTATGGAGGATATTATACACTTGCAAGGAGTACCTTGTAGGATCATTTTAGACTGTGATCCTATTTTTACATCATTGTTGTGGACATCCTTACAGCATGCCCCGGGTGTCCAACTTAATTTTATCTCTATCTATCACCCCAAAACTAATGGGCATATAGAAAGGGTGAATCGGGTATTAGAGGATATGCTTTACATGTATGTAATGGACCAACAGTCCCATTGAGAGGACAATTTGTATCTAGTTGAGTTTGCTTATAAAAGTGGGTACCATAGTTCTTTTGGTATGTCACCATTTAAAGCCTTATATGGGCATTCATAAGCCCTTAAATTGGGATAGACTCAAAGATCAAGTTGTTCTTGGTCCTAAGATGCTTCAGGAGATGGAGCAATAGGTAGTTCAAATCAAAGCAGTTGTCGACTACCTAGGATAGACAAAAGAAGTATGTCGATGCCAAAAGGTTGGATCGATATTTTTCTATTGGAAATTATGTGTTTCTGAGAGTGTGACTGCATAAGAGCCTAATTCATTATAGAAAAGATTCTAAGCTCGCACCACATTTTGTTAGGCCATTTGAGATCCTTAAGAGGATTGGTCTAGTCACTTGTTGGCTTGCCTTGCCGTCCATTCTCTCATATATCCATGATGTATTTCATGTTTTAGTTCTTAGATAGTATATTCCAAATGTGACACGTGTGTTTTATTGGGGTGCCTTTCAAATCCAGGAGGATAGGCAACTTTCTTTAAAACCCATATGTATATTGCAGCATCGGAGGCTAGCACTTTGGGGTCGAGACTTGGATCAGGTAAGGGTCCAGTGGGACCCTCTAGATGATTTTGTAGCTACTTGGGAGGTTTCCACATAGATAAGAGTGATTTACCCTTACCTTTTTGAAGGCTTCCATGAGTAAGCCTAGTTCTAGGGGGAGGATGTAACACCTCTAGCACTTGTGCCCTTGTTAATTGTTTACTTTTGTTGGATATAATACTTTTATTATCAATAATATTTTTTATTCCATTGAGGTATTTCCTAATGGAGTTTGGTATTGTTATCTAGGTGTTTGCCTATGGATGTTTATGTTGTAATGTTGTATGTTGGATCTTTCAATGATATTGTTCCACTACTTTGATATATGTATATATTATATAGGTGTATTTATTGTACATGGACTTGTATGTGGATTCCTATTAGTTATTACACTTTTATGATTATAATTGATGATTCATATTAGATGTGATGATTATTTAGTTTATGATATGATGTCACGTTAGGTTTTTATGTGTTGCTTTCGATATATGCATATGAGCAAGTACGCCTAATGTTTGACCTAAGTGTACAAGTATAGCATTATTCCCCAATGGTGGCTATAAATGAGACATTCATATTGGATTATATGTGTGTGTTAGCCTTTTATCTCACTTGATTCAAGTATGAGATGGATACCGTGTATCCCTATGTTAACCTGAATCCAAATCAGAGGTGATTCTAGAATCCGTATGTTATGAAAACCTTAAAATGTGTGGAAGTAATTTATGTGTGTTTATTTCTATTTTGGCATTTTAAAGTATCTCAAAATGTGTGATGTGTTTGCAGAAAATATATTTAAATATACTTACTAGAAAAAAATTCTATCATGTTATTATCCCTCAATAAAAGAAAATATTTATTGAATTTAATTGCCATAGGGAATTAAATATATTGTGTGAAGAAAATGGATTCATTTTATAATGTGATATATTGATTTTATTACCATTGGGAATATTATGAAGGCGGTGATTTAATTATATTAGCCTTAAATTTAATGAGGTGGGGAAATTATCTTATGGGAATTAGTTTATTTCCAAAGTTCATGTTTTAAAATATTTAATCATAAGTTATTGAAAATGGGAAAAAGAAAAGAAAAATATAAAAAGGGAAAGGTGGAATTGCAATTCATTATTCATTTTCCCCCTTCCAAAAAATCCCTCTCTCAAAGCCTTTTCTTGCCATTTTTTAAAAGAAAAATTGGAATTGCTTGGTGGAGTAGAGTTGCTTGGATTGGATTTTTGTGTGCTTGGAGAAAGGATTGCTTGGAGTGTGATCATAGTAGAAGAAGCAATTCTTCCATTGTTTGAGTTCTTGTTGGAGGTATTTTACCCCTTTGCATTTTTTTATTAAATTTTTTGAAATGGAAATTGTTGGTGAGAAGAAGACTAGTGGGGCTGCTACTAGGAGACCTAGCATACGTTGATCCAGCAGGCTTGCTGGCATTCAAATTCCCAAAGTCAAAATTATGGATTATTCTAGTGCTTGAGACCCTAAGGAGGAAGTGGAAATTCAGTAGGTCAAGCTCACCCTGAAATAGATTTAATGCTAGGATGGTGCCAGCTTGTTCAAGGAGTTGAATAACTCCTACTATGACTTTGAAGAGGAGACTGAAATTGATTAGGATGAAGTTGAGCTGGTTGAGAAGAATACCCCTGGGCAGAGGGAGTGTGGGAACTGTAATCAAGTAAGTGGGGAGATGGCCGAGCTAAGATCGAGAGTGGAGGCCATGGAAGGGAAGATGAAAGTCATGGCCCCCTTGAGCTTGAAGGTAATGTATCGTGTGTTGAAATGCACCAGACAACTGAGAGGAGGGGTGAATTAGTTGTCACAAAACTTAGCTTCATATGAACATCAAACCATCAACAATTTAATTGCTTATAATCAGATTTAATCATGAAAGCATAAAACAATAAGCTTAGTCATAAACATACATCCAACAAAGCAGACACCAGATTTTTATGTGGAAAACCCTAAAAGAGAAAATCCACAGTGGGTGTTAGCCCATAGAAATATATGAGTTATAACAATACCAAAAAATAGAGGCTCATTGCCTACAGGGCTCACTGCCCAAATTGCTCACTGCAAAGAATGGCTCACTGCCAAAGGGTGGCTCACTGCCAAAGTGGTGAACTGATTAAGTAGCATCTACTCCATGCCAGGATTCAGTTCCATTCAAGCACAACATAACTTATTTGTTCTTCTCTTTCACTCCTTCGTACTTATATCTTCATATTCACACACTCACTCCTTTTTCGCAACTCTATTACATGTTTTTATACAATTCATCAACCTTGGAATGTACATCAAGGTCAAAATTACATTCATCAACCATTGGAACATTATCCAAGGTTGGCATTACAAAACATGCACAGAAATAGGTCTAGACCTATTACAAAATTTAGTCAAGGAAAGATAAAGAGAACTATGATGACCACACCATACCTTAGCTAGGACTCAAATGCAATCCTCCATGCCACAACATGCTTCTACAATCTTCAATGCATCTCTGCAAATAGTGAAAACAACCAAGTCAGCCAAGACTGGAGTTAACACTAGGTTTTTTAAGAACATTCTTATTTCACAATCCACACTTCTCTTTACAGACCAATCCAAAGGTAGGAACATGATTAGGAGACATCCACAAGCACATTGTAATCACCAAGAACAACCGCACGATCTCTAACCATTTTGTTAAGAAGATTCTTCTAACCGGAGCATAAGAACAACACTGTCAGCTATGTCATAAAGAAAAGATAGCTTGCGGACTGCCAAATCACAAACCATCAGAGTTGAAGACACTTAACATCATCTCAAACTTATCTCTAGAACTGTAGATCAAAATACTTCAATGCGGGGGAATGCGGAGCATAACACTTTCTCCTTGCTTTGCCAAACATACAAAAAAGGCTATTTTCACTTTGGTGAACATAACTCACTCAATTCTTCATACCGAAGGCTCAAACTTGGAACATAGCATCTTCAGATGGACTTCTAAATATATTCCAATCCACAGACAAAGATATTCATTCTACAGAAAATGTGGAGCATTCTTCTGGACTGTTCTTCTGTATGCAATACATTGTTTCCACTACAACTCATTGTTTCTACCGAAGAGGCTAATTTTCTCAATTTCCTCAACATCAAGATTACTTACAAAGCATCTTACTCATTACAAGTAGACAACAAGATAGGAGCACAGTTGACACCAATGATAACACAGATATGTTGACATCAATGACAACACCGATTAGGCGCATACTAGCAACATCGTGTTGCTACTACTCTGGCGATTCTGTAGGATTTCAAAGTGAAGAGACATGGTCTGGACCCGAAGACTACTGACTCTATGTCTCCTCTACACTTCAAGCTCTGCAAGACCTAGGGGGCATTCCCTTAATCGTTACCCATATGGTGAATCTTGACTATAACTTGGTATTGACACAAAGCAGATAAATCCTCTCTATTACAGACCAAAACTAAAAAATAAATACAACAGGGCTAGCTTTGGACCTTATTTCAGGTGTGGACCAGAGGATTTGAAACCTAAATCCTACTCCTACAATCCTAAGATTTAAGACTTTGAGTTGATTTGATTTTTATGTTTGGCTGCCAGATTAGGGTTTGATTCATAAACTTAATGGAAGACTTTGGCCAATGCCTATCCAAGGGTATGGAGTCCATCCTAAAACATGTAAATGACTTCCCATAAACCAAGCAAATATATAGATTTTAGAGGGTTATTTAGGTCCTGCCTTATAGAGAACTCCCAAGATTAAGTTTTCCTATAAACTCTACTTACAGATATCCCTATTATCACACATATTTCTCCATTTTTGACTTAAAGTAGTTTAATCTATTCCTTAAACAGTAGTAATAAATCAAACATGCAATGCAGCAGACATGCACCCACAACTCAGAAAACCCTTAGTTACCTTGTTCTAAAGAAAGATGCAGATAACAATTGGAGACAGTTACTAGAAACACATGCACACAACAATACTCATATAAATTCAATCTAAAATTGATAGACAGCTTATGGAAAACACATACATACATTAAAATGAAACTCACAACACCAGGGAAAGAGCAACCAGTCAAAATTTTGTATTACTTTTACTCCTCAAAAGCCCAATCCATCAACAACCTTACAAAGTGGAGCAACCAGTTCTTTATAAACACAGAACATGGCACTAGCATTCATTACATTTTTTTTCGGTTAGGTGGATGTCTCATTACTAAGAATCACCTCAGGGGCATTGGAGCATTAATTACATTGAGCATAGAGAGAAGATAGAAAATAATATATCATGAGGAGTACAACTAATTGGAGGAGCCCGAGCACATAAATGCAAGGGAGAGGTAGATGCTCATTCACTTCAGGTACATTTATCCATACTTCTCTGCCCATTCAGCATATGATTTCTCTGACGGCCATTGGAATGAGATCAACTTTGAAATCTTATCATTGTGTCTTGTGTACTGTGCATCCATCAAGATCTTTGCTTCTTTGAAGAATAATTCAAAATTTATTTCTAATACATGCAGCTTGTCTAAAGTTGAACTCAAAATTTTCAAATTGGGGTCCCCATAGGTGCAACATGTAAATATTGGCTGGCCAGCATTGTCACTGAAGTCATCTCTCTACTTGTCAAAGTTTTTTGACCTGCTCATCACCCTCCAATATACTAGGCATTATTTTCTTATCTATCTTTTAAGAAATTATCTCTTTTCACCTAATACCTTGTCTAGCTTTAACTGAAAAGCTACAACCTCCTCAAGAATTTGAAGCATGTCAAGAGTTTGCTTCATCCCAGGTGGTGCCTGTGCATCAAATCTAGAGCACCTATGCATGTCTCTCAATTCACCTGTCCTCTACAGCCACACTCCCTTCATTGCCTTGAGGCTTTCCTTATCCTAATCATGTTTTTCAAGGGCAGCTCTCAAATTTGAATAAGACCTCCAAGTCTCATCCACCCTTGACACAACTTTGGTCACCCTATGGTTGATCAGGTTAGTGAGCATCTCCTTGAATGAATTTTTCTTTTCTTCTTTTAATCTCTTCACCTCCTCCTTCAATTCTCTGATTTCTGCCAGCAACAGCTCTGTGTCAATCGGGAATGCTTCGGCTATTAGTATCACAGGTGCAGGATTTGAAGTACCATCCCCTAGCAATAGCTGCCCTTTACACTTGTTGATCTTTGCAATAGCTTGTGCATATTGTAGCAGCAGCTCATCATGATCTTTTTGTAGTTTATTGGTCACTACTTTAGCAAATTGTGCAGTTTGCACATTCAAACTTATAGCTTGGGGAGAAGGGGTGTCAAATACCCTCCTGATTATCACATCTCTTGTCAACTCCCCCAATCCAATCTTAGGTTTATTTTTATTTGGGGCCAATGCCCATATTGCTAGAGTCTTGAACCTAGGATTGAAGATTGCACCAGAGAGAGCCTTCTCTACTTGCTAATCTATCACATTTGAATCCTCTCTGGTGATGGTGTCAAATGTACTTGCATTTGACAAAGTCCAATGAGGGAGGAGAAACATATTATTCTTGACCACCAATACCCTCCCCTCCTCTGGAGTCATTTTTCTGATAGCCTGGTTAACCTCTTTCAGCACCCTTTGGGTGATGGCCTCCTATTCAGATGGGTCAGCCCCACTCTTGGCATCTTCAATCCTTTTCTGAAATTCCTCATTCCTCACTTTCAATACATAACTCCTAAATTCAAAAGTATTTATGAACTCATCATCTTCCATAAATTTGTTACAAGCCATCATCCTGATATCCTTTGTGTCCAAAGTTTGGTTTGTCATGGTCCTCATTGACCTATTCTCAGGGGAGGAGTAGGGCCTTATTCTATAAGGTGAATTCAACTAGTGAGCAACTTTTTGCACTTGTTCCTCTGCCTCTCCCTCTAGGTCTACTACCTCAATTTCTTCCTCAACCTCTAAATCAATTATTTTTGCCTTCATGGCAGGGGAAGGGTCAATTGATTCCCTCTTTATAGCATATCCCACCCTTGAGCTACTAGGTTGGTAGGCAGGCCTCTCTTCACCCGCAAGAGCACTAGTAATCAGTTGCTCTGCATTATCAAACATAATCTAAATTCTTTTTATTGGGTCCTGCACTTCTGCAAAGGCACCCTAATATGCAGCATTCAGGTTCTTTCTCATTATTTCCCCTATCATAATTGTGTCCCACTTGATTCTTAGAGTATGGACATCATTCATTATGAAGCAATTTCTGACAGTATCCTCATCAAAGTTGACCTGATGAATATATCTAGGTCTGTTTATTAACCCTCACCCTGCCAATAAATCCCTCGGGGTCAAAAATCTCGGGTTGCTCCAAATACATCCCATAACACTACAGCACTGAATTAATCTGATCCAATCCACCTTTTTCATCTCTCAAGAAGTCACTAAATCTGAGGGAAGTGGGGAAAAATGAGCCTTTCTTATGCTTCCTCAGATGCTCTTTATCCGACTCATTCAGCTGCCTAATAATTTCCAAGAATGCAATTCTCTTTGGCACATACTTAGGCAAAATGTGGGGAGGGGTCTCACACCCATAGATTCTGACGCAGTTGGTGTGCTCATGGTAAAACCAGTCACCCTAATTATGAGCAATCCCTAAGTAAGGGGTTATGTCCAAAGGCCTCAAAAAATCTAACACATCTGGATGCAGCCTTTCTCCTTCTGGCTCCAAGAATCCCAGAACTTTTCTCACAAAATATTTTTCAAAGATTATATAATCAGCATCTAAACAATTCATATCCACCATGCATGTCCACACCTACATTGGCAACATATTTCCTTGTGCATTTGTCATCCTGACATGTAAATTTTGATGCCACATTCCTGACAAAGCAAACAAAATCATATGGCACAATAAAGAATACCATGTGAATTCAACATGGGCATCCACAGTAAATAATTTGCCCTTAAGTACTGTCATCTATTTGTGCATCTTATCTGCAATATAAGAAGCATAGTCATATGGCTCTCTAGTCTCTGGATCCTGAATATTTACTGCCATCATCATCAGAGAGACTGGCATTCTGTCTAAAGCATCCCTACCTAGCACTTGGCACAAACTGTGGTAGGTTCTGACAAAATAATGCATGAACAAAGTGCATTGAAAAGGCTCCTCCTCCCTGTCTGATATTTTCACTAATTGGCCATCAACCCCTCTCAGTCTGTACTTGGCTAGGTTTAATAGTTTTATAATTTTCTTTCAATGCACCAAGTTTGATCAGCTTACTAGGTGCAGGGTTTAAACTAAACACAATGGAGATGTATGCCTTTGTAAACTTGATTTTTGTTTTGTTGTTTCCTGCCATGACTGACCTGGTTTGAGGATCATACCTTTGTACAATTGCCCTTACTAGATCAGGGTTTGGAAATACGTTAGGGCAGATTAGCCTGGCCAAATCAAATTACCAAGCATTGCAGACCAAGACTTTGTAGTCCATCCTATGATGCCAATGTTTAAATAATACCCAACCCAACACAGGCAATAGGGCATCCTTACAATTATAGTAGAAGTCAAGGAATTTGTCATCTGGCCCACCGGGACCATGCAAATTCAAAGCACGTCTAGCAGAGCCATAGGAGTTGGATCATAAAGTCCTCATCTAGACTGCACTTGGAGGTGGAAGCCTAACTGGCTTGATTCATTTTCTCAGACAATGTATTAAACTAGGGCTTCTTATCCTCTGTAATTTCCTACTCTTTCAATCAAGCAATCAACTTAAATGCACTAAACACAGTCGAACAGAGTGGACTTACTAGTTTTTTATGCCTGTAGAAGCTTGAATTTCTTTCTCTGCTTGCATGAAAATTCATTGCGCGTCTAAATTATACTCGTGCTTAAAGAAATGATGCAAAAAGCCTAACTTTTCTCCTTTCCAAGCTTCGTAGCATAGGTTCTGATGCATTAATGGAGGTAGCCTCAGCCTTAATCTCACATTCATGTCACAGGGTTCCTACAACGTTCTTCATAAAAATTTAAACCTGCGCCATTGATCTGAGCTTGTCCTTATGAAATCCATAGCTACCATTCGCCTGCAAGATTTGAAAATATGGGTCATCATCATTGAAAAGTCTTTGACCAATAAGAACAAGCCAACTTAGACGTACCTCCTTTGTTGACTACATCGCCTTTTGTCTGACCTAGACATGTGGCGCCATTTTGCGATGTCGCAGCTGGAAATGGCCCACCACTTACCTACCTTGCGCAGGTGTGATAAAGCCTCCACATGCCACCTTTCCATTTAGTTTTCACTTCTTCACTAAGATGAGGACATGTGTCACCATCTCGCAACCGTGTGGCAAATATTCCTACCTGGCAAGATTCCCTTTCCAGCTTGCGCAACCGTTAGATTTAAGTCTTCCTTCAGATCATTTTTCACCTTGACACTTGGCAGCATACAGTTCATCAATTTGGGACCTTCGATAAAGGGGGTTGTAAGCTCAGATTCCTTGACAGGTGTCACCTTGTGGTAGTCGCGCAGTGGGATGATGATATCATCCATGATGCGCCGTGACGCTACGAAATACTAATATATAACACTTTATAACCTATGAGAAGACTTAGGACTTAAATTTAATTTTTTCATGAGTTATAAAGGGTAAACGTAGGATACGGGGTCGGTCACCTAACAAATACAAAGGCTTTAAGTTATAACTTAAGCGACCAAGAACTTATTACAGGTGGTCAACAGGGATTTAAAAGATAAAGCACACAGGGCTTAGGGACTTAGGTTTAAAAGACCATAAAGGTAAAGACTTGTGATTTCATGTACCTAAAACCCTAAACCCAAACAAGTACCACCATTGGCTCCGACTAGGGACGTGCAAGCTTTCAGGTTGCAACGAGAACCACTGGACTTCCAGGAGCAGACCAGACAAGACCAAAAGGAATGCACTGTACAAAAATATACACTATCTACAACCTACACACAGCTATTTTATAATGTGCACAGAGAAGAACTTAATTATGAAAACTAAAGTTTCAAGAATTGTTCATGCACAGGCAACTCTTGGAGTTCATCGTCTAGTCCTTGGAGGAAATAGGAATCCTCTCCATGAGTATTGCTTATCAGATAAGGGTCAACCCATAATGGATCAAATTTTCCATGTTTACCTTTATCTTGATTCCTGGCATTCCACACAAGAACCAACTCATTCACCTAGAATTTTCTTCTATAGCCCTCTTGTCAAACAAATATTTCACTTTTTGTTGTTTCTTCATGTTGGTCTTCTATGATTCTCTTCTAGCCTCATCCAGTGCAATCAACTGATTCACTCTCTCAGCCATTGTGTCTTCCATATCCTCATCACTTTCTTGTATAAACTTGTACACTGGTAGGAGATTATTCACTGGTAATTTAGCCTCTACACTATATAGTAGTTCAAAGGGAGACTTACCAGTTGCCTTTTTTAATGTACCCTGTCAGCCCACATTGCCAACTTTAATTTAGAGTCCCATGCTCTTTTGTTCTTATCAATTACTCTCTTGATTATCTTCATGGGACTTTTGTTACTAGACTCTGCTTGGCCATTTCCTTGAGCATGATATGGTGAAGCATGAAATAAGGTGATTCCATAAAAATTGTAGAAATCAATAAATTCACTTGATCTGAAGCACATTGCATTATCTGTAACCACTTTTCCTGGCACTCCAAATGTGATTATTATATGTTCTAGGATGAAGTCAAGCATAACTTTACTCATGGATTTCTTGGTTGGAATGCTCTCAATACATTTGGTGAAATAATCTATAGCAACCAATATCCAACCGTGTCCACTTGATTTTTCTACTATTTCTCCTATGAAGTCTATTCCCAATTACTGAAATGGGGTCTCCACTGTTATAGTCTTAAGAGGTAATGCACCTGCATACTTAAGTTTTCTAGAAAATCTCTGGCAAGAATCACATTTCCTCACCATCTTATGTGCATCAGAGAAAAGTGTTGGCCACCAGTATCCTGCTCTAAGGATTTTATGGGCAGTAGTCCTAGCTATATAGTGTCCACCACACATCCCTTCATCCATATCAATCAAAATATTCATGGCTTGATTTTCATGTACACATTTGAGCAACACACCATCAGGGTTCTTCCAATATAACTCACCTTGGACAATGACATATTTGACAACATGTAATTTAATGTTCTCTTTTTCTTGTCACTTAAATAGGCAAGACAATTCAGATTTTGCAAATAATACACAATGTCTTTATACCATTCTGATTTATACATTTCACAAGCTTGGTCTTGAACTACATTCACTTGACACGTCTCCAGATTTGATTCTGTCATTAATTTAGCCAAACCATTTCCCCTTTACCAATTTGGTAATCTGAATCTCAATGTTGAACTCTTGGATTTTGTTTATCCATCTACATCGCCTTCCAGTCACCTCCTGCTGAGTGAATATATCCTTAACTATTGCATGTGGCACATATGCTACAATCTGAGCTCCAACCAGATAAGGTCTAAAATTCTTGACAGCGCTGACCAAAGCATAGGCTTGCTTCTCCATAATATCATATTTCAATTCTTCTACCTGCAAAGATTTGCTAAAGGCAATTGGTTGTTCAAATCCATCATCATTTTTTTGTAATAAGCATGTATCAATTGTATGGAATGAAGCAAATGAGAACAATTGGAAGGGCTTAGAAAAATTAGGAGACTTTAGAACAGGGTTAGTCTTGATAGCTTCCTTGATGTTTTAAAATGATTGAATTCCTTCACTCCCCCATGCTATAGACTCACCCTTCTTTAACATCTTAGATATAGCCTTAGTAATCTCTACAAAATTAGGAATAAATGTTCTGACAAAGTTAATCTACCCAAAGAATGCCTAGATGCCATTAACTATCTTAGGCATCTGGATTTTATCAATTGCTACAACCCTCTCTAGATCAATCCTAACTCCATCCTTAGACACTATGTGCCCCAAGAGTTTTCCCTTAGTTACTCCAAATGCACACTTCTGAGGGTTCAGGGAGATGCCATATTCTAGTGCCCTAATAAAAATCTGCTCTAGATGCATACAATGTTGTTCTTCCTTCTTTGAATAAGCAGTTAAATCATTTTGATACATAGCTAATATGGAGTCAATTAATCCTGCAAAAGCAACATCCTTTGCTCTTTGAAAAGTAGCACCTACATTTGTCAATCCAAATGGCATCCTTACATAGACATAAGTCTCCCATGGAGTTGTGAAGGCAGTCTTATAAATTGTTCTGATTCTCTCATCTTCACCTAATTATATCCTGAAAATCCATCCATCATGGACAGGAGTTCACAACCTGTCACCTTTTGCAACATAGCTTCCATGTTAGGTAATGGGTAATTATCCTTCAAAGAAGACACATTCAAATTTCTAAAGTCTACACACAATCTTATATCTCCATATTTCTTTCTTACTAGGACAATATTTGACACCCAAGTAGAGTGTCTTATGGGCTTAATGATTCCCACATCCCAAAGCTTCATAAGTTCTTCTTGCATTTTTGGAGCTAGAGTAGGATTGATAGGTCTCTGCCTCTGTCTGAATGGCTTAGCTCTAGGCTTAAGGGGAATTTCATGCTGAAATAAGTCCTCTTTGTATGCCTTCAAGTCTTCATATGACCAAGCAAAGACATGTTTGTACTTTCTTAGTAAGGCTATTAACATTGCCATGATGTGTGGTTTCAAGTGCTTACCTATGTAAACTTTCTTTGGAGCATTTTGTATACCCAAATTTATTTCCTCCAAATCTTCCGTGTGAGGGGAAGAAGTCTTGGCAACCAACTGATCTCTATTATCAAATGCTCTTTCTAAAGCCACTAACCCCCTTGGAATCTTATTGGTCTTGAGTTGTATCACTTCCTTTCCAAAAAGGGTTTCTTTCCCATCTACAACTTCCATAAAGTTCTGGAAATCTATTTCCTGACTTTCATACTCATCAATACAATGCATACACTTTATTAAATCTTTATCATCCTCAAAAACCTACCAACTACATATATTGTCTGGAACTGTCAGTCTTATTTTAATCTCAACATTTGTAATATCAGACAATGTGACATCATCTGGCCTAATGGCTACATTAGCCAAGAAATCTGCCATAACATTCTTTGATCTTTCTATCCAGTTTATTGAGAATGCATCAAATAACTCAATAGTATCCCAAACAACATGTTTGTATTGTTTCAACCTTTTATTCTTTGAAGCATATTTATCTCTTACTTGGGAAACTATTAATTCTAAATCTCCAAACACTCTTAACATCTTAATGACATGCTTAAGAGCAACATTCAATCCTAGCAATAGGGCTTCATATTCTGCAATATTATTTGTGCAAGTAAATTTCAATAGAAAGGAGAATTTGAGGATTTTACCTGTTGGAGATAGAAATACCACTCCTACACTAGAGCCCTCCTTTGAGAAGGCACCATCAAAGTACATGGTCCATAGACTATCACGATCTTTATGTTTTTCAATCTATTCATCAATAGGTTCCTTCCTCTTCTCATCTTGATCACATGACATAACCTTGAAATTCTCACAATCAGTGTCCACAAAGCAAATATGATCTTCTAGTTCTTGGTCTTCAACTGTATCTGGTGCTCTTTCTTCTCTAACCAACTTGACATCCTTACCATTCATGGGAATCATAGCATATGATAAATCTAATTGCATGCTTCCTCCAATTAATGATGCCCACCTCCTAGACAATAACATACCATATTGTGGTTTGATATCAATTATTGTCACATTCATTGTATAGGTTTTTTCTGGATAGGTTGCAAGCATGAAGTCCACATTTTTTATAATCCCTATAACTAGTGTTGGTCTCTTACAATGATTTAATAACTGAGCTCTTAAAACTATAACTCAGAGATTGGACATCTAACCTGAGTGGCTATCTTAATCACTATGGAGATGCATTTCACTTGTCAACCCAAGGACGTGAACTTGAAATGGGTCAGCACGATATGTGCACTAAGAACTTCCAAAGTAGCCATGTTCATTTTATAGCTAAGAAAGATATAATGTTGAAGATAAACTACTAGAAAGGAAATAACAGGATGCTGAACATCAACCAACAACTATTCTAGGATCAAGTACATGACAGAAAGTAAAAGTCTGGGCAAACAAATAGGAAACTACTCTGTCTGCTTTGGCTATAGGAAGAGACACATAATAGAATTCTAGTGGTTGCAGGAACATTCAATGCCAGATTTAACTAAATGCTTAACAGAAAATGTAACTAAACTAGAGGGTGGAATTCTCACCAAGTGGGCCCCCTTGGATGAGTATTCCCTAAGACAAATGTAAACTCAGAAATGTGAACTTACAACTTCATTTTATTCATTCGAAAAGATGAGTACAACTGAACATTATAACTGTATTACCAAAAATTGGATAATGCAAGTACAATCTATGAATAATCAACAACCCCCCAGAAGGAGCATCAGAGTCTTATTTATAGAAGGAAAACTACAAAACTAACTACCTAGCAGGGCGGTCAACTCCAACAGAATAGGAGGACGCCTCATTATGGAAAACATAGAAAGTGGAAAGGAGGTTACGCATGCAGGGGAATTTGGTCAAGTGAGTTGCTTTAACGCAGATCTAGCATAACAATAACTCCTAAATTTGCTCAACAAGTATTTAAGATTAGTTACAAGGCGGTTGCCTTCCCTCCATTTGACATTTGAACGATCACCATGTTTGACTTTTTATGGTAAGCGACCAACCAGGAGAATCTTCCTCTTCTTTATGGATGCCGATTATATATGCATAACAATATTAGTACACACAATAATTGCACATCCGTAACTACCTTGGAGTAATATTCATTAACCATATGTAAAATTAACATAGATAGTTCATATAGCATGTCTTTGTCATAAAAGGATATAAGAAATGACCTATGATCAACAAGTTATAGCTTTGGGGTAATGACATAAAAAGATCAGGATTAAAGTACCAAAGTCCAAGATAACTACAACAAATGGATAATAAAGTTTAACAAAATTGAGTCATAAACTAGACTCATCACTCTTCCCAACCTAAGACTTTGTTGGTCCTCCAGCAGAGGAAGGGTTGTTCTTTTGCTTGGTTAATGCTCTAAAGTTAGCAACTGCCAATTGTCCTATATCAGTTTCTCTGGTGCGTGAGGTAGGATCCCAATAGAACCCTTGCTACCTATCCAACTTGCTTCATCTTTGTCTGTCTTCAGCAATATCATATTGGTAAAATCAATAATTTGGCATAGGCCACAATAGGATAGGTGGTTGAAAGATTAAGGGAAGCCAGAATTGTCCCTTTGTCCTCCCAATCTGTATATATCTATCCACTCTTTTACATGCTACAACATAATTATGCAAAGAGTGAGGCTCTGCTTGTTTTAGCTCATCAAATAAACTATTCCACCTTTGTGTCAAATGTCCTTTCACAGATTCTCCAACAGTGTGTGCCATCTTCTCATATTCTCTGTAAGTTGCTTCTCTTTCAGGCAGGATTCTGTTACCATAGCTTGGCCTATAAAGCATCCTATGCCAATTATTGAAAATGCTTCCTAGATTTCTAGATTCAGCTCTAACGGGCAATGGAGTGCTAAATTCTAATTTTTTATAAGCCCTAAACTGTTGTCCCCAACTAATCTCATTTTGCATCCAGGACATAAATGCCCTCAACTAAACATCCCCAACATAAAACAAGGGGTTCCTCTCATGGTCTTGGGACACAACAAAATTATGTAAATAGAATTCACACAATAAATTCTTTATTTCTAGAGGAGCAATCCTATAAGCATTGAAAAATTCAAGAGGAGATTCAATGGAAGGGTTCAAACCAGAAACAATCCTTGCTAACTTAAAAGAGAGGTATCTTTCCTTTAAATGCAGAGCATAGACTCTTGAGGGAGTCCTACATTCTAATACCTGAGGCACCAAAGCTACCATACTATCCACTCTCTCTTTTAAAGTTGCAATTTCTGCATTCTTGTCTTTAATCTCTTCATCCTTCTTTTGAATTTCATCCTTTAATCTGTGTTTTTCCTTCTTCCATTCCTTTTCTCTCCTCTGTATTTCATTCCACATATTCATGGCTACCATGTGCATTGAAAAATCAAGAGGTCTGTGTATGCCTACCAAAGGCTTTCCTGGCACAGATGGTTGATCTTCATGTAGCATAGGCTGCTGGGTTTCTGATTGCTCAGCCAATTCTGGCTGCAGGGTGTCTTGCTGTAGGAACTCCTATTTATCTTCATGTTCTTGTCTCTCAATATGCTCAGCAACAGCAGCAAGGTCTACCAGAGTTACATCTGTTGCTTCATTAATTATGTATTTTTCTACATCGTTCACATGCCCCATTGGGGCCTCTGTATCCTCAACTGTCATTTCTTCAACCCTAGGGTTTGTCTACGTAGACGCACCGGAGGCAGGCTCATCAGGTCTTGATTTACTAGGACTCTCATGTTTCTCTTTAGCTGCAGGAAGAATAGTGTCAGCCTTTCGTTTCCTAGAGCACAGTACCTTCCTTTCTGCGGTTTGCTTTTTGGTTTTACCCTTCTTTATTTATGCCCTTCTCCTCTATGCCCTAGTTTGAATTAAATTACTAAGGGAAATATCCTCATTGTCAGAATTTGAAGAATTTTCTTTGTCTGCATGCTCTGCTTCAGAAGAGCTAATCTCAATAGCTTGTTTTGTTGCAGGAGGGTTTGCACTGGAAGTTGAAGTTCCCAGAGTAGCTTCGACAGAACACACCCTTCTCCTAGTTCTATGATGTTGCGGCACAACCACAGGTCGCAAATGACTAGGTCTTATTTGATCAATATTCATAAATTCCTCGCAAGTCATATAGGACACATCATGCAGAGACTTTTCAACTAGCAATTTGATTAAACAATGGTGAGAGACAGAATTAGGCCTACCTTTTTGGGTATAGGCGGCCATGATCAAGAGAAGGTGGTAAAGCACGTTTGGCACATTCATTCTTCTTCCATGCCTCATATGATTCAGCAATTTGAAATGCACAGAATGAAGGTTCGACAGACGACCTTCACAAGTAATGTACTTCACCACATGGATAGCTACCTATTTCCACGGCTCAGGCAGAGAGGTTCTTTTGGCTCCCTGCTTGTCTATAGTCAATCGAGGATCACCAAGTTCTCTAAATTTGGCTCTAGCTGACCTGGCATCTCTGGCAATAGGATAATCTTTGCCATCAACAGGCAGACCTGTAACTTCTGCAGTTCTCTCAGTAGCTAACACCTCCAATCCTCTTACCATGGCTTTACCATCAGACAATATCTGAGCAAATTCTAACGCAACATTTTCATCAAAACCATTTAACTTCAAGAAATAGTCCATCCATCCACAATTTCCAAATTTGGCCTGACTAAGTGCATCCTGCAATAATACATCATGAACTGTGGGTTCATTCTGAATTAATCCTCCTCCCATTGACTTAGTTGCCTGAAAACAATCACCCTGCAAAGTTTTTTTTTCTCTGCAAAAAGTTTTCAAACTACTTCACCTTCCTACAACCTTGTTAAATTTTCAATAACTCATGCTATCTGTATTTTCCTTTTCGGCTTCTTTTCTTGGGAACGCAAGACAAGGGTGGTACAGGCAGTAATGAATGATTGATGAAGGTTGTCATCTCACACTTGCGAGCCATCAACTCACTCAGAATTCAAATCATTCAATTTTAAAAGTTTACTAACATTTTGGCATAAAGCATATGGATGGACTGACACGTGGACATCATATTAACACTCCCTCCCCAACCTAAATTTAGGCATGTGTCCACACATGTGGAATTGATGCGTGATAGGACAGGGAAGGGAAAAATGACATGCTATGAGAAATAGCAATATTAATGTACAATAATTAAATGAATGAACCACAAGATAATTAAGAGAGAATTATTAAAGTGTGTGTACCTTGAGTTGTGGAAGATCGGTTGCAAAAATCATGGAGAAAGTAACGGGTAATGCTTGAGAATTTATTGAGCAATGAATGAAAGTGGAGTGGGCTGAAGTGAGATGGGATGAAGTGTAATCAATACACGTGATGGAAGAGAGAAGAATGGATATGGGTAGGTGGATGAGCGAAGAAGTGAAAGAATGGACTCCCACAAATGTGGAAGTCTTTATTATGATAAGTGTTGTACCTTGGTTAGCCAGAAGGAGGGACACTAGGTCCACTACCTTTGGCTGCAGGAAGTTCAGGAGTTGCATGTTGAGTGAATTGCTGCAGGAATTCTTCTTTGGAGGCTGGCTTGTGATATAACCTAAGTTGATGACCATTGACTAATAGTTTAAATCTGATAGGGTCAATAGTAGTAAGTTGAACATCACCATTGGAAAACACTTCAGCAATCTCATATGGTCCTAGCCACCTTGTCTGTAATTTTCCTGCATTATCCTGATACCTTGAGTCATAAAGTAAAGCCCAATCACCAGGCTAGAATTTCTTATCTTTGATGTATTTGTCATGCCACCTGATTCTCTGATTCTACACCACTTCTGTATGATGTGAAGCTACTTTTCTCATCTCATCCAAAGCATTGAGCTACATGATTCTTTCTTTTTGTGCCTTAGATAGATCCATCCCCAAGTCAAGTGTACTCTAAAGAGTTTTATGTTCAAATTCAATAGGCATCATGGCTAGTTTACCATACAGTAACTCAAAAGGAGTAAAACCAGTAGTTGTTTTCGAGGTTGTCCTATAGGCCCAGATAGCTTCTGGTAGTCTATTTGCCCAATCCTTCCTATGGACAGCCACAATTTTGGTCAAAATGGCTTCTATTTCTCTGTTAGTCACCTCAACTTGGCCATTAGCCTGGGGGTGATAAGGAGTAGATTTCTTGTGCCTTATATTGTATTCATGTACTAGTGTTGCAACTAGAGTTGAGGTGAATTGAGCTCCTTAATCAATCACTAATTCTCTGGGAACTCCATACTGTGTAAAGATTTCCTCATAGAGAAATTCTGCAACCTTACTGTCTCTTGCATGCTTCATGGCCTTAACTTCTACCCATTTGGTTACATAGTCAGTGCATACTAAGATATAGGATTTACCATTAGATGTGTAAGGAAAGCACAGGTGCGGAAGACAGCTTCCCTAATGTTAATTCCAAGGGGACGATGCAGACAAGTCACTTTTAAAACTAAATAACACAGATAAGTACATGAGAGAAACCAAATAAACAATATTCAGAACACAGACACACAGTATTAAGTGGGAAAACCCTTACGGGTAAAAAACCCACCACCACAAGAAAACAATCTTTATTACAGTAAGATATACAGTTACAATAAAGAACTCAACTTCTTGCTCTGGTTTTGATTCTTGACTTCCTACCAATAATTCGCTCACTGTATATTTACAGAACGAACCTTTCTTCAAGTCTCATCATCATAATACCAACGACACCTATAGACTTATCATTCTATTTCCAGTCTGCAAGAACAAAAGTCGTTACACACTTCTGCTCTAACTGATAGAACAAATTCCTCATACGTCGCTGCCATCTAACCGTCGCAACAGTTCACATTTCAGTGAGGCGTTTAGTCCCACATGTACCAAGTCGCAAAGGACTTTGCAGTTTATAAATGCCAACGAACCAAAGGCTATTGTCGACAATTTTGTTGCCGACAATACCAAGCCTCCAAGCCTCCAAGTCCATCGGCATAACAACTACCATCGGCCCACAGACTTCACCCTCCACCGATGAGCATAGTCTCCCTGATCACCAATGGTACCATCGGAATAACTTTCACTATCGGCACAAGAATTAGCTCCCGCTCCGACAGTGCTCTGTCTCACCGATACCTCCATCGGAATGACCGCAGTACATCGGCCCAACACCTTTAGGCTATGCCGACGGGTATTCTCTTACCGATAGACATACGCCATCAGAGTGACTACTCCTGTCGGAGTAACTCTACAGAGTTTGGCCGATAGGCCTTGTCTCGCCGACGACCAACTCGTAACCTTCGTCAGAGTGACTACTCCTGTCGGAGTAACTCCACAAAGTTTGGCCGATAGGCCTTGTCTTGCCGACGACCAACCCGTAACCTTCGTCGGATTGACTACTCCTGTCGGAGTAACTCCACAAAGTTTGGCCGATAGGCCTTGTCTTGCCGACGGTTGAATGCTTCCATCGGGGTGACACTCAGCATCGGACAAACCTTCGATGCTTATTCCGACGGCCCTTGTCTCACCAATGCCAATGGTCTTCAACACAGTCCTGCCGATAGTACTTCGTCACAGCGATGCCAACATCGCATATCCTCAAACCAATGAACCAAGGAACAGTTGAACTAAAATTCATTGAACCTACCAAATGAACTCTAGAAAGGTTCAACAAAGAGGTTCAAACAAGAGGTTCAACGAAGTGGTTCAATGCATAGGTTCAACTAAGAGGTTCAAGTAGTAATTTGAGACACAAGTTCTCTTCAAGATGGAGGATCAACGGGTCCTACAAAATCTAATCCCCACTTATCAAATGGAGTAATCACAAGCTGAGGATAAAGTGGCATCTCATCAGATTTTGTTGGCCATCCCATCCTTTGGCAACTATCACATTTCTTGGTATATCTTGTTGCATCCTTGTATAGTGTAGGCCAGTAATAACCTGCATTCAAAATCTTCATTGCTGTTCGCTGTGCTGCAAAATGTGCTCCACAAGGTTCATTGTGACAGGCATGCAAAATGTCATATGTTTCATCTCTCACACATCTCCTCATGACATTGTCTGGTCCAGTGTAGAACAAACATCCAGCAATCCATGAAAAAGGAAAAGATTTCTCAATGAGTACCCTTCTTTCATTAGGAGAGAAGTGAGGAGGGACTCTTCCTGTGACTAGGTAATTGGTTGTGTCAGCATACAAAGGTGTTTGCACAGTGAGTGAAAACAAATGTTCATCAGGAAAAGAGTCATCAATGACTTGGTTATCTTCTAATGTAGTCATTCTTGAAAGAAAGTCTGCAACCACATTGGCCTTTCTTGGCTTATCCACAATAGTGATGTCAAATTCCTACATTAACAACACCCATCTTTCTAATCAACCAGATATGAGAGGTTTGTTCATGAGATACCTAATGGCTGCATGATCTGTGTGCACAAAGATTTGATAACCGGTTATGTAGTGCCTAAATTTATTAATTGCATAGATGACTGCTAACATTTCCTTCTCTGTCATTGTATAGTTGAACTCAGCATCCTGTAAGTTTTTGCTAATAAAATAAATAACATGCTCAATGACTCGTTCTTTCTGGCCTAAAACTGCTCCTATGGCATAATCTGATGCATCACTATGAATGTGGAAAGGACGTTCCCAATTGGGGCCTTTAAGTACAGGAGCATGGGTTAAGGCTACCTTTAAATCAGAAAATGCTTTGTCACAATCTTCATTCCACTGAAATTCAGCATCCTTTGTAAGAAGAGTATATAATGGGGATGCCATTTTGCTGAAATCTTTGATGAAATGTCTATAATACCCTGCATGACCCAAGAAACTTCTAACATCCTTTTGCTTTGCAGGAATAGACAGATTGATGATGACTTCAATTTTTGTTGGGTCTACTTATATTCCTTTTGGAGAAATGTAGTGGCCAAGTACTACTCCTTCCTACATCATCATGAAACACTTTGCACTATTTAAGGATAGGCTGTGGTCTTCACATCTTTCCAACACCTTGCCTAAGTTTGCTAATACCTCTTCAAAAGTAGCACCATAAGTAGTGAAATCATCCATATAGATTTTCATACAATCATGTGAGATATCAGAGAATATGCTAATGACTGCTCTTTGGAAAGTTGCAGGTGCATTGCATAAGCCAAATGGAAGTACTGAGTACGCATATGTCCCCCAAGGACAGGTAAATGTTTTTTTTCTTGATCTTCAGGTGCAATCTGAATCTGATTGTAACCACTGAATCCATCTAAATAGGAAAAGTATTGCTTTCCTGCAAGTGAGTCCAATACTTGGTCTATGAAAGGAAGGGGGAAATGATCCTTTTTGGTGGCAAAATTTAATTCTCTATAATCAATACATACTCTCCATTTTCCTCCCTTCTTGGGCACAAGAACCAGAGGGGACACCCATTGGCTATCTGAGATCAGGTAGATAAATCCTGCATCTAATAGCTTCTACAATTCCTCTTTGACAATTTCTCTTAGTGCAGGGTTGATTCTCCTTTGTGGTAGTCTTACTGGTGTACAATCTTCTTTTATGTAAATCTTATGGGTGCATAATGTAGGATCCAATCCTTTCATATCATGATAATCCCATGCAAAAGCATTTTTATGTCTCTTTAACAAATTTGTCAAGGACAGTTGTTGTGCTTGAGTCAAGTTTCTATTAATATTGAGATATCTTTCTTCTGAAATTTCCACTTGAGTTGTGAAGTCAACCATAGTTATCTCATTAATGCTAGGTACCTTAATTTCTTGTGAAAGCAATGTATGTAACATACCTAATGCTGCAGGAAAAATTGGAATGAGTATCCTCGCTGGATTAGCAGGATGAGAGGATGATGCTTCCTGAACTTCACAAAGATTTTGAATTATATTAGACAACACCTCCTCCTCTATTTGAAGCTGCAGGAAAGAACTTCTACCTATCATCATAAGCTGCTCCACAAAATTAGCTTCCTCTGCCTCTTCACCAACATGAGGCCAAACAGGATTATCCATATCATGAGATGGCTGTGCAAGTGGGTAAAGAACAAGTGTTTTAGTGCTTCTCCCATCAGAGATGGTCATGTCTCCTAACCGACACCCAATATAAACATCTGTTGTGGCTAACCAAGGCCTTCCCAAAATGATGGGGTATCCTCCCAATGTAGCTTTAGGAGAAAGTATCATGAAATCAGCTGGATATTCCCATGAGTCCAGGGATACCATAAGATCCTTGACTATCCCATCAGGTTTAACAATAGAGCTATTAGCAAGCTACAGGACAATAGGAGTTGGTCACATGGTTGCAACATTCAGTTGTTGCAGGATATCCTTTGTCATTACATTTATGGATGCTCCAAGATCAATCAGAGCATTTCTGATTTAGATTCCATTTATAACAACTCCTACCACAAGACTTCATGGATCATTACATTTGGGAACAATCACTTTTCCAAGCATGATGTCAGCCAACTGTCCCACCACATGAACCATAGTGGGGTCTTTCCTTTTTCTGCCTGGCTTCTTAAGGCATGCTTCTTTGATTGCTTTGCCATATATAGGAACATCTTTTATGGCTTGAAATAGAGGAATCTTGACACATACATGTTTCAACTGCTCTAGAATATCAAAGGTGAGTTCCTCTTCTACTACCTTTTGTTTCATAGTTTCTAACCTTTGTGGAAATGGTGGTTCTTGGGGAGTCTATTTGACTGTCATTGGTTCAGGATTTTCAGGTACATTTTATTGAATGGGGGTTTTGCTAGGTTCCACTTCTTCCTCAAAAAGCTCAGTAATAATGGGTCTTGAAGGAGCTGCCAAGGTAGTTCCTGAATGTAGATGTATATCACTTACATTGACAGCATATGCAAGGAATTGATTTGGACCAACAGAATATACTGGTTGTTGTTGTGGTCTATTATTTGGGTTAGGTGAGGGTTGAGCTAGTAACTGAGTAGGTTTAGGTGTATTTGAATTAGAGCTAGCAGGTGGAGGCATTATAGCAGGCTGTTGGGTCTGAGGAGGTGACTACATGTAATTAGTGGTCTAATTTGGCCATTGTTGTCCTCCTCTCCATTGAAATGTTTGCTGCCAATTTCCTGGAGGTGATTGCCAATTCCCCGGAGGCTGCTGCCACTGGGGTGCAGGGTTTTGATAATTTAGCCAAGTATTTTGAGGGTTGTTCCAAGGTTGAGGTGGATATCCTCCATAACTAGATGGAAATGGTTGTTGCCATTGGTTACCAGATGCATAAGTATTAAAATGTGGTCCAACATATGATAATGGATCTGGTGACATACCTTGTCTTGGAGCCCATGGCCTCCTTTGTGCAACATATAAGACTTGATCCTCTTCAACTTGTATTGGCTTGAACTCAGGTGGAATTTGCTTGCTATTAATGTTAGTTACCAGCTTGCATCTGTAGTCCCTCTTCTTCTATCTGCAATGAGGACAATTTTCAGCCAACATTACCTCAGCCTCTTCATGCTTCTTCTTTGCTTGGAGTGTGTCCAACTGGGTGGCCATATTATTTATAATATCTTGCTTAAAATCAGATAGCAAGTGGCTTATCTCCATCCTTGAAACTCCATTGGTAGAGGTTTTGCTCATAAGGGAATGGTAACCTCTTCCTTTCTTCATGGCTGCTCTAGAATAATTCTAGCAAAACTTCTTAATATCATCCCAAGACACTTGGGTAATATCTCCTCCTCCCATTAAATCCAAGGCATCCGTGCAATGCTCACTTATTCCCCTAAGGAAGAGCAGTTTCTAAGAGTCCTCAATGAGTGCATGATGGGGAAACTTTTGTAAACAAAACAGGAACCTTGAGATGTAATCCTCCAAACTTTCATCTTCTTTATGCTACATTCTAAAAACATCATTTCCTCTCATATCCCCACTCCTACAATAGTCTTTATATTTCTCAAGAAATTTATCTTTCATTTCTTCCCAAGTATTGACAACATCACTACCTAGACTCATAAACCACCTTAGTGCATCCTCTTTCATGGTAGTAGGAAACAACTTAAGTTTATGAGCATCAATAGTGTAGTCATAGCTTCTGTAGAGGATATCAAATTCAAACAAGAAGGTGTCTGGGTCCTCTGTTGCAAGTCCATAGAACTTGGGGAGAGCTGAAGCAGGTATGTTCTTGAGATTATCCACTTCATTTTGAAGAGTAATCAGAAATGGAAATGTTGGTTGATTAGGTATGTTTTGGGCAACCATGACTGCTTGACCTACTATCAAGGCAAATGGATTTTCAACTAGGTTTGGGGTATCTCGTTCTTCAGAGGATGTTTCAGAATTATTCAAATCAGGGAATGCATCAAGGAAAGGATTCACTTCTGCTTCTTCTGCTGGGTAAGTTGAATCATTAGGAAGGAATCTCCCTAAAGCATCTCTTCTCCTACCTCTATACATGCAATATACTCAATATCAGCCACTTCTCACACAAAAAATATTGATGGGTTGTAGATGGTTTCTTCCTAACTAAAAACACATTTTAAGGTAAAAACTGCAAGGAATAATACTAAAGATGACTCCAAAGATCTTCTTAGTTTGACACCATCCCTAGCAACGGCGCCAAAAATGTTGGTCTCTTACAATGATTTAACAACTAAGCTCTTAAAATTGTAACTCATAGATTGTACATCTAACCTGAGTAGCTGTCTTAATCACTATGGAGATGAATTTCACTTGTCAACCCAGGGACGTGAACTTGAAATGGGTTAGCACGATATGTGCACTAAGAACTTCCAAAGTAGCCATGTTCATTCTATAGCTAAGAAAGACATAATGCTGAAGATAAAATGCTAGAAAGGAAATAACAGGAATGCTGAACATCAACCAACAACTATTCTAGGATCAAGTACATGACAGAAAGTAAAAGTCTGGGCAAACAAATAGGAAACTACTCTGTCTGCTTTGGCTGCAGGAACAGACATAGAATAGAATTCTAGTGGTTGCAGGAACATTCAATGCCAGATTTAACTAAATGCTTAACAGAAAATGTAACTAAACTAGAGGGTGGAATTCTCACCAAGTGGGCCCCCTTGGATGAGTATTCCCTAAGACAAATGTAAACTCAAAAATGTGAACTTACAACTTCATTTTATTCATTCGAAAAGATGAGTACAACTGAACATTATAACTGTATTACCAAAAATTGGATAATGCAAGTACAATCTATAAATAATCAACAACCCCCCAGAAGGAGCATCAGAGTCTTATTTATAGAAGGAAAACTACAAAACTAACTACCTAGCAGGGCGGTCAACTCCAACAGAATAGGAGGACACCTCATTATGGAAAACATAGAAAGTGGAAAGGAGGTTACGCATGCAGGGGAATCTGGTCAAGCGAGTTGCTTTAACACAGATCTAGCATAACAATAACTCCTAAATTTGCTCAACAAGTATTTAAGATTAGTTACAAGGCAGTTGCCTTCCCTCCATTTGACATTTGAACGATCACCATGTTTGACTTTTTATGGTAAGCGACCAACCAGCAGAATCTTCCTCTTCTTTATGGATGCCGATTATATATGCATAACAATATTAGTACACACAATAATTGCACATCCGTAACTACCTTGGAGTAATATTCATTAACCATATGTAAAATTAACATAGATAGTTCATATAGCATGTCTTTGTCATAAAAGGATATAAGAAATGACCTATGATCAACAAGTTATAGCTTTGGGGTAATGACATAAAAAGATCAGGATTAAAGTACCAAAGTCCAAGATAACTACAACAAATGGATAATAAAGTTTAACAAAATTGAGTCATAAACTAGACTCATCAACTGGTACTTCCCTAGCATCCATAGCATAACATTTTCCACATGCTTTGTCTATATTCAATCCAACTTGTTGTATAACAACCAAAGGCATGATATTTGTTAAAGCACCTAAATCTAGCATGCAATTCCTAATCACCTTCCCATTAACAATAAGGGACATATAGAATGGTTCTACCTAAGAAGAGCATTTTGTCACTGTTGTTACCAAATAGACTTTAGGAATTTCCTATTCATCAACACCCAATTCCTATATATTATTCTGATCTTTAGCAGTGTGATATGTCTGATGAGATACCCTTGAAATTAAGGCCAATGCCTTATTTATGTATTCCTCAATTTTCATCATCTCCATCAGTGCAACTGAGACCTTCATCTGTGACAAATCTTGAGTTATGTCAAATGGGGCATAATTTTGTATACAATTGTAGCTTGACCCACATTCTTATTCTTCTCATGAGTCTGTCCAACCTTGGCTTTTGTGGTTTTCTGACTGTCATCTATGACATGTGAACCTTAAGTCTTTTCTTCATCTTGGGAAACCTTACCCTCTGAATTCTTAGCATTTTGATTCAATTTCTCTTTTGAATCTCTCTTACTATTATTACCTTGCTTCTTCTGTAATTCAAGGTCTCTTTGTTTGTTTTGAGGTTGTTTTACAAAGATGCTTCCTAGATGACCTGAGTCACCCGCTTGAGCTTTATTCCTAAGGTTATAATTACTCTTAACCTGGGCTACTGCAGAAGTCATAAGAGCTCTAATCTCTTCATCAGAAGGCCTTTTTAAATTAACCAAAGGAGCATGTGAGTCTTGGGCATAAACTTGATGATCCTCATTTTCTTCATCTAAAAAGATTTGCTAACAGATTACATCCTTATAGCACCTTCTTTCGTCTACATCTTTTTCTACATCTGCCTCATCAGAGGAAGAGTAGTCTCCACTTGCAGAAAGCATATTAACATTGTCTTCTTCAATACAATGAGGTTCATTACACTCACCAAAAGCATTAGCATCATTATAAAAGGACTGGGCAATCATACATTGTGACTGTGAATGAGGCATTTGACATATTATACACCATGGAGTATCTTCCACAACATTAACAGTCTTCTTCAAGGGATCAGGAGTTTCTTTAACATTTTGAGATCTTTGATCAGTTTTGTTATTAGGAATAGGCTTACCATTGTGCCAATTTATGTTGTATGGCATATCATGCAATTGAGGTCTCTTCTCTTGCCTCTGGTAAATCTGCTTTTCAAGACCTAGCCCCTTTTAATTTTTAGCAAGTTTTTAACATAGGTCTTTGAAAGCAATTGTCAATTTATCCAACTTATCTTCAGATGTGGAGTTGTTGTTATGAGCATTTTGAGTTCTGTTGTTTGGATTCTACAAGATTCTCACATCATCCCTTCTATTTCCTTTACATGATGCCTTCCTGTTATTTTCTATATTAGTTGCAATTCTAAAAGCATCTCTGAGGTTGGCTGGACTTTTGTCTCTTAGTTCATATGATGTCTTAGCATCAAAGGCATTTGTGTACAATCCCATACACATTGGTTCATTTGGTCTCATATAAGGTGGCAATTTATTCAAAACTCTAGTAAACCTAGCATTGAAATCAGACACTAATTTATTTCACCCTTTAGCAATACTTGTGAACTTATTGATAATAAAACTAGGGTCAGTCTTATCTCCATACTACTCCCTAAAGATTCTCTTAAAGTCATCCCACGATGCAACACTTTGATCAGGCAAACCTCTATACCATTCTTTGGCTTAATCAATCAAAGACTGCATAAATAATTTCATGAAAACATCCTCCTACTCTACCTCAAAGTTATTAATGACATTCAAGAAATCCTTCAAGTGATCTTCTCCTGATATAGCATTGTTTCCTGAAAATTTTGGTAATTCAGCCCTGATGTCATTATCAATAGGGTTAGGCTATCCAGGAATTCTAGTGAAATCTAACTATCTGAATCTGTCTAATTGCATGGGTCTTCTACCAAATTGGTTGGCATTAGCATTCCTATTTGCATTAACATTAATATTTTGATTTCTTACATTATTCTGTGGTACCCTATTGTTCTTTGCATTTTGTCTCTGATTGTTTTGTGGATTTTGGTTCACATGCTGATTAAGCCCCTGATTATTCCCAAGGATGTTTTGGTCATTTTGTTGATTTTGAACCTCATTTGCCTGTTAGTTTCCCAAAATATTTACATTATTGAGAGTGGGGACTGAATTCTGATGCGCAACTCTCAATGCTTCCACTTTTTGTTTCATATCATCTCTTATTTTCAAGGCTTGTAAATAGTCAAGTTCTGCCCTAAGATTTCTAATTTCTTCAGCTAATTCATCTTCTCTTGGCATGGAAGAAGATGGTCTCATGGGGTTGTCAGTATCTCTTGGAGATTTTATATCTTCAAATCTATCAGGGGGGGTCTAGAAAAGGATGTTCTTGAAACACATCAGATCCAAACCTCAACCCTCACCTTGTTGTTTTTCATAACTCTCATGAATATTAGCTTTGCGGCTAAAAAATGTTGTTGTTGTTGTCCAGGAGATCTAACATTATTCTGGAAATCATCATTATTCTTAGGACTTGGTAAACCTTCATGATTGGATTGAGCAGTTCTTTTCCTTCTATACATCCTCCTCGGTAATTCTTGGAACAAATGGTTTTGCAGGGATCTTCTCCCCTACATACAACTTCTATTTGTACCCGCTAGGAGATTTTGCTCAGAGTTGCCACCCACTAATGGGATTTATACTTAAGTTCCAAGGTCCTTTTCAAATCCCCAGTGGAGTCACCAATCTGTTGGAGTTTTTTTTCCAGCTAATTGTCTGAGTTCCCCTAAAAAGTAGTCATGTTTTATCTACAAGGACCTTGGGTCAGTGGCCAATGAACATGAGACTAAATCTTTGTCTCCTCTGCACTTTAGGCTCTGCAAGACCTAGGGGGTATTCCCTTAATCAATACCCATATGGTGAATCTTGACTGTAACTTGGTATTGTACACAAAGCAGATAAATCCTCTATATTGCGGACCAAAACTGTAAATTAAATACAAAGGGGCTAGCTTTGGACCTTATTTCAGACGTGACCAGAGGATTTGAAACCTAAATCCTACTCCTATAATCCTAAGATTTAAGACTTTGAGTTGATTTAATTTTTATGTTTGGCTACCAGATTAGGGTTTGATTCATAAACTTTAATGCAAGCCTTTGGCTGGTGCCTATCCAAGGGGTATGGAGTCTAGCCTAAAACATGTAAATGGCTTCACATAAACCAATCAAATATACAGATTTCAGAGTGTTTTTTAGTTCTTGCCTTACAGAGAACACCCCAAGATTAAGTATTCCTATTAACTCTACTTACAGATATCCCTATTATCACATATATTTCTCCATATTTGACTTAAAGTAGTTTAATCTATTCCTCAAATAGTAGCAAGAAATCAAACATGCAATGCAGAAGACATGCACCCAGAACTCAGAAAATCCTTAGTTACCTTGTTCTAAAGAAAGATATAGATAACAATTGGAGACAACTACTAGAAACACATGAACACAGCATTACTCATATAAATTCAATCTGAAACTGATAGATAGCTTATGGAAAACACATACATACATTAAAAATGAAACTCACAACACCAGGGAGAGAGCAACCAGTCAAAATTTTGTATTACTTTTACTCCTCAAAAGCCCAATCCATCAACAACCTTACAAAGTGGAGCAACCAGTTCTTTATGAACAAAGAACCTGGTGCTGACATTCATTACATTTTTTGTTGGTTAGGTGAATGTCTCATTACTAAGGACCACCTTAGGGGCATTGGAGCATTAATTACATTGAGCATAGAGAGAAGATAGAAAATAATATATCATGAGGAGTACAACTGATTAGAGGAGCCAGACCACATAAATGTAGGGGAGAGGTAGATGTTCACTCACTTTGGGTACATTTATCCATACTTCTCTTCCCATTTAGCATATGATTTCTCTGACAACCATTGGATTGAGATCAACTTTGAAATCTTATCATTGTGTCCTATGTATTGTGCATCCATCAAGATCTTTGCTTCCTTTGCAGAATAATTCAAAATTTATTTCTAATACATGCAGCTTGTCTAAAGTTGAACTCAAAATTTTCAAACTAGGGTCCCCATCAGTGCAGCAGGTAGCTATTAGCTGGCCAGCATTGTCACTAAAGTCAGATCTCCACTTGTCAATATTTTTGGCCTACCCATCACCCTCTAATATACTAGGCATTATTTCTTATCTATCTTTTCAAGAAATTGACTCTTTTCACCTAATACCTTGTCTAGCTTTAATTAAAAAGTTACGACCTCCTCAAGAATTTGAAGCATGTCAAGAGTTTGCTTCATCTCAGGTGGCACATGTGCATCAAATCTAGAGCACCTATGCAATTCTCTCAATTCACAAGTCCTCTGCAGCCACACTCCCCTTCATAGCCTTGAGGCTTTCCTTATCTTGATCATGTTTGTCAAGGGCAACTCTCAAATTTGAATAGACCTCCAAGTCTCATCCACCCTTGCTAAAACTTTGGTCACCCTATGGTTGATCAGGTTAGTGACCATCTCCTTGAATGATTTTTTCTTTTCTTCTTTCAATCTCTTCACCTCCTCCAATTCTCTGATTTCTCCCAGCAGGGGCTCTGTGTCAGTTGAGAATGCTTCTGTTGTTGGTATCATAGGTGGAGATTTGAAGTACCAGCCCCTAGAAATAGCTACTCTTTACACTTGTTGAGCTTTGAAGTAGCTTTTGCATATTGTAGTAGCAGTTCATCATGATCTTTCTGCAGTTTATTAGTCACCGCTTCAGCAAATTGTGCAGTTTGCACATTCAAACTTGCAGCTTGGGGAGCAGGGGTGTCAGATACACTCTTGATTATCATGCCTCTTGTCACTCCCCAATCCAATCCTAGGTTTATTTTTATTTGGGGCCAATGCCCATATTGCTAGAGTCTTGAACCTAGGATTAAAGAATGCACCAGAGAGAGCCTTCTCAACTTGCTCATCTGTCACATCTGAATCCTCTCTGGTGATGGTGTCAAATGCAATTGCATCTGACAAAGTCCAATGAGGGAGGAGTAACACATATTCTTGGCCACCAATGTCATCCCCCTCCTATGGAGTCATTTTGTTGATAGCCTGGTTAACCTCTTTCAACACCCTTTGGGTGATGGCCTCATATTCAGATGGGTCAGCCCCACTCTTGGCATCTTCAATCCTTTTCTGAAATTCCTTGCTCCTCACTTTCAAGACATAACTCCTGAATTCAGGAGTATTTATGAAATCATCATCTTCCATAAATTTGTTACAAGCCATCATCCTGATATCCTCTATGTCCACAGTTTGGCTTGTCATGGTCCTCATTGACCTATTCTCAAGGGAGGAGTAGGGCCTTATTCTATCAGGTGAATTCACCCGTGAGAAGCTTCCTGCACCTGTTCCTCTGCCTCTCCCTCTAGGTCTACTACCTCAATTTCTTCCTCAACCTCTAAATCAATTATTTTTGCCTTCTTGGCAGGGGAAGGGTCAATTGATTCCCTCTTTATAGCATATCCCCCCTTGAGTTGCTAGGTTGGTAGGTAGGCCTCTCTTCACCCGCAAAAGCACTAGTAATCAGTTTCTCTGCATTATCAAACATCATTTAAATTCTTTTTATTAGGTCCTGCACTTCTATAAATGCACCCTGATATGTAGCATTCAAGTTCTTTCTCATTCTTTCCCTGTCATAATTGTGTCCCACTTGATTCTTAGATTATGGACATCATTCATTGTGAAGCAATTTCTGACAGTATCCTCATCAAAGTTGACCTGATGGATATATCTAGGTCTCTGTTTATTAACCCTCACCCTATCAATAAAGCCCTCAGGATCAAAAATCTTGGGCTGCTCCAAATACATCCCATAACACTACAACACTAAATTAATCTGATCAAATCCACCTTTGTCAGTTGTCAAGAAGTCACTAAATCTGAGGGAAGTGGGGAAAAATGAGCCTTTATTATGCTTCCTTAGATGCTCTTTATCCGGTTCATTCAGCTGTCTAATAATTTCCAAGAATGCAATTTCTCTTTGGCACATATTTAGGCAAAATGTGGGGAGGGGCCTCATACCCATAAATTCTGATGTAGGTGGTGTGCTCATGGTAAAACTAGTCACCCCAATTATGATCAATCCCTAAGTCAGAAGTTCTGTCTAAAGGCCTCAAAAAATCTAACACATCTGGATGCAGTCTTTCTCCTTCTGGCTCCAAGAAACCCAGAACTCTTCTCATAAAATATTCCTCAAAGATTATATAATCAGCATCTACACAATGCATATCCACCATGCATGTCCACATCTGCATTGGCAACATATTTCCTTGTGCATCTGTCATCCTGACATGTAAATTCTGATGCCACATTCCTGACAAAGCAAATAAAATCATATCGCACAATAAAGAATATCATGTGAATTCAACATGGGCATCCCATAGTAAATAATTTGCCCTTAAGTGCTGTCATCTATTTGTGCATCTTTTCTACAATATAGGAAGAATAGTCATATGGCTCCAAAGTCTCTAGATCTTGAATATTTACTGCCATCATCATCAAAGAGTGGCATTCTGTCTGAAGCATCCCTACCTAGCACTTGGCACAAACTGTGGTAGGTTCTGACAAAATAATGCATCAACAAAGTGCATTAAAAAGGCTCCTCCTCCCCGTCTGATATTTTCACTAATTGGCCATCAACCCCTCTTGGTTTGTGCTTGGTTAGGTTGAAGTTCCTATAGGCACGTTTAGCAGTTTTATAATTTTCTTTCAATGCGCCAAGGTTGATCAGCTTCCTGGCTGCAGGGTTTAAACTGAACATAGTGGAGATGTATGCCTTTGTAAACTTGATTATTGTTGTGTTGTTTCCTACCACGACTGACCTGGTTTGAGGATCATACCTCTATGCAATTGCTCTTACTATATCAGGGTTTGGAAATACATTACAGCAAATTAGCTTGGCCAAATCAAATCACCAAGCATTACAGACCAGGACTTTGTAGTCCATCCTATGATGCCAATGTTTAAATAAGACCCGACCTGGCACAGGCAATCAGGCATCCCTACAATTATAGCAGAATTCAAGGAATTTATCATCTGGCCCACTGGGACCATGCAAATTCAAAGAACATCTAGCAGAGCCTAGGAGTTGGATCATAAGGTCCTCATCTATATTGCACTTGGAGGTGGAGGCCTCACCAACTTGACTCATTTTCTCAGACTATGTATTAAACTAGGGATTCTTATCCTATGTAATTTCCTACTCTTTCAATCAAGCAATCAACTTAAAATGCACTAAACACAGTCGAACATAGTGGACTTACTAGTTTTTTATGCCTGTTAGAAGCTTGAATTTCTTTCTCTGCTCGCCTAAAAATTTGTTGGGCACTTGAATTCTATTCGTGCTTGAAGAAATGATGCAAAAAGCCCTAACTTTTCTCCTTTTCAAGCTTCGTAGCATAGGTTCTGAGGCATTAATGGAGGTAGCCTCGGCCTTAATCTCACCTTAATGTCACAGGGTGCCTACAATGTTCTTCATAAAATTTAAACCTACGCCATTGATCCCAACTTGTCCTTATGAAATCCACAGCTACCATTCGCCCACCAATTTTGAAAATATGGGTCATCATCATTGAAAAGTATTTGACCAATAAGAACAAGCCTTCTCAGACGTACCTCCTTCGCTGACTACATCACCTTTTGTTTGGCCTAGACACAATGTGCCATTTCGCGGCATCGCAGCCGGAAATGGCCAACCACTTACCTACCTTTCGCGGGTGCGATAAAGCCTCCACGTGCCACCTTTCCATTTACTTTTCACTTCTTCACTAAGATGAGGCCATGTGTCACCATCTCGTGACCACACGACGAATATTCCTACCTGGCAAGATTCCCTTGTGAGCTTGCGCAACCATTAGATTTAAGTCTTCCTCCAAATCATTTTTCACCTTGACACTTGGCAGCATATAGCTCATCGATTTGGGATCTTTGATAAAGGGGGTTGTACGCTTAGATTCCTTGACAAGAATCACCTTGTCGTAGCCGCGCAGTGGGATGATGGCGTCATCCATGATGCACTGTGACACTGCTAAATACTTAATATATAACACTTTATAACCTATGCGAAGACTTAGGACTTCAATTTATTTTTTTCACGGGTTATAAAGGGGTAAACCTAGGACACGGGGTCGGTCACCTAACAAATACAAAGGCTTTAAGTTTATAACTTAAGCGACCAGGAACTTATTATAGGTGGTCAACATGGATTTAAAAGATAAAGCGCACAGGGCTTAGGGACTTAGGTTTAAAAGACCATAAAGGTAAAAACTTGCGATTTCATGGACCTAAAACGCTAAACCCAAACAGGTACCACCAGTTTCCTAAAGGAGGATTGGAGTTGGATGTTCCAGTAGCTTGTCTTTTTACTTTGGTTTATGTTTTTGGTTATGGGTTTTGTTTTTGTATATGAACTTTAATATGTTCGCTACTGTTAATGTGTTTCTCTTCTGTTGTTGATGGCCTGCGGGGCCCATTTTGTTGCTCACTGGAGGCTTTTGTTAAAGTGATATGCACCCTTGTTTGTAGCTTACCATAATAAAAAACATAGTTATGCACACTAGAAAGTTGTATTTGAGTTCCTCATGGTAGGAGATTCATTGTATTGCAAGTTTGTTTTGAAATTTCATGTTTTAACTACATGTTTATAAATTTAGAAAATGTCTATTTTAGAGCCATTATTATGGAAAATTTTCTTAGAATTCCTTTCTTCCATTTTGAAGTGAGACTATTAGTGTTGGGAGAATTATGCATCAAAGGGTATTGTTAGCTTGTTGTTTTCTCCTACAAAATCAAAATAGGGAAGAATTGAAGGTAGCATGCTACTCCATTAATGGAGCATGGAGAATTTTATGATTTTTCAAGTTCATGAGAAAATGATAAAATTACAATTTAGGGCTTATTTGATTGAATTAACATATGAAAAGAATTCCATTCAATATGATTTGGAAATAGATGCACCTTTTTAGCATTATGATGTAGAAGTTGTTGCATTATTTTTCGTGCCACGCCTAATTGGTAGAATTGGAGTGATGGGCCTTTAGGACTAAGGTATAGATCAGGAGAGGAGTGGCTCTTACCACTCACCAAGATCCAAAATGATATGTAAGGATAGAGTAGGGGAGATTTTTAATCAAGTAATAACTTAATTTCATTTGGTAATTAAAACATGTTAAATAAGATAGCCATGCCATATTGAATGCCTTGGATAGATTTAGTTCAGTCATGAAGGACATGTAACAACTCATGGTAGTTGGTGAATTTTGTCAAGTGACTTCATGGAGGAAGTCGACTCCTAAAACTTGATGGTCGTCAAGCCATTGTGATGGCACTCCTTGTCTGAATCTAGGATTCTCGTCCTTCCTTGCAGTCAAATTTTGTATTCAACATGATTATGAGTGTTTATATTACTTCCTTGTGATCATTGCATTCAGTGTATTGAGATGTTGTGGCACTATTATAAGCATATTTCTTGGTTTGAGTGTATCCATATTTATTTTCCATAAAGGTGTTTGTATCCTTGCATTCGTCTCTCAGTATAGTGGGGTGGGCCTGAGGGTGCCACATGGTTGGGTAGTAATGTACTACTATTGGGGATTAAGAGATCTTTCATATTATAGGATTGCATGTCGAGAGCTTGTCCATCTCGATGGCTTGGTGAGTATGTAGTATTGCTATATTTACTTTGATGTAATTTAATTTTACCTTTCTTTCATTTGGGTTTTATAGTGGAATTTGTAAGAATCTCCAATGACTCAATCTCCCAAGATCACCTGCAAAGCCAAAGATTAACTTCTACTAGAGGGAGACAAGAGGATAAATTTTCTTGATTATGGATACAATAATAATATTGGATTGATTAATTGCAAAAAAGACCTTGCTTTTATAAGGCAAGGTAGAAAACCCTAAGTGAGATTAAAATAGTGTAATTAAATAAATAATTACACCAACACCCCCTTGATTTCAACTTAGGGAGAATGAGAAAATGCAATGATTGAAAGATGGGTCCCATCTATAAGGCCTGATGAGGTATCCATGTACAAAAAATCTATTAGAAACAAAGAAAAGGAGAAAACCACATGGGAAAAACTCCTCCTGAAAAGAGAGAAAAGAAGAAATATGTACAAGTGATGGATCACAAACATCCAAGTCCATCACAAATACACAATGAATACCCCCCCATATGAGAGAGTGAATGAATGAGATAATAGATCCCCCCACAAAGAAGTAGCTCCTATGCCAATTATAAGTGCTCAAAGACAAAAAATAATCCACTGCCTACAAAGGACATTTCTCCCCTTGGGGAGAAATAGATCGATTAGTGTATGTAGAATAAAATCCTACAATCTAGATGAAACAGGAACCTAAATCCAAATTTGTGTCTTAGAATACAACTCTAGTGACCTCATGATGGAAAAAGATGTCTCCTCCAAATCAAGAATTGAATGCCCAATCAAAGAAGTAGAACTAGGAGAGGAAAGATATTGAACTACATCTAAAAACATTGAAGATGTGATGACATCATTTCCATCAAAGAGGAGAGATAATCCCTCAAATGTCTCCTCCAAATATAAAATGTGAGAGTCCACAAACAAGGATCTAATATCTGATAAATAAGAATCCTAATGACGTGGATTAGGAAGACTAAAATTATCCTATTGCAAAGAATCATTGGAAGCTCTCAAAGAAGCAACTCTAAACTCTAAAGTAGTTGTTGACCCATTTTCCTCTACCTGGACTCAAATGGTTCACCTTCCTAATGTCTGGATATCCCTTGGAATATGGCCTTGCAGGCCTTAAATCTTTTAGTCTCAGTGATCTACAATGAAAAAATCCCTAAAAACTCATCAGAAATCCATACAAAAAACCCAGAAAAACCCAGAAATCTTTTGTCTTCAAATGCCTTCCTTTGCAGGGATTTCCCATCTTCATACTTAGTCATTTTTGGTGCAGATATATGGATGACATCATCCATATATTTCCTAATATCTGGATGCTTCCCAATATGCAGACCTTAGTTAATATCCAATGTTTTCTTAACATCTGGATCTTAACTAATGTCTGGATCCTAAGTTAAATGTCTATGACCTTGCCAATGTCCTGATGATGTCATCTGAACCCCTCCCAAAAGAAATGCATATGACGATGATGTCATCCAGACATTCTGCCTCCGATATATTTCCCCAAAGTTAATATCCTGATGACATCATCTAGATCCCCTTTTCGACGAAGTTCTTCATGCCGATGACATCATTAGGATATTCAAGAGTCCATCCGAATATTAGGTTAGCGCCTAGATATTAAAAGTTAATATCCATGTAGATGACGGTTTCTCCATGTTGCGAAGGTAATTTGATGGGTGCATATCTAGATATCGCATAACTCGCAGGCCGCTGAAGTTGACGTCATGTTCCTTCTGCGGGGCTACGAAATGAAGGCACGTGGAAGGCTTAGCATGCTTCCGCGGAGCCAAATGAAAGATAGTTCATTTCCTTCCGCTAGGCTTCAGAATGTTGCCACGTGTCCACATCAGACAAAAGGAAGGCAGCGGTGGGGCCGATGATCTAACAGCAGTGCAGTGTCGTAGGGAGAATCTTTTCTTCCAGGAAGATTCTGTGTGCGATTGTGAGATGATGACACGGTGGATATCCATATGTTAGTTGACTGCAACCTTTGACTGTGAATATCTCCTCATCTTGAAGAATTTCTAGATGATCCAAAAGGAAAAAGTGCTTAGATTTTGCTCCTCTTCCATTTGGAGGGCTTTTTTGAGGGATATTCTCACTTTGAAAATATGATCCAAATCCTATGATCTAGATATGCCTCTGAATATCAGGATGACTGTCGACTAAAGAAGGATATGCAGACTTGGCCAACAAGACACATCTGGAGCCGAATTGAAGTGTTGTAGAAGTTTCTCAAATGCAGATATTTTGCATTTATGGTTACAAGTGAATGATTCAGCTACTTTCATTGATGACTTAAAATATCTTCCGGCCACCTATGGATTCAGATATTTTCTGTAATGAATTCTTGCAGGCCGACATCCCTTTTGCGGAGATATTTTCTAACAGAGCCCATGGGGCAATTTATGTAACCTAATTAGGTCGTTTTGGAATCAGATGCTATATAAGCATGAATGTAAGATGTAAAAAAGGTTGGAAAATAGTTAGTCTTATGCTTCTGTATTCCAAACAGAATTTTCCTCTATTGTAATGGTGCCTCTTGATCAATACATATGGTGTTTTACTTCTTCATGCTTTTAACTCTGTGTAGATTTAGAATTGGTCATTGTTTGTGAATGTTTAATTCTTGGAAATCCATTCTTTACTTATGTTAAAATCTTCATGATCTATGTAGTTTATCAGTTGTATTTCTTTATTTGTGCATCTTAGCTCTGTGAATGTTCTTTATTTGAATCTGGTGTATCACCTCCCTTTACTTTCAGTTTTACTCCCCTCTTCCCTCTTTTCCTAACAGGTGGATAGATTAGGTTTAGTCTTAGGTTAGCTGAATCTCTCGTTTAGTAAAGGAACCAGCCTCTCTCTGGGGATTTGACCTCCCCTATAGGGGGTCTCCACACCTGAAGGTCATCTCAATGTTTCACTAGATTGTTGGAGCCCTAAAAGCCTTCAACACTGGGTGAAGTCTATGTGACAATAGTAGCAATAGGTGATGGAGATGTGATCCTCGATAGGAGGAGAAGGAGCAATAGGAGAAATATCTATCATCTGACCTAGAAAAACTTCACATACTCATTCTCCTCTAAAGTATCATCATCAAATGGTATATTATCTACATCAGCAATGAGTAGAGGCGATCCATAAAAATATCATCTGTGAATGGAGAGAAATGTGTCTCCATAAATCTCCCAAATTCTGGTCCAAAGAGTACGTGGGCACTCAATATGTGAGATGGAACACATAGTGTCAAAATCAACACTGGAACCAATCAATCCTACAATATGATCAATATTATTTACCCATGCAAATTTTCCTCCTAAGTGTATATGGTTCAGGTATGAGTCCATAAAGATAAGGAAAAGATTAAGCCACTTGAGATGTGTCAGGATGTATTTTGGTCAAGACTCATAATTATCCTTAGTCGGGGTTATCACAAAAGGATGATAGCAAAACCCATGATATCTCCTCAAATTAATCAAATCAAAGATCAAAACATCTAATACATATTAATGCTAATAAACGAAGCCCATTGAAGAAAATAGAACCCTTCCAAGTGTTAGGATGTCTAGGAGATCTAACTAGAATGCAAATAGCTAAAAAATTGAATAAAAATATCTAGTGTTGAATCTAGAAAAATGCATGGATGGATGTGTAGATCTCCTTTATACCCTTTCGAATGCCACAAGAATTGTAAAAATTAGAGATTATGGAAAAAATTTATGAGCTCAGAAGCCAAAAAGATGATTCAGGAATTCAAACAATAATAAAATGCACTAGTAGAAAGATCTAGAGAAACTACTAGAACCACTATAAGGTTCTCATAACCATCTTTTTTATGCCTATTTGTTTGTAAAATATGACTCCGTATGCCCAAGTTATTGTGATTTCCATGAAAAATCTCCTTTGAGCTTAAAAAAAGCATAGGCCCATAGGATTGGCCCCTAGTCACCAATAAGACCAGCAGCTAGGCGGAGCAGCTAATCGTTGATAGGATTGTGTCTTATGGCATAGGGGTTGGAATTGTTAATGACAGTGGGGTGGTGGGGTGGCAAAGGTAGGCATAAGAGTGGTGGCGGCGCCACTGAGGCTGACGACGGCCTGAAATGTGTTCATAGGGACCCTTTTTGCATTCCATGGGTAGTTTTTGGGGTTCGATAGGTTTGCACGGGCTAGTTTTTGAGTTGGCTGAACCCTTTTTCAGGCTTGTGTGTCTAGATCAAGCATGCAAGGCCCAAATATTTTTAAAAATCATACGAATAGGTCGTACAAGTGTCATATGGCCCTGTAACTAAAAACAATTGCCCTATATTCTCTCGAGCCTAATTTCAATGAATTAAAAGTTTATCTTAGGGTTTTTAGGCCTTGTGAGCATGATGGTTGGGTCATATTTGACCCAAAACACTCTAAAATTATGGCTACCCTTTGGATCTAGGAAAAAACACCTACTTTAAACCCTTATAGATTTAGGCTTCAATGCTCAAATCAAGCCAAATAAAAGGCTAATCTAAATTCCTTGATTTCTTTGAATCTAATGAAGAGGTCTATTTTATATAAAAATGTACCAACAAAAAACTCTTTCCTAATTTTCTCCTAGATTTGAGAAGGGGCTTACAAATTTGAAGCTCTAATACCATGTAAGAGTCCCCAATGGACTCAAGCTCACAAGATCACCTGTAAAACTAGATATTACCTTCTACAAGAGAGAGAGAGAGAGAGAGAGAGAGAGAGAGAGAGAGAGAGAGAGAGAGAGAGAGAGAGAGAGAGAGAGAGAGAGAGAGAGAGAGGAGAGACGAGAGAGAGAGCGAGAGAGAGAGATAGAGAGAGAGAGAGAGAGAGAGAGAGAGAGAGAGAGAGAGAGAGAGAGAGAGAGAGAGAGAGCGAGAGAGAGAGAGAGGGAGAGAGAGGAGGAGGAGAGGAGAGAGAGAGAGAGACGAGATGAGAGAGAGAGAGAGAGAGAGAGGAGAGAGAGAGAGAGAGAGAAGATAAATTGCTTGATTATGGATGTAATAATAATATTGTATTAACTAATTACATGAGAGACCTTGATTTTATATGGCAAGGTAGAAAACCCTAAGCGAGCTTAAAAAGTGTAATTAAATAAATAATTACACCAATAGAATTTTCTAATCTTCCATTATATTGGGAGTCTTTGTACTTTGGGAGGTTTTCATGTGGCCAAGTTGGAACCCACATACTCACGAACGTATCCCCAAATCCATTTGTAAACAACTCAAAGAATGAGGTAATTATGCCTCGAAGAGTGATGGGAAACCATGTTGTTGTTTCCTCTTCTTAGATCTTTTCAACCTTCTATTTTACAAGTTAGAAATATAGTTTGAACTACACTACAAATAGGGTTTCCAATCCAAAGTTGTAGTTTGTCATCAAAGTTTGAACCCTAAAGTGCAGCAGTGACTGAAGTTTGAAAACTCGATGCACATCATTTAGTGTAAACTACGCTAGAGTTTCAGAGTCTGGGGTGTCAAATGTCTGGGAGTTAGGATCTCGAATGCACTTACATGAGTGTTAGTTACAAGTTGATTGTCTCCTGACATTTGAAGTGTCACAGAGTGAGACATGTAAATTGTAGGTGGATTTTGAAGTCCAATGTGACGCTAATCTAGAAGCCAATTGCATTTTACAGACATGTAAATTGCCAAAAGATTCCAAAGTCTAAACATCCTTCCTATCTAGAATTCAAGGTTTTTTTGCATATTGCAAGTTGTCGATTGAAGCTTAAAGTTCAACAGGGTTGCGAGTTTGCATCTACATCCTGAAGTCCAAGTCCAATTCGTGTGTAGCATTGCAAGTTGACAATTTAGATCTGAAGTCTGACCCACTTGCAGGTTCCTTTAAGAACCCAAAAATGGTAGTTTTAGCTTTTCTCTTTGCCATAACCCAGTGGTATTTAGAGGGTGGTTAGTAGAGATGTTATTCAAGGTGATCTAGGGGTTTTGGGAAGGAACCTTGTCTCTCTTCCATGCCTCATTTTCTACATCAACCTTGGTGTCTTGTCCCAGGATAGATTAAGTCTTCTTCTTGTGTCACCATGCTTATACATTGGTGTGTGTGCCAAGTATGTCATTAGGGGTTGCATATGACACATTGGGCCATGATAGTATATTTTTTATTAATATAAGCAACAAGACTAAGGTGCCGAACCCATTATAGAACAACCCATCGAGTGCACAAAAAAGTTAACAGAGAATAGACCAGAAACACAACACTAGCAAAAAACTAGTAACAACGAACTGACACCAAACTAACAACAGACTAAACACCAACAAACAACAAAGAAGAAACACCTAGGGCTGGTCAAATAACTGGCCCCCAGTCTTCAGTGAAGAACTGATACAGGTCCTCATAATCCTTCATTTTCTTATTTTCAATGTCATGTTTGTTGAGCTCTAGGTCCTGGAGGACCGCCAGCGTTGTAGCCGGACCTTTGCATAACTTTCAACGCGAACCTAGATAGAATTTTGAAATTATTCTCCAAATCAGTAACCCTATTGTTCAAGTCCTCAATAGTTGGTCCCTTCATGGTCTTCCTGTCATTTTTTTTTAATTTTGTGAGTGTCCACTCTTTCAGTTTGAGGAATTCTTCATCTCCGAACCCTAGATATTCAACTCTGGGAAATTGCTAGGGCCATCATCCTCCATTTCCACACCTGTAGTCTCATCCATGTTTCCCAGCATTTACCTCACCCATCAATGTTCTCATCCTTGTCCTCTGAATCACTAGACACCACCTGCTCTTTCTAAGAGGGGAGTAGGTTTTACGACCAATCTACTAGACCTCCTAGTCAAAGGCACTCTGGTTTTACCCCTGTGGCATGAATTTCCCTTCATCATGGGTGTCTTCGCTATCCTCTTCTCCTCACCCATAGAGATCTCCACCTCCTTGCCCTTATCCAAATTATGAACCTCCTTCCTGAGAATGTTCGCGACATTGACAAACTTATAGTCTCCATCCTTCCCCTCCTTGGTTTTCTTCTGAGGAGTGCCACCCTTGTTGTCAGCGACAGCAAGTTTCCTCTTAATGGGTTTGAAGCCAACTTTAGGACTGCCAGTCATTATTGGGATCCGCCTGGCTAGTGGGATGTTTAATAACCACAATGTGGGACACAGGACTATCTTTGGGGCTGGTCTTCTTTTTAGAAGTAGAAACCCTAGTATCTTTGGGGGTCTCCATCAACTTTCGGGTAAGCTCAGTTATGATCACAACATGGCTCTGGTCAATGGTATGTTTTGAAGCAGAAGGGGAGCTGTCAACTCAGGTGGCCTTGATTTGTTTAGGAGGGCATAAGGCCATGTGGAATTTATACAAATGATAGATAAGACCTTGGTGTAGGGGGTATCAAGGGTTTGTTGGGGTTAATGGCATGTTGCTCGATCATCGACAAGAGCGAGGTCCTTTAGCGAGGAAAGAAGGTAGAAAGGGAGGATGATAAAATTAATCTTTCTAATATGATTTAAAGCACAAAGTGATAGTGGTAAAAGTGACGGAACCTACCTTCCAAGGTGAAGCAATTTCATCAACATGTAGCAGACGTCGTCCCACAGCTTGGGTAATCTCTCCCTGTCAAACCAACCTTGGAGATTATGTAGAACCTCTCCCTTCTTTAGAAATAGTGACATGCCCTCTGAGTCTGACACCTTGCTCTAGCATTTCTACTTGACACCATCAATGGTCATGCCAGTAGCCAAACTGATGACCTCTTCCGTTATTTCAAACCTGACGCCACCAACTTGAATCCTTCTGTTATCCCATGACACCACACATTGTTTGGAAAGATTATCGTCGTAACCTTGGAGGCACTCAAGATACGGGGCCACCCCACCCTTGTAGCAAATGTGCCAGAGGGTTTCATTTTTCCTAAACTCCTCACTGGATAGAGGTTTAGTGTAGGTTCTCTCTCCCCCCATCTTTGCAGAGCTAATGAAATTAGCAGAACTCAGAGTGAAAGTGGTATGTATGCTAACTCTGCAGTCCCATAAAAACTTAATCTCGATATCTATGACCGACCAACGAGGTAAAACATGAACTTTGAGATTGTTTCCATCACCTTGCCACTTCATGATTTCATATTCCCATAAATTTGCCTTGCACAAATTAGATGTCACGTACTCATAATGATAATTGAGATTGAAGTAATCATTTAAGTGAGCTCTCCACCAACTAAATATCTAGGCCTAGTCATCCTCCCAACCACGTGACTGTCCACGTGCCTGACCTGTTGGGTCATCCTAGTCATCACGTTGATCTAGCCTTGAGTCATCCCACTCTTATTCTTCCTAGTCATCTAGTAATGTCTTTTAAATATATCACTATAATTTCTCACCCCTTGGCACCTTAAGCATGCACTAACGGGGTAGGAATTCAAATTAACTTGTTCGTAACCCATTACATGGTATAGGGGCATAATTTTGCTCCTTAAGAAGGAGGGTTTGAACATGTTTGGGGAGGCTATCAATCTTCCTCCAACATCTCTAGCTGCTAAGGTTTTGTCCCAGGTTGGCCATGCAGTTGGCCACCTTGTTACCTTCTCTATAGGTGTGTCCTATCTCTTTCTTAGTGAAACCCAAAAGTAAGCCAGTTATGTCTACAGTGATATCCTTGAGCTTCCATCCAATGTCTACCCTGCCTAAAATAGCATCCACAATAATTTTTGAATCCCCTTCAATTTGAATTCTATCTATACCCAAGGACAAAGAAAATTTAAGACCCCACAATAAGGCAAGACCCTCCGCCACATTATTGGTTTGTATGCCTATCCCCCTGCATAAGCAGCAATCAAATGCCCCTTATTGCTTTTGATAATTCCTCCTCCACTAGCCATGCCAATACTTTTTTTTGCAGCACCATCAAAATTAAGTTTAACCCAGTCTTTAGGAGGAGGTATCCAGATAGTGCTTTGTCTAGAAATCTTCTTGGAATTGTCAAAGGTGGAAATATCTGAAGTTAAACCCTAGTTCCTGGAAATCTATTGTTCAGACTGAGTGGGGGTTCTTTGGCAATATTCAGACTATTGGTGGAGGTGTTTTTAGATACCGGATTGCTAAAGGATAAGAAGACCACTTTAGAGCTTTTGGCAGAATCCCTGAATATTCTATTATTTCTCTCTTTCCATATGCTCCACCCCAAGTGTGGCAGAATTTGTCTCTATAATTCCCTTATTCTTAGGTGTTTAAAGGGGGCAATCCAACTCTCAATGAAATTAGTGAGGCTTTCATTCATCACCCATTCAATGCCAAGTTTACTCAAATTCAAACTCCAAACCTCATTAGTGTAATCATAATGGAGGATTAAGTGAGGTATGAACTCTTCTTCTCTATGGCACAACACACACCAGTTAACCAGTTGGAAGCCCCTTTTCTTTAGGTTATCAATTGTCAGGATTTTGTGGTGAGTAGTAGACCACCAGAAAAAATTGATTTTGGGTGTCAAGTGGTTGTTCCAGAATTTTTGCCAGAAACTATTGACTTGATCACTATTTGACATCAGATTGTAAGCAATCGTAACCGAGAAGACTCCCCTATTATCTTGAGCCCAAAGCATCTTATCTTGTCTAGGAAACAAAGGAATTCTGTAATTACTCAGTTCAAGTTGCAAGGAGCTAATCCCCTGATCTCCTAGATTGTTGTCAGTCTAGCATTCAGCAATATTTTTCCACTGTCTTTTGCCCTTGGCATGGTCAGTAATGTAATTGCTAACCAACTCCCTAAAATACTTGGTGGTCCTAAGTTTAAGGTTGTCATTTCCCTGGGCATGATAGTATTTGTGTGGTTACTTATTACCATTTTTTTATTTGAAAAATTATTCTAGTTGTCTTTTGTCCATTAATGTCTTGAGTGAAAGCTTAGGGCATTACAGTCCCTCAGTGTGAAGGAGTGCATAAATATAATGAATACATTATAGTTACAAATAAGAGAAGAAGATATAATGATCTAATGTGAACATTTCCTTGTCAATTAAGCTTCCTAACAATTGGCATTGTGTTACATAGTTGGATTGTCATCCATGTGTGGATATGGTGAAGTTATTAGGTGTCTATGTGAAGTTATGCAAAGTCACGCATGATAGTGTGTGATAAGCAATACACTGTCATGCATGGGGAACACAATAACAAAGACTTACACGAGGTCATGTGTAGTGGAAAATGATAAAATACCGTGTGGAGTCATACACAATAGCATGTGATGACAAGTGTTGCATGAAGCATTGTAGGTGTTTATGTAAGAGTGCAAAGGGTTGCTAAATTTACATGGTAGTAGCTAAAATAACGTAGATGATTATATGGTGTCATCTTGACACTGTAAAAATGCACAAGGGTGTCATGGGGCTGCACAAAATGTGTGAGCATGTGTAGGATGTCTCTTAGTGTTATAGAATTGTGTAATAATGCAAATTGTCTATACAAGTGTTGCTAAGGTGTCATTTAGGTGTGAATGTTGTGTGGGGTGCTTTAACATGCATGAAATTATGTGTGAACATGTGTGGCATTGTCCATACACACAATCTTTCTTTTGTGCTTTGTGCCAACTTTGGAGTGTGCTAATGAGTTGAGCAATGCCTTACAAGATGACACCGTGAGGCTAGAATGATGGTGTGTAGGTTGTTGTACACACCAACCTATAAATGTTATTATGGCCATGTGTTATGTTGGGCTGTTCCAAACAAGTGAAACACAAAACAATGAAGATTCCCTATGATACTACCAATTTGAAGTTAACTTTTTTGGATATTGTCTAATGGTTGACCATAATACCTTTCTAGAAAACTCAACTTGTGCTCTAGAAGTTTATCAAGACAAAAATTAGTGTTGGTTCTCCTTGAGCTCTAGAAACACCCTAGAGTCCTCCAAAACTATTGGAAGGTGTGTATTACAAAAAGAAGTGGTAGAGTGTTGCTAATGCTACTCAGAACACAAGGGTGTTGCATTATACTAGGCCAATGTTATGTAAGGATTGCACACAAGAAAAAAGATGGTCACAAGCTTGGGAAATACAAGTCCATGAGACCTATAGGTTTTAGTGTAAATGTCATGCAAGTGCATAAAAGAGGATTTCACACTTGTGAGATTGTGAAGGGGTCATTTTCCCTTTCTTGAAGAGTAACATCTTCATTAAATTTGTTGTTAGCTCAAATAATAAAAACTAGTGGCATGGTTACAATGTTTCTAATCCTTGAGGAGGAAAGTAGGATGTTAGACCTCTTGAAAAAGAGATGTACAAATGCCAATGTTTTCCTTTATGTGTCACAATTCTTGAGATTATGTCAATACATAACAGCCTGTGAAAATATGAGTGGTATGTAGAGAGCAGTCTATGCATAGAGGCATAACACAAGTTGTTGTTATCCAACATGTTATTAATATGAGAAGTGTTATGCTTGCAAGATTCCTTGTAATGCCCCAAGATTGCGCCTAAGGCACTAATGCATAAAACCTAACGAACAAAGTTTTTGTGTTAAAAATGTCATGCTAAGCATACCATGTTGTACTTCATGTACATAATGTGTCATGTAGTAGTGTGATGACACACTTGGCATGCTTACCTATGCATCATTTCATGACAACACATGTTGAAGAATTACTACTCACTCATGTCAACTAACATGACTGACTTAAATGATAAAATTGTACACCTCGATCAATGAGCCACTCTTCAAGAATCTTGTGGTTTGATAAGTCATACACCATTACACCCCTAAGTTCAAACTTTAGGGTGTAACTGCACCCATTCAACATTTGGAGTCATTACTACAAATTTCAAGCTATGGTCATGAAGTTGCACATGGTCAGGCTTGACCCTTAGCATTATAATTTGAGCTTGCACTTAGCCTGGGCACTCAACCTTTGACCTTTAGGATACTATTAACATCTTGCAACCTAGGGTTGGAACCCCAAACCAATTACATCTAGGCTTTTTAGACCTTGGGGTCTTGCTTTCTCTAAGTAACTCAGGCCTCGAGGTCAGGTGACACTAAGCACCGAGAAAAAATGGCATTCCACTCAGACTTTAGGGTCTGGCATGCACATCACACTTCAAATTTTAGACTTCACCTAGCACATGACATCAATAAAAAGTAGAAGCAAGTCCAATCCTCAAAGGTTCCACCAACTAAACTTCAAACTGCAAAGCCTTAAATGCAACACACACACTTGCAAGGGAACAAGACAAGTTTGACTCCTTCTCCAACAATCCCATGAATTTTAGACTTCAAGGTATAAATTTTAGCCAACACACTTGTAGAACTCTGAAACAAAGCCAATTGCCTTCACACATGAAACTTGGGGTTCAGTGTTCAAGGAAAAAACTACACTTGGACTATCACATAAAGTTTGCACAAGGTAGGAACAAATTAGAAATTCAAGTTCAATAGGCATAACTCCCTCATTTTGTATGCTATTTTAAAATGGTTTGAAACACACCCCCAAGAACATATGGGGGCCACATTGGCCAAGCACAAGGTTTCCAAATACCTTAAACATTGGTCAAAATCCCAATACAACAAGGGTCTCTCTCTTACATAAGACAAGCTAGAAAAAAAGGCAAGTCCTTAAGGGAATACCATTAAGGGTACATGAAAGCACTACTACACAATAACATCAATTGAACAATAAGAGAGAGAGTACCATTTTTTGATTAAAAGCATATATCATGAATGGTATGGAAGCATATATCCACAACTTTGTTTCTCTGAAGAAACAACATGATAACTCCACTTACACAACCACACACATTTTGACTTCAAGGTTGGTTATACCAAGGTAAAAGATAGAATTACATCACCCCCATGGGTATCAAATACAACAATCCACTATCTAATTGCAATGAGCACATTTTACAACAAGGACATCAAGAGTCCAAAAATAGTACATATGTTACAAGAGCATGAAATGAATAAAATAATAAAAAGAGATGGGGTCCATGTTCATCTCCCACTACTCAAATTAGTCCTCAAGTCCCCAACAGTTGTTCAATTTCACCAACCATGTGGAACCCTTAGGCCTACCCCTCTAAACTAGGAGATGGTTAACTCAAGTATTCCAACATGCACACAACCACATATGAGGTTGCACAAGGACTTTCCAAGCACACACACAAGGATTAACATACGTGAATCATTCTAACCATATGACAAGATCATCACCACATCATTACATCTAGCAAATAAGAATAAGAAGGTTGTACAACCACAACAAGCGTAAGCATAGAGCATAATATAAACATGAGATATTAGAGCACTAAGGTTTGGAAGAACGCACATACCCCAAGTTTAAAGGATCACAACACTAATGGATATGAAATCTGGGGTACAAGAGGAAGAGAAGGTTGTCCTAGGTACTAGCTATGTAGTACTTTTATGTTGTAAAATGTCCCCCTAGGACTTTTACCTCCTAAGTTCAGCTCCCAGGTCCCTTGTTTTTCATCTTTCATGTTAGATTTAACTCCCAAGACAAAATGGCCTGAAACCCATGTCAAATGGGGCTTAAGCGACATTGTTGAGCCTTAACCCTTACCCAAAATAGGTCTTAGGGCAAGGGTGCTCATGCCCTTGTCCTGTCCTATTTTGGTGGGGGCCCAAATTTGAATGTTGGTTTTGTGACCGTTAAAATGTTTCCTTCCCAACATCTTAAGTTTGAATTATGAAATTTGTAGTGGAATGCATATATAAGCATGTTTAGAACTTCATTTGCAAACTAGATGGATAATGCAAACTTGTGATCTTATGCTAAGGATATTCAAGGCTTTCATTGTGCTACAGAGCATACTTTGTGTTTTTATTGTGTGTGTTGCAAATTTGGCTTCATCAATCCATCTCCTCATGGCATCAAGGAATTGCATCTCTGTGAGAGCTACACCTCTGAGGTGATATCTATTTGTGTTTGAATCAATCATTTATCAATGTGTTTTTACCTCTGTCCTGCAAGGATACACACTCTTTATCAAACAATGATGTTGGAAGGCTTGAATGTCATTCCAGGGCTTGACTAAGGCAAGATCATAAACAAAACAACCCCCAACCCCTCTTCTTGTGATAGCAGGTGAAATGTAGGATCACGAAGAGTGGAGTTACAGAGAAGTGTTGTAGAGGATAAGGATTTTGAATCTGACAGAAAGAAGCGGAAAAGAGCACAGTCGGGGCTTGGGCACTAGTCCCTTTGCCCTCCAGGTTTGTAGAGATGAAAACCTCTGGGACAAGGATCATCAGTGATGGAAGGAGTCTAAAAACCCCTGAAGAAAATACTACACTGGGCTTGGGCGCGAGTCCCTTTGTCCTCGACAATTCAGGATCCTGAACATCAAAATCTAGTGTGTATATGATCTTCATTTACCATCTTTGTGTGAGAGCATTTGTCAGAATTCATCTATTTGTTTACAATTTTGCATAATTAGGGTTTTGAGCATAATTGGGCATTAAATTAATACATTAATTGTCAATTTTCAAATTTCCCTATCATTACAAGTGACAACCAACCTGTAGGTGAATCCTCTTGCATAAGTTGTGATTCAACTCGGTTAACTGTCCTTGAATGTGTGTAGTGAAAGGAGGATCTAGGCATATCTTTCATTAAACCCTCATCCCTCTTTTTCATACATAATTGTTTAGCATGAAAAGAGGGGTTTTGTTTTAGTTTGGTTTGAGGGTTTGATGGGTTTAGATCCTCCTTTCACAACAAACATTCAAGGACATATCAACCAAGTTGAATCTCTACTAAGTGAGAGCATTCACCTAACAAGTTGGGCTGTCACTTGGAACGATGTGGAAACTCAGAAATTTCTAATTAATATCTCACTTTAATTCTTAAATATGCAAGAAACCCTAATTATGCAAAACAGTGAATAAAGTAGTAAATTTAGACAAATGCTTACAGATTAAGGAAGAGGACAGAGATTAATAACTGACCTTTTTTTGAAGTTTAGAATTTAGAAGATTCAAGGACAATGCCCTAGCTGCTCAAGTCCAAGGTATTGTTTTCTTCACGGAATGCAGAACTCCTTTCGACACTAATGATCATTGCTCTGTTTGTTTTTGTCACTGGAAATGCAGAGGACAATGCCCTAGGTGCCCTTGTCCAAGGTAGGCTAATTTTTGGGATGTCGGGGCTTCTTCAGATGTAGAATGCCACTGTAATATTGATTCTTGTGTCTAAAACTCTGGAGGACATTACCCTAGGTGCCCATGTCCTAAAATGTTCAATACTGTCTCTTTCTTTTTGGGTCCTGAATCCTTGTTGTCTGCAACCTTCCTCTGCAACTCCACTCCACGAAACTCGGTACCTATAACCTACAATCACAAAGGAGTGTGGTTGGGGGTTGTGGTGTTTAGAGGCTTGCCTCAGTCAAGCCTCAGAGAGACATTCAAGTCTTCCGAACACTGTTGTTAGATAAGAGTGTGTATCCCTACGGGATAGAGGCAAAATCCAAATGATGAAGATTCAAACATAAATAAATATTACCTTAGAAGTGTAGATCTCACATAAATGAAGGATCTTCAATCACATGAGAAGATGAAGCTAAATCTGCAATCACAAACACAATAACAATGCTCTACTCTGCAACAATGGATATCATGGATGCTCTAAAATCACAAGTATGCCTAAAGTTCACAATCATCTTCTAATTTATAAATGAAAACTTAAACATGCTTATATATGCAACTACACACATTCTTGCTAAGAATTTCATAATTCAAACTTAAGGTGTCGGCATAGGGCCTAACAACGATCATATAACCGACACTTAAATTTAAGGCCTGGCCCAAAAATAGGATAGGACTAGGGCGCAAGCGCCCAAGTCCTTCCCCCTATTTTAGGCAAGGCTTAACATTATAGCACCCCTTAGGTCCTATTTGCCACAAGACTTCAGGGATTTCTCATCAGGATTCAAAATTAACGTGCAATATGATCTAAATGCATTCTAAGGACCTAGGAGCTAAACCTTAAGAGGGAAAAGCCTCCAAGGGGACATTTTTCGATAATACATTTAACCCCCACTTTAATGTGTGTATAAATGCAAGGGCAATACATGCATTAAAGTATGGTCGACAAACACAGCAAACACACCAAGCACAGTGAAGACACGCCAAACACATTAAGACAATAACAGGCACGCAAAACATGGAGAAGATAGTTACAGTCACGCAAAACATGGAGAAGACAACATTGAAGACATGCAAAACATAGTGAATGCAATGACTATTTCTTTTTTCATTTTTCCATATATGAATGCAAATGCAAGTACAAGGAAAGTAAACACACAACCCAAAATGCAGGAGGGACTCTTCGCCACAAATATTTAGATTGCATATGGGGAAATAAACACACAATGCAAATCTCAGAGTGTAGGAGGGACTCATCGCCACCAGTCTTTAGACTACACTTGAGAATAAACATGCCATACAAATCCCAAAGCATAGGAGGGACTTATCGCCACCAATCTTTAGACTATGCTTGGGAACAAACATGCCATACACACACACATGGAAGACACAGAGAAAACACAGCAAACAAGTGATGGAAGAAACCTATTGCTAGGTTTGCGACCATCTCAGGCACATTACAAACACACACCGATGATTGCGCTTCGCCAGAACAATTGTCGAAGACATGTTTAAGGGAGGATACACCAACCCCACCTACTTGGAGGACTTTTAGAAAATGACAGGATGTGCAATCTCCTCAACAAATACACCATCCCTACCTCCATAGAGGGCTTAAAATAAGAAGGATATGCATGATATCTCACCTCCACAGAGGGCTTAATGATTGCAATATAGAATAAAGATGTGTACTCACTCAGAGATACAACATCCCTCCTCCATAGAGGGCTTACAAACATGCTTCATTAGTACCAAAATCATCAGACAACTTACCTTATATATGGCCCCACCTTAAGGTGGTTGATATTGTGTACCGATATCAAGCACATTAAGGTAGGAAGAAAACACACAAGGGAACACGGGCTCTCGCAAAGCCCATACCCCAGAGGTGACATGTACTTTATGATCGCCGAATGTTCCCACAAACACACAATATCCTGCAAGAAAAGAGGTTAGAAATATTTCCATAAGATAACAACCACACCATAGGATCAAAACAATGCATAAACCTAATCACGTCAAGAGTTAAGGTTATACTACAGATTTAGAACTCGAGTATAATCGTGGGGCTATACCACAGAGATCCCAGAACCAAGTATAAATAAGGCAAGATCCAAGATAAACAAAGTGCACGGAGTAGCAATATTGTTATGGTTTGTTAGTGCGATAAGACAACATCAAAATATCACACGGAATGATTCTACTAGCCAAGCATCGGATAATATATATCAACCCCGTCGTCATGTATGAACTAGGTCCATTTTTGCTTACTCGCTGAAGGGACAGTGGTCCGTATCAGTATTATTTATTTTTTGTCATCTGCCAACTAGATAGAACCACTAGAAGAAGGTAAACAATAAATCAAGAGAGGAGAACAAGTGCCTTAGGGACAATCACATAGGAGGGTGCCCCCAAGTCACCAACCAAAACGCTATGTCCTTAAGACACAACACACAATAATGAAAATAGAGGAGAGACAATATAGAAGAATGATGATACAAATAGAAGGGTCACAACAGAGGCGGTCTCCCAGTATCCTTGACCTTACAAGAGTATCAAGGGTCATCCTAAGAGGCCTAAACAACACATAGCACATCACGGGAGAAACACAACACAGAGGTAAAGGGGTAGAAATACTTATCTGATATAACCTAATGTTAAGAACATACATATCTAGGAAGAGGCCACCCTTAAGAGCAACTATAATAGTTGCTACAACGAGTGTGACTTAAAGAGGGAGAGATAATTACCTATTTTAATGGGCTATTTCCTGGTGGACAATTATTGTCTATCAATCCAAGATACCTTGCATGTGGTTTTGGTCTTGTTGATATTGTATTAACATTAAGTTTAGGATGATGAGAGGCTTTGGTGGGTTTCAAAGAGAGGTATCCAATACCGGTTGTGGAATTAATTCCAGCAACTTGTAAAGGTACTCTGATTCCTTGTTGTTTTACACCACATCCATTACCTACATAGTCGTGATTTTTTTACAATATTTGAAATCCATGACCATAGAGAGAGTCCATTTCTTTAGAAGATGGTGAAGCCTCATAGGTCTCATAATTTGTAGTATAAGTAAGAGTATTGTCTTCATTTTCTACCAAGGAGACTTTAGGTTTCTTAGGTGTTTCAAAAGTTTGCTTGGATGAGATCGATGTGACTTTTGATGTGTCAGAGTTATTAAGTTTATATTCCCTATTAAAGGAACGAGTAAAATCTAACGAACCCCAATCATCACAAAAAAGCGCATTTGATGTTTTAGAGTCTTGCACAACATTATTTGTGGCAAGAGGTGTTGATGAATCCACTCATAAGTTATTTAGAATTTGTTGATTGTTAACTTGCTTTTGCATTCCAATATGTAAACAATTATTTGGTTCAGGATCAACGTCTATAGTGTGGAGTTTGTCTTTATAAATAAATTTTATTTATCTATGAAGGGTAGATGGAACTACCCCCATTGCATGGATCCACAGTCTACCAAGAATCATATTATATGAAAGCAAACCAGACATAACATGAAAGAGGGTAGATAATGTCATGGGTCCAACCTTTACGGGTAAAGTTATGGTACCCACTGATTGTCTACCAACACTATCAAAGCCACGAATGTGAATCCTATTCGGTTTGATTAGAGATGTGTTAATCTTGATTTTGTGTAGTAAGTCTATGCCACAAACATTAAGAGCTGATCCATTGTCAATCATAACTCACTTTATCAACTTTTTATTTACCGTGATAAAGATTATAAGAGGAACATATTGGTTTTGAACTTCGGCTGATGGTAATTCATGTGGTTGAAAGAGAATATCTATTTTTACCGCATGCATACAGTCTAATAAAGCTGCTACATCATTTGGCTTAACATCAGGTGGTACAATCACCTTTTGTAAAGCTTATTGGAGCATTCCATGGTATGTAGGCAATGTTTGTATTAAATCCCAAAGAGAGATCTTAGCCAGAGTAGCATGAAGTTGCTCAACAAGATCATATTCTTGACCACTTTTTGGAGTAAGATGAGGTGGCAGAGGGAGCATAGGTTGAGAACATGGAAGGGAGACAGGCACATGAGGTGCTTGTTTACTTTGCTTGTTATAGTAGGTGTTGTATGTGTGAGCAATCACATTTTGAACACCTTGATTTCTTTGAGTTATTTGTCTTGCATAGTTTAAAAAGTAATTCGAGGGTCGAGGTGGTTTTCAATCTCCTTGAACTGTAACCACCAGTTTTAAGAAAGAAGGTGCACTAGGTGCCCCCCGCACAACCATCTTAGGGATATTACTACAAAGTCTATTATTTAAGATCGAATTAACATTGTTTCCTTCTCGATTATACCCAACATCCATCCTTAAAGGATTTAATGTGAGAGACCTTTTCTCATCCACTAATGATTCATCCTGGCTAGGGACAGCATTGGAATGAAAGAAAGGTAAGGTGTAGTTAGGAAGGTTAGGTGTTGTATCATTAATAGAGATATCCATAGTCTTCTCATATAAGGTTCTTGGGCATTCAACTATAGGAGTAGGATAACTTATGGAATCATCATCATCATCATCATCACTATCATATGTTTTAGCTATTAATTCCAAAGCATTAAGAGAAGTTTCACACTCATCATTCTCAATGTGTTTTGTTAAATCTTCTACTACCAAAGGGTATGTATTCATGAGAGATATGAAGTTGTCAAAATTAGATACATAGTCAAGGATTTCAAATGAAGAGCATTTAAATATATCCTTGTGATACGTAGCTTGTATATAAGTGAGAACATGAGGATTCATATTAAGGAATTTGTAGAACTTCTCAACTCAAAGTTTTTGATATATGCATTTAAAGATGCCAAAGAGAAATGAGATGAAGATGCCATAATGAAATGTCTTGTAACATCAATGTCGAATAATATCTAATAGGACAAGACATGCAAAGTTTTATGATGATTAAGGCACCCTAGTTGTGTGACTATTTCACTCTTAAACACTTGTTTGAGGGAAAAGGGCTAAAAGACACACAAAGTCCACAACAAACACAATGGGTAGGAGGAAAGAGAACAACACAACAAGGCCCAATTGATGATTGTATGTATTTAGATTGAATGCAATGAAACAAGACAAATTATGCGTGTTTATGCACCTAAAATGTTCACTTATTTCACCTTTTTTTTAATGCAAATCACTAAAAGAAGAGGTGTTCTGAAGAATTTTATGAGGGGTGGAAAATAATAAGCTCAATATCAATCCAATAATGCAACAATATCCTTCACAACACGCCTAGGATGCAACTCTAGAGAGATGACAAGGCCAAATCTAGTGAAAATACAATGTTTTCAAACCCTAGACATGAATTTTTGCAAAGAGGGCACTATGATGCAAAACTACAATTAGAAATTAGTCCTAAATGAGTGTTTTAAAATAGTAGTAAAACCTGAAACAAGATTTTAACTACAAACCCTAGCTAATGCAAAAACTAGGTTATATGAAAAATGCACAATTTCAAGCATTTTTTTTAACAATTTAAGCATGAAAATGCAATTCAAATGAATGATTAATGATGAATTTCTGTAATTTAAATCAGATCTAATGAAAATAACAGGAATTAAATCAAATTAATTCAAATTATTTGAAAATGCAAGCCTAAAATGCCATTTTTTTCAATTTTTTTGTAATTTTTCAAATACAATAAGATGAATGAATGCAAATCTATCACACAACACTTAGCAAGGTGCACCAATTCCTAAACATGGGTTCACCAAAATGTTTTGCATGAAAAGAGGGGTTTTGTTTTAGTTTGGTTTGAGGGTTTGATGGGTTTAGATCCTCCTTTCACAACAAACATTCAAGGACATATCAACCAAGTTGAATCTCTACTAAGCGAGAGCATTCACCTAATAGGTTGGGCTATCACTTGGAATGATGTGGAAACTCATAAATTGATAATTAATATCTCACTTTAATCCTTAAATATGCAGGAAACCCTAATTATACAAAACAGTGAATAAACTAATAAATTCAGACAAACACTTACAGATTAAGGAAGAGTACAAAGATTAAAAACTGACCATTTTTTGAAGTTTGAAATTCAAAATATTCAAGGACAATGCCCTGGGCACCCAAGTCCAAGGTATTGTTTTCTTTGCAGAATGCAGAACTCCTTCCGGCATTGATGATCATTGTTTCATCTATTTTCGTCACTGGAAATGCGGAGGACACTACCCTAGGCGCCCTTGTCCAAGGTAGGCTAATTTTTGGGCTGTCGGGGCTTCTTCAGATGCAGAATGTCATTGTAACATTGATTCCTGTGTCTGAAACTTCGGAGGACATTGCCCTAGGCGCCCATGTCCTGAAATGTTCAATACTATCTCCTTATTTTTGGGTCCTGAATCCTTATTGTTTGCAACCTTCCTTTGCATCTCCACTTTGTGAAACTTAGTACCTATAACCTTCAATCACAAAGGAGTGTGGTTGGGGGTTGTGGTGTTTAGAGGCTTGCCTCAGTCAATCCTTGGAGAGACATTCAAGTCTTCTGAACATCATTGTCAGATAAGAGTGTGTATCCCTGCGGGATAGAGGCAAAATCCAAATGATAAATGATTCAAACATAAATAAATATCACCTTCAAAGTGTAGATCTCACATAAATGAAGGCTCTTCAATCACATAAGAAGATGAAGCTAAATCTGCAATCAAAAACACAATAACAATGCTCTGCTCTGCAATAATGAATATCATGGATGCTCTAAAATCACAAGTATGCCTAAAGTTCACAATCATCTTCTAGTTTACAAATGAAAACCTAAACATGCTTATATATGCAATTACACACATTCCTGCTAAGAATTTTGTAATTCAAACTTAAGGTGTCAGCATAGGGCCTAACAACGATCATATAATTGACACTTAAATTTAGGGCCTGACCCAAAATAGGGCAGGACTAGGGCACGAGCACCCAAGTCCTCCCCCCTATTTTAGGTAGGGCTTAACATTATAGCACCACTAGGTCCTATTTGCCACAAGACTTTGGGGTTTTCTCATCGGGATTCAAAATTAACATGTAATATGATCTAAATGCATTCTAAGGACCCAGGAGCTAAACCTTAGAAGGGAAAAGCCCCCAAGGGGACATTTTCTGACATAACAATAACAAGTACCATCGCGGGTCTCACTAGATGGAGATTGAGGAGCATGCCCCCCTCCCATGGAGGTTCTCAATGAGACTAGTGTTGATGTATAAGTTCGTCCCAAGATCCACGGTCTCAGAAATACTAGAGCATCTTGCTTGTCCTTCACGATCCTTTCCATGTATCCTCTTGGGTCTACAAAAGTGTATCACGGTTTATCTTACTTAGTGTGAATATGTGAAATTTCCCATTAATTTTAATTATGTTTTTTTTTACCCTCTCCTTGCTTTAGCCTTGCTCAACATAAAAGTGAATGGGCATTAGAGTCCACTCCATCCTAGCCTAGGTTCCTCAACTCCTACGACATCATACACAATAACATTTGATCATAAAACATGAGGAGCAAGATTCGAAACAAAGAATACATGAAACCATTACCCTTCCCATCATGTCCTCCTATCCATATATTTTCCCCATTGAAACAATTCATCTATAATGCAAGCATTCCATATAAATTCCAATCCACAAACAAGCCTTTTATAAAATTGGGGTTTTCGTGCAATTTTTGCTAATTTTTCAAACTACAAATTTAAAAAATATAAACATACCCTTTTGAATCCAATGGTGTGGTAATCACCCTTTTCTACACATATTTAAAATTTAAGAATTTTTTCATAGTTTGGCATAAAATGTCATTTTCAAAAAATACATGCAAATGGAGATTGTTGAATCAACTCCCATTGATTCAATAATCTTCCCAAGCAATCTTTCCGTGTGAAATAAGCCATTGCAACCACTTAAGGTGGGCATGGCATGAAAACAAAAATGAAAATGAAACAAAAGGAGGGGATTGAAACCCTTACCTCTCACCAATAGCACCACAAACAAGAACAGAGAAGGTTACCCACAGAGAAAATTCCTCCCTAGTCACATGCAAACAAAACTTCTTTAAATCCCTTTCCAAACCCAAGTATTTCACCTTCTAAATCCCCTTTCAAGTGCAACCTCAAAATTCTCAAGAATGCAAGAAGAGAGAATAAACAAAACATGCATAAAACAAAATGCAAAGAGCCCTCCCTTTTTCCTAAAATCTAAAACCCCATTTATGGATTTTTCCTTCTTTCTAATAAAATATCATTTTTCCGCTATGGCCCTTTTTATTTGTAAATACTAATAACAATTTATTGTTATTATTGAAATGACTCTCTAATTTCATTTTACCAAGCAGGATTAATTTAATTAATAATTTTGATGTTGGACACAATTTCATTAAAATATTACAAATTGTCATTTAAATTCATCATCAACATATAACCACTTTTCAATCACAAAAAAATTATGGAATTAATTAAATAATTTAAATCACAAGAATTGGGCATTTTTGTGGAAAATAATTAAATTAAATGTAAACATTCCAACACATCAATAAGTTAACACATGACTCTAGGATCTGTAATCACTCTAATAACACATCTTGTGGATTGAGTTCGAGCAAGATGGGAAACGGATAAAACACAACACCTTACAAAATGTAAACAAAGTGACAAATATGCTTTTTTTCAAATCTAGAATGAATTGTTTATTTTTCACATTTCAAATGCAAGGATGCAAGAATGATTTTAAACACCAAGAATGACAAGGTACAACAAATGCAAATATTTTAAACAAGCTAACAATGCAACAAGATATGAAATAACTCACAAATTTATAAACCTTAGGTTCAAAAACTGCTAAATTTTCTAGAAATGCAAGGTTTTTACAAACCCTAGTTGTGAAACTATGCAAACTTTAACTATGTATGCATGCAAAATGATTAATGAACTCAATCGCAATCAAATCTAGTGCATGAAATAACTCATATTTGAAACAAGAAGGATACAAAGGTGGAAGACAAGTTAGGTTCACCAAAATGTTAAGTAGAAAAGGGAGCTCTAGCCTAAGAAGTTAACTAGGTCAAACCCTCTTCTACAAACATTAGGACAAAAATCAAGCTTGGCTTCTACCTATGAACGAGAGACAAACTATAGGGGTTCTGCCCTTTTGTTGTATGGAGAAGAGTCAACCAGATTCAACCAAGATCTAGCAAGTAAACTAGGGCAAATGACTAAACCCTATTTGACAAAGATATGCACATAACTAATTGTCAGAAACAACTATCAAAAATCTAAAAGTACAACAGAGATCAAGAAGTAGAGCAGAACCTGGATCTGGATTCAGAGGCACCAAAGACCAAGGCACTTGGGCACCCTAGATCTTAATTAGGGTTTAGCAAAATCTCTAAGTTTCACCAGACCTGTACCTGCAAACCCTTTCTTCTTCCCAGATCTTGTCTTCATAAACCTGTATCTCCAACCCACACACAAGAAAAGAGGAAAAGGTTGTGTTGTGTATAAGGGCTTGCCTTAGTCAAACCCTATGTTGGTGTTTCCACCTCCACTACAACAATGATTAGATCTAAGAGTGCATGTACTAGGAGGGTAGAGGCTAGATCAACAATGTATGATAGAAATGTCAATGAAAATGATAATAATTTACCACAAGGTGTGAAACCTTAGTTGATGGAGATATCTTAGGATCATGCACCAACAAGGAGAATGATGAGAGGGCTTGAAGCTTCCTTCAATACCTACAAACAAACTTCATAACATCTACAAGTAGGTAGAAATTTCAAGTATGAAGAGCACTTTAGCATAGAAGATCAAAACATGTGAGCAAACTTGCAATATTCATCTAGGTGTAAAATGAATTGTAAAACTCCTTTATATATGCATTCTTGCTCACAAGTGACGAATAAAACCAAATGGGGCTAACATATACAAACTAGGAAGGTGTTCTAAGTTGACACCACAAGAGAGGGGCTAAAGAACCCATCTGGGACCAGGGCGCTCATGTGCCCTAGTCCTTTAGCCCCACAAACTCCAAGGAGTGTTAAATGTCGTGTGCTTAGGCCAGTCCTAAGTTTATTCTATCGGGTTTATTCATCAGGATCAAAGATTTTATCGTTTAATGGTCAAAACGGTGTTAAAATTGGTCCTGATTAACAAAGGTAACATTTTAGGTCCAACCAGGTGCTAGACTAGGTGTAAAATGCTAGTGTACATATTTTACTCCATAACAATTGTAAGGAAGTTAAAGTAGCGAAAACAACTTCCTACGCCAATCTTGAGGAGAAACATTATGTAAAACTTTTAAAAGATGATCTAATAGTTATAGAAATTTCAGAAGCACATTCAAAACATGAAATAAACAATGAAATACAAAAACACCAGATATACGTGGGGAAAACCCTTTCGAGTGAAAAACCCCACACTCCAAACGCCTACTCAATGTATTCCAAATCCAATAACAAGATTACATACAATTGTAGAGCAAGTTTATTATAGAAGTATCACCAGTAATCAACTCTGGAAGAATTCTGACAGCATTTCAGCAACATAATAGTGCCTGTAAACTCACATATGCAAACTACTTCTCAAGCCTCCAATTTATAGACTTCTGGCTATACAAGAAACCATCTCTGGTTTTACAAAACCAAGTGCAAAGCTTCTCAGCCAATATTTCAGTCTAAAAATAAGCTCTCACATCCAAAATGAAAACCCCTATTTTTGACCCTTACATATATCATAGAATTTGTCATAATATGCCTAAAAATATTCCTTCCATAATATACCACTATGTGGGCATCTTTTGACACCTAATAAACCAATTTTCAAAGCACTGACAATGTGTAACACCTATAGGAAAATTTTAAATAAAAAATAACTATTACGGGAAATATGCAGCAATGTTGAGACACCTCATTTCCCAACATTCTCCCACTTGTTGAATACCTTGCAAGAGCCAAGGGAATAACACCATCATGGATCAACTGCTAGGGGCCAAAAGGCCCATAGACTCAGAACACCATCTGAATTTTGTTGTGCTCACAAGCTTAGTTAATGCATCTGCAACATTCGCCATAGTCTCTACCTTTTCTAGCTTCACCCTGCCATCCTTGACCATATCTCTCACGAAGTGATACTGAACATCAATGTGTTTGGTCTTGGCATGAAAAGTCAGGTTCTTCGCATGGCAGATTGCACTCTGACTGTCACAATAAACTGTAACTGCACCCTATTTCAATCCAATATCTGAACACAAACGCTTCAACCAAATGGCTTCTTTACATGCATGAGTAGCTGTCATGTACTCTGCCTTAGTAGTGGACAAAGTGACCACAGCCTATCGCTTGCTCATCCAACTGATTGCACCACCAATAAGAGTAAAAACATATGCACTGGTGGACCTTCTGCTATCGACATCACCAACCCAGTTTGAATCCACAAAACCATGAATACTCAACTTGGAATGTTGATCTCCTGTACCATGAAAATAAATAGAGTAATCTATCGTACCTCACAAATACCTGAAGACCCTCTTAATTGCATCCCAATGCACTCTTCCAGGATTAGACATATAACGAGAAAGAACTCCCACTACTTGGGCAATGTCTAGTCTTGTACAGACCATAGCATACATTAAGCTTCCAACTGCACTCTGGTAGGGCACTCTGCTCATGTCTTCCATCTTCGATGGGGATGTAGGACATTATGAAATAGAGAGCTTTGTTCCCAATGTAACAGGAACACAAAGTGGTTTACAATCCTGCATGTTAAACCTTTGCAAAACTGAACAAACATACTTACTTTGGCCAAGCCATAGTTTTATGTTCTCATGATCTCTTCTAATCTCCATCCCAAGTATGTGTTTTGTTGCACCAAGATCTTTCATTTCAAATTTCACAGAGAGTTGAGATTTCAATTCTGCAATCAAACCTTTGCCTTTCCCAATAAACAACATGTCATCAACATATAAAGCAATTACCAGGAAACAATCACCATCAGATTTAAAATATACACAATGATCAGATTTAGACCGCACAAATCCCAAACTCAACACATAAGTATCGAACTTGTGGTACCACATCCTAGGACTTTGTTTAAGGCCATATAGAGATTTCTTTAACTTACAAACCAACTTGCTTTTACCTTTCATCACGTATTGCTTTGGTTGTGTCATATAAATTTCTTCCTCCAAATCACCATGAAGGAAAACAATTTTCACATCCATTTGTTCAACCTCTAGGTCATAAGCTGCTGCAATAGATAATAAAAATCGAATGGATGTCATTTTAGCAACAGGAGAAAAAATCTCATTGTAATCAATACCCTCAACCTAAGAGTGTCCCTTCACAACCAACCATGCCTTATACTTTTCAACATTTCCATCTGAACCAATCTTTTTCTTCAACACCCATTTACATCCAACAAGTTTTCATCCTTCAGGCAATGGTACTAGGTCCCATGTATCATTTCTTTCAGGGCTACCATCTCTTCATTAATGGTTGTTTTCTAGGACTGCATCATTCATACCCAAAGCCTCTTGCACAGATCTTAGTTCATCAATGTTAGTACTCAAAGCAAATATACACTTCCAATCATCAGGTGAATACCCATACCTTTTAGGTGGTTGCCTATGCCTTGTAGACCTTCGAACAAGCTGAGGTGGAGGTTCTTCCTCCTATTCTCCCTCTTTTGAAGATTCAGAGCTTGATGAGCTCTCCTCAACTTCTGGTCTATCTTGGGGTCTCGATTCAACTTTCTCAGGTGTAGAAGGAAGTTGAATCACATCATTTTTCTATTCAATTTCTTTATGTTGTTCTGGCTAAAAAGTAATAGGAGAAGATTTAGTGTCTCTAAAAATAACACTTCTGGAATAAATTACCTTATGTGCAACAGGATCCCAAAGCTTGTATCCTTTCACACCATAGCCATAGCTGATGAAGATACATTTGAAAGGCTTAGAATCCAACTTTATTCTCTTCTCCTTAGACACATGCCTATGTCTCACAACCAAAAACTCTCCGATGTCTAAGTGAAGGCTTTTTCCTCGACCATGCCTCCATTGGCATTTTATCAACAAGCACTGATGTAGGAGATATATTTATCAAATAACAAGCAATAGCAATAGCTTCAGCCTAAAACTTTTGTTCTAGACCAGCTCCACTCAACATGCTCCTAGCCTTCTCCATCAATGTTATGTTCATTCTTTCTGCAACTCCATTCTGCTGAGGAGAATACGGAGTTGTCTTTTGTCTTTTAATCCCGCAATCTGTACAGAATCTATCAAAATCTATAGAATAGTACTCATCGCCATTGTCAGTCCTTAAACATTTAATTTTCTTTTCAGTCTAAGTTTCTACCATAGCCTTAAACTCCTTAAAACGACTAAAAACTTCAGATTTACTCTTTAAAAAATTTACCCATGTCCTACTGAAATCATCAATGAAAGTAACATAATAAACTGATTTACCAATAGAAGCAACATCAACAGGACCAAATACATCCGAATGGATCAGATCCAAAATACATGAAGACTTATAATGAGAAGACGAGTAAAACAGAATGCGGTTATGTTTGCCATAAATACAATGTTCACAGAAATCAAACTCTAGATTGCAATCATTCAACCCTTCAACAAGGTTCTTATTTTTCAGGGCTTTTAAAACCTTCTCTCCAATGTGGCCAAGTCTCTGGTGCCATAACATAGTCTTCTCTGCAGGCAACTTTGATTCGGTAGACAGAGCACCCTTGGGTACCCAGAAGCCAGGACCATCCGTAGAAGAGGAAACCATCTCTTTTTTCAACAAAGTAGTTTCTAGCTTAATTTTATCAGAAGTGTTATTGCACTCAACTGTGCATGCATCAAGCTGGTACAATATACCCAATCTACTGCCTCTTGCTATCACCATAGTACCTCTCACCATTTTCACACTTGCTTCAGAAAACTGTACATGCACACACGCATCTATTAGCTTGCTAATAGATAATAAATTTCTTGCTAGTCCTTGGATATGCAAAACACCATCAAATCATCTAACTCTACCATCATAAAATTTCACATGTATACTACCATGACCAACAATGTCAAGGAAAGAATTATCACCCAAATACACCTTACCACCATCATAGTTTTCATACTTACTAAACCAGTTTTTGTTCAGAGTCATGTAGAAAGATGCACCCGAGTCTATCAACCATGCATTATCACCTACACGAGTGGCCAAGGCTGCAATAAAGGCATCTCCATCTTATTTCTTGGACTTAGAATCAAAATCTTTCTTCTTCTTCTTCTTTTTCTTCTCTTTACATTCCTTTCAGAAGTGTCTGGATTTGCCACAGTTCTAGCATATTGCCTTGGACTTACCAAGAGATTTTGTTCTCCCCATATTCTTAGACTTAGAACAACCACGCTGCTTCTCATCTTTGCCTCGTTCTTTTGGTCTTCCTCGAACACTCAAAGCCTCTTTGGCATTCGGAGAGACCTTCCTTCTCATCTCTTCAGAGAGTAGAGAACCAACAACATCCTCCATCTTCAAGATGATTAAAGTGCTCCCAATGGCCATGACTAAGCTGTCCCATGAGTCTAGCAGTGAACACAACAAAGTTTGGCACCTTTCTTCTTCATCCATTTTCACCCCAACTAAGGTCAACTGAGTCACCAACATATTGAAAGTTTCCATATGCTAAAAAATCCATCCACCTTCCATTCTCAAGGAATACAACTTCTTCCTCAAGAAAATCTTGTTTACTAGAGATTTGGCTTGGTATATCTCACTCAGCTTCTTCGAAGTGGATTCTTCATGGACAGTTATCAGAATCAAGTTTGCAAGACACAGTCTTATGAGACCTTTAGCTTTTTTATCCATCACATCATATTGTGCAGCCAAAGTTGGATCCGTAGGCCTCTGGATGTTTTCATCCACCACATCCCATAGATCCTGATGAATCAACAGATCTTCCATCTTCAGCTTCCACATTTCAAAATTCGTGCCAAAAAACTTCTCTACCTCAATCCTCCCAGATGTGCTCACCATTTGAAAAATATCTACAACAAGATCACAAAGTATCCTCTGCACAAGCTCCCACTCAAACCTTGATTAGCACAAAAAAAAAACAACCCACAACTAAAACCAAAGGTGATCATGCTCTGATACCACTTGTAAGGAAGTTAAAGTAGCGGAAACAACTTCCTATGCCAATCTTGAGGAGAAACATTATGCAAAACTTTGAAAAGTTGATCTAACAGTTACAGAAATTTTAGAAGCACATTCAAAACATGAAATAAACAATGAAACACAAAAATACCAGATATACGTGGGGAAAACCCTTTCGGTTGAAAAAACTCACACTCTAAAATCCTGCTCAATGTATTCCAAATCTAATAACAAGATTGCATACACTTGCAGAGCAAGTTTATTATAGGAGTATCACTAGTAATCAACTCTTGAAGAATTTCGGCAGCATTCCAACAGCATAATAGTACCTACAAACTCACATACGCAAACTACTCCTCAAGCCTCCAATTTATAGACTTCTGGCTATACAAGAAACCATCTCTGGTTTTACAAAACCATGTGCGAAGCTTCTCAACCAAGATTCCAATCTAAAAATAAGCTCTCACATCCAAAATGAATTCCCCTATTTTGACCCTTATAGATGTCATATAATCTGTCATAATATGCCTAAAAATAGGCCTTCCATAATATACCACTATGCGGGCATCTTTTGACACCTAATAAACCAATTTTCAAAGCACCGACAATGTGTAACAGCCGTAGGAAATTATTAAATGAAAAATAACTATTATGGGAAATATGCAGCAAGGTTGAGACACCTCATTTCCCAACAACAATAAGTACATGGTACTTTCCCCACAACTTAAGAGTTGAACAAGCTTTTATGAAGTTTAATACAAGTTTACTAGACTTGTTTTAGGGATCATCTTCCTCTTAGGTTTTATCAAGTGTTCTCCAGTCAGGAATTAAAATTTTATGAAGTTTTGTTGTAAGGTCAATTATTGTAAGAACTCTTTGAAATTTAATACATTTAACCTCTTTCAACATAAATTATTGCTATAAGCACAATTATTGTAAGAACTATTTTAAATTTAATACATTTGAACACGAAGACATGCACAAATACTCACACTAGATTGATTATATTAACTCTATTTTCAAAGGAAAAGTGAGTTGGTTGCATAAATATTAAAAGTATGAAGAAAGAAAAACTAAATAATACCACACCCCTACAATCTATTACTTTACTATTTGTATAATTTGGCAATTATAAAAAGTAAATACATATTTTAGATTTTGGACAAATTGACCATAAATTAGTTTATTAATCAAAATTGGCAAATTTTCAAATACTTGAGTTGTTTGTGTTAGATATTGGTTGGAACCATCTTACTCTTCTTCATCATGTGTTTGAACTAACTGCTCTGAAACCCTTTTTGGAGTACTTGGTTGCTCCCCTTCTAAGATAAAATATTTGTCACACCTCTTCTTTCACAAGTGGACTTCCAAATTGCATTAGCTCTGTCAAATGGAAACGTTTGAACATTGTATCTAGTCATATAGATCCTCAAACAATTCTCCAAAAAAATTAAGTTTATTTTGTAACTTTGACTTTAAAAATGATAAGGCATTGAAAACTCTTTCATCCTCCATTGAACCCAGAATCAGTGTTTGGCATAAATTTGCAAGTTCGAAATATTCTAAAATAGAATATCACAAAAATTTGCTCAAACTTAAGGTTTTCCATAACTTGGTTATTGAACCATCTTTGAAAAGGATAATTGAGGAATTTAAATTGTTCAATCATTGTTGATACAAACAAAGCAGATTGTTCTAACAACTTTGTCTTATCTATTATTCCTTCTATCTGCACTCCATTTATTTCTACCGTTCTACTAAAATGATCAACCAAGTACTTCACCTTGCTCTAAAAATCCCATGGTGAACTAATAGAGGACATGATAATGACATTCCAACATTGAGAATAAACTATAGCCATTGAGAATAAACTATAGCCATTGCTTCCAGAAGTTCATCCTAAGGAAAGGACTCTTTGATCTTAGAAGACAGACTTCTCAAAATCTATTGCAATGTATTCTTTGTAGAAGACATAAGATCATTAAAATCTTCCCTTCTAACGCTTTTTTGTCTGACCCTAGAGCTTCGTCCAACTTTACCAAAGTAGCATAATTCTATCATATATCCATGCACCAATGCGCATAAGTCACCTACATCATTGTACTCTAGAAAGTTATCCAGGTGTTCAATGCCCATCATCACTTGCCAACTTACAAACTTTGGACTTATAAATGCTTCAGTTTCATTGATATATAGATTGTTCAGAGTAAGACATACCATTTTCTACAACTTTGAGTATTTTACAATGTGCATTCTTCTGTCTTATGTCTTCTTTAACAAAACATTCATTTCTTCCAACAGGGGAAGAATCCCATATAGAGTCAATAATGTCTTAGTGTCAGTGAATAGTACCAACATATTTGCCTGATTTGAGTAATTTATTGAGAATAAGCCCATCAATTACTAGCACTCTTGGAACAATCTATTTGTTGATCCATGTAATGATATCCACCTGGTATCCACATCTTCAAGTAGCTTGTTACTTGGAGTAATTCCTTCATGAAATCTTTGATACTCTAGAAATATTTTTGGACTTCTACAAAAATATGTATACACCTCACACACAAGACCTTCAAATTTTGAAATAAATTAAAACTGTCTCACAATTTTAAAATCCAAATTCTTTTGTGGGCCATGTGATGAATGGCAGTCATGTACAGTGTGTAAGTACGCCTAAACCCCTACCTAGTAACTCTAATGATAGACTTATTGGCATTCTTTGATAAGAGAGTATTATAAATATTTTGAGTTGGATTGAGTAACTACTTAGTTAATGTATGTTGTTAATTACATCTTGTTATCGAACAATGTAGCATACAACTATTGAAAGTGTCTTTTTCTTAGACATAGAAGCAATTATATTGTTTAATTGATATCCATTTATCAAATTTGTTTATTCTTCTTAATTACATTTTAAATCTTATGCTTAATTGGTAATTTTCATAAAGAAATTAAATGTAAAAAAAAGAAAAAGAAATAAATATATTCTCTATTTTTGTGAATTAATTAAAATATATGTATAAATATATTTATGCTTTTATTAAAATATAAAAAAAAATATAATCTTTGCTTTATGACTTAATTAGAAAGTAAATATACTGTCGATAAGGGTGTGGTTCAGTGGTTAAGTTGCTCGGTTGCAGTGGCGGTCACCAAAGTTCAAACCCCCATTAGGCCAATGAGCTCACAGGGTTTAAAAGCAAATCAAACGTGGAAAAAAGGAAATTATTATTGGTTTAGTCTCGAATCGTTTTGTTAAAAAAAAAGCAGCCTTGTGCAAACCCATAAGAGAGAGGAATCGTGTGGTTGCGCTGGGCTTAAACAGCACACGCTAAGCTTTGACTTGCTTAGCCCAGCCACCTAAGCAAGTCAAAGCTTAGTGTGTGCTGTTTAAGCCCCAGCCGTGTGGTTGTGGGGAAGTTGTGGGGAAGCTTTGTGTGTTTTACAACTTCTGTCTCTGTAATCTCTGTGAAATCAAATGGCTAAGACAGTTGCGACTCCATTAATAGCGAGAAACATCCCAAGGGAGAGGGAATGTGAAAGCGGCTAATGCTTCCTCTCTCTTTAAATCAGTAAAAGCACTGTTAGGACCACATAATAAGGTCTTTTAGAGGTTGCTCTGTTTCCTTGTTATTCTACATACAGTAAAGTCAAAGCAGATTGTTGGTGTGCTTTCAAACATGTAACGAACACATGAAAAGAGAAGTGCGTTATTTTACGTTGAGGAGAGCAACTCTCTTCAAGGTTGCTCTGCTTCTTCTTCCTCCTCTGTCATCTGATATTCTTCAACAGTGAAGTGTCGACAGGTTGTGGGTGTGCTTTGAAATTTACTGAAGCTAAAGAATCTGGATCATTTTTCATATGGGAGGACGGAAGAGCTTAACCAGTTGGTGCGTTGTAAATGACCGGTTGATCGAAAACAGTACGGACAGCAAACGACCGGTTATGGACAGCAAATGGTTTCGACGAACAGTATGGACAGATTGGTCGAAAGCAACTCAATCTATTTGGTCGTTAGTAGGAGTCGACTGTGTTCCTGATTGAAATATCACTACAACCTATCGTTTACAATACACCGGCTGTTTACCCTAGGCGCGCCAGCATGGTCTTTATAGAATTTCATGTTTGGTAAGAAGTTCAAGTCTGAAAGTCCGTGGTTTTCTTTTTGGTTAAGTATTTATTTTTTCGTGATTGAGATGCCTTGGTACATGCTCTCGCTGTTGGTGGATTTCTTTTTTTTTTTATCTAAAGTTTTCAGAGCAGAAAAGATCGATTTCAATTCGTTTTATCGTCTCTTCTTGTATCAATTGTGATCTTGACGCGTTGGCCTTTCTTTTATTAATACATTTTTTATTTTTATAAGAATTTGTTTTACAGAAAGCAGCAGATACAATCATACAAATAGCCGCAACAGGTAAAAGTAGCATATTTATCTGTCTTAAATGAAAACGAATTCACAGAATTCTCCTCTGCCTTGTAACGCTGAAATAAGAAAGAAAATTTTATAAGACAGTCAACTCCATGCTAGCCTTAGATCTGCCAATTAGATATTAAAGTTTTTAGATCAATTCCATTTTGTGCATATCCTGCATTTATTCTAGTGCACTCTTTTTAGAAATAATATGACTCAGGTTTTATCGGTCCATTAATGATAAAGTTGAGGGTGTCTTCAAGATAAATAGCACCGTCTGGAAGGTCATCCTTGCACACATAACAATCAGCTGTAATAAGGTTTCCTCATGCACTTGAAGTATGTTCTGCTCCCAACGCAGATTTTGGTGCGCACCCTTGCTAGATCCATACTGTGAATAACCTGCAATCATTGTAAGATGACATCTCGTGTGCCTTGTCTGTGATTCCACATTTTTCATATTTGTCTACCACTGTTTTTCCTACTATAATACCTGAAAAAAACCCTCCTTCCATTATGCCTTATGGATGTCCATACTCTCTTCCAGGGCTCTTATTTAGAGAGCATGCATGCGGCTATTCTTAAATATCATTCATTTCAACAGTCAAAGGTTAATTTTGGCCAATAAAAATATGACAAATATTTACCACTTTTTGTTGTGAATGAGGTGTAAAATTGCTATTGATTATTTGACCATTGAAGTGGATGATATTTAAGTAGAGTGCATGCGGATAGGACCATGGCAAAGGCTGCAGAATTTGGCTTTTTCACCTATTTGCATTTCTTGGAAGTCTTTCGCAGATATGTTCTCGATGTGATACCTTGAACCTTCTGTAATAATGTGGTTTTTTCAATAGGAAATGATCTTTGTTCGTTTGCACATAGTATGAGCGCCCACCGTAAACAGCAGACACGTTGTGTGCTGACTGTTTATGGCCAATTTTGACTTGTTATGATTTCGACAAAAACAATTGACCCAACGAATAGACAATCTTTGACTCATTTGACCATAGGGTTTGTCGATTAAAATTCTTTCGACGGAGCAGTCAGCGAGATTTTTGGTCATCGATGCATTTACAACGTACCGACTGTTTAAGGTTTACCTAGTATGAGAGGTATGTTGCCAATTATCAAATAAATGAATTTAAGGATTTAGTTTGAGTTCACTATTTATAGGGATGTGAATTATAGGGTCTATAATATAATTGAATTATGACTAATATATTATTGTTATCTCAACAGTTGGTTTTTATTTTGATTCCATTTGTTTGAACCTAAACAATGTTGTGATTAGAAGAAATGATAGTGCAAAGAGAGTATTGTGTTATTAAGTGAATTGACTTTAATAAATGATGTAATCATAAATAAATGCGAGTATATTATAATCCGTAGGGAGAATTGTTGAAGGTATAAGTAAATAGTTGATTTGAGACAACAAATTAAATAAGTGTAATTAGTAATGTAATGTTATATATTAAACTAGGCATTTTTGTTTATTACATTAGGTTCCATATCTTAAGTTTGAAATAGCAATAAGAGTAATATTCTATAGATGTTGATTCAGGTTAAGACTTATCCAATTTAGAATTTAATATGTTAAAACATCTTCAAACAAACATTATAGGTTAGTAAATGTTTAAAGACTAAATCTGAATTACTTTGTAATGCGATAAGATGTATCAGATAACCTTATAATCTCGTGATGATTCAGTGACAAATCTACTTGTGTCTAGTAAACTTGTCCATCTAAAGTTAATACCGCCTTTTGGCTTAAATAAGTGAGCTTAGCTCTTGTTATGGTTATATTTTTCTTGAACTCATGAGGTTATTATATTTAAACCAACTTATTCAAGTTGAAGTCTAGTTCAAACTACGAAGCCTCTGCGTGTACATAGGTAAGGCCATTAAGGATGAGCCCCTAAGGTATAGGTTTGGCCCCTAGGTCTTGTCATATTCGTGTGTGCTCAGAAGTCTTTTAAACATAATTATTTCCTTTTGATGAAGAGACTAATCATGTTTTGCTAGACATCATGAAGTTGCAGGTTACTGGAATCAACGAGCATTGTTGATGACGAAACTAGGTGAAATGAAGAGGATTATGGTAAGGATTGGTATTTATCACCTAAACTATATGCTTAAAGTTAGTGAGAGTCCTTAGGGATTTATCTAAGGGTTGTATGGGGAAATTGCACCATTAGCTTGTAATGATCAATGATATCCTTTACTATAGCTAAGGGTTACTTTAGATTGATACATTATGATGATGTTAAACATTTTGATATCATTGGATAAGTGATTAGGTTGATAACATGTATTGGAGAATATAGTCATTCTATTTTTTTATGCTAATTTATCTAGGTTTAACCTACACTTCTAATTGTAAGATTCAACTACAATGTACCAAAACAGCTGCACTATTAAACTAATCCCATGAGAATATTTCATGATTGTAGGTTTGGTTGTTATACATGCATTTCTAAACTAATTTATGTGAGTTGGTTGATTCAATTGTAGTTGTTTGTGTGTTGAGGTTTCTAGTGCTCCAGTGTAACAGAGGGGGCATTACACAGTGAACATGATGTTTGAAAATTAACGATAAGCCCATTTTTGTGACCCTGCATGACTGATGCCCCGTTTGCACCAACATAGACTAGCTTCCTTACAATAACCAAATCATCTATGCCTCCAATATCCATCAAACTATTTTTGACAATTTCCATAAGGTTAGCGGAGGTAGAATTTTATTTCATTTTATGAACTACAAGTATATGAGGCTAGAAAATATGATTGTCTATAGTATAAACATGCATGCATACCAAAGAAGCATTGTTAATGGTCGTCATCTTGTCCAAAGACAAGGCAAAGAAAGTCACCTGATTTAATTTCTCTTATATATTCCTAGTCTCCACCATAGTCAGATGTTAAACCCTTCCCAACCACTATTGACAGACCAATGTGAGAGTTGAAAATTAGGCACTCCAAGAAATTGCATTAAATTCCTATATTCTAGAAAGTCAGTCACTGATTGACCTATATTTAATATATAGAATATAATTATGGGTTGTATAGTTTTGGACAATTGACTTGTTTCCATAACCTTTCCAAATAGAGCAGATATGAAAACCTCCAACAATGATTAGTTGTGCCTACAATTGCATGTATTCTTTGTACTTAGCTGCATTCCAAGCATGAGCACATTCATCTTTCATTTTCTAGTGCATCACTTACTTCAACTCTCCATTTACATTTACCTTTTCATAAACTTTACCTACATGCTTCTCAATAGTGTCTAATTTCAGTTGCAATGTATCTTGTCTTTATTATATTCCAACTACAAATCTTACAATGACAATTTTGACACGCCCTCTCCATCTTCATTCTCTACAGGTTCTATGAATGGATATATAAAAAACCACTTGAGCTAATGATTTCTTGATATGTCCCACTAATGTGCTTTGCATTTCTTCGAGAAGCTTTTAGACTTAGGGTCACCACCACCAGTAGCATGAACATTTTCTTCCTATATGAACTCATTGTTCATGCTTTCATTACCAAATTGAACCACATCATGCCTATCTCCTTCTAGATATTCGTTTGAGGCATGCTCATTGTGAAGCTTGTTCTAATGGAATCCCTAAATATTAGGTGCATTTTCTAGGTTATTTATTCTTGATGGACCCTCACCCAATGCATAATCTCATTGTTGTTTATTAAAACAAGACATTATGGAAGCCTTGATTTTCTTTGATGGGCCTCCTCTTTGATTTTTCACGTTTGAGGATGACATCTTCCATTGATAGTGTTAGGAAAGTGTTAAAGCAGTGTTCATTAAATTAAAAAAATATTCAAGTTATGCATATGTGAATCACTACTCATATGAAATGAAGATAATCAAACTAATTACATGGAAAGAGAAGAAGACGGGACATTAATGAGATAATACAAAAAATTAGGGAGATCATGAAAGATGAACAATATTTTAATAATTTAATTGTTATGTGGAAATTTGAATTAATAATTTAATCATTTAGATTAAAATAAAACTACTATAGGCACCACAAATTTCCATGTCACTATTTCTCACCAACATGGTGTTGCCTTCCATTTTAACCATCTTCATTTTATTCTTGGAGCCCCATGAGTTGTTGATGTAGTTTGATCCCACAATTTAGAATAAATAAAACATGTGGCTTTGTTTTAATACTATAGACTCTAAATAAAATTATGCATAGTTGGGATAAATAAATAATTTCAAGTGGGTCCTAACAATGCATTTAATTGTGGGAATACATGCTCTTCATTCCCAAAGAATCAAAATTTAGCACAATAGTAATAAAAATAATATAATAAAAATGTATGCTTAGAAAAAATACTAATAATGTGAGAAACACACATTGACTATACCTTTAGCTATGACCTATACATTGGTAGTAGATTTTGAAATATATCTTCACTTGATTTTAACCATTTAGGTATTACAATGCATAGGTAATTAATTTACATTTGCGGACCTTTAAATTACTAATTATTAATTTAATTTAATATAAAATTATTGTGGGGCCCAACAACTAACACATCACCTTTTCTAGCTAATGGCGTTGTCTCAGGTGCTTGAATAATTTTTCTTTTTGCCTTTGAGCCCTACCAGCTCTTAATGCAATTTGATTCGATGGTTCAAGCTGAATAAAACATGTGCCTTTAGTATTACATACTCTTAATAAATTTATACAAATGGACCCTAGCTATGCATTCAAGTTTGTGAGCCTATACCATGGACATGTTAAATAAACCTACTATGTTTGTGAGCCCCCCAATTGACACGTACATTTTTTTTACTAATGGCACCGCCTCCTTATCTCTGCATCTTCATTTTCTCCTTAGAGCCTCGTGAGCCATTAATTTGGTCTAATCCAATGGTGTGAGTCAAATAAAGTATCTGTCTTTTGTGGTTTGTGGAAAGGAGGCAGTGGAGACGAAGGCAAAACCATCAACATAAATTTATTTGCAAGTGAATACATCGGAGATATTACTTAACCAATAGCTCGTGACCATTGATATAGTCTACGCAAAAAAGAGATATAAAACAATTGCAAAAAAACTATGCAAGTCTATGTAGTGATAACATAAATCAATATCGACACATGACAAATATGTAGATCGACATGAGAAATACTATTATAGAGATTAATAATATAATATATAATACAAAATGTGATGCAAATTGACAATTATGTCTCTATAACTCACTAGGAATGAAGACCGAAGTAGAATTGCAACCTCTGTTTATTCCCCAACTTTTGACAAAGTACCCTCCTGTCTCATAGTTGGCAGTTCACAGTGGATTGATTAAATACCAATCTAGAGGACCAAAAAATGCAATTACAATGTAGGAAACATGTGAATTTAACTTTGAATGCCTAAAGAGTGAATGGAGTATTATTTTCTTAAATACAAATCCATAGTCATACTAGGTTTTGCATGGGTGATTAAACACATTAACCCTAAAATACCTATAATTATGAGGTGATGGGTCATAGTTTCTCTAAACTACCTATAATTCAATGATGATAATAAATGTTTTTGAAAGATACCTATCATTGCATTGCAACAATACACGTTTTCCCTGAATTCACTATAATTTCATTAGTGATTGTACCACTGTTTGCCCTTAATTGATTATAATTACATTGATGAGCACACCATGTTGTTTGCTCATAATTAATGTAAACCAGTGGGTGATTGAAACCTAAACTTAAAAAATAAAATTTTACAGGATAGGGGATTGGACTCAAATTAAAAGTTGCCTCTATAATATCTCGGCAATGGGGATCAAATTGCAATAAATAATGCAACAATCTAATTTTATTCTAAGACATTAAAAAACCAATTCATAGGTGATCTGAGGCAATGTGCATGAAAAATGAATCAAATTTGGGTGGAAGTGGATGCTACCAAAACTGGTCATATTCACCATTTTCAACCCCCCGAAGGTTAAAAAATTACCGATTGGTGACAAATCACCACTAAAGTTTTTCCTGCAAGAGATAAGGTGTTATTAATTTGATTTCAATAGTGAATGTGACATAACAAGTTGCTATAATGAACCCAAAATAGAGGAACAAATTGAAGGATTTAGTCTTTCTTATGAAATGTTTCAATTTGATGAAGCATGTTGGTGGCCTAATGACTAGGAGCTTGGTGGAAGTACCACTGATTATGAATCTTTTCACTTTGATGTTGGGTATGTGTCAACTCTTGGGGTGTCTATGTTTCACCGAAGGTTGAGTCCTTTGTGTGGGGCATCGATGTGAATGAGAAGTGAGGCATTTGTATGCCCAAATTCTAGCATGATGTAGCTTTACATAGAAGTATGCTTGACCTTGAGGCTTTTTAGTTTGACCTGCAGGAATAAATTCTTCTTTATGTAAATTAGCAGGGTAGTCAGGCATGCTTTTCTTTGCCATGTGAATTAGAAAAGTTTTCTTTTTGCCTTGATTCACATAGGGAGGTCAGTGGGCATAGTATTGTTACAACCATAGATGGTGAAGGTTTGCTTTAATCCATGTATTTCATTTCTATTGTTGACCTAAATTTTAATGTTTCACCTCCCACTGTTGTGAACATACATGAAATATATGGTAGGATGAGATGGCAAAATTAGGCACCTACTATTTTTGGTTGCCTTGTAGTGATGATTCTAATGGTGGGGTTTGTTTTTACATCTCAGGCATTGTTCACAAATTGGTGCATGCACGTAAAATATATCTTTTGTTGCAATTGAGTGGTGCGTACATTTTTAGGTTGAGAGAGATTATATCCTTCCTTTAGTTTGTCTTTGACAAAGGCAAGTGGTATTCAATAGTTTTCCCATGGCCTTGTGCCATGGATCTTTGCAGGGTCTAACCTACAAGTTGTAGGAGTTAAGGACAACACTGAGAGGGGGGGTGGTGTTGTGTAGATTTTTGCAACTTATTAGAACTTTTAATTTACAAGACTCAGAAAGAGACAGTCATCAATAAACTATTACACATACATGTATAGGTTTGATAATAAAAATTATGAGCAGGACCACATAGAGATAAATCTCAACATAGAAGTAGATACACACATGTAGAAGCATATCATTAACACAAGAATTACTGGAGTGGAAAACCCTCTCGAGGTAGAAAAACCACTCGAAACTGCCTCACTGGCTTAACTGAAAAACATGCCTCACTGGCAATACAAAATGTATCTAGGAGCACCAACTCCTTATGGAGCACCAACTCCAATACCAAATAGAAGCACCCACTTCCTACACTGATATACCTCATTGGCAAACAATTAGGTCTCACTGACCTACAAGCCTCACTGGCATACTGTTTAGAAGCACCAACTTCAAGGAGCACCAACCCCTAATACAGAACAAACTGAAAACTAGAATTCAGAGGGTTTATCTGTTTCAATACAAAACATTTCTTCTCTTTCTTGTGTCTGTCAAATGTCCATTCTATTCAAACAATCCTACATCCAAATATACTCAACTATACTTCACACAAATATGTTTCATCAATGTCTATTTATATATTTGCATCAATGCACATGAAAAACTATTGTAGACAAATTTGATGTCCTTTCACCTTCAAAACATATTTTCATTATCCTTTTATCAAAACCTTTCATCTTCTCTGAAGAAAATAATATCTGATTGCATCAAATAGATCTCCATTCTGCAAAAACAATTCATCATAATATATTTTGAATCTGCCCCTGTAATAAAATCTCTGTCCTCATTTTCATCTTCTATAAAAAAAACCTTCATGCATGATCCTTCATATTCCTGCAAAAGAAAATCAATCCCCTGTAACAAAGTTAATTTGACTTTGCATCTGAAACAAAAACATATTATTCCATCTTCCTCAGTCTTGTTGAAGCACCTGGAAATTCTTTTCAAAAACTTCACATAACAAAAATTACAATATTTCATTTTGTCTGCAAATGACCCTTCAAATTCAAAATCCAACTTCCTGTTTTCTTCAATGTCTTCAAATAAATCTTTTCATATTCTCATCTCTGTAAAAATAAAATCATATATACATATATATATTTTCTTCTCTGCAACATGATTGGCAAGATCATTGAAATTCCTTCTCCCTTAAAACTTTTTCAATATTCAACAGCCTGCAAAAATCATTTCCAAACCTTCCATATTCCAAAACACATCTCTGCAAAATTTGTCAATCATTTTTCACAAACAAATCATCTGAATTAATAAAAAATTGCCCTCCTTGTCTTCTCTTGCCTTAAAAAAATTATGAAAAATATTCTCCAATGTCATAAAAAAAAAAATCTTCTTTTCTGTAATACAAAGTTTCATCTTCATTAAACCTTTCATCTTCTTTGAAAATCCTTCTCACTGCAAAAACACTTCATCTAAAACAATATTGTGAATGAAAACCTTTCATCTTCTCTTCTCTGATAAAAATCTTCATATAATCTTCTCAAAAAAATTTCACTAAATTCTTCACTAAAACTAGAATGGATTTTCTTAAAAATTGCCTTTTAAAAAAAATCACCAACTCCTTGAAAAACTCCTATGCATTCTATAATGGATCTCATGCCTTTTTAAAAGGCAAATAAAATAGAATTTTTTTTTAAAAAAAAATTCCTAAAAAAAAATTCTAAAATCATTGCACAAAACGTGTGCCCCAACCTTTACAAATGCTTTTTCAACAAATAATATATTCGGGGCTCTTTTTAAGTCTTAAAAAATTCAAATCTTAATAACCGCTCCAATATACTTTCTTCTGAGTCTTAAAGCAATCGATGTTCTTTTTAAAGAACATTACCTTGATCACCGGTAACGCTAGGAGAAAGGGGCCGGTTTACAATGTTTTAATCAACACATTAGAAGGTCACATTAAGTGACTTAACCTGCAAGCTCAGGTCATCTCTTAAATATAACATAAAAAGTGATGTTTGTTTCAAAAGAGATTTTTGAAGACTTAATATATTTTGAAGCTAAAGTTTTAAAGAATTTTGCCTCCTTGTAATATAAGCCCTAGTCTTGTAAGAAACCATAAGATACTCAAAGATAACTTTGAACATCAACCTGCCACTTCTGATCTTGTATAAGATGATGATGATGATAGACAACCTTGTCATGAATCTTTCAATGACCAACATTTGACATTTATAACCTTGTCATGAACTCGATGAACAACAACCTCCTTCAACTTCATCAAACTATATCTATATCATGAATGATCAACATCCATTTGATCAACCCTCAATAACATACGCATTTACCAATCCAAAACACTATCAACCACTTTATATGAAGTATGGAGCAACCCAACACACATCCATTAACATTCTATCAACTCTAGCACAACAACAACACACAAGAAGATAGACTCCTGATGATGTACTCCTGCAACAACTTCACACATCTCTTGAAGATATACACTAATCAAGCCAAACCAACTAACAACACTTATTCTGTCCAAATGAACAACCCCTGAATGATCTTCCTAATAGAGTGAACAATGTGAGAGACATGATCTTGAACAACATGTGTCAACAGTGCAGGCCACCCTGATGATACCTTATGAAGATGCACACTAACTCAACTGATAGATCACTTCAAACAAAGATCATCATTGTTCCAACCTTGATAACCAAGCATTCACATTTACCAAGCTCCTGATTAGTGACCTTGACCTTCAGATGTTTACTAAGATCAACCCAAGATCCTGCAATACCTTTTTGGCATCAATGACAATCTGACACCATCACAAGTGTCTTGAAATTTTGTTTACAACCATACATTCTTAGTCTCTTTATGGCTCCATGTCATTGGCTATAGGTTGTGTTTTGCCATGTGTACGTATCTTCTTTGTGCTTGTCTTTCCCATTTCCCTCCTTGTTTTTTTTTGTCTTTTTGCTTTGCCTTCTAGAGATAGCTAGATTCTTGTTGTGTCTGCAAGAGGCACACATCCCCAATTGGAGTCAATGTTGGGACCCATTTTCATTGGCTCCAAAGTTTGTAAATTTGTCTAAGTTTGGCATGCTCTTCCTCAAAGCTCTTATTGCCCATTGATCTACAATAGAAGTACCACTATACTTAATAGGCCCACAATTGCTAAGCAAATTATATTATGCTAATATAAACGTACTCTAGTATAGAGATTTTAACCTCTAATACATCCTTCAACTAAAACCAAGAATGAGGTTCCATCACATTATAATGGCAATCGAATGCAAGACAACCATAGTGAAGCGACCAATAGCCATTGTCATGACCATTGCATTGCATAAGGAATTCATGTCGATGCTATTCCTTGGTTTCAAATTGAGACTTGTTAATCTCAGAAGATGCTTGCCAACAATACAACATTTGTGAACAAGCTAGAAACCCTATCAACCTCCTTTGTTGCTCTAAGGGCATCATTAATGATCAGAATTGAATGTGTATACTCCCTAAAATCTTACTAGAATAACAATGAGCCAATCAAAGTCATAGATCCACATGTGAGGCCTAGAGAAAGTTTAAAAATAGGCAGGGACGAGTCACCAATCACCATGAGTGCAGTGGTTGAGGTTGTAACTACTGTTGGTCTACAAGATGTTTATAGGCTATACATTTCAAGCATGAAATGCTTCGTCCTTAGAAGGTTTGCCATGTGCTTGGCCCAAGGCAAAATTTAGGGATGTGGAGTACTTGCTTGTATTTAGTGTCACAATCTGCTAAAGATTTTGTGTACCCCAATGGATTGCTGTGCTAGAGTGTGTCGCATTTTAGCCTTGCAAATCCCCTTAATCTTGTCCACGCATTGCAAAAAACTATAAATACAAGAAAAATGTGCAATTGTTTGTTGGTATTTGAGCTAATTTTCTATCCTGCTACTGAAGGTGTGTTCTAGGACATCAAATGATGATTGTGCAACATTTGTAGGGGGTTGGCATTGCTTGTAATGGTTGTAATTGGGCTGGGTAACTACATTGTCATGTGTCTCCGTGGCAAATTGTAATATTTCAGTGGGATCTTTGAACCTAAGTGTTGATTATCTCTTGCCACATTTGTTGCCTTGATGTAATAGAGTGTAGATTAATGTTGCAACATTATAAGCATTGTAAACTATTTTGTAATGATCTTTCTCTTTTGCACGTGGAATGTTGTTGTTTTGAGATGGATGATTAAGTATGTGTGATGTGCAGGGTTCCCCTATTTTAATGATATAGTTGTATCTCTATATGGATGTTGTCTTTCTTTACATGTTGTGCTCTATTGCCCAATGGATTTGGCATTGGTTAGGTTGGCTTGGACTTCAATCATTTCCATTTAAAGCTTTTCTTTCATTTATGTTTTAGTTTAGTTTCTTTCTCTACATGTATGCACAAACTAGTATCATTGTCTTTGCCATATCTTAAGGGATTCACACTTAAAATGAGAGATTCAAAGTTTTGTGCACATAGGAATCTTGATTACACTTATAGCCCAATTGCATTATAGGTATACATATTCAGTGAGCTAATGTCAGATAGATATTTAGAGGGATGTGATGATAAGATTGCAAGATATAAGTGTGTAAGTTATTTAAGGGGATTCATCTTTGGTGATCTTGTAAATGGCTATACTTTGGGTGCACTTACATGTTTGGTTGTATATATTGTTAATGAGGTCCAATAGGCTTATCCTTAACTACCATTAGGGTATGGTAGTTAAAGTCTTGTTCCAATTGCTATCACATTTCAAGACCTTAAGGGAATACCCCATAGATTTTGCAGAGCTTGAAGAAGAGGATTCACCCTAATCTTATGCATTGGCCCAAAAATAACCTCCTTGTGGATGTATCACTCTCTCTACTTGAGATGCCTTGTTCTCCTTGTCTCACTTTGCATTGTGATGTTAGAGGAGAGGTCCTATGTTTTGTGACCCAACAAGTTTAATCCTGTTCAACATAGATTAATTTTGGGCAACACATTAGATTTGTAGTAGTTGGGATCGACCTTGAGGTGCTCGGAATCAACCTTTATTTTTTGTGCTAATTCAAATCTTCATATAGTAATCAAACCAAGACCATTAATTTTATAAAAGTGACAAATCAATTCAAAACATAATCAACATTAGTCTTCCTTCATTAATTTTAAAGCTAAATACTCTTATCCATCACATTTAATTTTCATGTATTTATTACAATGGTCTATCCCAAATCTATTATCTCTATTATCTAAATTAACTTGTACTTAATTAATTACATTTATTTAATTACCTAGATAATTTATGTAAAACATTTAAAGCATTTTATTTTCTTTATAATATCAAATATTTTGTAATAAATATAAGCTATTTGTGCTCATGAAATGAAATGATTTTAATTATGCTCATGAGATCAAAACAATCTATGGGACCATCGATTGCACTAGCCGCTACAACCACTTAAGATTCATGGAATATGTGGTATCCTTTAGAAGGTTGCTCCTTCTCTTGCTAATTTTAGGTTAGTAGTTTTCCCAAACCTTTTAGTCAATTTTCCTCAAATAGTTCTACCATGGAATCAACTTTTAATGTTTCCTCATATTTGTCTTGGATGTCCTTGTGCTTTAGGCATTCAAAGATGAAATGTTTCTCTGTGTCTACTACCCCGTGGTGAAAAAAATACAAACCCTTTCTTCCCATTCTTCTTTGAGTGTCATCTATTTGTCTGTCTCACACCTGAGCTTAAGGGAGCTAGCTAGTCCTTAGTTGAGCAACGAGGATCTTTTCTCTCCATTTGATTTTTGCTCTTCTATAAACTTTTTTGTAATGCTTGTAAGTTGGATTGGACCCTATAACATAATGTTGTGGTTTTCTACTTGTTTTCTTCCAAGTCACTGCTCTAGACATTCCATTTACATAGTTTTTGTCTTTGTTGAGGTTTGGGCATTTGTTTAAGCTGATGTCCCATCTATTCATCTATTTTTGATTTTGTTTCATCCATGTTTTCTTGTTTATGAGCAACTCTTTATCTTTTGCAACCTTACTCCACCTGTCAACTTTCTTGTTTTCTATCTTTTCCAAGTAACATAATAACTTGGTTGTAGTAGTTGCTTCTAAAGGGAAAATTCATGTCTCTACAAAGATAACTGCTTAGGGAACTAAAGCCTTAATTTTGAAATTTTAGATGCTTTTGGATCCTTTCTATTTGCCTCCATTTCAAATTCAACATTCCACTTGCCCATACCTCACAACCATATAACATCATCGATGTGACAAGTAAACCAAACATGACCCTGGCAGTCTTCTAGTCCCACAACTCGGCATTTTTGCACCTGTTTTGAAGTGCATAAAGAGCTCTCCATCCTCCTTGTATCCTTTTCATTTTGCATGTGTCTCAACTTAGTTTGATGTGAAAGTTGAGCCCAATATACTTGTATTCTGACACCACTTCAAAAGATTCCAAACTAAAAGTCGAAATACTTTCTCTTCCTTTTCAAAGAGAAAATCATAATTTTGGTTTTGCCAATATTCACTGCATCCCTATGTCTTTAGGGAGAGTTCTCAAACCCACACAAGTTGAAGTGCAATATTCATTGCATCCCTATGTCTTTACAAAGAGATCTCAAACCCACACAAGTTGAAGTGCTGTTGTTGACTCGTTGTACCTAAGTGCCGTGTCTTTTAAAAGTTTAGTGTAGCGGCGATTACCTACCGTGAATTGTGAACTAAAGTTGGCAATTAATTAAGTGAGTCCAACCTGGCGCAATGCAATATGAATGAATGAATGAATGGCGCAATACAATGGTGCTATTTCTAGCCCTAGATGAGACTGTCCTTAGCAGACGAGACTCCTGATTTGGAAATTCGGGTTGATATTCTATGTTTCATTCTTAGCGAATCGGGTGGAGGGAGAATCCAAAATTGTGAAAAACTAAAAGGTGGAAGGCGAAAAAGTAGCAGGAGGTAATTTAGCTCCTGAGCAGGGTCCAGTGAATCTAAAAATATTGGTCACCCAATTATATTCCTTCATCAATCATCATATACAGATACGTTGAAACAATAGCAATACTGTGCTGAGTGTTGTCTGTAAATGGAAATCTGTAGGTGGATGTTTTAACGTGCAATTGAGGGGCAGAAGGGCTACTCCTGGATTGAGTGGGGTGTTGCTCCGCCGCCTATGTCATCGGGCTAACATGTCAGAAGATGCAATGCACATCTGAATTTTTGATTAAGGTTAGTTTTTTACATAAATAACATCATTGATTTTTATTTTCTCTAATACTTAATAAATAGGCTATTAATTTCAGTTACGTATTCGAAAGGGCTGTTATGGTAGCACATCTTAGGAGCTTTTGATCATGGCACAGGGCCTGAGAAGTAATCAAAACATTAACCCAGTATCCTAGGTTTTAAAATTGATTCCTTTCAAACTACAAAAATGCCCCATCTTGTTGCTGGATTCTAAAGGGATGGAATATCCACCCCGGTTAAAAGTGATAACTTTAGACTTGGAAATTCGTTTTTGCAAGGTGGTGAGGCCTAGTTGCGATATCTGCTAGAGTGCGGTCATGAATGCTGATGAGCAGGAAACCAGCCAGGAGAATAATGCTAACCCGGAGAGCAGATTTAAGGGTGTCTGAGGCTTCAAGGATCTACTTCTTGTCCCTACATGGCTCTGATTAGTTTTACTAAATTTCATTCTTAGAAGCGAAAACCCTCAAAAGTAACCCTACATCACATACAATAGAAAACATAACTATTGAGATGGAAGTACTTCGTGGCCATTTACAAAAGAAATAAGAAAGTGGTAGAACGAACAAAAAAAATGCATTCGATATATTCGAAAGAAATAAAAAGAAATTGACATAATTAATTGAAGAGTAGGTGCGTTGATAAAAATCCATTGTTTCTTAAACAACACCCTTAACATTATTTTTGAAATATTAGAACGCTCCTTTTTTGTGGCCAATATGTTCCTACATAAAGAAATATTCAGTGGTACGATTGAATGTTATGACACAAGTTCAATTCCATTGATATCTCTCGCTTTATGAATTCCTCAACAATTTAGTGAATAATGCATGCAATTCTACCTGTCTCGGGAACCAGAAAACTTAATCTTTTTTCAAATCCATTTGGAATATCATTTTCTCTTGAGGTGGAAGGAATACAACTAATAATTTTACTATCATTCAGCCTCTGTCCCAATGGTCCTACTCTATAGCTATTGTTTGCTTTCAACGAGTCCATTGATTCACAAAATGTCTTCATTTGTTTTTATTGGCCTAGTAGCTTACAGATATATTTCCCATTCTTATGAATGTTTTGCATGCTTTAGATATTATCATCTTCTTTTGAGGATTTTGGTTTGATTTTGTGATCTTATCATAGTCACAGTGTTTCTCACCTCTATTTCCCTCAGGTGGCTCCATGCATGTTACAAGCCTAAATATAAAATCTATGAATATACTAATAAGAGATTCTGAATTAGTTTTTTTTGAATATAGAATCCAGATATCTTTAAATTTCTCAAATAGCAAAAGAAAGTTTTCAGGAAAGAAATAAGAATTTTTGAAATCGGGACTTGTTTTGAAAACGTAAGTCTGAATACAGGGCTCTCATACCAGTCTTAATATACTAATCAAAGAGGGAGAAACTCCTTGAACATTCAAGCCAAGGAAGCTTGAGTAGGCAATCAAACAACAAGGACACGAGCAAACTGAAGAGGTCAGGTCTTAAGTATTTGGACCTCTTACTAAGTAATAAAGACACAAACAAACAAACGATTGCAAGCCATAAGTCTCTGGACCTAATATTAACTAACTAGCAAAGATAAAATCATTAATACTCTTGGAACACCCTTGTTCAATCTTCTCTTTGCTCATTGAGGCTGAATCACCACTATCCTTCCCAGTGCTAGGCCTTTCTTCCTTTTCTTTTTTGGACATAATAAAAAGAAATTGCTAGAGGGAGGTCGACCTTGATGAGGTCTATTTGGATGCCTATAAAAGAAAGTAACTTGGAGGTCATTTTCATCATTCAATCAATTTATTTTCATTTTGGAGATTTATCTCATTGGCTGCACTTTTAGTTCAGCATATTCCAAGGACGAAAACCCTTAGGAATATTTGGTGGGTTGGACGAAAACCTAACTCATCTTGGAGCTGAATTCATATGGAGTTCACACTTGCACTTCATTTGAGATTTTGAGGAGTTCTTGAGCTTTCATGCCATATTCTTTGTAGCAGATTTGAGCATCTATTTTGGAGGGAATTGGACGAAGATTGACTAGGGTTTCTGCCCTAGGTTGAGCGCCACTTCCCAAAGAGGGCGACTTCATCATTTTGGAGCACCAAGCCCTAAGTGCACACCATGGAGGATTCACCCATCTAGGGTTTGATGTTTGAAGACATTTTTGCATATTTGTGGTATGTATAAACCTAATTTAGGTCAGACTTGTATGAGCAGAAATCTGGGCAATGTTTGGCATGTTTGAGCCCATGAATTTGATGTAATTCAAATCAGCATATTCAGATTTGGAGCAGCAGACTTGTTTATTCAGAAATCAGATTGTTTGTTATATGTTTGGCATTTGGATGGTTGTTATACATGGTTGAAATCATGGTTGATGTTATCTACATGTTTGACATATTTATGTGAATGTTTGGCACATGTTTATTCTGTGTCCATAAGTGTTCATACTTCAGAAATAAAAATCAGAATTCAGTCCTAGGGTTTGAGCAGAAAACTAAATCAGAAAATTAGGGCAGAAATTCAGAATTCTAGGGCAGATCCTATTAGGGATATTACACAGAAATTGGTATTTCTATCAAGTTTTTCTGATTCTCCAGGTCATCATCGGATGCAAGAGAAGAGCATACTCATCTTTCAAGAGCAACCATGATCTCAAATCCTAGATCTTTTGAATGACTAGCCCTAGGCATTCATCCACTTTGATACCATGTTAGATTTTTCTATGGAAATAGCAATCCAAAATCCAGAAAGCTGAAAGCAAGCACATAAAGAAGATCACAATGAAGGATGCAAAAGAGATCATATTAGAATAGTATCGAATCAATTGCTCACAATAATGCAAAATACAAGCTAGGTAGTGAGTTTATATAGACTCAGGGAGATGGTGGAGGTGGCAAAACTAGCCAATAGGGAGAGGCCACCAAGAGGCCTAAAGATAGCAAGAGCATCTTCCCAAGATAACAAATGCACCTCCCTTGTAGGATGGCGACACCTCAACACACAATCACCTAATTAAACTCACTTTATTAACCTAAGCAAGCTTAATAATATGTGTAGGAAAAACCTTAGGAAAAGGAAAAAAACCTACACTAACAGATTGATTAGGTGGTTTAAAATTTTGGTTTCCATAGTAATTTGGAAAGTGTCAAGATGAGCGGACTGGATGTAATTCTGTAGGTTTGGTGTTGGGTAATACATTTAGTTTTTGCTTGTGTTCTAAGAAAAGATAACAGAGGAGCTTTATTGAGAAGGTATGGATGTCCACTTGGACCTATGAACCTCTAGGAGCAGCTTAGTTGCTGCTCTTGGCCAATGTAACCTTCACAAGTTGCTTGCATTAAAACTTAAAAATTGGGCTGAAGGGACTGTTTAAAATTGCTTTTTCTGTTTTCTCTTTTTAGCTGTAAAAATTTGTATGAATAACTTCAAAGTTAATTGCCCCCTCAGTGCTTTACTTAGGTTTTCTTTAACCCTTTTCCATCTGTGCGTATAACTCAACAAAGTAACTTTATTTTGTTGATGTTACTTTATCCTAGTAATCTTCTTCCCAAAGATCAAGGGTCCTAAAGTTGCTTTTCCTCTTTTTTCTTGTAACATGCTGGATAAATGACTTAAAGGTATTGTTCCCCCTTTCTACTTTTACATAACTTAATTCTGCTTTAATCCTTTACCCCCTAAGCTTATAGCTAAACAGAGTAACTTTATTTTATTGGTTCTACTTTGTTCTAGTCAGCTTCTACCCTAAGCTATCCATTCTGAGACTTCCGTATCTTTATTGTCTCATGCTAGTCCTCCTAATACAAAACTGGGCTTGTCTATGTCACCTTTTGCACTGCTGGTGTTCCTTTTCAATTGGAAGCAATCCAAAATTTCAGGTATCATGACAATGCCTCTTTCTTGAGTAATGTGCTCGATGTTTAGTTAATTTGCAGTAAAGAATACAATTCTGCTTGCAAATTTAGTGATCCTATAGACTGAAAAAGCTCTCAACTCTACTCTATCATATGTTAGATCCATTTGGTGTGGATGCCAACATCATATAAGTACAATCGTTCACAGTTAATAAACATGTGACTGAAACATTCTGAATGGGATGCCATATGGGGTGCTGAGCTAATGGCACAAGCTACTGCCAAGAATACCTCCCCAAATTTTGTGTTTCTTTCCATCCTTGATCTCTCAAAATTAATCACATTTGAGCATACAAATACCTTGTTCAAAATGACTCCACATGGTTGCACTCGCCTTTCAGTTAATTTTATGGTAAAGCATACAATTATGACCACAAATTCAGTGACCCTATAGACTGAAAAAATTCACAATTCTACTCGACCATATGTTAGATCAATTGGGTGTGGATGCTAAAGTCATATAAGTACAATTGTTCTCTGTTAAAATTCATGTGACAGAATTTTTTCAATTGGGATGCCATCTGGGGAGCCAGATTAATGGCACAAGCTGCTGCCAAGAATTTTCCTAAATTCTGTTTTTCTTACCATTTTTTATCTCCCAAAATTTATCACATTTGAGCATACAAATACCTAGGTCAAATTGACTTCACATGGTTCTGCCTGAAGTCCAAAGGGGTACCTTTAACTTTTGCTTGAGCTTATTGGTATTCTGTCGTTTCTTCTGAATTATAATCCTCAGTAAAGGTATAGGATTACTGTATAGTTTTTGTCAAATCTAACACATTTAACATGTTTACTAGGTGCTTGGTATGGGCTCAGTTTGTGACAGGCACGAGTAACACAACAGTTTTAAAAATCTTTGTATACTTGAAATCAGTGGTTGGTTTGGGTGTTTTTCTCCTAGTTCCTTTTACACATTTGTTTTTGCTGATTCTGTTTGCTTTATTGCTACAACGAGGTCAAATTGTTATTAGAGTTACCCTGACTACTTTTTTTTGTTTGTGGATCAAATTGATTAGTCCTTTGTTGAAGTGTAGTTAATATAATTGAAGTTGTGTTAAAATTTTGGACTTGGTACAGGATGGTTAAATTGTGCTGGCCCTTGAAACTTGAGGGTGCCAAGAGTGGTGAAGGTCAAGCATGATGCTTGATATGCTTAACTAAAGGATTATCAGGCTCAACATTTTTAGTTTGTAATAACCCATAAAAGATAGATTCAGAGTTGCCTCTGCTTTTTGCTCCAGGGCCACATAAATGGATGCAGCAGTGGCAGGACGACCATCAATTGCTAGGTCATCCCGTTTCTTGCCAGAGAGGACTAATGGATATTCTTACTTGCAAAATGGTGGATGGGTAGCCACTTCTTTATTAGAATCATATACGTGGAATTCTTCTTATTCTCCTCTAATAGACATGAGTGTTGCTGTCCCTCGCTCTAGATTTGTAAAGGTGATTTCTATACCTTATATAATTTATTTCCTTTGTCTGTGGATGAATGATGATGGTTATAAATAGACATCTAGAAATGGCTAACTTAGAGCTGCCTAGCAATCTTTCTTTCTTTAGATTTTTGTTTTTCTCATCCAGACATACTCAGGATTTCTTACAAAATGAAACAACATGCAGGTTCCTCATGTTAGACAATTATGTAGTTGGGATTGTGGCCTTGCTTGCGTGCTGATGGTTTTAAAAGCTCTAGACATCCAAGACTGTGATATGAAGTCATTGGCAAAACTTTGCAGCACAACAAGGTATTTATAGCATACTTTCTCTTGAAAATGGAAACCATATTTTTAAGGTTGAAACATCAAAAGTTGAAATGAGGACCTTGCTCCAGAATACAATAGACATCATAGGTATATCAAATATTATAAATTGTAACACTGATTGTAATATCCCTTGACAATTCGGACCTCAATTTGCTGATTAGAGGCTCAAGGAATATCGTAAACACTTTGTATGCAAAGTATGTTCTTGCTGTTTCTGAGTTTCAGTTTGCTTTGCTTGATGAAATTGGAAGATAAGATGATGCAAAAGCCTTGAAATAAATGCTAAATGACTAAACTACAAGTATAGCATGAAATGCAAGTGTCTTAGCATTTTTCAAATGCAATAGATGACTAATGCAAGTGTAAATCAACTCCTACAGCCAATTGACATTTTGTCAAACAATTGGCATGCAAACTACTATGCTGATTATGTATGCTATAAGATGGACATTTCATCAAACATATGGTATGCAACATATATCTCCTTAATTGAGTGCAATCTAAAGTACAATGATGCTATGTATTTGCCAAGACTCTTGGCTTACAATGATATATACAACAATGCCAAATTTGATATAAAATGACCATCTATAGCAGCACCTTATGCGAATTGATATGACAATGCAAAATACTTCAAAGAACCTGATTATGAAGTCTAGAATGATCAACAGATGCAATGATATCTATCTCTGATTTTTATTCAATTTTATTGAGCCTCCTTGCATGAAATTGCACCTCCTAGAAGTAGCCACCCTTGCCCTTGCCTGACAATCTTAACTAAAAATAAATGCAACAATAAAACTCCACTTTATGGTACCTGAAATGATTGGTAGGATCAAAGGATCAAAATGCAACAATGCCCAGAACCATAGGATGCTTCACTGATGAGATATGTCTTGCCAATGGCACCCTTGCTGTAGTATATCAGTCCTCAGAATGAATTAATTGCAGCCTTGAAACACCTCCAAACTGGTATAGAAATGATTGTCTTCACAAGAAGAATTGATCCCTCAAATACCCAGAATAAAAAAGTGTCTAGATAGGCCTCCAACAATGAAAATCTAAAAACTCTATGGCTGGTTACTGTAGCGCGACACTATTCACGCCACTATTCATGTCACCAACAATTTCAAATCTGCAAATGATTAACCTTTGGAACTCTTGTGAAACTTAATGTCTTTTCCAATTTAAGCACAGATTGGACTCCTGGATGAAGCCCACAATGAAGCAATAATTCAGCTGATATTTCACAACCTCAAAATTGCATAACCAATGAGATTTTTCGTTCTCAATGGTTCAATGGCAGAAACCCTTGCTGCCTCCTTCACCAAACAATCACATCAAAGCAAATATCAATTCCTGGATGTTTGGAAACTTGCCTTCCCCCTTCCTTTATAATTTTTCAATCCCACTTCAAGAAGCTTCTAGAAAAATAATATTATTTTATTTTAGTGACTTTATGTAATAATATTTATTTAAGTCACTTTATTAAATTAATTAAATATAAGGTCACTTTATAATATTTATTTATTTAATAACCTTACAAATAATTAATTTAATTATTATCTCCCTTAATTTTCCCGTCCAATTGAATCCAGGAAACCAACCATCGACCAGGTGACTGCCTCAAGAAGACCCCCTAACCATGTACATTAGCCTATGAGGGTCAGGAATAGGCTAAACCATCCGCAAACAACATCAGCTAAAAAGGGGACATTACAGTCCGCCCTCCTTGAAATTGTTTGTCCCCAAGCAATCTTGGCTACAAAGACAATTCTCCCCGCCTGGATCCCAAGGGAGGATCTGTGTAATGTCCCTGCTGTCACCAAAGAGCTCCTGTAACACCAGCACTAGCACAACTGACTGAACCTGCTGAATCAAATCAACCCCAACGCTAGATGTCGCAAGAGCATAAGCATTAAGTGGAAGCAACTCTGAATACCGACAATGTTTGCTTCCCATAACTACGCAAGCTAAGCTGTCATACACACTATCTAGCATATACGCCACTGAGCTATGCGTCTGAAACAGATCATGTAAATAAAGATCAAAAGGGCAACTGCAAGTAATCACCCTCATATACATGCTGCAAAACTCAACAGTGAACGCTGATGCACACAAAGGATTCCTCAACATACTGGAGAGTATCCCACAACTAATGCCCGGATCCCAAATGAATCTGTAAGGAACTGCATCAAAATCTTGCTGAAAATAGCTACAGCCATAGAACTTGCCAAAACTCAGCAAACTGTGCAATTCTGTAGCAGAAATAAACATATCACTTCTGATGTCAATCCCTGGGTCCCAGTGCCAAACTAGAAGTCCGTCACAAAGCGCACCTGTTAACTTCCACTGTACCATTCTACATAAACCACTGACATAGCACCAAGAGTGGTAGAACACCTCATCAGGACCAAAATAGAGTGATGAATCAAACACGTCACCACCAGGATCCCAAAATAGAATCAACAATCCACTACCAATGACAACTGGTGGCACCTGCTGCGCCATACTGTCTGCAACTGGATCACTAATATGCCAAGAGGCTACTCCCTGATACTGAGACCTGTGGGTTATGGACCCAAACAACTGCCAGAAAAGATAAGTATCTCCTAACTCATCTGCAAATGTTGGTGTCCCCACAATACTCCAACTGCCAAAGCTAGAAGAAGAGTGCTCCTGACACCAACTCATAAAGCCAGTTGCACTAATCAATGCAACTGTGGAGGGTTGATCCCTCTCAGCATCAACGGAAGTGGATATCTGTGCCTCTTCCCTCACGAGTGCACCATACAACTGCCTAGCAAGCATGAAAGCACAACCTCTATCCTTTGCCCAATTCCTATGGACGTGCTGACTAACCAAGCCATCATACCTATTGCCCCCATAATCATCCTGTAACCATGTATCTGTGTGAAATCTCTGTGACATAGAAGTAGCAAACCTTGTCGGATACATAATAGCATGATGGATAACTGATTGCTGTCCCTGCAAGTAATTCCTCATACACAACTGAGTCGGGTACTTGCAGGCTCTAGTTCCATCTTCTGTAGTTGGCAACTTTTCATCCCACAATGGATGGTATAAGCCCCCCATCAACCCACATCGATGCATCAACCAATCATCTGCATGTGAACTAAAAGAAAGGTGATGAACTCTCCTCACTATGTAGTCATGGTAAAAAGCACCAACCTCCGTTAATAGTTGACCATCATAGCCCTGCTTTCTATCACCTGACATGGAATTAACCTTAGGGGAATCAAGTGTATTTTTAGATTCATCCCGCATTTGAATAAAGAGTCTTCTAATGTTATCTATCATTTTTTGTCTTGCTATGTTGATGAGATTGATCTTTTCTTTCACTTTTTGAAGATGCTGTCTTGCATTGGCAGCCACTAATCTAGCCTCTTTGGCTTTTTGCAACCATTCTTCGTTAATCTTTTTGGACTTATTTACCTCTTCGATGCCAAAATATACAAAATCAGTCCTCTTATCCTCGATATCTTCATGTCTACCAAATCGTGTAGGGCTGCCATCAATGGGTGATCTCATATCATTGGCTTTCATGATCACAAGCTCCTATCTCACAAGAATGATGGGACATAATGCTGTTGTCCTCAAACAAATCAGTGATGACATCATGCCATTGTAAAATGTCTTCTTCATCATGTGTATTCAAAACACTAGTGGTTGCTCCACTAAGCAAAGGATCAACTTTCACATCCATCTTAATATCTTGGACCTTCAATGGACTTTCATATGTACGAATAACATTCATGGAAGCACCATCTAATTTTTTACCACGATAGGATGAAGCAATGCTAGACTCACCTAATGAAGCATCACAAGAAACCATATCTTCATGTAGTTGCTCTAATGTAACTGGTTTGTCTTCACCCATCACTTGCTCTTCTTTTCCCTCATTTCCTTGTCCCTCAATCATATGCACAACACAAGATTCTTGCCCATCCAAAGAGGCTGCAATAGAAGACTGATTTTCTGATTTCTTTGGTGAAGCATGAGCCAAACTCAACTCCACATTCAACTCCTCAATCTGATTTTCCGCCATAAGGAGAGCCATTTGAGAGTCTTCCAAAGATTTTCTAGTCTTCATTAGCTTCGTGGTGAGTTGATCAACCTCTTCCTCTTTCCTCTTCAATGCATCTAAATATATGACACTCGATTCAAGTAGGTGATCTCTATCGGAAAGAAGAGTTAAATAGTTATTTTTCATAATCTCCATGGCTGTCTTAAACGCTTGCAAATTAGAGATTGATTAAGCCTCTTTAACACCTCTATGTCTCCCCTCTAGTTGGACCTTCCATAGATGAATTTCCACCATCTTGTGGGAATGATCAAAATGGGACAGCGCTGTAACAATCTTATCTTCACCAACCTTTAGTTGGTTCTCCAAATCAGACTTAGGGACCAAGGAAAATTCATTAGTGGAAGTTGTGGGCTGCCAATGAAGAGCTTGCCTCTCATCAAAATATTTTTCTAAAGTGTCCTCATGCTGGTTTGGAACTAGAGCAGCAGTAGTTCCCAACCCTAACTCCTCATCATCCCTCCAAAAAATAGACTCAATGGATGATGAATTGCTAACCTTATGCAGAGAGGTAAGATCACTCTTAGGACTATCAAAAGAGTCCCCAATCATAACCTCCATGTCACCAACTAGGAGACTCGTGCAACCTTGTCCTGTAGGATCCACTGTTTCGTCCTCTCTACCTTCTATAACATCAACTGGGTGAAGATCAACTGAAATAGACTCGAGCTCAATACTACTGGTCCACACTTCACCTGTTACTTTTCCCGCTGAATTTTCGTGAGTGCATTTAACATCAGCCCCAAAGGAATCATTAAAAGAATTCATACCATTGCTATCGTCCTGAAGAGAAGATGAAACCTGTAACCCAAAAGAAGGCATCTCCTGCTCATCACCTTTGTCCATTCTGTTCTTCATAGGATCAGCTGTATGCTGGTCACTAACTGCTGAAAATTCATTGTAGAGGTTTCTAGATACTTCACCTATAGAGACCTTTTGTTCCTCCTTTTTGTTTTGTGATGTAGACCCCTTAAAAATGGATGCCATAAACCGAGCTGCTTTGTCTATGTTTGCAGGGTGTGAAAACAATTCATTCATCCTCTTCTGGTTTTCATCCAACTTATTCAAACTTTGTTTAAGTTTCTCCATATTCTTGTCCCACTGCTTCTGAGTACTTGAAGTAACCATGATTAACTAGCTGATTCAATGTCCAATCTACCCAACAGGATGGCAGAACAAAAGCTCTGATACCACTGTAATATCCCTTGACAATTCGGACCTCAATTTGCTGATTAGAGGCTCAAGGAATATCGTAAACACTTTGTATGCAAAGTATGTTCTTGCTGTTTCTGAGTTTCAGTTTGCTTTGCTTGATGAAATTGGAAGATAAGATGATGCAAAAGCCTTGAAATAAATGCTAAATGACTAAACTACAAGTATAGCATGAAATGCAAGTGTCTTAGCATTTTTCAAATGCAATAGATGACTAATGCAAGTGTAAATCAACTCCTACAGCCAATTGACATTTTGTCAAACAATTGGCATGCAAATTACTATGCTGATTATGTATGCTATAAGATGGACATTTCATCAAACATATGGTATGCAACATATATCTCCTTAATTGAGTGCAATCTAAAGTACAATGATGCTATGTATTTGCCAAGACTCTTGGCTTACAATGATATATACAACAATGCCAAATTTGATATAAAATGACCATCTACAGCAACACCTTATGCGAATTGATATGACAATGCAAAATACTTCAAAGAACCTGATTATGAAGTCTGGAATGATCAACAGATGCAATGATATCTATCTCTGATTTTTATTCAATTTTATTGAGCCTCCTTGCATGAAATTGCACCTCCTAGAAGTAGCCGCCCTTGCCATTGCCTGACAATCTTAACTAAAAATAAATGCAACAATAAAACTCCACTTTATGGTACCTGAAATGATTGGTAGGATCAAAGGATCAAAATGCAACAATGCCCAGAACCATAGGATGCTTCACTGATGAGATATGTTTTGCCAATGGCACCCTTGCTGTAGTATATCAGTCCTCAGAATGAATTAATTGCAGCCTTGAAACACCTCCAAACTGGTATAGAAATGATTGTCTTCACAAGAAGAATTGATCCCTCAAATACCCAGAATAAAAAAGTGTTTAGATAGGCCTCCAACAATGAAAATCTAAAAACTCTATGGCTGGTTACTGTAGCGCGACACTATTCACGCCACTATTCATGTCACCAACAATTTCAAATCTGCAAATGATTAACCTTTGGAACTCTTGTGAAACTTAATGTCTTCTCCAATTTAAGCACAGATTGGACTCTTGGATGAAGCCCACAATGAAGCAATAATTCAGCTGATATTTCACAACCTCAAAATTGCATAACCAATGAGATTTTTCGTTCTCAATGGTTCAATGGCAGAAACCCTTGCTGCCTCCTTCACCAAACAATCACATCAAAGCAAATATCAATTCCTGGATGCTTGGAAGCTTGCCTTCCCCCTTCCTTTATAATTTTTCAATCCCACTTCAAGAAGCTTCTAGAAAAATAATATTATTTTATTTTAGTGACTTTATGTAATAATATTTATTTAAGTCACTTTATTAAATTAATTAAATATAAGGTCACTTTATAATATTTATATATTTAATAACCTTACAAATAATTAATTTAATTATTATCTCCCTTATTTTTCCCATCCAATTGAATCTAGGAAACCAACCATCGACCAGGTGACTGCCTCAAGAAGACCCCCTAACCATGTACATTAGCCTATGAGGGTCAGGAATAGGCTAAACCATTCGCAAACAACATCAGCTAAAACGGGGACATTACACTGATCGGCCATCATTGGAATGCACTATTAATCTTGGAACATATTAAGCCTAGATATCATGTCTAGGGGGCTCCTTTTACTCTAAACTCACCTGCGAGTTGCATCTAACCTCATACAAGGATCACCCCCATTAATATGGAAGCTTTAGCATTGGTTGTATGTCTAGAGGGGCTTGGCTTGGACATAGCAATCACTCTGTCTTTACACTAGACAATGATCTATTGGACTTGAAATGTTAAATATTTTACTTGTGATAGATATTGTATTTTTGAAGTGATTATGGCTTTAGAATCAAGAGTGGAATATTACTAGAACCCACTTTTTAATTGCCATGAAGCTTTGTATGCAATAATGCAAACTGCTTTATATGCTTAATTCTGCATCTATATCCATAAACTGATGTTTTTTTCTCACTTTCCCTTCCACTAGTGCCACAAATTTTTTACTCTTCATCTTCTCCTTTTTCTCTGCTGTAAGTTTGTTGGGCATTGTCCTTAATGCAAGTGAAATCATATTTCCCAACTATGGGGTGCAAATCCATGCACCTTTTGAAAGCTCCTTTAATACACACGCGCGCGCACACACACACACACACTATAAACTACATGTACATACATACATACATACTTACATATATATACATGTATGTGTATGCATGTATGTGTATATATATGTATATACATATTTACTATAAACTATATGTACATATATACATACATACATACACATACATGTATGTATGTATGTACATATAGTTTATATACACATACAGTTTATATGCATGTATTTACATATAATTTATATGCACACACATACACAATATATATATGCACATATACATATTTATATGTATGTACATAGTTTATATACACATATACATATATGTATATATGTACATATACATACATATATGCACACACACACACACATATATATACATACATTCATATGAATATTCATATGCACACGTTCATATGAATATTCATATGTACATAAATACATATATATATATATGTATATGTTTATAAATATGTATGTATATGTACATATATACATATTATGTATGTGTATATATCTATATACACCATAGTTCCACGGAGTTTCGGGGACGGGGACGGGGGGACGGCAGGGGACGCATTTCGGGGGCGGGGGGTCTAATTTTGAGGACGACAGGGGGACGGCGGCGGGGGGGAGGCGGGGGAGCGGTGAGCTGAAATACATATAGTACTTGAAAAATTAGTTATAAAAAGATGTATAACTGTAGAAGTCTATAAGATGTATAAATTAGTTATAAATTAGACATGTATGCAAAATGTGGAAGCATAGACAAGGCACGTGAACTGTTTGACAGAATGCCTCAAAGAAATGTGGTCTCATGGATTGCAATGATTGCAGGATATGCACAAAATGGATTTGTTGAAAAGGCTTTAGAAATTTTAAAGAAAATGCAATTGGCTGATGTAAAGCCAAATTCCACAACCTTTGCCAACCCAGCATCCTCCCTGCCTGTGTCAAAATGGGAGCTTTGGAATAGGGTATGGACATCCATCAAAACATAAAGGATAGAGGACTTTTGTTAGATGTTGTAGTTGCAACTGCCCTGTTAGACATGTATGCAAAATGTGGAAGCATAGACAAGGCACGTGAACTGTATGACAGAATGCCTCAAAGAAATGCAGCGGCAAAACTGGGGGACGGCGGGGACGTTTCCCTGAAGTCTCCCCGTCTCGGAAACGGGGAGACGTGGGGGACGACTGTATTTCAGGGGGGGACGCGTCCCCATGGAACTATGATATACACACATATACATGTGTATATATACACATATGTATATTTATGTATCTACACATATATATACGTAGGAATGGTACGGCTTGCAAACTGTAAATGGGGTGGCCAACATAGATTATAATCCTCCTTCACAAAAGATGGATATTATTTGCAAGCAAATGTTTATCAAAGGAGCTCCCCAAATCTAGAAATAAACTCACACAAACATTAAGCTGGAACACAACACATGAAATCTGGAAACACACCAAAATATATTTATTTTGAAAATCCACACCACATAAATCACTGAAAAACTAGAAATCTTTATACCAAACTAAAAATTGAAAGTACAATGTAAATATTAGCTCACTGGTGACTCCTTGGTGAAATCATTCTTGAATTTGGAGGGTTTTTGTCCTCAAATCCATTTTGCCAATAGGTTTTTCATCTTAGGGCAAAGAAACAAACACAAGACTCAATTTCAGGAACAAGGGTTTGATAGATGAAAACGGTAGAGAGTTTCTAATGAGCCTTTACTCCCTTTTTATAATAAGCTCTTGAGGGAATTAGAATAAGATTATTTGCCTTTTACTCTCCAAAACCTAATTTAAACTTACTTTTGTAACTCTATTCCAAAATAATAAAATATTACTAAAAGTTACATAAGGTTTTATTATGTCCCATTTAGGCAACCTGAAAAATAATAATAAAGTTGTCTTTTACAATGTTTGTAATAATATTAAAACGAACTGAAATTATAACTTTATTAAAATAATTTCCCTAACCCAACCCATTAACCTATGGGAAATCAAATAATAGGCTAAGGGACAATGTCAAATGCTTAGGGCTAAAAAGGGGACATGACAATAGATATATATGTTCTTTGTTGTCTCTGTGTCTTTTCTAGCCACCTTCAGAGGTGTGGCCATTGATTGGTACACAAAGATTGAAGAAACCTCTCGAATACATGGGAGAAATTACAAAAATACAAGGTAAACACGAAAATGTAAGAGCTTATAATCGTAGGCTCAAAGAACTACTTGTAAAACTAGAAAAGGAACTTGCTGACTGTCTAAAGAAAAAATGGTTTATTGAAGGTCTTATTCCTTCATTAAGAAAAAAAATGAAAGTGGTACCACCCTCATCCTACACAAAAGCGTATAATAGGGCAATGGATATAGAAAGCGAAGATAAAATGTCATCTTGAGCCAAAAGAAAAGTGGATGAAGATGATAGTTGAGATAGTGAATTAGGAAAAATACAAGCGCTAAGGAGGGTTATGCTCCAAATGATGTAGGAATTGAGGGTGGAGAAAGAAACCAACAAAGTAACCAAAGAACTATGATGTATTGAGTGCAAAAGTGAAGCTCATACCAAAGCTAATTGTCCTAGAAAAATGTTTTGTGATATCTGTTAGGTTAAGGGTCATTTAATAAAAGAGTGCCCATACAATTTGAAGAGTAGTAGCACACAAGTGCTCTTCACACAAGGAGAGTAGTCCACTTCACCAAGCACTCCACTGAAGCCACAAAATAACATGAACACATCTCTAGGCGGCTATTGAAATCAAAGAGGGGGAGGTTGGAGTCAAATATAGTACGACCACAAAGGATGTCTTATCATACAATGTATTGTTGACAATGTAATGAATGGGGACATTTCACAAGAGACTACGAAAACAACTAGAACAAAATGAGATTATTGTCAAATGGTGTGGCCCTGTAGACCATGAAGACTTCGAATGTCCGAAGCAAGAGGCTAGCATCAACATGATTGATGTAGGGATATTGGCAGTTACTCGAGCCCAAGTGAAGGTTGTGTACCGGGACCCATCTATAGAAAAATAAAGACTTTGTGAAGCAAGAGCCGAAGTGGAGCATGCTATGGATAATGAACGCCGCCACTCAAATGCAAATGCAAGTACGGTCACAAATCAATTGAAATATGAGAAAATTATTGAAAGGCAAGTATTTCAAACTACTGTACCAATTAAAGTAGTGGATTTATTACAAATTATTCCTGAACTCCAAAATGCTATGACTAATATTGTATTTGGGAAGAATGAGACCGTGCATGCTACGATCCATTTAGAATTTGGAGAGAATGAAGACCCAATAACCTCCACTCTCGGGAGACCAAGTGATTGATCCCATGTTATTGACAGTTAACATGGCAAAGAAACCAACGATGGTGCACATGGAGATCCTTGGAAGGAATCCCACTAATACAATTGTTGATGGTGGGTGTGGTGTGAATGTACATTCAGAAGACACTTTGAAAAGTCTAGGCAAGCCGACCATTAGGCCCACAACTTTTCAACTGATGGGTGCAAACCAACAAGGAATCAAGGTATTGGGAGTTTTAATGTGCCAAAAGGTACTCATTGGAAGTCAAACCTTTTTATTAAATTTTGTGGTCATCTCATTATCGGTCGGGGTTGGCTAGTAGTAGCCAAAGACGACCACAACTGGAAAAAGAACTCTCCATTGAAAACAAGGGTCAGAAATATATAATTGATTTGAAGAACCAAGGAGTAAGTGAGGAAGCAACTTCCTCAAATTTGTCAAATTCAAACTTTGACGAAGAATGGATAGAGAAGCATGATCAAGGTCCGATGGAGCCAAATGCCAAAGGAATTTTAGAATTGCAATTGTGTTTGGAAGATGAAACAAATTCTCTTCATGGCTTGTTTCACTAGCAGATGGAGGACTATGAAGTATTTTTGTTGAATTATAATTTTATTGAAGCCAAAGAGATCAATGAAGAGGAGCACATGAAGAACAATTTTTGAAAAGTTGGATAGTTCATGTGCATTCGACGAAGTACAAGGTGCACAAAAGTTGGTCGTTTTGGTTCCAACAAAGGCACTTGACTTCACTAAAGATTCCAAATTAATGAAGGTATGCCTCAAAATAATAATATTAAAAAATTTATTTGATTTGGAGCCTACAGGTACTTGTCCTAATGAATGTTAGAAAGGACCCTATTCATGTTGTATATTTTGGCATGACGTTGAGGTTAGATTAGAGCAGATTACATAGGGAAATTTCGGAAAAGGGAAAAATATTGTATAGTGTGGGACAACAAAATATCGGAGAAGAAAATAATAGGTGGGCCCTTGTAATGTCCCCCATTTCCGACGTGATCACCAAACGGAGGATGGAGTTAGCCTATCTTCATTCCCGCGGGCTAATTCGACAAACAAGGGAATATTCTGGTTGGGCTAAGGATTGGAAAAGATAACTTTGTTCAAAGGCTTGGAAAATAGAAAGTTGTTCTATAGGGCTCAGTCAGTGTTGGACACAATGAAGGAATGAATTAATGTGATTTCCGCATTAAATATCAAAGGGAAAATAAATGAGGTATTACTGCTTGCTAAGCGGCCAAAGAGAAGGGATATTAAATTAAATAATATTAATTTTGATATTATTAATCCTTGGGTTTGGCGTCACACTTGGAGGATTGGAATATTAAAAAAAAAAATATTAAAATAGGCCTTGCCTAGGGAGCGCTCACATTGGAGAATGGGCCACAACAATAAAATAATTGAAATTGAGGGTTGGCGCTCATCTTGGGGTTTGAAAAGTAATAAAATATTGATTCCTTGAAATGTGGCGCTCATCATTGGAAGAAGGGATTCAAATAAAATAATAAAATATGACATTGGATCTTGTGCATCACCTTGGAGGAGTAAATATTTCAAATTTGAAGGAGGGAAATGAAAATTCAAATCTTTAATTTGAATTGGTATAAAAGAAGGCTCGAAGGCTCATTTTCAGCATCATGATTCTTTTGCATACTTTGGCATTTCTGCTTGGCATTTCATTTCTACGGTGGAATTGGACGAAAACCCAATTTGCATCTTTGAGGCGGATTCATACGGAGTTTGCAATTCGTGCTTCATCAAGGATTTTGTTTGAATTTCATAGATTGATCAATTGAATTTTGGTTGGAGACCATTGTTGAAGAATTTGTTGCAAAGACATTGAAGATCTATTCATCCCTGTGCGCCAATTGAATATCTTGAAGATTTCATTGTTATCTTGCTGACGACCTTGCATCGATTGAAAGCTGGTTCATATATCCTCAAGCGCCGAATTTAAAGGAAGAACATACCAAGGTTCAAGGCAGCGATCAGTAATAGAGGCTTCTGTAGCAGTGATTATATCACAGAGAGCCAGCGAACCCTTTCCAAGAGGCAGCGAACTGTCATTGAGGGAGGCGAATGGATAACAAGGAGGTGGCAGATTGCAGTCAAAGGTCAGTGATCAGTTTGGAGAAGGATCGCAGCTCTTGCAAAGACAATAAACATCATCATTGGCAGCAACTTGCATACCCAGGGCAGCAAACCATTGTTGGGACTGTGTCAAACATTTCGTGATCTCTGCAAATTCTACAACAACAGTATAGATTTGGCTTTCATACTTGACATCATTTTGGTATGTAGACATTGTAATCCTCTCTGAATTGTAACAGCAGTAGATGCATGATATTTGGGCTGCCATAGAGCAACGATTTGCTAATGTAACTGAGAGAATTGAAAGTCTGATTTGTAAACAGTGAGGTCTGATTGCATTTTCCAGTCAATTGCTATCTTTGTAATTTGCAAACTCAAGTTGTAATTGAAGGCTGCCATCATCTTTGTTTCAATTGTATTTTTGTAATTCATATGATTTGGCATAGCTATATTGTATATGTGCAAATAGAAATCGTTTTCCAGTCCTAGGGTTCATTGGTAAAATTGCAAGGTTCAGAAAATTGCCTTCAAAACCTAGAACGGGACATTACAGCCCCACAGGAAGAAAATGAAAAAATAATTCTGAAAGTACAACCCTCTTTAATACCCTCTTTAAGTGGGTGGAAAAGCCAAAAATTAAAAAAATTAAATTATAAAGGTCCTTTATTTTCCATTGTATGGCCATCTAGAGAACAAATTAATACTAAGTATTTCCCTTTTACTACCATACTGTTGTGACCAAATCACACATCGCCCCATTAGGAATAGGGACCCCCCTTTTTTTTTGAGCTCTGAGCTTTCAGTGAGTTTTCAATGAGTTTTCAACGAGATTTTAATGATGATTTGACTCATTTTCCTCTGCCGATATGGTAACAATTTCCTTGCCTATGATCTTTGGTTCACAATTAAGGGTAGATGAACTTGCAATAATGAAGAATTGTGATCAAATCCTATCTAGATATTGAGTTTTGAAGTTAATCCTGAAGAATGTTTGATACCCTGAAAAGACCAAGCCTGGAGCCTGAAATTCTGAAAATCCTAAAAAAATGGCTAAGTCTGAAATCTGGTGAATCCTCCAAATTCTATATTTTGCATCTTAAATCCGGTGGATTCGGGACCTATCTCAAACATCCTGAAAGGTATATTGAAAAATATTTAAAGTATAAGAAATTCAATCTCTAAACTTATACTTAAATATATTTTTCAATATACCTTTACTCGCGCGATCCTGAAAAATGCTTGACGATTTCAGAGGATTCAAAACACTGATCTAGTGCGACAGGGTACTTAAGTGGCGCAAAATCTTGGCGCAAAATCATGAAGGAGAAGGCACTTGAGCCATAGGATTTGAAAACTCGATCTAATGCGCCCATCTACACCTTGATCCAATGCGAAGAAGTCAGAGGATTTCAATCTTCTATCTATTGCGCCCAAACCAAAAGATCATTTTGAAGGAAAAGATGAGGATTTCAATGCCTTAGTCCAGTGCGAAAATGTCAGAGGATTTCAATCTTCTATCTATTGCGCCAATTCTTGGGGAATTTTCACCCTTCAACTAATGCGAAATGACAAATTCAAACATGCAAACCACTTCACCAAATGAGAAGTCAGAGGATTCTAGAAGCCTATCTAATGCGCTAGAGGTTAGAAGATTCCAATCCATGAAGTAATGCGCCAATCCTAGGTTAAGCATCCAAGGCCAAGTTTAGAAGATCTTCAGTGTTTGATCTAATGCGACTTCTTGAGGGAGAACTCTATAGGATTTCAAAAGTTGATCTAATGCGCTCAAGTGATTTCTAAGTTGAAGTTCCAAGGACCCTCATCTATAGCGCCATCCACAGGATTTGAAAGCTTGAACCAATGCGCCCTACTAGAAGGAAGGTAAGATTCAAAGTTAAATCGTCAAAGTTTGGGTTTTAAAGGATTTGCAAGTCTTATCCTATGCGCCAAATGTCTTGAGGATTTCAATCCTCTATCTAATGCGCTATTCCTTTAAGGAATCTAAAACATCATCCAATGCGAATTGCCAAGAGGAATTTCAATTCTTGATCTAATGCGGCTAGAAGGATTATGAAGAAAGATCATGATATTTTAAAGGGGAGAAGATCATCAAGGCTCCATCCAATGCGAAATTCAATAAGAAGTCAAAATGCGAATCCAAAGGATATGAAGAAGACAACACTAAGCTGATCTAATGCGAAATATAAGACGAGGATTTAAAGCCTTGATCCCATGCGCTTGAAGGAGAGAGAAAACGCCAACCTACAAGAAGATCGCCAAGACCTTATCTAGTGCGCCATCAAGGGAGTTAGAAACATTTAATAATTTTTGCCTTGGGAAACGTGAAAATTGCATTTATTTAATAAAGATCAAATCCAAATTAAATGTTTGTGCACAATAATAAAGGAGGTCGGTCTAGAGAAAAGGAAAAGTTTTTAAAGCAAATTATGTATATATACCTCATTTCCTTTTCATTTTTATTATTTTCAAGAGCAGATTTGTTCTCCAAAGGCAGATTTTTCTTCAAGGAGCAGCAACAAGAAGTTGTTTTACAAGTATAAATTTGATTTTATCAAATTTAAGCAAGTAGTGGATCAAATTGCAAGGTATCCAATTCAAAACAGCTCATCAAGTAAGTCTGATCTGAATATTTCTGATCTGATTTTCTTATTTTTCCTTCATTAAATGCATTAAAATTGTTCAAATATTGGTAAAATTCAAGAAGGATAAGTCGATTTTCATAGATTCCTTGAATCTAGATAGCAATATTTCATAATTATAAAGGAAAATTTCATAATTTAATCCACTAAGGTGGCTGAAGTGAAGATTGTGTTTGCAATTACTTATTCGCGTCAAGTTTGCAGGAATGTCAATGATGCTAAAGAGTCATCAAAGAAGAAGAAGCTGGAACCACCTTCATGCTAGGAGTAAAGTCAACCAATTGTCATGTGGAGAAGTCATCAAGTAGCTACTTCATCTCTAAGGAAGGTGTTATCATCAAGCAAGAGCATTCATCCATCAAACTTCAAGACTCTTCAAGTTTCCAAGTCCAAGAGAGTCTCCTACTCTTCATGAAGGAATCAAGTGTCATCATCTACTCTCTAGCCTACATGAAGATACATCGAAGAAGATTCACATCAATCTATCTACAAGAAGAAGAATCATAAAGTTAGTCAAGTGAGGCGACAACTATCATACATCCAGTCAACAAGAAGAATGAACAAGGCAAGATCCACAGGATGTATTCCCAAACATACAAGTTAAAGCAATCACATTGAATACATCACACAAAGATGATACAAATTTCAAAGTATGCTGAGTTGGCATCCATGTGGCGAGTACACATCATTCAATTTTGATTAGCCGCATTATTTAATGCATTAAGTGTATCATTTAATAAAAGAAGTCAAAGGGATTCCTATGTGGAGGAATATTTTAAATGCTTTCGCCTTACCTTATCACATTGGAAAACGTGCCTTCATTGCCTCTCTCTTTTTTGCTAAAAATAGCAAGTTGTTGTAACTACCTCTGAGGTGGCACGATCTAAGCCCTTGGCTATCGAATTGATCTAAGCCATTCATTGTATACTGGAGCACTATATAAAGGCCTTGTTGCCTCATTTGTAATTGATTAGAGATATAGATCATAAGTAGATCATTCGTAATAGTAGAGAGTAGATTTTAAGAGTAGAATAGGAGAGACTCTCAAAATTCTCTGAGAGAACTTGAAATTGTTGTAAATATTTTCCAAGATTAATGCGAAGACATTGGAGCTACTTGTTTGGTGTTAAGTATTATCTTGTGGAGTAACATGGTTTCCTGAATCTTGATGGAATTAAGAGATGTTTCAAATAGCTTAGAAATAGATTAGAAGTGCATTGATGTAATGAATATGCGTAAAGATATTTGATGAATCCTTCTGGTTCATACTTTTCGTGTATTGTCGAAGGCAATCCACTTTGCAAAGTTAGACTGAACCTTCATTTTCTTTAGTTCGGTTGTGAATGCTTGTTCAAATTGCGCCAGTTGTGGGTGTTTGGATGGAGATTTACAACATGAAAATCCTTGAGTTTCCTTAGAAGATTGCACCGGCTTCGTGTAGTTGTTGGTTCTCATGGCGAAGCGAAGTCTGGTTTCATGAGGAGTTTGTCTATCTTTACATGTTTCATTATCTCATTGTCCTTAGATTAGCCTTCTAAACCCTTAACCCTTTTTCATTTTCTTTATCATAGAAACCTTGTATATACATCATCCACATCAAAGGAGGAATAAGTCGAATGAAACGAGAAGAGTCTATGTAAGTCCCTTTGTGTTTAACAGCAAAATCATACTTAAATCGCTGAGCTGTCTCTTACCGAAAACATCAGAAGGAACCTTGGAGTCATCTCGTTTGATCACTTAGTTCAGCATCCGAGAGGCTTTGCTCAAGAGAGAGTCAGATACTCAGTATTTCACTCTATTGTTGACTTGTCAAAAAACAACCATCAACACATACAACCTGTGAAATCAAACTTTAAAAGGCAAAAAAAAATATAATTTATAAAGATCCAACTTTCATCATATGAGCACCCTATTTCCCCACCTACAGACTTCAACGGATGAGTTTCTTAAAAAATTTCCTTCCATCGTATGGCTCAATCCTCACATGTTGACCGTAGAGTAGAAAAACAACAATCAAATTAATGTTTTAAACACTATCTCAACCTCCATATGACCACCTACAGCTTCTTTTGACATCGTATGGTTTCTATTTGAAGTTGTTGTACATCTTCAAAATAGAGCCATGCCACTTGTTGGCATCTCCAAAATAGAGCCATACGACTTGTTGGCTACTTTGCTTCTTCCTTTACCGTACAATCTGCCCAACATATTTTCAACCCTTCAGTTTCTACCATACAAGATATTCAAGATGCAAATGATTCTATCATATGGCCTCTAGCTATTTCTTCTCTTGTTGTACGACTTGATGCTCCTCTTCTCCTTGATGTGGTATGGCCTATTCTAAGAAATTGTACGGTAAGGTCTGCCCAGGAGAAACTTCAATCCTTAAATTTTAATGTACATTCTGTGTATCCTGCTGAAATAGTAGGGAGTTCTTATGTTGCAACTCTACAACATTTTACAATTGGTTCTTCCTCAAACTCTAAATTTGGCAAAAATAGGGAATCATTCCTATAGGTTGGTAAATTGAATGAAAGTACATTCATGTCATATGGGGATAGAGAACACAATTTTCTCGATGAGGATAATATTGAAGTGCTTGCAGTATTGTATGGGTTTAGTGATCGATTGGGTGGCATTTTTAGACTCCAGTATATAGTCAGATTGGGTTCCTTGTTTGTTTGGTCCTTAGCCACAGTTCATTAAATTATATGGCCATTGGCAAATGCATTCTCCGTACATTGGCTTGTGTTTTGGATACGTTGGTCCTACTTATGCTCCGCGTGTACTTCTAAGTTTCCTCCATCAGTTTTTCTTTCTACTTCCAGCTGAAACAAGCACTGCAGATCTTTGTTCATCTTTTGTCGTGGAATGTTCACTGGTTATGAAAAGATCAGGTTATGATGAGGCACTTTTGGCTGCTAGTGGGAGGTGGCAGCATAAAGGTTCTTCTTCGTCTACAATGTTGTTACAATTTTGGAAAACCTTATTAGATGTTACTTGATGATTACTTGCTTTCTTTGTTGTTTGGAAGACTTTTCTTTGGGAGGGGGGATGATGTAGTCAACATACAATGCCTTTATGATGTTTTTTTTAATATGGTTGTATCCAACTATGTATTAATTGTTTGTTGGCTTTCAGGTAGTTATAAGAGTTAGTTGGTAGACGGTTGTGTTCTGCTTGGCAACTAATAAGTGATTTAAATAGCCTTTGCGTAGTTAGGGAAAGCAGTTTGATCCTTGGCTGACCATCTCTGGTCTACTTCTGTAATAACTTCATGTGTGAATAAAGATATATTTTTACTACTCTATCTGGTACGCACTGTATTTTTGTTCATTATTTCAAGTATTAGTTTTATCACATAGAAATGTAAACATTGTTATGGTATTTTATGTTGTTATTTGTTGGCATAACATTACTAGTGCCATTGCCTTTACGAAGTTGGGTCAAGTAAAGTACTCTTGACAATTTTCATTGATTTTGAATCAAGATGGAAATTTAATTAAGAGTGAATGGGCTAGCTAGCCCAAGAACCTATAAAAACCAGCTAAGAAAGAGAAGACCAACTATCTCTGGATTTCACAATTTTGTGGGACCTATTCATAAGAGAGAACAAATGAGAAAAGTCTTGACAGATCCACGTGTCTCAAGACCTTGTCAGGGACATCTTGGCCTATAGTGAGCATGCGGCCTGGTTGATGTGCCACCTACTGAGATTGTTGGCTATACATAATACCATCCTCCAAGACCTTCGTACCAATTAAGAATGAGACATGGAATGACAAAGAATCTTGTAAGGGGACGAGGAGAGGGAGAAGTGTCATATTGAAGAAGATCGACCATCTGAAAATAGACGTAGATAGAGTTAATGCTCTTGAGAATGAGTAAAGGTAGTAGAAGACAAATACTATTGAGGGAGACAAGCAATATGTAAGATTCACTTGGTGGGTGGAACAAAGAGTGAACCAGGCTATGAGAGGCGGCCAATAACTTGCCACCAAAAAGACCAAGCACAACTTTGAAGATGAAGCTGAAATTGGAGAAGAAGACTCTTGAGCAAGTTGACAAGTCCACTGTTTGCTAACAAGTGCGTTGTAATCGCTGTATAGTTGCCCCTTTTAAATGAAGGGGTTGTAGGCCTTGCTGATTGGTTTTGGTTAGAAGGTAAGGTAAAGTTGATATAAGAATTGATTTGGAGTTTTCTCTCTCATGTAGAGGAAATTCCTTGTCTCAAAATGGAACTTGATGACTTCCTAATGAGAGGGGAAAGAGATTTTTTTTGAGAATATATGGTGTATTAAGAAACTGCCTATTAGTGATGTAGAGCATCCTAGAACCCTAGGGCAACCGAGAGGACAAAGTGAAGCAAGGAACAAGGTAGGGTCTGAAGATGGGTGAACTATTGTGCATATTGCTTAGACTAAGGGAGGAGTTGGAGTTCAAGGCATACCTGAGAGTTCTAAGAGAGCATTGGAATGTGCGAGAAAGACATTCTAGAGGACAGATCATGAAAGAAGAGTCCTCTCTAGAGATCAAAACACCCATGGTTATTTTGATGAGCCCTAATTTAGAAAGGCAAAAAGCTCATGAAGTTTATTGGTAATGGGTTTGAGGATTATGTTCTACATTGTCGTACATGCCTCATGACATGTACTACTAATGAGTAGATTGATGAGGCACATTGGTTGAGGTCATTTTTGGCCACACTAAGAGGAGTGGCAATTGATTGGTCAATGGACACACCATCTGAGGAGAACACATGGGAGAAACTTCGGGAGGCATTTGAAAAAGAATTTAGATTGCGCAAGGATGATGACGAGATCGTAGCGGAAATATGCAACATCTAACAAGGTAAACATGAGACTATACATGCATATAATAGAAAATAAATTGTTGGCGAAATTGGAGAGGAACTAGTTGAGGTCAAAAAATGGGAGTTCATAGAGGGATCGATACCCTTTTTGTGAAAGAGGTTGAAGGTGGTCCCAACTTTACCATTTGAAGATACCTTTAATTGAGCAATGGACATAATGAGTGAGAACATAATGTTTGCATGGTCTTGAATGCAGAGTAATGACTCCAATCCAAGTGATGAAGATTAACCTATGTTTATAGAGGCCCTCAAAAAGGACATGTTGAGAATGATGAGGGAGTTGAAGGAAGACATGAAGAAAGCCAATAAAGACTTGCGATGCACATATTGCAAACTTGAAGGTTGTACCAAAGCAAATTGTTCTAAGATGTTTTTCAAGGTTTTCTTTGTAAGATGAAAAACAAGAGTCCTTAGGCAATAGGGTGAAACATCCACACCACCTATGACACCTCGTAAGCCTCATAATAACCTAATCAACAAAGGAGCAACCTCTAGAAGATATCAAAAATCTAGAAGATATTAAAACTAGAAAACAATAACAAACATCAGACAACAACAAAGGCAGTGAAATACAATATGAACCTCAAGGTTGTCAAATTGTGCGAGGTTGTAATAATGGGAACACATTGCTCAAGATTGTCCTACTAACCAGAAGAATTGTCATGTTCCAGAATTTACCACCAATTTTTCCCTTGTTTTAAAGGTAAATAATTCCTCTTTCAACAAATAGTTTGTTCTTGTGTTGGATAAGTTAATCATTATCTCTAGCTAATGTTGATAGGGCTTAGTCGAATGACACTTTTCATCTTTAGCCAAGTTTGAGGTACATAGATTAACCATGCAAATTCTTTTCTTATCCCTATTAGCACAGAATCCAACTCATATCCTCTCATTACAGAGTGCAATTAACAATTCTTTCAACCACATTTGATCCCCATATAGGCCAACCATTTTACAATTTAAAGTTGTTATCAACACAATTTTGAGCTCGCAAATCCCAAGAAGCATTCTAATTGTCTTGGTTGATTATTCTCCTACATAGGAAAGCCATAGTACAATAGTCACGGAGGTAAGAATAATATCTTAATCTATCTTGGTTAATCTATCTTGATTATTCTCTAATAATGGGAACACATTGCTCAAGTTTGCCCGTGCATTGGGATTGAGCTTGGCTCTAGGGTTTTGAAGATCGATCTGCAGAGACGAAAACCTTTGCAGATTCGCCTTTCGTGTATGAAAGATTGCGTTAGGAAAGGGAGTTGGAGACTTCATTCTGGAGTTTCACTTGAGCTTTCATTTGACGGATTTTGATGAAGTTTTGGTGCTGAAATGAACATATTCTCTTCAGTTCTTCTATGCAGCTGAAAGTACTAGGATGATGGAGGGATTGCAGGCAGATATAAAGGGATTTGAGACTGATTTTGGGCTTCTTGTCTGGGCCGTACTTTTCCTCTAGCTGGCCGTACCACAGCAGTCAGACTGTACAAGTTTCTAGAGGCAATTTTAATGTGTTTTGGCATTGTTATAAGTTCCTTTTGAGGCGTTGGAGGACAGAGATGAACTGCAGATCAAAACAGAGGGTTTTTTAGAGGAGTTTGGCATTGCTTCATTGCTGTTATAACCTTCAGCAGGGCCGTACCATTGGAGGACAGTAGTGGGTCTTTGGAGTCGGTTTATACTTGGTTTTGGTGGTATCTATTTCCCCCATTCTGGGCGTTCAGCCTTGTATTTGCTGCTGCATCTTCACTTCAAGCAGAAAACTATACTTGTATGCATTCCTAGTTGATTTCCATGCCTGTGTAAGCTGATGCATTTCCGGCAATAAAACGAAGTTGAAGATTCTCATATGGGTATGTCGCAGTAATTAGTTTTAGTATATTTTACAATCTGGGTTGTCATTTGATTGTGCAAATTCATTTTATATTTTCTGGGTTTTCCATATATGTTGCATTTTCTATGCCAATGTTGCAAAAACCATACATGCAAAAACATGCATTGAAAACTTAACTCAAAAACATCAAAAACACAAAAAACACATTTAGAGCAGACATATACAGAGGGGTGTATGTTATAGTGGTATCAGAGCAGAAAATCTTGCCATCCTGTGAGGTTAAATATGACATGCAGATGATAAAAATGAGACATGTGGCCTACAGATAGATATGATTTAAGACCAAGACTAGGAACACAGAATTCACAGAGGATATAAGAAAGAGAGGTACCACAGATAGAAGAACCAGAGCATCTAGTACCCATAATAGATCCATTTGAGTCAGAGATAGAGGTTGCCGCTACCGAGGAAGATTCCCAAGTTTCGTGAACAGACCCTTTTTCAGGTGAATTACCACCAGTGATAGAATCTAGAAGAGAAATGGGTGACATTGAAGTTGCGGAACCTAGCGTGCACAAGATCCTGAATGTACTCACCAGGAGCTCGTTGGCTTTAGAAAGAGAATCGAGGGAGTCTCGACAGGAGTTGAGAGAGTCATAGGCAGAGATAACACATACCCTCGAACAGTTGCGAGATGGAAGGAATAACAGGGATAATCACCGTGATAGGAACAGGTACAATGGAGGTGACAGGAACAGAAACAATGACGGTGATAGAAACAGAAACAATGACGAAGATAGAAACAAGAATAATGTGGGTGATAGACACAATGGGGAACCAGGGAAACAAGAATAATGGGGACAAGAACTAGGATGATAGACACAGGTTCAAAGATGATGAGGACGAGGCCTTGGTTACTCATAGGAGGGCTTCACAGTTTAGAACAGGTGACAGACTTGGCATTCCGACCTTTGCTCCCAGGAACCAAGTTCCTGAACAGGATCTTGTTGTGACCAAATCACACATCGCCCCATTACAAATGGGGACCCTCTCTTTTTTGCCTTGAGATGCATTGAGTCTTTCAGAGTTCTGCTTTGGCCTTGTTTTGAGTTATGAAGAGGATTACATGAGGCATCCCTTTTGCCTTTCATTGGCATTTGATCTCCAATTTCATGGCTTCATCTGTTTGAGGAGGTGTGACTTAGGTTTTTTTGACCTTTTCTTAAAGAAGATTCAAAATCTTGATCTGATGCGCCAAGATAGAGAAAGTGGAGTTCAAGCATCAAAGTGCGAGTTTCATGAGGTTTTTTAAGAGGACTCAAAACAAGGATCCCATGCGCTTGAAGCAATGCGCCATCTTGGAGTGGAGTTGAGTTTGGGGTTTTCAAAGGTTTTCAGATTGAGCATCCTTATCCAGTGCGCCTAGGAGGAAAGTTCATCTAAATTGTTCAAATGTATCATTCCAATGAAGAATAAAGTGGTCAATCAAGACGCCCATTGGGTATAAGGAGAACTTCAAGTTTCAAAATGTGGTTTCAACAAGCATCCAAGGTCTTCATCTGCTGCGCCACCTTAATAACTTGTCAATGCAGATCTAAAACCTTCATGTAATGCGCCAAGACCAAGAAGTATTCAAAACTCCTAACTGTTGTGCCTTGACAAGAAAGCAAGATGATGATGAGTTTCAAGAGGCATTCCAACCCAAGTGCTTGAAGAGGAAATGTAGGTTGCAAGTGTTTAACATGTTTCAAGAAGGTTCAAGATGATGATCTATGGTGCCACCGTGGTGTAGATCAAGAGGATTTGAAAAATCTCATCCAATGTGCCACATGCATAAGGGTTAAGTGTAGGTTTCGGTGAGGTTTAAGAAGAGCACAATTTGATGATTTCTTGTGCCCCAACTGTTGCGCCAATGTTGACAAGCTGTGAAGTCCTTTAAGAGAAGCTCAAACTCTTAACCAACGCGCCCAAGGTCAAAATGCATCTTTCAAGTGGAGATCAAGATCACAATCAAGAACCATTGTGACCAACTTAGGGAAGTGTGGAAGTGCAACTTTTAAGACAAGGATTCAAAATATCTGACCAATGCGCCACCCTATGGAAAGAAGTTAGACTCAAATTTTGAAAGGGCTTTAAGAAGAGACCAAAATGAAGATCCTATGCGCTTAAAGCAATGCGCCACTTTGGAGTGAAAGTGAATTTAAGTCTTTCAAAACATTTAAGCAAGGATTAAAAACCTCAACTAGTGCGCCCTATTTGCTGTGCCCAGCCTTGTCATTTTCAAGATATTAAAACCCCTATCTGCTGCGCCAAAGGAGAAGGAAGATTTGGTCTTAAAGTTTGAATCAAGAAGCAACCAAAACATGGAACCAATGCGCCTAATCTAATGCGCCATTGTGGAGAGCTAGATAGAATGGATTTCGAGGAGATGATAGAAGGAAGATCAAGATGATGATCTCATGCGCTTGATGCAATGCGACAAGACTAAGGGGAGAGCGAAATTGCCACATCTAATGCACCTTATGGGAATGTGTCTCCATTTAAAACTTTTAAATCTCTAAAAGTGTCGAGCCAATCTGTTATTCAAATGCTTCTTTATTCGGAAGGCATCTCAACAACAATTCAAGAATACAAACATGCTATCCAATGCGCCTAGATTGGATTGATTTACTCGCAATTTCAAAGAGTCATTTGAAGAAACCCAAACTTTCAACCAATGCGCCCAGCCTTGTGCGCCACCATAAACAAAAGGGAGATTAGAACTTGTATCCAATGCGCCAATTTTGAGGAGGGAAAATGAAAGTCTCAAACATCATTTGAAGAGGATCCAAAGTTTTCAACCGATGCACCACTATTAATAGGAGATGAATTTCAGCTATCAAGTATGAGTTTGTCCAAAGCTTAAGATGGCGATCTCATGCGCCCCAACCAATGTGCCATGATGGTGGATTTTCTTAAAGTGAAAGAACTAGTTTTAAGGAGAGATCAAAATGCTCAACTAGTGCACCATATCCCTTGCGCCATGGTTGAATGGTGATGAAGTTCAAAGTCTATAAGTATGCAAGAAGTATTCAAGACATCCATCTAATGCGCCACATCTTTTGCGCCGCCTAAGGTAAAAATCAAGAAGAGATTAAAATGGCTATCTAATGCGCTCCAACAAGGAGAATCCAAAATACTTGTCCGATGCGCCCTTGTGGAAAATTCAAATTTTCTAAAGCCAAACCCAACTTGCATTGAAATTCGCGCCATACTTAGTGCAAAATGGATAAATTAAATGATTTTTGTTGCATTTAATTAGGTCGGCCCAGGCAGGTATTCCAATGTTTTCAACGCAAATTATATATATATCTGCCTTTGGATTTCATTTTCTCATTCACCAAGCAGCAGGTTTGCCTCAAGGAGCAGAAATAAAGTTAATTCTCAGCAAAAGACAAGTCTGATTTTGTCAAGACAAGTCTGATTTTGTCAAGTCAAGTCTGATTTTGATAAAGTGTTGAAGGTATTCATTTAGAATCAGTCCATTGGTAAGTCTGATTTATATTCTGATTTTCTTTCATTTTCAGCAAAATTATGAGTTTTAAGCAGAAAATTGTAGGTGTTGATGAATTTGTGCATAAGAGGATAGTCAATCATCATGATAAAAGACATAATTTTCTTGTGAAATTCCCTTCTAGATCTTCGAAAATCAGAATTTCAATGCATATAAAAGGTTATGATCATTCATATTTAAGGTTACTTATTTGTGTCTAGTTTGTAGGATCATGGCGATGACATCAAAGGAAAGGCAAGCGAGGATTCGCATGGATGCTAAAGGCAAAGTCCCGGAATCAAAGCTTGTTTCAAGATGGACGAATATTGGAGATACGAACATGGGCAACAGCAATCTAGAAGATATCAAGACCGTGATTCAAGAACCTATTGGGAGTAGTCTTGCTAGAGCTATCGCAAAAAGTGGAGTCATTGAAGCCGCTTGCTTTCCGCCGGTTCTACCTTGTTAGGAAATGATTATAGAATGTGTTAAGAAGTATGACAAAGATACTAGACAAATAGTGGCCAAGGATGGAACAGCGCTAGCCTACTTACAAAAGGAAGCAATTGAAGACACATTCAACATTCCAACCAAAGATAGGATGATCGGCATCTCCGTACACCAGGGTCAACAAGAGTATGATGCTGATTCAAAGAAGAGATTACAAGAGATGAAGAAGGAATGGATGGTGAATCCATCAATGAAGATCAATACTAACAATCCTCCACAGTTTCATAAATCAGATTTTCATCTGGAGATTGGATATTTGATCATGTTCCTCAACAGAGTAATAAGTATGCCACAATCAACAACCTTTCAGTCATGGATGTATTCTTTCATCAAGCTAATTCTCAAAGGAAAGATGATTGATTGGGTTGGGCTCATTAGTCAAAGCATGCATGAGCAACTCATTAACTTTTCAAGTACTAAGTCATTCCATATGAGTTCTTATATAGTATATCTTCTAGCAAGGAATGAAGTTTATCCGGGTTTGACTAAAAAAGGAGAAGTTGGAATTGGACCGGATAAGTACTTGTCACATCAATGTTACCCTCAGTTGCATCTCAAGAACATCAATCACTATATGAGATTCAATGATGCATTTGCAATGTTCATATTGAAGAGATTAAGAGGAGAGCTCCACAAAAGATTATCAAATGCAGCAAGGGAATTCATCGGAACATATGGACATTGGTATACACAGCATGAAAGATATACATACATAAGGATCCAAGGTTTCACATCTTATCCATACAGGTTACCAAGATATCCAACTAATAGGATGGTGATGTTAGAAGTTTCAAGACAACTCCTAGAACTCATCAAGTTGCAAAAGTTGAAGAAGAAAGGACAAAATCTTGAGTGTCCATCATTGGCAGCGGCTGAATATTCTGAAACGGAGCTTCAAGCATATCATTTACAAACCCATGGCACTAAAAGACTTAATTTTGATCCTTTCAAAGTTTGTTGGAAATATAACAGAGAATATAAGCATGTCATGCAGTTAGAAGATCACTGGGCAAATGCAAAAGATGAAGATGATCTTCGAACATTCAAGTGTACAAGACTTACATGGGATTTAGTAAGAGTAACCGAGGTATTCCGAATCCTAGATCAGTTTATAGAGGATGACACTATATTGATAGATGAATTAGAGAAGATAAAAGATTTGCCCTATACAGTTGATTGGTCAAAGAGGGATGTATCTGAAGAGGAACTAGTGGAGCCAGTCTTAGCTATGACACAAGCATGTACAAATCAATTGTTACAAGAAATGAATGAGGAAGGGCAGATTCTTACATATGATAAGATGGATGAAGAAGGATCAGGACAGCATAGTGCACATAGTGGACTCCAACATAGTGGAAGTGATAAAGGTGACAATCAAGCTAGAAAGAGGAAAATACCTAATCAAGATCAAGGAGAGTCAAGTCAAAGGCCTAAGAAGAAGAATAGTCAATGTACATCTAGTTTACAAGAAGGGACTTCAAATGCTAATATTCCAGTACAAGAAGTTGAAGTCGTAGAAGAGACTATGGTGGTTCCATCCGAAGAGATTCATTCAAGCCCGACTGTTGAAATAGAAGATGATGATGTTGCTGATCAAGAAATAGAAGGACAAGCGGAATCTGATGAAGATGCAGCATGTATACAATACAAGCAAGCACAACGACAACAGGTTCTTTCTTCATTTCCATCTTGGTTGAGGAAGAGAATTGAAGAGAATATAGTCATAGAAACCTATCAGCCTGGTCTGGTAGAAGAATTGCTTATGAGTGCACAGAAAAATAATCAAAAGAAGAAAGCAGTTGTCTTTTCAAAAATCACTCAAGATCCTTCTGGAAATAGAGAAGTACATGTAGCTGTTCCTAGAGTTGAGAAGAATCTGGAAGACATGGCACCTGAAGATTACAATGTGACTACTATTGATATGGGTCCAATCACAGGAGATAAGTAGAAGAGGAATTTCAAGAATCAGTTAACAACATAAAGATCATGCTAAGACAGGAAAGAGAAGCTAAGCAAAAGGTGGAGCAAGACTTCAATACACTAAGGCAATACATTCAACAAGTCATGCAGCCCATCCGACAGAAGGAAGTCACTCCGATACCTCCATCCATTCTTTCACAAGAAACAGTATCACAAGTTGAAGATATGAGAACTTCATCTCACCTAATGAAAGGTTGGATAGAGAAAATAGAGGAGAAAACATATACTTATCTTGAGGAAATTGTGCAAGTTTATGATAGAATCATTAGCCTTAAGAATAGAGTTCAATCTCTACTAAAGATATGTGTTGAGTTCAAACCTATCAAGGAACAATACATGCAACACCTCAAGAATTTGATGGAAGCTTCGATAGAGGATCTAGTTCGAGATAAGGTGATTGATCAAGATGCTTCGCACGACTTCACCACTTGGTATTTCTCTTTTCACAACAAGGGACAACTGGTTGAGAAGATTGAGGTGGATATGTCTAGGATAAGAAGTGTTCTTCTAAGGACACAAAATCATGTGCATACTTCATTGACCACAATATGCAATCCATATGGAGAAATCACTATTGAAAACATGAAGCAACAGGTCAAGGCATTCTACTTTCAGAAAGATGGGGTTGTTGAGGAACAACTGGATAACATATTCACACTTGCTTTCAATCTTGGAGCAAACAAGTCATGGATAGCTGACTGGGAGAAGACACTTGGCATCTATGAGTCAGATGTGAATTGCAGAAGGATCTATTAATGCCGCGACAAGTGTACCAATGGGAGATGTTGCTCAAGTTGTGTCCAGATTCATTGCACTTCATAGTACTACTACGTGAAAGGATATGATGTGGCATCCTTATCTTCTTGGGAAATGTGCCTTTGTTTCCTCTTTGTATGCTAAAATAGAAATTTGTTGTAACCGCCTGGTTAGGTGGCATCATCTGGTCCATTGGCTTTGCCAATCGATCCTAACCGCTCATGTATTCTTGAAGCCTATATAAACGCTCTTTTGTTCTCATTTGAGAAGGTTGAAGACTCTAAAAATTGTTGCAAGAGCTCTTTTGAAATAATATAAGACTCATTGTTTGGTGATTCTCTATATGTTTCCAAGTGTTGCATGGTTTCTGATTTCTTCAAGCGAATGTTAAATTAGATTAAGTTTTCGTTTATGTGTTATGTTAGTTGGTGGAAGATTTTATTATTGTTTCTTGGTGGAATCCATATGTTCAAACCATTTGTAATTTGTGGCTTGCAAGTTGCAGTGTATGGTTAGTCTGAACGAATTGAGCTTAACTTTGATCGTTTATGTTTGTTGAACTTTCATAAACATAAGTGATTTGAATATCTTATATCATCCTTAGAAGATTGCATCAACCTTGTGTAGTTGTTTCAACTTGGCGAAACAAAGTTGGTTGATTCCACATGATCAATAATCATCTCTTACATCTAGGATTAGAGTAGTTTCCTAAACCTTTACCTTTTGCACTTTTTTTTTATTCATCATCATTAGGAATTAGAATTGAAGAACCTCATTGCTATATCATACGCTAAAGGGTTGTAGTGCTTAGATATTCCAAGTGTTCGCCTCTAGTAAGTGAAACAAATTAAGTTGTTAGAACAATTGTGTAAGTCCCTTTGTGTTCATCAACAAAATCACATCAAGTCATTGAGTTAATCCATCGCGAATCATAAGAAAAGGAACCTTGGAGTTATCTCGACTGATCACTTTGTTTAGCATTTGAGAAGCTTTATTCAAGAGAGAGTTGGATGCTCAGTATTCTACTCTATTGTTGACTTGTCTAAAAACAATCATCAACAGATCCCACACAGGTTGAATTTCAAGAGGAGATTCTGAGGGATTGGAGAGCTTCTAGTGCAGAGTTCAGGGCAGAGATGACCTTTGCAGAGTACTCTGACATTAGGATAAATAATAGATCTCGCAGGGGAGGTAGACCTCAGAACCAGGAGTTGCAAAAGAAAGTGAGCAAAATGACACTTCCCTACTTTGATGGATCGGGTAAGACCACCGCTAGAGCTTGGGTCCAGAAATTGGACAGCTATTTGCAGATTAGTCCCATGCCTGAGGAGGACGCCATTACTTATGCAGCTTTGCACTTGGAGGGAGTAGCACATAAGTGGTGGAGCAACGGGAAGGTCACACTGGGTCACGATCAGATTACTTCATACGTGGTGTTTACAGCCAGACTGATCGACAGGTTTGATAAGAAGGACCCAGAGTTACAGTTTAAGGAGTTGGCACAGCTGAGGCAGAGTGGTTTAGTTGACTCCTACATTTCTGAGTTCCAGGACCTATCTATTATGGTCCCAGATATTTCCGAGCACAGATTGGTTATTCTTTTCATTGATGGATTGTCAGATCCACTTCGTGGTTGGGTTAAGGGCTTTGACCCTGCTTCACTCCAGGAGGCCATGAAGAAGGCCCGAGATATGGAGTCATCAGTGTGGAGGAGCAAATTTCAGTCTAAGGGATTTCCACACAGGAGGGATAAGGAAAAGGAGAAGAGACCCTTCCATAGAGATGTTGAGCAGCATAAAGACAAATCAAACAAGTTGACAGATGAATAGCTCAACGAATACAGGAGGAAGAAACTTTGCTTCCACTGCAAAGAACCGTGGGATCCCTCACATAGATGTCCACACAAGGCGAAGCCAAGTTGATTGAGTACTATTCAATTGAGGAAACTCAGTCAGAGGCATCCGATTTAGGTTCAAATCAGCCTACAGATCATGAGGATAGCGGAGATTAGAGGGCATCACAGCACAGTACTAGTAGCACTCTTGCCCAGCTTTCCAGTTTCCAAAAGGTTGGTTCTTTTAGAGTGCGTGGTGTACTGGGTGGACAACGCATCATCACCCTCATTGATACTGGAGCTACGCATAACTTTATTGACGAGGGGTTGGTAGCTCGCAGGGGATTGAAGACAGAGGAATTCGAAGGCTTCAAGGTGATGATAGCCGACGGATTCAAAATGCAGTGCAACAAGAAGATATCGGGATTGAAGATCATCATGGGTGAGTATGAGTTGATAGATGACTTCTATGTTGGCATCGGGGATACAGATGTACTTGGCATGCATTGGATGTGCCAGTTAGAGGAGTTCACCATGAATGTGAAGAAGATGGAAATGAGATTTGAATTCAATGGGAAGAAAATATGCTTTAGAGGTGTATCAGATGGTGGACCTCGAGTGGTGTCACTGAAGAGGATGGAGAGGTTACTGAGACATGATCAGGTTGAGTGGGCAACAGAGTGCCTCATTATGCCAAAGTCCCCACCACAGCAGAAGGGCAGCTATCATCCTGATATTCAGAAGCTCTTATCTAAGCACAACAAGGTGTTTGGAGATATACCGCCAGGATTGCCTCCTGATAGAGGCATAGAGCATGCTATTGAGCTAGAGAATGGGACCAAGCCCATCATGATCACTCCTTACCGTCATCCGAAGAGGCTCAAGGATGAAATTGAAAAAACAATTAAGGAGTTACTAGAGATGGGACACATCTGGCCCAGTAAGAGCCCATTTGCTTCTGCAGTTGTTCATGTCAAAAAGAAGGATGGGACCATTAGGATGTGTATCGACTACAAGACATTGAATAAGAAAACCATCAAAAACAAGTATCCTATTCCGAGGATTGATGAGTTGCATGGTGCTTGCTATTTTTCTAAGATAGATCTTAGATCGGGATACCATTAGATTCGCATGAGGGCAGAGGATGTAGAGAAGACTGCTTTTAGGTGTCATTACAACCACTTCGAGTTTTTGGTGATGCCGTTTGGGTTGACCAATGCACCTGCTACCTTCCAGAGTTGCATGAACTGGATTTTTAGACAACTTCGGAAGTTTGTATTGATCTTCTTTGATGATATATTGATTTTCAGCCGGACTTGGGAGGATCACTTGAGACATTTGGAGGAGGTGTTGAGTATTTTGGAGAGTGAGTCCCTCTATGCCAAAGAGTCCAAGTGTGACTTTGGCATGACAGAGTTGCTCTATCTGGGTCACATTATCAGTGCAGATGGTGTCAGGGTAGATCCAGATAAGATAAAGGCGATTGTTGATTGGCCCCCACCTACAAACCTCACACAGCTTAAAGGATTCTTTGGACTATGTGGCTTTTACAGGAGGTTTGTAAAAGGCTTCTCGTAGACAACAGCACCCTTGACAGATTTGACAAAGAAGGGAGCCTTTGTGTGGTTTGATTCAGCTTAGCAGTGCTTTGATCATTTCAAGCACTTAATGTCTACTTGCCCCATGCTTGCGATTCCCGATTTCACCAAACCATTCGAGTTGTAGTGTGATGCTTCTAGAGAGGGAATAGGGGCAGTGCTTATGTAGGAGAAACACCCGATAGCATTTGAAAGCAGGAAACTTCGGGGTGTTGAGAGGAGTTACTTGGTGTATGACCGAGAGATGTTGGCCATAATGCATGCATTTGCCAAGTTCAGGCCTTATCTAGTTGGAGGCAAATTCATAATCAAAACAGATCATAACATCATCAAATATTTTATGAACCAGAAGGATCTGAATGATAGGGAACAGAAGTGGGTGAGCAGGTTACAGGCATATGATTTTGACATCGAGTATGTCAAAGGCAAGAGGAACATAGTTGCAGATGCCTTATCACGTCAACCTCACTTATGCTTAGTTGGAGAGATCTCCACTGATTGGAGGCAAATGATTATAGCAGAGTATGCTAAGGACTCTTGGGCAATAGGAGTCATTGAAGGCACTAATAGTGATGAGAAGTATTCCGTGGCGAATGACTTGATTATGTACAAAGATAGAATATTCTTAGTGCCTAATTCACAATTTAAACACAAGGTGATAAAAACTTTCCATGATACTCCAATGGCTAGCCATCCTGGATTCTTCAAGACATATAAACAAATTCGGGAGATGGAAAGGACTAAAGGATGAAGTGCAGAAGTATGTTCGTGAGTGTCCCATTTGCCGGCAGAATAAGCATGAGCATACTTATCGAGCAGGTTTATTACAGCCATTGCCTATTCCCAATAAAAAATGGGAATGTATCTCCATGGACTTCATCACAGGGTTGCCTAAGGTGCAGGGGAAGAACTGTATATATGTGGTGGTCGATAGACTCACCAAATTTGCACATTTCTTTGCTATTTCAGCAACCTTTACAGCTGCTCAGGTGGCTGATTTGTTCTTCAGGGAGATATTTAGGTTGCACGGGGTACCCAAAAGCATAGTCAGTGACAGGGACAACAAGTTCCTTAGTAAATTTTGGCAGGAGTTATTCAGGCTTTGTGGCACTAATTTGACTCCTAGTACCAGTTACCACCCGCAGACAGATGGCCAAACAGAGGTGGTGAACAAATGGTTAGAGGGGTACCTATGCAATTATGTGTTTGGGCAGCATAAAGCTTGGATCAGATGGTTGTACCTAGGGTCATCACATGTCTATTTAGATGACTCCTTTCAGGGCATTGTATGGTTGTGACGCCCCATGCTTTACAGATCTCTTGCTTGGTGATAGTCGGGTGCCTAAGGCAAAGGATCTCTTACAGGACAATCAGGACATCTTAAGGGAACTCAAGGAGAATATACAGCAGGCATAGAATCAGCAGAGGTTGTATGCTGATCAACACTGAGTGGAGAGGAGTTTTGAGGTTGGAGACATGGTGTATTTGAGGCTCCAACCTTACAGGCAATCCACTCTCAAGAAGAGTGGAGCAGAGAAGTTGAAACCTAGGTTTTATGGTCCTTTTAGGATTATCAGAAGACTGGGTGAAGTGGCATACAAGCTTGAGTTACCATCAGACATCAGGGTGCACAATGTATTCCTTGTTTCCAGATTGAAAAAAGCTCTTGGCCACAACATAATTACTTCAGCTGAGCTTCCACCATTGGATGAAGAGGGGAAATTGATTTTAGTACCAGAGGCTATCATTGACACCCGAGAAAGACACTTGAGGAAACCGGTTATCAGAGAGTATTTGGTCAAGTGGAAGAATTTACCAGTGGAAGATGCCACCTGTGAGAGTGAGCAGATATTGCAGCACCCTGAGTTGAGGTTGCTTGAGGACAAGCAATCTTGGGAAGGGCGGACTGTAATGTCCCCCATTTAGCTCATTGCACCAGTGGACTAGGATTAGCCTATAATTCGACTTCCGTAGGCTAATGGAGGTGTTTAGGAAGTCATTCTAGGGACTTACTATTTATAGTAAGTCATGAGCCGAGTAGTTACTATTTTTAGCAGGGCAGTCGTGGATGGTCCTTGGCACATAACTCATGGTTTCGAGATGTCTAGAGCTCTAATAGATACAATATAAGTTAAATTAAAGATTTAACTTATGACTTTGTAAGATATGATATAACTTTAAGTTATGTTATTAAGTCACTTTATAAATCCAAGTTATAACTTAAAAGTGACATTCCTAGGGATGGGCGCCCCTCATGGAGAGATAAGGGGTTAAGTGATGAATTTAAAAATTAATTAAACTTCCTCTTCTTGGGTGTTGGGAGAGAGAGTAATAAAAGAGGAAAAGAAGGCTTATTTGCCTTACGCTATATTTGATAAAAAATGCTCTCATATTGAGTTTGCCCGTGCATTGGGATTGAGCTTGGCTCTAGGGTTTTGAAGATCGATCTGCAGAGACGAAAATCTTTGCAGATTCGCCTTTCTTCGTGTATGAAAGATTGCATCAGGAAAGGGAGTTGGAGACTTCATTCTGGAGTTTCACTTGAGCTTTCATTTGACGGATTTTGATGAAGTTTTGGTGCTGAAATGAACATATTCTCTTCAGTTCTTCTATGCAGCTGAAAGTACTAGGATGATGGAGGGATTGCAGGCAGATATAAAGGGATTTGAGACTGATTTTGGGCTTCTTGTCTGGGCTGTACTTTTCCTCTAGCTGGCTGTACCACAGCAGTCAGGCTGTACAAGTTTCTAGAGGCAATTTTAACGTGTTTTGGCATTGTTATGAGTTCCTTTTGAGGTGTTGGAGGACAGAGATAAACTGCAGATCAAAACAGAGGGTTTTTTAGAGGAGTTTGGCATTGCTTCATTGCTGTTATAATCTTCAGCAGGGCCGTACCATTGGAGGACAGTAGGGGGGTCTTTGGAGTCGGTTTATACTTGGTTTTGGTGGTATCTATTTCCCCCATTCTGGGCGTTCAGCCTTGTATTTGCTGCTGCATCTTCACTTCAAGCAGAAAACTATACTTGTATGCATTCCTAGTTGATTTCCAATGCTGTGTAAGCTGATGCATTTCCGGCAATAAAACGAAGTTGAAGATTATCATATAGGTATGTCGCAGTAATTAGTTTTAGCATATTTTACAATTTGGGTTGTCATTTGATTGTGCAAATTCATTTTATATTTTCTGGGTTTTCCATATATGTTGCATTTTCTATGCCAATGTTGCAAAAACCATACATGCAAAAACATGCACTGGAAACTTAACTCAAAAACATCAAAAACACAAAAACACATTCAGAGCAGACATATACAGAGGGGTGCATGTTACATAATCACATCTAAACAACCTCTTGACAATAAAATTACATCTCATGAATGCAACCACTATTATATACAACAACAGTTAGTAAACCTCCCTATGAGGTGTAAACTTTCACCTGTATTATGCACAAATATAATTATTAGATTTATGTAACACTTGAAACAATTGATGAGAAACTTCCCTTAGAGAAGAAAACATAAGTACACTCATAATTCAAGTGGATTGAATTCATCAAAGATACTAATTGTAAGCACAACAATACTATTTTCTTAGTAGAATAAATTAACAGCTTTTAACATTTTTATGGCATCATTCATTGAGTATCATTGTTTTCCATTAATGGATCTAATCCAACAGTCTGCTAATAAACACCTAGCATGATATCAACATATACGTTCAATTATGACAATGTATAATAATCTCGTCCATTGTAGCATTCTATTTACATGACATTCACATGGTGTTGTAAGATTATAAATGGTATTCAATTAACTGGGTTTAAAATGGGAAAAACTTGGCAAAAAATTTGGAATTAAATAACAATGTACTTGTTGTAAAAGCAGAGAAATTAAAAAAAAAAATTCATGGCAAATATAGTGTTTTGAGATTTAATAGAAGTTATAGATTATAAAAATGTTAATTATTAAAAACTGCACAGGACTTTTTAAAAATTGATTTACTTTCACCTAAGAGGGTTTATGCAATGAGCATGCAGCTGGCCCTAAAACAGTGGGTCATTCTTTCATGAAGCATGGCCTACTATTTTTAAGGTGCAGCCTTATTTTTTACCTAAGCCCTTGATAGCCTATAAGTTAAAAGAAAAATCCTCATTGTGGCTTAAAATCTAACTTCCAAAAGAAACTCATTCAAAGTAAAACTTAAAGAAAATTTAAAATACCCTAACTCTAACTCTGTACCAAAAAATGTTCAGTCGTCATTTTTTTTGTCTGTAACTTGTAAGTATAAAAATGAAACAAAAAAAGATATATAAAAATCAAGACCACGTTTTGAAAAAGTTGTGGAAAGTCATGACAAGTGTGGTGGGTGGTGAGAACTCAAGATTAATTGTGGATTTTTCAACTGTAATGCTACTTTAATCTTGTCTATGCCCTGCATGTGCCTTTGTAATGTTGCTATACTTTCAGGTACCACAATTAAATTGTTATTCAACAATATAATTCATTAAGTGCACAAATGTAATTGTATCCTGGCATAAAGGTATTGTGGTATCATTGCCATATTCAACAACTAATAACATTTCACTTTATCATTGAATGATATATACAATAATGCCATGATGTTGAATGCATATGGTTCTTTATGACTCCTATGTATGCAAAATTTCCATTAAGACTACTGTAGCACTATGTTGCTCTTTATATTTTCTGAAAGTCTTTCATGCATGGTTTCCAATTCACAACAATACCTTACTTAAGCATTCATTCCCAATTGACTGCGTTGTAGAATTATTATTCTCTCATCAAGCTAACTACCCAAGGGTGGTTGTAGATGCACTTGGTGATGTTCCTAGCATCTTCCACCATAGATTTCACCCAGTCAAGTTTGCTTATGCCCTCCAACAAAAGTTCAAGGCAATGGGTAGGGCAAGGGCTACAACGAAGTGTTGGCCGCCTCTCTTCAAGCAGTCTCTTTCCCCTCACATACGCTGCTACATTATCTATTACAGCTTGGACTACATTTTCTATATCAATGAAAGAAGACAAGAAGGAGCATTTAAGGATTAACTAAGCGGATGAAGCTGATCATTAGAAATTTTAATAGATTCAAAGGGCAGATTGGTCTTAGAATATCAACAACCTTGACATGGAGTGATGCCCAAAGAAACAATTCTCTCTAAGAATCTTTAGAGCAACTATTCCAAGACTATATATTTCAAGCGAATGTGCCACATGGCTTAATTTGTTTGAACTTGGGGCCTTTAAACAGTTCAACAATATTCTTTTGGTAATTATGCTTCATCAACATTGGTGCATGGAAAATGCACAAGTTGGACATCCTAGATATTCATACCTATTGCTTCAAACTTGATAGAGTAACTTGTCTATGGTATGGTAACAACTGGTATGCCTAAATGCTTTGCATTGCGCCTTGCTTCGGAGAATGAGAACTTCGCAACATTGCTAATCTGTCGATGCTCCTAAAATGTCAAGCAAAATTATCAATTACCATATTTGTTAGGGGATCTATACGTTGAACTTGAATATCACTTGGATTGGTTGAAATTGATTCAAATTTCACTGTTCTCAATACAGTTTTCCAACACATAATGTGTTTATGTGAGATCCAAGTGGCAGCCCCAGAGAGATCACTAATGATATTACAGTCCATTCTCATTGTTTGAGATAATGCCTGACCATTTTCTATGATCTGCTGTAATGCAAAGCCGTCTCCTGTGGTCTGTGATACCTCCAAAAAACATTATTTCATCATCATGAGATACTACACCAACAATTGTAGTGGCACAATACTATCTGGGCAGCTTGACTCCCTTGTGCTATCTTGCAAGGGCACCAAACCTCGTGGTCTACATCAGATGATCTGTCATGGTTTCAATCACTTATGGTCCAAACTGTAGAGCTTAACTCTCTGTGTGTGGTATTGCTTAATACTAACAATATCTCTATTCTCATCCTAAGTGCGGTGGAGCCCCCATATGACGGGAGGGACACCAACCCATGGGTCAGATTTGACCATTACTTTCTGACACGGCTCAACCATGATCAATGCAAGGTGTTTTGTCTTCTGTTGCGGTTCCTCCCTTTTGTGGTATTGTATGATTATGTATATATATCTAGATAAATAGATAGACAAAGCTAGACGAAGTTAGAGGAAGATAGACAACCATTCATATCTTTTGAGAGAATGCAATGTATGGAATGGTTTGGATTAATAATTCTGCTACAGTTCTAATATGTTTTCTCTGCACCATTTTGTGAATTTTAATTTCTATTTCTGAATTTTTTTTTAACACTTGCTTGTCATATAAAACATTTGAGTTCTAGCAATTTATTGTGTTGTTCCTTGGATATGAACTCCGATCTGGATCAATATGTAGAGTCCGTCTATAATTGCATGGGTTAAGGTTCTCCTTAGGTAACCATTTTGTCTCTTACAGCCCAAATTTAAATAGATAATTGTCTCTTTAGAGGCTGAACTAAGTTACCGAATCGGACTTGGGTGTGGGTATGGGTACGTGGGTATGGTATGCTGGTACGACAATTTTTTTTGAGGGCTGGGTACATCCATACAAATAACATATAAGAATTATAAATATATACTATTTTTATCTAATTTATATATTGTTTATTAATTTAATATTTATTACGAAATTGTAATAGTTATATCTGTATAGAAATAAAAATAAGAAAGATTAAAATAAAGTCTCCAGTATAAGATTTATATTAATAAATTGAAAAAAAAAATCTAAAAGCATAAAACTCAATGAAATTTAAATATTAATAATTTTAAATTAATCATAATAAATATTATCATAAAACCTGATAAAATTAAATAAATTATTATTCACATAATTATAAAATAATCTAAAAATAAAATTTGAATACTAATTAAGACCTACAAATAAAACTTTTAAAAATAATAAATTTTTCTAAATCTTAATAAAATGTATAAATATACAATATACAATATAAATATATCTAATGATATAAAAGAAATAAATTTTAAACTATTACAAAGGGGTGAGGGGGCCCTCTGACCCTCCACCAAGTTGGGACGAAAAGCAGAAACCGGAGCTGCCCCCCTGCATAAACCTCACTCCAGACCTTAATTGTGGTGACTCTCAGTTTCTTTGTTCGCATCATGCCAGAGGAGAATGGAATCCCCGTTCCACTACTCTAACTCCATTGACTAGTTTGCTACAACCCGTTTCCTTTGATTCATTCCCGTTATTGCGGCAACTTGTTCCCATTGTTGTTAACACAAAATCCCTGTTTGCTGATGCTGTGATGTGTTATCACAGATGAAATACCTGTTTTCTATTGCTGCGAGGAGTTAAACAAATGAAATATATATTTGACGGTCATTTAGGGTTTCAGACGGTTCGTCCGCCACTGGAATTGATTTGGAAACACCACATTGACCCTAAAATCACCTGGATACACCCTTTGATGATTCCCCGCGATTCTGATCACTGAAAATTGAACCCTGGCCGATTCCATAGTAGAATCACATCCGAATCCGATTCTGGGATGAATTGTACCCGGAAACACAGGGTTTTCCTACAGTTTTGGTAATGTAGAGGCTGAAGAGATTGCTAGCTTTTCATGACAGAGTCAAAGGTAGATTGGTTCATCTTGGTTAACAAGGCTATTGTTAGATCCATACTGATGCTACTACTTGTTTGGAGACTCAAAGAAATCTATGCCAGCTATGATATGGATTGCAAATTTACAACTGTTTTCCTTTCATCAGCAAATGTTGAAACAGAAGCAGCCTTCTCAGTAGGAGATTTCCTCACAGGTTTGCAGCTCTCACAACATCATCTTTCAGCTCTCAGGAGACTCAGGTCAGAAGCAACCTCATGACAAACACAATAGAAGCAATCAAGCCATTGCCAAATCATGTAAGGACAACATCTCAGAAATTAGCATTACTTTCTACATTTTTTTGTTGAAGTTTGGACCGGATGTTAATGACCTGGCATCGTTGCAAATTCCACACTTGTCTCATCCTCTAGGGTTTCCATCTCAAGGGTGCTAGAGAGCATTAAAAGTTTATTTAAATTTCTTCTTATTTATGTATTTGTTGCCTTATTGTATTGAATCTGTGTTGAATACATCTTGTTTATTGTAGCTATGTATTAAACCTGTAATTTCTTTAACTGTTTATTTTTAGTAGTGGGCAAAAGAAAAATTCAATTCATCTAGCAAAATAAATAAATTTCAGATCATTTATCATCTTCTAAAGAACTGCTAGTTATCTTTTTCCTATACTTATTTGTGTAATTCTTCTATAAAGACTTTTTTTTTCTTCTATCATAATGTTTCTCATTTTATGGACCTTGCTTGTCACCTTGATTCATAGGTGAGACATGCATATTTTGAACTAAACCTTTCCTCATGATTTAAGAGTATACTTTATTCCCCGAGTAGACTTTTTTTTGTAGTATATAACATGGGTATTTGTATCTGCAGCATTTGGACTGTTGACCTGGCACATTTAATACGGAGATTTTCTATAGATGTTGCCTTTCTCACTGTTACTATTGGAGCAAACCCCAATTTTGCATTGGAGACTTTTTATAAGGTCAGTTGAGATGGTTCTCTTGTGTTGAAAAGTTCCATTAGTGTTTGATAGATTTTGTCAAAAAGGAGGAATCTGAGTATTAGCCTCAATAAGTCAAGTTTTTCTGTGAAGTTAACATTTTCAGTAATGCTAAATTTCTTGCTGAAAATATAATAAATATGCCTTTTTCTGTCAGAAAACATTTCATGATCGTAGGTATTTCATGATCGTAGCTTTTCCTTGTTGAACAGTAATTGACTGTTTTAAGAGATACTGTTCAGTGTTCACAGATGCTGATGTGCTTCTCTTAATTAAATGTCTCAGTCGAGATAACTCATGGGGCAAGAATTTTGTTAGCTCATAGTTGAGATAAGTATGGGACTTTGGTCGAGTCTTAATCCAGGACTCACAGGAGTATTGCATGATTCATTAGGACTTGGACTTTTGTATGTGGTTAGTAAAATGAATCACTCATTGGTTCTGTAACTTCTGTTCAGCATGGGTGGGCAAGATATGCTAGTTAACAGGGACATGGATATAAGGGCCTGGGTCTAAGAGTAGGTCTTATCTCATTGTCAATAACAGGTGTGTTTCTGACAAAATCCCCGACAGCTATTATAATGCCTATGAGCTGCAGCCACTCAGATGGAGAAATAAAACAATGAGTTTGATAGAATAATTGAGACCTGACCTGTGTGAGCTATAACCTCAGTGGTGACTTTGTCATCGCAGGCACACAAGATAATTTGAAGATTCAAAGTACATGTAGTGCCTAGTGAAAACTAAAAGCATAGCAAACATGCAATGTAATTGGCACTTTCTTCTTTCATGCATATGTGGTGCATGTCTGGCTTTTTTATGAAGTCCATGTGGATGTTACTGTGATATTCTTTGTTTATATTGCATTGATGTTATGTAATCTACAGATATTTTGAGAACATAAACAGTCTAAATAGATTCTAAATCCTCATCAAGTAGAAGGTTCGGCATGTTTATGATTCTTATTATTGATACTGGCCGGCAGGAACATATGGTAGAAGATGGAGAGCGTGTGAATAAATTGTTTGAGAACGCTCCACAGGTTGGCATTCAAATCCAGGTACATAGCAGACTTGTGGTGTTCGGTTTTCACTTTTCATTGTTTCTCTTTTTGAAAGTACCAATTCTTCCTATGAATATTAGATTGCTAAGGCAATATATTAAGGAAAATAGACAAATGTGATAAAGCCAAGCTTATCCTATTCAAACAATAAGCATCTGGATTCTAATTACTTAATTGACAAAAAAAGAATGAGATGCACACTTAATGAATTTATTTTATTTTTTTGTTTTCTATATGCAAGCAATAAGTATACCAGAGCGTAAACCTGCAGCTTAGCCAAAGGTGCACTTGGCAAATCTAATTTACTTTTATGTTTTCTATATGCAAGCAATAAGCATACCACAACGTAACCTGCAGCTTAGCCAAAGAAAATCTCTAGGGAAGCAAATATATCTCTAGACACAAGTGATTGGTAAAATAATATAAGGTATGAGCTTTATGTATTGAAATCACTCAATCTGATATAAATTAGGTAAGATCAGCATGCAAGATATTTCAAGAAAGTTTATGGAAATCTGAATGAGATGCAAAAACACTTATGCAGGGCTTTACACATTCAAAACGAGATTTTTACAACTAAATGAGCAACTGTATGTTTTTGTCTCAATGCATGCAAGCAATATGGATGCTAATGATGCATGCACTGCTAAAGTGTAACTGAAATGAGCAGGAAGCTGAAACAATGTGGGAACAACAATATGATGTTTAATGTTTCCAATTGATGCAAGTGCAAGAAAATGATGCTAAGAATGCTTGTGAAGTACAAAAATGTAAAAAGAGGTGACTTATGAATGCTATCAACAATGCAAATGTAAGAGAAAGTGAAGCGTGAGTGAGAGGAACAAAGAGAGCAATCAAATGACTGATTTGATGACCTTAAAGCACGAAGACAGTCTCAATTGTGCTAGAACAACAAGTCAAGGAAAGGCTTTAATATGGAAATGCAATACGAATGATGTGCAAGATTAAATGATGACCAAAAAGATTAAAAAGGCTAGGATTGGACCAAGATCAAGAAAGGAGGAGGTCCAAAGACTCCTAAAATGCTAAGGAGAATCAATAAGTATTTACAAACATAGAGGAATATGAAATTGATGTTCTTGTATGTTTCCAACAAGGGAAAAATTAAAATGTTGCAAAACAGGCTGGGAACAGTGCTGTTTAAGTAAGATAAAGATTACAGCATGAAAAAGCAGTCAAGTAAGTCAATGCAAAGTAAAAGTGAAGCTAAGAAATTTCTATGGATGCTTGGAAACTAAGGACAGGCTTAGAATGTCATTAGGCAAACAAATGAAGAGAAGAAACCAGACTTGAGGAGCAAAGTATAATATGATCTAAATGTAAAGAGTGACTTAAGAAGATGTGCAAGACGTGAGAGTTCTGTAAACAATCCTGAGGAACACTCAATCTCATCAACCAAGTCTAGAAATTTGCAAAGGAAGAGATAAGGAAAGATGAATTTTGTCAAAGCTTACTATACAAACTAGGTACAAGCTAGATGTCAAAACAACTTTAAAAAATCAGAGATGTTGCTAAGAATTGAATGAACTGTAAGAATGTGGAGGAGTATAAGGTGACTGTCAAGGGAAGATGGCTAGAACCTCAAAGAATCCTTATATAAAATGAGACATTGCAAAGATGCAAGCAATATGGCATGAAGAAAACTAAAAAAATGAGATGTAGTGAAAGGATGCCTTGCTTCAAGTACTTCTTTGCTCCATGATTTCTCATCCATCATTGAAAGGTAAAGGGATTTAATGTTTTATTTCACTCTATGCCGGTAGATTAGTTTAAGCTGGCATAGTTTGGTAATGGTTTGTGTGCTTTAATATCCAGCTTTCATATAACACAAATTTCTTGCTTTAAAGCTTTTCAACCTTCATTTTCACTTGTTTCCATGGGTCAAAATGAGTCTTGGAGGTTTGGATATCACTTTGTCACATGATTGCCATAAACTCCCTAATTAGTTTGTTTGCTTTTGTTTCCATCTTTCATATCAGCTGCATTTCTTGTTTTAAATTTTTTTCTACCTTCATCTTCTTTTGTTTTCTTGGGTCAAAGCAATCGTTGGAGTTTCGGATATCACTTTGCCATATGATCTTGTTAACATTTAAATTTGTACTTTTCAAGACAACACAAAATGAAACAGCGTGTAAGGTAAAACCTTTCTTCAAATTAGATTGTAAAATAAAAAAACTTAACTAAAACCCTAGAAGACTAATTTATGGACAAACTTACAATTTTCGCAACATGTACATGGTTTGCTTTGGGGGCTCCAATATGTAATAGAAAATAAACTAATCTGCCACTTCTATTTTTCCTTCTCAAGTATGAACAAATTACTTATCAGTACATCTGCACATAAACAAGTGATTTTTTTTTTATCTTTTATGACTTTACAAGCAAGCTAAGCTATCACAACACAAACACACATTTACTACCTAAATTGTAGACACTAGAAAGTATGTGCACATGAGAGCTAAATTGAAGATTTAGATTACACCACATAATACAGGACTTTACAAATAAGGTACCTGATTATTAGTATTCAAAGCTACAAACACTCAAATTAACAACAATAACAATACAAAGCTTGCAACTATTGATAAAATGTATTCAATAAGTGAAATCATGTACACAAGACGATATCCAATGGAGATGACAAAATTGCATAAAGCACAACAGCTTCCTCTCACACTTAGCGAGCTTGAATAATAACTTTTGCAGAAAGTGTAGAAAAATTTATTATTAGTTTGTTTTAAATACAATACCCATATATATATATATATATATATATATATATATATATATATATATATATAGGGTTTGAAAGTGTTACCTTGCACAATTGACATCTTTTAAAAATAAAAGTTGAATGAAAATTAAAAATAGTTTTGGAGAAAGCTCATCTGTTGGGTAAAGCTTATCCTCTAAAAACAAGTTCAACTAAAATAAAAAAATAAGTTGTTGTAGAAGTATTCAAAAATGATTTCTGTTAGAGCATAATATTTATTACTTATTAGGGGTCTATACATTAATAAATATGCCTAAAATAATATTTATAAAGCTCTAGTATAAGATATAAAACCTTATCATATAAATATGCTTTTAACATATTACAAATGATATTTAATTAATTAGTAAATTTAACGATTTGTCTTTAATATTAACTAATTTACTAATTAATACTAATGTTGTTTGTAGAAGGTATGTTAACTTCTGAAAAGGGTGCTACCTACCTTATTTCCCTATTTTTAAGGGATTCTCATTGGGGATAAATTATTAGAGGAGAATTTGAAATTATGAATGTTGAAAATTTCACTTTGCACTAGAGGTTTATGTGAGTCCATTTGGAAGGAGGAAGAAGGGATTTGACTCGGGTTCATGTGTTTGTAAGTATACAAGAGTCCGGACAAATATGTAAGTTTTCTTCATAATATTGCTTTGTGGGGATTTTCACCATATGGTTTTCCCCACCATAAAAAATGTGTTCATGTGTTGTTATATTTATATCTTTCTTTGAACATTTATATTTTATTATTCAATCTTTTCAAAACTCTCGTAAAATAAAATTTAGAAATATAGGTTGAAAAATTAAATCCAAAAAATAGCGTTTTACAAAAATATTTTACATTATACAATTAAAATTTGATTACCCAATTAAAATTTCTTGGAATAGAATTCACGGTTATTACATAGGAAAGTATAAGTAAAATTTCTATTATATAAAATCTCTATATAATCGGCCTCAAATTATTAAGTTATAGAATTCTATTATATAAAGTTCTATATAGCATCCTATATATAAATCTTGTTTTAACTTGAAGTAAAATTTTAACAGTATTAACTTATAAAGTGAAATTTTAATTATTAAGTTAAAATAATTTTTTAACTTATTTAAGTTATTGAATAACGGTAATTTTTATACCCTAATGCATATCATATAAAGAAATTGGCCTTTTATTATTCTATTAAGACCTATGTTACCCCAAGTTTCCGGGATGGGGATAGTAGGGGATGGGGGATGCGTTTCGGGGATGTGGATGGCAGGGAGGGCATTTTTTAGGGGACGACTATTAAAAAATAGGGAAAATTTAAAAAATATAGAAAATTTCAAATATTCATATGATAGCATTGATAAGGCATTCATCATATACATCATAGAACCTTAACACATAATATTAGAGTTGAATTCAGATTTCATATGAGAGTGACAAACAAATTAACAAATGTCAAAATTTAATTGCATTCATTCACAATGCACATATATATTATATAAAAATTACAATAAAATGCCCAAAGGCTGCAAGTTTCAACTACAAAACGACAAAGACAGAGAAAATCTGAAAATATAAATATGCAGCTATCCCTAATCAACATCTCGTAACACTACATCAAAATCAGAGTCTGAGTCTGAGTCACTGCCACTATGAGAGGTTGTCTCATCCAATGAAACCCCAAGCAATACATCTTGTGCCTCCTCGTCATCAACCTGTGTAGTATCTTCGAGAGCAACATCTCAATTTGGAGTTGGAGTCTGACGATACTCAGGAGTTTGTTGATCTTGAAGCTGCAAGGCACTATGCACAACCACTAGCTTCTTTGATCGTCTAGAGGTAAGCGTATTTCTCTTGATTGACTGAATGAAGCTATATGTAGACCAATTCCTCTCTGCAGTAGAGGAACTAGCAACCTGTGAAAGGAGACAAGTAGCAAGCATCCTCAACTTTGGTTCATCCTTTCCATGCCATGTCCACCATCCAATAGGGTTGGTTTGAGCTAATGTAGCTCTATCCATCCTCGGCTCTAGTTTGCTGAATTTTGGGCCACAAAGATTCACAAAGGCTAGCCATTGTGCTCTAAGTATGCTAGACACCTCCTCAGTATATTTTTTTCCAAGGGCCTTCATGAACCCTTCTTTCACCTCTTCATCATCAGATGGAGGCACTCTCCCAGGCTTTGCTGCATACCATTTGGGATTTAGAGCATAGGCTGTCATATGAAGCAGGGTGTTCATAGTATTCCATTGCCGCATCACAATGGGCCTAATATGCTCCTCATAAAATCCTAAATCAGAGTCCCTACTATGAATGGTTTGCTTCATCTGCCCAAGCATGCTGTCAAATGTTGTAATAAACAACCCCAAAATTTTTTCTAAAATATAGAACAATGATAAACAGTGTTAGCACAACTAAACTCCTCCGCACTTCTGATCACCAAGATCCCAATTCGGGCAAGGTGAGAGCATAATGTGCTTTAGATTACAAATTAAAACATTGTGCAAACAAGTAAACATTCATCTGCATATGCAGGCATCCACAAGTCGTGGGAATTCACCACTTTTAGTGGGTATGAGAGCAAGAAAGGAATATTACAATGCCATCCACTTATTCAGTGGGAATACTCCACTTATGCAGTGGGTAGAAACAATAAAGAAAAGTTCATTTATCCACACTGGCGGTAAAACCATCCAGGGGTTACCATATGTTTAATCGTTCTTTCCTCCACACTGGCGGTAAACCATCCAGGGGTTCTTAGTGTGAAATGGCATTACAATGAACCTTTTAATGATCATCAAATGACATATTCAATGTTAGAAGATGTAGGCTTGATAAGCTACCCTTGAGAACCAATGATATAGAATCATACCTTGCTGATTTGATTTACATTTGACATTCTAATTGGCTGATCAAGATGACACAACTCTGATTTTTCTGACTGATCCCTGTCAATTGCAAACTTGTTGGCTGATCATACAGTACGGCAGCCATGAAGGAACATAAGAAGACCATCAACAACACACATATCTGATTACCAATTCACTGTCACAATTCTGATTTGAGAGTCAAAACTAACAATTCTGAGCACATAGATAAACTGAAACAGTACTAAGATTTATCAGCAATTAATGTTTTCTCAGGCAGGGCCGTACGGCCTAGTACAGGTACGGCAGCTCACAACAGTTCCAAATCAGCATCAAAACTCCTCATATTACTCTTAAACAGGGCGTCTAGGTCAGCAAATCAAAATGCATACAAGAGATTTTAAAAGACACCATCAATTTATTTTCAATGTGCATTTAACTCCATACATATGTACGGCCTGGAAAGTACGGAGTGCCTCTTATAAATTAAAATCTGTCTTAAATCCTCATAAAACCACTTGGATGAGGGACACTTAGCCCATACAAAGACAATCCAAAAGATATTTGATTCAAACAACAATCCACATCTCACTTATTTGCAAATCGACCCAGGCTGGGAAGTACGGCAGCAAGGGTACGGACAATACATAGACTCACACTCAACACTCCAAAACTTATCAAAAATTTCCTAAAGAACTCAGTATCAATCCTTCAATCTAAAACAAGGACAAACTACTCAAAACTGACAAAATTCATTTAGCTCCAAGTGATTCCCAGTGTGGAAATCATCTTTACCAGCTAGGGTGGATTTCTCACCACCGAAACTGATCATCCTCGAGTGGGATTTCGTCCACAAGAAGGCACAATTGATCTTTGGTTTCAATCCAGCAGCATATTATTATCAAAATCCAAGCCTCCTCCAAATGAGCTCATATCTTCTTTTTATAAGCACCTGGGAGTTACAAAACCAATCTTTCTTGAAATTAGAGCTTTTTTCCATTTCCCTTAGAAATGAATTCTAATATCAAGTTAGGTGCACACTTAAGTGACTAGGAAATTAAAAATCATAACATTTCCCTTTTTCCCCATCAAGTCATAACATTAAGTCACTTTTTTAAAATAACCCGCCTTAGACTTTAGTGCACCAACTAATAAAACTTAGTTTAATTATCAAATTAAACAAACCTTATAACTCCAATTTGATAATTAAACCAAAAATGATCCCAAACCATTCCCTAGCCCATCGGGATCATGAGATAGGCTAATGGTCCCATTCTGACTAGGCTTGGAAAGGGGACATTACAAATGTCTCATAAATTTCTCCAAGGCTAGGAGAGTTTGTATCAGCATATCTTATGACCCGCACAACAGGGGAGATGATGGAGCAAACATATCTGCAAATAATGAAAATAATTTACAAGTTAGAAACTTAGAATTTAGAAACAATATAAGTTAAAATTAGAATTTTTTGTTTGTTTCGTAAGCGTTAAAATTAGAAATTTAATAATAAAATCAACAAATTATTAATTTAATATTAATAATAAAATAAAAATCAGAAATTTAATACTAAAACCGGCAATTTATTAGTTAATAATAAAATCAGCAATTTATTAAAAAACAACAATTTTTTACTTCATTGTGGCCCACCAATCATTGTCGAGGATCTTTTGTTTGACACTTTTTGCTTGCCTCTACCCAGCTGCCCCACTTTGAATTAACCACCATTAATTGTAGAGGCTTCTACACCTCAATCATCCTCTCCAACAAAATAAAGTAGCTAGCATATCTAGTATCCACAGGCTTGAGGAATTCCTTTCTTGAAAAAGTCCTAAACAAAGCAAGTGATGTGTGATGGTTGCAAATGAACATCTGAATGGCCCTAGCTTCTGACACCACCGCTTTCACCCAATCTATCTTTTCAATGTCTTTCAATGTATTGTTCAACGCATGAACACAACATGGGATCCAAAAAATGTGCTTGTAAGCAGCCTCCACCATCAAGCTAGCTAACTTGCATACACGGGCTGAGTTAGTCACTACTTGTACAACATTAGAGGGCCCGGCCTCTTCTATGCTATCCTTCAAAACCTGAAACTGGAAGCTTGCATCCTTCCTCTTCCATGAACAATCAACAGATCTAAGAAAATAAGAGCCAGCTGGACAGGTTGATGTCTAATATCGGTCCACCCATCCATAATGATAGAGCAACCATCCCTTATTCAAATTTGTCTGAACTCCTCCATCACTATATTGAACTTGGAATACTCCTTATCAAGGAGGGAGGTGCGTAGCTTATGATCTCCAGAGGGGGACATATGAAGGACCAATAACAAGTGCATCTTTGCACATTTGTTTCAAATATGGAGAGCGTGGCACATGAAATAAAATGGCATTATCATAGAAAAATTGGCAATAGAACTATCGGCCACATTTGTGATTGCATATTAAACATGCTTGCATCACTAGTGGACCTTTTCTTTCCTCTTTGACTCTTAGGCTCAACATCTAAAGATTTGGTAGGCAATGACCCACTAGGCTGCACAAACTCTATTGATATTCCTTTTTCTTTTGCTTCACCCTTTATGTGCAACCTAGCTATTTTGATTTTTAAACATGCTTTTACCCCTTGTCCAAGAATGCCTAAAAGATGAGAGTAAACTCTTGTGTAGCTGCTCCTATAGTCCTTTTGGCAGATATGACATAGCCATACTCCACTCCCCCTTGAATTTTTTTCTTAGTGTTTATGGCTATTGCAAATTGTAAAATAGGTTTTTTGGGATTAAATGGGCCCTTTGCATAAGGTTTCAAGAGTTTAGAAGGGAATTCAAATGGATTATTTGAACTAGGTGTCCCTGCAACACTCCCACTCCCAGAAGAACCTCCAACATTACTTCTAATTCTACTACCATGGGCTCTTTGTTCAACTTGAATTTCTTGACCCTCACTACCCTCATTGCTGTTCATTGATTTTTTGGTTGAAAATGTAAATGACAGCTGCAAGTGCAAGCATAGAACATAAACAAACAAAAAAACCCTCCTAAGTATTTGAAATTTTGACAAAAGCAAAAAAAAAACAAAAGAATTTGTTAAAATGAACAAAAGACAGTGAACCTACCTCAAATGATGTAGACTTGCTCCTCTTTTGCCCTCTTCTCATTGTTGTTCCCTTCTTTCAGTTGGTTTCTCATAGTTGTGCTCCTCCTTCCTTTTCCTCTTTACAATTTGTAAAATGATAAAAATGAGCTCTTTTTTTTTGTTTTTGGATGTTGTAATGCTAAGTTTAGGTTTAGGTTTTATCTAAAGGGGTTGTTGGCCCCCACATCCCTTTATTTTTTAATATTTTTGTGTGTTTTTTTTTTAACTTTCCGGGGCGCTAGGTCATAGATGGCTAGCTGTTCCCTGCTGTTTCCTCCATGTTGCCAGGGGTACCAGAAACATTTTTGGAAGTTAAAAAAATTGGGGACGGGGGGAGGACGTTTCTTATGCGTCCTTGAAACATCCGCTGCAGGGGATGGGTTAGATTTTGTTGGGGATACGTCCTCGGGTAACATTGATTAAGACATGCCAATTAAATTTTTAATTTAATAAAAAGTTTAAAATGTATATATATTATTTAAATATAATATTATATTATATAGAAAATAATATATTATCAATGTTAATAAAATATTGTGTATTCTATATTTAATATATAGTATATTATTATATATATAGAAATGATTAAAATTACTATTCTTTAAAAATAAAAAAGGGGATTTTATTTATTATGTATATATTAAATATATCCAATATCGATTTAAATTAAAATTTTATTTGATGAAATTTATCAATTTTTAGAAATTGATTTAGTTATTCATTTTTGCTTTATTTTTTTTATCAATTTAATTGTTTTATTATATTGATTTAAAAAAAAAAAAAATTTATATATTATAATACATGTAATACTTTATGTATGATAACATTTATTATATATAATAGATGTAAAATTGAAATAAATAGATAATTTGGATTTGATTTGAATGTTTAAGTTTTATTAGGGATTTAATTTATTAAAATTCCCTTCTCTAGTGTTTTTTAAGAAGATTCAAGTACAATTTGGGTGGACATATAGTTTTTTCATTCTAAAAGCAATGTGAGTAATAATAAATATGATGGACACCATAGACATTGTAAGAATTAGGCATGTGGTATGGTTGTGGTTTGATCATTAAAGCCTCATAGTTGATTATCACTATAGCCTTAATTTTGCCTTTAGTATTATCATTTGTATAGTCTTAGGGAAAGCTATGGTTAATTTTAAATATTTACAAAATAGTGTAATCTATTTAAGATGTAAGTGAGAGTAAGAGAAAAATTTTCTTATAAATGTAATGGTGAAAAATGTACTTTCATTTTTTCAATACCTATTTTTTGGAGCAATGTATTAATACCTATACATAATCTCAAATAGTATAATCATGTGCAAAGTTAGGCCTGTTGATGTGTTTTTATGCACATGCAAACTTAGAATAAAATACCAAGTATCCTATCCTCTCTTGAATAAAGTCTCTCAAAGGCTAAACAATGCGATCCAATGAGACAACTCCAAGGTTCCAGATTCATGTTTTGCAATGGATAGACTCAGTAGTTGATGTGATTTGCTGAAAACTCACAAAGGGACTTATGCTGAATATACTCCTTACTCCACTCTAATATGTTATTCTCCTTGTTATGAAATGGAACTTGTTCTAATCGGCTACGAAAGAAAATGAAAAAAGACAAGGGTTGAGAAAGCTATTATAAGGACAATGAGATAATGAAACATGATATGATAGACAAATTCTTCATAAAACCTAACTTCGCTTCGCCATGAGAACCAACAACTACACGAAGTTGATGTAATCTTTTAAGGAAACTCAAGGATTTTCAAATTGTAAATCTCCATTCAAACACCCAAAGATGGCGTAGCTTGAACAAGCATTCACAATCGAACTAAAACAAATGTGGTTCAGGCTAACTTTGCAAAGTGAGTTGTCTTCGACAATCCACGAAAAGTATGAACCATGAAGGAATTCATCAAATATCTTCACATATAAACATTACATCAATGAACTTCTAATCTAATTCTACTCTACTTGGAAACACATCTCCATCATATTCAAGAATTTGAAACCATGCTAACATTCCACAATCACACAAATCACCATGAGAACAACAATGAGCTTGCAATGATTTTCGAAGTCCTTTTACAACAATTTCACAATGTCTCTTCAATGACTTCAAGAAGTCTCTTCTACTCTACTCGCTATCCTGCTCTCCTATTTCTAATCTCTTCTTTCCTTTTTTTACAAATGAGAAGAATGAGCTTTATATAGAGCTCAAGAATTACAATTAAGGGCCCAGATTGATTTTGGAATCAATGGCCAAGATTTTGACAACACAAGGTAGTTACAACAACTTGCTATTTTTAGCAAAAGTAAAAGTTGACACAACTTGTGTACATAAAAACTCATAGGCAATGAAGGCACGTTTTCCAAGGTGATAAGCATGAAGTGGAATATTTGGAATCTTGTAGATAGGAGCCTTCTTTAGCCTTTTGCTTGTTGTAAATACATTGAATGTAAATGGATGATGTGGCGAATTGTGATTGGCCTGATGAAGTGTACATGCCACCTCAGTATTGAGCAAGCTAGTTTAATCTTTTCTGTGATCACACAGCTCGGAATATTTCTCAAATTTTATCATTTTTCTTGGATTTTCACCTTTGGAACTTAGCTTCTGGAACTTGAAAATTTGGGAACTTTGGAAACTTCTTGTTGTCCTGATGTAATTCATGGAATTGTGATGATTGACTCATTTCTCTTCTCATCTTCTTGTGCAGGATTTAACTCTGGATGGTGCGGGAAGATGTCATGTATGTATTCTTGGAGAAGATTTCATGGTTCTTGCTCTTGATCTTCTGGTGCATACCTCCGAAACTTGAACATGAAAATGAATCCCAGGAAATAAATCTCTTGGACAGATGTTCCTCTTGTGATGCTGGATTCTTGGACATACAAGGGATTGATGTTCATGAAACCTTGATGCAGTGAAGTGCATTTCCTCTGCCTTGACGATGAAGTTCTCCTTGCCATTGGAAGCAAGATGAAGTCTTTCTTTGTGGATGAAATTCTCCTCTGGGAGCAGGATGATGTCGAACTTGATGATATTTCAATGAAGTGTAGCACTCTTCCTCTGCTTTGGTGACGATGCCTTCTTTGGATGTAAGGTGAATGAGCTTGATGATACCTTGACTCTAGATGCTCCTCTTGGACAGCTCGCCTCCGAATTCTTTAATCTTTCCTCTTGATCTTCATCCACGTAGGTTTGTCTCAAGTGTCACTCTTCCTCAACACACTCCATACAGCATCAACCGACAAGTAAAACCACCACAAGTTAGTAGTTTGACATGATATTTGATATAAAGGACGAATTATAATAAATCTTATTCTCCTCGCCAATGTGGGATAAACCTTCATTGTGAAGTAATGTCTCCACATACATCTATCCAAAATTGTTAATAAACCAAGATGCAAAGAAGAACATTATAACAAAATCTTACTAAATTCACACTTCCTATTATTAATTCTGCTGTTCTGCTCTGAACTTTCTGATTTTTCTGCCTTTTTGAGTTCAGATTTGATGAACAATGACAATTATAAACTCTTCCTTGCAGCGCTGTCCTTCTTACCCTCTAGCTTTTGTGAATTCTTTGATGAAATCTATACCCTCTAGCTTTTGTGAATTCTTTGATGAAATCTATTAATTTTAATTTGCTCCACTTTGAAGGAATTCTGCCTTTTTAAGATAAACTTCTGCTCTTATTCGCAGCTGCTCTGCTTATTTGCATTTGGAATAATTGTGAAAAATGAGGATTAGATCCTGCTTAAATAGCATTCCAATCATATTTCATGCTAAGTTGGCCTGCACCTTATTTAATAATGTTTTTATTAATAAAAACTGATTTTAGCCTCTCCTAGGCTGACCCACCTCTTTAAGGAGTTAACTTTCCTTGTGAGTGAAAAAATGGGCGGATTTTGCATGTTGATGAACAATATGCGACGTTGTAGAGCGCATTCACCCTCTTTCTGAACATTTTTCACTTTTTTTTTTTGTCTTTGATCAAACTTTAGATTTTCACTCTCCCTTTGACATTTTTCATTAAAACTTCTCACACTTCTTCACTTTGTCGAATGAAATCTCTAAAAAAGTTATTGTTGATGAGTGTTTGATCCTAGGCGCATTCTCCTCCTTGATGAACATTTTTCACTTTTCTTACTTCTTCAACATGAACACTTAGGAATTCCAAATGATTTCATTGCATTTTGATGGATTTCAAACAAGTTAGCAAATTTGATCTTAAAAAACATATCCCCATATGAGCGGATAATCCACCTTGATGAACATTTTTCAACTTAAAGCTTAATGTTGATCTTAATTCAAGCTTTTCCAACATCCTTAGCAAATTTCTTCTAAATCCTTTGTATTAAACCTTCATAAAATTACATCATCTCGCAAGAATGTTTGAGTGGATGCTTCCTTCATGTACAAGATTTCTCCTCTTGATGGGCGCATAATGTTCATTGATGAACATTTTGCGACCTTTCCATACTTAGGCATTTTCATTGAAATTTCAAACTTCTTTATTTTGGCGTATGGAATTAAGATCTCTTTGAAGGTTGTTGTTGATGATTAATGATTTTCCTTGAAATGTGTTTTCACCCTAGGCACATTCTCCTTACCCATGAACATTTTGCGCTCTCCTTGAGGTCTTTTTCTCATTTGGATCTCTTAAACTTTTACTCATTCCTTGAAGTCATTAAATTGGTCCCTTATCTCTTGGTTGAAATCATTATCTCTGGATTGCTCTAAGGAATCTTCAAGGTTGTCAAATTGCACTAGAGGGAAGGGCGCATTCTGCTTGCCAATGAACATTTTGTGACTTCTACACTTAGGCCTTTTTCATTATCAAGTTTCAAGTCTTCTCCAACATGAACACTTTAGGAATTTCAATGGTTTCTCAATGCATTTTGATGAAAGTTGATCTTGAAGACTTATCCTTATGTGAGCGCATAATGTACCTTGATGAACAATTTTGCAATGTGTTGATCTTCAATTCAAGCTTGCCTACTTCCTTAGTGAACCTCTTCCAAATCCTTTGCATTAAACCTCCTAGAATGGAATCAAAATGGGATGTTTTTTCACATGATGGGGTTCTCCTCTAGATGGGTGCATAATGTTCATTGATGAACATTTTCCTTCATTTTTCTTAATCACAAAATTTCTAAATGTCAAAATGACTTCTTCAAATGAACTCCCAGTGATTTTCACTATTCAAACTTTCATTGCATGATAATTCCTATCTCCAGATGCCTCATCTCCCAGGGTGTAATGTCCCAAATTATGAGCTAAGTGTGATTTGCTAGTTGATTTTGTTCTATGCATGGAGAACCAGAAAGTTGGAACAACTAGTGTGTTTTTGAGCTACATGGGAAATGCAATAGTGGAATTGTATTTTCAATTATGAGGTTGGTTTTGATTTTTAATGATTGCATATGATTCATAGCTGGCCGCCAAACATGAAAGAAGGATATATTAAATGCAACATTTATTTATTAAATGATTGCATTGGATCGATGGAATATGATGGCGATTGGGTTTGTGGAAATTAAATGATTGCATTTAATTTGATATTGAGCTTTGAAAAGATTTTAAATGCAAATTTTATTTATTAAATATTTGCATTGGAGCGGTTGAGGGTTTTTATTAAATGCAAATATTATCATTTAATGCATGCGCATGAGGTAGTTGTGGATTGATGCAAGAATAGAGGAGTATTTTAAATGCAAGTTCATAAATTGAATGCCAAGTCAGTTATGTCAAGGATCAAGATTTTAAATGCTTTGAAGGATATTAAATGCTTGCATTTGGATAGATTGGTTTATTTAATGCATTTCATGAAGTGGTTAGTGGTCGTCCAAGGCAAGGAATGATTTTCAATGCAAAATCAAAATATTTAATGATTGCACACAAGCCGCCAAGGAGAGTACATTGCTATTGAATCGATCCATTTGAAGGAGTTGTAATTCATTTAAAATAATTGAAGATTGTTTTAAATGAAAGAGTTTGATTGTAAGTCATTTACAATTGTTCAAGTTCGTTGATTCTCATTGGTGGAATTCAAATTTCAATTCAAAATTGCCAAGGAGATGGACGCCTATCCATGGAAGAGTTAAATAGAGGACTTGAACATCAATTTGCAACTTATGATGCTATGGTATGTTTTCTTTCTTATTGATTTTAAGCTGATAATTCCGATTTTCAGTTTGATTAACAAGGTGATGACCCCTTGTTCATGTATGGAGATGACCCCATACAATGTGTGAGGTGATATTATTCTAATATCTACCATTGAGCTTAATATTGTAGATTTATACAAGTATTGGGAGCTATTACATTGATGTATTGAAGCCCTTGATCCATTGGTATCACTATCAAGGTAGCAATTGGGCTTATTACATCATTGGAGTGAGTTTTCTATATGTTGCAGGGACTGAAATTTCATAACAGTGAGATATTCATTTTGTTTTAGAGCTTTTTGAAGATTCTACAAAGATTCCAAAGGCTGGAAATTGCATAGGAACATCATCATTTGGCTTAGGAGTGAAGATTTGAGGGCTTGGAAGCATATTTACATTGGCTGGGCGAAAAATACACTTTCAACAGTTGGATCAACAAACTGTCATTTTATATCAGTCAATTATATCTTCATTTCTAGGGCTCTTTTGTTCAATCTCTGACTTGGAATCAATTACCAAGTGTTTGTATATGATCCTACTTGAAGGAAGAGACAATTGGATGTCATTTTTGATGTGGAAAACTTGATGTATAATGGTCTGATCAGAATTTCTGAGTGACTAATTTTTGTAACAACAGTGAATAAATAAAGTTATTTGGAGCTTCATTCATCATTTATCCAGTGGTTGATCATACTTTCATATGTATTTGATTGTGTGTTGAATTGGGTTTTCATTTGGTGCAAGAAATCTTATCTAAATTTGATTATATTTTCAATCTTTCATAATAAGGTCTCTTACACAGTGCGCATAATGCTCATTGATGAACATTTTCCTTCATTTGCTATCAATTTCTTCACTTTCAACTTGAACTTTCTTAGGCAATTTCTCGAGATTTTCACATAGATTTTCATGAATTTGACTAAGGAGAATAAGATTTCATTGTTTTTATCTCACAATCACCAAACCAATTTGGGTGCATTATTCCTAAGGGCATGAATTTTGCACACATTCCTCATTGGTGAGGGTTTTGCGCTCCCTTAATCATGAATTTTCTAAGTGTGATCATCTTTGCAAGGGAGTTTTCAACGATTTTCAAAGATCAAATTTGATTATTATGCAATGTTCATGCTTAGATGACTTCTACTCCCAGGGCGCATTGTCCTCATAGGCAAGGATTCTCCGCTCATCCTGGGTGCATTGTCCTCATAAGCAAGGAATTTCCTCTCAAAGTCCAAGACTTAAACTTTTTTGCTCGATTTTGAAGTGTTCTGGTGGAAGTATATTTAAAAATATATTTAAGTATATGCTCCATATACTTTAAATATTTTGAAATATACTTCCAGGGTGTTTGAGATAGGTCTTAGATCCATGAGATTTAACATGTAGATTCTAGATTTCTGAGGATCCACCAGATTTCAGACTTAGTCAGTTTTCAGGATCTTAGAACATTAGACTTCAGGACATCAGACTTAGTCAATTTCAGGGCTTCAAGACATGCATCAGGATGAGGGCACACAGACTCCTTAGCAAGAATTCGGCGAGACTTGGAAAAGTATCAATACTCCCAAACATACAAACTCAAAGAAAACTAAACCCTAAAGCAAAACAAAGCCAAAAAGCAGAAAAAAGAGGGGTGTCCCCATTTGCAATGGGCCGATGTGTGATTAGGTCACAACAAGGCTCACCTAACTTTTACCTATCAATATATTTATTCTTATACACGTAGATACACAAGTTAAGTATTTTGGTGTACAAATATATGGGCTAAAATTTAATGGCTATCATTTTTATGCTTTTTTGTTCGAAAATACAAGGGCGAATTCAATATTTTGGATGCTGTAGAAAGGTCATATGTTGCCTCTCCACATTTGGGAGGTGGTTGGTTGTCATTATGTTGGTGGTAGAAGTCCATTTTTAAGCCTGAAGCATGTGTTTATGCAAGTCTGAGTAAGGTGAGAGTGAGTTCTAGTTGTAGCAAAAGCTCTAACACCATTATGTGAGCTCATTATAGCCATTGTGGGACTATAATCATTTGTAATCGACCATTTGATAGTGGAATGGAGGGTAGCTGCTCTCTAGAGCTAGAGTTTTTCACCTTGAATTGGATTTTTAGGGCAAATTGTGTCTTCAATTTGTGTATGTTTCCTTTGTTATTTTCTGCATATATGTGTGTGAAGACCTCTGTATTTCTTTGTTTTGTATCAGTAATTGTGTGTGTGACAATCATTTTAAGCATAACCTTTTTGTTTATGGGTCATCAAGACCCTTGGGTGTGCCTAGCCACTTAAGTGTTCAAGTGTCAATTGCAAAATAGACTAAAGGTGCTCGCAAGTCCTCAAATGTGCTCGAGGAGGTCAAATGTCAAAGTGTCAATGAGGATTTAGGAGAAAAAATGCAATAAGTTGCCTAAGTGCGCCCTAGAGTTTCTCCATGTCAAAATGTCAATGATAAAATATAAGGAAAAGTCCACTCTAGTCCTCTGGTGCAGCCCTAGACACTTAAGTGTCAAGATATCAACTTAAAATCATAAGAAGAAGTGATCCCAATTCTTCGAAGCACCCACAAGAATAGTTAGGTGTCAAAAAGCAACTTGAAAACATGAATGGAAGCAAAAAAGCATGCCCTCTACACAAGAAGTTTAGGTTTAATCTTTAGAACACTAAAGGGTGCCATTGAATCAAGCTTTCCGAACAATTGTTGATCATTAGGAGTACTTGTCAAGTTTCATCGCAATTGTCCAAGGATCAACGCTTGTTTCCTTTCCTCCAACATCCAGATTGGTTGTCATAGGAAACTTTATTGTTTCTTGTACTCTTCATCCAGGGCACTTTTAAAGGGATGATTTGCTGCCGAGAAGGTCTTTGTCATGGATAATTTCCACAGCACTAACACTGAATTTCATTAGTTTCTGAGGAAGGAGTTAGTTTTAAGTCACTGAGATTGTTTGGTGAATCATCAATGGTCATTAGGGTTTTATGACTTCTTCAGGGGATCTGCCATGTCAACACGAGGAAGCTTCATTAGACTCATTGCTAGGAGTCAACTATCAGATTGGCTATTTTTAGTCATTGCTATTTTTGGTAGGTAGCTAATTTGAGATTATTTTTTGGAAGATAAAGATGGCTTTCTCGAAGGTCTATTTATAGAGATATTAGTTCTTATGAGAAATCTATTTGAAGATTTCTTGATTTAAATATTGAATTTGTAGACCAAGTTGTATATTGAGATTGCTTTGCGTGTAAGCAAACTATTGATAGCATAGGAACTTTAGTTAGCTTTTTAAATTTTTTTCATGCAAATCTGTGTTAACACTTAGATTTTTATGGAATGGTAAAAGTTTTATGCCTATTTTTTGGCTGAGATTGCTGTTCAAGCTTCTATGGGATCTTATGTATGTGTTTTGGAAGTAAATCAAATTGCTTTATTGAAAGTGGCAGGCTTTGTATTGCAGATTTCATCAAAGGAGTAATTGTAGCTTTGTATATGATTCCCTCCTTTTGATTTTCTTAACCTTGTGTGTGTAATCCGATTCTACATTTTGTGTTCTACAAATGCTTTCTAGTAAATGCTTTTAGCTAAAGTGCGAGCATTTGTTAGCTATTGTAGGTGTTTACTTTGAAGAAAAAATATCAAAATCTTGTCTTGAGTAGAAGTGCTGATAGGCCTTGTGCCCTAACCTGAGAACAAAAAGACAGGCAGTTTCGTTAGTTTGTTTGCAATGTGTGTTCAAAAGCCGAAGATTTAACTTGCACATATTGTGAAAAGCTGGAGGTTGTTTCCTTAGGTTCTAGGTTTTAGTTTTATTTTCTGTTACAAGGATGCTTCCCCTTGAAATTTGAAGAAAGGTTTATCCTTGCTTGCTGCTCTGTTTTGTGTGGTACTGAAAGGTGCAAATTAAAATGCTAACAATTTTGATTGCATCTCTAGTTGTCCTCCATTAGGTTTAATATATCCATTAATATTTCTTCATTTAATGTAGCTTTATGTGGGGCTGTAGCACCAAATTACTTGGACAGTTGAATCGTAGTCCCCTTCTTGAAATTCAATGTTTTTCTTTCTGAGTATTACTATTGTAAACAATAATAACAAATCTAGTTAATACAATTTATTGAGAAACATATTTAAAATACTTGCATTGCTTTTCAATATTCACATTGTTTACAATACAGTTTCATTTATTCTATGAATACAGAGGTTTTATGCAGTACAGTTTCTGCAATTTATTGTTTACTAATTTCTTTCTTTTAATTTTATATCCTTCTTTGAATTGGAATGATGCTGTCCATTATTTTTAATATATTAACTAATATTTCTTTGTTTAATATATGTTTTTTTATTTGGTGCTGTGGCATTGAATCACTTTGGTAGTCAAATCATAGTTCCCTTATTGAAACTCAATATTCTGTTTTTAGGCAATTACCTAAGTAAACAAATGACAATGTATTAAGCCTATGCAATTTATTGATAGGTATAATATTAACGTTGTTCAAACATCCAAATGTTTTCTTCTCTTTGCAATAATTGCATTGCCTATGTTTATTTTCATCTGTTCTGCAGTTAAAGAGGTTTTATGCAGTACAGTTTCTTGTTTAGATATTGATCTGCATGTGTTTTAATGTGTTTTTTGACACTGGCACTCTTCTCCATGCAGTGGAGATCAATCAGTGGGGAAGAACTGTCCATGCTTATTTTATCAGGGCACTATATTGCTATTGCATTAGTTGATAAGCACAAGCTCAGGTAATTTACTGTGATTGTCTGATCCACAGTTTATTTTTTATACTGATGGCAAAACTTGACTTGCCTTTATATTATGTTGTATTTCCTTGCAATTTATTTCTACTTCCGAATGTTGTTTGGGAACTATCAACAAGTTCAACTTGAGCTACTTCTCTGTAAAATATCATAACGCTTAATTCTAGCATAAAGAGTTTGCATGTCTCTGAAGTTAGGTTGATTATTTTTACCCTTTCCAATGCAGAATATCTATACTTTCCTAATTTTAAATCCATTTTAAAATCTTTTTCTTTAAAAAGTTTTCTCTTTTGGCTTGTTTGAACTTCAGGATAATTGGGAACATCCCCTGGCCCATACCAGTTTGTAGGGTCAAAAAGGCCCCAGTCTGACATGTTATTCTCTTTATAAATGCAGCCCCTTGGAATTTAAAAATTGTGTAGGAAATTTTTGCATTGACTTTTCAGATCAGATGAATCATCAACAGGATGAAATGATGTGTTAGGATTATGGATTAGAGCTCCGTAGGAAACAATATTAAATAAACTAGCTGTTACATCTATTGATTCATTGTACCCACCAATTCTCACATTAAATAGTTCTCTCAAGGTGAAGGTCTTCTTTTTTAATTTGTTTGTAATGGGCATTTGGTTTATACTTGGGTAAGCCACTACATCATTAGAGAAAATGTGTATATTTTTTCCAATCTCCACTGCCTTCCTCAAGTGACGCTTGAGTGGTCTTCCACTGCAATAAATTTGGCATCCTCAATATGTATGTGGAGCTTGATTGAAAAGGAGTACCCCACGAAATGTAATGTCCCTAACACAAATTTTTGACCAAAAACTTGTTCTATTTCTGAATTTCAGCTTATTGGCATTTCGTCAAACACTTTGCATACAACCAAATATGAGGGATTTGTGAATACCAACAATTGTAATAACTGCAACTAAAATTATGAATCATATATTCATCATTAAACCGTGCCAATGTTCAAAAGTTTCACAGGTACATTTAATCAAATAGTTTGCAAGCTATCTATATAGATCGAAATGCATACAATGGATTTCAACACTGCTATTTTAGAAATCATAATTACATATGCAAAGAAGATTCAATTTCTGACCTCACAATGAAGCTTTATTGTTTACAGATGATGCTGGTCTGAGGATGAATACTCTTGATAATGCAACTGCAGCTGTGTTAATTAATTAATGCTCTGGAAATCCTGAACAACTCTTGAAGTATATAGTTTTTCCTGAGTTCTGAGGTTCTTGTAACAACGGTCCCTTATAACTCCCAAAAGACAGCAACATACCCTTCATTCACCAAATATCATACAAGAAGAAGCAGCTGGCAATAAAGAATTTTAATCATTTACTTGAGGCAGCGCCTCACTCCTTATTACCCACGTTTCCTCTCAAACAAGCCTTACACCCATTTAAAGCATTCACCACATGTTACAAAGTATCGCTCCCTTATGATACTCACGTATCACCCTTCATGTGGTACATTAGCTTTCTTTAAAAAAGAAATAAGTGCAGCCAACTACTAACCTTCCAAAGGTGGTACGGCTAGGGTCTTGAACCCTCACAAAATGATTATTTTTGATTTTATCTATAATTTCACCACTTCACACACTGCACTTTGCAGATCTGATTTATATTTCAACTCCACACACAACACTAACAAATTTATTATTTGAAACTCAAATCTTCAATAAATTTCTCCTTCAACTCTAGCAACCTAGAAAATATAGCTATTCAACACCAAACCTTCGATTTTTCAAACATTCAACACATGTGTTAACCCTGGATGAATTCATCTCTGAATGCTTTTTGCACAAACTGACTCTGAATGAATCACACACTATTGGCTAGGCAGGAATCTTTTACCACCGAAACCAATCTTACCTTAGGGTTTCGTCTAAGGTGGAAGAGATGAATGTTCAACCTTACAGACAAAACAAGGTTTCATAAAATATTCAACATGCATCAAATGACTCCTCTCAACCTCCTTTTATAACCCTAGTGAAACTTTCCAGAAGTTATATTTAAAATTCATTTTTAATAATAATCCTTCAACTCCAAATAAGTGACTTATTTTATTAATTACTTTTTAGTCCTTAAGTCACTTAAAATTCACCTTTATAAATAATTAATATAAGTTGTCTTTTAATTCACCTTTTGACAATTTAAATATTAATTATTTAATATTTTAATTATTTTCCGCATATCCGCCCAAAGTTGCGGAAAATACAAAAATAGCCTGAAAGTGAATTTTGATAATGCCAACATACTCTGAAGCTCTCTGGAGATCCAACTTAATGAAAATTGATACTTTCCAAAAATAGAATACTTCTCCAAGAAGTGTGGAAAGCATTCAGAATGTCAAAACTACACCTGGAAAGAACCAACAGACTCATCTTGATCTTTTGAACACAATGCCATTAACTAAAATCCATTTCGAAAAGGCTGGCGCTCTCCAAGAAAGTTGGAGCTTCCAAAGATGTTGAAAAGACTATAAAAAGGGGACATTATTCTAAACTAACCCTTTCATGACAAATGTCTACCCCATGTTCTTCAGCATAGTATGAATCATAATGGAACTAACACAATGATCATACACACATGAAATACTATCTTTAGTGTAACATCACAACAGTATATGAGAACATAGTATGGAAAATAGAGTCTTGATTATAAAATAGTTGATGCACATTCTCCAATCTGTCTACCCTGACCTAAATAATGCCATGTCAATTGATCATGGATGAAGATCCCCAAGTGATAATGGACAATTCTCACAAAAACTTTTCGAGGTAATAGGGATGACAGTTGATTTTACCTGTCGTGCTGAAAATTACTAAATCAAAAATATAAAATTATTCATAACGTATGTACAGCATAGTACAACTAGAAGATGACAGATCTTATGTAACATCAACTCTTTTGTTTCTTCTTTTACCTTGACTACATGTAATGACCTTAAAGAACTGCCTACATCTATCCTTTCCAAAGTTACTCGTCATCCTTGATGACTGTCAGTGGAAGGTTGGGAGATCCATAATGAACCTACAGTTGTGACACTCTCAGGCTGCATCTTTGTTGGTAAGGTTACACCTGATAATGTCCTCCAAAAGTGGAAGTATGAATGGGTGACTCTGTTGTTGACAGGGAAGCTGCCATTAATGATGGTACTAGCATCATCAACTGTGGTGTCATTAATGTTTTGTGTGCCCCATGGGCTGCCATTAACGATGGTAATAGCATCATCAATTGTGGTGTCATTAATGTTTTGTGTGCCCCACGTTAGATGAGGATCGTAGAGTCTGAGCTTGGGTAATCAAATCTGATGCTGCTGCTGAACCTTTAACCTATTTTGTGGCAACACCTTTTCCAGCATTTCTTTTTCTCTTTTGGAAAGTATGGAAATACTTCAGTGCCTTCTTGGTACCTGTCAAGATTATTGTAATTCATTCCTCATATGCTTTTTTCTACTCCTCCCTCTCAGCTCCCTTCACCTTCATTTTTCTTAACCCATTCTGCTTCCTTATTTTGCTAGTGAATCAACCTACAACTCTTTACTGAAGAATAGATGTCAGTTTGCTAAAACTCTGTTTTGTTGATATAGTTTGCAAGTTAGTCATTTTTGAGGTAGCCAAGTAAAATCAGTTAATCATTCCCACTATTTCACCCATATTTTGCATGGATTCAGTAAAATCTGCCACTGTACAATATCTTAAATTTTTATTGCATATGCTAACCTTTTGTGCAACTGGGATAACTGAATATGAAGTTCAGCCCCCTTCTCCAGCTTTCCCTTTTTTCCCTTTTGAAGAAGATGGTGCTGCTAGAATGATCTGTAGGTCAGGCATTGTAACATGTGCTATTGAAAGCATGCTTCACAGTGTTTTATCTGTTGACAGTATAGTTTGCACTTGTTTGAATGGTAATGATATTTGCCTGGACAATGGAGCTATCTGCTATCTATTTTGAACAAACTGTATCCTCAATGGCGTGGGGAGGTGGTGGCTCACACTGATTTTGGTTCGAACTTGGCAGTAGAAATGACATAAGCTTATCAACAAAAAAATCCATATGGGCAAAGGATGCTCGGTAGTGTCATCAAGAGCCTGCTGTTTGATGGCACATTGTTTACACCTGTCACAAGGTTTGTGTTCGTGTTTGAGTTCAGTGAAGGAAAAATTTGGAGCAAATTTGTCAATTGATAAAATTTGAGAAAAATTGTTTAATATAAGAAATAAATCCAAAAGATTGTCAAAATAGTTAAGCATTACTAAATACGTTTGAGATTTATATAAAAACTTGTCCACACAATAAATATAAACTTAAAATTTTAGTTAAGAAACCTAATGAGATCTAAATTTTAATAATTTTAAATTAATTATTAAATATAATTTTTTTTAAATTTAAAAATTAAGAAACCTAAAAGTTAACTTTAAAACTAATTAAAAATCTTAAATGATAAAGTTCAATAAAATGTGTAAATATTTTAAAAATAAAAGAAGTTTAAAATTATAAGCAGTCGGAACTGCGATGTGGAGCAAGTGCGGAAGAAGATTTTGGCAGGAGCAAGGAAAAAATCTTAATGCAAATTTTGAATCCCCACAGAGCTTGGGAAGGGCAAACTTCAGTCTTTGCCCCCTTCTGGTGACAATCCTCGACATGTGTTTGGCACCAACACTATTCCTCTTGGTGACCGTTTGCCCTCCTTTGACTCGAAGATCCAACTTGAAGTGGAGTAGGAGGATTTGTTGTCAATCGATTTAAAAGACATGAAGGTCATGGAAGTCATGATAGTTTTGAAGGAAAAAGGCCTTATTAGGAAGTTTACAGATCTCTAGCCTAATTTTCAATCCCTAGAGGCCTAGATACAAGACAAGTGGGTTGTCAATTTTATATTGCAAAACCTTCCTAATGGTCTCTTCTTGGTGATCTGCCCTAACAAAGAAGAGAAATCGAGCATTCTAAGTGTAGGCCCTTGGTTCTAGGATGGGGTTCGTTTTTTTTTTTGCACAGCTGGATCTCTATTTTCAACCCAACTCTTTGGACTCCTAGTCCTTCTTGGTCCTAGATTCAGTTCTACAATCTTCCAGCAGAGTATTGGTCTTTGCTGCTCTTTTTAAGATCAGGAACTCCCTACGCACCTTCGCTTCCATGGATGAAAAATGTTGGAAAAAGCCTTTTCGGGGTCTACACATGCATTTGTGTCAAGATTGACATTTTGAAGGAGGCATTGAAATGGATTAATCTCATTTCAGAGGAAGGAATTTGGAAACAAAAAGTCAAAGTGGAAGAATTTTCCCTCAAGTGCTCAATTTGTAGAAAATCTTGACATCTTTCACATTCCTACACTCAAAAGAGGAATAAGGTCTAGTAGGTGAAAGAGGCACGCAAGAAGGTTGAAACCTCTGTTATTAATGTGATTATCCCTCTCCCAGGGGAATCTACCATGAGAAGTCTTCTCTAGCACCTATCTCTCCCGTGTTGCCTAAAAACTTAGTCTCTAGCCCAAAAAGCAAGGTACAACGACCCTTGAATGGAGAACTGGATGCCTCTATCCAAATGTCATAGAGAATTGCTGCAAAGGAAAGGGCAATGCTCCAACCTTAGAGCCTTAGGATCTTGCGGGGCCTAATGATTTGAACCTCTTGGATGATCCAAATGAAAAAGAAGCAGGGGAAATTTTTGAAGATGAAGAAGAAGAGTTAGTGTTAGCCTCTTCTCAGATCCTCAAAATTTCTCAAATTGCCAAACAAAAGTCCAAAGTAAATTGTGGTCCGAAACAAAAAAAGGGGCAGAAAATCTGAGTTAGTGAAGGCTCAAGAATAGGCAGTATAGGAAAATCAAAAGAGTCACAAGTGTTTTTATGATTCTAAACAAGGTGGGGTGGAAGTCCCCTCACAAGTACAAGGAATCTTACACCATGGAATGTTAGGGGCCTCAATGCCCCTAACAAAAGATGATTTGTTAGGTGTCACTTACAAACTTTGAAAGGTGATATTTTTCTTCTTAAATAAATTGAATTAGATATGGTGGAGGCTAACCTCAGCTGGAACATAAGTGGAAAAACTAGAAAGGCCTTTTTGTAGGCTCTCAAGGTGCCTTGGGTGTTCCAAGATTCATCTAGTCCTTTTTTGCTTCCATTTCCTCCGTGGCTTTTGGTTGATATTGGTAGTTGTGTAAAGTCAAAACCCTGATGAAGGATATCTCCTCCTTCCTCTTCAACATCTATGGTCCAATTGTTGCCATCGTAAAAAAGAGACTTTGAATGCTATCTCAATGTGGCTTGGGAATTGGTAGAATGAGCTTGTTATCTTGGGTGGTAATTTCAATGCCATTATCAATTCATTGGATAAGAATGGGGTTTTTGGAAGACCCACTCAATCTCAATTGGATTTTGTGGCTTGTGTGGAGAAGGCTAACCTTATTGATCAAGAACCCAAAATGGTAGACTCACTTGGACTAATAGAAGAGCTGAATTCAACATCATATAGAGATTAGATCACTTTCTCCTTTCTCCTTAGTGGTTTGGATCAGATTTCTTTTTGGAATTTACGATCCTCCCTATTTTGGGATCTAATCACTTACCAATCTTGGCCTCCATCAAAGGGGACTTTGCTCCACTAAATTGCCCTCTCAAATTTGAGCAAACGTGGTTGAGGGACACCAACATTGAGGCTTTATTTGAAGAATGGTGAGAGTTGGCACCTCAAACTAATGGCTCAAAAATGTTTTATCTTTGAACAAAAAGCATTTCAAAGACATCTTCGAGGAAAGAGAGAGGGTTGAAATGGAGCTTGTGACTCTCAATGAAGTAATCTTGTTTGGAATGGATCAAGGTTTCTTTTTTCAAGAAAAAACCCTATTAGCTGAATTGTATGAATTGCAACAGAGAGGAAATTTACTAGAGACAAAATTCAAGAGAGATTTGGTTGAATGTTGGGTGATTGCAACAGAATTTTTTTCACATCTCTACTAAAACTTGCAGATGCACCAACATAATTGGCTCTAACCATTCATTGGATGGTAGACTTTTGAAAAAACCTTCTAAAATCAAAGAAGAAGATTCTTTGAAAATCTTAATAGGACTGAAGATCCTTCACATGTCTTGTAGAATAGCAACATTTTTGCTGGTATTCCCTCAATCATCTTGTTAGAACACAATAATGAACTTATGGCCCTCCATCTTTGAAGAATCCAATTTAGCTTTGTTATCTATTCTGTTAGCATTTTAATCTGCACCTTTTAGTGTGACACAAAACTAAACATATGTGCGGTAAAAACGCTCATCAAATTAGAAGGGGAATCTCCCTATAAATTAAAAACTAACCTAAAACTGGATAATATGTACTTGCAATTTACAATCTTTACAATGATTTTTGGGGTGGTTCGTGTTCATGCTGAATAAAATATAAATGTATGTCTTTTTGGTTTTGCCTAGGGTTAAAGGCTAAGATGCTTTTTCAACACTAGGCAAAGGATTTTATGTCTTTTTACTAAAATTGAATCCTACAACTACATGCTTATGCTGTTCAGTTAAAAACAAAGATTGAGTAGGGTAAGTTCACACAGAGTTGAATACGCTAACACAAACATGAACTCCATGGTTAAATGTAGGACTCAATAGAAAACCATGAGCTACACCTTAGAGTTCATTTGCAATACAAAGCTTGCAAATCCACTGTAACAATTTAACCCTTAGCACAAATGATGATACACCTCAATAAATATTTATAAGCAAGATAGGCGTAATAAATGTTATTGAGTGAATAACAAATTTGGGATACAATAACATTAAAACTCGATGAATAGCAATACCAACAATACATAGGCGTGAGAATTACCACTAATTAAAACTAAGTGCAAAGGACACTTATTTATATTGTTTACAAACAATTACATGAAAACAAATGAATTAAACTTATTGCACTTCTACCTTAACTACAACTACTTGCATGACATGCAAGCTTTATTACAAATTATCTTGTTCACTAATTCTAATATTACATCATGTGACCATCAGTTCAATTGACGATTAAAATCATTACAATTATCCCTTAAAACTCACGTCTCTCGCATGAAGAGATAGACAATCTAACAATAGCTGACAAAAACTAAAGGAAAGCTATAAATAACGGGTTTTGACAAAAAAATAGCTTTATTCTAGAACATGCTTTATTGTTCAAAAATGATGACGGCTAAAAATAGATTTTTCTGGAAGCGGATTTGGAGTTGCTTCTAGTGGACTTCTCTTCTACATTGATCATGGCGGAGCTTTGAAGACTCCTTGAAACCTTGAGTGATCTAAAATTTTAGTATTTATCGTTTGCCATATATGTTGATATTCATATGTAAGCTTGCTGAGATGATGACAAAACAACAGTACAAGAACTGAAAAATGTCTTAAGCACTCAGCAAATGTAAAAGTCAGATTTTCTGAGGATGTGAAGTCTTGTGAAAAACCTTTGCCAAAAAGAATGAAAATTGCCAAATTCCAATGCAAATTATTGCTGGTACAGGTGCCTTTGCTGTAGGTAAATAATTTTGATATAAAACCTTATGGTACTGACATAGATCCTTTCAATGATGAAAGATGCTGCTGATTAGGTGTTATGAATGATTTGCTGAAGGTGGTGAAGATCCCACCATGCTCACCAAAACCCTCTTCAATGATGAAAGCTGCAACAGATTCACTTTTTGTATGAGCTCACATCTATATTGTAGATCAATCTTTTTGAAACAGCCATATGTAGAAGGGCACACTCTATGTCACATTTCAGAATAATATGCAAATATATTATTGAATAAGATGAGATAATTACATGATAGAGCAGTGCTCTATATAAAGAGGTTTACAAGAAGTTTCTATAATGAGCATAGGAGTTTCACAAGGAAACTACAGCTAATAAAGCAAACTAGATAGAAACAGGCTAAACTAAAGTAGATTTAGAAACTATCGAATAGAAACTAATAATGACCATTAGAAACTATCTAATTTATTTTAATATCTCCCCTTAATGGTCAATCTACTAACTACACCAAGTTGCCCCCTAAAACTGACAACTTTAACCGAGGTAGTCTGGTTGACGAGCACTTGAAATGAAATACCAGGCAGAAGAGTTGGCTTAAAAGGCGTAGAAAGCAGACTCTTTCTGCTCAGTGTGCGCTACGACATGGGCTGATGGTGTCGATTCTTCAGGCTTGGACTGTGCAGAAACCAAGCATTTTCGGCAAGCCTTTTTCATATGGCCAAACTTATGGCAGTAATTGCACTAGATATTTTTCTTCTTTGAAGGGTCCTGTGATTGACCCTGACTGGATGGCTGAGAGGGCTGATTGATGCCCTTATTCTGTTGAAAGTACTTGGCAGTAAATGCCTGCTCTGTGGAGGAGGAATTAGCACTGTTATCGAATTGCTATCTCCATCGATCCTGCTACAGTAGTTTGTTGCACAGCTCTGGAAACTTTAAGTCAACATTAGTTGAGGTAATGTTGAGTGTCTCGATAAAGTGCTCATAAGATTGTGGTAGACTTTTCAGAGTGATGACTACCATATCTTCCTTGTCCATGTCCCGACCAATCGCTGTCAACTGATCATGGATGTCCTTGATTTTGGTGAGATGCTCCTGCAGAGGCATCTGTTCATCCATCATGATCGAGAAAAGCATGTTCTTCAAAAAGAACGCGTGGCTCTTGTCGGACGTTTCATGAAGATCCTTCAATGAATCCCAGATTTCTTTCGCTGATTTCCCAGATGGAACTTGAGGCAACTGATCATCGGTGACTGATAACTTGATAAGCATAACCGCTTCCCGATTATGCTCATCAAATCTATCCTGATCTTCACCCGCCACTGGAGGGCGTGTAGATTTGCCCAGAACTAATTGGTCAAGGCACCGATACTCGAAGATTGTCATCATTCGCTGCTTCCAGGTGTTGTAATTCTTGCCATTGAAATTCTGACTGCCTTCCAACATGAAGTTAGACCAAGATGCCATCTTTCACGTTTTTCGAGGCACGAAAAAACGAATTATAAACTGTTGGCACAAAAAACAGGGTAGTATGACGGCACATACTTTGAGATTACGGAACCCTTGCATGGGTTATGAGGCATAGATTCTGAAAGCACAGAATACACAGACTCAAAAATTCGGAACACGGATTTCGAGGGACAGATCTCAAGATAGAAAATACATTCTCAAAAAATCCGAACACAGATTTCGAGACAAAAAGGAAAATATTTCGGCATATCTGCTGGGCGCTGGTAACGAGACAAAAGACTACAAGAGGAGCTACTTAAAAACTCCGTCATCAAATAGGTAACCTTGGGCTGCAAACTGTTGACCTCCAATATACCACAAAGTGCCTCTAAAAAAAATCTTTTAAAAAAAAAATCCCGCAAAAAATAAATGCTTGAGGCAAACCGCTTCAGGAAAAGACTACAATTAACAACGAAAAGAACCCCACAAGGGCCCCACACGACCACTTAAGTCTGCAAGTCAGATTCGTGATTTTTGGCTCAAAGCCCATCAAAGAATGAACCGTCGACCAGAGAAGAGGAACCCATGAGTTAAATAGGAATCGTGACCTAGATAAACACGACTTCTGTCAAAACGCCCCCACAGAAAAAAAAAAAAAAAAAAAAAAACGTGATCCGGAAAGAAAAAAACAAGAGCCGCGACCTTAGAAGGATTCGATCGACGATCAAAGTAGGTGATGAAACCATAAACACGGTCAAAGCAAATCGCACCTTTGATAGATTCAAAATGCAACCTCCCCACAAATCACGAGCATTGGAAGAGGCACAATCACAGGAAGGATGGAAAGCGTCGAAACCCTCAGAGATCCGCCTATAGGGGTCCGCGACCAGATCCAAACGCGATTTCTCAGAGTGGCGCAACTAGAAGAAACAGAATGTCATCATAGAGCCTCGAAAAAACTGATCTAAAAAATGACGCTTAAAACCAGATCCGTAAGTACAGACAGGCGCTAAGAGAGGAACCGCTCTGATACCATGTTACATTTCAGAATAATATGCAAATATATTATTGAATAAGATGAGAAAATTACATGATAGAGCATTGCTCTATATAAAGAGGTTTACAAGAAGTTTCTATAATGAGCACAGGAGTTTCACAAGGAAACTACAGCTAATAAAGCAAACTAGATAGAAATAGGCTAAACTAAAGCAGATTTAGAAACTATCGAATAGAAACTAATATTGACCATTAGAAACTATCTAATTTATTTTAATAAGGGCACACTCTATTGATAGCTTGAACGAGCCTTCTTTTGGAATTAATTGACTTTTTTCTTCTAATTAGCATGTCTCTATTTTTAGCTGTTCTTAATTTAGAACTGACTTGCTTTTGACAAGTTGTGAACCCCTATTCTAGGTGCATCCCATAATATAACTCTCTGAAATTTGATTTTGAAAAATAAACCCTTCTTAATTGAGGCATGCACCTGTATCCTAGATGCGTGTCCATACTTAGGGGTTTTATTTTTAACAAAAAGTTCATTGATTTTTATTTATTCATGTGCGCCCTCGTGCCCTAAGCGTACCCCTGATCCTCAGGTGTGCACCTAAGGATCACACATGTATCTATTGATTGTCATTTTTTGTTCTTGTTATTTTTGACTTCGTTTAGGTGCATTTTTGCTGATCTTGTGTGTGTTCATGAACAAAATTTATATTACACACTTGTTTCATGCACGCGTCTGAATAAGGCTGTGGGTTTGATGAATAAAAAAATATTTTTTTTTGCTGCTGGTTGGCTTCTTGGAAAGGGAAATGGATGTCCTTGGTAGGTAGAATTCAAATGCTAAAATCCATTTTCTCTCCTCTTTTGATTTACCTTATGTTTGCAGATAAGAAACTAGTGAGGATCATAAAAAATTAGGAGAAAATTATGCTGCAGTTCCTTTGGCAAGGCTTTCGATATTAGAAGAAAATTCCTTTGGCAGCTTGGGATAAGGTTTGTGCACAAAAAGATTATGGGGGTTTAGACATTAAATGCTTGGAAAAGCATAATCTGGCTCTTGAGGTTAAATTAGTCTAGGGTGTGTTTTCCCACCCTCAAGCAAAATGGAGCAAGCTGCTACAAAAAAACACGTGGACTCCCCCAACCCCCTGTGGATCCTAAAAGTGGAGAACCCTCTAGCTTGCTCTCATGCTTGGAACTTCATGATGCCTTGCCGCCCATCATTACAAACCATCTCTCCTTAAATATTAGAAATGGTGGGTTGGCAGACTTTTGGTTAGACTCATGGGGAGAAGAACCACATCTTGCTGATTATCCGAGATTCTTAGAAGCTAGGATCCTCCTCTCCCAAATCTGGGATAACAAAGTAGGCAACTATTGGGGTTATATGGTCTAGGTGGGCTTCAGTTTGGTTGAGTGGAATGATCTATACCTACTTCCATTGAATCAAGGTCTAATGATGATCTATCTATTGCGTTGTCCATTAGAAGAATTAACTATGCATTGGCTAATGACAAAATAATGATGGGTGGTTTGAAAGTCCGGTCTCTACAATGCCAGTTGGGTTACATTATCCAATCAGTCTCAGTTGAGAATCCTTATTGACTGGTTTAGAAGTTTTGGAGTAAGATCTACCCTCCAAAAGTCGGAGCCTTTGCTTGATTGTGGCTCATGACAAAATTTTGACTCATGATAGGGTCCAAAAGTCTCCCCCCATTCAAGGCCCACCCAAGGTTGAATTTCCCATGCCAAAGAGATGTGAAGTAGTTTGGAGGCCCCCCCATTGCAGGGATGTTCAAGATCAATTTTGATGCTGCCTTTAGGGGTAACCCTGTAAAATCTAGGGTGGAATGCATTGTAAGAAATTATACAGGTTCACTAATTTTGGTGTCTTCTAAGAAGCTCAAATTGCAAATATCCTCTCTACAGAGCTAAAAGAATGTGCCTCGGGGAAGATTCACAGAGCATAATTGCTTTATCTAAGTGTGCATCTCCAAATTGGAAGATGAATAACATCCTCTATTAGGCTTGGAGTGTTCTTGACAATTTTGAGGGAGTGACCATACAACACTGCTATCGTGAAGTCAATATTATTGCTGACTTCCTAACCAATGCAGGGATTGATGATGAGGTAGACCTAATCATTGGGAAATGTCTAGAGAATTGGGTTGGCTTGCAACTCATTATTAAACAATAACTTCTCTAGAGGGGATCTAATCATATGGTGGGATGTCTTTGGTTGCCACATATATTTCCATAATTTTGGGTGCCATAGTGATATGATCACACAAGCAACTTTGTGTCGATTATAAAGCTTGCTCATGCGGCCAACCATTTCAAGGGCTTAGTGAGAGTCATTTCTATGCTTGATACTTGTAATACATGCTTCATCTTGCTTTTGCTCTCACCCAACACCCAACATATACCCTCCTCACATCTTGCTAAGCATGGAACCAACATTCTTTTTTCACACGATTAAGTGGGAAATGGCATTTAGGGAAGCCATCAGTAATATTCACATCAACATCATTGTTATTTAGTTAGATCAAATTTAAGATGCCATCAAGACAATCTTAGGGGTGGATTACTTGGAGCTGGACAAGCATAGCCGTGTGAATTATACTAAAAATATTATTTGAGCGATGGAAGCTGTTGAGCGGGAAAGTAGAAAATTTGAATTTGAGGTTGCATAGGGTCCTCTGTCTGCTGGTCATGTGCACAAAAATTCGTTTGTGCATAGAATCACGGGTTTTGAACATGTGGGATCAGTCCAACTGGACTACTGTCCCTTAGTGGAACATGTTGGTTTTGAGATGGACAATCGTGTGGGGAAGTTCGCTTCCTCTCCTCTAGGAAAGAATCATTGAGTGCAAGTGCCTCTACCAGATTGTCCCAACCATGTGTCTTAGGGCAGATTTGTCAAAGGTCTCAACACATGCAAAGGGGATGTGGATCCCCAAAAAGAGTTGCTACCAAAATGGAAAACTCTTTGACTGGTAAATTCTTAGGCCCTAGGCCGAACATCGATGCAGTTAGATCATGGATGACTAAACATTGGTTGCTTAAGGGGCATCTTGAGGTAACTACTATGGTGAAAGGTTTCTTCCTTTTTTCTTACTCTTGTCATGAGGATATGGGCATCATTATTGTAGGCAGTCCTTGGATTTTTGGATGTGCTAGTCTGTTCCTCAAGCATTGGTATCCAAGTATTGACCCTTCTAAAGAAAACATCAGGGCCACACCCAATATTGGTTAGATTTCCAAGTCTCCCTTTGGAATATTGGGGGGAAGAGGTTGTCCATAGGATAGCTAATCCCTTTGGGTAGCTAGCTGCCATTGACCCTGTTACTAGATCTCAAAAATGTCTTGTTTTCGCTAGAATTTGTGTGAATCTCTTTTGATACAAAGTTCCCTTCGTAGGTGACATTATTGTCCAAGTTCAATTCTCGGAGACAACTTGCCTTCGAAAACTCTCCTTTTGTGTGCTTTGGTTGCCACAAATTGGGCCACATAGTGAAAAGTTACCCGCTTAAATTGGGGAAGGAGGAAAAGATGGTTAATGGTCATAGGGATTTGGAGCCTCCCCTCTCGAATACTGATGAAATGATTAAGAACTTTTCTAACATCCTTCTGGAAGATGGAGAAATTGCTAAGAATTTTGAGAATGCTCAAGATACTATTCTCCCTCCAGCTAGTCCTCCAGTACCTGTTTGGATCCTCAAATTGTAAGTTGTATTCAAGCCCCAATGCTTCAGGATTATCCATCCGTTCCTGTGATGTCTAGCCTAGTTGGAATTAATTCCATTGAACCCATGGCTGAGTTTTTGAATGCTAACGTTTGGCTTTCCCCTTGCTGTTTGAATGCCGAAGGTAACCTTGTGGAGTCCAAGTTACTGAAGGAAGTTCTTCCTGCTCCCTTTGGTAAGGAACTCACTTCTCAGAAAATAATCAATACTTTTGATAAGAAGAAATCGATCTCGGGTCCCTTTGGGGTTAGAAAAACTAGAAACGGGAAGAAACAAGTGGACTTTGGTTCATATAAAAAAAACAGGGAAGACCTAATCAATGAGAACTATGTGAAAGTGAAATGTCAAAAGATTAATGCTTCCCTCAATTTAATGGGGCTTGGTGGATCATGTCAACTTAGTGGATTCCTCTACATCACCCTCCAACTCGACTTGTTTGGCAAGGTCTATAGTTCCTTCCTTTGGAAGGAGAAATTGTGTAGTGGTGAGTGGTGAATTACTCTTTGAAGTTGGTTTAGCTCTTTGATCTCTTTGTTCGTTTCAGTTTTGACTTCATGTTAGGCTCATGCTTTAGCCTAGGCTTTTGCTTCAGCTCATGTTGCAGCTTTGGCTTGAAATTGTTTTGATGGATTTATAGAGTTGACTGCCTTGTGCAGCCTTCTTTGTTCTTACTATTCCACAAGTCGTGAATCATATGATTTACTTGTCCTCACGTTATCTTTTTCTACTGCCTTTGTTTGGGCCGAGTGGCATTCATTTCTTGAAATTCTGTGTAGGTCCTCACTTCGTTCCTCTTCCTTTTCTTCCTGATGATACCTTGCTTTGTACCATTGTATGATTTGTTGTCTATGTGCTTCATGGTCCCTTTCAGCATGGAGCTCTTGCAAAATCATGGAGTGCCTTGCTAAGAGTTTGGGTAGATTGTCCAATGGTCGATCAACCTCTTCGGTTATATCCAAGTAGAATTTGCTTGGTTTCTAGCCGACTCTTCTTTGATGTATTGGTCGACCCATTTATTCCTATGCTTGTATGTTCATGTGTCACCGGCAATAGTTATTATCAACTAATTTCCACTCTACTTCGAACTTGATCGACTTTGCAAAGGCAATGGTGCCAAAAATAATAACTTCAAAATTTACATTGCCAAACCACAAATTGTAGTTCAATGAATTGAAATCACAATTGATAGCAAGGAAAGATTTTGCAAAGAGTATAGAAAATGATATTTTTATTTCAGAGGTAGCACTCAATGCAATGCTTAGTGCCGAGTGGTACAGGGAGACCTGTTATAAAAACAGTTCTCTTGCACAGATGTTGGAAATGCTATTTGAAGAACTAACAGTTCTCAGCCAAGATACAACTGTTGGTATAACTGTGCATTATGGCTATAATATACACTACCAAAGCTGACAAGTGATAGTAACATAACAAAGTTGATAGAAAATATCTATTAACAAGAACATATAATTTTCTATAGACACAGTGTGACCCTTCCTCTAGCATGTCTTCTTTTAGAATATTTTCATTGTTAAGCTCGATTTTGACAGATAAATTTTAAACATTGTTTGAAACATCATGAATATGGGGATCAAGATGCATATTTTCGTAAAATTTAAATTTAAATGTCATTTTCCATCCATTTGATTTGAACTAGATCAATTTTATTCTTTGTTCCTATTGACTATTGTTTTCTTCTGAACGGTTCAACTGTTATGTTGGTGGCATTAGTTAGCAACCAATTTCTAAGACACCTGCATATGTTCATTCAATTTTTCTTGTAACAGTAAAATATTAGAATATATTGATTTATGTGAATATTATATGCCTCTCCAAGCCTATTCTCTTTTAATTTTAATAATGGCAGTAAGGCCTTTGACATTTGTAATGTCCCCATTTTCGGATTCTCTTGCAGATCAGTCAGAGCGGGCTTTTTGGATTGGTGACAGCATAATCAGAGGAATATTTCGATGTCACCAGGGTGTTCGGGTGATCCAATGGAGATGGTTGACACTTTCCGGAGGGATTTCGGACAACTTGTCCGTACTTAATATTTATGGTAAGTGCTTGCATGTCGTTAATCTTTTTGGGTTTTTCTGGGTTTGTTCTCTTTGGTCCCCGATGGTCACTGCTATTTTTAGTAAGTGGCAGTTTGGCGTTGTTTGGGCGACTTGGTAGTCGGCTGTTGGCTCTCATAGACATTGCACTGAGCTCAGAGTTATCAGATGGTTTGTGGATCCAGTTGGCACCCTCTGAGTTGGCTCAGTTTGCTTATGGCTGTTACTATTTTTAGTAAGTTCGGGATTGGCACCGGAACGGGATTTTGAGAGTGGGGTTAGATTCGTCTTGTCAAGACCTTCCCAACGAGCTATAGATCATTGGTTTCTGACATCATCTTAGCCTCCGTTTTAAAGTCCGTAAATTAAACATTATTATTTAATATTGGACCTTGGTGCCTAGGCTCAACAACTTAATGTTGTTTTAAAAGAGGGGACTTGTTGTGACCAAATCACACATCGCCCCATTGCTGATGGGGACCCCCTGTTCTTTTTTAATTCCGGTACTTTCCTGAGTCTTGTATGATGTCTTAGGTTGATTGCATGATAGAGTCAGTGGTTTGTTTGAAGTTCTCAGTCTAATTCTAATCCAAGTGTCATGTGCTTTCATTCGGATGGCTTGATCCTGATGTTTGAGATCTTGAAAATGACTAAGTTTGGTATCTGATCTTGAAAATCCTGAAAATAGCGCCTAGGAGAGAACACACTTCCAAACAACCTAAGATTGGCGCCTTGATTAAAGAGTTGTCAGGAGACCTCAAGGAGTGAAAACTTGACAAGTTAGACATTATCTCAAGTTAGGCGCCTTTTCAGGTTCAGGTGATCATCAAAATTCCGCCTTAGGTTGATGGGCGCCGTTCATGCATCAGATTATCCTTTTGGCGCCCTAGTATAAAAGAAATGTTTAAACACTCCAATGGGCGCCTAAGGGAGAAATCATCATATTTTAGCGCCTTAGCTTAGCATGTGTGATTCCTTGAACCAAAATGAGCGCCTAGTGTTAGGGGGCCTCTAAGTGACCAAAACCTTGAATGAAGCTCTTAGGTGCATTCTTCATGTTCAAGCCACCAACAAAATTGTGCCTTAGGTGAAGTGAAAGGAAACTAGAAGGATGGGCGTCTAAGTAAAAAGTTCAAGAATGTAAGTATGATAAGTGCATTTCCTACTCCCTCATTGGCGCCTTGGAGGAAGTCTTCTCCATCAATGTAAGTCATAAAGGTTTTTCATGTTTTGATGATATTTTGAGATCAGTTATAATGATTGGAGGATAAGGTAAGTCAAAGGAGTCCCATCTCACTTAGGCGCCAATTTACACCAATATGACCAACAAATAGCGCCTAAATTGAAAATGATAGGCAAGAGTCTTCAATGAAGGCGCCTTGTATCAAAATTCCTAAATGACCAAGTTTGTAGCAAAAGAGTAAAAGGCGCATTTTATACCTCATTTCCACACCTTCTGGCGCCCTCACATGGAATCTTGTTTGTATTGGGCGCCCAGTGGAGAGGATTAAGAGGGTTGTCTTGAGGTGAGTGAAGTGTTCTATTTTGGCGCCCATAGGACTGAGGATATGAGTTAGAAGCTAAGGCGCTCTTGGCCTTCAGTATTAACATGATGGGGAAAGTAATAAAAATGGTGGATTTGGGCGCCTTGGGTGCCAAGTTCTCAAATCAACTGAGTTATTTCACATGCTAAAAGGCGCATTTCTTGGTGGTCGTCTTCTGGCGCCTAGGAAAACTTCATAGTTTGGGCGCTCTTGGCCATTAATTTCATTGTTTGGCACCTTAGGTGCCTTTGTTTGGAGGATTAGGCGCCCCTTTGCAGAAAGCATGAAACTTCATAATTTGGTGCTCTTATGGGGATTGTAGTAATTTTGGCGCCTAGCACCTAGGTAGCCTTTTATCATCAAGGGACACTTATTGAAACCTCACAAGTGTTTAAGAACCCTCAAGAGAGAAACACTATTTTCATGAAAGCGCTTAAGGGTCTTATACATCTAGAATGTTAAGTTGAGGATTGAATTAGTCCTATAGAGCAAGGCGCCTTTCCTTATTCAAATAGCCTCCAATAAGCGCCTAGAGGAAGGGTGGATCATAGAGATAATTTTGGGTGCCCTTGTGATTAAAATTCATTAGTTTGAACATTTTGAACCTAGCATGAAAATGATATGTGTAAAATCCTATAGAGGTACATAACAGCAGTACCTTTGTTGATGAAGTGTGTAGGGCTGATAGCACACATGAGGATGCTTACCAATCGGTGAGTGATGATGATTCAGCCTCTTTCCATAGTGCAGATTGCAAATCGAAAGATTGGTGTGGAGATGGTTCGTTACAGGGGCATCATCATTTGACTGGGCAATTGAAGGTTAATGACAATATGATTGCTATAGCTTTGGAACATTTTGATGTTGCGAGGCAGATGTTGGAAACCTATGGTTGGAGTACTCCTGAGATGGAGGAACATGATGATAGAGGACTTTCCCTTGCTGAATTTCAGGCACTTAGAGATGCAGTTGGGATCATGAAGAATAATTATCTACAACTGTTATTAGATAGAGATCATCTTCTCAGGCTTGACAGTATTTATCATGATGCTCTAATGGGAAAGGAAGAGGAGGTTGATGAGCTCACCTGTGAGTTTGAGGTCACCGCGGACTCTTTGAAGAATGCTCAAATAGCCCTTCAAGAGTCTAAGACGCAGATAAATGAGCTTACTGTGGAGTTGAGCTTGGCACAGTCTTCACCATCGACAGATACAGTTCAGGTTTCTCTGGCAATAGGGTGTGAGGAGCGTTTATCCATGGATTATGTTTGTGAGCAGGTTGAGGATGTGGTTACATCTATCACAGTTACATGTGCAGTTGTTACTAATGGGATGAATGCATTGGTTGAGAGATGCAGAGAATCACATGATGCACCAGGCTCTCCTGAGGTTAGTCCCATGATAGGTGATGCAGAGCAGGTTGTTGATGGCTCTTGTGGTATGCTAGTGAAATTTCCAGAGAGTGGTGTGACAGATCACCACATTACTTTATCATTTTCACAGGAGATATGCAGGGCATCATCCAGTGGTGTGATCGGTTCTCACGTTGATTTGTTTCCCTTTCCTAGAAGCAAATCAGAGTTTGCATCCTATGCAGCTAATTGTGATAGACAACTTACTAGACCTCAGGGTTGGAGAGATCAGCTGAAGGTTTTCGAGGATAAGGTTGTTCGAACCTTAACTCGTATTGACAATACCCACAAGTTTGTGGAGGATCTCTTTTGGACAACACAATTGGAGGAGAGGCAGATAGGGGTAGTAGTGGGCACATATACATCTGATTTGCGAACTATCCAGCATGCCATGGAGTGGATTAAATCAAAGTACCTCCAATTGCTTTCAGATTGGGACTTTGCTATTGGGTATGCGGAGAGGACTTGCAGAGTATCTACCCAATTAGCTATTCAGGATCAAAGACATGAGCCATCTTCTGATTCGAGTGATGAGGAGTGTGTTCCTCATAACTATGATGGTCAACCATTGACACAGACAAGTGCTTCTTATCGTGACTACATAGTGAGGAGTGCTCATCATTTCTCCTTTAGTCCACACACAGATGACTTGATGATGCGTAAGTGTGGATTGGCTCAGGATTTATACCATCCATTGTGGGATGAAGGGTTGCCATCTACAGGAGATGGAACTAAAGATTTCAGGTGGCTGACTTAGATACAGTCAGAGGATTATTTGCAGAGCCAGAGATCAGATTACCACCATGGTGACATGTATCAGACAGAGTATGCAACTTCTTGGTCTCGAAAACTTCCATTTGAGACATGGATTCTGAGAGGTTGCAGTATCAGTAGGCGTGATGGTATGTTTAGTTTTTACAACGGTGATGGAGGAGAGTTTTATCATTCCCTCGATTTAAGAGAGACAGTTTCATATCTTCCAGCACCTATGTTGGATAGTCAGTACATCCATAGGAGTTTTGCAAAGGATGGAAGGGGATGTGGGTCAGACACTCCGAGATTCCCTTACCTCTTCATGATTGATGAATGTGAGGTTTTGATGTGCTGGGATCCAGGTGGTGACAGGTTTGGCATATCAGTTAAGTTGGATTTCGTCGTGTTGCTTCACCACTCTCTGCATGGTGAAGATTATATTAGAGTTGCGCAGTGGGAATCAATGGGTGATGTGTATGGTAGACTTCCATATTGGCTTTGGGACCCAGGGTTTCCTATGTCTAGCAGATTGTTCTATATTGGGGTAGCTATTTACATTGATGCTGAGCATGGTTTTACCTCTACCCAGTGGATGCAGTGGAGATGTTGTTGGACATTTTTTAGATTGGTTTGGGATCCTGGTGTTCAACTTGGCCATGCAAGTGTAGATTGCTTGAAGACAAGCGATCTTTGGGAAGGGCGGACTGTAATGTCCCCATTTTCGGATTCTCTTGCAGATCAGTCAGAGCGGGCTTTTTGGGTTGGTGACAGCATAATCAGAGGAATATTTTGATGTCACCAGGGTGTTTGGGTGATCCAATGGAGATGGTTGACACTTTCTGGAGGGATTTCGGACTTGTCCGTACTTACTATTTATAGTAAGTGCTTGCATGTCGTTAATCTTTTTGGGTTTGTTCTCTTTGGTCCCTGGTGGTCACTGCTATTTTTAGTAAGTGGTAGTTTGGCGCTGTTTGGGCGACTTGGCAGTCGGCTGTTGGCTCTCATAGACATTGCACTGAGCTCGGAGTTATCAGATGGTTTGTGGATCCAGTTGGCACCCTCTGAGTTGGCTCAGTTTGCTTATGGCCGTTACTATTTTTAGTAAGTTCGGGATTGGCACCGGAACGGGATTTTGAGAGTGGGGTTAGATTTGTTTTGTCAAGACCTTTCCAACGAGCTATAGATCATTGGTTTCCGACATCATCTTGGCCTCCGTTTTAAAGTCCGTAAATTAAACATTATTATTTAATATTGGACCTTGGTGCCTAGGCTCAACAACTTAATGTTGTTTTAAAAGAGGGGACTTTAAGGGTGATGTTGAGAAAATAATTAAAGAGAATTATAATATTTTAAAATGTATTTTTCCTCTCATGTTTTATCCCATATGCAAGAGGATTTTAGAGACTCCCAGTTGGAAAAGTATAAAAGGAGGAAAAGTGCTCTCATTTGCATATGCTTGGATTATTATTTTCTTCTCTCTTTGAGATTTCCTTTGCTAGGGTTTTGGAGCTTGGCTCTAGGGTTTGAGGATTCAAACCAGAGGCTCTTGGAGACGAAAACCTCCCTGAGTAGCGGTATCCCACAGGTGTGAAAGATCACCCAACGGTGCCTTTGTTGGTGAATGCATCCAATGTTCACATATGTGCTGAAATGAAGTTCGACGAATGAGTTCGTAGAGATTTGTTAAGTATTTCTATTGCAGATTTATTAGAGATTTGAGGTGAGCAGTTTGCATTGCATAGGAGGAGTAGATTTAATGCTGTTTGGGACTGTATTTTCCATCAGCTGCTGGCCGTACTATTCAGCCTGGCCGTACATCCTTGTTAGGGTCGATTTGTGGAGTTTCCTTGCATTTCAGACTTTACTTGTTGGTCGCCTAGCATTCAGATTTGTGTGCAGCGAGATTGTCATCTATTATTCAGTGATTTCATGGAGACTATTTGCTGCTGTGTACTTACAGCCTGGGCCGTACATGCCTAGGAATGACGTTGGGGGTCTCAGGGATCATTTCTCATTGTGGGTAGTGTTGGGATTGCATTGTATGTGGCGTACAAGTTCATTTATACCGCTGTTAACAATATTTGTTGGATACTCCTTGCTTCTTGGTGGTTTGGTGCAATATTGTAATGTCCAATGGCTGGTCCAGCAATAGACAAAAACTGAAGTTTCAAATCTGCATATGGGTATGTTTTGATAATTGTTTATTGGCCATTTTGCTATCTGGGTAGTTAGTTTTCTTATATCTGTTGTAGATTTTCTGGGTTTCTATATTATGCAATATATTGTGTGCTCCGACACCACATCTACTATCTATCTGAAAGACCACACAAAATAATAATAAAATATCACACAAAGATTTTTAAAATATACCAACAAGTGCGGCACATTAGAACATTGATCTTATTTTGTGTTGTTGATCTAGATGCAATCTTAATTATATTCAATTGTTTTTGTTTTCTCCACATTTCACAATGATAGTTTTGTCTGGCTGATTTTTTTTCAGTAGTGCAGTAATATTCTGGATGAGCATTTTAATTGTAATTATAGCCAATAATATGAGTTATGAAGTTATAGATGTTTGTTCTTCTCAATTTCACTATCATTTGTTCATATTACCAAATGTTGATATTATAAATTGACAATGCAGTCAGCCCTGGTTGGAGGAACTTTTCCTCGCTGATTGTTGTGGTGTAAGCTCAGGATATACAGGTGAGAATGACTTGCAATTTTGCCCCTTACATGTCATTTCTCTCAGATCCTAAGTATATGTATTTTTTTTCAATATATTTCAATTATCTATTCGGGTATGCAGATATGACAACTTTTTTGGGGTTTGGGTTCATCCATACAAAAAACATAAATATATACATATTTGCAGCCTAAAAACAGGAATTAAGTTAAGAATATCACATAGCATCATATGATAAACATAACCACCCTAAAAATTAAAAACACTACTTTAATGTCAATTTGTCAAACTTGAATGTCATGATAGATATTCATTGTTCAACATTAAACTAATAAAATTAGCAATTAACATCATATGGGTTTTGAAAAAGATCATCCTCATCATTGACATTAGATAATGTAAGTAGATTAGAAGAAGTGGCACTCACACTAAAAATATGCTGCTGGCTATTTGACGACTCCAAAAATGAAGAATGTTGGGAAGTGAAAGCATCCAAGTTTGTATACTTCGGCGCTATATCCCACATTTTATTTCTGTGAAAGAAGGCACAAATTGGAATACATGTACACTAGGTCCTTTGCCTTCTTTTTTTTTTAATTATAATCAATTATGCTTTATTGAGTGGATGGAGTATGTGCTCCAATTTGGCTTAGATGAAGACGAACTAGCAACCTATTGAGGCAAAGTTAGAGAGTTAGCATTATAAAATTATAAATGAAACTTCGACCTTGAAAATGTTTAAAATAAAATATTAAAAAATAAAAAACTTACCAGTGATTAAAAACTTTAATTGTGTTGTACCCTAACAATTTTTTTTGTGTTGAGTCCAAATTTTTAGCTAAGTCAGTCATTTTTCTAAATGCCAAACATGTTTCAGCTCTTGTCTAGCTTGGTTTTACTTGTTGTCCTTTGTCCTTTTCTAATCTTTGCAGGATCGTGAAATTGGGAATCTTGAGTCATCCATCACTGCGGATGAAAGAAGTTCTTGGAATAGAAATTTGCTGAGATTGAGATAAAGAATGTACCTGGATGCTGGGGAGTCAAAGGTGCTCGTCTCATACAGAAGGGAGCACTTGAATGAAGAGTTTTGGAAATTTCACTAAGTTATATACAGAGGGAGGAGAGAATTTGCTGTTTATGCAATTTGGGTGTGGTGGAGACGGAATGGCATTACATTATCGAGTGCCTAGCTTACGAGGATATTAGGGACAATTACAGATATACCTTGAATGTTGACTCCCTGACCAACTTATTTGAAGAAGAAAAGTTAGCTAAATTGGCAATCTACTTGATCAAGATACATAGCAGAAGATCTAAGATCCAAAAAGCAAAGGAGTTTATTTAGGGGCTGTGTGGGCGGTCTGCCTTTTGCGGCTCGTGGTTTTCCTACGGGTTTTGGATCCCTTTGCAGCGTGTTTTGGTTTCTGTGGTCCCATAGGCTGTCTGGCTTCGTGGACGTTATTAAAAGCCTTCATTCATTCATTCAAAGGTCCTTGGATGCCAAAACTCAAATGTTAAAGCTCACAATGCAATTGCCAAATGAAAACTTGATGATGCAAATGGAAGCGAAGCGCCCCCTTTTAAACACTTCCAAATTGGGCCTATGATGAAATTCCCTCCAAAATAGTATTTAAAAAATTTTAATAAAATTTTAATTTTTAGTATTTAAAAATACTTTTATTTAATAATAGTGTTCAAAAATATTTTTTATTTTATTTTAATAATATTATGGCCCAACTAAAAATATTACTATAATTTATTTCCCATATTTTTCCTCTTAGCCTACGGGAAATGGAAATAGGCTGAGGTCTTCTCCATGGCTCTATTTCGAAAAAGGGGACATGACAATGATACAATAGGTTGAACCGCCCATACATGCTAATTATAGTGATCCTTACTAGCGAATACAAGTTGTAACAGAAACGCATTGCTTCACATAAATACATAACAAAACATTGGAATCCAAAATAATTTTACTTCTTTATAATTGAAGACCGTACAATAGTAGAAACCATAATCCTTAATTCTATTGAATCTGGGCAGTAATTGCAACTTCCAAAATGATTTTATTTCTTTATTATCAAAGATCATGCACAAAACTGGGGCCTATAGCCCTAATTCTTTCGAAGTCTGAGCAGCACTTGCAACTTCTAGCCTTTTGTTGGTTGGCTTCACATCTAATCAATATTTTTCCACATCTCAATGGTCTTGGTGGTATTCCCCTTTCTTTGTTTAGACTGGCCCTAGGTAGCTTCCTGTTGTCTTCTGACCTTGCAACTATATTGTTAGACTGGTTGGTCATTACTTGTGCTTTTCTAGCACTGGTGGTCATGGTTACCACTTACCACACCTTGTCCCTATTGGAGCCTAGGTGCAGTCTTCTAATCTACGATACCACTTGCTGCCATTTCTTCTGGGGCTTTGTTGTCTCTTACCCTCACCATTGAGCCTTAATGCCATTCTTAGTTGTCTCTTTCCTACCAATCTCACAGTTCTCTTAATGGTTCATCAATATTTATTTTTTCCCATTTTATATTTTAAACTTCTTTTTACCACTAACATGGATGGAATAGATATCCTCAAATCCCATGGTTCTAAGCTGGGAAACTTGATGAAAATGTAGGAATCCACAATGGATGCTGTGATGGACATGATACCAACTCTCTGAATTTGATCTAGGAAATGATGGCTATAATGTGGGTGTGCAGACTTACATACATGGTCCAATGGCCAACCCATTGTTCAAAAATTTGGACTTTGGAAAAAACTTGGCATATTAGAAAAATATGTGATTCTTAAAATAAACTTAAATAACTGCTAAATAGTGTTGAAAAGCAAAGAACGAATTTAATTTTTGCATAGCTATGAAAATTGTTGAAAATTGATCAAATCCACAGCAACAGGAAAAAAATGAGAAAATTTCCAAAAAGGAATTAAAAAAATTAGATTTTTTTTTAATGCTAGCTGGAGAGTTTACTTGGTAAAAACTCACAAAAAAGTTAAAAACTTAGCAAAACCTGGCGAGTACTCTTTAATAACTCGCTGGACACATTTGACACACAAGTTGGTGATTAACCTGCTGAGTTTTTAAAGTTTAAACTATGGTCAAACCTACACAAATACCACACAAACATTATAGCATATATAACACACAGGACACAAAAATAGGAGTCTTTTGTATTAATCACATAATGATGTACAACAGTAATGTCATCAGAGTTTTATGTCATGATGTTTCATGGTCCTGTGTGCAATACAATGTATAGAAGTCTATGAGTCATAGGAGGACAGGTGCAAGTTGGGGAACGACCTATGCTATTGGGACAACACTTATAGTCAAAATAACATAACACTCTTTACACGCAACTCTTGTAGATCATAACTTAACACACTATATTTATTTCATTACAAATCTTATTATAAAAACATGGTCTACATATTGTCATTGTGGTCTTCTTTTGACCATTGATTTCATTAACTGTATTATATGGAGGCTATATTCTTGTTGTAAAATGCCTCCAGCGTAGTTTGAGCATTGGTGGAGCCTTGGAGGAACCATATCCTCATTTGATATTCCACAACTCATCCATATTCTGAATCACTACAAATAATTGACTATAATAACTATCATATTTACTGAAGATTTTTATTACACCCTCAAATTTAGTTGCAGTTTAATGGAGAATTCTGTTGTCTTGTAGTTTTTTAATGGATTATTTAGTGTTTTTAGTATCCCTGTGACTCAATTGATTTGTTTATGATTGACTGGTTATTTTTGTTTCTTATAGGTCATTATGTTGTGATTTGTGGCTATGATATGGAGACCGATGAATTCGAAATAAGAGATCCAGCTAGTTCTAGGTGTGATTTCTGTTCCATGAGTACTGATTAGTGATTTATCATCTTTTTTCCTTCATGAAGAATTCTTATAATAATTTATCAAAGGCAGGTGGCTGAAATGTTTATATGACTTGAAACATAAAAAATGCATGTACAGCGTGAGAATCAATTGTTATAAAACTGCCTGAAAGATCAAATTGTTGAGTATATACTATTTGTCACAGCAACCTTACACATAACTTGAAACATGTTCCAACCATACCGTTCAAAATATGTCTTAATATAATATGGGATTTTATGAAGATGGAATTTGAGACTTATTTAGCACCTGAACCTCTGTAGCTGGTTACAATCTCAAGCTGATTGGATTCCTTAAAGATATGGATTTTGCAATAAAAGTGATCTTCAGACCTCAGCATTGATGGAAATCTAGGGAGAGACTTGTCCATTGTGATCTTCATCTGCAAAATACTTCATAAAGTTATCCTACAGACTAGTATGAATACTAGCTTGAGCTGCAAAAACTATCATTAGTACCCGCTGGCAGTTTTCTTTAATTGGAAGACTATCTGCTGTTTGTAAATTAACCATAGACTGGAACCAGTTCAAAAATCACAATGTGTAGCCCATTGGCATCTTGTTACACATTTTGTTTTATATTCGATGATCCAGGTGGCAATTCAACACAAGAGCCTTCTTTGCTCACTGGCCTCAACAAACATTATTTCTACACATGAATTTCATCAAAGGGCCATGCTCCCTGTGGGCTTTGAGGCTGTATCCTGCCAGTGTTAGAGTCAATCAAACCCAATGGGAAACATGCTGTGAACAGTTTTTTTATTATCTGCCACAACCATTGGTTACTTACAACCTTCAGGTGACATACCTGTTTGATGGTTCTTTGCATTACGGAGACTAGTTAGTTCTTGTCTTACAGGACTTGTCTACACTTTATGCATCTACACAAACATCTTCCACAATAGAGAAGAGCAAAGAGGTTTCTCTACAGTTAGTTTCTCTGACATCATACAATTCAGTTATTCCATAGTTATTTATTCTCCATTGAGCACAGATATCAATATATAACTTGATATCATAGCTTCCAAACATGTAGTCTGCTTTTGTGCACACGGAATTCATGCCTATCCTTTGTGTCACACCTCAACATTGGAGTATAGGGAGTATTAGAGTAATAATTTAGATTTAGATTTTTGGTCTATAGCAGGTATATAATAGTTATATAGTTCAAAATAAGGAAAGTTATTAACAAAGGATTCCATCTGTTCGGTGAAATTTAAATTAGGTATAACCACCTGTTAGTTTTATAAATTTATATATAACATCGAAACATTTATAAATTTACTATTCCTATATCAGTCAAGTCACCTCTCGTTGTTGCTACTTTTTGTTGATGTCTCTCATCATACCATCTGAATGCATAAATCAGATTGGGAGTCCATGGACATCTCTAGGTGTGTGCAGACTTATCATTGCACACTGTTTCGACATTCCATGAAGGAAGCATACAACAGATAGCAATTTTTATTTAATCAATAATTATGTACTCAATTCATCTTCACAGTTTATGTTGATATTTACAATTACATTTACATTATCTGTTCTATGTTCTTCTGTACTCACAATATTTCATTCTAATCATTCACTATTCAATTTTGCAGTTATCTTTAATTTGCATTTCTTACAATAATTTGCTTCCATTTATATTACAGCTAAGTTCCAACAGCTTAGAGGATACTTTTGGAATCATAATTATTTGAGGTTCCCATATTGTATTAAAACTATTTCTAGAAAATCTCCCGAAATGGGCTGGTCAATCTCTGAAAGAGATTTCTTATTGTTTATTTATTTTATGTGTAACTGAAGAAAAGGAATCACAGAAACCTAGCTATAGATAGAAGACATTCATCCATGATCTCTGGGCTGTGTAACAACAACAAATACCAAGAGGGAAAGAAACAACAAAGCCTCATAAACTAGCAGTTCACAATGGCTTTGACATTGGAGTTAAGATCACATGTTCTGTTAGAATAGTTTATATAATGGACATAAGTTTAAATCACATGTACTTGTATTATAAAAATACATTGATATAGGAAGTAAATGCACAATATTAAAATGGAACACCGTGCTTTATAAAAATTAGTAATAAGAGAGGATGCTTTTAATTAACCTTCTAATTAAAGGTTAGTTGACAATTAGTTGGTTATCTGTTGACTTTATGCTTTTACCTATGTCATTTTCTCATTGAATGAAGAGTGCTAGGGCAAGCCCCTCTCGCCATTTCATTTTTGAGTTATTATGAGTAACTCGCTTGCCAGCCAAATGGGGTTGGTGAGTTACCAGCCCAATAACTTGCCAAAAATGTGCCAAAAACCAGTGAGTTCATGGAAAAACTTGCTAGATGGAAAAAAAAAATTGTTCATTAAAACACTCAAATTTGGTCATTTTTCTTACTGTTTTCCTTTGAGCTTTTGACCTATTGAGTAGATTACATTTGAGTCCAGTTGATATTGTGTGATTCAAAGTGAGCATTGATTGACTTTAGTGAGTTTTTGCATCTTCGATTGACAGCAGTTTTTTTTCTTTTGCTTTGATTTTAGCTTCTAGGGTTTATTTTTGATATTTTGTTGTTTTCTTCTAGCTGCTAGAGTTTATTTTTAAAATTTTATGTTTTTTCTTTTATGCTAGGGTTTGATTTCATTTTTTGGAAAAAGAAAATGACATCCACAATGAATTGAAGTGGTGGCAAGCCTAGGGACTCCGTGTGGAAACATGGCATTGCAGGTATAGAGCCAAGAATGGTGATATGCAACTATTGTGGGCTGTGTATGAGAAGAGACATCAATCACCTCAAATTTCACCTTGCATTGATCCTTGCGCGGGATGTGTAGATACACAATGTAGTGGACCTTGAGGTTGAGCAAGAGGTTAAGGCCCTACTTGTGTCTTATAAGGAGAAAAAAACAGAGAAAAAGAGGACAGCTAAGGCAATGGCAACTGTCGTGAGTTCTACATGGCCAGACATTGATTTAGCTCTTCATCTTGCATTGGCCCATAGATATGAAGATCTCATTGTGTAGCTAGTCATAGTTCACAATCACAATCTCCAACACATTGGAGTTTTGATTCCTTGTAAAACACCTAGTGCACAACCTTTATTGGAAGGTACTATGTGGAATTAAGAAAAAACATCACGTGGCCAAGTTGGCATGTGCCAATTTTTGGTAATACAACAAGATGTCGTTTAATGTTGTGAGGAGCCCTCATTAGGAGGCATTGGTTAATGCATTGATCATAGCTAGACAAGGGTTCAAGGCATCGAGCCCGTATAAGTTGAGTGGGCCATTCTTGGAGGATGTTTTCAAAAACACAGATGTTCTAGTTCAAGAACAAAATAAAATTTGGCAAAAGAAAGGTTGAACTCTTTTATCTTACGGGTGGATGGATGGCAAGAACCACACACTAATCAACTTCCTTGTGGCTTGAGGTGGACAGTTTGTGTTTTTGAGGTTAGTTGATGTCTCCAATGAAGTGAACAAAGACCTTATGCAACATGTTGGATGAGTAGGTGATGGAGGTGGCTGTGGAGAATGTTCTGTAGGTAGTGATGGACAACACAATTACTTATGGGGCAGCTAGTGGACTTCTTGAAGCGAGGCGCCTTACAGTTTTTTTGGAGCTCTTGTGCTGCCCATTGCATTGACCCTTCTTGAGGATATAGACAAACATGGATAGGTCAAAACCATGGCGGAAGATGTGATGAATGTTAGGAAATATTCTACAACCATCCATAGATCCTTAATATTATGAGAGAGCACACCAATGGTAAAGAGCTTGTGTAGTCGGAAGTCACATGGTTTGTGGCCAGTTTCATCACATTGTAGAGTATTGCAGTTGTATTGCCATCTTTTAAGCACATGTTTATGAATACTACATGGTTGGACAGTTCTTATTCGAGGAAAGCTACAGGGGAGAGGGTCATGAATACCATTTTTGTTAGGAACCCCTTTCAGATATGTATTAGGTATAAATAAATAAAGGCTTGGGTGCATATGCTTTGTTAGGCACCGCATTAGCTAATTAGAATAAATGTATTTATCCCACATGTGTGGGGAAGTGGTAATTTTAGGTAATTAAGTGCTATATATTATGGTGCATAGGCAAGAGAGTCATCTTGAGAATATTGTATTGGAGCTAGTGCTCTTTTGGGAGGTTGCCCCATTGAAGTGACACCACAAACATTAATACAAAATCATTTTCTTGCTCATATTTTTATTATTAATCTTCTTGTTTGTTGTATTATTACCTACTATATTTTGTAGGATCTTTATTCACATTTGTATGTTTCTTGCAAGTGGTTTTAGAGCACTTTCTTGGGCTTCGTGTGCAGATTATTATTGAGTTTCTCACAAAAACAGTTGCAAGAACAATAATTCTTGGCGATTCATGATCTCTTTTTTGTGACATGGTGCATAGAACCACATGTGATAGGTTAATAGCCTCTTGCAAGATTAGGTGCAAATCTGGACAGATTAATTAGGGGAAGCACCTGGGCTTAAAATTAGCCTAGAAATTCATTGTGAGGAGTACCCTAAGAACCCTCAAGTAGCTAGAATTTGAGGGAATTTTACCAAAAAAAGGGTCGATGGCCTTACACACTGTATTTTAGTAGTTTTTACCTTGTGTATATCAAAGTTTGAGAACTCAGACTCGTCGCGGACTCGGCAGCCCAAAATTGGACTCGGACTTGGGACTCGGCATGGACTCGTGACAAAAACTCGGCAAAAAAAAAAAACGTAGTTTTTTAGAAAAACCAAAGAAATTAATGCATTTAGAGAACATAAGAGCCTAATTTGATTATCAATTTGTCATAATTCAAAGATTACACATGGAGGGTCTTTTTTCGTTCCCCTTGGATTTGATTATCCATGCAAGGTCTTTTCTCGTTCCCCTTGGATTTGAAGATGACATTGTTGTTTCAAGTTCAACATGAAAAAAAAAATCAGCAAGGGTTTGGTAAAAAATAAGCAAAAAAATGAGATTCAAACATTTGTAAAAAAATAGAATGCAAAACCTAGCTAGAAATAGTAGGAAGTAGGTTGTTAAGGGAAATAGAAAATTTTTTGGCAGCATTTCCCCTTGTTTTTCTTGATTTTTTTGATTTTGAATTGAAAAAAACAAAAAAAAAGATAAGATAGATCACTTACCTAGCTTGGTGATGATCTCTTTAGCTCGTTTTCTCGGGTTCTTTCACGCTGACTTCAATGGCAGACCTGTGTTTTTCAAGGCAGAAGAGTGAAAATGAGCAAAAAATGAAAAAAAATGAGTATTTTGAGTGTTATATACACGTCCCAGGAGTAGCGCGAGTCCCTAGTCGGGACTCGCGAGTCCGACCTCAGGACTCGTGTGAGTCCCGAGGCCGGACTCGCAAGTCCCGACCAGGGACTCGCGCGGACTTAGCTCGCGAGGCCCTGCCGAGTCGACTCGACAGGCTTCAGGACTTGCGAGTCGTGGTGAGTCCCGCAAGTCTGCAAACTATGATGTATATATAGTGAGTTGTCATTGGGAGATAAATCCGTGGCTAGAATATCAACAATGACTACCTCAGTGGGAAAATTGTTGGTACCTAGAGAGCAATACTTGGTTAGACAGCCTTTGTGGCCATTGAGGTTTGCGTTTAAAACCTTAGGAATCTGCAATATTTTGGGCTAAGTTACATAGATTGTAGATCGGTAGAAATAGTTTTGCAGGCACAACTCTGCAAAAATGTTTATGTACAAGTGGGAATAGATTAATTCAAAAATGGAAATGGGAGTAGCCAATTCTCAATTGAAAGCAGAATAATCTTGCCCAAGGGAGATACATAGAAGATAACCATAGTACTATTTCCTAAATGCAACACCAATTATATCAAGTCATTTGTAGCATTGGCCAAGTAGACCTTGCAGAGATGAGTGCTACACTCAATTTGTTGGCCAATGGAGGTTTAGTTTAGTCTAACTCAAATTCCTCCCATCAACAATGTTTTTTGCGTAGCTTATGGCATGTTGGCATCCCTATGAAACTTTGCCTATAGTTGGTTCTTTATAGTCATGTTGTCAATGTTAATTGAGTTCCATGTCAAGTTGCAAGTATCTTGTTAATATCCTTACAAAACTTTGTCTATAGTCAATTCCTTCTAGTCATATTGTCAATTTTAACTAAGTTCCTCCCTTGTCAAGTTGCAGAATGTTTGTCTTCGTCTAGTTTTTCAACTAACATCCTTGCAAATTGTTTGAGGTCACATTGCGCCAAGCGAAAGATGACAAAACTCTTGATTATGGAAGATGCATGTATAAAATGGAGGTGAAGAAATTCTTTGATTAATGATTTGCTCTAGCATTGAAGATAAAGGAATGGTCAAAGACATGGAACTTGATTCATGATTGGCAAAATGAACATAGTTCCACGGAGTTTCCTGACGAGGAGACGGGGGGACCAAGGGCTTAAGTTTGGGAACAGGGGAGGGGGGGATGATGGCGAGGGGGTGGCGCAAATTGAAAAATTAGTTATAAAAAGATGTATAAGGAATAAGTATAAGAATTACAAATGAAACTTTCACATACTAAGTAAACTAGTAAGTAATAACTACTAAACAATAAAGTTTAAACTTTAAACACATTGCAATGATTGCACTTGAACATTAACAATGAAAATGTGACATGTTGAATTTTCAAAATTTCATAATGATGATTCATGATTACAATGTTCAAAAACAAAATACAAATGACTGTGAGTCAATGGCTAATGGCCTGATACCTCTAATCATCCCCAAAGTTTTTGCCAAGCTCCTCAGCACTAGAACTACTAGACTCCACATGCTCAAGCTCCTCCAAACCAATACCAACCAGCCCTAATTACAACCTTTATCCTTTCTCAGTTTGATTTTTTTTCACTTTTGTGACTGCTTAGGGTGTGGATAGGGCCCATAGACCATTAGGGTTAGGGTTACTAGCACGAAGATCCAAAAAAATTCTTGATTTGAAAAAAAAATGAACTTTTTACCTTAGTTGCCATGGAGGACGCCTGGAAGTCTCGAGGATAGTTAGGAGACGTTTGGGAGTCCCCGTGGAACACTGAAAATGAATAAGTAAATTCCATTCAAATGATACATTAACTTAAGGAAAATTCAATTAAAAATGCTGATAAGGAGAAAATGCATTCAATTGAAGGAAAAGTTGCACTTAATTGGTGACAATACTAGCCTAGAATTCCAATCAAGATGGTGATGAGACATGAAAAATAAAAAAACAAAAGAGAATAAGGTAGTGAAGTTGGTGCCTTTCCAAAATGGTGAAACTAGAAGAAAGTTGCATCAAGACTGTCAATACTTAAGTCATTCATGCCAAGTTTGAAAGGAGGATCACATGAAAGGTGAAACACATGAAAACAGTCTCACCTTTTCAGCAATTGTTGAGCCAATTAACAATGGTGACTAGAGTGGCAAGTGATGACCTCAAACATGACTAGTTAAGTGAAGTTTTGCACTTTTAAGTGGTCAAACCAATCTAAAATTAAGATTGAAAGGTGGCAATTATCTAAGGAAATTGCGACAAGCATGTAAGAAGGAAAGGAAGTTGAGAGACCAAGATGGGCTCTAAAATTAAGCAACTCAACCATCATAAAATCATGCCAAAGTGTTAAAAATTGCCAAAGACAAAAAATTTGTGCCAAACTTTAGAAATGAAATAGAGGCAAGTGAATCACACTTTTGGGAAGGCAATGCTAGTTGCAAATAGTGATATAAGTTGCGATGACACAATGAACTCGTGCTAGCTTATGAAAGGGACCAAGAAAAGTAAATGGCCATTGCCATCAAAAAAATGTGACTTAAGTGGTGGAGGAGTAACGAATTTGTGACCAACATGAAATACTTTGCAATATCATTTGATGTCAACTTCATATTTTGTTCCATGGGTGTGTTCAGTGGTTTACTGTTTGTGATTCAAAATTTGCTCAGAATTTACCAATATACTTTTGTTGTGTGATGAAAACATACTTGGAGTTTTGAATCACTTCAATACCCAAATAGTAATGAAGATGACCCAAGTTGGTCATTTCAAAACCTTTCATCAATTTTGCTATGAATTTTGCAGTGTATCTTTCATTATTTCCAATTATGAGTAGATCATCCACATATACAACTAGGTATTCAACTGTTTTGTCAATGGTCTTGACAAATAGAGTTGCATTTTCAAATTCAAAATGCTTGAAGTTCATGCACAAGAGGGGCTCGGTGAGTTTTCGTACCAAGCTATTGGGGCTTGTTTCAAACTATACAATGATTTTATCAACTTGCACATTTTTTGTCCTTGACCTTTAATTGCAAAATCTTTTGGCCGAGTCATATAAACCGTTTCTTTGAGATCTCCGTTTTGAAAAGTAGTTTTCACATCCATCTGATGTACTTTTATGTCTGTAATGCTTCGTGTTGCTAATAATTCATTGAAAGATTTTGGTACTAAACATTTTGCAAAAAATAGGATGGGTTGGATTGGCTAGCTGCCCAAATTATCAATAGGTTTTTGAAACAATCAATCACCTATTCCTTCACTGCACTTATGCTTCAAAAATATGGCAACAAATGGAAAACTCTTTGGCTACCTCCTTTTAGGTACTCCTTATGTGCTCCTTGTTGCCATCTTAAAGGTAATGAGATGCTCAATTGATCCATTAGAGAGGACATTTACCATTGGTATATCGGACCTCCCCTTTGAATTCTCTTAGCCTCAAATTGGCTTTCTATATTGATCACTTCTTACAAGTCGTAGATGGGATCATTGTTAAGCCTAACTATCTTCAACATAATCGATTGCATGGCTTGAGGATTCCCCTTGGCTAGTTGCTTGTCTGCTCCTGTCAACTTCGAATTGAGACTAACCACCATATTTTACAAAGTGAAGGGGTTTGTCACCTTTCTTCTCTCCAGGAGATAGAGACTAAGGAGCATTTTGTTTTTTGGTGTCTAATCTACTATGAATTTGTGGGAGACACCATTGTTTATACAAAGATTCTAGTGGTTCTCTATCCATTTTCTTCTATCACCTTGATCAAAGATGCTTTGCCCTTTTTCTTCACGAGGTCACCACTTTTAGGCATAGGTCTCTTTGTGGAGACCCAAGATTTATTAGATTGATTACTCCTTTCATCTTGTTACAGATGTAGGAGGCATTAAGCATCCTTGTAAGATCCCTAACCAGATCTGCCCTAAAATTCTGATTTTTCTTCTTCTCAAACCCTAAATCTGAATTCTGATTTTTATTTCTGAATTACAAATAATTGTGGACAGCGAACATATATGTGCCAAAATGCTCAAATAAACATGCCAATCATGTACTCTTATGAAGATAGCATCAACCATGAACTCAACCACATGATATGACCAATTAAGTGCAAACAAAATGACAAATAATTCTGATTTCTGAATATATAAGTCTGCTGCTACAAATTAGAATATTCTGGATTGAAATTACATCAAATGTATAGGCTCAAACATGTCCAAACATAGCCTAGATTTCTGCTATGACAAATCAGACCTAATTATAGGTTTATACATACCAAAATGATGAAGAAGGATGTCAAAAATCAAACCCTAGATGGGTGAATTCCTCCAGCTAGGCAGCGCTCCCTTGGAAATGGCAAATGACATGCAAAATAAGGGCATGACGGCTAGGGCTGATCAACAAATTCTCCAAAGTGAAATCGCTCTCCTTGGCGCTAAATCTAGGGTTAAACCCTAGAAAAATCAATGCTCAAACCCTCCAAAAATATGGCGCTTCAAGTCTGATCTGAAAATATGAATATATCCTTCACTTCTCCTAATTGTATTTGGCACAAATCTCACAATTTGTTCCTAGGGTTTTTGTAGAAACAAATGTCTTTGACGCTCCTTTCCTTTCAAAAGTCCAATGAAGCACATATATGAACTCCGTATGAGTCCGCCTCCAATATGGAACTGGGTTTTCGTCCAATCCACCAATATTCTTAAGGGTTTTCGTCCTTGGAATATGCTGAACCAAATTTGCAGCCAAAGAGAAGAGTTCTCCAATGAAAAGATATGAATGTGAATGATGAAAATTACTTCTAATTTGTCTTCTTTTAAAGCCATCCATTAAGAGCTCATCATGGCCGACCTCCCTCTAGCAATATATATTTTATTTTATTTTCTATTCTCTTCCTTCTTGTCCGACCTCCCTTGGCAATTTATTTTATATTTTTTATCCTCAATTTGGCTGCCCACCTTCTTGGCAATTTTCTTTATTTTATTTTATTTTACCAAGAGGCTCACAAAAATAGTAAAATGCATTTCACATCATAAATTGGTCCAGAAAAATTAGTTAAATATAAATAACCCGAAATGATTAGGATTACTTAGTATTTAACTAATTAGATTATTCCCTTGCACTTCCGACTTAGCCTACGGGAATAGAATAGGTTAGCCGACTTTGTTGGCTAATCACTCGAAAATAGGGGACATTACAGTCCTCCCTTCCCGGAATTGCTTGCCCTCAAGCAATTGCAAACTTGGATGCTACAGAATCTGTTCACCTTCCCAAGTAGCATCCTCAAGTGTCAAGTCTCTCCATCTAATCAAATACTCCTTGATCACCGTATTCCTCAGCCTGCGCTCCTTAATATCTAGTATAGCATCAGGAACAAGTAACAATTCCCCTCCTCATCCAATGGTGGAAGCTCTGGAGAAGATGTAATATGTTGCCCAATTGCCCTTTTGAGGCAAGATACATGAAATACATTATGAATTTGGCTACCCTCAGGCAATTCCAACTCATGTGCAACCTCTCCGACTCTCCTCACAATCCTGTAGGGGCCATATAACCGAGGTTTTAATTTTTCTGCACCGCTCTTCTTCAGTGTAGACTGTCAGTATGGCTGTAGGCGCAAGAAAACTAAATTACCAACCTGAAATGTCCTTTCCACCCTGTGCCTAGATGCATACATCTTTTGCTGATTCTATGCACGGTGTAGATTTTCCTTAAGGGCCTTAAGGATCTCCTGGCTATCCTGCATCATCTCTCTAGCTCTGGGAGCTCTGCTGTCATCAAATGCTAAGTCTACAAAAGATAGCGTCATAGCCATACAAGGCTTTGAAAGGAGACATGTCTGTCAACATGTGATAGGTAGTATTATAACAATGCTCTTCCAAATACAACCAGCTGATCCAAGCCTTATGCTACCTCGCAACATAATTGTGTAGATATCCTTCCACCCTTTTGTTCATAATCTCTGTTTGCCCATTTGTCTGAGGGTGGTAGCTAGTGCTTGGGGTCAACTCTGTACCAGCTAATTTGAATAGCTAGTGCTTGGGGCCAAAACACACTGAGAAATCTGCTATCCCGATCGCTGACAATGGTCCATGTAGTCTAAACATGTAATGTCCCCTTCTCATCAGTGATATCCAGGATGGACCATTAGCCTATCCCAGAGGCCCGTCGGCTAGTCGGAGGCAATAACTAGGTTTTCCAGTTGTGTGGTGATCTCTTTTGAGCTTTTGGGGATCTGTTTGTCAGTGTATGGCAGTTTGATTACTTGATTCCTTTGTAAAATACTCTACTAGAAATGACTAATTTTTTTTGCCAAATTAGATAAGATTTCTTGCACACTTCAATTAAATATCATCATCAAATGAACATGGAATTGTAGCATATCAAACCCACATCAACTTTGCATATATGAAACCAACAAATAAATGAAACATGAAAAGTCAAGTCCCTGGAATTTATTTCAGTCCATGTCTGATTTTATATCAGACTTAATTACAACTCAATATGAAGCCCAAATACATCAAACTTTGCATACAAATATAGCCCAAAGCCTCTAGAATGATGATGGCTATCAAATGGAAACAAAACAGTCTTGAAAAAACTTCAATAAATTTTTGATATAAACTTTCTGTATGTTGATATGACTGCTAAAAGTGAACTTTTAACCCAGCCAAGGGTTTACAATGAAATTTTAAGAAATATCTCCTCCAAATGCATTCTATGGATGCATAGGAAGGTCTTCTATCAAGCACAACTCTTCAACCTTCAAACCCTTGATCAAATCCACCTAAAAAGCCCTGAAATTCCAATGTAAAGTTGCTGTTATAAAAATCAGACCCTGCAAAATATGAAAATACCATCCAAAATGTACTCCAAATTCACTAAACTACCTTGGTAGTCAACCCTCTACACCAAGAGCTTCAAATAGATATCAATATCACTTCCAAACTCTTCAAATAACTTGCAAATTTAATCCAATGATGAAATCTGTATGACAACATCTCACAAATTGTTATGGGATCATCACCACAACATTCAAGGGATCATCTCCTTGAAGAAAATAATTAGAAAATGCAATTTCCAGCTAAAATAGATAAAATGCAAAAACTTACCATAAGATCAAAAGTTGCAAAATGAAGTTCAAGTCATTTATTTAAACTCCTCAAGCTTGGATGTCCATCCTCTTGGCAATTTTGGAATACATTTTGAAATCCATCAATGAAAATCAAGGAATTGGAACAATATTGAATGATCTTCATCACAAATGCTTTCATTTAAAACAATCTTCAATTATTTTAAATGAATTTTGCTCCTCCTCTATGGATCGATCCTCTTGGGCTAGGCATTTGAACTCATGCATTGAATTTTTGACTTGAAATCATTTAAAATCCTCCTCTTTACTTGGGCGATCAGCTCAATGCATTTAATTTTGTATTTGAAATGCATTTAATTTCCTTCAACTACCCATCGAACCTCTTGTTGCTAGTGCGAATGCCTTTGATGAGGGAGTTTTGCATTTAAAATCTTCTTTTCCTTAGCCGCCGCCACCTCATACATGGATGTTTGCATTTAAAATATCAAAACAAAGCAATTTTAAATGTCTTTTACTAACCGCCGCTGCCTCATGCATGGCTGCCGCCACTCCTTGCAAGGGTGTAATGCATTTAAAATGCTAACTAAACATTTTAAATGATGTTTGCTGTTTGAACGCCTTCCTCAAGGCCGTGGGCACTTCCCTCAATGGTGTCTTTGCAATATTCAATGTCTTCAAACCTTGGCGAATGGGATTTGGCATTCCTCTATGCAAGTCGACCTCCTCAAAAATAGCTATTGACTCCAATAAAACCATATTAATTATTCCTCATGCATCGATCCATATACCTTGGTATTTAAAATTGAATTGGGCCCATCTTTGACTTGTCAATGATCTTGCACAAATAGGTCCTACCTGGAGCTATCCATAATTACATCATCTCCATACAAAATAGATTAGAGAAAATGTAATTAAAGATTTCATTTTCCCTCCTTATTTATCAAATTCAAATTCAAATGAATGAAAATACAATCTTAATATTGCATTTTCCATATAGCTCAAAATACACTAGTTAATCTAACTTTCCAAATCTCCATGTGTAGAAGCCAACTCAACTAGCCAATTATTCCCTTACCAATCCATTAGCCTACGGGAATAGATGATAGGCTAACCAAATATCTCCATGTAACATCACTCCAGAATTGGGGACATGACATCCTTTTGGGTTTTCAGAGAGCTTCAGGGTGATATAACATGCATTGGCATTGGAGGACTTTCTTGAGCTTACTATTTTTAGTAAGCACTATTTTTGGCAGCATGATTTATGGTAGAATATGGCGTAAAGTCTTCCTTGACAGTTTCTTGATTGGGAATTGACAAGGATAATATAATATGGGCACTTTATTATTTTATATATAAAAAGGCAACTTTGGCATAATTAAATATTATAAAGTTAAGTTGTACCCCTATGCCTAGGAGACACAACTTAAAGTTGTTTTAAAAGGGGGACCATGTGAGCATTTAAAAATAAATTAATTATTTATGCCAAAAGGGAATGCTTAGTGAAAGTGGGAAAAAGAAAGGAAATAAAGTGTTTTTTTAAATCCTATGGAAAGTTAGAAAAAGAAAGGAAATAAAGTGTTTTTTTCTAATCCTAGGGAAAAGTGAAAAAACAAAGATTAGAAAAGGATGGAAATAAATTTTTTTTCTAATTTTTTAAAAGAATGTTTCCTCTCATGTGTGACGCCCATATTGGGGAAGTTTCCCAAAGCTTTTAAGGAAGAAAATATAAAAGGATGTGAGGGCTTCTCTTTTCATTATGTTATGGATATTGCTGATATTGAAATGTTATTGGAGTTCTTATTGATCTCAAGGCTCTGAGGACGAAAACCCTCATGGTTGACATTGGTTTCGGGTTTGAAAGATAACCCCTAGCTGATTGATTGTGGAGGAATCCATCCATGGTTTCTACAGGTGTTTCATTGCAAGAATTCAAATTGGTGCAATAGTTGATGTATTATTGCACTTCTGAATTAGAAGTCTGGTTGAATGCAATAGCTGGTTTATTATTGCATTATTGAGTTGTAGCAGCTGATGTATTGTTGTAATTCACTTGAGGAGGAATTTATTTCTTGCTTGTTCGATTTAGTAGAATTTAATGGTTTTTGACCAAATTTTGAGAAGTTCGATTTGAAGGAGTCAATTACAGATCTTGAAGTTCATTCCTAGTTTTGGAGAAAATCGATTTTTTGGCAGATTGGAGGTTTTTTGCAGTCTTAGAGACAAATCGACTTTGAAGGTGGCATTGAAGATATTGGAATTCATTTACAGCTATTCTTGCCATATTGAATTTCTTATTGAGGTCGATTTATTGCTGGGAAAAATTCGTGGTTGTGCTATTCATGCTAGGCGCAGCATGTTGGAGATTGAGATAGCTCGATTTGAGGAAGAATCGACTCAGTGATTGTGGAGATTACTTGGCATTCCAGGCGAAGCTAATGTAGACACTAAGAATAGCTTGATTTTGACAGCCTTCATCTTATTTGTGGTTTTTGTGGAAAGACGTCATCTTGCTGGGCTGAGACGAGTTGGTAGCTGCCATCATTCACTCTTGTTTCATCTTCCAGGAATCAAATCAGGTTCTTTATCACATTGTACAAACATGCATTTAGAAAACTTGTATTGCTGCCATTATCATAGCTTGCATTTCATATGATAAAATCACCCAGGTCTGCACTTGTATCGCTGCCATATAAGTTGGGTGGTATTTGCATTGTAAGTCATCTCCTGAGAAAGTAATTTGCTGTGAGCATCATTGACAGTCATTGTAATTGGTTTGGGCTGCAATATTATATACTATGGAATTCGGAGTTTGCACATGGAGTGTTTGACAAAATGTCTCTTTGCTGTAACTATATATTTGCATGAATTTTCAGTCATCTCTAGTCTTGGAAAATCAAAAAATTACTTTGTATTGCATCCTAATTTCAATTGCAGTCATTTGGCATATTTAGTTAAGTCTTTCATGCATCTTATCATCATTCAAAAGGGAAAAAGCAAAACAAAAAAACATTTACCAGCTGAAGTAGTTCCCAAGACAACTGTTTGACAAAATTCCCATGCAGAAAAATCAGAAAATTAAGACCAGATTGGGCAAGGGACATTACAAAACACCTCTCTAAAGAACAACTCTGCAACCTGGGGTGCCTTATACTTAGATGAAGGAGCAAAGAAATGTGCATACTTAGCCAATCTATCAACAACCACAAATATGCAATCTTTGCCTTGGACTTTCAGAAGACTTGTAATCAGATCCATAGATATACTTTCCCACTTCTGCTCTGGAATAGGCAATGGCTGAAGTAAACCCACAGGGAAAGTATGCTTTGACTTGTTCTGCTAACAAGTCATACACTCATGAACATGTCGCAAGACATCATTCTTGAGAACCTACCAAGAGAATCCCTCTCGCACTTGCCTGTAGGTCTTGAAGAACCCTGGATGTCCTACTAAGGGAGTGTCATGGACAGCTCTCAAAATCTTATCCTTCATTTTTGATTCAGGTACCAAATAGATCCTGTCCTTGTAGTAGATGACATCATCAACTACTATATACCTATCATCTTGAATCTTGCCGTCCATGAGCTCGCATGCAAAAGAATTCTTAGAATACTCAACCAAAAGGTGAGCTTTCCAATCAGTTGAAACATCTGTCATAGAGCAAAGTGTGGGTCTCCTAGATAATGCATCGGCAACAACATTATTCTTCCCCTTAACATACTCAATATCAAAGTCATATGCCTGAATCTTACTCACCCACTTTTGCTGTCTCTCATTGAGATCCTTCTGCTCCGTAAAGTATTTCAGGCTGTTGTGGTCAGTCCTTACCACAAACTTTCCACCCACCAAGTACTGTTTGAACTTTGCCAACATGCATGATGGCAAGCATCTCCTTATCATAGGTGGAATACAACTGCTTCACATCTCTTAGCTTCCTACTCTCATAGGCTATGGGATGTTTATTCTTCATGAGGACAACGCCTAGCCCTTCACCTGAAGCATCACACTCCAGTACAAATGGCTGAGAGAAATCAGGGAGATCCAATACTAGACAAGTGCTCATTACCTCTTTGAGTCTATCAAATGTCGCTTGAGCCTCATCCGACCATTTGAATGTGCCCTTCTTAGTGAGATCTGTAAGAGGTGTTGCCAGCTGTGAAAACCCCTTCACAAACCTCCTGTAGTAACTACAAAGCTCGAAGAAACCTATCAAATCTGAAATGTTCTTCAGCGACGACCAATCCAGAATAGCTTGTATCTTCTCTTGATGTACCTTCACTTCATCAATGCCAATCACATGCCCCAAATACAAAATATCTATCATTCCAAACTCACATTTGAAAGCTTAGCAAATAGGGATTGTGCCTCCATGATGCCCAACACCTCGTCAATGTGCTTGAGGTGATCCTCCCATGCCTTATTGTATATCAAGATTTGATCAAAGAATGCCAATACAAACTTCCGCAACTGTCGATTGAAGATATGATTCATACATGACTGGAAAGTTGCGGGAGCATTAGTAAGACCAGAGGGCATAACCAAGAACTCATAGTGCTCGTAATGACATTTGAATTCAGTCTTATGAATATCCTCATCACGGACTCTAATCTGATGGTACCCTGAAGGAAGATCAAGCTTGGAGAAATACATTGCTCCATGTAACTCATCCAACAACTCATGGATCCTGGGTATAGGGTACCCGTTCTTGATGGTCCTCTTATTCAAGGCACGGTAATCAATGCACATCCTCATCGTGCCATCCTTATTCTTCACCAAGACCATCGAAGAAGCAAAGGGATTGGAACTAGGCCTGATGTGTCCCATATCCAATTGCTCCTTAATCGTCTTCTCTATCACCTCCTTGAATCTCCTAGGATGACGATAAGGAGTGGTGATGATGGGCTTGGAGCTCTTCTCCAACTCAATCACATGCTCAAAGCCGTGATCAAGAGGTCTACCAGGAGGAATCTCCTCAAACACCACGTTGTGCTTATCTAGCACTGACTAGATATCCACGTGATACTGCTGGTCATTGCTAGAAGAAGACATAGAAGACACAAAACATTGAGCTGTCCATGCAACATCACCATGTCGAAACAATGTCTCCATCCTCTTCACTATCACAATCCTTGGTGCTTCATCCGCCAATGCTCTCAACACTATCTTCCTCCCATTTGACATGAATTCCAACTCCATGTTCTGAAAACCCTGAATGTACCTGCCTAGTGAATGCAACCACTGGATTCCCAGAACAACATCAGTATCACCAATCCCAACCACATAGAAGTCATCAACAACTGTATAGTCACCCAATTGGATACTCAACTACAGAATCTTCTTAGTGCAACTCATCTTGAATCCATTTGCAACCATCACACTGAACCCTGGGAACTCCTCTACCTGCAATCCTCGCTTCACCACTACACCATCAATGAAGTTATGAGTGGCCCTGTTGTCAACCAAATATGTGACCCACTGTCCCTTTAGGACTCATCGCACTCTAAAAGGATGATACTTAGTAACTCCTGAAAGTGTAGCAATAGTACCATGTACGGTGTCGCTTGTAGCTGTAGTATCAAGCTCTAACTGTCGCTCCTCATTATCACTGTCCGAACTAGTGTCTTGGACTCCATCATCATCAATGTCGGAAGTGACCTCTATGTTATGAGCTTTTGCCTTTCCCGAGGCATCTATGATCGAGCTCCCAAGGTTCCTTGCACGAGAAGCACAACTTTTTTCGCCTTAATTCATTCTTGGCTTCTATGTCTAGATTTATCCTTCTAGGCCATTCCTTCTAAAAATTCCAAATTCCTTTTGGGATCTGTTGATGTGTTTTTTATGCAGATGCAAACTCAGAATAAAATACCAAGTATTCTATCCTCTCTTGAACAAAGTCTCTCAAAAGCTAAACAGTGTGATCCAATGAGACAACTCCAAGGTTCATGATATGTCAGGTCTTGACTTGCAAATCAGATAGATCAGTGGTATGATGTGATTTTGTTGAAACTCACAAAGGGACTTACGCTGAATTGACTCCTTACTCCACTCAAATATGTTATTCTCCTTGTTTTGAAATGGAACTTCTACTCGGCTACGAAAAGAAAATGCAAAAGGACAAGGGTCTAGGAAACTATTCTAAGGACAATGATATAATGAAATATGCCAAGATAGACAAACTCTTCATGAAACCAAACTTTGCTTCGCCATGAGAACTAACAACTACATGAAGTTGGTGCAATCTTCTAAGGAAACTCAAGGATTTTCATGTTGTAAACTTTCATCCAAACACCCACTGCTGGCGCAGCTTGAATGAGCATCTACAACTGAACTAAAACAAATGTGGTTCAGGCTAACTTTGCAAAATGACTTATCATCGACAAATCATAAAAAGTATGAACCATTTAAGGAATTCATCAAGTATCTCCACATATAAACATTACATCAATGAACTTCTAATCTAATTCTACTCTACTTGGAAACATTTCTCCATCATATTCGAGAATTAGAAACCATGCTATCCTCCCATAGCCACACAAAATCACCATGAGAGCAACAATGAGCTTGTATTAATTTTGGAAGTGATTACAACAATTTCATATGTCTCTTCAATGATTTCGAAGAGTCTCCTCTACTCCTATTCTAACAACATCTACTCCTAGTACTTGATTCCTGCTCTGTAATAGACAACCCCAAAATTTTTTCCAAAATATAGAACAATGATAAACAGTGTTAGCACAACTAAACTCCTCCGCACTTCTGATCACCAAGATCCCAATTTGGGCAAGGTGAGAGCATAATGCGCTTTAGATTACAAATTAAAACATTGTGCAAACAAGTAAACATTCATCTGCATATGCAGGCATCCACAAGTTGTGGGGATTCACCACTTTTAGTGGGTATGAAAGTAAGAAAGGAAAATTACAATGCCATCCACTTATTCAGTGGGAATACTCCACTTATGCAGTGGGTAGAAACAATAAAGAAAAGTTCATTTATCCACACTGGCGGTAAAACCATCCAGGGGTTACAATATGTTTAATTGTTCTTTCCTCCACACTGGCGGTAAACCATCCAGGGGCCTTAATGTGATTCACAAGAAAGATTACAATGATATCAAATACAATGTAAATCAAGTCTTGTTTGGACTTATTAAGAATCTTGTGAAGATAGCATGACCATACCCTGCAGATTTCTTGAATAGCTGAATGATAATGTAGTATTTATTTGCTGTCCGTCACTGCTGCAACTTGAAATGCTACATCAATTGCTCTCTACACAGACCATTGGCATCCAGGGAAGTATAATATTACAAGACTAAACCCAATGTTTGACAAAACAAGTGGTCCCTAAATGATCTATCAATTATATGTACTGAACACCACAGAGAGAGTGATAGACTATAAAATGACTTCTTCCAGACTAGTACGGCACCTTTCCAACATAGTACGGACTGCTGAAAACTCCCAAGAAACTGCCCACACTTAACAATATTGTTTCCCACTCTAAAAACTATGCTAATACAAGACAAATCCAAGGTTTCCCATGCACTAAAGATCAGTTAACAAAAACACTTCACAAACTATGCATTTCCCAGGCCGTACGGCCCGCAGAAGTACGGCTGCTCATAAAAAAAATAAACAAAGCTTCCCAACCACTCACTATGATCAGATTGGGGTCGCCTAAGGAATATATTAATAGTGCAAAAAGATTTAGACACAAAGAACTTCTCAATAATTTTATTTTTGCAAAACTCTTTTTCTGCCTGTACGGCAATATAATGGTACGGACCAGCAATATGACATTAAAACTATACAAGGCATAAAAAATCTGCTTCTAACTTCATTCTCATCTGATTGCCATGATATTTAATGAACTCTAATCCAAAAACTCTTAGCAACTTCAAACATATTCAGCTTCATGAAAGCTCACTGGCAAACTCTGGATAAGTTTGCTCAAATCTCTTCTTCAACACAATGGTGATTCCTATAGTGAAACCACACCCAACCTCGAGGGTTTTCGTCCTCAAGAGCATTCCACAAGAGGGTTTTTGTCCTCAAGAGAATATGGAAGAATACGCAGGTTCAATCCAGTAGAGTAATAATACAAATCCAAGCATGCCTAAACAATGAGCCCAACTCCTCTTTATATAACTTTTTGAGGGAAATAAAATATTATTTCCTTTATCCCTTCATATTTCTCCTCAAACAATATAAAATAATTCCTTATGTGTGCACAACTTAAAGTCACCACTTTTAATTAAAAGCTCTTTTTCGCTCCAAAGACCCCTTTATCAAAATAAAGGAAACATCTGCTTCGCAAGGCCCCAAAATGATGCATCCATGATTTAAAACTTTTTTTCCTCTTTCCAACGAGCTATAACACTTAAATTTTTATTAATTATTTTCACCCGTAGGAGCTTAAGTGAAAATAATAATTAAAATAGTTCATTAAATAACACCATTTTGCGGAAAATCCCAAACACCACCAAACTGTAAAATTAAGCATACCAACATACTCCATGATGGTCGGGAAGATGAATGATGCTTTCCGGGCGACTTTCCAAAAATAGATGGCTTCTCCAAGAATCTTGGAGAGCAAACCGGGAGCCCGATCAAACATCAGAAAGTATCACAATGATCATAAGCACCATTTGAGCTCAAAGCCATAACCAAATGCTCTGCAAAATTAATCTGTGGCCACTCCAAGAACATTGGAGTTCTCCCAAACATGTCGGATAACCATTAAGGGACTAAGAACAAGCCAAAATGCGCACAAAAGCCTATGTGCCAAAAAAGGGACATTACATGCTCTTTGATACAAATGAGAGAAATGGGCCTTATATAGGCTCCAAAATTACATGAACGGTCAGGATTGATTCGAGAATCAATGGCTAAGATTGAGACAACAAGGTAGTTTGTTACAAAAGTTACTATTTTAAGAACATTGAATGTGGACGGATGATGTGGCAGACTGTGATTGGATCAATGTTGTGCACATGCCACCTCAACATCGAGCAAACTAGTTTGATTTTCTTTGTGTTCATATTGCTCGGAATATTTTCCCAAATTATGTCATCTTTTGGAGTGTAATGTCCCCATTTCCGGGTCCTCTTGCAGCACAGTTGGAGCTGACTTTCTGGGTTGGTGACAGCCTGATCAGAGGAGTATTTCGATGTCACCAATGCGTTCAGGTGATCTAGTGGAGCTGTATAACACTTTTCGGAGAGATTTCGGACTTGTCCGTACTTACTATTTATAGTAAGTGCTTGCATGGCGACAATCTTTCTGGGTTTTTCTGGGTTTGTTCTCTTTGGCCCTCGGAGAACACTGCTATTTATAGTAAGTGTCAGTCTGGCGTTGTTTTGGTGACTTGGCAGACATCCATTGGCTATCTCAGATGTTGCATTGAGCTCAGTGATATCAGATGGTTTGCGGTGATGTCTTTCCAGGCGACTTCAGACTTTTGGGCCATACTATTTTTAGTAAGTTAGGGTTTCTATCCGTTTCGGGAATCTGAGAGTTGGATGTGAAGCATTTTGGCAAGACCTTTCCAATGGTCTATAGATCTCAGGATTCCGATGTATTTTGAGCCTCCGTTTTAAAGTCCGTAAATTATTGATGTTTATTTAATATGGGACTTTATTATAAAGGGGATATAAGTGATTTTAAAGTATACTTTATAATATAAGTTAAAGTGTCATTTTAAAAGGGGAGATATAAGTGACTTTTAAAGTATACTTTATTTTATAAAGTTGTGCACCAAAATTGAAAATAATGAAAGGTGGGAAATGAAAGTAAATTACATGAAATGAAAGTCAAATGCAAATTGAGAATTATAAAAGGGCATTTGAAGTTAATTTTATTCATTCTTGATATTACATTTTATGATTCTATTTGCTCTGCAAATGAAGGTTTGGAAGAAATATCCAACCTTGGCTCTTGGTGACGGAAACCACCATTAGTTTCAGTCTTCCGCAGGTGTGAAAGATCACCCAAGGGGACTCTTAGGCAGCCATACTTAGTGGCTGTATTTGAGTTTCAGTTTGGTACCATTATTGACGGAGTTGGAGATAACAAGACATATCTTATTGCAGTTTTGTTGCAGCTGAGAGAAAGTATTAGTGATGGATTGTATTGCAGATTTGAGAGGGTTTGGATGTTTTATTTGCTGTTGTTCCTTTACCCAGGCCGTACCAGCACCCAGTAGTGACGTGGGTTTTTGATAGCTACATCTTTAATGGAGTTTATGCATAGAGAACATTTGTGCGGGTTATTACTTGTATCTAGAGCAACTGTATGCATTTCTATTGGTGAAAGAGATCAAGTTGTAACTTCATATTTGCTGTACCTTTCATTTTCAGACTTGCATTTTGTGAATAGCGAAGTGGGTATGTAAGATACTTCACTATTTTGGCTATCTATTTTTCTGGGTATTGATGTTTTAGATAATAGGGGATATTTTATGAACTGGGTTGTCAATATTCTGTGAAAATACTGAGTATCTAAGTTGATATAAAAATCTGGAGTTTTCAGCTATGTATTCCCTATGTAATGTTCAGTTTTGAGTTGAAAATTATTATTGCAATATCTTCTATTTTGCTGCATTATATTGTTGTATCAAACATTGCAAAAATATCAGAGAAAACCAAAACAAACTAAAACAGACAGGTAGAAATCTAGAGAATTAAATATCCTATCAGGGGTGGGATATTACAGTGGTATCAGAGTTGGTTTTCCTGCCAGCCTGTTGAAGTTCTAACATTTGCCACAGTTTCTTTAGTTACAATCAGAAATTGAAGTTGTTAGGAGCAGAGTTAAAAGATGTCTACAGACAAGTCTATATATGAGTTGATGCAAGAACTATATAATCTGATGAGGGAACCAGACATGAAAGAGACATATTTACGAATGGTTGCAAGACGTAAACAAAGGGAATCAAGTTTGAGAGAAGATGCTGTAAAGGTTAATGAGAGCATTGACTTTTTTGTTGAAGAGAAGAATGTTCAAAAATTAGAAGATTGTTTGGTAGCCTTTCCAATTTACACAGCAGTAGAGCATGAGAACTTGAATGGTCAAGATAGAAATTCAGAAGTTACCCTTGAAGAAGGGTTAGAGCAGGAAGAAGTTCTGGTTTGTGACTCCCAGCCTACTGGTGATCATGGGGATGATAAAAATTAGTCATCTATCGCAGCTACATTCGAGGAGGAATTGTCATTTCAGAGTGCAATTTTCAATCATGGGACGGATGTTGCAGCAGGTGATGAGATTGGATTTCAGTGTGATACACCTCATGGGTCAGGACCTAATGATGGGCATATTGTGAGTAGTTATGTTGACACCTTTAAATCAGTTGATGATGACGGCTCAACATTCAATTTCAGAGATGTTGACACAGTTGGTGTTTGGTTTGAAAACCAAACTAAGCCTATGCAGGGGAGTGACAGTCATGATGCCAGTATTAGGGAGTTGGAGAGTGATTTATTCATAGAGGCAATCAATCATGAGGAGTATAGTGAGTACATTTTTTCTGAACAGAGCAATCAACCTTTTAGCACTTGGGATCCGGGTGTGATGGCACCTAAGTATGACGAGGATCCGGTTTGGGATGAATTTCCTTTTGACTATAGTGCTAATCTAACCTCATCTCCACAGTTATGCATGAAGGATGGCATTGACGGCATTGGTGGCATTGGCGGTATGGTTATGAACGCTGAAAACAAATCTGATTTTGTATTGCATGATGCTGATTTCAAATCAGAAAATTTGGATGAGGTTGATAGGTCTCAGGAGTCTTATCATTTAACAGGAAAGCTGAAGGTAAATGAAGACCAGGTTATTGCAACCATTAGACACTTTGATGATATTCATAAGTTGATGGCAGATTTGTGTTGGAAGGCACTAAGGGAACTCTGAAGGTGTTATATCTCTTGATGACTTGCACGAACTCAAGAAGGCTTTGGTGGGAGTGAAGTCAAACTACCTACACTTACTTGCTGATAGAGATCATCTCTTCACACTTGGTGAGATATACTCAGATGCTTTGAAAAGAGAAGAAGAAGAGGTAGACAAGCTCACCCTTGAGCTTAAGGATACAACGAATTCTTTGAGGAGCATTCAAAGGGCTCTTCAAGAATTGGAAGAGCATGGGGATAAGTTTGGTTGGAGGTTGAAAAAGAGTGGAGACATGGATGTAAGGATTGATTTTCTGTGTAATAGCAGTCCCCTACCTTCACAATACCAGGACATGGCAGCCAAAGGGATAGAGGTCTGATTCAAATTGGAGGCAAGTGATTTTCAGTTAGAACCACCTTTTGGATCTGCACTTGTAGGAGAACATGGAGCCAAGGAAGAGGATGCAATTGAGGAGCTAGAGGATGGCATGATAAGATGTGACAGCAGGTTAGATTTTCTGATTCATGACAACAATTCTATTCCTTTATTTATAACAGCCACTTCACATGAAGAGAGTGAAGAAGAAGAATCTTCCAAGATTGGCACTTGTGATTTTGGATGTGGAGCAATCAGGTTTGAAGAATGATTCAGAATTCTTTGTTTGTTCACATCGGCAGTTGGTGTCACTTCTTTTGGAGAGCCATTTGAATAGTCATATCATACACTTGGATGGCATTTTGGAGCATACACTGTGGATCAGCCACTAGTGTTATGACTACATATGTAGATGGAAATATGGGTGGTGCAGATTTGGTTTGGCCTTCGATCATTCGTGGAGCACTGGAGGATTTTGCTTGTGATGAGTCTCATTTTGTTGATGACTCTTTAGTAGGGTATGTAGTTCCTCTAGTTTAGAGTTTTGTGATGCATAGCATGGAAACACTTGCATTTGATGGGCATACTTTTAGATGGCAGCTGGCTTTTGAGCCGAGGTATGGACATATTACTATAATTTGTGGGTTTGAGGCACTAATGTTTGCTTTGTGGCTGGACTATGGTGTTGGGCGTAGAGGTGAACATGTTTGCATTGGTGTTCCAGCCTTAGTTCGTGAGAATCTACTTCTTACATTGATAGGAGATGGCTGTTCTACTTTTTGGAACATGGGTTTCTTACATAACTTTGGGAGGACAGCGGCTGTTCGGGAGTTTGGAGGAGATTTGGATCATCTCCACACCTTTGGAAAGTGGCATAGGGTTGATACTCTATCATCCTATGGCCTTGGCAGTGTTAGGTGCATCCACATAGGTCTGATTTTCAGTCATGAGGTTGTTGTTCTACTCTATATTAGCAACTTGGAAGAAGTTACACACTTTCTTGCACCTATGTTGGGTATTCTTCACCTTCATGGGAGATCTATAGGAGTTGGGAGATTGGTTTTGTGTCATTAGCATTTTGGGATGCTTCCAACTCTTCATGTTTGTCGGATGTGATGACAGGGTGATTTCTGATCCAGGTACAGTTACCTGGGGTATGATGTTGATTCAAAATTGGAGTGGTGGGCAAAACTTCAGAGTTGGTATCGCTGTCCACTTTCCGATTAGCTTACATGGGACATTGAAAGATAGTATGCAAATGGATTGGCCTATTCCTCCAAACCAGCAGTGGAATAATTCTCAGATGGTGTTGATTGGTAGAGGTAATGTGGTTATTGGAGTTCCTTTGGTCATTCCCACATTCACATTTCCTATGCTTTCTGGGGTAATTTTTTATGACAGCTGCTGCCCTAGTATTTCAGCGTTGATTATGGCAACCTCAATTTATAGGCATATGGACTTTGAGTACTTACAGGCTTCTTGGCAGCAGGTTGTGGGAGGATTTACAGAGTTAGAGCCATTATTTTTAGCTTCCACTAGTATGAGTGATGGTTACTGCAATTAGTTCGAGATGTTGATGGATATATCTACAAATGTTATTGTGATGGTTGCAGTCAATTGGATGAGTTGGTATGCTCGATATGGGCATGTTGACACTTGGAGATTAGGTGTCGATGAGGGGTTAATAGTCTATGATCGGGATGCCATTGTCAGGATGTATGATTCCAAGGATGGCACTATTGTTATCGGCTTCCGATCTTGGACTGATTGGCATCACTTCCGGGATGCTGTGAGGGATTATGCTGAGGGTTATTCTTTGGGGATGAGTAGATTAGTTTTTTTGATTACCGGGATCGAGTTAGGCAGTGGGATTTCAGATATGGACCTCACTATGGTGCCTTGGCAGGAGACTTTTCATGATATAGATTTTAGCCCTCGCAGATATTTCAGTTTGGATGACGATGATGATTACATTATGGGGTTACTGGAGGAGAGAGCGCAGACTTGGTGCTATGGATTAACAATTTTTATCAGAGTAGCGCAGCGACAACATGATGGATATGTCCATAGATTGATTTGGGACCCTGGGATCATTCTTGATTCCATTTTGGATCAGTGGGTTGATCAGAGGTTGTATTGGCATTGCTTGTGGACAAGCAATCTTTGGGAAGGGCGGACTGTAATGTCCCCATTTTCGGGTCCTCTTGCAGCAGAGTTGGAGCTGACTTTCTGGGTTGGTGACAGCCTGATCAGAGGAGTATTTCGATGTCACCAATGTGTTCAGGTGATCCAGTGGAGCTGTATGACACTTTTCGGAGAGATTTCGGACTTGTCTGTACTTACTATTTATAGTAAGTGCTTGCATGGCGACAATCTTTTTGGGTTTGTTCTCTTTGGCCCTCGGAGAACACTGCTATTTATAGTAAGTGTCAGTCTGGCGTTGTTTTGGTGACTTGGCAGACATCCATTGGCTATCTCAGATGTTGCATTGAGCTCAGTGATATTAGATGGTTTGCGGTGATGTCTTTTCAGGTGACTTCAGACTTTTGGGCCATACTTACTATTTTTAGTAAGTTAGGGTTTCTGTCCGTTTCGGGAATCTCAGAGTTGGATGTGAAGCGTTTCGGCGAGACCTTTCCAATGGTCTATAGATCTCAGGATTCCGATGAATTTTGAGTCTCCGTTTTAAAGTCCGTAAATTATTAATGTTTATTTAATATGGGACTTTATTATAAAGGGGATATAAGTGATTTTAAAGTATACTTTATAATATAAGTTAAAGTGTCATTTTAAAAGGGGAGATATAAGTGACTTTTAAAGTATACTTTATTTTATAAAGTTGTGCACCAAAATTGAAAAGAATGAAAGGTGGGAAATGAAAGTAAATTAAATGAAATGAAAGTCAAATACAAATTGAGAATTATAAAAGGGCATTTGAAGTTCATTTTATTCATTCTTGATATTACATTTTATGATTCTATTTGCTCTGCAAATGAGGGTTTGGAAGAAATATTCAGCGTTGGCTCTTGGTGACAGAAACCACCATTAGTTTTAGTCTTCCGCAGGTGTGAAAGATCACCCAAGGGGACTCATGGGCAGCCATACTCAGTGGCTGTATTTGAGCTTCAGTTTGGTACCATTATTGACGGAGTTGGAGATAACAAGACATATCTTATTGCAGTTTTGTTGCAGCTGAAAGAAAGTATTAGTGACGGATTGTATTGCAGATTTGAGAGGGTTTGGATGTTTTATTTGCTGTTGTTCCTTTACTCAGGCCGTACTAGCACCCAGTAGTGACGTGGGTCTTTGATAGCTACATTTTTGACGGAGTTTATGCATAGAGAACATTTGTGCGGGTTATTACTTGTATCTAGAGCAGTTGTATGCATTTCTATTGGTGAAAGAGATCAAGTTGTAACGTCATATTTGCTGTACCTTTCATTTTCAGACTTGCATTTTGTGAACAGCGAAGTGGGTATGTAAGATAATTCGCTATTTTGGCTATCTATTTTTCTGGGTATTGATTTTTTAGATAATGGGGGATATTTTATGAACTGAGTTGTCAATATTCTGTGAAAATACTGAGTATCTAAGCTGATATAAAAATTTGGAATTTTCAGCTATGTATTCCCTATGTAATGTTCAGTTTTGAGTTGAAAATTATTATTGCAATATCTTCTATTTTGCTGCATTATATTGTTGTATCAAACATTGCAAAAATATCAGAGAAAACCAAAACAAACTAAAACAGACAGGTAGAAATCTAGAGAATTAAATATCCTATCAGGGGTGGGATATTACATGGAGTAGTCTTCGAATCTTCGAATTTTCATCTTTGGAACTTGGCTGCTTTGAACTTGAAACTTGGGAAATTTAGAATTTCTTCTTGTTGTCTTAGGATAATTCATGACTTGTGATATAAATGCTCCTTGGCTTCTATTATGGTCCTTATGTTTTCAACCATAGTTGAAAAACTCGGACTTGGCAAAAACTCGGTAGACCCAAAATTTTTAAAAACTCGGGACTCGCCAAAAACTCGGGGAAAAACTCGGCAATAACTCGGCAAATTTATCGAACATTGAGGAAATATGGGCTTTGAATGTGTAATATGGGCTTTGAATGTGTAATTTAAAAAGATGGTTCATTGTATCATATGAAAGGAGAGATTTTGGATGAACTGTCACAATTTATATAGGATTATAAATGTATAATCCTATATAAATTGTGACAGTTCGTCCAAAATCTCTCCTTTCATATGATACAATCTTTTTAAGTTTTTAATTTTTAACTATTAAATATTTTAGAAATCGAAATTTTAAAAAGATCGTATCATATGAAAGGAGAGATTTTGGACGAACCGTCAAAATTTATATAGGATTATGATGATATTGTATATCATCATAATCCTATATAAATTTTGACGGTTCGTCCAAAATCTCTCCTTTCATATGATATGATATCATCATAATCCTATATGAATTTTACCAGTTCATCCAAAATCTCTCCTTTCATATGATACGCAACGACAATATCATCATAAATTGCCATAAATTTTGACAGTTCGTCCAAAATCTCTCCTTTCATATGATACGCAGGCGGCATAATCGCATATGATACAGTATTAAAAACTCCAAAAATCTCTCGATTTCTCCTAAGCGCTAGGGTAACTTCGTTCGCCGTATGAATTTCAAAAGTGCTTTTTTTTTTAGGTTTTAATTTAGTGTTTTTTTACTTCCCGCCAAATGGCGAGTTTTTCATGATTTGATGCGCGATTTTTTGGAAAACATGGCGATTTTTAATACAAAACTCGCGGCGAGTTTTTCCTGAAACTCGAGCCGAGTTTTTTTGTTAAAAACTCGCGGTGCAAAATGACTCGCAAGTCATGCGAGTTTTATGCGAGTTTTTCAACGTTGTTTTCAACCATGGAGTCCATGCCATCATAAATTTAACCCATGCATGGTTGATCCGTATTTGTATACCTAATCATACTCATGATGGGCCCAATAAAACTCAAAACACTATTCCACACGAGCCCACCACTCATCATCTAGGATCAATGCTTTGGTTTTTGGGTTCTCTTTGATTGTGATTGCCTCCATACACTTGAAAGTGTGTTGATGACCATGGCGCTCAATGCCTCTCGCACTTTCACAAGTCATCTCAAGATGATTGTGTGTGATGCGAAACGAGTTTTGACAACCTAACATGGTGTAAAAAAAAGCCAAATTAAAAAATTAAAAAGTAGCAACTTAGCAAAATTTAAAAATAATAAATATGCTAAAAGTAAAAAATAAAAATTACCTTCAACAACTCCAATTTGGAGAAGGTCTTGAAAATGGCTTGTGCATATGATGATTTGTCATAACATTTGAATCTCCTCGGCTTCCATGTAGATTTCCTTGACCCACTTGATCTGTGTGCCAATCTTTTGCAATATCAAGTTGAGAGAGTGGACAGCACATGGTGTCCAAAAAGTATGCCCATATGTACCCTCCACTATTGAACTAGTTGCCCTACAATTTTTAGTGTTGTCTGTTACAACTTGGATAACATTTTCAGGGGCCACCATCTCAATGGCTTGTATGAGGATATTGGCAGTGAAGCTTGCATCCTTCACTTGTCCCTCACAATCAACTGCCTTAAATAACATAGCCCCTTTAGGAGACACTGCAATGACATTAATTAGTGGCCTATTTTTGCAATCCCTCCATCCATCAGAAATGATGGACACTCCTGTTTCGGGCCATGTATCCTTGATTGCTCTCAATGATGCCTTTATGAAATCTTATTCTTTGCCCAATAAGGTGGTGTGCAGTTTTTCATACCCAGGACTAATGTAATCAGTAGGTGCCCTGGCAATTGCGGTCACCATATCCTGCCAATATGGTGATCTAACAAGGTTGAAAGGAAGCCCATTGCTATAAATGCAACGAGCAATGCTTTCATTTGCAAACTCCCTTGCCTCATTCTTGAAGGCATTTTCCAATGGGCTTCTTTTATGGGAAAGAGTATTGTCTTCTCTGGAAGATGATGGTGGCATGAAAGGATGTGGGCCAGCCAGTTTTGTTAAGCCACTAGGAGGTTTTTTGCAATCTTCTCTTGGAAGAGGATGTACTCTTTCCTTTTCTTTGCTACTTAGTATGTTAGCATCTTCTTGTTCCTTGATATATCCCAGTATTTGTTGCTTTGAAAACTCTATTTTATTCATCCCTGGACAAACTCTTATTACCAAGTTGGGAATAGAATAGAAGTGAGCTTTCACTTGACTATATGAGCTCTAATATTCATTCGGACATGGCTACAATGCCAACGATAACTCCCACCACCAAGTAGTTGTTCAATCATGGTTGTATGTTGCCAAAGAGGTGATGTTATCAATTTTAAATGAGCTCTCTACAGGTGGGGCAATTGAATTAGAGCTATGAGCCATTTTATATGAATACAAGTAAAACAAAACAAAAAAAAACATTACAAATTTACAACCCCACAACTTAAAAAAACAAAAAGAAATCAACATTGTAACCCCTATATTATGTATAAAAGGTTTAAAAAATATTTAAAACATTTAAAAAAAACTAGGAAAAAAACTAAAAAATCTTGAAAAAATTCATCAAAAATTGAAAAAAATTACAAGTCACTCATGTTTCGTAGATAAATTTTCCTCATGAAGCTCTTTCACTCCCGTATTCTTCACCTTCAAAGAAAAATGCAGCAACCTTCAACAATCAACAATGACAGCTTGGAGGCAAAAAATGCAGGTTTACTCTTTTGTTTTGATGAATGGAGGCAAAAGATGTTATAAGATTGACTTTTAGGGCGGAATAGATTGATTTAGGGTTTTTCTAATTTAAAAAAATGTTTAAAATTATTTTTTGAACATTTTTGTGCTTGACGGGCCGCAGGTATGCTTGGGTTCCCCTGGGTTTGGCCCAGGTTCCTTGAGTGAACCCCCCTGCGTCTCGTCCCCATACTCGTACTTGAACTGACCCATACGGGCACGATAGACAAATCATAAGAACTCGGTAACTTAGGTTCTATTTGACCCATACAAATGTTGAATTGTCTCCTTGGCTATATCCATGGCCTCATATAGATACCCCATGGGGTTTTTATCTCCATCCACCAATCTTAGAACCCTAACCAATAGTTTTGACACCTAAAACAAGAGATTGAATGAAAATGGAATTAGAAAATTAAACTAAATCAGAAATTAAAGAATAAATTAAATCAACAAATTAAAATATTAGAATTTTATAAAAACAACTTGTAACATTGTAAAATTAAAGAAAAAAAAAATGATCAAAATCTTACATTGATGATCTCCATGCTCTTAGCAAATGTATCATCAAAAATGGTCTTCACTACCCTCTTTGCTTCAGCCTTCCTGTAGTAAGGAATCTCCAACCACCTTTTGTTTATAAACATGCACTTAAGGTTCAACAATGTGGTTGCTATACTCTGTAAGCTCAAGAAATTAGTGGCAAAGCATGTGATTCCTGTATGCATGAGCTTCTTGCTGTTAGTGTGCTCTCTCATGAGATTTAGGACCCATGTGTGGTTGTAGATGTATTTGGTAACATTCATTGCATCTTCCACCACATTTTTCAGCCAACTTGATTTTCCCTATGTCCGCAAGGAGAAGGTCAAAGCAGTGGGTGACATAAGGGCTCCAAAATAGTGTAGGGTGTCTTGCCTCTAGAAGTCTACTAGCTGCTACATACGTTGATGCATTGTCCATTACTATTTGGATAACATTTTCCACTCCCACTTCCATCACCACCTCTTCCAACAAGCTATTGAAGGTCTTGGCATTTTTTATTTCATTGGAGACATCAAATGACTTCAAAAAGACTAGCTATCCTCCTAAAGCTTCGAAAAAGTTAATGAGTCTCCTATTCCTACCATCCATCCACCCATTAGATAAAATGTTGCAACCTTTCGATTTCTAAATCTATTTTTGTTCTTGTATTAGCTGATATGTGTTTTGGATCTCATTTTGTAATAATGAGCCACTCAACTCATGATGGCTTGGGGCCTTGAATACCTTATTTGCCACAGTCAATGCATTAACCTTTTGCTCCCAATAAGGACTTGAAGGAACACTAAATGAAATGTTGTTCTAATACCAAAATGTGGCACATGCCAACTTTGCCTCATGATGCAATTCCCTATTCTATGTAGTACCTTCCAATGAAGGTTGCACACTAGGCGTGTTACGAGGAATAAAAAAAATTGGAACTACAGCTGCCCACATTGCGGCTACTTAATCCTCATATTCGTGGCCCAATGGTAGGAGAAGAGCCCCCTATATCTCCCTCAGTGTCTAACCTTGTAGAATTGAAATTTGGGATTGGAGCTCTTCCATCCTTTTTTTCTCTGCTTTTTTCTATTCAAATGTTGAAAGGAGAGCTTTCACCTCATTATCAACCTTTAGACTTGCTTGTGTACATGGCTCTACATATCAGCAATGGATTTGTGCAAGTTTTTGAGATGATATATGCTTCCTCTCATATCTTTAGCACAATAGTTGCAAATAACCATTCCTTTCTCTGTATCTTCTTTCTCATGCTTTCAACAAGGGTCCTTAGGCTTGCTAGTTCTCCTACTTGTGGATGCCATATTCTTTTCAAGAAAATAAAAATAAAGCCTTGCAAAAGGGAACTAACAAAAAAACAAAAATAGTACCCTAGCAACCTAGAGGCTAGAACTAAATAAAAAATAAAAATGTTCAATATAGGCTACAGTCCATGAGAGTCATTAAAATAAAATAAAAATAAAAATACTGAAGCCTCTTGATAGTGGCTGAGTCATGACGGTTACAGAAACAAATTAAAAATCAGAACTAGAAGCCTAGCAGATACTTGATTCAATGAACTCGAAAGCTTGAAAATTGAAAAAATCAGCAAATTTGCTGCCTCAAAATGGAAAAATGCAGACAGAGCAACAAACACAAACCCATAATATGCAGCTGCCAGCAGAAATAAACTCCAGACCAAGTGATTTCATGGCAAAAACTGAACAGGCAACCTGACACAAGCCCAGAACACCATAAATGCAGCTCAAAAATGCATCATGAAATGAACTTTTTATCAACGACCAAGTATTTCCTAAGTTGTGAGTAATGGCAATTTTCCAGCAATTTGGGTGAGTTATTGACAAAAACTCGCAGGAATTTTTTGCATTAACTCAGAGCTGAGTAATACCTGCAAGTACTAGTTTGGCTTTTTGATGCGTGATTACTAGCAAGTCCTATGAGTGGCGAGTTTTTGTGGATAACTTGGGGCTAAGTAATACCTACAAATACTCGTTTGGCTTTTTGATGTGCGAGTACTTGCAAAGTTTTGCAACTATGCTGCCAACTACCATTAAAATCTTGTCTGTAAATGGTCATTGATGGGCTCTTTTGTGGAAATAATAACCATCAATTTACACTAGGTTTAGTTTGCAGGAATTTGGGGTTGGAAAGAAACCACAAAATTTTTAAAGACACCCAAAGTGTACCATAGGCACATAATTAGTGCCCAAGTCTGCACCACTACTTTGATATACAGCTTCAAATCTTATAATAGATTCCACTCATCAAGCATGGTTGATCTCAATATCTGGTGCCATGGAATATCCCATGTCATCACAAATTATGTTATATCAGAGGAGAAGTGTAATGTCCTCTTTTAGGATATTCCTGATTTTTTTTGCCTGCATACCATAATAATCACTAGAAAGGGACATTAGTAATGTTAAAGATCAATAAATTAAGATAATATTCAATTCATAGCATCATTCTTATTAAATTCATCTATTATTGATATTAAATTCATCTAGCATAGCATACTTATTAATGAGATCAATTCATAACATAAACAATGAGATCAAATCATCATAGCATAATTAATAATGAGTTCAATACATATATTAACAAGCACAAAGTATACACATCATACACGTAATTCACAAAGTAGACATATAATCATTTCAGGGTTTCCCAATGGTCAACCACATAATGAAATTCCATGAGAAAGCATATAAGGCGCTGGGAGCCTAATACTCCTCAACCAAGCCCAAGGGCGGGTACGTCCATCCCGGATAATTCACCCCTTTGGCCCACAAGTGGCAGAACTACCCGTTCATCCAACTTGGGTGGCCTACTTGATGAAGGGACCAGTGCTGCTGCTTGTCCCCTAATATGCATTTCACATTTATTCCAAATGTGATGGCTCATTGGGTTAAAAGTACCTCTTGATGGATTTCAAGTACGGTTCAAGGATTGTAATATTTCCTTCTTTGCTATTAACTCTTGTTGTATAGCCAATATATATATATATATACACTTGATATATTTCCTTTTGCTTGATTCTTATATGACTTCCTTCCAATGAAGATAACTTCCTTTGATTGCTAATTGATATCTTAGATATTTGCTGATTTGGTTGATTCAATAATAGACTTATAGAACAATAGAATGATAGAATAATAGAAGGATAGAATAAAAGGATGATATAATAATAGAATGACGGATTAATAGAATGATAGATTTATAGAATAGAATGATATCATGATAGAAGGATCGAATGAGAAAATGATATAATAATTGAATAATAGAACGAGAGGCTAATAGAGTTATATCATGATAGAATGGCTGCAATACATAATTCTCTGTTGCTAACAATTATTGCATATATATCACTGCTGATGTATGCCTGCAGATTTTCTCTGCTAAAATATATATTTCTTTCTTATTCCCCATTCATCATTTGATCTTTTTTTATACCATATTATTTTCAAGGGAGGCGTTTCATGTGAGGAGGGATGACTTTATGGAGAGAGATGTTTATTTAGCACTGGTATAATGGGCGACTACTCCAAGTCGGCCATCTTCAAATATTAACATTAAATCACCTTTAAATGGGGGTCGGCCAATATGAGGATGTGTTTATTAAATGATAATTCCACAAGCAGTCGGCCAACTTTAGTCCATAATTTATAAGTTTAAATCCATGTAATGTCCCCTTCTAGCAAGTCAAAATTTTCTCAACCTTGCACATAATTTCAACTTGTAAAAGAGAGCATTAATAACCAATTCATCTTTAATTAGAGTTGATATCCATGAGTAATTATCAATATCAAAGTTCATATACTTTTCACATTTTCTCTTAGGGTTAGTAACCTTATAATCATAATTCAATATGTATTTCACATTTCCTCATATATTCTCTTTTTCTATCCCATATATATTCTTCCTTTTTCCTTTTGAATATATGTGTTCTCTAACTCCCAATTAGATATTATATATTTCTTTCTTAGACTTAATCATATATTCCTTGATATTCTTCCTAAACTACAATCTCTGCCTTCTATTTAACTGCTGCTTTCTAACTGTAAACCCCGCCTAACACAATCGCTTCAAACACCTTAATAGTTTCCAACTCGGTACTCTTGCCTTTTATCATAAGTATCGATTTCTATTTATTTATACTCAGAAATATTTATTCTTCCTTTTGATGATTGATCCTCTATCGGTTCTTAATCTGCCATAATCCTCTAATAATGTATGCCTTGTATCTCTTTATGTCAATGCTGCCTTTAGTTAGGAGTCACTGCCTTCCTCTGCATCAGAAGGCAACATAGCAATCTTATTGACAAAACACAATGCACTCAGATCTGAGGATGTTGGAATGCTGATCGCTGCCACTAATTGGCTGATAGATGATGGTGTAACCAGCTGCATACAAGCGCTGTCCTCCTTGCAAACTCGCTGCTATAGGGATGTTCGCTGGATACCAAAAGCCACCAAATGCTGATCGCTATACCCTGGATGCTGGCCGCTGTCTTCAACAAAGGAAACCCTCTACACTATGGCGGTGGCTAGGGTCTACAAATCCACGCCCACCTTGAAAATATGTTCGCTGCTGTATAAAATAGGGCTGTGATACAAATCGGTGCTCAGAGATAGTCGTCAACAATGGCGATCTAGCATATACACAATATTGTAATCCCCGAGTTACTAATTATATGTAGTTGCTGGACTTATAAGATGAGATTCATTGATTAGATGACTGATGTATTCCATGAGTTTCTTCCTCCTCCTCCCCTATTCGTCACACCAATCTACTTTTTATATCTTATGAGGAGATGCATTTCATTGAAAGATTATGAATTTTCCCTTATTGTTTGCAGCCTTTCCATATTACAACCACACCTCTTTAAGATAAATAATTGTTGCCTTCTTTTGAACTAACCGCTCCTTAATTCATAGTTTTCTTAAATAAATACTTCATGATCGCTGCCTTAATATTAACTTACTTCTTAATAACAAACGTGCCAATAACTAATCCGTTCCCTTATTTCATAGTCTTTCATATACGTTGGCCTCATACTCATCCGCTGCACCTTTGGTGCTTTCCTTGTATAGTCGGCCATTCATTGGTAAATGATGATATGTGATTCGCTGCATTTAGATTGCTGCTTTTGTAAATCGCAGCCCAATCCTTGATCTCATATTGGTCAGCCCGTGAGAGGTAAGCCTTTGTCTTTCGGCCTCTATGGGGTTGGCCAATATATTTAGTATTTATAATAATTGATTTATAATATTTTATAATATCTATATTATATTATAAATTATATTTATAAATACATATTATATTTAAATTCGTATATTATATTTATATAAATCATATATTATATATATATATATATATATGTATATATGTCATATCTTAATAATATATTATTATAATTATAATAATATTAAAATCGATAATATTATTTATATTTATTTTTTTAATCGGAATTTATAAATTGATATGAAATAGAAAGTTTACAAAGCTGGCTGCATATCTTGCAGAAAAACCAAGTTCTCCAACTAAGAACCCCTAACATCTACTTGACCACGCAGGGTCTCTTCGAATGAGAAAATGGCCATACAAGGCCTTAGGACTATCTATTGATATCACCTAAAAAGTATCATTTTCTATACTTGCAGGGGAGAAGACAAAATCCTGCTACTACATCAAACCCTTGTCACCATGCTGTAATATTCACAGGATCAAAACACAAAAAACTTCAAACATGAAAGCCAAGACTGGCTGCCCTTACCCTGAAATTCCCCAGCCAATCAAAGGAACCACCATGCGGATCAATTTGGAGCAACTTAAACAGAAACTCTGCTCCTGCCATCACTTGTTCCTTGTGATGGAGAAGCGGCCAGCCTTTGGGTTGAGCAGAAAAGGGAAGTAGCGAACGACTGCAACCTCATCCTCCATTAGCTGAAAATCCGACAGCTTGGGATTTCCGATTCCTAGTTCAGCTGCCCTTACTATATCCTCCACACTCACCAGCACATTGTTAATGAATAGACGATGCATTAGGAGGAGACATCTATCCTTTGCAGTATCGGCATCTAGCATCGAGGCTAAGAAGCGGGAGACAATAGAAGTATCTACCCTGTAAAATTCGCCCCCTCTCAGAAAATCTTTACCCAAGATTACCTTAACTGCTAGGAGAATGAATTCATCATTGTGACGCAGAATTCTTTTCAATCTATGATTTGTCACCGGGCCCTTAAAGGCCAATTGTCTTACTGCACTCTCAATCTGGATGGGAGTATCCAGCCCCAAACAAACCACCCCTTCTGTGGAAACCCGCATTAGGAAGCCAGACCTGCCCGCCATTAGAGATAAGAACAACAAACAGGAAAAGGCACAATACCAAACCCTGCGTTTGGCTTCACATAAAAAGCCACTAAGCCTTCTCGAATCTTCCCAGCGGAGCAAGGGAAAAGGAGAGGGAAGCTTTCTCCCTAATGATGTCGAGCGAGGGAAAATACTCAAGGCAAGGTTTGCTCTCGGGCATTGGTTTCATAACAATGATGATCTCTGCACGCACGTCTGCCACCCCTGTCCTATCCATGCCACATCACCTCAAACACAATCCAACTCAGCTGACCCCTGCCACACTCTGCGTATGTTGCCACAAGACCAGTTTAGCTGGCAACACATACCCCCAGTCCTCCCATACTAAGTGAAGGGTAGGACGCCCACCCTTCCACCCTCAATATTATTTATATTTATACCATAAGGGTATTTAATAATATTACTTAATATTAATATCACATGTATGATTTCTCAGTCTAATGATGTTTAAATCTTTAATTTAAACAATGCCTTAATATGGGGACATGACAATCCACCACTTTTTAACTCCACGATTTCATGAGAAGATCGGCCACCTTTTGTAATCGGCCTCTTCTATGTAGTTGGCATCCTTTACTTGTTGATTTGTATGTGTATAACAATGTCTTGGTGGTCGGCTAGCAAACAACATGTAACACATCTCTCTTTCATAGTCGACTTCTTAATTTACACATGTACTTCCATACATCATTGCTATAAGAATCCTTATTCTCCCCTTATTCGAAAGACCTATGTTTTCCATGAATAACAAATGAAGATTTTGTCTCTACTAGCCTGAATTGCTGGGTATCACCTCTATTTGACGTTTTAAAGAGATCTTCAAGTCGGCTCATAGTACGGGACATTTCAAGAAGGTAAAACTAGTATGTACCCACCACTTCTACCTGCTGAGGGCTGCTACAAATTCGAATTTTGATGGTCCTTCAAAAGGGAATCAGTAGTTAATATATTTCATTTTAGTCATGTTGTAATCTTTTGGTTATCTCCGATGGGTATGTTAATGCCTTGTCGGCTTGTGGAAGTTATGAGGAAAACAATTTTTGGTAGTTGCTAACGGTTGTAGTTGTTTGGCAACTGTTGAAGAGTTAATTTAGAACTTTTGTAGTCAGGGAAGTTACCGCATGTTGGAATTGTTCCCTTATTCCAATCTTTGTATAAGAGCATACATGAGATGAATAAAAGCAATTGTGGTATTATTCTGCAACTTTTGGTGAAATTATTTATATATGTTAAATCTGTTTACTCTGCAATAGATAGTTGTAGATCAATCGAGCAGTAAACAAAATCCAGTAATGATATGTATAGAGGGGGATTGTCCACACCTATGAAGGAAATGCCTTAATGATTCACACATTATAGGCTCGCAAATCAACAATTATGGTAATCTTCAGGCATTGAATCAGGGTGTTCACTTGGCAAAGTAGTCAAATTTTAAGAAGCTTCTATTTGAGGGTGATTCCAAAATCATCAATACAATCCAAAAAGCCCAACGAAGGAGCTATGAAGGTTTTGTCTAGATGTACCCCAGGGTACTTGGTTGGGATGGTAGGGTTGTGCTCTGGCTGAACATGAGCTCCATCCTATTTCACTCTCGAACCCATCTTATGGTGACAAGGGCAAAAAATGGAAAGCCTAGTAGTGGTAAATGGTGGCATAAAATGGAAGTTGTAACTTAGGTTAGTAGTGATAAAACACTATAAAAATTGATGGGGATAACAATCAATAGTATATGTGCCCCATAATGCAACATCCTTGGGTATTCAGTCCAAATCTGCCCTAGGTACCCCCTCTCTTAGCTCAGCTGGCCAATATCATGCTAAATACCTCAAATACGAGTTAGCCCTAGGTGTGCAAACTTGCCATCCTAGTTCTCCACATGCACATATGCATGTACATTGTCACAAGATTGAAGCTTTCCTGCTACCCCCCCACATCATTTGCTAGAATTTAGACACAAAATATTTCAAGTTATCCATCAAGTAGCTCACCCCCTCCCTTTGACAAGCCATGCAACATTAGCCTACTTGATGGACTTTGGGTCATTAGCCTACTTTAGAAATTGAAAAGCCAATGTTGTGTCCTTGGTGTGTGTCTATATTTAATGTCCCCTTTTTGAGCTAAAGTGACTTAATGTTTGGAGAATGGAAAGTTGGCAAATAACTTAAAGTTTGGAGAATGGAATGTCACTTTTCATGTATCTAACTATTTTTCCTTGGCAAATTGAAGTCGGTTTTTGACTTGGAGATATTTTTGGTGAAGTCAAAAATAATAAAATAAATTGCCAAGGGTTGGAGCGAACCACTTGGAGAGTGGGAAAAAAGAGAAAATAAAGAAAAATGGAGAAATAAAGCAAATGACAATTAAAATAATATTTTATTTATTAAAATATTATATTTTTGCAAAAAGGTGGCTGCCCAACTTGAGGAAAATAAAAGAAAATTAAAATAAAATATATTTTTATGGCGGTGGACTTCAAATTAATGTAAAATCTATTTGATTTGGGCACCCAAGTTGTGGGTTATAAAATATGGCATTTGAGAGTCATTTTGATTATATTGTTGTATTTGTCATTTTATAGTGGAGATTTTCTCTTTGGCTGCAACGGAAGTTGAGCTACGGAATCAGGGACGAAAACCCTTGCATTTCAAGGTGAGTTGGATGAAAACCTAGCTTATCAATTGGAGATTCCGTGACGGGGATCTATTTGTGCTTTATTGTTGATTGTTGAAAAAGAAGACCAAAATTCTACATCAGATTTGCAGAACAGATTCAAAGGAGACATCATTTGGAGAGATTTGTTGCATATTGGCTAGGGTTTTACCCTAGGATTTGAACGCCAACTTCTAGGGAGAGAGCGACCGGCTTTGGAGGGTGATTTTTGGTGTTTGTTTGCTGTTAAGGTTTGAAAGAATATTCAGATTTTGGAACAGCAACAGATCAGACCTATTCGCCCTTGTTTGTGGAGTGATTTTGGTGCTTTGTGATCATCATTGCTTAGGGTTATGCCCTACATTTGGAGTGCCATCATTTAGAGTTGTTTGGAGGGCTGTTGTGCATCATTTATTGTCATTTTGGAGCAGCAAACCCTAGCAGACTTATTGTAGACCTGAAGGCATCATTGGAGCAGCATCTTGGTGTGATTCGTAGACTTATTGCATTAGGGATTCAAGCCCTAGATTTGGCGCCACACCTTGGAGGGCGAGCTCTATTATTTGGAGGTCATTTTGGCATGTAATTGGTATGTATAAACCCTAGGGTTTTGTTGTACCCAATCAAAATTTTTGCTTCATTAAAGCATTTTGAGCAAGTCTAGAAAATTTTTCGTCAAAAAGTCAAAAAAACAAAATTTCTAAAAATAGAAATTTCTATTTTTAGAAAGTTCCTAAAAATAGATGTCAAATTAGGTTTTCTGGGTTTCTTGACATATGGATGTTGGCAAAATTTTCTAAAAACAAAAAGTTTCTAAAAATAGAAAGTTTCTAAAAATAGAATCTCCGACTCAGGTGTTGTGCTTGATTCTCATTGGTTGATTTTGCTTCACAATCAACGTGGTCCAGACGGAATTTGCAAAAGATCAAGTTTTCTCTTTTGGGTCATTTCTGCTTTTTTGGAAGGCGAAACATGAGCTCTGAAGTTGTCAACAGAGGAAGTTCATCTGTCGGAGCTCGTTTTCAGGTTTTCAACGCTGGTTCTAACGACGTAGAACCGACGAATCGTTGTCGACTCGACGACAACACGCAAAACGGAGCAGGATGGATCCGGGGTAAGGTGAAAATCTAGAAATCAGGAAATTTGATTAAGTCTGGAGTTTTTAAGCGCCCTAGGTGACTTGGTGCGCCCAGTCCCACCAGTGATAGAAATTTTACGCATTTTTCAAGAAAATGTGAGAACTGTGTCCGTCGGTCAGTTCCAGGAGGCATAAAAGCAGTCGTTTTGGTCATCAGGTTTTGAAAAGCTGGAAAATTCATCAGATGTATCCAGGCTATGCAGTTCATTCGCCATTCAGTGGCAGTTAATCAACGAACCATCTAAATCGACATTGGGAAGCAGCTGACGACACGCAAAACGGAGCAAGTTGCAGACAGAGAGTACAGTCAGATCAGTTTTCATCATGCCTGCCTATCTGCCAGATCATCAGACTCAGTTTTGTCCCAGCAGACAAAAATCGATAGCCAAACTGGGGTCCACATCCACCGGAACGCGCACGCAAATCGAAAAAAATTGAAGAAGTTGCAATTTTCAAAAAAATGTCTAAGGCATGAGAAGTCAGGCGCCCCAGGTGACTTGGGACGCCCAACTTCACCAGAGATAGAATATTTTCTGATCTGCCAGTGTTTTCCGGCAGTTGTTTCTAGAACTTCATCCCGTGGCAGATTCAAGAGGTCAAATTCGCAGTCAAACGATGCCAGATCGTTAGTTGGACGCTAGGGAGGAATCTCAGTTGATAGGTCTCCAAAATATCAGGATTAGTCAGCTTTTTCAGTCAAATGATGACATTTTGCCACCTTGTTGAAGTCGGAAACAGGACATACTTAAGTCAAAACGAGTGTAGAAGTGCCGAAACGAAGAAAAATTGGCTAACACTTCTGTCAACTCGCGTGTTCGATGACATCATCAAAAGAAGATATTTTTCGTCATCTTACACATGAAGTCATAGGCAGCTACAAAATAGGGATTCTTCCTATTCGAAGACATCCACTTGGATTTGCGCTTTAAAAGTTGCTTTCTTCGTGGATAAGAGTGAAGTTTTATTCTTTCACAATTAACGCTGCTTTTTCGCCCTAAAGATCTATAAAGACAAGCATTTGGCTTCTTTATTTCATTATCTTTTATAGGTTGCATCTAGAGGAAGGATTTTTATTTTTCTTTCAACGAAGATTCAAAGGCTCAAACGAAGTGCTTTTTCAACGTTCTTCATAGTTTCGGGTTGAGGAAGCAGGGAGGCTCGCTTTTTCAGGGTCTTTTTTTCGAGGGGATCATTTTTCAGAAATTGGACCAAAGCTTTTCAGTTTTTATCGAGATGGGTCCATCCAGTATTTCATCCTCTTGAAGATTGGGAGTTTTGCTTTTTTCGGGAATCTGCTTTTTTGCTGCTTTTTCAGGAAAGTCTGCTTTTTCAAAATACGACGATCTGGGTTGCTTCAAAACAGAATTGCCTACAAAACCCATGTGCCAGTTTTTTTGCTCACACTCTGCTTTTTTCTAAAAATCAGCAAGTAATTTTCAGCCATTTGTCCAAGATTTTTCCGACATAGGCGTGTTCACAGTCAATTTTCAAATCTTTCAATATGCAGTACTCTGCAACACAAATCAGGTGCAAAAGGGCGTTAGTTCACGATTACTTGAGAACTTGTGAGACAGACTTGCATAAAGTACTTCCAGTGATCAATTTACATTCTTTGGAGGATGCAGGAAATAATGCTATCAGGAATCTAGGACACTCCGGTTTGCTTGCAGCAGCATCCTTTCCTATCACAGTGCAAAGTATCGAGTTCGTAATTGCATGCATGACACATTACAATTCGGTCATAAGAGAAATCCAATTTAGAGATGGACGTGTGCTCTGCAGCCTGAGGCCGAATGACATAGAGAAGTGTTTTACAATACCAGTCTGGAGAGAAAACTTAACTGTTTCAATTGAAGAATGCAAGAGGGTTTGGAACAATGATAAAGAAAAATACCAAAAAAAGATTGGTCAGAGGTGGTTGAAAGAAAATTAGAATGTCATGCCGAAGAATGTTGGATGTGGAGAATTCAAGGAGGAACGTGCAATAATGATTGCTCTGCTAAGCCGGATCATGGGTCAAGCAGATGCTAACAAGTTCCAGCCTTGGATGTTTTACATCATGTCCCAGATTGTTGATGGAACCGAATTCTATGACTGGTCGGCACTCATCAGTGATAGTCTCCACCAACAAATACTTGATTTTCAAAGGGCCCATGAATTCCACATGATGTCATACCTTGTGTATTTGATGGCTTTTTAGGGTCAATTCAGAGGTTTGAATGTTGTTGGAACTCTGGGTATTCAGCATGTGTATCATCATTTCCCATAGTTAGAAATCTCCCAAGCTGAATGACATTATAGACAGGTAAATGATGCTTTCCTGATGCATGCAGTGCGAGATATGGATAATGAGTTGCATATACAGTTTTCAGTTGATGCTAGAATAGCAATGGCAGAATGGGCTGATTGGTTTATCCAGTTTCCCACTTTTTCCTACATCAGAGTATATGGCTTCTCAGGAGAGCCAGCCATGTTGCCAAGATATCCTACAGATGAAATAGCATTTATGGAATTTTTGAGGCAAGCCTATGAAGTTAATACATTTTTGCGTAGCAGACGCAAGGCAGCTTTCAATTTTCCACTTGGGATGAGTATTTACAGATGCAAATCTAGAGCAGATGCCAAGGCAATTGGTAATGAATCATCCAAGTTTGGTCTTAAGTTTTTTGACAAGAGGTCTTCATACGATCCTCGTGGTGTCTTTGCATCACATCTTGGTCAAAATTGTGCGCATACACATGCAGTTGAAGACTTCTGGGCGAATTGTGCTGATGAGTTTGAAGTGCAAGAACGCAGTTACAACAGGTTCACTCTTCAGCAGATGTTTGATATCCTATCAGAAGATATATAGGGTTTGACAGAGAATGGTGAAGTTCTACTTCCCACGTATTTCAGGGACCAAGTTGAGCAACAACCGTTGCCACCAGTTAATTGGTCAATAAAAGAGAACACTTCCATTGAAGAAAGAACAAGTCGAGTTGTTAAAAACAGTTTGATATTCTTGAAGAATAAGTGGAAGGATGATATTCTAGTAGCAGAGCCGCCAGTTGTACAACCATCAGAACCTTCCACTTCCAAACCAAAACGAAGGGTTAAAGCTATGAGTGTTCTTCCAGAAGGAACAAAAATGGCTGAGTTAAAGAGGAAAAAGGATGAGTCCCCAGCTCATGTCCAGCAGGAACAACCAGCAGTTGAATCAGATGTTCCTGTTGAACCAACGCCGCACATTGAAGCATTACCTTCAGATCATGTCTCTCCTCCTTCACCGAGCACTTCTCCTATCCACATAGATTCAGAGCTAGATTCGCCGGTTCGTAACTCTGATGCACACATTGGTTCATCAGGAGCTGATGAGGTTAGAACCGAGTTTCCAAGAGAGGATGGCTCATGCTGGCTTGAAAACATTCTGGGAAGGAAGAGGATAAAGCCCTCATATCAACTGGATTTGATAGAGCTCAAAAGCATCTACCAAGACACACCAGACAAGAAGCTGAAGAAGCAGGTTTGCATTGAAAAGAATGCGGATGGAGAAATAATCCTTGAAACTGCAACACCGTCGGAAGATAGAAGTGCTGATGATATCGAGGTTGATGACTTCAAGGTTGTCAAAGCTAACCTTGGTAGAAGTACCTGCCATATAGATGTAAATCTTTTCGAGGTTGCAGCGGATAATCTGAAGGAGAGGGTGTTGAAAGATGGAGAAGACAAAGCAGCTCTCAAGGTTGAAGTTAGGCAGCTGCGGCAGTATATTTCCAACCTTTTCCATGGCGCATCACAGGGTGATTTATTGCTTCCTCTGAATCTTGAATCACCAGCCGATTAGCGGCAATTCAGTCAGTTGGTCCTCTATGGGAGACACATGAATAATTGGGTTGAAGAATTTGTGACTAAAGGGAGAGTTGTACTTTCAGAGTTTTATCAATTAAAGTACAACGCTCATGATTTATGCCAAGGCATCCAGGGGTTGCAGCAGACCATGGCAGAAAATAGACCGGTGTTCGAGATCATTATCTCTGACTTGAAGATTGCACTTGATTCTGTTGATTCAGCTGATGATAAGAAGATAGTTTCTACTTGGAAAGCGCAATATCTTTTCACAGTAAAAACTTATGACAGTATAATTTCAGAGTTGACAGAATGGAAAGAAAAGGTAGTATATGTCCTCAAGTTCGTCAGATCTTTTGTTTCTCAGATCCTGTGTTCGTATGAAAAAAGAGATGGTACCCTGTATGATCTCAGGGAAGTGCAAGCAGAGTTCCAGATTCTCGTCCGCAGCAATTTTAATGATGATATCAATGCCGACAAGATGGGTCATTTTGCCGCAATGACAGTGAAGTTTGACAAGGCTGTGGGTGAAGTTCATGAATTTCTTCAGATGGTTGCCAACGGTGAAGAAATGTTAGAGAATCAGAATATCATTCTAGAGAGTATCAGTGTTCCTGGCAAAGATGCGGTCACTCGCTTTTTAGAAGATATTGTTTCCCAGAATATCAATGGATGACATCACCAAAAAGCAAGAATGCTGATGAGGATGCATTTCAAAAGAAAGCAGCTTTAAATCAGATGCTCTTTGTTTTAAAGCATTTGCTTTCATCCTAAGCTCATCCATTCTATATTTAGAAAAAGAAATCACTTTGTAATAGTTGGAGTTTTATTTGCTTTAAAGCAAATTGTTTTAAAGCGTTTGTTAGTTGTATCTTTGTCTTAGAATAGAAATAAAGCTTGCGAGTTGGCAAGTTAGGGTTAATCAAGGAGATTTTAGGGTTCCCTACTCCTTTGATTTAGTATAAATAAGGGCAGCCTTGCCCATTGTAATGGATTGACTTTTGTGATAACAAATTTGCTGTGCCTATTTTAGCCTGTAGACCTTGTTATTCCAAGTGTTTGTTCACTTTGTGTTCATTGTAAGGAAACGGTGTTGGAGATAACATGTTTTGCTGTGCCTATTCTAGCCTGCATAATTGTTATTGAAAGTGCTTGTTCTCTCTGTGTAACCTGTTCTCCGGTGTTTGATCGCTTGGTGTATGCTTGCCTTTTGCTACAGTATTGCTGTCTTGGAGTTGTACCAACTTTGTGATATTGAATAGAAGTCTCATGCCTATTTTGCTCTGATATTCTATCTCGATTCATCAAGTTTTAGTTGTCAGATGTGTGGCTTTTGTAGCTTTCATTTCAGCTTTCATCATTAAAGCACTATAAGTCTTGTGATGTAAATCTGAGAGAAAATTGCTTAAGTTTTTGTTAAAACAATCATTCCTTGTTCACTTTTAATTTCCTTTGCTCTGAATTTACTTAGGAGATTAAAAGCGTCATTAGTTTAAGCCTAGTTGTAGTAGAAGTTTTAAAAAAGGAAAAAACCTCTTCTGCAGCGTTTAGAGTTTTATAACCTTGTGCTTGCAGCTGAGAATCAAAAAGAAGATAGGCGAAATTTGTTTTATTTATCTTTTCAGCGAACATCAGCAAAAAGGGAACCTCCCCTTCCAATAGGAGAGTAGTTTATCTGTGCATAGCTGTCCGTTTCCAACTCGCATTCCAGAGGTGCGAATTGAAACGCCAACAGGTTTATATGAGATTTGTATTTGGGCATGTTTGGCTTGTTTGCCCATGCTTGTTGATATATTTCAGACTTCATCATTTCTGATTTATAACAATAGACTTCTGATCCAAATTTCCAGTCATATTAGTTGCATTTTGGTGTTGATTCATTGTGTAATTCAACTATGACATTGGTACATGTGTTAGCATGATTATTATGATGTTTTGGCATGTTTGAATAGCTGTTATAAGTGATAAGTTTGATTCAAAAAATCAGAACTGCAGAAATTAGGGTTTTGGATCAGAATTTGAAAATCAGAAATTAGGGTAAAAATCAGAACCCTAAAATCAGAAATTTCAGTTAATATCCTATAAGGGTTCTTACATACTTGCACAAAATGTACAAAATTTAATACATAACAGAGCTGAAAATTAATAATTTAATGTCAATTGTCAAACACTAAAGACGAATCAAGATGATTTATATTAGTGCATCTGCACATGTAAAATCAATAGAAACCATCATATTGCTCTTCGTCGAGAGTATATTTGTCATCAGCTGGTTTGTTGGAAGGACAAGCAGCGCCAATGCTACTTCCACTAGCTGCACCATGCAGATGATGTTGTGTAGCATCCTCGCTCCCCTCATCTTAGATCAAGACTAAGGAAATTTGTTAGTTGGGGTTAGGGTTTTTTATTTTATTTAATTTGTTTCATTAAAAAGTATTTTTTGGACCTAGGTGGATTCTTCTTGGGTTCGGCTCGGGTTCTCCTAGGGTTGTGCCCCAAGCCTCTAGATTTGACATGGATATGTTCAAATGTACATGGGTCAAATCTAGAGGCCCATGGCAGGTCCCTAGGTGAACCTAGGCTGGACCTGGACTAGGATCAGAACCTGGTCTGGACTTGTTTGGGTTTGGGCTAAGTTACCGGGTTCTTCTCAAATGCCCAACGTGCCTGTATGGGTTTGGCTCGGGTATGGGTACGGGTACGGTTTGCCAGGGGGTTCTCTGTGGGTTCTTCCTAGGCACCCTGGGTTCTCTGTGGGTTCTTTTTGCGGGTACGGTTCGCCAGGGGGTTCTCTGTGGGTTCTTCCCAAGCACCCTGGGTTCTCTGTGGGTTCTTTTTGAAGACCCACAGAGAACTGAGGGTGCTTGGGAAGAACCCACAGAGAACCCGGGCAGAATCCAAGAGAACCCAGGGGAGGGATGCCCAAAATGATGTCAAAATCAACTTTTTAAAACATTTTTTTAACCTTTTTTTAACTTTAAAAAAATCCAAATGAGTCTATTTCGCCCTAAAAGTGAAATTAATCCAAGTATGACTAAAAGTGAAATAAAGTTTTTAAATCATAACTCGACAGTTATCAAAGTCTACACATACATCCAATCTTAACTCAGTTTATTGTTGATAAATCTGATTTCAACTTAACAAGGTAAACAGGGGGGTTCATAATACCTAGTGAGTAAGTATAGAACAGCATAATAATACTTGACATCTGATTTGTTCAACCAACATCTAAAGTATTTAATAATCACCTAGAACTATCCTCTTTCAAGTACTTTCCAATATACATTAACTAACTCATAATCATGGTTTAGCAAACAACTTATTTCCTTACAACATTTAACAACATCCCAATGATCTTAAGTATAAGATGTAGTTTAGATCAATCTGCAACAAGCAACTATATTCCTCATTACTTCATTTTCACAATGTTCAACAACATAGATGAGCAATACACAACATAACCCATAAAATAAACTGAATTAGCATAAGTACAACCTTACAAGGTCTGATAATAACTTTTATCAATATGCTAAAAATTCTACCATTACCTTCAATGAGTACTCTAGAACGTCACAATTCCTTTGTCAAACTCAACTAATGCAAAGCCATAGCAATTTACATTTATCCCTATTCCAGTTGAGTATTTTGATTTTCCTTATTGCAAGTTATGAAATATGAGGTATTTTGATATTTTATTTTGTTGTTTATTGGCAATTATCATATTATGAGTATTACTGTTTTTAAGTTTTTTTAGTTTTACTGTTTACTGTTTTAAATATATATATATATATTGCCGTACCGTACCCGGGCAAAAAAAAAATTTGTCGTATCCGCGTACCCGAATCTCGTATCCGTATCTGAACCCTTACCAGGACCGGCAACTTAGGGTTTGGGCAAGTTCCTGCAGAATCTTGTAACATAGCTCCTTCCATCTATAGATGCAAGCATAAAGGACCTAACAGCAAAAGAAATGGAGCTTGCTGAAATGAGGGTTGAGATTACTGAGGAAAGGGTTGATACTATTGATAACTTGGTCCATTTCAATATCATTTGCAGGTCCAATGCTGTTGTAAGGCAAGTGCTAAACATACCTCATCCCACCCCAAAACACCAAGCATCCCTTATTCTGAGCTTGAATTTTGTGCAGGATTGAGTGGAGCAGCATTCTATCTAAGTATATATTATTATAGATCAGTTGCTCATCGTAGAGGTGCTAGCTGGAGCCAATGAAGAAGGGGACAAATCCACACTGGACTATATGGGCCTGCAGCACCCTTGCTTTGAAATACCATAACTGACAAAACAACTTTTTATTTTTTAAAATTATCAACTGCAGAACATGAGAATACAAACTTTAATACTCTGATAAACTATATATAATCTACTTTATATGGATATTATACCATATGTGGTAGCTCATTGTGGGTTTATGGTGGATCAACTAATGCAGGCATATGAATAACCGTTATCAGTTGCTAGCTTTTGCTGATTGTCTGGTTTTTGTAAATTTTTGAAAACTTGGTGTGCTTTCTAAAAATTCTGTAACTAAATTGTATCAGTCACAATGGGAATAGCTTCAGCGAAATTTTTGTCAATTTTACAACTAATCAATACACAACTCTTGAATTTTATGAAAAAAGAATAGTCCATAATTTGGAGCATTATTGGCAAGTTACTGTTTACTCGCCTATCTAATAAAATGAATACTTGCAATAATGAACAGAATTAACAATGCATACCAGATAGAGGAGTAAAAGTATATCTTTATTCGCACATGAAAGTATTACAGAAGTAGACCAGAGATGGTTGGCCAAGGATTAGAGTTAATTCGACTACATCATACTACTTTCCTTGACAATACAAAGACTATTTAAAAGACTCGACGATTGTCAAGAGGAACACAACTGTCAACTGACCGACTCCAACTAACTGACTTTTATAACTACCTGAGAGCCGACAACCAATTAATACATAGTCGGATAACCCAAATTATCAAATATAATAATCGGCATTGTACACTGACTACATCCCCCCCACCCAAAAAAAAAAAAAAAAAAGTCGTCTTCCAGACGACGGAAAAGCATGAAGCATCAAGTAACATTAGGTAAAATATTCCACCTCGGTGACAACACTACAGATGAAGAGCCTGTATGCAAACTTGGAAGAACACACGGAGAAGTAGAACCAACATCTCCATAACGTATGCCAATAAATGAAAAATACTGAGGACCAACCAACCATGGGACCCCATTTGATTGCACACTGGAAGCTGAGAATATTGTACCCAATCGATCACTGAACCTAGATAGTACTACAAGCATCTTAGAAGCATTCTAATCATGAAAAGATTGTTAAGTGTTCCCATATGCCAGGAATGTACATTCATTTAATTCATGAGCCAATGATTCTCTGTTTCTACCTGGAAGAGCTAATGATAGAAGGTGGTCAAGTATATGAGAAAATCCATTGATTACTGTAGCAGGATTACTTAGCAGAGATTGTACAACCGAATCATTTGAACCTTGAACCTCAACAATGAGTTTGGTGGGGGGTTGGGGGGCAGCCCTTCATGGCGCACACCATTTTTATGAATGCAGTCAGTTCATCAATCTGAATGTAGAATTCCTTGTTTCTGTCAAACTCATAGTCGGAAGAATAACCAACTGTAGACGGAGGAGGAACAAATGCAATAGAAAAAGCTTTGAATATATCCCCAATAACAGTGGCAACCAAGGATGTCGTACGGTATGGAATAAGAAGTCTTGTAGGTTCTATGGTGAAAAGACTCAGCAATTCGGCAAGTTGTACGGTAGGCAATTGACGAAGTTCAAATCGTGCAGCAACAGGAAAGAAAAATGCAGATCGTACGGTGATGGCAAGGGAGAACATTGTAGGTCGTACGACGACAAAGGAGAACAATGCAGGTTGTATGGCGGTCACTTCAGGGCATACGACTGAAACATGAGTGAATCATACGACTGGCAAAGCAAGTTGTACGATAGGCAGATGGGAGTTGTACGACAGAGACAAAACAGATTGAATGTTGAGTCGTACGACAGATTGAAGGCTTAGTTGTACGGTAGTAATAGGTGTGCTTTCGAATCATACGACGGTTAGGCAGGTGTATGATTGACTCCTTGTGACTTGTACGGCGGAGATGAGGTGGGGTCATAAGGTGACCAGATCTTGAAGTCGTACGATAGGGAGAAGTTTTAGTCGTACAGCCGACATACTCACAATAGGAAGATGGAGATTATACGACAGACTCAGTGCAGGTCATATGACAAAGAAGAAACCAAGTAATGCAGATTGTACGGTGGTTGTAGTAGATTGTACGGCGGATGCAAGGCAAAGACCCAAAGCTCGTACGGCAAAAGGAATTAAGTCAAGGTGAAATGATTCATTTTGCACTAGTGGCCATACAATTGGCTTATATACCCTGTGCTTTTTTATTTTTAATTTTTCTTCATCCTTTTCTATTCTTTTTCTTTTTTCATTATTTTTATTTTTTCCTTTTTCATAATTTTCCTGTAGGATATTTTTTACTCTGCTGGAATTCTTTTGTGAAGTTGATTTGACTTAACAACAAGTATCCGTTCTTTCCAAATCCAATATTTGAATATTATTACCCTGAGACGTACCGGCATGAATTTTGCATTCTTTGGTAAAGTTGAGTGCCTCGGGAGAACCAAAACTATGGTCTTTTGTGAATCGTGTGTTGCGCCCAACACACATAGATTGTCTAACTTTTAAAAATCATTTTTCCTTTGTTGCTCTTCACTAATTGTCATAACTTCAATTAAATTACAAGTTGACGGAAATACTTCATAGTCCTCCATTTTCCAATGAAACAGACTGCAGAGAGAATTTGTTTCATCCTCTGAGCATGACTGTAATTTCAGAATCCCTTCGTCATTCGGCTCAGACTTCTCTGTCCATTCTTCTTCGGAGTCCGAATCCGATGAATCGGAGGGAGCTGCTTCATTGCTAACTGCTTGGTTTTTCAAATCGATTATATACTTTTGGCCATTATTTTCATTGGAGATTGTATTCTTTTTCCAGTAGTGGTCAGCTTTGGTTGCTACCAGCCATCCTCGACGCAACAATGCATCATATGCTTTTTTCCGTAATGAAATGACCACAAAATTCAATAGAAATACTTGGGTTTTGATAATTACCTTTTAGCCCATCAAAACACCAAGTACCTTAATACCATGTTGATATGCACCCACCAGTTGAAAAGTCGAGGGCCAAAGAGTTGGCTTACCCAAACTTCTCGAGGTATATTCCGGAAGTACATTCACACTAGATCCACCATCCACAATTGTATTGGTGAGATTCTTTCCAAGGATCTCCATATTTACCACCGTTGGTTTCTTTGTCGTGCTAACTGTTAATAGCATGGGATCAATCACTTGGTCGCCCGACAACGGAGGTTCGGTTATTGGGTCTTCATTCTCGTTGGACTCCAAATTGGGCATAGCATGCACTGTCTCATTCTTCCTTGATACAATAGCATTACGAAGTATTGGGATACATTATAATAAATCCACTACTTTAATTGGTACATTAGTTTGATGTACTTGCCTTGCAATATTTTTCTCGGAGTGTAATTGATTTTTTACTACACTTGCGTTTGCATGTGAGTGGCGTTGTTCGTTATCCATGGTCTGCTCTACTTTGGCTCTTGCTTCACAAAATCTTGCTTGTTTTGTACGTGGGTCTGGGTACGCAACCTTCTTTGCTTGGGCTCGAGTAATGGCCATTACTTCATTTGGCCTTTCAACATCAATCAAGTTGATGCTGACCTTTTGCTATGGACATGCAGTGTCTTCATGGTCTCCAGGGCCACACCATTTGCACAATAATTGCACTTTGTCTTGGTTGTTTTGGTAGTCTCTCACAAAGTGTCCCCTTCCGTTACTTTGTCGGCATTGTATGATCGGATGTCCTTTAGGGTTGTATTGTATTTGGCTTTGACCTCCTCTTTGATTTCGATAACTGCTTGGAGACACGTTCTGTGGCTTTGATGGAGTGAATTGCTCTCCTTGTGTGAAGAGTACTTGTGTACTCTGCTCTTAAAGTTATACGAGCACTCTTTTATCAAATGACCCATAACTTGACAAATCTCACAAAATAATTTTCTGGTACAATTATCTTTGGTGTGACCTTCACTTTTGCACTCAGTACACCATAGTTCAGTGGATTCTTTGCTAGTTTCTTTCTCTGGCTTCAATTCTTTCATCATCCGGAGCATGTCCCTCCAGAGGACTTGTACTATTCCTAATTCATTGTCACTGTTGTCATCTGAACTACCATCTTCCTTTGTTTTTCTTTTACTACAAGAGACTTTTTGTTTTCACTTTCTATGTCCATCGCCTGATTGTAGGCTTCTATGTACGAAGAGGGTGGTACTACCTTCATCTTTTTTCTTAATGACGGAATTAGACCTTCGATGAACCACCTTTTCTTGAGATTGTCAGTAGGTTCTTTTTCTAACTTTACAAGTAATTCTTTAAGTCTACGATTGTACGCTCATATGTTCTCATGCTTACCTTGCCTGGTATTTCGGCTACTATTTCATTATCATCTCGCAACAACTGAAATTCTTGTTCAAAGGCCTTCTTTAATCTCTCCCATGTGTTTCGGGAGGCTTGGTCAAGTTCGGTATACTAGTCAGTTGGTACACCTCGCAAGTTGGTTGGAAAAAACCATAGCCAAATTTCGTTATCATCTTGCCCATTTGTTGTCCAGATTGTCTCACAAGTTTTGCAGTGCCTGACAGGATCCTTTGATCCATTGCTTGTAAACTTGGGCAACTTTTGCTTTTCTCCACTAGGGCTTACCATGGTTTTGTTCTGATGCAAACCTAGCGCCTAGAACCTACTTGCTGAGGATTTTTGATTCAAACGTTCCAGTGCTTCTCTCGCACTCTCAGCCATGTGAGAATCCTCTACTCTTCCCGCAACTTCAGCGTTCTGCGCACTTGTTTTGCCTTCAGATTTTCTTTCATACACCCCTGTCTCGGTTTCTTCTCCTTCAATTGACAACCCTTCGATGCCACGAAGGTTGCTCTCGTATGCTTCTATGAAGGAATTTGACTCCGTCTCGCAACTTCCCTCGTCCAGTGAAGGTTGTCTTGACTTTTCAAGTTGATCAGAAAGATCAATCCACACTTCGTTTGGCAGTGGAAGGTGCCTTTCGATCTCCTCCCACTTTGCCTTCATGTGATTATTTGTAGTGAAATGTGTTCCCTCTCCCGACTACAACTTCTAGTCATGCCCGCCCAACTACGACTCCTCACGCTCGCTCAACTATGACTCTTACTTCGGGATGGACTTCGGCAATCTCTCTTAGTCTTCTTTTGCGTTCTCTTTGTTCTACCAGCCTAAGAGATCATCTGATCTCTTGATCCTGACCACGTGGTCTCTTCTTGCCTTTATTAGGGTCTAAGGGCATGAATATTTTATATCGGACATGATTTCTTTTAAGGCAATGGCTCGAATGTTTACTCGCCTATCTAATAAAATGAATACTTGCAATAATGAACATAATTAACAATGCATATCCAATAGAGGAGTAAATGTATATCTTTATTCGCACATGAAAGTATTACAGAAGTAGACTAGAGATGGTCGGCCAAGGATCAGGGTCGATTCGACTAAATCATACTACTTTTCTTGACAATACAAAGACTATTTAAAAGACCTATTGCCAAGAGGAACACAAGCATCAATTGACTGATGCCGACTAACTGACTCTTATAACTAACTACTCGGGAGTCAACAACCAATTAATACATAGCCGGATAACCCAAATTATCAAATATAATAATTGGCATTGTACACTGACTACAGTTACAACCAATAAAAGTTGGAATACAAACAAAGTTCAAATTTCCTCAAAGAAAGTTTCCTCCCTCTTCCCTCACTAAAACTCATTGCGAATTGGATAACTATCAAATATATGTTATTAGTGTGTTTGGGATTATTATGATTATAAAATGCAAGCTGACCATCCTATGATTTATTTCTATCATTTCTTGAAGATTTTGGTCTCATATTGTGGTTCACAAGGTGGTATGTAAAGCTATGTTACCGGATCTGCCAATTTTGACCCTGGATTCGTGTCCAATTTGTACCGGATTTGGATTCTAATTCGTTCTGATTTCTAATCATGGTGGGGTTCAAAAATATGGCTGTGGGTTTGTCATGGATGAACCCAGGCAAACCTAGACAGAACCTAGGCGGTTCCGGCAATGCCAACATGGAACCCGCATTCTTTTATTTACTGATTTTTTCCCCCTTTTTAATAATTTCTGCGGTCTTGCAAGGGTTTCTGCTCCCTACAACCCTACCATAGATTAGTCGTTTGTAGGCACGTATGGGGCACTCCAAAGCAACTTTGCTATGAGGCGGGGGTCGAGAACGGTGCCCTATCTCTATATCCTTACTGAGCTTCAAAACACAAATAGACAAACACATGTCAATTCGTAAAATTAAAGTTAATTATTAATTTATTAGACTATGTTGTATCCTTACTTTGCTCAAATATTTAGGTGGCAAACTATGTTTTATTAAAGTTATTGTAATAATTAATTGTAATTAGTTTTTAAAATTAATAATATATTAATATTAAGTTTATTTATATTTTTATTATTATATTATATATTAAGTTATTAACTTTATTAATATTCTATAAGGTTTATAAATATTTATGTATATAAAAAATATTAGGAAATATGCATATTGACTCTAATATTCTTGTTTTTAGACTACAAATATATATTTATGATTTTTATATGTTTTTTGTATGGACGAGCCCAAGACGAACCCAACCCCAAATTTTTTTTTGCCAGATCCACAAACCCAAACTAGGATCCGAACCAGAACCGAGAACTTAGATGTGAAGCCCACATGGCCAATCAGCTTAAATATGGACGTTCTATTCCTTGGTATTTGCCCCAATTTGTATCCCTCATAGAACCCATTTAGGCAATGGATCCTAAGAGGGTCATGGAAAGATCCAACAATCACACGAGTAAGTGAAGTTGTAAATTGTGTGCGTGGGGGATCAGATTTTGAAGGATCTGGTAATCATATTTACAAGGATTTACATGAAGTTGAAGTGACATTAATGTAGAAGCTCTTCATATTCTTGATATCTTGTAGAATCTACAGGAGTTTCCTTTGGGTTATCCTATAAAGATGATAGAAGTAGGTGATAATGCAAATCAAGTGTGGGCATACCAGGGATTTAGAAGGATTGGACCATCATGTTTGGAGATATTTACATGGACTTGCCCTAATTCTCCTGCTCATGTTCTAATCATAAGTGTAAAGTTATATACTGCTAAAATTATGTTAAGGTCATGCTTTAGCAACTCATCATTAGAGAGAATTTTTAATAGTTCTAGCAAATAAGAATCTTTCATGGAAGGGACCTATTGGAAAATAATTTCTTCTCAAATTCAATGGACTCAACTGAAATATTATCTGTTTCGCCTAGGATTTTTGAAAACATTTTTGCATGTAGAAGCTATCACTTCTTTTTAGGTTTAACTTTACTTCAATTAACCCTTGTGCTAACATGGCTCATTGTGCATTGTCCAGAGTCTGAAATCTGTTCTTTTTTTATAATAACATTGCATGTATCTGATTCAAGGCTTTCTAGTTCATCCCATGCTATTTTGATTTTATATGTTCTGCAATGGATGTGTTTATAAGTTTTCTGTAGCATATCATAATATGGTTGATAGAAGGATTGAGGCTTAATTTATGTTATGATTGTTGTTGAAAGTGAACATTAAATATTTGTAAATGCGTGGCAAAACACTCAACAGTATTGCTTATGTAAATCTTTTGTTTAATTCTCTAACAGAGAATGTGAAAGGATATCTTTGGGGTGCTTGGATGAAGCACGAAAATCATTTGGCACAGACGAAGATATTCTTTTGGTAAATTACCAGCTTTGTTAGTTGCCTTCTGTTGTTGTATTACTCATCTATTTTGTTTCTATAATCAGTATAGAAATCATAATAATGGTTGATAACACCAAATTTATTTATTAAATTTTATTTTGGATTTATAATATAGTGGCACACCGGACATGTTCGAAAATACTTTTTAGTGATATATATGTTCATTGTTGATTGATGCTAACAATTATGAACATTAGTGTGACAGAGCACATGCTTGTACCCAGAATAGTGTTTTTGTGTGTGTTAAGTTGTTTGTTATACTTCAAAAAGTGTGATTGTTAGGCTGTTAGTAAATAACATATGGATCATAGAACATAACTTGTCAAATGGGGATAGCAAACCTAATAATTCACTGTTAATTCACTACTAAGGTATGATTGGATTACCCAGTTAAAAGACATTAAAAAAACTGCTTGACCAATAATAAATGCCCATTGGTGGCCTTGAGAATCTCACGTGGCTTATAAATATAGCTAGCAGCAACTTTGTATCAGTATCTAGAAATTCCTATCCATGTAGCAAATAACAAAATCCATTTAGCATTAACATTGGTATAATTTCTTTCTTTCTTTCTTGTAAATAATCTACTCAAACTCCTTTGGAATTCAGAAGCTCTGCCCCATAGAAGGGTGTTGGTAAGTGACAACGTCCAGTTCACTCTTGAGCTTCGTCACAATGTCAAAACCCAAGAAGTTGCAAATTATAAATAATATACATTATGTATTTAATGTCCTTTAGACCAAATTCCCCCCAATACCTGTCAAAGGTATTATTCTAATATGCATTCTAACTTTGTCTTTTCCTTGGCCACAGAGTATGTCATTGATCAGTTTTTATTGCTGATTGTATTGCTGTTTTCCCCATATTCAATGTCCTTTAACCCTTCATAAGTGCACATTTACGAAGTGCGATTCTTGAGATGATGTTGTGACCATAGTTGAAAAACTTGGACTCGGCCCAATTACTCGGCAGACCCTAAATTTTTAAAAACTCAGGACTCAGCAATAAGTCTGCAAATATATCGAACATTTAAAAATACATAAATTTTTAAAAAGTCTTGAAAAACACACATTACTAAATTTGTAGAACGCATTACTGATTTCTTTCACATAAATATCAAAATTAGAGTTTAATACCTAAGTTGCCGGTCCTGGTACGGGTTCAGATACGGGTATGGGGTTCGGGTACGTGGATACGGCAAATTTTTTTTTTGCTAGGGTACGGTACGGCAATATATATATATATATATATATTTATTTATTTTTTAATTTATATTTAAAACAGTAAACTCGAAGACTAAAACTTAAAGTTAAAAACAGTATTACTCATAATTCAAATTGCCAATAAAGTTATAAACAACATAATAAAATATCATTATCAACATACCTCATATGTCATAACTTGCATTAAGGTAAATCAAAATACTCATGAATTGAAATTCATATGAGTCTATGACATAATTTAGTGATTTCTCAAAGAGTCAAATGTCACTAGAAAATGAAAATTCAAAATTACAATCAATATCTCCTTTGAAAATGACATAAGTACCCTCTAATGGCCGTACTTGCAGATTTGAAGAAGTTTGAAAATAAAAAAATATGAAGCAATGTTTGATCTGCTCCTTTGTGCATTGTATTTATACTGCCTAGGCGATCATTTCTATGCTGGCATTGTGTGGTTTAAAGGCATATATGATTTTTTAGAGCCTCCGTACACTTTCAGTTGCCGTACATGGTCAATGAGAAAAATGTTAGAAGGAAATGATTTGGGACCGAGTTGAAGTTTATACCTTATACATTGTCAATGTTATGTCTAGACGACTCCATTAAGTATAAATTTGTTTGTGTTTGAGCATTGTTGGAATATCTGGGAGCTGCCGTACATTCTCAGGCCGTACGGCCCTGTGCTAGCTTGCATGTCATTCATTTATCTACATCTATCTTGTGAGTTTTGTTTGTGATATCCTTATCTGTTTTTAGAGGTTTATCTATGAGGTTTTGATTGCATATTGTTTGGGCAGTCATATGTATGATCTTAAACAGTCCATACCAGCCTGTGTATGTACCGTACCAGTCAGCAAATAGAGGTTTAATCACTTTCTAAATCATTGTTGTGTCATGTGCATTCAGTCCATAGGAAGGTGCATATACAAATTTCTTAGATGTTGTAAAAAAGAAGAGAGTTATATCATGTTGTGAAGCATCATATGTTGAAGACTCTATATGCAGGGGCAGACTGAGATAATATCCTCTGAGTTGCAGCAGTGAGGAGCAGACTGAGATAATATCCTCTGAGTTGCAGCAGTTGGGTTCGCACGGGTCCTCTGGGGGTTCGTCCAGGGGCCTCGGGCAGGACCCTGGACGAACCCCCAGAGGAACTGTATGAGAATCCGTACCCAGACATCCCGGTCCGGGTACGGCGGCTGTTTCTAAAGAACCCTGCAACTTAGTTTAATACATATTATAGACCAAAAAACGAGTTAACCTCTAAATACATATGAACTTCAAGTTTCAATATCAATAGAAATTATAAATCATAAATTTCTCTACAATTAAAGCTCAGAAAAGTTTCCTGCTGCTGTATGGTATAGCTGCAATATCCTCAACATGAGCCTCATTCATAGGATCAAGCTATGTATGTGAGGAACCTGCCCCTAATGGCTCACCAACCTCGTCTTTTGCCTCCTCGTATGCTGCCACATTTGCTTGCCTTTCGGCTGCATCCCTCTCCAAATCAGCTATGTCATCATTAGTAAACAATGGATCCACATCAACATCCTTAGCAATCTAATCTGAATAGAGATCAATGTCATTAAGGTCAAGCGCGTGATGTGTATCCTACCCTTGTACCTTCTTTTTATGCAACTCAAGGTTGTACCGCACATAGACAAGGTCATTCAAGTGCTTTTGAGTCAATTTGTGCTTCTTTGTGTGAATGTCCTCAAAAACACTCTAGTTGCGCTCACAATTAGAAGCATTACAACGCTGGGATAAAATGTGGATGGCAAACTTTTGAAGATTAGGCATTGTGGCACCCTAATCTTCCCACCACAAATCTGCAAGGATAACATTTATAACTTTCTAAAGATTTTGGTAAACTTAAAAGTTAAAATAAATAGTAAATTGAAATTAAACATATATGTTTTTTTATTTGGTTGCAGAGTGACTCTCCTACGAATGCAAAAAGTTTAAGAAAATAATGCCCCCTTCGCCCTCTTATATCTCTATATCTCATCAAGCATGAGGTCTCGAAGGTTGTTATCAACAACCAACCTCTCAATACACGTGTTGAGGCCAAGCATAACCTCTACATTTGCTTTGAATAAGGGGAGAAGAAAAACTTGGGGTTTAAATAGTAGGCAACAACATGAATATGTTGGAGTTGTCAGTTTCACATCCGATCAATAATGCATCATATTGATTCATATTTGGTTTTAGTCAACTCATACAAATGTTGAGTTGTCTCTTTGGCCTTATCTATGGCCTTATATAGATACTCCATGGATTTTGATCCCCATCCACCAAATGTAGAATCCTAACCAATGGTTCTAAAACCTAAATCATTAGTGGATGAAAATGAAATTGGAGAATAATACTAATTCAACAAATAAAAATATTAAAATTCTACAAAATCAACAAATTGTAACATTATAAAATAAAAAAATAATTAGAAATTAGAGTTTGGAAACCTATCTTGATGATCTCCTCCATGACTTTGGCAAATCTATCATAAAAAATGGTTTTTATGACTCTCTTTGCTTCAGCTTTCTTGCAATAAAGACTCTCCAACCACTTTTCGCTCACAATCATGTGCTTTAGGTTGGGCAATGAAGCTACTATACAAGTTGAGGAAATTAGTGGCAAAGTGTGTGTGACTTGATTGCATGAGCTCCTTGCCATCAATGTGCTCTCTCATAAGATTCGAGACTCAAGTGTGGTTGTAGATGTACTTTGTGATATTCCTTGCATCTTCAACCACATTTTTCACCTAGCTTAGTTGCCCTATGTCCTCAAGGACTAGGTCAAGATAGTGGGCAGCATAAGGGCTCGAAAACGACATTGGGTGCCTTGCCTCTAAAAGTCTACTGGCTGCCACATATGCAACTGCATTGTCGGTCACTATTTAAATGACATTTTCCACTCCCACATCTATCACCACCTCATCCAACATGTTGCACAAGGTTTGCATTTTTTATTTCATTGGAGTCATCAATTGATTTTCTAAAGACTAGTTGTCCCCTTGAAGCCACTAAAAAGTTGATGAGTTTCCTATTCTTGCCATCTATCCACCTGTTAGATAAAATGGTGCATTCTTTCTTTCCCTAAATTTGTTTTTGTTCTTCTACTAGTAGACGTGTGTTTTGGACCTCATCCTGCAATAATGGGCCACTCAACTCATGACGACTTGGGGCCTTACTAGACTACCCCTTCTCCTAATTTACAAATATGTTTCATCATTTACAAAGCTAGACATTCATCATTTGATACCCTAGAACATGTTTGAGAGACTTATAGTAAAAAATTGGCTCAATGACCAACCCTTATTACATCTTACAAACATGTATATATAGCATTACATTCAATCTTATTGTTCTGGTGGAAATACAACAGTGGTCAACAAATTTGCAAGTCGCCCATGTCTTTTGCATTATCTTCACATGGCCATGCACTCAAAATCATGCCCTTTACATTAGCAACCATATGTCCTTGTACACAAATCATGTCTCTGAGGGGCCCACAGGTACTGAGAGGGATTTGAAAGTCTTCCTATGTCTAATTGTGTGCATTGGCATTCTAGGTTGTGCAAGGAGGTAGGTAGGGCTTCTTGTTCGAAGTAAGAGTTCTAAGACTTTGCATGCCAAAGAGGGAAGAAGGTAAAAAACATCCCAAAATCCCGAAATGCAATGCCCGGATGGGAAAGTCCGAAATCTCGAAACGAAGCGAAATGGGAAAAAGGGGGGTTTGAAGGAATGGCATGTCGGGATAAGAAAGTCTGAAATCCCGAAATGGAGGGAAATTGGAAAAGGGGGTTAGAAGGAACGACATACTGGGATGGGAAACTCCAAAATGGCATGTTGGGCTGGAAAAATCCAAAATCTCGAAATGGAGGGAAATGAGAAAAAACGGGGTTTGAAGGAGTGGCATGTCGGAATGGGAAAGTCCGAAATCTCGAAGTGGAGGGAAATGGGAAAAGGGGGATTTGAAGGAATGGTATGTCAGGATGGGAAAGTCCAAAATCTCAAAATGGAGGGAAATGGGAAAAGGGGGTTTGAAGGAATGGGATGTCGGCATGGGAAACTTTGAAATGGCATGTTGGGATGGGAAAGTCTGAAATCCCAAAATGGAGAGAAATGGGAAAAATGAGGGTTTGAAGGAATGACATGCTGGGATGAGAAAGATTGAAATCTCAAAATGGAGGGAAATGAGAAAAAGGGACTTGGAAGAAATTGGGAAAAGGGGACTTGGAAGGATTTGGGAAAAGAGGACTTTGAAGGAATGGCATGCTAAGATGGGAAAGTTTGAAATCTTGAAATGGAGGGAAATGGGAAAAATAAGGGTTTGAATGAATGGCATGCTGGGAAGGGAAACTGCTAAATGGCATGCCAGGATGCGCCCCAAAATGAAGGGAACTAAAGAAAAGGGAGGTTTCAAGGAATTGAGAAAAGGGGACTTTGAAGAAATGGCATGTTGGGATGGGAAACTTCAAAATCCCTACTGTCCAAGCCTAGAAATTGATATGAAAACCTCCATGCTTAGAAATTCTTTAAAGTTTAGGCTTGTGACAAAATAATGAAGGGAAAACATAGAAAGACCAAGGATACCCATTTAAGAATTCTCTAATTAATTGTTAGTGGAGAGCAGAGTAAGGGTTTAGTGTTTGGGGTATGGGAGAAAACCCTGAAGAACCCAAAAAGACCTAGGAAAACCCTAAAAACCTAGAAAGATTTAGGAAGTCCTAGAAAAACACAAAAGAGAAAAAGATTCAAAATGTTTTGGGGTTTAGGGTCAAGGTTCAGTAGGGTCCAACAGGGAATTCAAGGCAACAAAGATGACAAATACTTAGAAAATTTTTTACCATTGGATGCCAACATTGGCTCTAGTTGGGGGTGTGTGCCTCTAGTAGGTGCAACAAGAATCCAAGTATCTCCGAGGAGCAGATCATAAGAGCAAAACAAAACAAGGGGGGAAGGGGGGAAAGACAAGCACAAAGAAGATATGTACACAAGGCAAAACACAACTTGCAACCAATGACGTGAAAGCACAACTTTACGTCAACACTATATGGCCGCAAGCAATCATTTGAATACAACTTGTAGGCTAGACTCTGGAAAGATCTATGGCACAAGGTTGTGGACAAACTACAACATACAACTTGCCTTTGTCAAAGAAAAGCATAGTGATCCAAAAGTTAAAGAATCCATTACCAAGATCATTGATGTTGTTATGCGTCTCTATAAACTCCCAGATAGAATGGAATACCTCTTGCCAACCAAAGTCAACAACCCTATCTAAATGCATGGGGAAGAGGAGATTCTCATTGCCCATGCCAGCCACATCCATTTGGTTGCCAACACGTTGAAATGAGTTGAGACAAACACCCAACTCAAACTTTGATCGACACAAAGAGAAAAATCTTTTTGCACCACAAACTGGAAAGTCTTGAGGTTAGGTATATCATCAAGTTGAGTTCCAACATGCTGGTTCCTTGCTTCACATGGGTTTTGTAGTTGAACATCATTTTCACTTGTATGTTGGACCCACCTAAAGGATTCAAGTTTCATGCACATCACCATCATCCATAGCATTAGAAACATAACCTTCATAAAAAAGGAAAGCTTCATAGTCACAAGTGTTCACATCAAGCTTTTGGACAATAAGAGGCTAATATACACCACTTTCATGTGTGATGATATACTTTTCAATATCTGAATCATAAGCATGATTCAAGCCACAATTCAAACTATCAACACAAAAGTCAACATCATGAGACACTTAAAGTGAAGAATCAAGTGCTTCAAATTGTCCCTCTGTTTTTGACATGTCCTCATTTCCAGCATGATCACCTAACAGGAGTTTGAGTTAGCCTATCCTCATTCCCGTAGGCTAATTTGTGAATTAAGGGAATGCAGTGGTTGAGCTATGGAAATTTGGAAAGTTTTTTTTGTGAGGCTCAGCTAATTTTCCTAGTCCGGGCAAAGTTGGAAAATGAATTGATGTATTTTTACATTAATTATCAAGAGGCCAAAATAATAAAATAATTGTTGATTTTGGGTGACCCATTTGAGAATAAAATAATATTATTCTAGCGGCCACATTGGAGATATAAGGTCAGCATAAAGAAATTAAATAATAATATTTTATTATTATTGAATTGGAGCACTCAAGTAGTGGAAAGAATAAATAAAATAATTTTCTTTATTGGAGCACTCAAGTATGGGAAAAAGAGAATAAAATAATATTATATTTTTGAATTTGGGCAGCCACTTGGGAGAAAAGAAAATAAATAAAATAATGTTCTTGGCCGACGTGAAGGAAATGTAATTCAAATCTTAAATTTGAATTTAAAATCTAGGTGCCTAGACTTGGTCGGCCTAATTGGAGGGATAACGAAAACTCAAGTATAAAAAGAAGGTTGTCGGAGCTTCATTTCATCATCATGAACTTTTGGCAACTTTGACATTTTGCTTGGCAATTGTATTGCAAGACTTTCCAAGGACGAAAACCCTTGTGGAAGAAGGTGGAATTGGACGAAAACCCAATTGCATCACGGAGGTGGATTCATATGGAGTTCACACTTGCACTTCATTGGAGAGTTGGAAGATTGTTTGAGCTTTCATGATTCATCTTTCATTGCAGAGTTGAATCGTCATTGATTGAAGATCCTTGCATCATCTAAGAGTACCGATTTGTGTGATACATGCTTGTCTGGTGGAGCGCTACAAGTTGAAGGTTTGATCTACATTGAGCGCCAACTTTGAGTAAGGGTTTGAGGACGATTTCTATATCTGTTTGAGCAGCAGCGACTTCAAATCAGACCTAGGGTGGTAGCGATCCCATACCCTAGCTTACATTGCTTTGTATGTTTCATGAGTGAGCGCCGAATTTGTGAAGACTTATTTCATGTTGGAGCGCCATCATTGAAGGGCTAATTGCAGAGTTCTGGAGGTTCATTGCTGATCAGATTTCAGGTTTATGACAGTCATCACATCATTGAACTGATTGCAGTCGTTAACCCTAGCCGCCATCATTTTTTATGGTCTAACTACATTGCTTGTGGAGCAACTTCGTGTTTAGGTAGCAGATCTGATCATTTGATACTTCATTTGTCATCACAAGAGGAGGCCGATCAGCTAGCAGACATCTGGAGGAGGCACACAGCAGCTATTGGCATCACATACCATCATTTGAAGACATCATTGACTTCATTCACCATTCCATTGAAGGGCGATCTGATTGGGTCGAGTTCATTCTCCTTGTTTGGCAATTCGACATCACAATTGGTATGTTGATATTCATCATTCATCTCTGCATTTGTAACAGCAGCCTATGGATGTAATTTGGCTATGAAAGAGCCTTGCAAATTGATGTAATTGTGCCATTGATCAATCTGATTTCATAGCAGCAGTATTCTGATTTCATTTGTCCATCATTTTGGCTATCTTCCTAGTGTGGATTGTGTAATTTCATTGTGTAATTCAACTAGGGTTTGATTGTATGTTGACTATGATGTGTTTGGCATGATAATTGGTTGAAATAAGTGTACGTTGAGATCTGAAACAAAATAAAAATCAGAATTCAGATCTAGGGTTTCAAGTTTGAAAATTGCAAAATTCAGAAAATTTGGCATATATCCTAGTTGGGATATATCAGTTTCAGACTCATTTTGGCAACTTGTTGTGTCGCATTTACTGTTGAAATCAGACTGGTAACACATTACTTCTTCCGCTTTACTCATTCTGACAACATTTCCTTTCAACCCACTTGAAGCACAATCAACATGGGGGAGACAACAAATCTTCCACCAAAGAAATAGGCTCTCATCACCATCTTCACAATCAAGGGCAAGGCCTTCAAACTGAAAATCAATATCTGCACTATCATTTATCTCAGCAATCTTACCACTAAGTGTAGGCACATCCATGTCATCCTCATGCAAATGGACATGTGTAGAAAGGTTAGCATCAGTAGCCTCATCATCATCCAATGAAGCAAAGAAAAGCAACACATCAAACAAGGAACTAGTCCCGTGTTCATCCTTTATATTACATGCATGAACACATTCAACATAATCAGTTTCATGAACTGATTCATTTGGCTGCCTACTTGTGCACACACACTCTTCCACAGGGCTACCATAAACTATAGGGTCACATACCTCAACTTCAAGTTGAGTGCCATTATGCATATCACTATTATCATCTCCAAAGGATGACTCATCCAACTGAAGATAAGTGCATACACTATCTTCATCATTTGCACCACTGTCATATGATGCAACATCACAAAATTTTGCCCCCTCAAATTCACTCTCAGCTTGATTTGATGTTGTATTCACTTCACTATGGTATGCATCATCATCCCCAACATCATAAGACATATTGATGCATGTTTCATCCATCTCATTGCTACTCACAACAACTAGTTCATTATTGGCAACACTTGCATTTGAGGACAACAATTTTATTGTATAGTCATTCCTTGTTCTTTCAAGGGAGTCAAGGCATTCATAAGCTTGCTACAAATTTGTAAGCTTCAAGTCTTGCACTGAACTCAAACCAACCTCATAGGCCTCAAAGAATAGATCAATGCAGATAAGCGTATCAGGTTTGGAAACATTCGGGACTTGGGAAATGACAACAACAAACCTGTGGCTGAGATCTTGTCATGTCCCTATAGTTGAATCGATTGTGTATTATTCATTCAAATTAAAGATATGAATGACATTAAATCTATTATATCTATAAACCGAAAATTAAATATATTTCATATGTTTACATAATAAGAAATTAAATATATTAAGTAGAATATATTTAATTTAATATTACAAATCAAATATATTTAAATATATTTGAATTAAATATTATATAAATTGAATATATTTTTATACATAAATATTTATTATAAATTAAATATATTTAAATAAAATATTATAAAATAATATAAATTAAATATTATATTATAAATATTATGGATTAAAGATCATAAATTAAATATTATAAATTAACTACTATAAATATTATAGATTTAAATATTATAAATTAGATAATATAAATAAATGAAATTGGCCGTTGCATTGAGCAAAGGCCGACCAGCCATATAAGAAACGAATCAATGAAAATACTTTCACATAGGCTGCGAATTGTTAAGCAGCACCCATTATACTTATTCAAAGAAGAATAGTTTAAGAGTACCGGTTAAGTATAAAGCAAACTCTTATAAGCATCAGTTTGTATAATAAACAGCAACACTTGAAGGCTGCGATCAAAGGACAGCAGTTGATCTGTAAGGGTTATGACTCTTTGCAGAGTCATCACCCTTTTAAGGGGATGCCCGCTTATCATAAAGGAAAGATATATATATATATATATATATATATATATATATATATATATATATATATATATATATATATATATATATATATATATATATGGAGAGAGAAGGGGCAGTTAAGGAAAAATACAGATTTAAAAAGAATAAATATAATACTCAATAAAAAAAAAGAAAAGAAAAGGTAATAAAAAAAAAATCAGATTCACATCTTCAGATCTGCCTAAGAAGATATAAGAAAAAGATAGAGAGTTAAGAAGAATAAAGATAATAAAAAGAGGACTGATATACAGGCCAGCAAGTAAGCAATATTTAGCATTGAAGAAATACACAGCATGAGCAAACAATAAAGGCAGCCAGGTATGTATATAACAGCAGTGGTATACATAATTATAAAGGTAACAATAGAATGGTAATGTAATCTACCCCTTTGAATAATTATAGTTATGTTCATTCATGAATATAGAAATGGATAAATATATTCAAATGCACTTATAATTATACCAATTAAAAGCATTGATAATTGATGCCAATACTATTGATATTATGGATAATAATAATTTGATTCTAGCAATGATTGGTCAAGGAGGGTTGAGGCAAGATTGCAAGAAGGGGGAACGGTGAATGATCCCTCACTAGGCATGCCACCTCATGATGATGATTAAGGACCATCGGTTAAGGACCACATGAGGCCAACAGAGGATAAGGTCTTGCTGTTGGGCCTAGGGTTGGGGATGTAGGACACCCTATTGCAATCTTTCGAGCTATCCCTACTTGAATCAATTATTGAAATAAGAGGATCTTCAATCATAAGAAGGGATGGTGTGATGGAGGGGAACGGTGCAAAGCCCTCACTAGGTACGCCACCTCATGATGATGGTTAAGGACCATCGGTTAAGGACCACATGAGGCCAACAGAGGATAAGGTCTTGCTATTGGGCCTAGGGTGGATGAAACTTGGGACACCTCATCATGACTCTCTCTCTCTATGATTGAACTCATATACGACCCTTTTTTATTGTGTATACTCGGTGGCCTTGAGATGGATGGATGGAACGATGATGTAGTATGGGATGTACGAAAGTTCTCCTTCTTTTCCAAGTTGTCCAACGGTATACTTACATGTATTAATGCAATTTATGTGTATTCATACCTTGTGGCCTATGTGCATTCAAGTGTATATCCTGTGATCTATGTGTATGAGTGTAATCAAGTGTATACACTAAGACTTTGTATTTGTATTCAAATGTATACTTCATGAGACTAATGCAATATTATTAGTATTTTCTAACTTGTTTGCAGGAATTAAATCAGGCCAAGGTACTCTCTAAACCTTTGTTTGCTTGGAAATTGATAATTTTGGGTAAAATTAGTATTGTTCCCAAAAGGGACATTACAGATCTATACTAGATTCTCCCTCTTTCCTTTTGATATTCACCAATTCTTGGACAAGAGCAACATGGTCTAGATTACTTGCATACTTCTCATCAAAGGCAGCCACGTAATCCTTCCAAAAAGCAAAATAATGTTTCGGCAAACTATCAATCTGTTTTCTTGCCTTCCCACATAAAGACCTAACAAAGAATCTCATTCACATGTTTTCATCTTCAAATTGAAATTTTTCCATAAATTCTGAAAATGCATCAACATGCGTGTCCCCTTTATAAATATCATACCCATCAAATCTTGGCATTTGGTTCAAGACCCTGGTTGTCTTGGTTTGCATTTTATAGCTGACCCAACAAAGGTTTAGTTGTTTGTAGGTGGTGTCAAGGGGAATGATGGGTGATATAACAACTTTGACTTTTTGTGGTAGTAGGATATGCATTGGATTGCAACCTAGACTCAAGTAGTTTGATTTGGTTTTCAATTTCTTTTTGTTGCCTAACAAGCTCATTTTGCTTGTGTATGGATGCTTGTAAGCTGGTACGTGGGTTTGCATAAGATGGATGGGTACATGAATAGCATGAAGAAGCATGCCTAGAGTGTTCATGGTCACATTCTTCATCATAGTATCTAGGGCTTGAAACATAAGAGCATGCATACAAAGGAGCAGCTCTAGAGTGATCATTATCAAACCAAGAAGCCATCGCAAGAACATTCTATCATGCAACACATAAAACTAAGGTCTTATGACTATGTGTTCCTATACCATGAAAACAATTTTGTCTCAAGAGGAAGGAAGAAAATTCTTCTGTGCCTTTGTTATAGATAAGTTGTAGCAGCAAGCAAACTTAGTTGTTAATAACAAAGTCACCACTTCTTCCAAAAGAGGAAATACTTGGATCACACTTGATCTCCAAAGCAACAAACTAATCTGGGTTCAACTCACTAGCAGAGTCCTCATTTCATCTAGATCCCATAATTTCCCTCCCCGACAATGGCACTATTATGTTAGTGTAAGTTGATGGGTTGCCAACTCAACACATTGACAATCTTACATAATTTCTTTCAAGCTACAGGGGTGTGAAATATAAGAACCACAGTTAAACTATCTCCCCATTATGTTGGTGCTCAAACATGTATTTCCACAAATCCTAAAGACCAACACCAAAACTTAAGGCTAGGAATATGTCAACAAAGGTGGTGGGAAAGGTTTATGCTCAGAAATAGGCATGAATGGATCAATTCTTGGGAGTGGGTAAACTCACCTTCAACTTTAGGCTCTGCAAGGCCAAGAGGGGTGTTCCTTGAGGTATCGACAACGAGATAATTAAAGAGAAATAAACAATTTAGACTCAAAGCCCTTAAGCAGCGATACCCAAAATGTTATGAACCCCAAGATTTGTGACTAAGTTCATGTCAGCATTTACTACATACAAACTTATGAGACCTCCAGTAAGCAAATAATAACTCACTCGTACTATGCATCAAAAGATAACAGCTATATTATTCTCTAACAAATGAATCTACTTAAGATTGCATACACATGGGTAAGAGGGAGAACATACCAACATGATCCTCCAACAATAATTTAGTTTTAGGACAGCACAAGATATGACACAATTTACAATATTGAATCATATAGGTATGGTGAAACCTAAACTACTCCTACAACTAACAATAGAGATGATTATAATAAAAGGTGTTTGGGCCTTCACCAATCAGATTGGTGCCTACTCCATAGAACAACATAGTCTCAACTTGCAATTAGAATAAAGACGTCAACAAATCAGCAAATGGAACAAAGATTGTATATACACAACCCCAAAAGATAAGGAAACCTACAAATGAACATACTTAGTTAACCCTTACAGATCAACAATACCTCACATGCAACAAAAAACCATTACAAAAGAGTTTGTAATGCTTTCTAATGCCTATCATACATTAATCAAATCTTGTTACAATCATGCCAACAAATGTGGCAAGTGAGAGACAACAACTAGGTTCAAAATCCCTCTTGAGATACTACAACCTGTTACAAAGACATAAATTTACAAACAAAACTTTACTAGACTATCCTTTCCCCTAATTTACAGAGCTTGGCATTCATCATTTGATACCCTAGAACTTGCTTGAGACACTTACAGTAAAGAATTGGCCCAATGACCAACCTTGGGTACATCTTACAAACATGTATATATAGCATTGTTAGCGTTTTATTTTGCACCTCTCATTGTGGTGCAAAGCGGAATAGATGTGCTGTAGAATTGCTCTTTAAATTAGAAGGGGAAGCTCCTTGTAAATCAAAACTAATCTAAAACTGCACAATATGTACTTGCAATATGCAAACTGTACAGTGGTTTCATATATGTTTTCACGCTTATGCTGAATAAAACATAAATATGTGATATTTTTGGGTTTGTGACATACAAAAAACTGAAATGCACTTTCAACACAATGTAAGGGTTTTGCGCTTATTGACTTGAATTAAATCCTACATTTAGATGTTTGCACTGTTTAGTTAGAAATAGAGACCAAGCAGGGCAAGTACACATGGATTGGATATATTAATGCATAAACACAAATGTTATGATTAAATCAAATGTATGACTCAATACAAAGCTACAGACTACATCTTCAAGTTCACCTACAATTCAAAGTTTGCAGATTCATTGAAGCGACTTAACTTTGAGCACACATGATGACACATCTCAATAGACATTTAGAAGCAAAATAGGCATAACAAATTCTATTGAGCGAATAATAAAATCATAATACAATTGAATATCTAACGAATAGCAATTTCAACATGATGCAGGTATGAGAATCCCCATTCATCTCTATTCATTGACTGATAAAAAATGATACAACATTCATCAACTATTAAGTGTTAAAAAGCACTTATTTAAATAGTTAAAAAACTCGGACTTGGCAATTACTCAGCAGGCCCAAAATTTTAAAAAACTCAAGACTCGACAATAACTTGGCAAATTTATTGAACATTTGAAAATACATAAATTTTTTAAAAATATTTTTCAAAAATGCACATTATTGAATTTGTAGAACATATTATTGATTTCCATCATATATAAATCAAAGTTAGAGTTTAATACATATCATAGACCAAAAAACGAGTTCAACCTCTAAATGAGTTACAATGCTACTTCCACTAGCCATGTCATATGTAGAAGTTGCCTCATCTAAAAAGATTTTTGGCAAGTTGTGCGATAATAATGTCTAAGTCAACACACTCAAGAGTTATATCCCAATTCCTCGTCACCCCCTCATTGTAATCAAGTTTCTTATGTGACAAGAGATCTCAATAACTAGTGGGGATTTGGGAGTGGAAACTCCAATGGGGTTGAGGGGCAACGCCCTTCATGGAAGTATGGGGGCAATGCCCCTAGTGGGGTTGAGGGGCAGTGCCCCTCGTAGGGTTTGGGGGCAATGCCCCTTGTGCGTTTCGTATTGCGATACAGGGCAGAGTCGAGGGGTAGAGCCCCTGCCACCAAGCCCAAATCAAGGCCTTTGAAACCACACAAACTTTCATGGCGCATGCCATTTTCACAATTTTATCACTTAAGGGCGAAATTAGGTATTTGACAGTTTTTTGTTTATAAAAATGTTTTATACATCATATAAAGTTTATAACATTAGTTGAAAAAAATGAAATTATACTCATTTAGGCAAGCTTTTCATGAAAAATTGTGAGTTTTCAGTGATTTATTGGTGAGTTTTTATCAAAAACCACCATGAGTTTTTCAAAAGATCTCCAACTAGTTTTTAGGTGAGTAACTCGCCTGGGTTTTTGACTTGCGAGTACTTTGCGAATTTTTCAACTATGCTTATTTATACTATTTATAAAACTATGCATGAAAATAAATAAAATAAATTAATTACACTCTTATCCTAACTAGATTGCTTACATGACATGCAAGCTTTATTACAAATTATTTGCTCCATTAATTCTAAAACTAAAACCATGCAATTGTCAGTTCAATCGATGATTAAAATATTACAATTATCCCTTAAAAGCTCGTCTCTCGCATGACAAGAGATCGGCGATTGAACAAGAGTCAACTCTAGGTTAAAAATAGCAAATGCTAAAAATAATGAATCTCGTAATATGCTCTCATTTTTGAAAATGACGATCTATTTTTATTGTGGGCTAAAAACAAAGTTTCTTCGAATGTAGCTCTGGATGATTCTAGCTTGATGGTGCTTTTCTGGCGAATCTTCTGACGAAGTTTAGCAATCTCTTTGACAAAATTCCAATCTTGGTGACTTGAATTTGAAAACCCTCGATTAGCTCGCCATGAATTTCACAGTTATTACAGCTTGCAAAATTAGTAGCAATTCTCCCCTTGACATTTTGGTGTATATAGTCTTCAATATGTACCTCTTTGCTAAAATTTTGGTCATTTGTCGTACCTGACTAGATTTGACTCCTTGCTGAGTTTTGTCTTTATTCTGGGCAAATATCTTACTTTGGCGCAACTCTGTGTAGTCTTGTCTTTGTTTTTTTTTAATGACTTTTAACAACGCTCTTTCTGGCAAGCACATTTTGCTTCTTGTGTGAGGTGCTACATTCCTTTTGGTTGTATGAATGCTGATTTATCTTCCTCCAATCTGACATGTTGAATTTTATGATGTTGCTAATTGAGCACACTTACCTTGGATGACTCCTTACTCCACAGTGGTACTTGACTTGACTTTGCTATTCTCTTAAACTTGTGTCTTTGTTCTTCATAGAGGCGTGAGTTTTTGAATATGGCCGCGGTTTTTTATTTGATTGATTTTATCTTTGTAAATGTGTCTTGGGTGCTAAAATGATGCGATTCCTTTTTGTTTTTTGCTGCCTTCATTCCAGCCGCACAAGAGGCTGACTAGATTCATTGCTGTTGACTTTTCCTTTATGCTGACTTTTCTGATGGCTGCAATTCCTTGCATAGTTTTCATTCTTCTTTGCTTTTGACTTTTGGCTTCTCCTTTATACAGGCGTGGGCCTTTGGTATGGTATGTGCCATACAAAGGCAGTCATTCTTTAATCTTTCGGTGCACTTTGCTGATTTGGTCGTTGACTTGGTAATGTGGGAGAGAGGTGATAATCTCTGTTGACCTAATGCTTTGATTGGGAAGATTGGCATGCTGCCTTTTCCTTTGCCGACTACTTATTTTCTTTAACTACGTTTCTTTTTCTGATTTTCCTTTGTTTTTATTGTTGGTGCCTTCAATTTCATTTGGCTGGTGCGGTCCTTAAAATCTTTAATGATTTTTTTTTGTGTATGCAACTTTGGCTTGTGGGTGCCTTTGGATAGGTGTGCGTCTATACAAAAGCTGCGGTTTTTAAACTTTTTTACGTTACCTTGATATGGCACACACCTATACAAAGTTCGTGGTTTTTAAATTCTTTTACCTTACCTTACTTTGATATGGCATGCGCCATTTGAAAGGCATGCATCGATATGAAAGCTTTTTTTTATTTTTGTATTTATTTTTAAATTTTTTGATAATCAATTTATATCTTTTTTTTTTTTTAATTTTTAGATTTTTAATTATTATTATTATTTTTTGGGTTTTGCATTTTTTTAATAATAATAAAATTACTTTAAAAAAATTTAGATTTCAATATTACAAATAAATAATTAATAATAATTTTTTTAATTCTAAATTAATATATCAAAATTAAATTATATGGACAAAAATAAATATTCAAAAACTTGACACTTATGACACCCTGAGCTTGGTGATCACGAACACTAAACTTGACAAAATGACCTGAACATTAGACTTGACCAAGAAACGATTATTTGCAAATTTTTGACAATCGACTTGACATGCACACAAATGACAATTTAACGATGAAGGTTCTTGTATTGCAATTTGAGTTTCGGATTGGGTACAACAATTGGCTTTGTCTGGGGACCATGACGTATACTTGTGGCATAGGAGAACTTCAAAATTTCTAGGTTTGCAAGTAGATTGGTGCTTTATTAGTTGGGCAGCAATCAAGACAAAATATTCCTAAATCACTTAACAAAACACGACTTTTCACAACACCTGAGGGAAATACAAGACTATATAGCAAAAAATGTCACGAATTGGGAAACACAATACAAACAATATGAAACAGGAGAATCCTCTTTTTTGTGTAAGAACACAGGGAAAAGAAACGAATTACACAAAACCATTTACTGGATGGGAAAAGTAACAACCTCTCCTTTTGAGTTGGGAATCCCGTTGTGGCAGCACATAGCCTTTCATCCTCAGCAACATTTTCTTGAAGAGCCATGGTTCAAGTGGATAGACACAATCATGCAGTGAGAAATTCATGACAAATTGATTGATATACATTGGTTTTGGATCATCCTCTTCCATAAGGCGAAACCTTTGTAGAAGGTGAAGATATTGAGCCTCCTTATGAAGATATCTAGCAAGGTCTTGTGGCCATTGTACATTTGTAGGCATTGTAATGACCATATGTCATAATTGATCCTTTCCACTTGTCTCTTCAACATATGCAATCTTGAACTCAATCCAATTATCAACCTCTGGGAAGGGCTAGAGCTGTTGAAAGAAAATCTCATTCACCAACTCTTGACTTGCTGAATCCACAATTGATATCAACAAGGCACCTTGTGGTAGAAACACTTCTTGACCATCTTCATCGTTTTCATTGGTTTTTCCTTCATCCATCCAATCCTCGTAATTTGAATCTGAAAGACCATCAAGGTCTGAGTCTCAAGCACTTGATAATTATCAAAATACACATGATGAAAGACTTCCATCTCTGGCGACAAACTTTGCCATCCATCATCTTTTGACATACAAGTAGGAATAGGAACACGAATTTCCTCTTTCTTGATATCTTCTTGACATTCTTCATCCTTTCTATTCACTTTCTCATTTGTTTGATTCTTTTCACATAGTGCTTTCTCAAAGCACCTTACTGTACACTCATTGAGAATTTCTGACTTTTCCATACGGTTGTCTTCACTGATCATAATTGAATGTTTCGTGATTTTTACTTCTTCTACATGTGCTTCTTCACTGATGTGTATGAAATCTATTAGGGGCGAGAGTGGAGATGAGTCGAACTGCAATAGAAAATTCACTGTATCCTCCACTGAAGACTTGCTCTATAGGTGATGTAGAAAATTGTCAAGATTTGGTAAAGAATCTTTTATATGGAGCCCTGATTTGACGAAGAAGAAAATCTTGTTCTTGATGTAATTGTGATGCGTACTTGATCTCTCAAATAAAAATACCAACCCTTGGTGACCAAGTCTTTGTCTATCCATCGATATCAACTAAGATTTCTCATCATGACTGCTTATAGAATCAATTGATTTGGAAGTTGAAAACGCTTGAGAGAAAAATATCGATATCAACTAATATATTTTACATTAGTTTCCTCTTCCATCAATGATCCTTCTTCGGCCTCAAAGAATTTGCACAAAGTGGGCAAGATTTCTACTTCTGATGGATACTCTTGTTCTGATTGCAATTCCTGGCTGTATGAACACGACATTATTCAATGCATGGTTATGAAAATTATTTCTTACCATGTCAAGTTCATATCGGGTCGGTCCTTTGGTATGGTACATGCCATACAAAGGTAATTATTTTTTAATCTTTGGGTGCACTTTTCTGATTTGGTTGTTGACTTGGCAATGTGGGAGGGAGGTGATAATCTCTGTTGACCTAATGCTGATTGGGAAGATTGGCATGCTGCCTTTTCCTTTCCTGACTACTTATTTTCTTTAACTCTGTTTCTTTTTCTGATTTTCCTTGGTTTTTACTGTTGGCGCATTCAATTTTCTTTGGTAGGTGCGGTCCTTAAAGTCTTTAATGATTTTTTTTTGGTGTGTGCAACTTTGGTGCATGGGTGCCTTTGGATAGGCGTGTGCCTATAAAAAAGCTGTGGTTTTTAAATTTTTTTACTTTACTTTGATATGGCGCACACCTATACAAAGGTCGTGTTTTCTAAATTCTTTTACCTTACCTTACTTTGATATGGCATGCACCATTTGAAAGGCATGCACTGATATGAAAGATTTTTTATTTTTGTATTTATTTTTAAATTTTTTGATAATCAATTTATATCTTTTTTTTTTAATTTTTAGATTTTTTAATTTTTATTATTATTTTTGTGTTTTGCATTTTTGACAATAACAATTTTTGGATTTTTTTAATAACAATAAAATCACTTAAGAAAAATTTACATTTTAATATTACTAATAAATAATTAATAATAATTTTTTACTTCTAAATTAATATATCAAAATAAAATTATATGGACAAAAATAAATATTCAAAAACTTGACACTTATGACCTTTGTGAATATCGGTGAGTTGGACAAAAACCTAGCTCATCTTGAGGTGGACTCATCACGGAGTTCAATTTGTACTTCATTGGAGAGTTGGTGCTTGATTGCATATTCAGATTTTCAGATCAGCATTGGAGCAGCACCTTTGGTGGTATTTTGTGTTGACATGCATTAGGGTTTCACCCTAAGTTGGAGCGCCACCTTTGGAGAAGGGCGATTTTGGCTTGTGTAGGGTGATATCATCATTTGGAGGGTTTTGGAACCCTAACCCTAGCAGCCGCCATCATCCTTGCAAGCGCCACTATTTTGGAGGGTTTGTGGTGCATCATTCTTCATCATTTGGTATGTACAAACCTAAGGTTTAGATCTGATTTGGACAGCAGCATTCCGGGCCATGTTTGATCCTGTTTTAGCTTATGATTTGATGTAATTTCCAGTCATCATATTCTGATTTGTAACAACAGATTTATATTCAGAAAATCAGACTTTTGTGTTGCATTTGGATGGCTATATCTTGTGTATTTCATGGTGGAATTCATGTTTGATTTGATCATCATTTAGAAGTATTATTTGGCATGTTTATTTGGCATTATTGGCACTTGTATGTTCTCTGCTATATTTGTTTACAAATCAGAAATAAAAATCAGAATTCAGACCCAAAGATAGAGAATATCACATAAAGTCAACCGGATATGAAAAAGTCAACCAGATATTGAAAAGTCAACTGGATTTGGACATTCAATTGGATATTGAAAAGTCAACTGGATCTTGCACAATGGACATTCGGTTCATCGAGTGTTCCACGTCCGGTTAGAGTTCAACATCCGATAGCGCTTGGATAAGTAATGACGTCACCATCCAACCTGACATATTCCACTTCAGCAATATGATAAGTGCAGCTGGAACCGGAAATGAAATACACTTAACACTAACCCGATCTTGCACAATGGACATTCAGGTCATGCCGTGTTCCACATCCGGTTAGAAAAACAAAGGAACACAACTGGATCCGGACATGAAGACAACCCGATAGAAATATAAATAAGTGCAACCGGATGTCCGGACTTCTAGATGGAGCGATGAGCATAACTTAGTCAAAATTCATCAGATCTTCACCAAATTTGAACTGCAAGTACCGCTTTGGCTCCTTAACAAGATGCATTTCTTGGGCATAATTCCAACTGGATCTATTAGAATTTTGACAATCTACCCCTTAAGAAAATTTTGAGGAATAGGACAAGATTTTGCGCATATGAGGCATGGAAAATAGGAGTCCCAACACTTCCTTTGATTGATACAACTAACTCCTTCCTTTGATTGATTGAGGGACTTAGCTAAAAGGGTGATTGTTTGGTGTGAGAAGAAGTTGAAACCTCTCTTGGTTAATGAGGAGCAGGTGAATGAAGGTGAATGAAGAGGAGTTTATAGCAGAACATTTGAATGAAGAAGAATCACTTGTTTGTGACATGCAGCCTACAAGTAATCATGAGGAAGACAAAAATCTGTCAACATGCATGAAAGATTGGACGCTAAGCCCTAAAGAAAATAAAGTCACAAGTGAAGAACAAATGACACTTCAAGATGACTACAAGATTGAAGAAGAGTCACCTATTGAAGCTACAAATAAAGAGCACATGAAGATTGAAGAAGATACCGCCATGGAGATTGTCAAACTAGCCATGTTAGATCAGCTACATGAAGGTATGGTTTTTTGTGATGTTTCATTAATTGAGCCTAACATTTCTTCATCACCTTTACATCATTTTGGCAAGGAACCAAATTGTGGTTTGGATATCTTTGAGATGGATGTTGTTCATACATATGATGGCAATTCAGAAATTTCAGTATGTGGTGAACAAAGAGGGTTGGATAAGCCTGATTTGACGTTGCAAGATGTGTAGGATCACTTGGAGGTTAAAGAGATCATAGCTGTACACACACTTTTTAGATCAGCCATTGAGGAAGACCATGGTATAGAAGACTCTACTCATTACTTTGATGGTGACCCTTCGGTTGAGCATGATGATGACCCAGTTTCCACACATGGATGTAATGAAGAAGAGGCCATGAAGGAAGCTGATTTGGAGGTGGATGATTATGAAGACGAATTAGAAATTTTGCATGGAGGTGTTGGGTCTCATAAGTCACATCCTTTGGAAGGACAATTGAAGGTAAATGAAGGTAAGATTGTGGCAGCCCTAACTCATTTTGATCATGTTCATAAGATGATTACATGTTTGTGTTGGAAGGCTCTAGGGAACCATGACGGTTTTGAAGGAGGTCCATCTCTTGATGACTTTCAAGAACTCAAGGAGGTTTTGGGTGTGGTGAAGTCAAACTACATACACCTACTAGCGGATAGAGATCATCTCCTCGCACTTGGTGAGATATACTTTGATGCTTTGAGAAGAAAAGAAGATGAGGTGGACAAGCTCACCTTTGAGCTTAAGGCTATAGTGGATTCTTTGAAGAGCACTCAAGAGGCCCTTCAAGAATTGGAAGATCATGTGGATAAGCTTTGTTGGGAGTTGAGCATGGCACACTCTTCATCATACACAGTAGAATTTCAGACTTCTATGGCAGTCACATCTGATGAAAAACAATGCAACATGATGATGGCAAAAAGTGGAGACATGAAGGAAGGACTTGAAGGACCCTATGATGAAGACATGAAGATAGAAGAGACACATATACATGATGAGTCAGCTTGCAGCTATGGGACAGAATTTGTGACACATGGTACACTTGATTTTCACTTGGAGACGTCTCGTGGACCAGCACTTGTTGATATCCATCCACTCATGGAAGGAGAGATGATTGAGATTGAGGAAGACATTGCACTAGGGCATGAGGTAAGGACTGATTTTTTGATGTATGACAGCAGTGCCTTATCTTCACATTATCTTGACATGACAGCCAAGAGGATCAGTCTTGAGGCTTGTGATTTTCATGGAGAGACTTGTGTTGGATCAGCATTTGTTGGAGAACATGCAAGAACAAGGAAGGAGAAGTTTGAGGTGGTTGAAGACACTATAAAAAGGTATGACAACAGTTAGGATTTTCTGATTTGGAACAGCAGTCTTTCACTTTTGCATAATCATATGATGGTAGGCCTGACACATGAGAATGAGGGTGGAAAGACTTCTCCTATTGTCGACACTCCATTGGGAGTCAAATATGAAGATTTTATGGATTGTTCAAGACACATGTTGTTTGATTTGATATGCCATGACATGAAAGAGGCAAAGAAGATTCGAAGTATGTGGCATATGGTGACCAAGCAAGTGGAGCAATCAGGTTTGAGGTATGATTCAAAATTCTTTGAGTGTTCACATAGCTTGCTTCATGGGCATATGGTGTCACCTCTTTTGGAGAGCCATTTGAAGACTCACATCATACACTTGGATGGCATTATGGAGCATACACTTTGTGGATCAACCACTAGTTTTATGACTACATATGTGGATAGAGATATGAGTGATGCAGATTTGATTTGGTCTTTGATCATTCGTGGAGCACTTGAGGAGTTTGCTTGTGATGAGTTCCATCATGTTGATGACTCTTTGGTGGAGTATGTAGCTGCTCTATTTATGAGATTTGTGATATATGCCATGAAGACACTTGCATTTATGCCCTAGAGTTGAGCGCTATCTTCTAGGAGAGAAGCGGCCTCATTTGTGAGGCGATTTGTGAAGATCATTGACTGTTAGGGTTTGAAGACATACTCAGTTTTGTACAGCAGCAGTCTCCATTCGGTCTTGATTGAGGAGTATAGTTTGGCTCTTGTGACTTCAATTGCATAGTTTTTCACCCTTCCATTGGAGCGCCATACCTTAGGAGTATTCGGAGGGTTGTTTGTGCCTGTGGCATCTTTTGACTACTTTGGAGCAACAAACCCTTGCCGTACCATTGCAGACCTGAAGCGCATCATTTGGAGTGTTTTGTGATTCATTGACATTAGGATTTCAAGCCCTCGTTTGTGCGCCACCACTTGGAGGTCAATTCCATCATCATGAAGGCCATTTTGGCATGAATGTGGTATGTATAAACCCTAGGGTTTATAGCATATATTAACTGGGCTTTGTTTGGCATGTTTGCCATTTGCATTTGATGCACTCGAGGACATTACAAATTCTGATTTATGACAGCAACATTCTGATTTGAGTTTCATAACATTTTGGCATCATTTTGGAGTTGAATTTATGTGTATTTCATTGTGTATATCACCTATGGTAATGGCATGTATGTTGGCATACTGATTTTGTTGTTCTTGACATGATAAATGGCTGTAATAAGTAAGCAGTTAGATCTGAAACAAAAATTCAGAATTCAGATCTAGGGTTTGAATCATATTTTGAAATAAAATCAGAAGTTTGGCAAAAAACCCCAAGTGGGATATTTCACTTAAATAAATTTGTAAGCTTTGTATTACAGATGAACTTGAAGATGTAGCTCGTGGCTCTATACTGAGTCTTACTTAACCATAACATTTGTGTTTATGTGTATATCCAATCCGTGTGTACTTGCCCTGCTCACTCTCTGTTTTTAATTGAACGACACAAGCATAAAACTCTTTGCCTAGTGTTGAAAGTGCGTTTAAGCCTTTTCCATGTTACAAACGCCAAAAAATCACATATTTATGTTTTATTCAACATAAACGTGAAAACACCTCGAAATCGTTGTATAAATTATAAATTGCGAATACATATTGTGTAGTTTTAGGTTAGATTTTAGTTTGCAAGGAGCACCCCCTTCTAATTTAAAGAGTAGTTCTATCGCACATTTGTTTCGTTTTGTTTTGCACTAAAAGGTGCGAATATGAATGCTAACAAGCATTACATTCAATCTTGTTGTTTTGGCGAGAATACAAGAGTGGTCAACAAATTTGCATGTCACCCATGGCTGTTGCATCACCTTCACATGGCCATGCACTCGAAACCATTTCCCTTGCATTACACAAATCATGTCTTTAAGGGGTCCACATGTATTGGAGGCATTTGAAAGTCTTCCTCTGTCTAATTGTGTCCATTTGAAACCATTAATGGCACCTTGGGTCGTGCAAGGAGGTAGGTAGGATTTTTTGTTCGAATGGTAGAGTTCTGAGACTTAGCATGCCAAAGAGGGAAGAAGGTAAGAAAACATCCCAAAATCCTAAAATTGCATGTTGGGATGAGAAAGTCCGAAATCCCAAAATGGAGGGAAATGGGGAAAGGGGGATTTGAAGGATTTGAAGGAATGGCATGTCGGGATGGGAAAGTCTGAAATCCCGAAATGTAAGGAAATGGGAAAAAGTGGGGTTTGAGGAAATGACATGTTGGGATAGGAAAATTTGAAATCTCGAAACGGAGGGAAATGTGAAAAAGGAGGGTTTGAGGGAATGTCATGCTAGGATGGGAAAGTTCGAAATCTTGAAATGAAGGGAAATTGGAAAATGGGACTTGGAAGGAATTGGGAAAAGGGGACTTTGAAGGAATGGCATGTTGGGATGGAAAAGTCCGAAATCCTGAAATGGAGGAAAACGGGAAAATGGGACTTGGAAGGAATTGGGAAAAGGGGAATTTGAAGGAATGGCATGCCAGGTTGAGAAACTGTGAAATGGCATGCTAGGATGGGAAAGTCCAAGATCCCAAAATGGAGGGAATTGAGGAAAAGGGGGGTTTGAAGGAATGGCATGTCGTGAAGGGAAACTCCGAAATGGTATGTTGGGATGGTAAACCTCTATACCCCGAAATGAAGGGAAATAGGGAAAAGGAGGGTTTGAAGAAATTGGGAAAAGGGACTTTGAAGGATTGGCGTGTTGAGATGGGAAACTCAAATCTCGAAATTTCGTCCAAGTCTAGAAATTGATCTGAAAACTTCCATACTTAGAAATTCTTTGAAGTTTAGGCTCGTGACAAAACAATGAAGGAAGCCAAAGCATAGAAAGACCAAGGATGCCCATTTAAGAATTCTCTGATCGGTTGTGAGTGATGGGCAAAGTAAGGGTTTAGCATTTGGGGTATGAGAGAAAATGTAATGTCCCCAATTGGCGTTTAGCCAAGTTTGTGACCAATAGCCTATTTCCTTGAGCTTCAGTAGGCTATTTGGCTTGGTTAGGGAGCTCCTTAAGTATTGGAGAGCATAGGTTCAGTTATTTGTGATGTTTTGCTTTGGCTTTGAGCTCGATGATGTCTTAGGATGACTATGCAACTTTCGGAAGTTTGTTCGACTTCTCGGATAGCTCTCCAAGATTCTTGGAGGAGCCGTCTATTTTTAGAAAGTCACCCAGAAGGTGTCGTTATTCATCCCAAACCATATGGAGTATGTTGCTACAATTTATTTGACATTTCGGTGATATTTGGGATTTTTCGCAAAAAGCAAGTATTTTAATGAGCTAACAGTTAATTTTTTGCACTTAGACTTATAAGTTGGAAAATAATTACAAAGTGCAAGGGTATGATAGCTCATTGGAAAGGGGAAAGGTCACTCTTTTACTTGGGCACATAAAAGTGAGCTAATGTGGTGAAATATTGGAGTTTGAGTGGAAAACTATATTTTTCTATTTAATAATTCTTTTTATTGTGCAAACTCCTAAAAAGTGCCTATAAAAGGGGGTTAAGAGCTCAGTTTGCTTTTTATACTTGAGATTGTATTGTTATGCTGTTGGATTGAACCTGCGTGTTCTTCCTTTCCTTCTTGAGGACAAAAACCCTCTTGGTGTGATGTCCCGATATTAAGGCATTGTATAAATTAAAGATTTAAACCATCATGACAAATATGGTGAAATTGCTTTCAAATAAACATATATAATGTTATCAAAATATAATAATATTAAAATAATATTATTTATTAACAAGATATACCATTATCTTTATAAATATAAATATAAAAATAAATATTAATACTATTATAATTATATATCTACTAGATATATTGGCAATTATAAGAAGGCCCGATCCCTTCATAAGGAGCGCTCAAGTCCTTTTCAGATTTACCTAATAACAAGTAAGCAAAAAGGGCATTGAATCTATTTTAAAAGTACTCATATATACATGATTAGTGACAATTAAGAGGAGGTAACGATTGGTCAACTGATGGAAAAGATGCGATCAGTATGAAGAAGATGTGGCGATTCGTTGACCATACTCTCAAACAAATGGCAGCGATTAAGTAGTTTCCAAAGGTCTTCCTAACTATAAACCGGTGACTAAGGAGAGGGGGGGGGGCAGTTTATCATAGGTTGGGATCGATATATATGTTATTGCAAGATACAAAACAACAACAATCAAACTAAGACAGCAATTAACAAAGAATCATACCCCTTTAAAAGGGTATCTCTCTTCAAAGAGATACACCTCTTCATAGGAGGTGTATGATATAAAATTAGATTGGTATGAAAGAAGAAAAGATACATTATTCATTCAAGATCTAATCCACAGATATAAGAGGGAAAGCAGCGAACAAAGGATATACAATCAGAGGAAGCAACATATATAATATAATCAGTAAGTTTGGAGAGCTCATCAAGAAACTAGATGGCTCCTTAGGACCTCATGTTTTCCGCAAGGCCACCCACATTGATCTTTATCTTCACTCCTCTTCACATCACTACCGTGCCCAAAAAATGGGTATCCTTAAAACTCTGGCTACCAGGGCTTTTCGTATTTGTGATAGTGACTATTTAGACCAAGAGCTTGCCCACCTTACCAAGGTGTTTGAATTTAACGGTTACAAGAGAAAACACATCTTGAAAGTTTTCAAACTAGTGAGAACTTGCTCTGTCCCCAAGCCTAAGGAAGCCATCCTTCCTAGCCCTCCTATTGCTACCCTTCCCTACATCGTTGGCCTCTCTAACAAAATTTCTAAAATTCTTCATAAAAAGGGCCTCCAATGTGCTTTCAAACCCATTTCTACCCTGAGAAACCGGATCCCTTCCCCAAAAGACCCTAAAGACCTATTTCTCAACTCTGGTGTCTACAAGATCATTTGTTCTTGTGGTACTCCCTACATAGGGGAGACAGGTCGTTCCTTCAACACCAAGATCAAGGAGCATAGCGCGGATATTAGACATGAACGTGTTCACAAATCCGCCCTTGCTGAACACTCCTTAACCAAACACCACATCTATTTGAAAACACTCAAATCTTAGCTAGCGAAGACAACTTCAAGAGAAAACTCAAAGAAGCCATAGAGATCAACAAACACCCATCCAATCTCAATCGGGATGATGGGTGGAGGCTTAGTTTTTCTTGGAATCCCTTGTTGTCTCGGCTCAGAAATTTACCCCTCCCCCCTTCCTGACCCCTCTTTTCCTTCCCGTTTCCTCCCTCTCCTCCCACCCTTTCCCTTCACCCTCCTCCCCTCCCTTGTGGTTTCACCTTTCCCCCTCCCCTTGCCTCTTCCCTTCACTCTTCTCTCTCCTCTTCTTTTGCATTCTCATGTTTGCCTTGTGCCCTGTCCTTCCTTGTGTCTCTCTTTGCACACACCCTTTCGGGTTCTGTTTCCTTCCCCTTCCACCCTTACCGCATCCCCTTCCCCCTTTTTTCTCCGCTCTCCTCTCCCTTTCGGTGTCTCTTGCTACCCTTCGTTTGCTTGCAGGTGTTTTTGTACCCATAGGTGTGTGTATGTGTGCATACACATTTAATTGTATGGATATGTATCACATGCATTCATATAGTTACCCAATCCATGCACACTCTTGTTCGTGCCTCCACTCTCTCTCCCCTTTCTCTAGTTCTTGCACCCTACCTCTGTCTCCCTCTTTTGGCCTATGCTTTGGTCCTTTTCTTTTTAATTAGGCTTTATTGTTATTATTTTACTTAATTAGAGTGTACTTTCTTGCTTGTCCTTTGTCTTTAGTTCCTACACCACATTTCGTTGTCTTTTAACTTTTTATCCAAATGAGTATTTTTTAGATATTTGGACTTGATTTGTATATTTTTGTTTAGATATTGGTGTAAGTTGTTATTTATTCCTATACTTGTAAGTTTTTGTTTAGTTTTATGTGTGTGTGTGTTGGTGGGGGGGGGGGGGGTGTAGATTTATGTGTATTTGGATGTATTTGGTAGATATATGTACATTTCTTTATATATATATATATATATATATATATAGATATTTATTTGTTTGTATGTAAGTTTTTGTATGGATATCTGTTCATATGTTTGCTTATATCCATACACATATGCATTTGTTTCTTATACCTTTTTGTATGTATGTATTTGGTTATATATATATATATAGGCATGGATCTGTTTAGATATTTGTATTTATCTATGCATTTTTATAGGTGTATATTTTTATTTGTTTGGTTGTGAGTTTGTATTTATTTTATATGTATGTATGTTAGTCATGGTTGAGATATATAAGTATTTATTTAGTATTTGTACATATAGTTTTGGTTTTGGATAGATTTATGCATTTTTATACATTTATTTATATGTATAATTTTATTTCTGTGGTTATATATATATATATATATATTAGGCATGGATCTGTTTATATATTTGTATTTATCTATGCATTTTTATAGGTGTATATTTTTATTTGTTTGGTTGTGAGTTTGTATTTATTTTATATGTATGTATGTTAGTCATGGTTGAGATATATAAGTATTTATTTAGTATTTGTACATATAGTTTTGGTTTTGGATAGATATATGCATTTTTATACATTTATTTATATGTATAATTCTATTTCTGTGGTTGTAAGTGTATATACAAAGACTTACGTATATATATATGTATGTATGTATAATTTTATTTCTGTGGTTGTTAAGTATATATACATAGACTTACGTATATTGTATATATATATATATATATATATATATATATATATATATATATATATATATATGTATAATTTTATTTCTGTGGTTGTAAGTATATATACATAGACTTACGTATACGTAAGTCTATGTATATACACTTACAACCACAGAAATAGAATTATACATATAAATAAATGTATAAAAATGCAGATATATATATATATATATATATATATATATATATATATATATATATATATATATATATATATATATATATATATATATATATATATATGGATCTGTTTAGATATTTGTATTTATCTATGCATTTTTATAGGTGTATATTTTTATTTGTTTGGTTGTGAGTTTGTATTTATTTTATATGTATGTATGTTAGTCATGGTTGAGATATATAAGTATTTATTTAGTATATGTACATATAGTTTTGGCTTTGGATAGATTTATGCATTTTTATACATTTATTTATATGTATAATTTTATTTCTGTGGTTGTATGTATAGATATGAACATACGTGTGTATATATATATATGTATGTTCATATCTATACATACATCTATAAGTATATGTTAGTATATGTATATACTTACATATGTATGCATATTAGTACTGTTTTGAAAGATAAGTATTTATCTATTGGCTTCTTCTATTTATTTTTTATATTTGTTTATATTTTATTCATATTTACAGTATAGGTATAGATATATGTTTATATCTATAAGTATATATAAGTTTATGTATAGCTTAATATTTATTTATTCCTCACTATATAAGTATATGTATAGATATATGTTTATATCTATACACATATGCATATGTTTTTATTATATAGGTATGTTAGTATTTGAATACTCTTTGTCATAGTTATATATTATTCTTTATTATAGTTTTGTATAGATATTTATTTTTTGTTTATTTACTATATTTGTAGATATGTAAGTATTAGTTATTCTTTGTTTATTCCTCATTACATATATATATTTTTTGTCTTATTTTTAGTTATATACTCTCTCTCCTTTATCTATATAGTCACACATAGAAGTTGAAATTTATTTCCATTGTCGTTTTTTATATGCACTTGCTTGTAGGCTCTATTTGCTACTGTTTTTTTCTGAATTGTTGGAGCTCTTTCATTGAGGTCTATTGATCCCCGTGCCACCTTTTTCCTTCCCTCCTTATCTTTTTAACCTAGTTCCACGGGGACGCGTCCCCCCCCCAAAATACAGCCGTCCCCACGTCTCCCTGTTTCCGAGACGGGGAGACTTCTGGGAAACGTCCCCACCATCCCCCGCCATCCCATCGCCGTTCCCCCGCCGTCCCCCCACCGTCCCCCGCCGTCCCCTGCCGTCCCCCAGTTTTGCCGATGTATTTCTTTGAGGCATTCTGTCAAATAGTTCACGTGCTTTGTCTATGCTTCCACATTTTGCATACATGTCTATGTTAGTTGTGGAATTTGGCTTTACACCAGCCAATTGCATTTGCTTTAAAATTTCTAAAGCCTGTTCAACATATCCATTTTGTGCATATCCTGCAATCATTGCAGTCCATGAGACCACATTTCTTTGAGGCATTCTGTCAAACAATTCATGTGCCTTGTCTATGCTTCCACATTTTGCATATATGTCTAATTTATACAACTTATAGACTTCTACAGTTATACATCTTTTTATAACTAATTTTTCAAGTACTATATGTATTTCAGCGCACCGCTCCCCCGCCGCCCCCTCACCGCCGTCCCCCCGCCGTCCCCAAATTTAGGCCCCCCCGGTCCCCGAACCCAAAACGCGTCCCCTGCCGTCCCCCCGTCCAAGTCCCCGAAACTCCGTGGAACTATGCTTTTTAACCTCCTTAATCTACAAATTTTCATTTCTAATTCACCTCTCTTGCTCTCTTTTCTTTTTTCCTGATGATGGATCATGGAGTGTGATCCGAAATGTTGAGAGAAAAACTCACAGTATAATCCTGAAGCACTCATTTTCAATAATTAGTAAGTCTGATAACACAGTAGCAAGCAACAAGCAATTAGAATTGAAAGAACAATTGGACTGCTATAAAGGCAGACCGACTCATCATAAAATCAGATCTGCAAACATATTTATATAAGTTCAAGATATTATTGAGCATCATATATAATATTGTGGACAGGTCAGATTAGAATCCATATGAATATTTATTGTTATCATTATCAACTCACCTATCATAGGGGGAATGACAAGCAGACAATATGCAAGAAATCCCACCATACCCCCCTAAGGCTTGTTTGGGGCAAATCTGATCTGCACCCCGTCCATATCCCCTGTAAGGGCCTGTATGGAGGCTTTGTATGACAACTTGGATTCTACCAAACCCCCGTTAGGGCATGTATGCGGGGAACCAAATATGCGACCTGCCATGCCCCCCGTAAGGGCCTACATGGAGGTATCATGTGCCAATGAATGTCTTGTCATCCCCACTATAATTGAGTGGAATGAATGGATAAATGGAATATTGATTATGAATTTGAATGCAGGGAAATCTTATCTAACACTAATAATTCAAGAGGTATGTTTGCATACCTATATTTTGTATATATGTTTCCTATATTATGATTGCAGATTTAGAGCACAAGAATGATGCAGTTTGAAGTTAATCTAAATGGTAACTCCGAAACCCTAACCCTAACTTGTGGAGTTTGAATTTATTGGGGTAAAATTAGTATTGTTCCAATAGGGGACATTACAAATGGTATCAGAGCATCTTTCCTGTCATCCTGTGTATGCTTTATGTATTACATGTATTGGTGTTTACCATGTATTCAAGTGTATACCTTGTGATTTATGTGTATTCGTGTATATTCAAGTGTATGCTTTGCAACATACGTTCATGTGAATACTTTGTGTATTACGTGAATTAGCGTGTATGCTTCATGCTTGCTGTGTTTACTCGTGTATACTTGGTGACCTTGGGATGGATGGACCACGGTGTAGTATGGGATACACCGAATCCCCTTCCCAGTTGTTAGGCTGTATACTTACATGTATTAATGCAACTTACGCATATTCATATTTTGTGATCGGCATATACTTTATGACTTACGTGTATTCAAATGTATACTTCATGATTATGTATTTGAGTGTATACTCTATGCCTTTGTATTTGTATTCGAGTGTATACTCTATGACTTTGTATTCCAATATGATTATGTATTCAAGTGTATACTCTATGACTTTGTATTTGTATTCAAGTGTATACTCTATGACTTCGTACTTGTATTCGAGTGTATACTCTTTGACTTTGTACTCAAGTGTATACTTCATGACCATGTATTCGAGTGTATACTCTATTTGTATTCGAGTGTATGCTCTATGATTTTGTATTCAAGTGCATACTTTATGACTGTATTCGAGTCTATATTCCATGACTTTGTGCATATTGACTTCGTGTATATGTGTATTCAAGTGTATACTCCATGACTTTGTGTATACTGACTTCATGTTTACGTGTATTCAAGTATATACTCGATGACTGTGTATTTAGTTGTATACTATATGACTTCGTGTATTCGAGTGTATACTCCATAACTTTGTAAGTTCAAGTGTATACTTCATGACTTATGTGTGTTCAAATGCATGTTCAAGTACACACTTCATGACTTGTATTCATGTGTATACTTCATGCTTGTGTATTACGTGCGTATACTGTGTATGCTTCACGCTTTGTGTATCAAGTGTATGCTCTATGTTTCATGTATTACGTGCATATACTTGTGATCATACTTCATGCTTTGTATATTTTTGTGTATTATGTGTATGTTCCATACTCCATGTATTAAGCATATAAGCTTTATGAATGCTTCATGTATTACGTATATGCTTTGTGTTTTACAGGTATACTTCCTGTATCACATATACTTGTGTGTATACTATGCATATTCCGTGTTTCCTACGTGTATACTTCGTGTATCATGTGTACCTATGTGTATGATTCATGCCTTGCATGTATTTAGGGGTATACTTCATGTCTTATGTATCACGTATGGATCACATCTCACGTATATCTATGTGTTTACTCAAAAGCTTACTCCATGTGTGTATTAAGACTACTTTATGCTGTAACTAAGGAGACTCCCTCAAACTTGAGGTGAAAAAAAGGGAAGAGCATTTCATCTAAGAAAGACATCCAAAACATCATTAAAGAATTTAATTTAGATTTAGGTCCATTAAGGTAACATATCAACCTGGAAAGGTCAATCTCTTAAAATCCAAAACAACAATCTTGAGAGGGCATAATAAAGACAACTCAACTCGTTAGGAACCCACAAATGGGAAGAAAGATCTTAAAAGAAATGTGGAAATTCACAATAAGATATATTCATCAAACTTAATTGTTCTATCCATTTAGAATAAGATCAAATTAAAACAATGACGAAACTATCCAGTCCATATCACATGATCTATAACATTGATCTATTGATCTTTGTAATAACTAGGGTAGATCATTTCATCCAAGGGTCTTCTTCTCTTAAGCTCTGTAGTGTAACCCTTCATTCATGATTACAAATCAAGAATATCAGCATTGGGTTCATCATAAGTACCTTCGATAAAATTAATACATTTACCAAACCCTGAATTAATTGATATTGGCTAAATAAAATAAATATTTTACTAAAATATGAGAAAACAAATTTAATGCCAAACATAGAGATGCGTAAAGAGGAGGATAAAACCCCAATGAAACTGAAAGGTATGACATAATTGAATATTAGAGTAAACATATAGAGGTAAGTCCTATTATTTGCTAATGAATGACTAACTATTTTACTAAGATAAGTGATTCAAAGCTCTATAAACCCCTCATGAGAAATCAGCTTATCACAAATCTTGTTTGAATACTTACACAAATTTTCTCTCTATGGCATCATATAATCAATTATTCCTCAAACATGGTTATCTTTTCCTATCATCATTGGATTTGAACATGACTCTTCTTTGAGGTCAATAACTTATCAAAGGGTAAAACTCAAAGATAACAAGTACAAGACCAAATCTCATGATCAAAGATCAAGATATTTTTTTTTGTTTCTTCACTCTAAGAATGAGAGAAAACTTGTCTTAAGTTACATCGCTAGTTACCAACTCTTGTTGTTGAGAGATATTGGAAATACAAGTACATGAACCAAAAGAACAAGACGACAAATTGTCCTCATACCTTAGAGAATGCTAACATGAGCAGTTGGATTGAGACAAGAATATTAACAACAATTCTTCAAGGAGACCGATGGTTTTATAGGGCTCATAGTTATCATTGCTTGAGGACAAGAATCTTGGGCGAGGTGGACTGTGATATCCCGATATTAAGGCATTGTTTAAATTAAAGATTTAAACCATCATGACAAATACGGTGAAGTCGCTTTCAAATAAGCATATATAATGTTATCAAAATATAATAATATTAAAATAATATTATTTATTAACAAGATATACCATTATCTTTATAAATATAAATATAAAAATAAATGTTAATACTATTATAATTATATATCTATTAGATATATTGGCAATTATAAGAAGGCCCGATCATAAGGAGCGCTCAAGTCCTTTTCAGATTTGCCTAATAACAAGTAAGCAAAAAGGGCATCGAATCTATTTTAAAAGAAGTACTCATATATACACGATTAGTGAGATTTAAGAGGAGGTAACGATTGGTCGAAGATGCGATCAGTATGAAGAAGATGCCGCAATTCGTTGACCATACTCTCAAACAAATGGCAAAGATTAAGTAGTTTCCAAAGGTCTTCCTAACTATAAACCAGCGACTAAGGAGGGGAGGGGGGCAGTTTATCATAGGTTGGGATCGATATACATGTTATTGCAAGATACAAAACAGCAGCAATCAAACTAAGACAGCAGTTAACAAAGAATCATACCCCTTTAAAAGGGTATCTCTCCTCAAAGAGATACACCTCTTCATAGGAGGTCTATGATATAAAATAAGATTGGTATGAAAGAAGAAAAGATACATTACTCATTCAAGATCTAATCCACAGATATAAGAGGGAAAGCAGCGAACAAAGGATATACAATCAGAGGAAGCAATAGATATAATAATAATCAGTAAGTCTGATAACACAATAGCAAGAAGCAAGCAATTAGAATTGACAGTAGCAGGCAGCAAGCAATTAGAATTGAAAGAACAATTGGACTGTGGAATATAAAGGCAGACCTACTCATCATGAAATCAGATCTGCAAACATATTTATATAAGTTCAAGATATTATTGAGCATCATATATAATATTGTGGACAGGTCAGATTAGAATCCATATGAATATTTTATTGTTATCATTATCCGCTCACCTATCATAGGGGGAATGACAAGCAGACAATAGGCAAGAAATCCCGCCATAACCCCCTAAGACTTGTTTGGGGGCAAGTTTGATCTACACCCCGTCTATACCCCCCGTAAGGGCTTGCATGGAGGTGTCATGTGTCAATGAATGTCTTGTCATCCCCACTATAATTGAGTTGAGTGAATGGATAAATAGAATGTTGTTTATGAATTTGAATGCAGGGAAATGTTATCTAACACTAATAATTCAAGAGGTATGTTTGCATACCTATATTTTGTATATATGTTTCCTATGTTATGATTGCAGGTTTAGAGCACAAGAATGATGTAGTTTGAAGGTAATATAAATGGTAACTCCGAAACCCTAACCCTAACTTGTGGTATTTGAATTTATTGGGGTAAAATTAGTATTTTTCCAATAGGGGACATTACACTTGGAGAAGATCAGTTTCGGTGGTGAGAGATCCACTCTAGCTGGTTCAGGGTAATTTCAACCAGGAATCACATAGAGCTTCATGGAGTTTGATGTTCTTTGATGAGTTTGGGTTTTGAAAGTGATTGTTTTTGTTGCGTTGGATTTTGGTGTGAGATTCTGAGTAGATATTTGGAGTTTTGTTATTTGATGTCATCTATGTGCTGAGCCGTACGTATTGGGCTGTGCCAGAGACAGTGTGATTCACATGTTGCTTGAAATAATCATTGTTCTTGTGTAGTTGTTTGATGGGAGTTTTAGAGGATGTTTGGCGCCCCTTTCCAGACTTGAGTTTGGGTTTTTGAATGCAAACTGACTTTGTATGAACAGGCCGTACCCTTCAAAAAGGAGCCGTACACATGCATGAGGCGAACCGCATTATTGAAGTTTCTTTGATTGCATGGATTGGTTAATGATGGTTCAGTATTGCCTTGTTGGAACAATCATCTCAGGCTAATTCTGAGTGCTTACTGCAGTCATTAATCTGGGAGACCTGCCGTACCATACACCAGACCGTATCAGCAAGGGAAGGGTGAACTGCACCAGATGGAAATTGCTTAAGTTTTAGTGGTTACATCTCTGTGTTATGAGGCGTCCATGTTAGTAGATGATATAGCTCTGAGATGGGAAAGGTATGATGGGTGATAGAGCTGTTATGAAGTGTTTATATGTCTGCCATTGAAAGTTGCAGGTCTGATCAGCAACAGCAAGCAACAGCAGTACTTCAACACAGCTGATAAGAGCCTCCAGACGTGATCGATTTGAGTGGTATATTCGTAATATATTCCTTAGTTGCAAGTCTTTCTTCATGGCATGGTGTTTTATCGTGTTCTAACTTATTGCAGCAGTTCCATTGTGCAAAAACAGGGGATTAGTTTAGTTTGCAGCATATATATATATGTTTTAGTGGTTACATCTCTGTGTTATGAGGCGTCCATGTTAGTAGATGATATAGCTCTGAGATGGGAAAGGTATGATGGGTGATAGAGCTGTTATGAAGTGTTTATATGTCTGCCATTGAAAGTTGCAGGTCTGATCAGCAACAGCAAGCAACAGCAGTACTTCAACACAGCTGATAAGAGCCTCCAGACGTGATCGATTTGAGTGGTATATTCGTAATATATTCCTTAGTTGCAAGTCTTTCTTCATGGCATGGTGTTTTATTGTGTTCTAACTTATTGCAGCAGTTCCATTGTGCAAAAACAGGGGATTAGTTTAGTTTGCAGCATATATATATATATATATATATATATATATATATATATTTCTTGTAATCTTTCCTTTATGTTGCAATCACATTTGTAACCCCTGGCTGGTTTACCGCCAATGTGGAGTGAGTAGACTTCTTATCTTTCATGTAATGGCTTCCCACTGAATAAGTGGATGCACCTGGTTTTTACTTCTTTGTACTCCCACTGAATAAGTGGTTGCCCACTGCATAGGTGGATGTTCACTTTCATGCTTCATTCCCACGATTGAGTGGATGCCCACTGAACAAGTGGAAGACTGTTTCTACTATTGGTTTATGATTTGAAATGCTGACTCTAAAGCACTTGTATGCTCTCACCTTGCCCTCATCGGGATCTTGGTGATTAGAAGAGTGTGGAAGATATCTTTGCTCTTGACATTCAGTGTTGTCATTTTGTGTTTCAAAAAAAAAAATCAGGGCAGCTTATTCCAGAAAACCCAGAAAATTCTAGAAAGATCTAGAAAACCTAGAAAGAGGAAAAGTTTCAAAATGTTTTAGGGTTCAGGGTTTGGGGTCAGGGTTCAGCAGGGTCCAATAGGAAATCCAAGGCAACAAAGATTACACAAGACTTAGAAAATTTTCGACTGTTGGGGCAGGTGCAAATAGACTCTATAACAGCAAGCGGCTGCCACTTTGTTTTTAAATATGTTTTAATAAAAAAGACCTAAGCTGTTTTTTGTACAAATTTTATGGCAAACTGAAATGATTTTCTAAGGTTTTCTTTAAGTTCATCAGATTTCAAACTTCATGGATTAAATTTGGTGAACCCTATGACAGATTATAAGCACCTAGATAAACAGTATTTGATGCGTAACATGGATTCCAACAAAGATATTAGTTGGAATTTGCAGCTAATTGCATTTGATGATTTTGTAGCTTTCTTGCAAATATACACATGGAACTTGATATAGAATAAGAATCTGAAAAACTAACCAACTAGCAAATTTAGAAAGTCAATTAGCAAGCAACAATAAACCAAATAATTTGCTAGCCTAACCAGATCGATATGTCTGATTGGAAGAGTGAACCGTATATCCGAAAGCTTCATGTAAAACAACACACCTTTCAAGAGTCTTATTGTTTGGAGGTATAAGAAACTATGGTGTGTATATAGAGATCTATTTCAAGCAGTGAATGGGAAATCTCATTTAATGTTCTATCTGTGAAGAAACTTTAAATTGTCTCAATCTTAGTATACTCGTATCAACCTTGTTGTCAATGCATATATGCCAGAGAACATTGAATTCTTTGAAGTTTCTTTTGCTTTTACTGAGGAAACTCCGATCTTTCAAGTTTAAACAATCAATTATTTGTATGAAGAGAATTATGCTTTTTGTTTCCTGTAGTCTAGTATGATACCTTATTACCTACAAAGCTTTAGTCATCCCCTTTGTTGGTAAGTATATGATCTACTATATTATCAATTTATGTATTCCTTTTACTACATTCATAAAAAATATTCTCATGTCTTGATTGTGAACTGCAGATTTCGCTAGACAAGACTGATGGAGAGAGGAAAGTCACTTTTGCACCAAATTGTGTGCATAAAGAATTATAGTTTTCAGTGGTATACGATTTCTCAGTTTGCATGCCGAAGTGATTCTTACCATTTGTGTATTTTATCTGCCAGGAAGAGCTCCTTTTTGGCTATGTGGCCTTTTATTATTCTTTTGTAAATTAAATTGTCTGTATTTTTTTATCTAATACATGTTTTACCTCTCCTGATTTGTAATTGATCAGTTGGTGCTCTTGATGACATTCACTTCCATGTCAAATCTTGTGGTTATTTTATATCAGTAAGCAAACATTGAATACTTGCAACTGAATTCACGGGTTTATCCCTTACCAATGTACGGAATTGAGTACCCACGAGGTAAATTAACCATCCTCTTTGGTCTCATATATATGGATTGTCAGTGAACTCGTCACTAGAAGCATCAAAAGTATTGAAACTTCAGCCTGTCAGTTCTTCAAAAAATGTTAATCCTTTGTGATTAGCAATAATCTGATTTATAAATTTAATTCTTGTATATTCAGCAATAAATGCTTGTGGAAAGATGCTCTACTTGTTTGCAATTGCTAATACTAGATGATTATGATTACCAGTACTCTGGCAATGGTAAGAATGACTACAATGTATGTATGTGTGCATACAAATTAACATACAGTTTAATTATCAAGTGGATCTTTCCCCATTTTTGTTTCAAATTAACAGGATGAAAATGCTGAGTGCCTTTCAGCTATAGCACAATTACTACTTTTATAATTTCCTTAATAACATAAATTTGGAATGAGATAGGGCTTTGTTTTTGGTGGTCCATAGAAAGTAATAAACCCCTTAATAGTTAAATTACCAGGTCCAACAAATGAGAACATCTTCTAGTAAATGTTGATGTGGAAGAAATGGATTTTTAGATGGCTAGCAAAACATTTGAATACTGTGGATTTACATCAAATGCAGTCCTTACAAGAACTCCATTTTCCCCTATTGGGGCCAACCTTTCTATGGAACACTTTAGGAGAGGGCCCTCAATTCCTTCTCATTGAAGCCAAAATGATGGAAGAGGTACGTTGACACAAATTTAACTTGGCAACATGATTTAGATAAAATAGAGAGTTCTGTGCTCAAGTCAACTTTGTCAACAATATTAAATTCACTAAGGAGTTGAAGATTTTATGCATGTGAAATTTTTTACTGTGCCATATTCTTATCTATCAATGACTTAGAGATCCCCTTTATATTAAGCTCATTTCATTGCCATATCCAACCGCATTGAGTTGGTTGTCCTCTTTTGCATGCTTGTTCAGTTTTGTTAGCCTTCTAGACCTTGTTCAAACCTCTCATGTGTCCTTGGATTTTTGTGCTTTCTGCGCTTTGATGCCCTTTTCTCTCTGTTTTTTTTATTCCTTTGAGAAGGTGATGAAACCACTAAAGGTGATTTTGCAGAATGACCTTGACAGACATGTAATTTGCATGCCAAAAGTGCAATTGCCATGGAGGATATGTTTATGGCATGTTATTTCTGTCTTGTCATTTGTAGTGGCCTTGTTGTCTTGCTCAATAAATAAAACCCAGGGTAAAAATATGCCTTTGGAAGCTTGTTTTCTCGTCCAGATCCAAGCTCAAAATTATTCCAGTCTATAAAATATACCAGTAATAGAGGTCACGATGAATCAAAATTTTTGAGTAGCAGCTTGTTCCCTGTCTTTTTGTGATACACAGCCCTGTACTATTGTTTCGATGCAATCAGAGCTTTAGTTGCAGTTAAGTGTAGAAATTTTGGTGTGTTTCACTTGTGATAGGTACGTGGTATGCCCTCTTGAAGGTTACATTTTTTATGACGTGCTGCTTCAAGCCTTTTTACTTTAGCTTTGGGTAGTCATCTTGAATTTGAGAAGCCAGACTTTTCTTTATTTTCAATTTGTAGACTGGATTTTTTTGGTTTTAATCTATGTTACCGAATCGACAGATATACAGGCCGATTCCGGGTACAAAATGTCCCGGAATCAGATCCTGGTTTGAATCACCTGTGGATTTGACCGGGGTTTGAATTTTTCCCACCTGAAACGATTCTACTCTTTGTCGGTCGAACCCGATTGATCCACCATCGATGTGGCCATTCTAGAGCAAATCGTGACTGATCCCAGTGTTGGATGCAATTTTCGAAGGTTTTTTAAAAACTTAATGGACAAAAAATCCCTAAATGATATCATTTTTGTTACTTCATGAGTTTGATCTGCTGTGGAAGGGAAGAACGAGTAAAAACAGCAGGTGGGACGCAATTTCGTGCATTTATTGTGTACTGGGACTATGCTTTGTTGGACGTTATTTCCGCAACCAGCAAAATACAATATTTGCATAACTAACAAAATACATTCGTTCATTCGGAAGAGAGATATTGAATGAATGAATGAAATTTTAATGACGTCCACGAGGCCAAACAGCCTAAGGGACCAAGAGCTGCAGCCCTAGAACACTTTCAAATTCTTTTCGATGTCGGCTCTTCTACTATGCATCTTGACCAGGAAACCTTCTGTTGTGAGAAGCTTTGCCCCCTCAAAGAGACCGTTTAAACTTCCCCCCTTAAAGTTGTTGCCATATAGCATGCAGATATCCTCATAGGAAGCACACTCGAATATGAAGTGCCACTCAGTTTCGACGACCCTCTTGCTGCAGAACGTGCAAATCCTATCATCCCAAACTTCCTTGGGGACCGTCCATCTACCCATTTCACATCTTAGATGATGGGAACCAGTCCTTAACTGCGCAATTAGAAGTCTAGCTTTACCCTTAAGATCGGCATGTAAGTAGGCCTTTTCACCGTGCTACCACATGGGGTTGAACTCTTTAACATAATGCTGTTTTTTTTGGCCTATATGTTTAGTCCACATGGCAGTCCTGAATTTTTCCAACACAAACCATTTAATTTTCACTTTGGTTTTAGGACAATCTTGCAAATTAATATCCTATTTGTTCAGCCACTTGTTGTTCTGTTTCATCCAAGTCTTTTTCCTACGATCTAACCTTTCCTCCACCACCAATTTAGGCCAACACTGATTATCCATGTTTTCCACCTTCTGAAAAACATAATATTGAACCCACTAAAAAGCGTTGGCCATCAACTAAGGTTAAGAATTTTATAGTTAAAAAAATAAAGATTACTTATTTTTAAAGATAATAGAGTATTCTATATCATATTAATATTAATCAAATATATGATATCAACTATTTTGGTTATTTTTATAATAGGGTATGGAAGTGTCAAATATAGTTAAAAAAATAAAGATATTAATATGTTATAGATAGTATTCTATTAATATAATTTTTTTACTATAATTAAAAATAATAATAATGATTTAATATAGTATCACTCATACACACAAAAAACACACACACTATGCTTGTTCATCATCCTTTCACTTTTTAGATTGCATTCCTAGATCATTTAGTCATTTGTTGTAGAACTTACTTTTGCCACCATTTAGAGTCCAAACAAGTATATTAGAGGTTTGTGTGTTGCTCTTGCATGGCAACAAAATTAAACTCACTTAACATCCTAATATTTAGTCACATGTTTTTGTTGGTGGTTTTATGTCCTCCATTGAGCTTGGTTGCATTCCAAGAGTTTGATTAACTACCTTTCATTCTCCATCGATTGTTATAATTTTAGGGAATTTTGATGCTTACTTGAAATAAAAAGCCAACATGACCAGTAACATGATTATGCTTCACAATGTTTTATGTCCTAATGTCATGAAGAGTCCCCAAATTGAGCTTAAAACCCTCTAATGTTATATATGAATCCATCTTAAATGTTTATAGTCAAAGAAACAGAAAAATGTAAGAAAACCTAAATGAGGTTAAGCTTAAAAAGGTAATGATGACCCATAGCAAGTCTACTTCACATACAATTCCTTATCCTTAACTATTGCCTTTGTTAGATTTTATCACCTAGTACTTAATTCCCACATCTCAATCCAAGTTGTGTCATGACCTCTTGTAATTCATTAGTATCATGCCACTCTGGGGTGTTCACATAGGAAAATCTCTATTGGTATTCTCTTACTTGTAAAAGATAATCAAAACAGAAACACTGACATGCAAAGGAACATAATGCTTAATGAACAAAGAATAAATGCAAATATGCTTAGATTCATAAATCAAATACGAAGTATCATGGGCCTCTTTGAGGGGGTAACCTCCTTAAGAGTAGATCTTTGATACAAAATATAATTCAAAACAATCATCTTGTCAATACAACTCCAACATATAAGCATCACAAACCCTAAACCTAATGCTCAAGGATTGGCCCCACATACACAATAGGTCCTCAAGCTAGATAACTAAACTATGATTATTATATTGCTAATAAAATAAAAATAATAGAATGTTAGGACATAAGGGATCTTAACATGCCTTGCCCATTTGGAATGCATTACCCTCAAGCCTTGCCATTGGACCAAAAAAATTGTGATGTTAAACAGTTGGTGTGAACATTTGTACATAATAGCCTTGAGTTCGAGGATGATGGAACCTTTGTTGTCCAATTCAAGAAATGTAGATGTAATGTGAACGTGTTGTTCAAAGACCTCCAAACATGACACATGGAAAACAAGATGTATCTTGGAAGACGAAGTTAGATCCAATTTGTAAGTGACTATGCCAACCCACTATAGCACTTGGTATTATTCATATAATTTTGTTGCTGACTTTTGATTGCCTTTGAGCTTCAAGAATATTTGCTTATATAGTTGTAGGCATAGAAAGATCGTGTCTCCTTAGGTGAATGTGCACTCAAAATAATGTTGATCTATTTGTTGTTTCATATGGTTTAGAGCTAGGGTCAAGTTGTCCTTGAGAGTTTGGAGTAGATTTTGCTCATGGCTGAGAGTTGAATCAACTTGTGCCTTGGAATTGCTTGGAAGGTAAGATGTGAGAGATGTTGGCAATTGATCATAAATGACTTCATATGGTATCATCTTAGTCAAAGAATGGTAAGAGATGTACAACCATTCAGCCAAAGGTAGCTACTTAGCCCAGTGAATCTATTGCTTCAAAACAAAGTGATGTAAATAGGTCTCCAAACATGAATTGAATATCTTTGTTTGCTAATGTTAGGCCAAGCTCATTTTTAGTTGTGTTCCTCACAACATAAACAATGCTTATTAGAAGTTAACTAGTGAAGGTGGGATCATAGTCATGAACATTGAAAGTGGGCATACCATGGAGGCAAAGGATTTATTCAATGGAGGCTTGTGTGATGGTAGAGGCTTTATAAGGATGCGCTAATGAAAAAAAAGAGAGCATACTTAGACAAACAATCAACTACCACAAAAATAACGAATTTGTTGCTCTACTTAGGCAACCCCTCAATAAAATCCTTGAAGATGTATGTCCATAGAGTACTTGGAATTTGTAACAATTGGAGAGTGCCTGAATTCTTGATAACTTCTTTTTTGTGGCATTAATACATGCCACAATCTTCAACAAATTTTTTGATATCATGTTTCATGCTAAACCAAAAGAAGTTTCATTTTGCTCTTTCATGCCTTTAAGGAGTTAAATGTCATATAGATGTTGATGCATATAATTATTGTAACAATTTGTCTTGAAGAACATAATTCACAAAAAGCATATACACCATTTATAACACAATTATTGGCCACACCAAGAGTACCTTGGCTTAGTTGTGTGATCAATTGTTAGCTAATGAATGATTTGTTGAACATGTGCATCCTACTACCATTCTTGTTTGACCTCCTACAACTAGCTTGGAATTATAAGGCTAAGCACATAATGGCACATGATCTTCAAATTTGTGAGATAGGGCATTTTCCATGACATTTTTTTTCCCTTTTGTAGATAATTTACTATTGCAAGTATGTGCTAATTGGTGTTGTCATTGATGTCAACATGTTTGTGTTGTCATTAGTATCAATTGTGCTCTTGTCTTGTTACTTGATTATGATGAGTTAGTTGCTTTGTATTGTGTTGTATAAGTGTTGAAGATGATAAGAAATGTTCCTAATATTGAGTATCCAAGTGCTTTTGAGAAAAGTTGGTTCATACTGAAGAAAGAGTTGTGAAGATATATTCTAGCTTATAGGATACTGTTTGAGTTTTTGCTTTGCATTTCTTCTGTGTTGAATATCAGAGTATGAGATTTGGATATGTTTTAGAGAAGTGTTTGAAGATGCTAAATCTAGAATTTGGTGGTCCGAATCACTGTGTTGTAGAAGTTCTATTCACCAATTTGAAGACTGTACCTGGCAGCATTTGCAGTGTGACAGGGAGAAAGTATTTTGCTCCGCATTTCTCCGCAGTTCTTCACAGTTTGGTTTTTGGTCTTGCGGTTTTGGACATATGCTTATAAGGTCCTTAGTTATCTTCATTCCAAAGGATTTGTGATTTGGTGCTCCGGAAAGCAAGTTATTGATTAGCAGAGTTTGACAGTGTTTGTTGTGAGCAGCCTGTGATCTGTCTTCAAGTGAGATCTATTGCAGTTGGATTTGTCGGCTCCCAGGTGATTTTATGTTGTTTGTAGATGTCTCCAGATTGTGTTGAAGGTGTGTGCTTGATCCGCAAGCTATGATTGAGCTCTTGGAAGCGTGTGTCTAAGTATTCTTGGTATTTGCACAAGTTTGACCGACTTGGGTGCTAACACTCTTTGCAGATGTGTTTCGTGGATTGTAGAAGCATGTGGAAACGTGTGAAGATGTATTTGGGTCCGCGCTAAGTCGTGAAGTGTTATTATTTCATTCATTTGCTCTGCAAGTTTGTTTAGGTCCAGACCTAATTTGAATTATGTATGTTTGTTGACTTTGGAGACTATTCCAATGGTTGTAGATTGTATTGCCGATCTTGATGTATGTTCCAAGGTTGATGAATGGTATAAATAAATGTAATGAATCTGTGTGTTGAGTGTGGGGTAGCGAAGATGCGAAGATGAGAGTGTTTGTGTTGTAAGGGCAGGAAAGGTGATATGTATTGTGCTTCAATGGAACTAAACTCAGGCATGTTGTAGATGCTATTATATCAGTTCATGGCAGTGAGCCACCCTCGGCAGTGAGCATTTCTTTGGATAGTGAGCCCTTGGGCAGTGAGCCTTTTGGCGGTGAGCCTCTTTTGTTATTTAGTATTGTTACTACATTATACTGTGAGCTAACACTCACCGCAGTTTTTCCCTTTTAGGGTTTTCCACATAAAAATCCGGTGTTCATGTGTGTATGGTGTTGACGTGTTTAGGTTTTGTTTCTGCACTTCCTGTTTAATCTTCATAACATATTAAGGAGTTAAAGTAAGTGAATGTGAATGTGATTTTATTTAAGAAAAGTTAAAGTTTTTGATACAATTGATTCACCCCCCCAGTTGTCTTGTGCCTTCAACAATTGGTATCAGAGCCAAGTTCCTTGAAAGAAAGCCTAACAACTTAAGGTAGATTTGGGATGGCACACAAAGACATTCCTCGGTTTGATGGATTTGATTATGCCTTTTGGAAGGTACGAATGTAAAGTTATCTTTTCTCCATTGGTTTTAATGTCTGGAAAATAGTTGAAGATGAATACAAAATACCTAATGGTGGTCCGAGGACTGAAAGTGAGATTAGGGCCTATGAGATTAATGGCAAAGCTAAAAATGCTCTACTAAATGCTTTATCTAACACTGAAATGGTGAAAGTTGTGGATCTAGAAACTGCTCATGAGATCTGGGAAAAGTTGAAAAGTATCTATGAAGGTGATGCATCTATCAAGAAGGCCAAGTTGCAGAACTTGAAGACCAGATATGAAACTATGTGGGTGTTTGAAGATGAGAACATAACAAGTTACATACAGAAGATTGATGAGGTTGTTAGCAGCATCAAGGGTCTTGGTGGAAAGATAGATGATATGGATGTTGTAGATAAGGTACTCAGAACTCTTCCCAAATCTTATAGTCATAAGGTATCTTCCATTGAAGAATTGTTTGATATAAATAAGCTTTCAAAAGATCATTTGCTTGGTAAACTGACTGCTTTTGAAATGAGAGAATTTGGTACTATGATGGCCCTGTGAAAACTGAGACTACTTTTAAGGCCAAGGAAGAAAAGACTGCTAGATTAGATAAATATGTCGTGGAATCAGATGAATAAGACCTTGATAAGCTTGAGGCAAAATTTGCAAGCAGAATGAAGAGAGGCAGTGGAAAGTTCAAAGGTAAGTTACATTTCAAATGTTTCAATTGTGGTAAAATTGGTCACTATGCTTCAAGATGTCCTGACAGAACCTTGAAGATCAAAAACAATGAAAGTAAAGGTAAGATGGTAAGAAAGAGTTACTATGTTAGAGATGATGATGGTGTAACTGATGATGAACTATATTCTGAAGATGGTAATGGTAGTGAATGCTTGTTTATTACCCTAAGAGAAGAACTTGTTTATGCTAATCTTGCAAGCTCTGTGAAGGAAGGAAGTCCGAAAGAAGAAAATGAGATATCTGCATTTCATGCTAAAGAGGAAAAGGATGAATGGGTCATTGACAACGGATGTTCAAATCACATGACTGGGGATAAGAGTAAGTTTGTCAAATTGGAAAGGTATGATGGAGGACTAGTTAGATTTGGTGATGATGCAGCTGGTAAGATATGTGGAAAATGGTCTATTACTTTTGATAGAAAGCATAATACAGATGACGTTCTTTATGTCAAAGGCCCGAAGCATAATCTTCTAAGTGTTGGACAAATGTGTGACAAACAATTTAATCTAATTTTTAAAGACAATTGGTGTGAGATAAGGAAAAGCTCTGGAACATTAATTGTTGCTGGTAAGAAGACTCATGGTAATGTTTATCATTTGAAAGGTACTGACAATTATTGTTTGTTGGCTCAAACAAATGAATGCTGGATATGACATAGGAAAATGTGTCACATTAACTTTGATAATCTGGTGAGAATAAGCTCAGCTCAAGTTGTAAGAGACCTACCTAAGATTGTGAAGCCTACTAATGCCATATGCAAAGAATGTCAGTTTGGGAAGCAAACAAAGATAAGTTTCAAGAGCAAGGAACAATCCTCTACTAATCTATTGGAGCTGGTGCATACAGACCTGTGTGGTCCTACAAGAATAAGAAGTCTACAAGGTGATGGGTATTTTATGCTTCTTATTGATGATTATTCAAGAATGACTTGCGTTACTTTCCTTAAAGAAAAATCAAAACCCTAGACAAGTTCAAGGCATTTAAAGCAATGGTTGAAAATGAAATAGATTTGAGAATCAAGTGTCTGAGATCTAACTGAGGTGATGAGTTTACTTCAAATGAATTCAATACTTTTTGTTAATAACATGGGATAAAGAGACAATTGTCTGCCCCCAAAACTCCTCAGCAAAATGGAGTAGTTGAAAGAAAGAATAGAATAGTTCAGGAAGCTGCTAGAACAAGGATCAAAGAAGCTGACCTTCTGGAAGTATATTGGAAAGAAGCTATTCATATTGATGTCTATATTCAAAACAGAGTGCAAGTCAAAGAAAATGGAACAAAGACACCTTATGAGCTATGGTATGGAAGAACTCCTACTGTCAAGTATTTCAAAGTGTTTGGAAGTAAATGCTTTATCAGAAGAGATGAAGATTTGGGAAAATTTGATGTTAGATGTGATGAAGGCATATTTTTTGGGTACTCTACTAAAAGAAAAGCTTACCGGTGATATAAGAAAAGATTGACGAAGATTATTGAAAGTGCAAATGTGAAGGTAGATGAAGATGTTTAGAAATTCTCAGAGCCGAATGGATACAAGTTAGATGGATCTTCTGATTCAAAGAAAGTTGGAGAAAAAGACAAGGAAGTTCATATTGAAGTGCAAGTTGTTCTAGAAGAAGAAGAAGCTCAAGTTGAAGAACAAGAAGCTTGGGAAAGAGTTCCTAAAACCCCCAGGTATGTGCAAAGAAATCATTCCGAAGATCAAATCATTGGTGACAAGAGGAAAGGAGTATTGACAATAAAAGGAGCTGTAGAAGAACAGAGAAATCTTTGCTTAATTTCTAAAGTTGAACCTAAAACAGTGAATGCTGAAAACAAGGAGGACAAAGACAAGCAGATCTAGAATCAAAGGAGTGGACCAAGAAAACCACCGGTCAGGCAACCAAATGCTCAAAGGTATCCATCTTTCAATGGTATAAAATTGTCATTCATGCAATAAATTTGGTCATAAGGCTACTAAATGTAGGAGTAGAATGGATCAAAATGTTCCATCTTTCTCCGGTCAATGCTTTACTTGCAAGAGAGTTGCTTATAAAGCCAGTGAATGTAGAAGTTAGATGAGGAAGGGTTATAGTGATGCTCAATCTTTCAGTGGTAGTTGCTTTACATGCAATAGATTTGGACACAAGGCTAACCAATGCAGGTCTAGAATGAATGGAAGGAACAATGGTCAAAGAAATGTTATGTGCTATGATTGCAATAGAACTGGACATATTGCAAAGTTCTACAGAAGCAGGAACATGAAGAAGGATAACCTGGTAGAAAAGAAGAAAATAGTGCAAAAGGATGATCTGGTAGAAACCAAGAAGGAGATGAACAAGACATGGATAAACAAGGATATAAATGAAGTCAAGAATAAGCCTGTGCCAACCTCTGGTATAGATGTTTCCTCTAGCAACTAGATGCATAAGGAAGTGCATCGGTCTAGTATGGTTCAGGAGTCATTCTTTTATGTACTGATGATGGAGTCTACCTCTCAGAGGGAGCAAGTAGTGATACTGAAAAATGTTGCAGTCTGAAGGAAGCATTCAAGGCAGTTAAGAACAAGTGCAAGTATGTGCAGTGGAAAGAGATGTGTTGCCCTTTGCCATTGATGTCAAAGGGGGAGAGAGAGTTCATGTGAAAAACTCAAAGAAAAAGAAAGCATTCAGTGATCATAGAGAGTTCATATGTGTAAAGAGAAAGGGGGAGTCCCGATACAGAGTTGTGTCTTGATGGTGGAACATGTTGTTCAATTTTTCACATCAATTGTTGCCATCAATTGTTAGAAATGAAAGCAACACTACTTCAATGGAAATCTGATTCAAGATAAATTTCAGCAATCTTTAACTGTGTGTTATTAATGGAGATTGTAACATAGAAACAAAACTATGCTTCACAGAAATACAAAATCAAAAATATGAACACATAACACAATGTTTAACATGGAGAAAACCCTTTCGGGTAAAAAACTCCACACAGGAAAGAGGCCCAATGTTTGTATTAATCTGAAAATGATTTACAATACAACACTTCAACTCTCTCCACTAGTCTTCAATCTAACAGTATTTCGACAGCACCCGAGTACTTAAAATTTGTATTGTAGCAATAAATACATGGCAAATACTTATAGAAATATTTTCCAACTCCTAGGCGTTCACCTTCTCTCTCCTAAGATTCTCCAACTTGTAAACATTAATTGCCATCTTATAAGCATCTTACACTTGTCCAAAAATAACCATGCAAAGATTGGACGCCCAAGACTAAATCTGGCCTCTTACAGCATCTTATGATGCGTCATAACCGTCATAGATTCTATAAAAGAGTATCTTTCCAAGATAGAAACCTTGGGCTAAATATAGCAAATATACAACTAACATATTCGTCATATGCGTAATAGAATCTCATAATCTTATGACAACTTGCAACTGTCATAGATTCACTTACCAAACATTATGACAGTTGTCATACATGCCAAAAAAGTAGATTCCTCAAGGGAGCACGCCTACCCTCATTTACTTTGAGTTTTTACATTTGCCAACAATAAAAGTCACTCCGTAACTGCCGTCGGTAACTCCAAAATTACAACTGTCAATAAGACTACCTCATTCCCTTATGGGTAATTACAAATAACAAATAATAAATGGAATAAAATACAATATTAGAATTTACAAGGTTAATGGCACCTTATTCCAACATTCTCCCACTTGACATTATACATTGTAAATCAACCCATAGGAAAACAAATAAAAAATAATCAGGCACTAGAAACAAGGCCGATGACCTCTCTGCACCATACAAACTTCTCTATGCTCACAAGCTTGGTCAATGAATCTGCAACATTCTCCTGAGTGTCTATCTTCTTCAGCTCAATCTCTCCATTTGCAACCAACTCTCGAACAAAGTGATACTGAACATCAACATGCTTAGTTCGAGCATGATACATGGGATTCTTGGCCAAACAGATAGCACTCTGGCTATCAAAACCAATCTGAATGATCCTGTAATCAAAACCAATACTTGTACACAGTCTCCTCAACCAAACTGCCTCCTTAGAGACATGAGTAGCAACCATATACTCTGGTTCTGTGGTGGACGAAGCAACTGTGGGCTGCCTCTTACTCATCCAACTCACTGCACCTCCAAACAAAGTAAACACATAGCCACTAGTGGACCTTCGACTATCCATGTCACCTGCCCAATCTGCATCAACAAAACCCTGTATGTCCAAAGATTGATCAGCATTATCAGTACTAGAATAAACCAAACAATGGTTAGGAGTACCTACAAGATATTTAAACACCCTCTTCGCATAGTTCCAATGTTGTCTACCAGGGTTAGACATAAATCTATTCAAAATTCCCACTGCTTGGGCAATATCTAGTCTAGTACAAACCATTGCATACATCAAACTCCCTACAGCACTAGCATATGGCACATTAGACATATCCTCAAGATCATCCCCAGTCTTTGGACACATATCTAATGAAAGCTTAGTACCAATGGGTAAAGGAACTCTAACTGGGTTACAGTCCTGCAAACTAAACCTCTGCACAATGAATGTAAACACAATGATCCTCCTCACTTCTAACAAAACCCAATTTCAAAATAGATGAATCAAACTTTTGATACCACATTCTGGGGGACTGTTTTAGACCATAAAGAGACCTCTTTAACCTGCTAGCCCAATGTTCTTTTCCTTTTATCTCAAAACCTGTAGGTTGTTGCATATAAATTTCTTCTTCAAGATTTCCATGCAAGAATGCAGTCTTAACATCCATTTGCTCAATCTCCCAATCATAAGCTATAGCAATGGATAAGAGAAATCTAATAGAAGTCAATTTAGCAACAGGAGAGAATATCTCACCAAAATCAACTCCTCTCTAGGAGTAGCCCTTGGCTACCAGTCTAGCCTTGTACTTCTCCAATGACCCATCTGCTTCAAACTTCTTCTTGAAGACCCACTTACATCCTATGGCCTTTCTTCCTTTGGAAAAATGAACAAGATCCCAGGTGTTACAAGAGTCTAAAGCCATCATCTCCTCCTGCATGGCTAGCTGCCAAGACTCACTATCATCTACAGAAATAGCTTCCCTGTAGGATCTGGGTTCATCGTTAGTACTCAATAAAGCATATACACAATAGAAATCTGGTGGGCTATACCTGTCAACTAGATTTCGTTGTCTTGTGGATCTCCTCAAGAGTGGAGTAAGAGACTCTACTTGTTCTTCTGCATGATCATCTGCACCAACTTCTTCTGTAACAACAGATTCATCTTCATCAAAACTACTTGAATCTTCTTCTTCTTCTTCACCCCCAATCCATCATTATGTTCTTCCTGAGGTGCATCTTTCTGCTCTAAATCAAAGTGCACCTTCTTTACCTTTTCTTCTTTCTCTTTTGGTTGCTCAGGTTCAGAAATAGCTCTAAGTTCCCTGAAAATAACATCTCTAGAAAATATAATCTTGCAGGTTAGTGAATTCCAAAGTTTATAACCTTTGACATTGTCACCATATTTAATGAATGTACACTTTTTAGCCTTTGGATCCAACTTCAATTGCTTTTCCTTAGGCATATGAACAAAAGCCTCACAACTAAAAACCCTTAAATGTGAAACAGAAGGTTTCTTACTTGTCCACACTTCATAAGGTGTCGAATCAAGAGCCTTACAAGGAGATCTATTTATCAAGTAGCAAGCAGTACACACAGCCTCTGCTCAAAAGCATTTATCCAATTGTGCATCATTAAACATACTTCTGGCCCTTTCCATAATTGTTTGGTTCATCCTATTTGCAACACCATTTTGCTGTGGTGTATATGGAGTTGTCTTTTGTTTGATTATACTTGCATGCTTGCAAAACTCATCAAATTCCTTAGAACAATATTCCCCTCCATTGTCAGATATTAATATTTTTATCTTTAAACCTGATTGGTTCTCTACTAAGACTTTGAATTCCTTAAACTTAGTGAAAACTTCAGATTTATGCTTCATAAAATAAATCCATGTAAATCTGGATACATTTTCAATGAAGGTTACAAAATAACAAGATTTTTCGATAGATTCATTATCCACAGATCCAAACACATCCTTATGAATAATTTCTAACTTCTCTTTTGCTCTATTGCTTCCTAAAGGAAATGATTTTCTATTTTGTTTACCAAACACACAATGCTCACAGAAATCAAAGTGCTCATCAGAATAAGAGAAATCGTCCAACAATTCTTTATTCTTAATAGTTTTCAATACATTATTACTTGTGTGGCCCAATCTACAGTACTGCAACATACATGCATTTTCAATATTAGCCTCAGATACATAAGAGGCATTATAAACTGTAGTGGCTTCAAGTTTGAATAGGCTTCTGAATCTCTTCCCCTTCGCTACCACCAAGTTCCCTCTCACTAATCTGCAACCATGCTTGTCAAATGTCACATGCATTCCCAAATCATTCAACTTCGAAACTGAAATCAGATTTCTAGCTAATCCAGGAACATGCAAAACACCAGGGAGGGTTTTAATCCTCCCATCACTGAAACACAACAATACCTTTCCTTTCCCGACAATCGGATATGTAGAGTTGTCACCAAGGTAGATATTACCTCCATCATATTCTTCATATGAGGAGATCCATTCCTTATGCAAAGTCATCTGAAACGAGCATCCTGAGTCAACTTACCAGTGATCATTAGAAACAGGATTACATGCAGAAAGTAAAACTTCTTCACTTGCATTCGAGGACTTATCCAAAGCACTCTCCCACCGTTTCTTGGGGTTTTTGCACTCCTTCACATGTCCTCTTTTACAGCAGTTCCAACACTTAACTCTGTTCTTTTTACTAGGAGTCTTAGACCAGCGCTGGACTTGTCGTTAGCCCCTTTCTGATCTCCTTTAGGTCCTCTTTCCTTAGACTTTCCCTTGACACTGAGAGCATCCCCTGAACTATCCGAACTCTTCTTCCTCAATTCCTGTGACAGTAGCACAGAAACAAGAGCATCCAACTTCAGATCCGTGAGGTTAGCAGTGATAACAAGGATAACATTCTCCCAAGACTCAGGTAAAGAACAAAGAAGTAAGATACATTTATCTTCCTCACTAACCTCAACATCTACTGAATCAAGCTGACTCACTAACAAATTAAAAGAATTTAAATACTCTGCAACTGATTTACCTTCTCGCATTTTCATGGAAAACAATTTTGTTTTTAAATAAAGTTTATTTACCATACTTTTGACTTGATAGATCTCACCCAACCGTTTTGACAACTTGTATGCAGTCTCTTCCTTTGCGACATTCAACAGGACAGAGTCTGAAAGACACAACCAAATGGTTCCTCGTGCCTTCTTATCCAGTCTATCCCACTCATCTTGAGAGACATCGTCAGGTTTCTTCTCTTTTTGGACAGCCAACCATTGGTTTCTTTCTTCCAACAAATCTTCCATTTTCAGCTTCCACAACTCATACCCCGTTCCATTGAACTTCTCAATGTCCAATCGAGAGGTTGATGCAACGGTGGATGCAGCCATAATAACAACACAAGATCTATAAAACAAATACAACCAAATCTCCCACTGTAGCTACAGCTTTCACACTACCACCCAAGAGTCAAAGCTGGCCAGGCTCTGATACCAAATGTTAGAAATGAAAGCAACACTACTTCAATGGAAATTTGATTCAAGATAAATTTCAGCAATATCTAACTGTGTTATTAATAGAGATTGTAACACAGAAACAAAACTATGCTTCACAAAAATGCAAAATCATAAATATGAACATATAACATAATGTTTAACATGGAGAAAACCTTTTCGGGTAAAAAGCTCCACACAGGAAAGAGGCCCAATGTTTGTATTAATCTGAAAATGATTTACAATACAACAACACTTCAACTCTCTCCACCAGTCTTCAATCTGACAGCATTCCGACAGCACCTGAGTACCTAAAATCTGTATTGCAGCAACAAATACATGGCAAATACTTATAGAAACATTTTCCAACTCCTCCTAGGCATTCACCTTCTCTCTCCTAAGATTCTCCAACTTGTAAACATTAATTACCATCTTACAAGCATCTTAATCTTGTCCAAAAACAGCCATGCAAAGATTGGATGCCCAAGACTAAATCTGGCCTCTTACAACATGTTATGACGCATCATAATCGTCATAGATTCCACAAAAGAGTATCTTTCCAAGATAGAAACCTTGGCCTAAATATAGAAAATATACAACTAACATATTCGTCATATGCGTCATAGAATCTTAGAATCTTATGACAACTTGCAGCTGTCATAGATTCACTTACCAAACATTATGACAGTTGTCATATATGCCAAAAATAGTATATTCCTCAAGGGAGCATGCCTGCCCTCATTTACTTTGAGTTTTTACATTTGCCAACCGTAAATGTCACTCCATAACTGCCGTCGGTAACTCCAAAATTACAACTGTCAATGAGACTACCTCATTCCCTTATGGCTAATTACAAATAACAATTAATAAATGGAATAAAATACAATATTAGAATTTACAAGGTTAATGGCACCTTATTCCAACATCAATGACAAGGGGGAGATTGTTGCAAGTATGTGCTAATTGGTGTTGTCATTGATGTCAACATGTTTGTGTTGTCATTAGTGTCAATTGTGCTCTTATTTTGTTACTTGATTATGATGAGTTAGTTTCTTTGTATTGTGTTGTATAAGTGCTAAAGATGATAAGAATATGTTCTTGATATTGAGTATCCAAGTGCTTTTGAGAAAAGTTGGTTCATACTGAAGACAGAGTTGTGAAGATATATTCTAGCTTACATGATACTATCTGAGTTTTTGCTCTGCATTTATTCTGTGTTGAAGACTAGAGTATGAGATTTGGATATGTTTTAGAGAAGTGTTTGAAGATGCTAAATCCAAAATTTGGTGGTCCAAATTGCTGTGCTATAGAAGTTCTATTCACCAGTTTGAAGACTGTGCCTGACAACATTTGTAGTGTGATAGGGAGAAAGTATTTTGCTCCGCATTTCTCTGTAGTTTGGTTTTTGGTCTTGTGGTTTTGGACATAAGCTTATAAGGTCCTTAGGTATCTTCACTCCAAAGGAGTTGTGATTTGGTGCTCCAAAAAGCAAGTTATTGATTAGCAGAGTTTGACAATGCTTGTTGTGAGCAGTCTATGATCTGTCTTCAAGTGATATTTGTTGTCTTCAAGTGAGATCTGTTGCGATTGGATTTGTCAGCTCCCAAGTGATTTTATGTTGTTCATGGATGTCTCTAGATTGTGTTGAAGGCATGTTCTTGATCCACAAGATATGATTGAGCTCTTGGAAGCGTGTACCTAAGTATTCTTGGTGTTTGCACAGGTTTGGCTGACTTGGGTGCTAACACTCTTTGCGAATGTGTTTCGTGGATTGTAGAAGCATGTTGAAGCATGTAAAGATGTATCTGGGTCTAAGCTAAGTCGTGAAGTGTTCTTCTTTCATTCATTTTCTTTGCAAGTTTGTTTAGGTCCAGACCTAATTTGAATTATGTATGTTTGCCGACCTTGGAGACTGTTCCAATTGTTGTAGATTGTATTGCCGACCTTGATGTATGTTCCAAGGTTGATGATTGGTATAAATAAATGTAATGAATCCATGTGTTGAGTTTGGGGTAGCGAAGATGTAAAGATGAGAGTGTTTATGTTGTAAGGGAAGTGAAGGTGATATGTATTGTGCTTCAATGGAATTGAACTCAGGCATGTTGTAGATGCTATTATATCAGTTCATGGCAGTGAGCCACCCTCAACAGTGAGCCACCCACTTGGTAGTGAGCCCTATTTGCAGTGAGCATTTCTTTGGACAGTGAATCCTTGGGCAATGAGCCTCTTTTGTTATTCGGTATTGTTACTACATTATATTGTGAGCTAACAATCACCGTGGTTTTTCCCTTTTAGGGTTTTCCATGTAAAAATCTGGTGTTCATGTGTGTATGGTGTTGATGTGTTTAAGTTTTGTTTCTGCACTTCATGTTTAATCTTCATAACAGATTAAGGGGTTAAAGTAAGTGAATGTGAATGTGATTTTGTTTAAGAAAAGTTAAAGTTTTTGATACAACTAATTCACCCCCGCCCCCTCTTAGTTGTCTTGTGCCTTCAACGTTTACTAATCATATCCTAATATTTTAGTAACCCATTTTTGTTGTTTTGGTGAAGAGACTTATTGTTCCAAGAAATGCTTATGGTTATGACGACATGTCTTGACTCTTGATGTAGAAATATCACCACAAAAGATATGGATAACAATGAGTTACAACATGAAGAATGACTAATATTTCCTTTGCATATGTATGTAGATTTTACCAAATTTTTGCCTGCAGGTGCCTTGCTAGTGAATTCCAAGGGTCTTTTTTCTTGCATCAACATTGCGTCAATTCCTATCCTTGAAGCATCACTTTCAATAAAAAATGGTTTGGATAAATCGAGCATGGCAAGTGCAAATGTAGTACACATGGTATGCTTGAGAAGGTCATAAGCACATTTGCTAATTCATATCAAATGAAACCATTTTTTCTTAGCATTGCTATCAAAGGAGTTGTAATTTCACTGATCTTTAATAAATTTGTGATAATAATTGGTGTGACCTAAAAATTCCAAAAGACTTTTAAGACTATTTGGTTTTTACAGATGTGCATGTCAATTTTCTAGGGATTCACCTTAACAACTTCTATTAGGACTATATGGTTGAGTTTTTTACCTTTGTTGTTCGAAAAGAACACTTGGAATGCCTCACACATTATTGATTTTTTTTATAGGAGTTGCAAGGTAAATGAGAATGTCATTTCAAAGAATATTGATATGAATTTATGATGGAATGGTCAATTTTTTGTTCATTAGACTCTTGAATGTGGACGGTGCATCTGTAAGGCCAAATGACATCACAAAAATTCATAATGGTCCTTGTGAGTTTTATCTTAGGGATATTTTCTTCTCGTAAGAAAATCTAGTGGTAACTAGAGCATAAATCTAACTTAAAGAAGAAGTGGGCTTTAGCAATTCATCTAATAATTCATCAACCATAGGAATAGGGATCTTGTCCTTGATAGTAATTTTATTTTTCTCTTGGATTCATGCACATTTGCAATGACCCATCTTTCTTTTGGACTAGGATCACTAAGGAGGAATAAAAGCCAACACTCAATTGAATGACCCTTGCATCAAGTAATTCACTGACCATCTTCTCAATTTCTATTTTCTTCATATAAGGGTATCAATATGGTCAAATGTTTGGTTGGTGATTACTCAAAATTAATTGTGGCATGATCATGTGAGTGTTGAGGTAGTAATCCTTGAGGTTTTGCAAATACTTGAGAGTGCTTGTCAAGGATTAACTACAAGCCCAAGGATTTAGCTGAGTTCACCAATATTTTCATTTGTACAACACAATTTGAGCCACAATCCCTTGAGGACCCTTTTCAATAACTTATCCATGCAATGTGAACTAATAATATGTGTGTCCCATCGTCTTGCCCTTTAAGATATATTTATGCATGTTAGTCATGAATTGCATCCACATTTTAGCGAAACTCCACAGGGTGGGTCCCAACATGTGAAGGCACTAAGCTCTCAAAACTATGTTTCAATTACCTAATGGAAGTATGAACATGTCAAATTTTAGATTGTAATCATCCATTGAAACCTAAACATTTCAACATTTCATTTTCAAGCCAATGTACCTCCTAGTGAACATCATCGCAAATTGTTGCATGGATGCACATAACAATCTACTTGCTTGGCCGCTTGAGGGCCAATGAAGTTATGAGTGTTGCTAGAGTCAATGAAGATGGTTAATGAATGCATGTTGAAGTAGCCTAACACCTTCACAATTTTGGGTGTTGTGCTCCCTGCTAATACATGCACATAAATCTTGTGGGTAGAGTCATCACTTAGACCATTGTCTTCAGATTGTACCTCAACTGCACTTTCTTTTGAGATCTCCAAGGTGTAAGACCTAGTAATGTAGGCATCTCAACATCTAGTAATGTATTTTTTTTTGTACATGTATGACCTAGTGCATATTTCTCATCATAGTTGTAGCACAACCCCTTTGATCTACAAGTGACCATATTCTCATTGGTTAGGCACTTGATTATTGGTGGTCAAGAGCTTTGATTTGGTTTTGGTCAAAATGGGCGTTGAAATCTGACTTGCGGTGGGCTATATGGACCATGTTGGGAAACATATTTATCCTTAGCTAATTTAACCAACTTGAAAGCTTCCATCAACATGGTGGTTTTGAACATTTTGATTTAAGCACAAATGTTTTCCATCAGCCCACTGATAAAGTAACTTTATAAAAAAAATATATCTAGCTTGATTGTCTCTAGATTTCCAAAATTTTGAATTGCATCTATTAGTCATAGAAATAGTGAGCTTGTCTTAATTTAATCAATGCCTTATAAATTCCTCGTATTTTCTTGGGCTGATCTAGTGAGTAGGTATTGAAAAAACTGATCACATATGAGGGCACCATTTGTTTTCCCAAACCACGGATACCATAAGATAACTTCATGTTCGAGGTTGAACAAAGCCTTGAGAAGTTTTTGATTTGTGGGAGTTTGATTGATGGAAAAAGGTTGACATTCTCTATTCAACCAACTTGTGTAGTTGTCTTTGCCAAATTTAGGGAATCTAATTTAAGTGGATGACATATCCTTTCAAGATGTGGTCCACTAGAAGATTGTTTTCCTTTGTTAGAATTTTGTCATGTAGATGATTGTCCATTATATATGTTGGGATTGATGGCTCATGGTGTTGTATTGACATTAAGTCCAATCAATCTATTGTCAAGGTCATCAATTTTGTTTGACTTTTCCAACTTGGACAATTGCTAGCTTATAGGGACTATGTTGATTGTGTTGTTTTGAGTTCCTCATCTAACTTTTCCAAGGGAAGACCCTAAGGGTCTCGATATTTGTAACCACCAGCCATATCAATCACTCAGGGTTTGTTGAAGGGATTACCTAGGAATTATACCAAAATTATCAATAGGAGAGAGGATCAAATTGAGATAGTTACAAATAAGTGAAAAAATTGGCTCAACTTTTGTTAGCTTATCTTAGGGTCTTTTTTCTATCAAATCAACCAAATTCCTCACTGTTTGTGAGATATTTATTGTTGAAGTTTTAATGGAAGACTATATAGGAGTTGAACATTAGAGACTCAATTTTCATAGTACCTTAGTTCTAAATGTTATAATTGAAATAAAAAGAAACATGCTCTTAAATATGAGGTTGGTTTATTTTTAATTTCTAGTGTGTTTTATCCAATTTACTAAATTTGGTTCTTTTCAATAGTCAAATAACACTTTCATATTTATGCTAAGTAAAATAGAAGTACTAGAGTTGTGAAACTAGGAACTAGTAAATGAAAGAGCATAAGGTAAGAGAAAGTATCTTTATTTCAAAGTTTAAATCTTATCAAAAGTCGACAGAAGGTTGGAGGATGATCAAGAGGTTCTTAGGAAGTGTTATGGGTAGGTACATTGATTGTGGAAGTGTGACAAGAAGTAACAACCTCCTAGACACTTTCATGACCAAGGTGGTGCTCTCCTGACCTTCTAGGCACACAAGTGACCTTAGGGGTGCACTTATGACCAAGGGAAATCTCTCCTAACCTTTTGGACATGCTAGTGATGTCTAGGTCACTCTCATGACCATCAACAAGTGGTAGTGACCCTATGTTCCATGCCTCTACAATTTACAAGGGTTCGTTGCCTAATTTTTCTCTTCCTTCTGGTGCATGTAGATTCTGAAAAAGTGTTGTCAATATTGAGATATCATCGACCAAAGTCAAAAGGGGGAAAATGGGTTATGGTGTTTGGGATCCTACCTAAGTGATGCCTCTAATTTGGGATGTTTTAGCCTACGAGTATGGTAGATTGGAAAGTGTATGAAGCTTAAGGTGTAATGGTGAAAATTGTACATGCTTAGAGTGTAAAAGAAATCCCTAAAAGTCTCTCTATAGGAGTAGTGGCATGTGGGGGCAACGAAGGAGAGGTCAAGGAGGGTAATGGATCCTCACAACCTAGTCTGCAGTGGAGGTTTGCAGCTGACAAGTTCTGGAATGGAGGAAACTTAGTATGGATTTGGAGGGGAACTTAGTATGGAGTAGCAAGGAAGAATGCCCAGAGTGAAAGGATGCAAGAAGTAACTAGAAAGAATGAGAGATCAAATGAGGTCATCAATGTGTTTTTATAACTCTTTTGAAAAAATAATTGTTACAAAAAATGTAGTAGGGTTTTTGGAGAGCCAAGATTTGAATTTTGGCTAGTGACACTAGCTCAGGCATGCTAATGTCCTTAAGGACAATGTAGTAGAAACACTAGGGGATGTCAAATTTGCAATAGAGAGATTCAAGGTTGGGGTATATGGCAGACCATTGAGGGGTTCAAGGCTCAAAATTAGATAAATGAAACTTAAACATGACTAGGGGAGATGGACACTAACATGAGTGTGAAACATAGGGCAAAGAATTTGGGGTATGCAATTTTTTGACTCGACATTTTGTCCTTTAGTAGGCTTGTGAACTCCAATGAATCAAATATGTTGAAGTAAAATAATAAACATTACATTTCAAATATTAACATGAAAGGATATAAAAAAGGATACAATAGAGCTATGCTCATTGTCTTCTATATTTATTTTGCTCAAGCATCCTTTCCAAACTCATAATGCACAAACATAAGAGAAGCAATTAAAGTTCAATAAGAAGAAATTTATAGAAAAATAGTATCACATTAAAATACTAATTATTATTTATTGAACACAACATAAGAAAAGATGGTGGATCCTTCGAGGATATGTAGATGGGAAATGAAAAAAACTATATTTTTAACTACGTATGCATATGTTATTCCCTTGTTTAATTTAGGTTCATTGAGATACAAAAAATGACAAATGCCCAACAAACCTTGTCCACCTGTTACCTTCCTTCTCCCGCTCTCCTTTAAATGAGCTTTTCTTCTCTTTATATTGACCTCCAAGCTCTAAATTTTAGAAGGTTGCAACTTCCTTTGTCTTTCTTCTACTACATGCAGTGTAGGCTAATTTTTTTTCTTGCATAACAAACTACTCTAGCTTTCAGTGACTACTCTTCTAAAAAATTGGCCTTCCCCCCCTCAAGATCCCCCAAAATTGGGTAGTTTAAACTTACCTACCTAGTCTCTAAGTTGTTTGAAATCAAGTCAAGATTGCACTAGTGAGTCTGACTTTGATGCAACACATGAATTGTATCCTTGCTAAATCTGCCTACCCAGTCACTTCTACTCTTATAGAAAGAGCCAATCAAGTGGTGGTGGAATTGAGGGCATGTTCTATTCTTGAGGAAGTAAAACGTCATGGATGGAAATTAAATTGATCATGTTATTGCCCTGAGTGTGTGATTGTTGGTCTTTATTTCATGAAGTTGAGAGGTCAATTCTTGTAGTAGACTGAGAATTATGTTTCTTGTCTCTTTTATGATTGCTAAATCTCCATTGAAGGCAATATTTTTTCTTCTTCTTCATCTAACACAGAAGGTTCAAACAAATGTAGCTTCTCCACATTGATGACCGAATACATTCTCATATCACAAGGTATGTCAATGTCAAAAGCATTTTCTCCCATGTGTTAAATAATCTGATAAGGACCACACATAATAGATTTGAGCTTCTTTGCTAGTCCTTTGACTCTAACCTTGACCAAATATTCCCAAACCTTGTCATCAACATGGAACTTGTGCTTCACATAATAAGAAATGAAACATGGTTGTGAAGGAGCCACTTACATATTTGTTTGGCAATGGAGGAGCCACCTTGGTATGGATTTGGCTATGTAGGAGCCACCTTAGCATGGAGTTGGAAAATGGCATATGTGGTTGTGAAGGAGCATACACAATGAGAATATCATCATGGTTACATAAAAGCCTACACAATAGAACTAGGATATGGTTGCGATAGATCCACCATGTTGAATTATATATGGCTATGGTAGAGCCACTGGAATACTAGGTATGGTTGTATACTTGTCATAAATCCACCATGATCAACTAGGTATGGCTATGACAGAGTCATCGTACTTAGAAAGAGAATGTAAGGGATTGTATGCCCCATTTAAATTGATTGGATATGAGAAGATAATCAATCTAAGGAATGTGTAGAATAATAGTGAGGAATAAATGCCAGGGTGTAATAAACAAGGTAGAATAGTGTGAACAATAACTAATAAAGGAGGTGTTGCCTCTAGGAAAATGATCATAAATGTTCCCCCATGATTAGAGCAAAGAGAAATTAAGCATGAAATAAGCAATGAACAACATTAGGAACAACATAATGGGAAAGATACCATGCTCAAGAGAGTGGGAGAGCATGGTCCAAGTTGATTCTCCCATAAGAATCAATATATGGTTATCCCCATGGGGTTTCTCCCATGAAAAGATGAAAGGGAAAAAAGATAACATATAATGTGAACATGAAGATAGGAATATCGACCATAGCATGAGCATTAAAGGATCCATGTTTAAAAGAGTGGAAGAAGTAAGATTAAAAACATGCATATGAGGGGGGGATTTCTTTAAAAAAAAATCCAAAGTTTTGCTTCACTTAGGGTAGAGGAAAGTATGAAATAAGTGTAAGATAAAGGAAAGCGATCAAGGGAGCGTCCAAATTGAGGTGACATCCTTGAATGCAATGAATGTATGAGTTCCTCCCCATGGAGATGCCTCTATGGAAAGAACAAGGAGATAAAAAAGAAGTATCAAGTGTATAAGAAGGTTGGCATATAAGAATATTATGAGTACGGTGTTATAAGAGATATGATAAGTGTAGTTCAAAAGTAATATAATAGGAAAATGATAAAGGCGAGAAAATGAGAAAGTAGGAAAGTGGTAACTTGAATAGTATGGGGTAGAATAGGAAAAGGATAATGTGATTGATAGGAAACAAATCAAAGTAGGGGAAGACATGGATAACACACATAGGATTAAAGAGAGTATGAAAGGCATAATGTGAATAGTGCATGAATTGAAGTATAATGCATTAGGAAGATGAAAATGTGCTTAAGACAAGATAATGCAAGATAGTTAAGGAAGTTGATTAGTGTATCTATAATGATATAGAACAAGAGATTATCATAATGAGTAATAGTAGGCAAAGGATGAAAGTTAGCATGTTTATAGTGTAAATGGAAACTAAGGGATATGATGTAGGGTAGAGGCAACAAATCAAGTAGTATTGTAAATAGTATGAAAGATACAAGTACTAAAGTGAATCAGAACAATCATAAGTGTAAAGGCATGAAGAAATAAGGTCAAGTGATGATGGGATTATTCAAAAGTAAAGGATAGATTACTAGGAAAGGGTTAGCATGAGTGATATGGAGTAAGGTTATAGTAATATCATAAGCAAATGTGAATATAATGAATAATCTTGAAAATGGGAGATCGAAAAGAAAGTGTAGGCAAACTATTGAGTGGAATATAAAATAGAGCATAAATGTGGGATACAATATAAGTAGAATGATATCATATTAAATAAGTAAAATGTGAGAATGGAATGTAATGTAACCATAGGAGGTAGGAGAAAACATGAGGGATGTAGTGAAAATGAACCAGATAAGCATAATAGGAGAGTAAAGAGGCAACTATATAAAAATGAAAAGATACAATACAAATGGATCTATGAATATTTGGTTCAATCATGTGAAGGTTAATAATTATGACTACCACAAATGCCATCATCTCCCAATTCCATTGAAAAAAACAACATAAGAAATGAAGTGGGTAACTATAAGTGCCTAATAATGGACAAGAATTCATGAAAAGTCCAATGATGATCAAATGACCCAACACATGACCTATGTGGTGGGAATAAAACTTTCTCAACTAATCCTAGTTTTATGGATGTGTTAACTCTTCCCCTTTTGTTTTGTACTTGTAAATCATTTACTAATATTTTATGCCTTGTTATTTATTGAAAACATACCTTTTGGCCTCTAGTTAATGCATTCAACCCTATTTGTATCAATTTTCCATGACAATCCCATTAATGCCTTAGCAAATCCATGTTCATCATGGTATTTGAATTACTAGAAAAAATGGTGAATGTGCTTGTCATTTTTGCCTACATGTTTTCTTGTATGCATCTATTTTTGCATGACTTTTGCTTTTGATCTCTCATTCAAAACCTCCTTTGTATGCACCCAACATAGTGAACCTTTAGTTACCTTCTCTATTTGTAGAATGTTTTAGGTATTAACAGATTGGTAGAAGCTTTTTCAAAGGTGTTTTGATATCTTCTTTTCAAGAAACTTTTGCTTTTGCTTCTCTCCATTCATGAACAACAACAGGTTTGAGCTTTCATTTTGAAGAATTGTACCAAGATTCTAAGCTTTTTATAGGTTTCATACAACATCTATTACAATTTAGCAAATACACATAGCCTCTAATCTCTTCAAGGCAATTATTTCCATTGGCCTCATTAATCCTTACAACTTCCAAGCTTAAAAATTCCAATGTCTTTAGTAGGAACATTCTCTTGTTTTTCTCTTTAGATTATTTTTTAGGCTTTATTTCCTTCCTTCCATTAGATGAAGACTCCGCAATTGAGAGGAGAAAAGATATTGAATAGCTAGATTGCTAAGGATAACACAACCTCGATCATTTCTTTCTCATACTTTCGATAATCTATATCCTAGATGTGGGGAATTCCATTTATTTGATTTTATTTAGATTAGATTGTGTAGTGGATTAAATTAGTTTTTAGTTTTATTTTAGTTATTTCCTTGCTTTGAAATTGTAACACTTGGTAGCAAAGTGGATTCAAGATAGAATAGTTTCAACTTGTTAGAGTAGATAATTTCACTTTCTTGTAAATAATGGAATTATAACACGAACACTCTTTGCTTTAAAATAAGCATGAAGAATAAATCAACATCAACAAACAAACCATATTTTCCTCATTGTGAACAATGAAACCAATAAATTAGCAAACCAATGAAAATACATAGTATTACTAGCATTGTATTAAAAAATATCATGTATTTGGTAGTGATTGTAATCTAAAAAAATGTTTTAGTTGAAAATAATAAGGGGGAAGTTTAAGTAATTGTTTGCTAATTTGATTCAATTGCGCTCTTTATAAGTTTTCATTTTGTTACAATAAATTGTAAAAAGGAAAATAAATCTTTAGCTATCCGATTTTAGTACTTAAATTCATTTCTTTAGCATAGAATAACTTTCTTACATGCATATAACCATAAATACAAAAATAAATAAGAAGTAAAAAATAAAACAAAACAACTCCTTTGGTCCTTTGCAGTTGAGATGAGAGCTCTGAACTTAGTTTTAACAAATTGAACATTCAAACACATGAAAATATCACACACATACATTGTGCAAGTAGACTCCAAATTGATAACAAAATAAGAACTTCCAACTCAATGGCATCAAAATGGTTTTAAACCACTTCTTCTCCCTTTGATCACATTTGGCATATTAGGCCTATGTCTAGGAGTGAGAGAGGATTAGGTGGAAGCTAATTTGAGAGAATTGAGAGAGAATTCACCAACCCCTATTGTTGCCAAAGTAGAAGAACAAGCTTAAGTTTTGAGATGAATTCAACAAGAAAATGATTTATTGTAAGTGGTTGAGATAGCTCGTTTAAACAATGTCTTTGAACAATAGACTACTCATCTATATGTTGTCTTCAAATTAGTTTGGCAAAACCTCAACGAACTTCGTTAAGAAGTTAATGCCTTATGCACACCAACACGCATACTACCATTACCACACTTCAACTAGATATCCCCATTATCCATTAGGCACTCCTTCATGAAGAGGGTTGTCCATCAAATCCCCACCACTCTACCTATATATTTCCTCATGACCAATAGTAGTTTTCCACCTATTCAATTAATGTGAATAGTGTATGTGCCTAATATTTATGATTCATGCATAATAATGGTGAGTTAGATCTGACAAGTTTAGTAACAATAAGGGTACAACAAAGAGGATGGAGGGTATGTTTTTGGTCAACATGAAAAATATAAGAATATCCTAATACTTTGCATGATCCCCAAATCATGAAGGATAAAAACACAAAGAGTAGTGTGTCACGTAAAAAAGAAAGTACATTAGGATAAAAAACATATAGAGGAAAGGGAAACATAAATAGACTTATAAATTTAGGTCAACATGAAAAGAGCAAGAGTAATGCTTTGCATCATCCCCAAATGCATAGGTTGGTGAGTGTAGATAAGAAAAATGAATTAGCTAGGATAATGTAGAGGAATAAGAAGACAAATAGAAGAAGATGACAACAAGTAAAAAAAAATATGCATTGCCCTTCCCCATATGTGTGAGTATGCATCTACAAGGGTGATATATGCCATCAACTAAGACTAAAAGGAAAATAAAAAAATAAATAAAGGGTGAGAAAGTAACTACAAGTGGTCTAGGAAGAATCAACCAACGCAATTTATGTAGTGGCCATCATCAAGGCAATCATTATCCTAAAAGTCATTTGTTGAGAACTCAATCAAGTGTGTTGTAAGGGAAGAATCCTTAGATATAAGTGGCCCGTAAAGAGATGAAGGGAGCCAAAAATGAAAATAGAAGATAAGGGAGGAATATCAAGAATGAACTTAAGAAAAGGATTATCATGAGATAATATGTGATCCACAATTGAAATAGATGTAGAAGAACATCGATTGAAAATAGTAGGAACATCAACAATAGGTAGAGGAGACAAACTCTTGGGAAATTAGGTAGTCTCCACAACAACAACAGCAACATGTAAATAAGGGTAGGCCATGGGAGTATTGGGTGGTGTAGGAATCAATACAGAGGAATTATATAGGAGTAAGAGTTGAGGTTTATGCTAGAGGGAAATAAATTTTAGTCTAGGTACAAATTGGGGAAGATGTTTATGTTTGGGTAGAGGGGGATGTTTATGGGATAGAGGTTTTAGAATCGAAGTAACATTAGGTATGGGTAAGAGAGGTGGTACAATAGAAGGGTGGGGACTATAATAGGTTTTGGTTGAGGAGAAGGTTCTTTTTCTTTAGATTTAAATTTAGGAGGGTGAGCAACTATGGTAGCAGTGAAAGGAAGAGAGGAGGAAGTAGTAATGGGTTTAAAGGATGGGAAGTAGGAGGAGGGGAATTTAATCTATGAAGGAGAATGATAAGAGACTCAAAATAATGTACATGAAGGTTTGGATTACTAGCATGAATGTGAGCTAGTTTTTATTTAATGAACTTATACAAATTAAAGTGGGCATCATGACACTCATATGGTAGGCCTATGGGTTTAGAAATGAAAGAATCAATAGTGAATTTTCCAACTTAGATAATGATTGGTATTATTTATGTGGGATGGTTACTACCTCATTATCATGAATTTTTTAAAGCATTGGTGGATTATAAAAGGTATCTCATGGGCTTGATCAACCCAAGAATAACCTAGAAGAATCCTAAAATAATATGAATTAGGAAAACTAATTTGAAGTAGGAATGGTATGAAAAAGTGTAACTCCTTAGGACCAATTTATATGGGCAGAATTAAACATCCCAAGGTATCAATGAAGGTGTATCTTTAACATTTTTAAAGAAATCCCAATGCAACATATAACTCATGCTAAAAGTGATGGTTATGTAAGAAATTACCAGTCAATGATTACAATAAATTCTTAAATTATGTGATCAAATTAGAGATTTTCTTTGTTGTATTAAATTACTTAGCAATAAATTGAGGAAGACAAAGATTATAACAATGTCCATAGAACACATGAGACACAAGGTTTAACCTATGAAACCCTTTTGAGAAAAAAACTGGCACCAAAAGAGAGGCAACAATTGTATTAATTTGTAAAATAGAGAATCCAAATACAAACATTTATCTCCTTATGTCACCTTTCTCAATCTATAGACATACAATATATAACCTCTACACACACTCATTTGAGTTTATGTATTAATCTACAATAGCATCATAATTATCCACTTCCTCTCATGTCTCATCTTAGATACATTTAGAGTATTTTCATGGAATACCAATGAACTCCACATTCTAACCATCTTGGAATGTCAACCATCAAACAACTAAGCTAAGACCTTTCCATGGTGTTATCTTTACCATATGTCACTCCCACAAGTATTTCCCAACTAACAAATGACTATTAGTTTAGAGACTCCCATAATTGGTCCATCATCAATCTTTGACTATACTTTTGTAACATTGGACAGAGTGCCATGAAGGAATAAATCAATATTAGCTCTTGTGGTACTACCAAGACCATTCTAGTGTCTTGTGGTAATAAACGTAACACTCATATAATTTTAATACATTAGAGCACGTTCCAGATCATTCATATGTCTTGCATAGATGCTGCATGCAATCTAACAATGCCACACATACTCTGACAATAGTGCAAAGCCCTTTGCACAATATGTGATGACCATATTGCATCTAAACCTTTTACAATTTCTACCATGGCTTCAATAGGGTTCAACACACCTTTAGGCCAAACTACAAAGGTTAACTCACACCCTGTTACCACATAGTACCATAATGACTCATTCACATTACACAATCACCATGGTGATCAAAGTTGCACCATTTTACATACCAGCACTATTGTGTTGTTTGTGATTCAACTTTTGTAAATAAGAAATTCTCTTTAGAAGAATAAAACAATATACTTCCAACTTTCTCCCACTTAATATTTACCGTAGGAGAGTTTTAGGGAAATTGGAAAAAAGCTGAGTATAGGGAAAGGACAAATCCATTACATTCCTACCCCAACAAAACTTTACAATACTCACTAGCTTTGTAAGAGAGTTAGCTAAATTTACCAAAATATTAAGTTTTTCCATTTGAACCTTCTTAGCCTCTACCATCTCCTAAAAAATGATACTATACATATATATGTTTGGTATGAGCATGGTATATCAGGTTCTTTGATAAACAAGTTACACTCTTACTAACACAGTTTATTGTCATTGTCTTGTTGTCAAAAATAATACAAACACTCAGTCTTTCTAGCCACATTGATTATTTACAAACATATGTTGTATCCATATACTCAGCTTTAGTAGTGGACAAAACAATTGTAGATTGTCTTTTACTCATCTAGCTTACTATTTCTCCAAACATAGTAAACACAGTCACTTGCAGATCTTCTACTATCAAGATCTCTAGTCCAATTTGAATCCACAAAGCCCTATATATTCAACAAATTACCCATATCATTAGTCCCATTATAACTAATACATTAATTAGAAGTTTCTCTTAAGCATTGGAAGACCATTTTCACAAAAGTCTAGTGTTATCTACGAGGATTTGACATAAGTCTATTATGAACACCTATTGCCTAGGCAATGTTTGGTCTAATACTAACCACGACATACATCAGGCTTCCTACCACACTAACATAATGAACATTGTACATTTCCTCACAATCCATTGAATAATTAGGACATTATTCCAAAGATAACTTAGTGCCTAGAGGTAAATGGATGTTTACATGTTTACTATTTTGCAAATTAATCCTTTGGAAAATATTTTCATTGTATTTCCTTTGGTTCAACCATAATTTTTTGTTAGCTCAATCTTTGGTGATTTCCATACCCAATATGTTTTTTGCAACTCCTAAATCATTTTTTTAAATTTCTTTGAAATTCAAGCTTTGAGTTCCTTAATTACTTCCTTATTATTTCTAATGAGTAACATATAATCAACATATAAAAGAATAATTAAAATGTGATCACCAATTTATATGTAGTAAACACAATGATCAACTTTACTCCTAGCAAAACCTAGTTCCAAGACATGAAAATCAAACTTTTAATACCATATTCGATGTGACTACTTCAAAACATACCAAGACCTTTTTAACTTACAAAATAAATTTTCTTTTACCTTAACCTCAAACATTTTAGGTTATTTCATATAAATTTTCTCCTTTAAATCTTCATACAAGAATGTAATTTTGACATCTATTTGTTCTACTTCAAAATGAAAACCAATTGCACTAGTCAATACAAATCTAATGGAGTTTAATTTATCTATAGGAGAAAAATCTCACTGAAATTTATTCCCTCAATCTAGGAATATATTTTTTCCACCAATATTTCCTTGTACCTCTCCAATGTACCATTTTCCCTAAACATATTTTTGTACATCCATTTGCAACCAATAGTTTTTCTGCTTTCATGTAGATCAACCAAATCCTAAGTCTCACATTTGTCCAAGGCTAGCAGTTCCTCCTTCATGACCATCTTCCAAGACTTGCTTTCTTTACAAGATGAAGCTTCCTTCATAGATCTTGGTTCATTATCAATACAAGATAAGGCAAAAGCAAAACAAAAAAATGGTGGACTATACTTGTGTAGTTTTTTCTATTGTCTTGTAGACCTCCTTACAGGTAGTGGAGAACAAGCCTCTTTAGAATTTTGTTGTACTCTTTCTTCTAGGCATTCTTCATCTCCATCGTCACTTCATGTTCTTATCCATGGTTTTTTTCATTTGTAGATGCATATTCTTTCTCTTGTTTGTTCTCAAGATACATCTTATTTTTCTTTGATTCCTATGATTGTTCTTCTATGGAGAAAACTCTAACTTCCTTGAAAACATCTCTTGAATACACAACTTTAAAGTTAAAGGATTCCAATGTTTAAACCCTTTTACATTTTCACCACATCCTATGAAAATACATTTCTCATCTTTTACATTTTCAACTTACATTGCTTTTCATTGGGCACATGAACAACTGCCTCATAACCAAATACCCTAAGATGTGAAACAATAGGTTCTTTACTTGTCCACATTTTATATGGTGTTTTATCCTTGAGTAGTAGGAGACCTATTTATTATATAGGAAGTAGTACTTATAGTTTTAGTCCAATTTGTTGATCTAAGTTTGTAGTGCTTAATATACTTCTAGTTCTATCCATTGAAGTTATGCTCTTTCTTTTGGCTACCCCATTCTATTGTGGTATATAAGTTGTAGTTTTCTATTTTACAATTAGATAGTGTATTTATAGAATTCTTTAAACTCCTTAAAGAAATACATTTCCATTATTTGAACTTAAAATTTTTATTTTCTTATTTGTCTTTTTTTTAACAAGTGCCTTAAATTCCTTAAATTCATAGAAAAGCTTAGGCTTGTGCTTAAGAAAATAATCCCATGCTTGTCTAGAGTATTCATCAATAAAAGAGACATTTTACCAAAAGAAGGGGCATTCACAGGACCAAACACATCACTGTGAATCACTCCTAAAATCTCATTTGCTCTAGTACTAGGAAAAGAAAACTTAACCCTATTTTGTTTACCAAATAACAATGTTCACAAAACTTAAAATCTATAGATTAATCTAAAAGATCAATCACCATATCTTTATTAAATAAGGTTTTCAAACCATTTTCTCCAGTGTGATCCAATCTATGGTGCCACAACATATGTGATTTAGTAGGTTTAGATACTTGGTTGAATTACATAAAGTAGACGGTTCTAGCTTAAAGAGAGTTCCACACTAAATTCCTTTAGTCAATGCCAAATTCCCTCTTGCCAACCTATAACCCTTTGTCATAACCCTCCTTAGATCATTAATTTTGTCATATTTAAGTATAGATTAAAAAATTATGAAATTGGTTTTAAAAGCAATTATCTTAAAAGAAGAAATATTCAATTTGAATTCCATGATATAGTTATGTTATGTAGGAAAAGTGGGATTGATGATGAGGTTGATAGTGTTTTAGATAGATTTAATCAAACCTGTCTTTTGCATATAACATTGAAGGACATAAACTGAGTTCAGTCACTTCTCTTGCAAGAGGACTTAGCTATAGGTTTGGTGTCACTTTGCAATGATAAGGAAAGTTGGAATATGTTGACAATTTGTTAAACCCTAATCCGATTAAGCCTTAAACTCTAATTATATGAAATAGTAAACAAATAGATGAAACAAAAAAAATGATCGCACAGGAAGGCACCAAATGCAAATTAGAAACATACCAAGATTTGGATTCCAAAAAATGGAAACTTCAGGGACACTGGGGCGGACACCCTAGTCCAATAGGCAACTTTCTCTACAAATCTGAAATTGTGAGATGATGAAATTTGTAACCTACTTCAGAGTTTCTAACAAAGGCAATTAGGAAGACACATGGGCGGGTGCCCTTGTCCAAAAAGGAATATTCTTCATTGTTTTCTTTAGATCTTGAAACTTTATCCTCTGCTCTGATCTCTTACAACTCCTCTCTGCAAGATTCTACACTTGTAACCTGCAATGACAAGAGAGAGGTTGGGGGTTGTGGTGTTTAGGAGCTTGCCTTGGTCAAGCCCTAGAATGGCATTCAAGCCTTCCAACACCATTGTTAGATAAAGTGTGTGTCCTTGGTGGATAGAGGCAAAAGCAAATGATGAAATAGATTGATTGAAACATAAAGTAGATATCACCTTAGTAGGTGTAAACCCTCATGGAGATGAAGTGCCTTTAAATCATGAGGAAATGAGTTGATGGAGCCAAATCTACAACAAACACATACAAACACAACATAATACTACTTTGCAACATAATGAATGTCTTGAATGCTCTTTGCTTGATAACCATAACTTCACCTTAATCAACTAGGAGTAAAATAAAGTCCTAAACATGTTTATATATGCATTCCCACTAACATTCATAATTCAAATTGAAGAGGCCGAAAAAGGGAAACCTTTTAACGATCACTTTGCTAACAATTTAAATTTGGGTCCCGACAAAATAGGTTTGGACTAGGGCGCGGGCGCCCAAGTCCAGGGGCCTATTTTTGGTCTAGATTAAACTTTGAAGTGGCCCCTAAGCCCCATTTGTCATGGGTTTTAGGGAATTTTTCTTCAGGATGAGTTTTACATATGCATGATTAAACTAAGGAGACCTAGGAGCTAAACTTAGGAGGTAAAAGTCCTAAGGAACATTTTATGACATAACATTTAGCCCCCACTTTAATGTATGTATGATCTTACAACCCATTCATGCATTAAAGTACGGTAAAAAACACATCAAACATGTCAGGCACATAGAGCTAAGGCATACACAAAGATTGAGGAACTATTTCTAGGCCCTAGTCTCAGGTAAGCACTAGAAAACACATTGAAGACACACAAGACACAATGAAGACAATAAGAAGCACACAAGACATGGAGAAGACAGTATTGAAGACATGAAAAACATAATAAATACATGAATAAAAGACATGATTAAACAATTACACACACACACACACACACACATATATATATATATAATGCTAATTAAAGTAAACAAACACACAACGTGGGGAGGGACTCATCGTCGCACAACTTTAGACCATGCAAAACACATAGCTCTCATAGGGAGGGACTCATTGGCACACAACTTTAGACTATGCCACAAACATGCCATACAAAACCCAAAGTGTAGGGGGGACTCATCACCACGCCCTTGATACTACACCAGGGGAAAGACACACCAAACAAAAACCCGAGTGTTGGGAGGGACTCATCGCCGCACAACTTTAGACCATACACAGGAGAAAACACATGGAAAACATGAGTGTCATATATCATGTCATAGAAATACTATACATCTTAAACATGACAAACACGGGCAATGGAAGGAGCTTATTGCTAAGTCCACCATCTAAAACATGTTGTAGACACACCTGACGGTTGGGCTTATGCCACAACAACTTCCAAAGACACTCTTAAGGGAGAATAGCTCAAGATCCAACCTCGCCTCCCGATGAGGACTTTGTATAAAAGGATGTGCACTAGCTCAAGAAATACACCATCCCACCTTTTGCAGAAGGGATTTTGTATAAAAGGATACGCACTAGCTCAAGAGATACGTAATCTCGCCTCACGGAGAGGGATTTTTTATTGCAATTGATATAAGGATGTGCACTAGCTCAAGAGATACAACATCCCTCCTCGTGGAGAGGGCTTACAAACACACTTTGTTAGTGCCAAAATCATTAGATAGATACCATTATATATGCCCCCACCTTAAGGTGGTTGATGTCGTTTATCGATATCAAGCACATTAAGGTAGAGAGAAAACATGCAAGGCAACAAGAGTTCTCGCAAACCCCATGCCCCCAAGGTGACATGTGCTCATGATTGCCGAATGTTCCCACAAACACATTGATATAACATGCTAAGATAAGCAACAAGAAAGGTTAGAAATCTTACTCTAAGATAACAACCATATCACATCATGAAAGCTAGGCATGAAAATAATCATATCAAGGACCGAGGCTATACTCACTGGTTCGGAGCTGAGTATAACCTTTGGGCTATACTGCAGGTACCTCAGAACCGAGTGTAGCAACAAGGTGAGATACCATTCAAAGTGTGCAAGAGCAAATTGAGTGGATTGTAAAATGTTAGTAACAAGAAATACCATAAGATGATACATCACACAGAGTAATTCTACTAGTCAAGCGTCGAATATATATATATATATATACCCTATCTTCATAAATGGACTAGGTCCATTTTTGCTTTCTCGCTTAAGGGACACACAGTTTGTATCAGGATTCATTTGTTATCTTCATCCGCCAACTAGGTAGAATCACTAAAGAAGGTAAACAATAAAAATGAGAGAGAAGAACAAGTGCCTTAGGAATGCCACGTAGGAGGATGCCCCCAAAACACCCTCCACAATGTTATGCCCCTAAGGCATGAAACACAACAATAAAATAGAGGAGAGACAAGATAGAAGAATGATGAAACAAATAGAAGAATGGTCACAATAGAGGCGGTCTCCTGGTATCCTTGACCTTACAAGAGTATCAAGGGTCATCCACAGGGATAACTTTAAGAACCCCCCTCAGAGAAGGTCTAAAAACCTGGCGAATCGTGTATACTTCCCGAGAAAAATATTAATTTTATTGGCAATTTTTTTCATTTTTTGGGGAAAAAAATAATCTCAATTGGTGAATCTTTTGTAATCGCTATAAGTCTGTGGAAAATCCTGGCGAATTGTAATTTTTTTAAAACCAATAAAATATTTTCATTGGCGATTAAAACCTATTTTCAAACCAATAAAATATTTTCATTAGCGAATTAAAACCTATTTTCAAACCAGTAAAATATTTCCATTGGCGAATTAAACATGTTTTCAAACCAATAAAATATTTCTGTGGGCGAATTAAACCTATTTTCTAAATAAAAAAATATTTTTATTGGTGATTAAAAGCTATTTTTAAACCCAAAAAAAATATTTTCATTGGCGAATTAAACTTATTTTCAAACCCAATAAAAAAATCATTGGCGAATTAAATATAGTTTCAAACCAATAAAAAATTAATTGGTGAAATAAACTATTATGCCAATAAAAAATCATACCATGGGTTGCGAAAATATCAAATGCTACATATTGTTCTATTCCGGGACAAATTTTCAACACATCCAAATTCCTTCATAAAGTGTCCAGAATGGGGACAAGTGTCAACATATTTATTATGTTTGAAGCAAGATGTTAGCACAAATTAATAGAACCAACGACCGTTCAATGAATTTTCGATGGACGGCTGTAGTTGCATTCCGAAAGAAAATGTCTGAAACACTAGACCTATGACTTCAAACCTTTGAAATAACACTAGAACCATTAGATTTCTAAATATCAATGGTTGAAATTTCATATGAGAAACCTAGCTTTTAACCCTCTGCGTAATCTTATGTTGACTTGATACCTCCGGTTGCCGGTTGTTTAAGTTGAAACCTGAGCCATCAAAACCTTGTTTACCTGCCCCTTATACCTAGTCTTGTCTGTCACCGCTTGGTGGGGAACATTATGTGTTAATCATTAAAATGGGGTCAAAATATTTCATCTATTGTCTAAGTCTCGACCCCCATATTTTATGTCCCCATGTCCCGTTAACCTTCATGACAAATGATTCATTTGTCCAGACCATAAAGGATATTGATAAGGATAAGGACATTGTAACATCATTAATGGATACATGGATCCCTAGAGCCTAGGCATTAAGAGACATGGCAATTGCAACCAAGCATGTCAAGGATGCACCTCCTAACATTGTCCCAACTCTCAGGCTTGTAAATTCAATTAAGGATTTTCAAGGGGTGGTAGGTCCTTTGGAAATAAATATCAGGGAGCTTGTCAAAAAGTTTGATGAATGGAATTTTAGTTTGCTTCCTATTATTTTGAGTGAAAATGGTGCGGTTAAACCTCTATAATTGTGGAAGGACCAAGAAAAATAAATAATATTTTCTCAAGTTAAGCTGATATGTGACAATGTTGATTTAGATATGTTGAGAAGCAGCATGGATAAACTGATTCACACTGGCATTTTCTTAGAGGTATTTGACAAGGAAGCTAATCGGGTGGTTATCAAGTACACACCTTACAGGACCAAGGCAGATGAACTTGTCAATTTTGTTTGGCCAACAAAGGAGGAGTATCAGCTATGGAGATCTAGGTATGTTGACACTTTAGATTTCTAAATTGCTGAAGTTATAAAAGGAGATACAATACATGGTCGAGTATAATGCAGGCTTGGCCTTTGATATTACAATTTACAAATATTTGTTAGAATCAAGGCAGACAACTGAGAGGGGGGGTGAATCAGTTGTCTCAAAACTTTCTCTACTTATTAATCACTTAAATCTTTTAGCATAATCATAAATTAATCATGGAAACATAATGCAATCATTCAAGAGCAGAAACACATTAATAGATATGACACCAAGATTTTGATGTGGAAAACACGGTTAAGGGAAAAACCACGGGGTGACTAACCCAAGATTGTATTCTCTGTTAGAAGAATAAAAGGAACAAAATGGCACATGCCAATTAGGGCTCACTACCTAAGCACACTGCTCACAAGAGGCCCACTGCCTACAGGAGACACATTGTCTACAAAATAATTAAGTATTACATACTTGAATTGAAGAATAGCATCTTCACCATGCTTGAGTTAGTTCCATTTAAGCCCAATACTTCTACTTTACTTTTCGCACTTCTTCTCTCTACCACTTTTTCATCTATGCCAAGATTCTTTGAAATGACTTCACAACTTCTTATTTATACAAGACATTTGACTTTAGGATAATCATCCAAGTCGGCATACATTACAGAGAAAATACATAAATACAACATGACTAATTACAAAAAGACTTCACGCGGATCAACACATTGTCGGCCACACAGATATGAGACTTCAATCTTCTTAGAGGAACATGCCATACATCGCAGAACATCTTCAAGATCATCCGATCAGCCAAACTTAGGAAGAACATCATCAACCGGAAGTAATTCTTCAATTAGGAGTTCAATCTTCAATGCGGACCACCAACATGAACTAGACATAATCTAAAGACTTCCACAAGCTTGCTTGAATCACAAAGAACATCCACACTACTTTTGCTTACTGAAATCATTCTCTCCCTCATCCGGAACCTTAAGAACATAGTCTGTCATTACTGTATATTGGAATAGATGCTTGTGGACCTCCAGACCATGAACCAATTGAGTTGTCAATTCAAATTGACTTCCTAAACTCTCCACCAAATCTATAGAACAAGATATTTCATTTCTGGATCTCACCAGACCTATTTGTGACACTCTATCACCTCTGAACATCTGCCAGAACTGGCTTTACTCAAGTGCCCATAACTTCTTTAGATCTTCATGCAGATCTCTTAAAACTTAATTGGATCATCTTAAGACACATATCTACAAACCCTTTGATGTGTATCCTCTGATCTTCATCTTAGCTGGGATCTTTACCTCACTGTCTTCACTATTCTTCTCTGTTCCTGATAGGACTAATTTTCTTGATATCCTCAGCATACAACTTATCCAATCCTTGACATTAATGCAACAGGAGTATGTTGACATCAATGACAACACCGGTTAGGCCCATACTTGCAACAATCTCCCCCTTTGTCATTGATGGCAACATATGATGTGAAAAAACTATTTTAACCATCAAGACAAGAACTTCTTCTTACTAACTGACATAACTCATCCTATCAACAACAACCATTCACATGTCTTCTTTTCCTTTGTTGCTCCCCCTTTCATCAGCACTCACTTTTGTTTTTCACATGTCTTCTCTCCCCCTTTGACATCAATCTAGACCACAAGATATGATTGTGAGATTTACCGGACTGATGCACATCAGTGCACCTTAATTTAGAACCAGAGGGGTAATAACCCCTAACTTCTCCCTAAGATACTCAAAAGAGTCCTTAGGTAGAGGTTTGGTAAAGATGTCTGCAATCTGATCCTTGGAGGGCACAAACTCCAATCTGACTTCATTTTTGTTCACCTGCTCTCTCAAAAAATAAAACTTGATGGATATATGTTTTGTCTTTGAATGTAACACCAGATTTTTTGAAATGTTTATTGCACTTGAGTTGTCACAGAAGATTGTGATAGGTTCCTCATACTCTACTCTAATGTCCCTTAGCATTTGCTTCATCTACAATACTTGAGTGCAACTACTTGCTATTGCAATATATTCTACTTCTGCAGTGGACAGAGATATTGCCTCTTATTTCTTGCTCAGCTAGGAAACCAATCTTTTCCCTAAAAAGAATGCTCCACCACTGGTACTTTTCCAGTCATCCACATCTCCTGGCCAATCCGCATCTGTATATGCATGAAGTGAGAAATCATGACCTCTAGAATACCATAAAGCATACTCAAATGTCCCTTTTAGATATCTGAGAATCCTCTTGATTGCCATGACATGAGATTCTCTAGGATCAGCTTGGAATCTAGCAACAAGACCAACAACATTCATAATGTCAGGTCTAGTTTGAGTAAGATACAATAGTCCTCCAATCATTGACCTGTACTTTTTCTGATTAGCCCTAGGAGAGTCATCATATTTGCTCAACTTACATCCAGTTGCCATGGGAGTACTCATTGGTTTTGAGTCTTCCATCCCACACTTTTTCAACAATTCTTTCACATATTTGGTATGTGAAATGAAGATTCCTTTCTTTGTTTGAGTGATTTGTAGACCCAAGAAGAAATTCATTTCCCCAAACATAGACATCTCAAATTCACTTTTCATTTGATTTGCAAAAGTCTTGCACATGCTATCTCTTCCTCCAAAAATGATATCATCAACAAATACTTCAACAATCAAAATATTTTCATGTTCAATTTTGAAGTACAAGTTACTATCAACAATACCTTTGTTGAATCCATTCTTCAAAAGATGCTTATCCAGTCTTTCATACCAGGCTCTTGGGGCTTGTTTGAGTCCATATAGTGCTTTCTTCAACTTACAGACCATATCACCATGATCAGACAATTGAAATCCATCTGGTTGCTCAATGTATACTTCTTCTTCCAAGTCACCATTCAAGAAGGCAGACTTGACATCCATCTGATATACTTTGAAGTTCTTGAAGGCAGTAAAGGCAAGAAATAATCTGACTGCTTCAATTCTTGCCACCGGAGCAAAAGTTTCTTCAAAATCAACTCCTTCTACTTGAGAGTAACCCTTGCAGACCAATCTGGCTTTGTTTTTGACTACTTCACCATCTTCATTTAGTTTATTCTAGAAGACCCATTTGGTTCCAATCACATTCTTGTTTCTAGGTCTAGGAATAAGATCCCAAGTGTGATTTTTCTCAATTTGCATTAGCTCTTCCTTCATTGCTTTAGTCCATCTTTCATCATTGCAAGCTTCATTCACTGTGTTTGGTTCAATCTTTGAAATCAGACAATAATTTTCTGAGTCTTGAGCAACCTTTCTTCTTGTTTGAACACCTTTACTTTTATCACCTATGATCTGATCTTTAGAGTGATTTAGTCTTACATACCTGGGAATTTTGAGAGTTTCTTGCACTTCTATTTCTTGAACCAGTTCATTCAAACTTATCTCTTCTTCCTAGTTTTCTGGATCAGTCTGGATCTAAATTTCAGAAGGAGCTTGGACCAAAACATCATTCTGATCATCATCATCATATTCATAAAACCTTGAGGGTTTTTCAACACCTTCATCAACCTTCACATTTGTACTTTCTATCATTTTTCTCAATCTCTTGTTATAACACCGGTATGCTTTGCTTTAAGTAGAATAACCCAAGAATATTCCTTCATCACTTCTAGCATCAAATTTGCTAAGGTCTTCATCTCTTTTAATATAACATTTGCTACCAAAGACTCTGAAATACTTCATAGTGGGAGTGATACCAAACCAGAGTTCATAAGGGGTCTTACCATTATTGCTTCTGATTTGTACTCGATTAAGAGTATAGACAACAGTGCTTACAACTTCTCTCTAGTAGATCTGAGGAATATTTGCTTCCATCATCATGGTTCTAGATGCTTCCTGGATGATCCGGTTCTTTCTTTCCACTACTCCATTATGCTATGGAGTCCTTGTAGCTGACAACTATCTTTTTATCCCATGTTTCTCATAGACTTCTATGAAATCACCGGATGTGAATTCTCCACCTCTATCAGACCTCAGGTATTTTATGTTTAATCTGGTTTCATTCTCTACCATAGCTTTGAATATTTTGAATTTCTCAAGAGCCTCAGATTTCTCTTTTAGAAAAGTCACCCACATCATGGATTCATGTATGTTGTCATTGATGGCAACAAAGGTTATCCCACACATCTGCAAGACATGATGAGTCTCTACTGGAAGTTAGATTGAAGAAGTATTATGATATGGTAAGCAAGAACAGAGCAGTTAGCAAGGTCTGACAGTCAGGTCCGGATCTCTCAGAGGAAGTATCTCAATGAAGTGCGGATTTGGGGAAGTCAAGACAAGTACCTTGACTAATAGATTCCAAGGATCTAGCCTCCAGTGATGGAAGGGTGAAAAGATATGAGCACTTGAGTGTTGGGTTCCTGTTTGAGTAGACAGAGGAAGAACTGTACCGACAGAGTGTCAGACCCAAATCTGGAAGAGATATTGTTGATGACTAAGTTTCTTGAGGTATCATTCATGACTGGCCAACATGATTGATGACTTCTTCAAGCATCTCCTAGATCCGCATTACTTGGTAAGCAAGGATCCAGCTGACAGATCAAAGCTTGGGAAAATATTGACTACTTTGGATACTGACTAGAAAGGTGGTAAGATTACTTGTACGGATATATATACCAGATGAATTTAGATATAAAGGGGAGTAGTGCAAATGTGTATTTGTAAGAACAAAAAAAGAAGAGTAGTGAGAAGCCAGGAAGACAGGTCTGGAATGTGACAGGATAGCTAAACCAAAAGAAAGTTAGAATGAAGTGCAACAGATCAGTTTATTGAACTCAACCAGAACTGAATCTTAGAATGTGTGGATGCTTCTCATCAGTTCAATCATTGTGTTATCTATCTCTCTTGTAGGCAGTGAGCCTCTTGTAAGCTGTATGCTTAGGCAGTGAGCCCTAAATTGGCAAGTGCCATTTTGTACTTCTATTCTTCTAACAGAGAATACATTCTTGGGTTAATCACCCCGTGGTTTTTCCCTTAACTAGGTTTTCCACATCAAAATAATTGTGTTATGTGTATTGACTTTGTTTCTACTTTCATGCTTGTTTTCTTTGATACTGCACTAATTATTAAAGAAGAATAGAAAGTTAAATAAATTAAGATAACTGATTCACCCCCCCTCTCAGTTATCAACAATTGGTATCAGAGCTAGGTTCCTTCCAACCGAGCCTAACAGCTTGAGGAAGATCTAGGAATTCAAATGGATGTGTATGGTATGAGGGAGTAACTTAAGTCTGCCCTTGATGATCTTGAGCAGTCAAATTCTGAAGTCAATGAATTGAAGGAAAGACTCAAATAGGCTGATGATTTCATAAAAGAACTAAAAGAAAAACTGAGTCTCTCTATGAAAAAGAGAAAGGAGCTACTTCAACAATTGGCAAGTTAAGGTGAAACCAATGATACAAATGGAGATCTGAAAGAGAAAACCAAGTTATGTGAAAAGTTATAAAAAAAATCATGGTAAGACATGAAATGGAATCAGGAGTTATAAAGTTTACCCAAGAAATTGAAGAGAGAAGAAAATCTGAAGATGATCTAAGACAATCTCTCAAGGAAAAATCAGAAGACTGCCACAAAATGGATAGAATAATCAGACATCTTGAATCTGATCTTGAAGATGCTAAAGACAATGAAGAAAAACTTGAGGATCAAATTGTCCCTCTTAAAAGGGATCTTCAAATAGCAAATGAATACAAAGAGAAATTCAAGATAAGCTCTGCTCAACTTGAAGTTCTTCTTGAAATCCAAAAGAGGGTAGATGACAAGTGTGGCCTGGGATATGAAAAAGGTGAAAGTTCCGGATCCGGTCAGAAGAATTTTGGATTAGAAAATCCAAGGAACAGGCCTAGAAGACCTCTGGTAAGGCAGCCTAATGCTCAAAGATATCCATCCTTCAATGGATACTACCACAACCGCAATAACTTTGGTCATAAAGATAATCAGTGTAGAAAGAGAATGAATCAGACTAATACATTCTTCTCTGGACAGTGTTTCAACTGCAAAAGATATGGTCACAAATCTCATGAATGCAGAAATATGCAAATGAACAATTCATTCAATGGTAGATGCTTTGCATGCAATAGAATGGGTCATATGGCTAATCAATGTAGATCAAGAGGATATCAATCAAATATGCAAAGAAATGTTTTTTTGCCAAATTTGTAATAGATCCGGTCATATTGCAAAATGTTAGATCTAGGGCACACAACTGAGAGGGGGGGTGAATCAGTTGTACAAAAACTTGCTTCTACTTTGAACACTTGATTCTTCTTTGTTAGTTAATAGCATATCAGTTAATCATTTATGAAAGCATAATGCATAAACACAAGAGTAGATAAACATCAACACATTGGACACCAAGATTTTGACGTGGAAAACCTGGTTAAGGGAAAAACCATGGGGTGATTAACCCAAGGATTATTCTCTGTTAGGAGAATAAGAAAAATGAATGGCACATGCCAATTAGGGCTCACTGCCTGAGCACACTGCTCACAAAGAGGCACACTGCCTACAAGAGACACACTGTCTACAAAGTGATAAGAATCACAAACTTGAACTGGAGATTGATATCTTTACCATGTCTGGATTAGTTCCATTTAAGCCCGAGATACTTCTGCTCTGCCCTTCGCTTTTTTGCTATACCACACTCATCCACTCCATAACACACTTTGAAATGAACTCATAAACCTTTATTTATACAAGGCATCGACTTAGAAACAATCATCTAAGTCGGCAATCATCCATAAGAGCATTCGCAAGTCGGCAATCATCCACAAGAACATTTGCAAGATGAATAACTCATCCGATCAGCCAGTTTGAATAAGAATATCTTCATCCAGAAGAATATCTTCAATTCCGGGCTCTAACACTAATGTGGACCGACAACACAACCTCAACATGATCTAAGAACCTTCACAAGCTTGCCTGAATGACAAGGTACATCTGCACTTCCTCTACTCACAGGAATCTCTTCTCCTCTTCATCTGGAACTTCAAGAACACAGTCTGTCGTGACTATCAAACTGAAAAAGGTTCTTCTGGACCTCCAAACTTTGTACAAACTAAGATGACACATCACAAGGACATCCCAAACACTCCTTTCAATCCGCAGAGTCTGATAATGCACCTCCGGATCTCACCAGACCTTTTTGTAACACTCTGTCCCTCCGAAGCATCTCTCGGAACCGGTTCTACTTGACCGATCACAACTTTTTCATATCTTCATGTGGACCTCTGAAATCTTGACTAAATCATCTCAAGACTCATATCTACAAACCCTTTAATCTGCATCCTTTGATCCTCAACCTATTGAGTACATTTGCCTTCTTCTTATCACTGTTCTTCACTGTTCCTGATTGAGACTAATTTTCTCAATATCCTCAACACATAGTTCATCCAAACCTTCTTACCAATGCAATATGACTATGTTGACATCAATGACAACACTGGTTAACCTCATACTTGCAACACAAAATTCTATAGAAGCAAGAATTAGGACAAAAGAGGTCTGGTACATCATAATCAGAATCAAGACAAAGGAAAATGAAAAGTGAATGCAGATGAAGTTCAAAGTGAGATGAACAAGTTTTGGGTGAAGAAAAGTACAAAGAATGTAGGGGATGGATCCACACCAGACTCTGGTGCTGATATTCCTTCCGAAAATTAAAAAGTGAGCTCTGGCTCAGGGGGAGACACAAAGAAAACCATTTTCCCCCAACTAGTCATTTGGTACCGGAACTGGCACCAGGAGAGTTGCGGATTAAAAGGTTCATAAGAGAAACATCTAAATAAACTATGGTTAAAATATGGAAGATCCACAAGATGTTTAGATCAAGATTGTTTCGGTTCTTCAAGTCATCCGAATAAGGCAAACCGGAATGACTTAGGTCAAACATTTATTGCAACTTGGTATTAGGGTTTTCAGAGTAATATAAGGGTTCTTCGTATTAAACATTTGTTCATTCTGCATTTAAGAAGAAGCAAAAAGGAGCTCTACAACAAATTTCCCTAAGCCCATCAAAGATCATTTGCACAAGTCGATTCATCCAGAAATCGATCTGGCTCACTCTGTGAAACATAAAGGTGCAAAAGGTATTTTCCGTTCCTAAATATCTCTCTGCAAATATTTTTAAAGATAACTACTCTGAATATTGTGAAGATCACTGATAGGCCTCACCCCAAATTCAAGAAACATCCCTACAAATCCTTGGAAGTAGATCCCTTAGGAGCATTTTCTAGTGTTCCGCATGGTGTCTTGCATACAGAAGATATTAGGGTTTACATTCATGCAAATATTGAAGAGTTCAGAGAGTCTAAATTGAGGGATATCTACCACAAACAACTAACAGATGATTCATTTGAGCTCCAACCCCAATACAAGGCCCTCCGGGACAAGCACTTTGCACAGTGTATACATTTCCCCTGCTTTGCTAAGGATGAATGGGTCCGGTATGTCTTGAGCAGAATACATGACAACTTCATGTGGTTGAATGGACCATTCAAGATCACAAAAGATGCCATTAGGGGAGTTATCAGTTTGCAGTCATCCAGTGGGATACCTATTCTCAAATCAGTCAAGAATCAGACTGTAAGTGAGGCTACCGGATCTAGATTCAACAAAAGAGCAATGACAATAGAAGATATCACTGATCTGGCTATCAAGTTTGCCTCCATGATCATCAGATACAAAATATATCATTCTAGCAGGGAGAATTCAGTACCTGGAACTGCTATCTACACTGCTTATGAAATGTTAAGGAAGAATTCAGATTATGACCTTTGTCAGCTCCTTCTAAACCAACTCTTGGAGAATCTGCAGAAAATAAAGAAAGATAAAAAGAATTCATTTAAGTATGGTGGGCTAATATTGTGCTTATTCTTCTACTTTATGAATGAACTACCTAGATCCAGTGGATGGGTATGGCAGAATGACAGACCGGCTGCCATACAAATTAGGGATTATTTGCATGGACTTGGTGATAACAAAGCACAAAACACAGCTCTCTGGGGTTTCTTCAAAAACTTCTAGAACATGATGCAAGCTAGAGAGAGAATTCCCCAATCTCTAGTTGAGAAATACAAAGACACAGTATGCTTTATGGTAGAGACTGATCAGTGCCTAATGGAGGCAGTGGAACCAAGAACAGTGTGGATCATGCCAATGGGGTGTGAGGTGGATGAGAAAATCGTAGAGTTGCATGTTCAGCACATGCTAAGACAACCAAAGGATCCCAAGGAAGAAAGATTTGGTACCTTTGAAGAATTAAGTGTGAAGATCCATGTTGAGCTAAGGCAACTAGAGATAAAAAGAAAGGTAAGAAAAGAAGTAGAAAACATTGCCAAAAGCTTTGGCATCTCAAAAGAGACACTTGATGCCAATAGGGAAAAGAAGGAAAGGACTGAGAAAGAGAAGAAAGAGGCAGAAAAGCAAAGTGTTCCGGTAGAATCCTCCTCCCGAACCAAATCTTCTAGGAGCTCTGCTCCTACCACTGATAAGAGCCCAAATAAATCAAAACCGGAAGCAAAATCATCCGGTAAAGTAGAGAAAAGAACTAAGACAAAGGCCACAAGGTCTTACATCAGTCAAAAGGATGCTGAAGAGACTGAGTCAGATGAGGAGGTAAGGAAAATGAGGAAAAAGAAGAAAGTATCTGGTAAACCCTCTACCGGTGAAGACAAGGAAGAGATGACAGAAGAGTTTGTTGAAAAGCCCACTCTATCATTAGATGATGTCATCAAATCAATTATTGTGGATGGAAACCTTCAACCAATGGCTGAATTCTATGATCATTATAATGAGGCTGACCAAAAGATCTTGCAGGAAGCAGCAGTCAAGTATCTGAATATCTACAATAATGCTTTTATTGAAATTATATCTCTTATTCCCAAAAGCCTAGAGAAAGAGTTAGAAATAAGAAAGAATAATGCTATGGCAAAAGATCTTGAGATCCGAGAACAGATAGCCATTCAGCTATAACCTTCAATTGATTCAAAGCAAATGAATATGATCTTCAAAGATTGCAAGGATGAGTTCCAGAGCAAAGCAAGAATGAATCAACTTATGCTCGGAGAAATTGACAAAATAGCAAAAGAAACAGAAGAGATCCTCCGGAATGCATACTCAAGATTCAACATTCCTATTATAGAGGACTTGGGTGTTGATCCCTTGGCTACAAGTGTTGAAAAAGAATCTACTGAGGCAATGATAGAAGAAGTAATGGACACCGGTGAAGAAAAAGATAAGGACTTGGAATCCTCTACTCTGGAAGAGGTGGATCGTGAACAAAAAAACATCACTCCTCCGATTTCCCCTGCTAACTCCAGATCCAAAGGAGAAGAAAGAATAGAAGATAAAGAAAAAGGAGTGAAGGAAAAAGAAGATGACAGTACTAAGGTTACAGAAGGAAAGAAGACTTTAGCAGAGAAGATCACAACTATTAGTGGTAAGAGTGTAGAAGGAGAGAAAGCTCCAAGAGACAGCTCTAAGACTGCAGAAGAGAAAAAGAATTTGTCTCCGGCAAGAGACACTGCAGAAACTGTCAAAGAATTCTTAAACAAAGAGACAATGGAGATTGATGAACCAAAACTTCTACAAGAGCCATTTGATTTTGATTCTCTTTCCCCGGTACAAACAATGAAGATAGCTTCATTTGCTAATGCAAAGGCTAAAGAAAAACTCCTGAAGTCTCACATGGAAGACTGTGAGCTAATAGAAGTTGCATTTGGAGTATTAGAAAAGATCATGCCATTTTTTCAGAAGGATCCCTCAGTCTCCTCATCCGGTAATCTTAAATCTCTAGTCAATAGTGTTAGCACACATTTTGATTCCCTAGAGAAGTCAACAAAAGATAAGGTTCGGAAGGAATTTTTGGCAAAAAGATTATCAGAGGTACAACGGTTAATAACTAATGATAGGAGGAATATGAGTATTGGGATAAAGAGCTTAGAAAATGCTCTTAAAGATGGCGGGGAAATGTATAAATTTTGTTTATCATGGTCCAAAGTAACATTGGATATTGAGAAGAAAGTGAAAGAACAGGAGGACAAACTGACAAAACTCTCTAAGAATTTTGATCCTCTCTCCTCTTCCATAATAAATCAAGAATGTCAGACTATTGCAGTCTTGAATGAAATCAAGAAGCTTGAGAAGGAAAAGAAAAATAGAATAAGTAGGTTGGGTGAACTTAGAGGGATAATTATCCCTAAGTTAGAGGCCATGCATGAGGCCTTAAAAGAAGCTCAGATCACAGCTTGGACCAGTGATCCGACAGATGTAAAAAGGGCAGACGCGTTTGCATTCCTGTTGAGTGGTCACATTTGAATTTTAGACAGGATGAAGCAAAGTTGGGCAATAGAATTCGTCTAATTGAAGACAACTTTTGGAAACATACTTCAGTATATGTAAGTATGCTATATATATATTTATGCAGCTAAGTATAGTTGACTTTTTGAGAATTTTGGTGTGCGGACCCTACCCTTTGCCATTGATGTCAAAGGGGGAGTGAGGAGTAGTGAAAAATGAGGAATCCAGCTAAGGGGGAGCTCCGGAAAATGTATATAAAACCAGAGCATCAACCAAGGGGGAGTATAGTGTGACACTTAGTCATTTTTCACTAAGTGTTGCCATCAATGCCAAAGGGGGAGATTGTTGGCAAGAGACACTATATGGATTTATGTATGTTGTCATTGATGGCAACAAAGGTTATCCCACACATCCGCAAGACATGATGAGTCTCTACCGGAAGTCAGATTGAAGAAGTATTATGATCCGGTAAGCAAGAATAGAGCAGTCAGCAAGGTCTGACAGTCAGGTCTGGATCTCTCAGAGGAAGTATCTTAGTGAAGTGCGGATTTGGGGAAGTCAAGATGAGTACCTTGACTAATAGATTCCAAGGATCTAGCCTCTGGTGATGGAAGGGTGAAAAGATATGATCACTTGAGTGTTGGGTTCCTGCTTGAGTAAACAGAGAAAGAACTGTACCAACAGAGTGTCAGACCCAAATCCGGAAGAGATATTGCTGATGACTAAGTTTCTTGAGGTATCATTCATGACTGGCCGACATGATTGATGACTTCTTCAAGCATCTCCTAGATCCACATTACTTGGTAAGTAAGGATCCAGCCGATAGATCAAAGCTTGGGAAAATATTGACTACTCTGGATGCCGACTAGAAAGGTGGTAAGATTACTTGTACGGATATATATACCAGATGAATTTAGATATAAAGGGGAGTAGTGCAAATGTGTATTTGTAAGAACAAAAAAAGAAGAGTAGTGAGAAGGCAGGAAGACAGGTCTGGAATGTGACAGGACAGCTAAACCAAAAGAAAGTTAGAATGAAGTGCAGCAGATCAGTTTATTGAACTCAACCAGAACTGAATCTTAGCATGTGTGGATGCTTCTCATCAGTTCAATCATTGTGTTATCTATCTCTCTTGTAGTCAGTGAGCCTCTTGTAAACTATATGCTCGGGCAGTGAGCCCTAAATTGGCAGGTGCCATTTTGTACTTCTATTCTTCTAACAAAGAATACATTCTTGGGTTAATCACCTCGTGGTTTTTCCCTTAACCAGGTTTTCCACGTCAAAATCATTGTGTTATGTGTATTGACTTTGTTTCTACTTTCATGCTTGTTTGCTTTGATACTGCACTAATTATTAAAGAAGAGCAGAAAGTTAAATAAATTAAGATAACTAATTCACCCCCCTCTCAGTTATCAACAATTCTCTACCATAGCTTTGAATATTTTTAATTTCTCAAGAGCCTCAGATTTCTCTTTCAAAAAAGTCACCCACATCATTCGGGAGTGGTCATCAATTAATAACATGAAGTATCTATCACCTTGCAAACTCCTGATTCTTGCTGGACCACATAGATCAGTATGAACTAAGTCCAATAATCCGGTAGAAGACTGTTCCTTACTTTTGAATGTGACTCTGCTTTGCTTACCCAACTGACATTCTTTGCATAACCTATTAGTGGGTTTCATCAGTCTTGGAAGATCTCTTATAGCCTGAGTGTTGCTTATCTTGATGATATTATCAAAATTCACATGACACATTCTTCTATGCCATAACCAACTCTGATCAATTTCAACAAATAAACAACTTTTACCAGTACCAACCAAGTGGAAGATATTACCTTTTGTTTGAGTACCGGATGCAATCTCTATTCTGGAACTTTCAAAGATCTTACATTTTCTATTTTTGAATCGGAGATCATAGCCTTTGTCTACCAACTGTCCAACACTGAGAAGATTGTGCTTCAGACCTTCAACATACAATACATTACTGGTTTTGTTCTTTCCATCAAAAGAAATAGTTCCTCTACCTTTCATTTTGCCAGCAGAATTATCACCAAATTTTACAACTCCACCTTCATATCTTTCCAAATCTATAAACTTATTTTTGTCCCCTGTCATATGGTGGGAGCATCCATTGTCAATGACCCAATCATCCTTTTCTTCAACTTGGGCAGCTAGAGCTCTTTCTACCATTTTATGATTGATAGATTCAAAGGGCATTAGATCTTCTTCCTTGATGGCAATAAACACCGAGTCACTTCCGGATTTGTTTCCTGTCTCTGATTCATCATCTGTTACTCCTTCATCATCATCTTCATGAACATAGTAGCACTTCTATTGAAATCTTGGTCTGTTAGGATTTGGCCTAGAAAATCTTTCCGGACACCTTGAGGCAAAATGACCAATTTTATTGCAGTTAAAACATTTGAAAGGCAATTTTCCTTCATACTTACCAAATTCTCTTGGCAGTCTTTTTGCAATGAGAGCCTCAAGTTGTTCAACTTCTAATTCATCCTCTTCTAGATCTTTTCTTGCTTTCTCATACCAAGAAGATTTTCTTGAGGAACTTTCTCCTGGATCATATCTTTGTTTGCCTTTTGTAGAGGCACTAGCTTTGAATGTTGATTCAGTCTTGGGAAGTGCATCACCAAACTCAGCTAACTTGAATGCAGATATCTTACCAACCAATTGATCCCTTATGATAGTTGTTAAGGATCTGATTTCCTCAATAGCAACAACTTTGTGTTTATAAGCAGGAGGTAAGGATCTGAGAACCTTAGCAACAATTTCATCTTCATCCAGAACTCCACCAGCACATCTGATGCCACAAACAAGCTCATTAACCTTTGTCATGTAGGAGGTGATATTTTCATCTTCACTCATCTTCAAGTTTTCAAATTTTCCTTTCAGACTCTGTAGCTTGGCACATTTAACATACTTGTCTCCTTCATGCATAAGTTCTAGTTTTTCCCAAATCTCATATGTTCTTTTTAGATCTATAACATTTGTCAGCTCTGAATCAGATAAGGCACTTAGTAGATCTTCTTTAGCCTGAAGGTTGTTTTCAACGTCTCTGATTTCATCTACAATTCTCGAACCACTCTGTGGAGGAACATACTTCTTTGAATCCATGATCCAATATTGCATTCCCATACATTGCAAGTGACATTCCATTCAACTTTTCCAAAGAGTGAAATTGGATCCATCAAACCTCAGGCTATCCTTCTTATAGGAAGACATCTTGGATCTCCTCAAGCGGTTAAGCTCTTTTAGAGGAACTTAGCTCTGATACCAATTGTTAGAATCAAGGCAGACAACTGAGAGGGGGGGTGAATCAGTTGTCTCAAAACTTTCTCTACTTATTAATCACTTAAATCCTTCAGCATAATCATAAATTAATCATGGAAACATAATGCAACCATTCAAGAGCAGAAACACATTAACATATATGACACCAAGATTTTGACGTGGAAAACCCAATTAAGGGAAAAACCACGGGGTGACTAACCCAAGATTGTATTCTCTGTTAGAAGAATAAAAGGAACAAAATGGCACATGCCAATTAGGGCTCACTGCCTGAGCACACTGCTCACAAGAGGCCCACTACCTACAGGAGACACACTGTCTACAGAATAATTAAGCATTACATACTTGAACTAAAGAATAACATCTTCACCATGCTTGAGTCAGTTCCATTTAAGCCCAATACTTCTGCTCTGCTTTTCGCACTTCTCCTCTCTACCACTTTTTCATCTCCATCAAGATTCTTTGAAATGACTTCACAACTTCTTATTTATACAAGACATTTGACTTTGGGATAATCATCCAAGTCGGCATACATTACAGAGCAAATACATAAATACAACATGACTAATTACAAAAAGACTTTACGTGGATCAACACACTGTTGGCCACACAGATCTGAGACTTCAATCTTCTTAGAGGAACACGCCATACATCGTAGAACATCTTCAAGATCATTCGATCAGCCAAACTTAGGAAGAACATCATCAATTGGAAGTAATTCTTCAATTAGGAGCTCAATCTTCAATGCGGACCACCAACACGAACTAGACATAATCTAAAGACTTCCACAAGCTTGCCTGAATCACAAAGAACATCCACACTACTTCTGCTTACTGAAATCATTCTCTCCCTCATCTGGAACCTTAAGAACATAGTCTATCATTAATGTCATATTGGAATAGATGCTTGTGGGCCTCCAGACCATGAACCAATTGAGTTGTCAATTCAAATTGACTTCCTAAACACTCCACCAAATCTGAAGAACAAGATATTTCATTTCTAGATCTCACTGGACCTCTCTGTGACACTCTGTCACCTCTAAACATCTGCCAAAACCGGCTTTACTCAAGTGGCCATAACTTCTTCAGATCTTCATGTGGATCTCTCAAAACTTAACTGGATCATATTAAGACACATATCTACAAACCCTTTGATACGCATCCTCTGATCTTCATCTTAGCTGGGATCTTTACCTCACTGTCTTCACTATTCTTCTCTGTTCCTGATAGGACTAATTTTCTCAATATCCTCAACATACAACTCATCCAATCCTTGACATTAATGCAACAGGAGTATGTTGACATCAATGACAACACCAGTTAGGCCCATACTTGCAACAATATTGTGCTCCTTTTAATTCAAAATTGGTGACATGGATTGCATACGTGGAACATAGTTTGGAATATTCAGTGTCTATGACTCTATTAGGTATTATCTATATACTTAAGTCAAATCATTTTTTTCCTTTAAAAAATTAAGTATAAATAATTACATGCAGATTAAATTTTGAACAGATATATCATATCACTTAAATATTGGCTGCTTGGAAAGATATCCCAAAGCTTGGAAGTTGAGCCCCCTCGAGTGCCATTAATGAAGCTGAGCTGGATGCAGAGGAAATGGCTCTATTTAATGGAGTCCAACAAGGCTTTCTCATACCAAAGATTGAAGCTGGCCAACAAAGAAAATGGATACGCCAATTTGCTTTTGAGCACTGCAAAGGCAAATGGCTTTCTTGGGATTCATCACAGACTCGAGGCTTAACGCGATAACGAAGCCTCACAGAATTGCTCGTTTGCACTCTCTGGAGCTAGAGGCAATGAAAATGGTGCTTGGGAGGGATTTCTTAATAGATAAGAATAGATACAGAGTTAATTCAGACATAGCTTCTTGGTTCTTGGCATCATTGCTGGATCTTAGAGGTCTGAAGGTGGATATTCTCCTTCTATTGCGAGAAATTTTCAAGACAAAGTTTCTGGGTAATGATTTGGAGGTGGTTCTTGGGGCAGAGATGGGTGTGGGGATTTTGTGGTCTTTTGACCTATCATTGTTGATTCTCCTAGATGTTATGGTTTTGCGGCTTCTGTTTCTTCTCAACATGATAGATGGAGCTCTTGTCCGCCACCGTTAGTGGGCCACCATCGGTCAGAATTTTCTAAGGTGCTCTCGAGCTCTCGACATGGAGCTAAATTTTGAATGGGTGTTGTGCTTCGCAGAGCTGATGGAAACAGGCGATTTCTATGGTTTCCCTTAGCTAGTGTTTTGATTTTTTCTATGTAATTTTGATGTAATATTATCGTATTGGGAAGAAACCCTTGGGAAAGAATATGTAATGCATGGGAATTTTTTGCAATAGAATGATATGCCAAGGGCATAGCTATCCCCCAACTATAAGAATTTTTTGAATTAATATAAATTGAATACCCACTTTGCAATTTATCGACAAAAAAAGTAAAAAATATTTGCATGCAGATTTAAAACATAAATCAATACAAATGAAAAAAGAAAGTTGCCATCAAATTGACAAATTACATTATAAACACTAAAAGTTGTCACTAAAAGTAGATCTATATAAACAAACTATATGTTTATTGTTCATATCATAAATTACTCGACCGTTTGATGAACATTTGATAGATGGTTATAGTTGCATTCCAGAATGAAATGCACAGAGTGCTAGGCTTGCAAACTTAAATCTCTGGAATCACCCTATAACTGTTAGATTTACAAAGATCAAAGGTTTAGAAATTGCTGTGAGCTGTCAATGCAGGATAGTTGTCAACCATACTAATTATGTAGTCCAGAAGCAAAACGTTGACTTGACATTTCACTCACTTTAATGTTCGTAAAAAAAGAAAACTTGCTACTGCTAAGTGATTTTATTTTTAAGTGAGAGGGTCAGCACACGAGGAGATTTCAGATTGCTCATTACAGTGCACTAGGGAGATTCTGGGTGCCACTTCCAACAAAGCCAATCCACACCTGTCGGTATTAATCTTTTGAAGAATTAAAATCTGAGTAAGTCAAAGACAAAATTCCTAGGCTACATTTCATTGTTTCTTAAAATCTTATTTTTTCAAACTTTTTTCTTAAAATCTTATTTTGACAAAATTTGGGTTTGAGATTGAGAGACTTAAGAAAAATTAAGGAGGACTTAAGAGGGAATTCACAATTTCACACTGTATAAGTATGTCTACCACCACTAGCAGACTAGACAAAGTTTTTGGGAAAGGCAAAGCAAGTTTGGATAGAAAAATAGATTATTCTAGATTGCTTAAAACCTCAGGTTTGATTGATGAATACCATGATATTTATGATCCTAAAATCTATGGTAAACTTACCTCAGAACTTAGATTTTCATGTGAGAATAAAGCTACAAACCAAATGCAAGTTAATAGTATCACTGCACCGTGGGTAATCGGATTAGGGCACATGATGTTACATGAGGTTTTCCCTTGCCCAGAATTTATCATGGTCTGTGCCCACAATTATGATGATAACAAAAGAGCAATTGTAAATAAAGATATCAAACAAGAAATTTTATCCATTAATGCAGAAGAATTTGGAAAAGTGTTGGGGTTTACAACCGAAGAATTTGGAGATGTCCAAATTGACCTAGAAAAGCTTACTAGTGATTATGAAGTAGAGGATGAAAGGGACAAAACTATTTTTCTAAATAAATAGTTCAAGAAAGAAACAAGTTGAAAGGTAACCATAAGCCTCCTTATCGTTTGGAATGTTTTAGATCATGGGCTCAAGATACTATTTCCATGCTAGCATTTTGCCTTGGACTGGATAGCAATTGGGAAGTGGATGCAAGCTTCCTTGAAATGGTATATAATATCCATTATGGTATTGGTGTACATGTCAAATATAACTTTATTGAGCACATTGTAGAATCCATGCATAAACAATTTTTAATGATTAAAGGAGGTTCCACCAAGACATTTAGGTTCACAAACTACTTGTGCTTTTGTTTTTTATTCAAATTTAGTGGAATGTTTCAGACCAACAAGCTTCAGATTCAACCCTATAGTAATGCTGAGGAAAAGAAAATGGATCCAATATATGATTGGACAACTAAGATAAGGATGCATGATTCTCGAAGGAACTACAATTATTTTTTAGACTACTTTTTAGCTCCATTGCATCAAGCAATTACAAAGAGTCCAATGCCTAGATTGCCTATATCATGTAGAGATTGCATTCAACTAGGAAAAGAAATATAATTGGTTGATTGGTACTTATTGGAAGAATATATTGTGCTAAGATTTTATGGACCAGGAGGAGAGCCATACAAACTTCCAATACATGTGACAAAAAGGGTTTTTGCATTGGAATATGTAAGGAAAATGCTGAGTACTAATGAGCCACACTTTGTTGGTCAGCAAAAGAAGACCTTATTTCCTTCTTTACCTGTTTCATGTGGAGGGTTCACATTGGAGAGGAAAGCATTTAAGGTGGTACATGATCTTTTGAAATTTTTTAATTTTGATGATGTCTGTCACTGGCAGTATGATCCATGTGACACCATTAAAACAATGATTGTGGCCAATAGGAATGCTGCAAGTAGAATTCAACATCAAAGTAAACCCTTGCTTGAAAACTTGAGAAACAAGGATTCTTGGGATGAGGTCAAAATATCAATGGAGAAAATTGTTACTGAGAAAGGTATTTCTTTTGAACAATTGTCAGCAGAAATTATGTCATTGCACCAAAATACAGGAGCACTAGCAGAGAATCAAATCAAGAGGTACAACAATTTTATGGAAAAAGTGACAAACCATCTATTAGAGTAAAAATGCCAGATTCTCTAAATAAGTCTATTACAAGAAAAAATTGGTCATGATAAAAATTACTGCCTTTTGGTCTATGAGGAAGGAGCTAGGTGAACCAAGAACTATTGTAGAGTATGGAGAAATTGATGAAGATGATGAGTTTAGCAAATTATGGAATTTAGAGCATCCCAATGAACATGAAGATGAAGAAACTGATGATGAACCTGATGATGATAGGGAAGAACAAAGCAATTTCAAACATGGTTTAAGTCATGCCACAAAAGAAGCATATACTTCACGATTAGTCATAGTTGAAAATATGGGTTATCAAGGTTGTGATTTAGGGTCCCAAGGATGAGGCATTTGGAACCCAATAGATGTAGTCACCAAAAAACTAGTTGATAAACAAGGCCTTGGAGCTGATAAAATAGATCAAGGGCATACTAGTATAGCTGAAAGAATTCATTTTGTTATAGATTCAAATCCTAATCCTCATGGTCAGATGCAATCACAACTTAGACATGCCCATGGTGGAGAGCTTAGTGTGACTGACATTGCCACTTGTGGAGAACATAGTCAACATGTGCTACAACAACAGGTCCAACAACAAATTACACACAAGAGGACACCAATACAAGATACCACACAAACACTCAGTGATCAAGGGATACAGAAGAGACAAAGGATTATGACAGGTCCAAGTCCAACTACCAGTTCCACCACAAAGGAGTTATTTCCAAGCACTCCCCCAGTTAGTGTGGCTACAACAGAAATTGCAAGTACTCCTATTCCTTCACCATTCAAGCATTCCATTATTCCTGCATCCCCAGGCTTTGATTACATTCAAGAGTTTAAAAAGAAATCATAATTGTATAAAAAAGAAAAGAAGCAACTGATGGAGAGTGTGTCTGTTGTAACTTCAGAGCCTACAACAACCATGATATTACCCACATTTGACACAAATTCAAAAATCATGGAGTACACAATTGTTGTTCCCACAATTCAAAATAAACTAGAAAATCGGATGGATCGATCTAAATTTTAGGTGAGTAGCTTGTAATTTGATTTTTCTAGATTAAAAATACTGACAAAATTAATATATCAAAGAAGAACAATGAATTGGTGTACACATCATTGCTAAAGCATGATAGAGAGAAAAAAGGTTGTAGAATCAAATAGAAAAATTACAGGCAGACTTAGCAAATGAGAAAGCAAAGAGGAAAGAAACAGATAACAAGAGCAATGAATTAGAAAAAAAATAAAAAAATCTGCCTCTACATCAACAAGCAAAGAGGATAAACAAACAAAGGTGGAATTGAATGGACTGAAGCAAAGGTTAGATAAGAGCAAAAAGAAATATGATGAGAAAAAATCCACTTCAGAAAAATTAAGACAAAGCATTGGGAAAGTAAATGAACAGTGGGAACAAAAATTGGAGAAAGAGAGAAAAATGAAACATTGGCCACAGAGCTTATGGAAGCAAAAAATGAAATAAAATCTTGTCAAAATAAGTTAACTAAATTTTGTAGACAAACAATGAGGCATATGAAACAAAAGATCTGGGAGGAAATAATGTAGAGGATTGATCATTTGTGTGAATTATTTCAATTGATTGATGCCATGAGACTACGTCATAAGAAGCTAAGCAAATATTTAATGGACAACAAAAATGTGCATTGCAGGTAGAAGAGAAATCTGCAAATCAAGTTCTAGAAACAGTCTACAAAGCCAGTGACAATGAATTGATTTCAAAAGGCATTACTAATCGGATTGAAGCTTTAATGAAGGTGACATCTATCATTCAAAAGTATTCAAGAATGTTGAAACAACATAATTTGTGATTGAGGTTGCAACAAAGATTAAGGAGGATGAAAAGGTAAAGAATTTGACAAAGATTGGTTCAAGCCTTAGGCTTTTGACACAAATTAGCGATTCATTGGAAAGGATAATTTTAGAAAGAAGATGGAGGATCCAAGGAAGATTGATTTGGACTAGTTTCCTCAGAACCCAGATGAGGCAAACTTTTTGGATTCCATCAAACCACTGATAACCTTGAATGTATCTTTGGCTGAAACATTCAAGTCAAGATCCAAATTGAAATTTGATCATACATTGTTAACAAAAATTCAAGTCAGACAACATCAGCTAGAAGAAATGACAATTCCACCACCTGAACAATGGAATTTGCTAAAAAAATTGTTAGAATGATTTGATATTGATCATATGAGTTTCCAAGTTCCAACTCAGCTCTATGCAGAGTTGTCTTTGAGCAAGATTTTACATTGCCTCTATGTATTCCTTCATTTGAAAATTAATAGAAAACTCAAATTCAATAATGTGTTGATGTTCAATTATCTGTATTATTTATTTTATCAATTGAAGAAAAACTCTAGTTTCAACTACTAGATACACATTCAACGATTGTTGATGTTCATTGTTGTATATGCTACTATTGTTAATATGTTATTAATCATTGACAATGAGTTGAGAAATGAATCATTGTGGTGGCACCTGCTTACGTTTATGATTTTAAGCTTGTTCTTCATGTATTTTTCCCCATTTTCCCTTAAACCCTAAGTCACATGGTCCCCTTTGCTTTATGTTATAATTTGTCATTGACCATTTATCTTAAGTTCCCGGTCACCTAAGTTACAACTTAATGCCTTCAACATCATGTAATGACCAGCCCCGAGTCCTAGCCTCTACCTTTTATAGCTCGTGAATGTCATATCTTTTATAAAATTTAAGTCCTAAGTCTTGTAGGGCCCGGGAATGCCACATGGCAAGTTATCACAAGCTCACACTACATCAAAGGTGATGTCATCTTCCTTCCGCGGGGCTACGATATGGAGACAACTGTCGAAGAAGTCGGGCTTACAGTCACTAGATTGATGATTCAAAATCAACAGAGGAAATGCTGCCAAGTGTCAAGTTGAGAGATGATCTACAATAGAAGCATAATCTAACAGTAGTGAAAGCGTACATAAGGATCTTTCCAGAGGTGAAGATTCACCACATGGCTACGAAATAGTGACACATGGCCATCTTTCAACGGGAAAGTAAAAGGTATGTATGAGTAGGCTTACGTGGAAGCTTTGGCACACTCATGTAGAGCAAAAAGGTGGTGGCCCATTTCTCACTGCACTACTGCAAAATGGTGCCACATGTCCACATAAGTGTTACTAAATTATGTTTGCAACCTAATTTAGTGAGGCCTAGACAGTAGTTGTTGGAAAGGGGGTAAAGAAAATTTTTTATGTGCATGATCATCCAATTAATGTCCAATGTCTTGACAAAAGAACAATATAAGATCATTTATCAGGATAATATGACAACTCAAGCTGGGTTGTCAAACCATCCTAGTAAGTGAAATGCCCTAAAGACAAGAAAGCAGACATTCAAAGAATGACAGGTTTTAAATTGACTTCATATTTTAGTTATGATGTTGTTGATTATTCAGTACATTTCAGTGTAGTTTCAAGAAAGAGGTATTTATAAACTGTCATTCCTTCATCATGTTTTAAACATGTGCTTTAAATGAGATTCAATTGTTTTATGCTATGTATTTAATTCAGAATACAAAATATACATAAGTCATTGCATAAATTGAAATAACTGATTGTATTCAAAAGAGTGTTTAAATATTTCCCACACAAGCCGTGGGAGTGACTGGAATATACTACATAAAAGTAAATTTTACTTTTCAAGAAATAAAAATGCATAAGAAAAGTAGAGGGACCCGTCATTGCCTGTGAATGACGAATCCCGAGGTCAAGTTGGTCTTCAGTTCCCTCCATCTATCGAGCTCCAGAATACATGCAAAAAGTTTTTTGTTAGAGCTCTGGGTTCCAAAAATTTTCATACACATAATCAAAGCAACAAAAGTACAACATACTTTTATGGAGAAGCAGTCATTAATGATCAGATTATGCAAAAAGAGGAGCAAAAGAGTTAGTTGAATAAGCAGATTCAAGTACCATATCAGAGAGAAAGATAAATCCACACAAGAAGCATCATATCATGTAATCAAAGGTATGTTCTATATCTAACATGTTTGTTCACTATGTAGGTATAGGTGAAATTTCTATTGCAGACTATTCTTTTGATATCAAAGCATGTGGATTAAAATGTGGCTCCCACAAAGGTTGAGCCCAACATGATGCCCCTTGATCTTAAGGGGAAATTAAGATAAGAAAAGTGACTTTCAGATCAATACATAAAATCATATTATGATTGAAAGTCAATGACAAACCAATACATCATGAGATAACCTCCAAGGATCAATATCAACTAAAGGAAGGTCCCATCAAAAGCATTACAGCCAGAGAAACATCATGGAGAAGCATTTAAATAAGGTAATTACCACTTCTTATTGTGAATGAGATGTAAAAATGCTATTGAGGGCATTAAAAAACCATAAAGGACCAAAAGTCAGTCATAATCATGACTGTTCCAGTCATTAAAAGTATATTATCAGCTATACGATAGTCAGGCTAATGTCAGTTGTTTAGTATGTCAGAGAGATCATGATTAGATTGTGTATAAAGACAACCAAATGTGTGACTATCTTAAAGCAGAACCAGACTTCTTGCACCATCATGATACAAGGGTACATGAGTTATTTGGGGTTTAGAGCCATTGAAATCCCGTTTCCATTGTTAAGAGCTTTCAAGAGTCAATGTTCCCAGGTCTGTCATAAACATAGAGAATGTTGTGTCACTTATGATTGTGCAGTCATGTTCTAGATGAGCGCCAAGTGGCTACAGTGAAGAGACAAGTTAGGCTAGTTAATAGAAGGGACTCTTACATTGCCAATTCACTTTACAGTTGTGATTTGGAGGCATTAAAAATCTTATCAAAGCCTTGTCTATATTAACATTCCATGCTTATCATAAAGCATGATAAGAGACTGTCACAACCATTAGGACTATCTGCAGGTTCTAGATCAGAGTAGGGCACCTAGATGGATCATCTAGGAGTAAATCAAGCATGTTTTCCATGACATAGGTCTAAGATGGAATGTAGAACAGTCAAGAGAAACAAGTCTTAGAGCATGCTAAAGGAGCAGCCTGCCAAGCATTTGTGTGCAAAGAACTATGATGAAGACATGTAAAGGAGCTTGTGAAGAAGTTTTAAAGGATAGTTTTTGTTTAGACATCAATGATGAAGTCTTTGGCAACTTGCAGGAAAGAGCTTTAACAAGTGATATGAAGTTTTAGTAAGGTTTTATATGGGATTGCAAAATCAATGCACTAATTATGAAAGAGGACAGTGATACCCTTAGGGCATTATGAGATCCTGTAGCATTTATACGAACATAAGGTAAGACAAGCCAACATATTGCCAAGTGATTGTGACAGTAAAATCTGATCTAGCAGACATGAGCAGACTAAAGGAGTATAGTTAAAGATGCATCATAGAGAAGAAGTGGCCAGCAGTAGAAAAGAGGTGTGGTTTCAGCTGGTTTAGCAATATTTCTGATAGAATTCATGAGGTTATATGGTGGAAACCACTGCAAAGTAAACAAAAATTTGAAGCCCAAGGGATTCAAGGTCCTCCTTATAAGCTAAAGAAAAATGGAAATGCTCCTGATATTGTTAGATTGACCAGCAAGGAAAGCTCTAGACCATTGCCACTGTTTGAACACAATATAGTTTCTCAAATTCTTCTTGCCCATCATCATTGGATGGAAACAAATGGTCAGGATTTTGTTTTCTAGTGTGGGATTAAACCTAGGCTTTATGTTACACCCTGAGCTTGCAAAGGAGATTTTATGTAACAAGTTTTAACATTTTGACAAACTTCAAAATAAGCAATTTGGTAGACCAGGCCTTGGAATGCTAAATGGGGAGAGTGGCATCAACATGTTGAGAGAGTGGAGTCAACTAGTGTCTTCAGGTGCCAATGAAATTGAAGTTTTTAAAGAGTTTTGTATGCTTACATCAGACATAGTTTCACGCACAGTATTTGGAAGCAGTTATGCAAAGGACCTATATACAAAAAATAATTTGTCTAGTACTTATATGTTGTCATTGAATGAGTTTGAATCTGTGCAACTGTGCCAAATTGAAACACCAAGACAAGCAGTGGCTGCAACTGGTTCAGGCCAATTTTCCCATGGTTCACCATGTTTTGTAAATGGTTCTACTTCTCTTGTTTATGGAGAGAGGATGAATGCTTCAAACTCAACACCAGGTAAAGGTTCAAATGATGATTGTCTCAAATCATTATTCATCAACTTCCATAGGTACAAGTGGAAGCTATAGATGTACAAGAGGAGGAGCCCAATTAGGTGTCAATTGGACAGTGAGAGAAAATCAATACTTTTTGGCCTACTAACAGAATCAAATCATTTGTACCAAAAAGATCAAGTAGAGTATAGGTGTCACCACTTCCTTTCAGTGAGTAAAAAGCACAGCATGAAGAGTCCAATGTGGAAGAAACCCTAGTAGGGTTAGTGGTATCAGAAGGTAAAACTATTATGCCATATAAAAGGTGAACACAATGCTAAGGAGTAGTAATACCTTGTCTTGTAATAGAGAAAATAAAAATGGAGAATGTTGTTCACAAACCCTACTAGGGTTTACATACAATGAGTAAAGCTTTTGACCTTTTTCTTAAACAAATACATACTTTTTCCTGTCGACAGTCATGCCATGATGAAAAAATCAAAGCATTTAAGAAAAGATAAAGCTACATTTTCTCCTTTCAAAGAGTTTTTTCACGAAACCCTCAAACCCTCACAGTCATTTTGGTATTATGAAGGCTGAACAAAAGATAAGAAAATACAGGGATGAGAACAGTAAGCCACATTGTAAAAAAACTAGTATAAAAGATGTCTCATTTCCTTGTTCATTATGCAGAAGAAAGAAAGATGGAGCAGACACGAAGGCCAAAAGAAGAGTTCCTTTCTTTTTCTTGCAGAAATACCAAAAAACTAGATGATTTGCAGTCAAAGATAACACAACAAATGATGTATTTTACCACTTTTCTTTCAAAAAATACAAAGATATCAGAAGGAAATGCAAACTGGGTAGCAACAGAAAGTACACAATGTTAGAAGTAATAACACCTTGTCTTTGTAATAGAAATAACAAAAGATGTTGCCAAACCCTACTTGTTTACCTATCCCATACAAGGAGAAGCAATAGTAATGCCTTATGGTGTAACAGAGAAAGGAAGAAGTAGAGTTTTTATTCACCAAAACCCTACTAGGGTTTACATGGTAAGCAAAGCTTTTTGACCTTTTTTCTTTAACAACCACACATACTTTTCTTGTTACAGTCCTGTTGGAAAGAAAGACAGAGTAGATAAAGAAATCAAAGAGTTCCATGTGTTTTATAGAGTTTTTTTAAACCCATGGCTCAAAGGCTTGAAGATAGCAGAAGGCAAAGCCTCGGTGTACAATAAGGAAAAACCCCAGAAGGTCAAAGTAGAAACCCTATCTATCAAGAGGAGTGTTCATCTATAGAAATAATGTATTTAGAGTCTTCAATAGTTCCTCATGTTATAGAACAATGCAAAGATATATAAGTTTCGTAGCTTACCAGAGGCAAACAATGAAGATTTTTGCATTATTTTTGCAACAGAGAGCTACCTAGATACTTGAAACTGAGCTTCAAGCCCTCAAAAATCTCATGGAGAGCAATAGCATGTCAGTGCAACAGAGAGGAGCAAAAAATTGCAAAGTGTAAAAATGATAGGGAGTTTAGGGTTTTCTTCTTCTTTTGGGTCAATGCCCTAGCTCAACTATGTGCACGTGTTTTTGTTTTTTGACTTCTTTCATGATTAATCATTGTTATCCATAAAAAAGGCTCATGGTCAAAGCATTGTATATCATTAAACCTAGTGATGCCAAGGGGCCCGTGAGGAGTCTTTTCGAGATCAAGCAATACCTTTTACATTTGCTTTTTGTTTGAAGGTTCTTTTTGACCTTGGAGACATGATGATACAAGGCTATAATTATTTGCCTTGATTTTTCTAAGGGTGGAGTATGCAAGTCAAAATGCTAATGATGTAAGAGGATTACTTATGTATGAGAGACATATTATGGCATGAAGATGCATTGACTTAGTATTATTGCCAAAAGGGAATCATAAGGGTGAGTTTATTATGGAGATGTCATGGGAGAGATATAAGGGATTAAAATGAGGATATTTTTTGACTTTTGCATGTATGGAGAATATGTATTTTTGGCATCATCATAGGATGCATGATGTAATTGTGCAAATAAAAGAGGAGATATAAGGAGTTGTTATTTTCAAAACCTTTTGAAGATAATTACCCTCTTTTTGCATGACTTAGCAACTGATAAACTAATGTAAACAAATAATAAAGTAATGCAATTATAAATTACTTTATTATTTGTCACAAAGTTGTATAGGTCAAAAAATAGAACATATTTGTAACACATAGTAAAGTAAGTCACTTTGATTACTTTATTACTTGCTCACATTGTTTTCTCATCCCAAAGTCATGCAAAATCGGGAGATGAAGTTAACTAAACTATTTTGGGATCTTTTGCATGATTTTTGGTCAAATTTGGAAGAGTTTGGTCCACCACTTGGTCAAACTGAGTATGAGAGGCAGTTTGGAGCTATTTAGGCTCCTTTTTATGTAGTTATGACCCTATTTTTTAGGGATTATTATGCTTGCTCGTGGATCAGTTTTTAGAGGAGTTATTTTTAGAGGCAGTTGACTACAATTGACCTTTTTAGGTCTTTTTGAGTGCAGATTATTTATTGAGAGAAAAACTTATGTTTTTCTAGTTCTTTCCTTTTGTTGTCTTGTTCATTGCAGAGAGAAAGAGTGTTTGTAACTCATTTTTTGCAAATTAATACATTACAACAGGTTATAGGTTATATTTTTTTGCCATTTTTATGCAAGTGTTCCTTTATTTTCAGTAGAATCAAGTATCTACCTTCTCATTTGTGTTGTTTTATGAATGATTTGATGAGATTTTATTGTGTTTTAGTATCAAAACCTTTAAAATCATTGTCTCATTTATACTTGCATGCATTGAAAAGTAGCAAAAATCACAGGTCTTAGGTTGTGTATTGGAATAGTCCTTTCTTTCATGTTGTGAGAACCCAATTTTCCTCCAAAAAGAAAGTTATTCAAGCCTTCCTTAGAATCATTTTTTTGGTCATATTGCCAAAGTGGTTTGTGTGGATAGATACTCTAAAAATTATTGAGTTAGAGTTGCATGTTTCTACCAATTAGGTGCATCACCACACATTTAGATCCAGTTTTAGTACTTTTATTAGAAAGTCTTTTTAAAACCTTTTTCCTACAAAGTCATTAGTTTATTAGAGAATCGGAAGGGAACCAGCCCATAATCTGGAGGTTTACTTTCACCATAGGGTACCCACAGCCTGAAAGTATCCCAATGTTACACAGGATTGCTGAGCTTTCTAGCTTTGCATAATGGGTGCAATCCTGCTCAATAACAGTTTTTGGCATGCCCAGTGGGACTGTTTGAACTCTCACAGTTCAAAGCTTGTCATTTCATTGCTGGTCTTTGGTGTGTACGCCAGTAATCTCAGCCTTTGGAGGCAAGAAATCAACATATTTGGTGACTCTGAGTGGCATTTCTACTGGTTTCAGTATGATCAAGTGTTGTTTTATTTCAAATAATTCTAGTTTCAGTTGTTTTCCAGCTTTTGAATGACTAATCATGTCTATCTTTCATGGGAACATGTCATATCATCCATCATATCATGAAAATGTTGCTAATCCACCATCTTATCAACCATGCTGCTAGGTTTGGCCCAAATTTCATGGCTTTTTGTGAAAACCAGCATGCTTAATATGATTGCCACCCACCCACCCTTGCTCAATCTCTGTATCAGCCTACATATGCTCAGATTCAACCCCAAGATGTTGACAAATTTAAATTTAGTGACATAAAAAACACATTGCTAGACTTAAAAAAATAGTTGGATGAGGTCAAAAGACAAGAAGAGCTTGATTTGCAGCAACATGAGTTAGATTATCAGGCCTACCTTCATGAGTAGGAGTTGGAGGCACAAAGGATATAGTTTGAGAGGGAGATGCTTGCAAAAGAGGAGCAGATGAGACTTTTGCTCGCTCAAACACATAGGCATGAGATCCAAATAGCTCATTTCATTCCAGATTAGACTGTTCAAGATGAGGTTAGTAGGTATGAAGTTCTAAGTTTTAAACAAAGTGAACCTCTTAACCCTCCCAAGGTTAAGATATCAATTTTTAGAGATCCTTTACCATTGCAAGAGCCTATGTTGGCACAATCTGAATGTGTTATTTCTCATGACCAGCCACTTTAAGAGCCTTTTTTCATCCAGGAAACTCAAGAAAATCTCCAAGTTTCCATATCAGATGAATCTGATTGTCCTATCGCTATTTGCCTTTATAAGGATGGACCCATTGTATTTCAAGATAGTTCACTCATCATGAAGAAAGATGGGAATGTAAATTTAATGCATGCACATCTATGGAGCATTACTGATTAGAGCAACAAAAGATTGAATAGGAGAAGACCTTTCAAGAGGAGTCTTTCAATGTTTTAGCTAATGATCTTCCTTGTTTTGTTGAAATTGATGAAAATGTTTCAATATTTATTTCAAAAGATCAATTAGAACAACAGGGTGGAGAAGTAAAAGAGGCTGATCAAGAAGATCATCTTTTAACTTGGATTGATGAGTTACCTTCTTTTGTTGAAAATGATGAAGAAGGTGTGATTATGTTTTCACCAATAGTAGTTTCATAACAACAAGAAGATCCTCAACAACCTGATGAATTGTTGATTGAAGCTAAGTAGTCAGACAATAAGGTCTTAGATCAAGTAGAGAAGTGTGAAGGTAAGCCTATCATGGAACTTACACAGCTGGCTGGGAGTTGTTATAAGGTAAAAAATAGTTCCCATTTATCAAAAATCCAAGAGGAATGTGATGAAGTTTCATTTTGGAATGATCATTAGTCCTTTGTGTCAAACTTAGATGACAAACAAGATCAGGTTGAACATGTTTTTGTAAAGGAAATAGAGGTTCAATCTCCAATGCTAGCTGATTTTTTTGATGAACTTCTTGAATTTATGGATGAAAATGAAGATATCACATGCATCCTAACATCTATGCCTAGTATTGAACAACAGAATGATAAAACTCATTACATTTCAGTACAGGATTATGAGTTAGATGAGAACATGTTTTTAGGCATCATAGAAGTTTTTTGTTCTAACCTTGATGATACACTAGTATCATATGAGCCAACAATATGTGATCAGCTTATTTAGGTCAAAGAGGCAAACATTCCTTCATTTCATTCATGTGAGCTAATTTTTTCAAATTAGTTTGAGATTGCAAGTGAAAATAGGACAACAGATCCTAAGCAAGAAAACAATAGTATGAATAGAAAGTTCATCCTTTCAAGAGGATGCCCAATTAGAGATTTAACCAAGATGAGTACCAATAAGATACAACTGGTTGTCAATGATTCTAATGATGAAATTGTAGTTGTAGAACAATAGACCCAACTCACCTATACACTCCAAATTAGTCATATGCTTGATCAACCTCAAGACGTGAGTGAGTTTGGTTATGTTATTCATGAAGCATTGCAACAGTTTGTGGGGTATCTTCTTGTTTCCCACTTCTTATCAGTAGTTCATAACCTTGCAAAACATCCTATGTTGGTTAGAAGGGGGAGTTATTTTACAAAGCCAGTTCATGGGTTTGTTTGACCAACTTCTTTGGCTGGTTAGAGTAGGTTAGTATAGGTTAAGTTAAGTTTTCATTTTCCAATAAGTGTTGTTGATGCTGGTCCTGTCCTAAACAGAGCCATGATAGTTGTTTTCAGTTTTAGTTTTGTTGCTGTATGTTACTGGCAGCTGAGTCACAGAGGTTTTTCTGAGATACGAAGGACAGGAATTGACTCCTATGCCCAATGGATTGCTAAGACTACTAGTCCTACTTGCTTAGTAGGAAAACACACCTGAGAGGTTGCCAAAAATGTTACTAAATTATGTTTGCAACCTAATTTAGTGAGGCCTAGACAACTGTTGTTGGAAAGGGGGTAAAGAAAAAATTTTATGTGCATGAAAATACAGTTAATGTCTGATCATGTCTTGACAAAAGAACAATATAAGATCACTTATTAGGATCATATGACAGCTCAAGCTAGGTTGTCAAACCATCCTAGTAAGTGAAATACCCTAAAGACAAGAAAGCAGACATTCAAAGAATGACAGGTTTTAAATTGACTTCATATTTCAGTTATGATGTTTCTGATTATTTAGTACATTTCAGTGCAGTTTCAAGATAGAGGTATTTATAAACTGTCATTCCTTCATCATGTTTTAAACATGTGCTTTAAATGAGATTCAGTTATTTTATGCTATGTATTTGATTCAGAATACAAAATATACATAAGTCATTGCATAAAGTGAAATAACTGATTATATTCAAAAGAGTGTTTAAATATGTTCCACACAAGCCGTGGGAGTGACTGGAATATACTACATAAAAGTAAATTTTACTTTTGAAGAAATAAAAATGCATAAGAAAAGTAGAGGGACCCGTCATTACATGTGAATGATGAATCCCGAGGTTGAGTTGGTCTTCAACGCCCTCCATCTATCGAGCTCCAGACTACCTGCAAAAAGTTTTTTTGTTAGAGCTCTAGGTTCCAAAACTTTTCATACACATAATCAAAGCAACAAAAGTACAACTTGCTTTTATGGAGAAGCAGTCATTAATGATCAGATTATGCAAAAAGAGGAGCAGAAGAGTTAGTTGAATAGGCAGATTCAAGTACCATAGCAGAGAGAAAGATAGATCCACACAAGAAGCATCATATCGTGTAATCAAATGTATGTTTTATATCTAACATGTTTGTTCACTATGCAGTTATAGGTGAAATTTCTATTGTAGACTATTCTTTTGATATCAAAGCATGTGGATTAAAATGTGGCTCCCACAAGGGTTAAGCCTAGCATGCTGCCCCTTTATCTTAAGGGGAAATTAAGATAAGAAAAGTGACTTTCAGATCAATAAATAAAAGCATATTATAATTGAAAGTCAATGACAAACCAATACATTATGAGATAACCTCCAAGGATCAATATCAACTAAATATCAGTCCTGTTGATTTTTTCCCAGACTGGATGCTTACTCCCATATTTCCCTACAAGGTAGCCATCAATGATCAACAGGATCTCTGGGCCTGGGGCCAACAGTGTAGGAGATAGACTCTATATTTTATCTCCTCTTCTTCTTCAGGCTCTACAAAACCTACGGGGGTATTCCCTACTCAACATCTGTGAGGATATGCATATAAAGGCTGGGATGCTGATACAAAGAAGATAAGTCCTCCTGTAAGTAGACCAAAACTGTAAGATAAGAGCAAAGGGGCTAGCTTTGGGCCTATATGCAGTTGTAGACAGAGGACTTGGATCCTAAAACTAATTCTACTGTCCTAACGGTTGTTTTGGAGTTTTGATTTTGATTTTATATTTGGATGCAAAGCTAGACATGGTATATAACACAAACACAAAGCTAGATTGGTGCCTATCCAGGGCTTGGAGTCAGTAGACATACACCTGTGAATGATCAGCATGAACAACTAAAACTAGATTTCAGGGGGACACGTGATATCTGCCTTACAAATATCTTCCAATACAGAGTGTTAAGCTATCTATACTTATGGCATCCCTACTACAGTATATCCTTCCCAATATTCAATCTGAGAACAATTTAATCTACCCCTTGAGTAGAAGTTAAGAGATTAAACATTCAACACATGAATTCTATGTTCTAGAATCTTAGACATTCCTTGAATATCTAGACTCAGAAGAAAGATACATGCAACACTGGAGACAGAATTAACACAACACATGCAAACATAGCATTATTCATATAAGATTAACCATGAAATCAGTGGATTCATGCAAAAAACATACAACAGGAGATACATAAACTCACAAGTTTTGCTGCACAGAGCAACCAAAACCAACTGTATTGTATTACAGAGCCAAATGTTCAACTTTCAACAACAACAAAAATGGTAACACAGTCTGCCTATATCGGCCAGAAAGTGTACCTCTAGCAATTAATTACATGTTTTTGACAAAAATCTGCCAGATACAGTCTGTTAGTTTTTTCCCAGACTGGATGCTTACTCCCAGATTTCCCTACAAGGTAGCCATCAATGATCAACAGGATCTCTAGGCCTGGGGCCAACAGTGTAGGAGATAGACTCTATATTTTATCTCCTCTTCTTCTTCAGGCTCTGCAAAACCTAGGGGGGTATTCCCTACTTAACATCCATGAGGATATGCATATAAAGGCTGGGATGCTGACAAAAAGCAGATAAGTCCTCCTGTAAGTAGACCAAAACTGTAAGATAAGAGCAAAGGGGCTAGCTTTGGGCCTATTTGCAGTTGTAGATAGAGGACTTGGATCCTAAAACTAATTCTACTGTCCTAATGGTTGTTTTGGAGTTTTGATTTTGATTTTCTATTTGGATGCAAAGCTAGACATGGTATATAACACAAACACAAAGCTAGATCGGTGCCTATCTAGGGCTTGGAGTCAGTAGACATACACCTATGAATGATTAGCATGAACAACTAAAACTGGATTTCAGGGGGACACATGTGATATCTGCCTTACAGATATCTCCCAATACAGAGTGTTAAGCTATCTATACTTATGGCATCCCTATTGCAATATATCCTTCCCAATATTCAATCTGAGAACAATTTAATCTACCCCTTGAGCAGAAGTTAAGAGATTAAACATTCAACACAAGAATTCTATGTTCTAGAATCTTAGACATTCCTTGAATACCTAGACTCAGAAGAAAGATACATGCAACACTGGAGACATAATTAGCATAACACATGCAAACATAGCATTACTCATATAGGATTAACCATGAAATCAGTGGATTCATGCAAAAACATACAACAGGAGATACATAAACTCACAAGTTTTGCTGCACAGAGCAACCAAAACCAACTGTATTGTATTACAGAGCCAAATGTTCAACTTTCAACAACCACCAAAATGAGTAACACTTCCTGCCTATATCGGCCAGAAAGTGTACCTCCAGCAATTAATTACATGCTTTGACAAAAATCTTCCAGATGCAATCCTTAGAAGGAATGGCACTCAAAAGTTATTGCTGCATCAGACAGAAGAATAGACAAGGGTGGCCTCGAGCCCTGTGCCACCATCTAAGAGTCCTCATTCACAATCAGGTAGCCTGATCACATGTACCATCACCCATACCCCTGCACTGTCGCCATTGATGGCTCAACCACCCGCAGCCACCAAGAAAACCATCGCAGTGTTCAAAAAAGAATTTCCCACCAAAACGTGCCTTACTGAAGTTTCAAAATATGCAGGGAGATTAGTCCCACATGCACGGTGAGGAGACCACTTTATCAATTTATAAACATGGCCACATGCTTAATAGGTGTCGAGCATTTTGCCACGCTCAACACATGACCCTTTGCCAAAAGCCCATTGGCCAAACATCTACCATCGGCCTACCCCATAGATCTCCTGCCGACCTCAGTTGTCTCGCCGATGCCTAATCCACATTCCCTTCATCGGCCAGAGAAAGATCATCGGGCTAGCTCTCCACACTCCCACCGATCTATCAAGTCTCTCCGATGGAAAATAAAACACACCCTCCGTTGGTAAGATCAATGCCATTAGCGAACAACAAAATGCCTATGTCGATAGAGCTAGTCACCCCGACACACATCCTTCGGCGAGACACACGCCGATGACATCTCATCGGCCAAACCTCCACTGTCAGCCCAACTACTAATTCTCCTGCTGACATACTAAGTCATCCCGATGGCAACTTGGCTTCCCATCTCTGTCGGTGTGACTTATGCCATCGGAGCAAGATTACAAACCTATGCCGATAGCACACCCCACACCGATGAACACAACGCCCAAATCCTCATCAACCAAAAAAATGATATCGGCAGAGGTCAAGACCCCTCTACCGATAGCAATAGTCTCGCCGACGGTCCACTCCATACTCCCCTCATCGGTGTGACCCACGCCGATGACTCCTCATCGGCCTAACACCCTCCATCGGCGGACCCTCCAACTGCTAGCCTGATAGCCCATGTCACACCGAAAGCACTTCCTTCGGCCAGGCCTAGCACGAAGTCTTCCCGATGGCCAAACTCCTTGCTTCCATCGGCCAGACACACATCGTCGGAGCAACATGAAATTCCCTCGCCGATGACACTAGTCACAGCGATAACACCCCATCGGCCAAACATTGCATATCGGCGAACCCACAAAACCTCTGGCTGACCTCAATTGTCATACCGATGAGTACCTAGCACCCACTTCTCCTTAGGCGAGACTCTCTATCTGTCAGGTTGAACCATTGAACCATTGAACCGGTTCAATGGCTAGGTTCAATCTGATGGTTCAACGCCGACCGCTACATTACAATCCCCTCCATCGGCCGAAACCAAAATCACAAAGCTTTGAACCATTGAACCATTGAACCTTTGAGAAAAGGGTTCAAGCGGGTGGTTCAATGATAGTTCAAAGACACAATCAGAGAGCTCAAGAAAACTTTCGCCGATGAAGAACACATGAAGACCATCTCCTCAAGAACTAAGATGCAGACGTTGAAAAACACTGAGGGGGTGCCAAAACTTAAATTTCTTTGGATTTATTGGGAAGGTGCTTGCATGAAAATTGCTCGGGAACTGACAATCAATTCAGGCACCAACACAGTCCTTAGAAGGAATGGCGCTCATAAGCCATCAATGCAGTAGGTAGGAGAAACCTCGAGCCCTGCGCTGCCAACTGGAAGTCCTCATACCAAAAATTGGGTACATGACTATTCAACAACTTGCCCACGCCTCAGCACAATTGCCATTAATGGCTCAACCAGCCGCGGCCTACTTGAAAACTGTCGCAGCATTCAAATGGGAAGCTTCCCGCCAAAACGCACTTTACTGAAGGTTCAAATTATGCAGGAAAATCAATCCCACATGCACGGTGCAGAGACTCATTTAGCATTTTAAAAACATAGCCACATGTATAATAGGTGTCGAGCGCTTTTGCCACGCTCGACACACGCCTCTCAGCCCAAAGCCCATCGCCAAGGCCCAAACCATCGGCCAACCCCACAAAACTCCTGCCGATCTCAACAATCTCGCCGATGCAAACAATACTCCCCACCTTCGCAATTCCCTATCGGCCAGAGATGAACCATCGGGCCAGCGTTCCACAGTTCACCCAATGCACAAAGTCCCACCGACACACCTTCGCTTCCCATCTCCATCGGTGAGACTAGACCGTCGGCGCAACATCTCAAACGTACGCCAATATGCAATTTCCTGCCGATGAACACAATGCCCAAATCCTCATCGGCCTGAGTAATGATATCGACAGAGGCCAAAACCCCTCTACCAATAGCAATAGTCTTGCCGACGGTCCTCTTGTCGCCAAGACACACTCTCCTATCACCCCAAAATGCCGAACACCAACCTCACCATCGGCCAGACTTAGATCATCAGCACAACACAATATCCTCCTGCTGACATACATAGTTATATCGATAACACTTTGGCTTCCCACTTCTCCTTCCGTCGGGTTGAACCATTGGCTAGGTTCAAACGAGAAGTTCAACCTGACGGTTCAACGCCGATACCTCCTCTCGGCAACACAAAAGTAACCCTGCGAACCCATTGAACCGATGAACCGGTTCAACCTGATGGTTCAATGGCGAGGTTCAAACATCAAAAACAATACTCCAAAAAACTTCGGCCGAGACCAAAATCACAAAGCATTGAACCTTGAACCGTTGAGAAAAGGGTTCAAGTGGGAGGTTCAACAATACAATATTTACGCAAGGTAAATGCATGATATGACCCATTAGAAGAAAAAATGAACCTTGAATCGTTGAACCATTGAACTTTCGAAAAAAGGGGTTCAAGTTCAAACCGAAATGCCGAAGACACAATCGGAGCACTCAAAAAACAAAACTTTCGCCGATGGACAAAACATGATGACCCATTCCTCAAGAAAGATGATGCGGATGCTGCAAAACACTGAAGGGGTGCCAAAACTTAGAACTTTTTGGATTTTTTGGGAAGGTGCCTACATGAAAATTCCTAAATTAACTGACAGTCAATTCAGGCACCAACAAGTCCCATCAAAAGCATTACAACCAGAGAAACATCATGGAGCAACATTTAAATTAGGTATTTACCACTTTTTGTTGTGAATGAGACGTAAACATGCTATTGAAGGCATTAAACAACCATAAAGGACCAAAAGTCAGCCATAATCATGATTGTCCCAGTCATTAAAAGTATATTATCAGCTATAAGACAGTTAGGCTAATGTCAAATGATATAATACAATATAAGTGCCATGTCAGTTGTTTAGTATGTCAGAGAGATCATGAGTAGACTGTGTATAAAGACAACCAAATGTGTGACAATCTTAAAGAAGAACCAAAATTCTTGAGCCATCATGATATAGGGGTACATGAGTTATTTGGGGTTTAGAGCCATTGAAATCCCATTTCCATTGTTAAGAGCTTTCAAGAGACAATGTTCCCAGGTCTATCATAAACATAGAGATGTTGTGACTCACTTATGATTGTGTAGTCATGTTCTAGATGAATGCCAAGTGGCTACAGTGAAGAGGCAAGTCAGGCCAGTTAATATAAGGGACTCTTACATTGCCAATTCACTATACAGTTGCAATTTGGAGGCATTAAAACTGTTATCAAATCCTTGTCTATATTAAGGTTCCATGCTTATCATAAAGCATGATAAGAGACTGCCACAACCTTTGGAACTATCTGCAGGTTCTAGATCAAAGTAGGGCACCTAGATGGATCATCCAGGAGTAAATCAAGCATGTTTTCCACAACATAGGTCTAAGAGGGAATGTAGAATAGTCAAGAGAAACAAGTCTTAGAGCATGCTAAAGGAGCAACTTGCCAAGCATTTGTGTGCAAAGAACTATGATGAAGACATGTAAAGGAGCTTGTGAAGAAGTTTTGAAGGATAGTCTTTGTTTAGACATCAATGATGAAGTCTTTGGCAACTTGCAGGAAAGAGATTTAACAAGTGATATGAAGTTTTAGTAAGGTTTTATATGGGATTGCAAAATCATGGCAATGATTATGAAAGAGGACAGTGATACCCTTAGGGCATTATGAGATCCTGTAGCATTTATATGAACATAAGGTAAGACAAGCCAGCATATTGCCCAGTGATTGTGACAGTAAAATTTGATCTAGCAAACATGAGCAGACTAAAGGAGTACTGTTAAAGATGCATCATAGAGCAGCAGTGGACATCAGTAGAACAGAGGTGTGGTTTTAGCTGGTTTAGCAATATTTCTGATAGAATTCATGATGCTTATATGGTGGAAACCACTGCAAAGTAAAAAGAATATTTCAAAGCTCAAAGGATTCAAGGTCCTCATTATAAGCTAAAGAAAAATGGAAATGCTTCTGCTATTGTTAGATTGACCAGCAAGGAAAGTTCTAGACCATTACCACTGTTTGAAGACAATATAGTTCCTCGAATTCTTCCTACCCATCATCATTGGATGGAAACAAATGGTCAAGATTTTGTTTTCTGGTGTGGGACTAAACCCAAGCTTTGTGTTACACACCCTGAGATTGCAAAGGATATATTATGTAACAAGTTTGAACATTGTGACAAACTTCAAAATAAGCAATTTGGTAGACCAGCCCTTGGAATGCTAAATGGGGAGAAATGGGCACAGCATAGAAGGATTCTCAATCTTGGTTTTTTACACTGAACTCTTGAAGGTTTCCTCAATTTTTGAAAGTGGCATCAACATGTTGAGAGACTGGAGTCAACTGGTGTCTTCAGGTGCCAATGGAATTGAAGTTTTTAAAGAGTTTTGTATGCTTACATCAGACATAGTTTCACGCACAGTATTTGGAATTAGTTATGCAGAGGACCTGCCTACAAAAAATAATTTTTCTAGTACTCATATTTTGTCATTGAATGAGTCTGAATCTGTGCAACTGTGCCAAATTGAAACACCAAGACAAGCAGTGGCTGCAACTGATTCAGGCTAATTTTCCCATGGTTCACATGTTTTGTAAATGGTTCTTCAAATCATTATTCATCAACTTCCATATGTACAAGTGGAAGCAACAGCTGTACAAGAGGAGGAGCCCAATTAGGTGTTAATTGGACGGTGAGAGAAAATCAATACTTTTTGGCCTACTAATAGAATCAAATCATTTGTACCAAAAAGATCAAGCAGAGTACAACTGTCACCACTTCCTTTTAGTGAATAAAAAGCATAGCTTGAAGAGTGCAATGTGGAAGAAACCCTAGTAGGGTTAGTGGTATCAGAAGGTAAAACTATTATGCCATATAAAAGGTGAACACAATGCTAAGGAGCAGTAATACCTTGTCTTGTAATAGAGAAAAGAAAAATGGAGAATGTTGTTCACAAACCCTACTAGGGTTTACATACAATGAGTAAAGATTCTTGCCTTTTTCTTAAACAAATACATTCTTTTTCCTATCGACAATCATGCCATGATGAAAAAATCAAAGCATTTAAGAAAAGATAAAGCTACAATTTCTCCTTTCAAAGAGTTTTTTCACAAAACCCTCAAACCCTCACAGTCATTTTGGTATTATGAAGGCCGAACAAAAGATAAGAAACATGTAGGGATGAGAACAGTAAGCCACATTGTAAAAAAACCAGTATAAAAGATGTCTCGTTATCCTTGTTCATTATGTAGAAGAAAGAAAGCTGGAGTAGACACAAAAGCCAAAAGAAGAGTTCCTTTCTTTTTCTTGTAGGAATACCAAAAAACCAGATGATTGCAGTCAAAGATAACACAACAAATGATGTATTTTACCACTTTTCTTGCAAAAAAATGCAAAGATATCAGAAGGAAATGCAAAATGGGTAGAAACAGAAAGTACATAATGTTAGAAGCAAAAACACCTTTTCTTTGTAACAAAAATAGAAAAAGATGTTGCCAAACCCTACTTGTTTACCTGTGCCATAAATGGAGAAGAAACAGTGATGCCTTATGGTGTAACAGGGAAAGGAAGAAGTAAAGTTTTTGTTCACCAAAACCCTACTAGGGTTTACATGGTAAGCAAAGCTTTTTGACCTTTTTTCTTTAACAGCCACACATACTTTTCCTGTTACAGTCCTATTGCAAAGAAAGATGGAGCAGATAAAGAAATCAAAGAGTTCCATACATTTTATAGAGTTTATTTATAGCCATTGCTCAAAGGCTTGAAGATAGCAGAAGGCAAAGCCTCAGTGTGCAATAAGGAAAAAACCCAGAAGGTCAAAGTAGAAACCCCAGCTATCAAGAGGAGTGTTCATCTATAGAAATAATGCATTTAGAGAAAATATTCAATATTTCCTCATGTTACAGAACAATGCAAAGATATATAAGTTTCGTAGCTTACCAAAGGCAAACAATGAAGATTTTCACATTGTTTTTGCAACAGAGAGCTACCCAGATGCCTAAAACCGAGCTTCAAGCCCTCAAAAACCTCATGGAGAACAATAGCATGTCGACACAACAGAGAGGAGAAGAAAAATACAAAGTGTAAAAATGATACAGAGTTTAGGGTTTTCTTCTCCTTTTGGGTCGATGCCCTAGCCCGACTATGGGCATGTGTTTTTGTTTTTTGATTTCTTTCATGATTAATCATTGTTATCCATAAAACAGGCTCGTGGTCAAAACATTATATATCATTAAACCTAGTGATGCCAAGGGCCCCATGAGGATTCTTTTCAAGATCAAATAATACCTTTTACCTTTGATTTTTGTTTGAAGGTTCTTTTTGACCTTGGAGACATGATGATACAAGGCTATAATTATTTGCCTTGTTTTTTCTAAGGGTGGAGTATGCAAGTCAAAATGCTAATGATGTAAGAGGATTACTTATGTATGAGAGACATATTATGGCATGAAGATGCATTGACTTAGCATTATGCCAAAAGGGAGTCATAAGGGTGAGTTTATTATGGAGATGCCATGGGAGAGATATAAGGGATTAAAATAAGGATATTTTTTGACTTTTGCATGCATGGAGAATATGTATTTTTGGCATCATCATAGGATGCATGATGTAATTGTGCAAATAAAAGGGGAGATATAAGGAGTTGTTATTTTCAAAACCTTTTGGAGATAACTACCCTTTTTTAGCATGACTTAGCAACTGATAAACTAATGTAAACAAATAATAAAGTAATGCAATTATAAATTACTTTATTATTTGTCACAAAGTTCTATAGGTCAAAAAATAGAACATATTTGTAACACATAGTAAAGTAAATCACTTTGACTACTTTATTACTTGCTCACATTGTTTTCTCATCCCAAAGTAATGCAAAGTCAGGAGATGAAGTTAACTGAACTATTTTGGTATCTCTTGCATGATTTTTGGTCAAATTTGGAAGAGTTTGGTCCACCACTTGGTCAAACTGAGTATGAGAGGCAGTTTGGAGCTATTTTGGCTCATTTTTTTGTAGTTATGACCCTATTTTTTAGGGATTTTTATGCTTTCTCGCGGATAAGTTTTTGGAGGAGTTATTTTTAGAGGCAGTTGACTGCAGTTGACTTTTTTAGGTCTTTTTGATTGCAGATTATATATTGAGAGAAAACCTTATGTTTTTCTAGTTCTTGCCTTTTTCTCTCATATGCATTGTAGAGAGAAAGAGTGTTTGTAACTCAATTTTTGCAGATTAATACATTATAGTAGGTTACAGGTTATATTTTTTCCCATTTTTATGCAAGTGTTCCTTTATTTTTAGTAGAATCAAGTATCTACCTTCTCATTTGTGTTGTTTTATGAATGATTTGATGAGATTTTATTGTGTTTTAGTATCAGAACCTTTAAAATCATTGTCTCATTTATACTTGCATGCATTGAAAAGCAACAAAAATCATAGGTCTTAGGTTGTGTATAGGAATAGTCCTTTCTTTCATGCTGTGAGAACCTAGTTTTCCTCCAAAAAGAAAGTTATTCAAGCCTTCCTGAGAATCATTTTTTTGGTCATATTGCCAAATTGGTTTGTGTGGATAGATACTCTAAAAATTATTGAGTTAGAGTTGCATGTTTCTACCAATTAGGTGCATCACCACACATTTAGATCCAGTTTTAGTACTTTTATTAGGATTTTTTTTAAAACCCTTTTCCTGCAAAGTCATTAATTTATTAGAGAATCAGAAGGGAACCAGCCCATAATCTGGAGGTTTACTTTCACCATAGGGTACCCACAACCTGAAAGTTGTTGGGAATTAAGGTATCTCAACCTTGGTAATTCCTTACATTATTAATGTTTGTATTTATTATTTAATTTCTTATGTTGTAAATATTTATAAATTCCATATTGTCATATTGTGGGATGTGGCATGGTGATGTGTCAATCCTACATGGAATATGACAACTTCTAATTTTGTTCTCACATGAGAAGATAGGCGTCCCACTTTGTGGTAGGAGCATTTTGCCATGTGTCGGCATCTTCTATGTTGTGTAAGGGAATATTGACCAAAACGGTTATGATGGATTCCTATGACAGAATCTATGACATGTAAGAGTCAGAAATAGAAGTTTGTAAGACAGGTGAGGACATGTGTCATGAAGCATCTTTGAAAAAGGCATATTTGGGTGCCCCAAGGTGGACTATGACATGTTGTAAGAGAATATGTTATTTATAGTATGTGTATGATAGATTCTCTTACAGCTGTAAGTTGTAACCGCTATGACAGATTCTATGACGGTCGTGTTGTAAGAGCATCTGTCATAGCCCATTTTGGAAATAGGTAATCTCTTTGGGATGAGAGTTGTGGACAAGTGTTAGGCACATTCTACAATGTTGACCAAGTGTCCTTAGGCATGGGTTTTGGTCCATGAAGCCAAGTTGGACGCCCATCCCAAGATAGGACCTATTTTGCCTTGTATTTTCTATATAAGCAGGTGCTTGGAGATGGAGTTTGTATTATAGGTTTATAGATACTGTTATGCTGTCGGATTGACTCTAGACATGAGTGTCAAAGACCATTGAATCTTGCATTGCAAGTGTATTGTAAACATTCTTTCAAATTTTTTAATACATTGTGCAGGTTTCTGAGTGTGGGGTTTTTCACCCGATAAGGGTTTTCCCCACCGTATATCTTTGTCTCTCTTCTTCTGTCTTCTTTCTGGTTCTTGTGTATTGCTGTAATATCTCTGTTAGATGTGATATGTTGCTGTAGTGATAAGGATTAAATTGAATTTGTATAGCCCTCCCCTCATTAGATTAGTGTAGGAAGCAATTTCCACACACCTAGCTTCCTTTCAGTTGGTATCAGAGCTTGATCACCTTCGATCCTAGTTGTTGGGTAGGGGGTTTTTGAGCTAATCTTAAGTTGAGTGGGAGTTTGTGCAAAGTATTCTAATTTCTATTGCAGCAAGGAGATGGCAAGCACATCCAGAAAATTTGAAGTGGAGAAATTCAATGGCACTAATTTCGAGCTGTGGAAGTTCAAGATGGAAGACATGCTTGTAGACTGAGACCTTTGGGGAAGTGTTAATGGAACTAAACCAGCTGCAATGTCACAAGATGAGTGGGATCTCAAGGATCAGAAGGCTAAGGGTCTTATAAGACTTAGTCTTACTGATTCTGTGTTGTTAGATGTCCATGAGGAGAAAACTGCAACCTTGCTTTGGAAGAAGTTGGAAGATGTGTATCAAGCCAAATCCTTGGTTAATAAACTTTTAATGTGAAAGAAGTTGTATTCTCTTTGAATGGAGGATGGAGGATCCATTGCTGAACATATGAATTCTTTTAACATGCTAGTTGTGCAATTGACATCTATTGGTGTAAAGATGGAGGAGGAGGATCGATGTATGACCTTGCTTTGTTCTTTGCTGGACTCATGGGATCACCTTGTCATGGCTATTGGAAGCACCACATCCACATTCAAAATGGATGAAGTGGTGTCTTTGCTGTTATCCGAAGAGATGTTGAGAAAGTCTTATGATGCAGCCAAAGAGGCTCTTGCAGTTCGTGGAAGACCCAAGGAGAAAGGGAAAAAGAAGGACAAGAAAGCTGAGAAGGGTAGATCCAAATCTCTTGGAAAGTCCAAGGCTATCTGTTGGAACTGTGGTAAATCTGGGCATTTCTTAAAGGAATGCAAAGAGGAGAAGAAGAAGAAAGCTCCTGATTCAAATTCTGACAAATCACAAGATGATGGTGATGCTTTCATCACAGCCCTAGCAACCCATGCATCTGATGATGTGTGGCTAATTAACTTTGGTGCATCATTCCACATGACCTTGCATCAAGATTGGTTCACTAAGTATGAGGAGTTCGATGGTGGAAATGTGTACTTTGGGTGATGACTTTCATCTGAAGATTGTTGGTCGTGGAAGAGTCTCTATCTGATTCCTTGATGGTTGTGTGAAGGGGATCTCTGGGGTTATGCATATCCCAGGCTTAGCACGGAACCTACTTTGTGTAAGTAGTTTGAATGATGTAGGTGTGTAGGTTGTCTTTTCGAAAGAAGGATGCAAGATGACTAGAGGAGCTATGGTGCTTGCTAAGCATACTAGGAGAGGTACTTTGTTTCAGCTAGGGGCATGCATTTCACAATGCAATAGTTCTTCTATTTCAAAGAAGAGGGCAGTAGTCACTTCATCCCCACCATCTGAACGAATAGTTAAGAGATCTGTTGTTTCTAGTTCTGATGTTTGTAATCATGCCTTGGAAGTTAAACTTCCTGCTGAAAAGACAATGTTATGGCATAAGAGATTTGGCCACATTGGTGAGAAGGGTTTGTGTACCCTAAAAAATAAAAACCTTGTTGAGGGGTTAGATGATTGTAATCTTGAGTTTGACTTTTGCGAACATTGCATTTATGGAAAGCAAAACCATGTTTAGTTTTATTCAAGTTCTCACAAATCTTCTGGTGTGTTGGACCTTGTTCATTCTGATGTATTTGGTCATGTTAATGTTCATTCATTATCAAAATCTATATATTTTGTATCTTTCATAGATGACTACAATAGAAGGACATGGATTTATTTTCTCAAAAGCAAATCTGAAGTCTATAGTAAGTTTAAGGAGTTTAAAGCCTTTGTTAAAAATAAGACTGGTAAGAAGATTAAGTGTTTGAGAACTGACAACAGTGGTGAGTTTTGTTCTACAGAATTTGACAAATATTGCAAGGAACTTGGGATTGAAAGACATAAGACAACTCCATACACTCCGCAGCAAAATAGAGTTGTAGAAAGGATGAACAGGACACTGATGGAGAAGGCTAGGAGTATGCTAAGTGGAGCTGGTCTAGAACAAAAGTTTTGGGTTGAAGTTGATGCCACTGCTTGCTATCTTGTTAATAGATCTCCTACATCAGCTCTTGTTGGAAAGACACCCATGGAGGTGTGGTCTGGTAGAAAGCCTTCAATAAGGCATCTTCATGTTTTTGGTTGTGAGGCATATGCACATGTGCCTAGGGAGAAGCGATCAAAATTGGAGAACAAGGTTGTTAAGTGTATCTTCATTGGCTATGGTGTCAGTGTGAAAGGATACAAGCTTTGGGACCCTTTGGCTGAAAAAGTGTTGTATAGCAGAAGTGTCATCTTCAGAGATCTTACACCTTCTTCCATTGTTTTACAGCCAGAATAAAAAGAAAAGAAAGAGGATGTTGTTCAGTTTCCTCTCACCCCTGAGAAGACTGAACAAAAAGACAATGTTGGACCTGATGATGAGGAGAGCTCTATCAGCTCTGAAATCTCAGATGAAGAAGTTGAACCTCAACCTCAGCCCTTGAGGAGGTCTACATGGATAAGAAAGCAACCTGAGAGGTTTGGTTTTACATTGCTTGATTCTAGTTGTGCTTTTGCTTTGCTTACTAACAGTGATGAACCTAGAACTGTATCAGAGGCTATGGACATGAAAGATGTAGGTTCTTGGAAGGAGGCCATGGAGGATGAAATGGCTTCTTTGGAAAAGAATCAAACTTGGGACTTGATGCCTTTGCCTCCTGGATGAAAACCTGTTGGATGCAAATAGGTGTTCAAGAAGAAATTTGGTGCAGATGGCAGTGTTGAGAAGTATAAGGCCAGATTGGTTGTGAAGGGGTATTCACAAGTGGAGGGTATAGATTATGGTGAGATCTTCTCTCCCGTTGCAAAGCTGACATCCATTCGATTCTTGTTGTCTCTCGCAACAGCTTATGACTTGGAGGTAGAACAGATGGATGTGAAGACAACTTTCCTTCATGGTGATTTGGAGGAAGAAATCTACATGTCATAGCCAGAGCAATACATGGTGACAGGTAAAGAAAATTTGGTTTGCAAACTTAAGAAGTCTTTGTATGGTTTGAAGCAATCCCCTAGGAGATGGTACTTGAAGTTTGATGCCTTTGTGTTGTCAATTAGATTTGTGAGATCGAAATCAGATCACTGTGTGTACTATAAGATTGATGGTGATCGTATTCTCATTGTTGCACTGTATGTTGATGATATGTTGCTCATTGGGAAGGGTAAGAATATGATTTCTGATTTTAAATCTCAGTTGTCAACACACTTTAAAATGAAAGATTTAGGGGTAGCTAGGTACATTCTAGGAATGGAAATCAGAAGAGACAGAATGAACAGAAAACTTTGGCTAAGCCAGAGTAAGTATGTGAAGACCGTGTTGGACAGGTTCAACATGGCAGATTGTAGACCATTGTGTGTTCCTGTTTCTTTGGGGACAAAGTTGTCCATTGAGGATTGTCCAAAATCTCCTAGTGAGGTGGAGGACATGAGAAGAGTACCTTATGCTAGTGTTGTTGGCAGTTTGATGTATGTTATGGTCTGTACAAGACCAGACATTGCCCAAGTAGTGGGAGTCCTTAGTCGATTTATGGCTAATCTTGGACGAGTTCATTGGGATGCAGTTAAGCGAGTGTTCAGATATTTGAGGGGTACTTCAGAGTATTCCATTTGCTATCATGGTAATGTTTCAGGACCTCCACATTCTATTGATATTTGTGGATTTGTGGATTCATATTGGGCAGGTGACATTGATAGCAGGAGATCCACCAGTGCTTATGTGTTTACACTGTTCGGTGGTGCTATTAGTTAGATGAGTAAGAGAGAACCTGTTGTTGCTTTGTCCATGACAGAAGCTGAGTATATGGCTGCAACTCATGCTTGTAAGGAAGCCATTTGGCTTAAGAGATTGTGTTCTGATATTGGTGTTGATGCAAGTCAGATCACGATTAGTTGTGACAGTTAGAGTGCAATTTGCCTTGTGAAGAATCCAAAATTCCATGCTAGAACAAAGCACATTGATGTTCAGTTTCACTTCATGCAAGACATGGTTGAGGATGGAAAGGTAAATTTTTAGAAGGTAGATACTTTGAAGAATGTTGCAGATGCATTCATGAAACCAATGGGCACAGAGAAGTTCAGATGGTGTTCGGAGTCTATAGGCCTCTCAGCCTATAGCAATTAAATCATGTTTTTCTATTGGCTCTTACAAGGTGTTCGACAAGTGGGAGAATATTGGGAATTAAGGTGTCTCAACCTTGGTAATTCCTTACATTATTAATGTTTATATTTATTATTTAATTGTGTATGTTGTAAATATTTGTAAATTCCATATTGTCATATTGTGGGATGTGGCACGGTGATGTGTCAATCCTACATGGAATATGACAACTTGTAATTTTTTCCTCACATGAGGAGATAGGCATCCCACTTTGTGGTAGGAGCATTTTTCCATGTGTCGGCATCTTCCATGTTGTGTAAGGGAATATTGACCAAAACGGTTATGACGGATTCCTATGACAGAATCTATGACATGTAAGAGTCAGAAATAGAAGTTTGTAAGACAGGTGAGGACATGTGTCATGAAGCATCTTTGAAAAAGGCATATTTGGGCACCCCAAGGTGGACTATGACATGTTGTAAGAGAATATGCTATTTATAGCATGTGTATGACAAATTCTCTTACAGCTGTAAGTTGTAACCGCTATGACAGATTTTATGACGGTCGTAAGTGTCGTAAGAGCATCTATCATAGCCCATTTTGGAAATAGGTGACCTCTTTGGGATGGGAGCTATGGACAAGTGTCAAGAAAATTTTACAATGTTGACCAAGTGTCCTTAGGTGTGGGTTTTGGTCCATGAAGCCAAGTTGGACGCCCATCCCAAAATAGGACCTATTTTGCCTTATATTTTCTATATAAACAGGTGCTTGGAGATGGAGTTTGTATTACAGGTTTACAGGTACTGTTATGCTGTTGGATTGACTCCAGACATGAGTTTCAAAGACCATTGAAGCTTGCATTGCAAGTGTATTGTAAGCATTCTTTCAGATTTGTTAATACATTGTGCAAGTTTCTGAGTGGGGTTTTTCACCCGATAAGGGTTTTCCCCATCGTATATCTTTGTCTATCTTCTTCTGTCTTCTTTCTAGTTCTTGTGTATTGTTGTAATATCTCTACTAGATGTGATATGTTTCTGTAGTGATAAGGATTAAATTGAATTTGCATAGCCCTCCCCTCATTAGATTAGTGTAGGAAGTGATTTCTGCACACCTAGCTTCCTTTCAAAAGTATCCCAATGTTACACAGGATTGTTGAGCTTTCCATCTTTGCATAACGGGTGCAATCCTACTTGATAAAAATAAGATAAAAGCTAAAGTAGTCAACAAGGAAAGTGCATCCAGTATGGCATAATACTATTGGCTAATAACCTTTTTGACGAAGGAGCTCAGATTTTCAAATCTGGCGGCCAATCTGTGACCGTAGAGTTCACAAGAAGAAGATTGAATCAACAACCTAAGTTTAAAATTCTTGTGGTGAACATTGAAAGCACCCAGTAAGGTGACGTACATTAATGCTTCAGAACTCAAGATTGCAAACTTCTTAAAGGGGTAAAAATAGGGTTTTTTGCATCATTTTCACGAACGAGAAAAGAGTTTCTGCATGTGACAAACATTCAGGCAAATGAGAGGAAGAATTTTAGGCTTCTGAAGATTAAAACCAGTAAGTTAATTTTGTACTGGCTCTATCCATTTGAATTCTGCATTGTTACTTTTCTGAGAGGGTAAAACATTGTCAAAAGAAGAAGCCCTAGTTTAGTGAGAACCATCTGAAACAATGAGTCAATCAAGTCACCCTTCCACATCAAAATGGAGCATGGATGAGGACCTTATGTCCCAACTCCCTGGGTCATCAAGATGGCCCATGAATGTTCATGGCCCTGGTGGGCCAAATGATAAAATCTTGGACCTCTGTTAGAATTGTCGAGATGCTAAATTGCCCGTACCTGCATGGATTCTTTTCAAGAGTTGGTATGATAGAAGAGATTTTAAGACCCCAGTCTGCAATGCTTGGAGGTTAGACCTAGCCAAGTTGATATACCCCAATGTGTTCCCAAATCCAAATTTTGTGAGGGCAGTTGCATAGAGATATGACCCTGGGTCAAGATCAGTTCTGGCAGGGAATAATATTGTTGTGATAAAAACCATAAAGGACTACATTTCAAGTGTGTTTGACTTAAACCCAGTTGCCAACAAGAAAATTGACCTTAATGCTTTGAAGGAGGGATACAAGACTGTTATGTGTGGGTACAGAGCCTTTAACTTGCCAAAGCACAGACTAAGTGGAGTAGATGGAAAATTAGTGAAGATATCAGATAGGGATGATGAGCCATTTGACTGCTCACAATTTATGCATTATTTTGTAAAAACATATCACAGTTTATGACAGGTGCTTGGAAGGGGTGCCTTATACAAAATGTTAATTTCTTTGATGATGCTAGCTATAAATATCTGGGATCCTTCAACAACAGAGCCCTATGATTATGCCACATATTTAGCAGTGAAAATACACAAGCAGCTAACTGACATTAAGAATAAATTGTACATTGTAAATGCCAAAGTGGAATTCACATGGTACTCAATGATGTGCCATATGTTTTTATTTCCTACATTAAGCTTGTGGCATAAGGATTTGCATGTTAGGCAGAAAGATAAGGAGGGTAATATGCTACATGTTCAGATGTGGACTTGCATGTAGGATATGCATCATACTGATGTAGACTATGTTATTTTTGAGGAACATTTTGTCATAAGAGTAATTAGATTTCTAGAGCCAGAGGGAGAGAGGATACATGTAGATGTATTGGATTTTTTGAGGCCTCTGGATAGAACCCCTGAATTGGGGATAGATCATGACTGGGGTGATTGGTTTCTACACACCCACACTACATGCATCAGGGTATATGGGAGCAAAGTTGCCCCATATATTTTACCAAAATATGTGCCTAAAAGAATAACATTTCTAGAGATAATCAAACAGTTGAATGAGTCTGATAAGGAACATTTAAGGACTCATAAGAAAGGCTCTTTCTTTCCTACTTCCATTAACTTCAATGATTTCTTGGTTGCTAACAAAGATGGCTTGGATCAGGTTGATTCAATTCTAAAGGTTTACAGAATGGATGTGGAAAATCCCAGGGTATTTGACCCTAAGGGGTTCAGAGATAGGGTGAGATTGGGTGTAAAAAGGCCACATTATGTCCACCAGGTCTTTTATGATGAAGACACAGTCAGAAACTGCTTCACTATGGATGAGATTCATTTTTTGAGGAGTAAATGGGAAGCAGTCATGGAAGGAGAAAGAGTAAGAAAGAATTTGAATTTTGCTTATCAAGGGGCATATGCAAAAATAAAGGATCCAAAATATTTTTGATAATATAGATGATTTGATTGAAAGTGCTCGAATGGGGGAAGAGAGGCCTGCATATCAGCCAAGCAGTTCAAGAGGAGCATATGTAAGAAAGAGAGAATCACTTGATGCACCTCTAGCCAAAAAGATGAAAATATTTGATTTAGAACATGAAGAAGAAATTGAAATGGTATATTTTGAGGAGGAAGCAAATGAGAAAGAATAATAAGTCTCCCATTAGGTGAATTCACCTGTAAGAATAAGACCCTATACCTCTCCTGATAATAGGTTGGCAAGATCAATAATGGGTCAACCAGTAGACACAGAGAACATCAGAGTATTGGCATGCTCACAATTTTTGGAAGATGATGCCTTTGTGAACACTTTTGAATTTAGGAGTTATGTGTTGAAGGTTAGAAGTGAAGAATTTCTGAAGAGAATAGAAGAAGCTAAGAGTGGAGCTGACCTAGCACAGTATGAAGCAATAACTCAGAAAGTGCTGAATGAAGTGAACAAGGATATAAGTGGGATGACCCCTGAAGAAGAGAGGGCCTTGGTTTCCAAGATTAATGTACTATTACTCCCACATTGGACATTAGATGATGCTATTTCATTTGATACAATAACAAGAGATGACTCTGATGTCACTGATGACCAAGTAGAGAAAGCACTTTCTGGTGCAGCATTCAATCCCAGGTTTGAGACTCTGGCAGTATGAGCATTAGCCCCTAATAATAATAAGCCAAGGATTGGATTGGGTGAGATAACTGGGGATGTTATAATCAAGAGAGTGTCAAACACTCCAGCCCCCAAGCTACTAGTTTGAATGTACAAATAGCTCAATTTACAAAGGCTATGACAAATAGGTTGTAGAAATATTATGATGATCTTTTGATGAAGTATGGGCAAGCTACTACAGAATTGAATAGATATAAGGAGCAGCTATTATTAGGGCCAAACACTTCAGCTCAAAGTATTCCATCTCTAGTTCAAACTACAAGTGCAGAATCATTTCCAATTGACAAAGAGTCATTGTTTTCAGAAATAAGAGAGCTGAAGGAAGAGGTAAGAAATTTGAAAAATGAAAAGAAAGTTATTGTCAAGGAATTGATTACAATTATGATAAATCATAGATTGTCTAAGATCATAGCCAAGGCTAAGGATACATGGAAATCATACTCAAGCATAAGAGCAGCCCAAGATTAGCATGAGAAAGACAAGGAGAGCTTAGACAAGATAATCAAAGTTTGGCAGCCAAGGATAGGGGAAATGAAGAGTTTGCATAAGTGTTCAAGGTTTGCCTCAGATTGCCTACCTGAAATAAAAATGACACTAGATATGTTACTAATTTTGGAAGAGGTGGTGGCATTCCAATCAAAATTGGAAAAGGTTTTGAAAGAGAAAAGACAAATGATTGAGGAGATGGACAAAAAGATAGTGCCAAGCATTTTGAGAAATGATGGACAGATAAAAGGCATAGATAGTTGGAGAAAGGATATTGAAGATCAAGCTAGCCAGTTGGTGTCCTTGAGTTGTGTAGAAGGAGATTCTAATCTAAGTATTTTGAATTCTACATTGGACAAGCTCTATGCCTTGGAATTGAGTCTAGATAAATTTTGCAGGGAGTCAAAAATTCTACTGGATGCAAGATATGCAGGACATAAGGACAAGATAGCAACATTAATTCCTTTCTAGTGGCCCACAGAGCAATTGTATACAACTTGGATGGAGAAATATGTTCTAGATGAATGAGGATCCAATCTTTTAATGTATTTCTAGTTGTTTGTACCTCCATAAATAAAATGTACTTAGAAATTTTGAATAGTGGAATGTAATACAATTTTGACAGGTTGCCCTAATCTATGGTGTTGTAAGTTTTAGTTTTACATGTTGAATGTGTTTTCCATGAGAAATTTATCAGTTTCAGATTGAATTATATAAATAATGCCATGAGCATGTGTTTTTATTGATTGTCTCCAATGTTATCTACATTTCTCTTTTGAACGAAGTTGCTAAGGGTTTTTGAGTTCTTGGATGCACACTTGTTGTATTGCATATTTGATTTCTTGCTTTTGTTTAAGAAATAGACTAAATTCTCTAGGTCAAATATGGAGAGATGTGTTTGATAATAGGGATATCTATAAGAAGAGTTAATAGAAATAAACCCTAAACCCTAACCAGTGGATCAAATGGTTTGTTGTAGGAGTATATTTCATTTTTTGACCCAATTGCGGATAAGACACTGATCAAAATAATTCATAAACTATGAAAAATGATGCAGAATCCCATATCAAATCAAAAACCAAAATTCTACTTTACTAAAAATTTTATGTTTTATACACAAATCAATGCTAGCAAGGAAATATTAAGCATTGAGTTGAATGATGAATCACTGAGTACATGTTAAACTTATCAGTATGACACAATTAAAATATGAAATAATTAATAATATGTTAATGTATTCAATCTGAGTCACAATTTCAAGGAATACAATATAGAATATGATCAACTACAGTTTTGGAATATGATTCATGAAATGTAGTATAAATACCTAAAAACTGCTAATTCACTTCCATTTGCCAAATCGAGTCAAGGTCCTCAAACTGACGTTCAGATAAAGTAAAAGAGTCATCTTGATTCTGAGTCTGGTCTTCATTTTCTTTGTCTTGATTCTGAGTCTCAAATTCATCAGTCATTGTGTCACTGTCCTTTGTCCCACCACCACCAGCGTTTGAAGTGTTGCACAACCCTCTTCTTTCGCATATGGACTTCGAGATTGTGAGTGCCCTTTCATAAGGAAATTTTTTGATATTATACACACTTCCTAACACCCTCAAGTAATTTTCCAAATTCTTGTCTAGTTTGTTTCTTATCCTTGATTTAAAAAATCCCAATACACTGAAAACTCTCTCATCTTCTACTGAACCCAATATCATTGTTTGACATAAATCAATAAGTTTAAAATATTTTGATATCGAATCACACAATATTTCACTATGACCTAAGCTTTTCCAAGCCTTTGTTATTGATCTCGCTTCAAAGGGATTCTCCATGGCTTTAAACTAGTCTATCATACTTCTTGCAAACTGACTACATTGTCCTCTAAGCTTATTTCCATCTATAATTCCTTTTATTGTCTGTCCATTGCATTCTGCACTTTTCAAAAAGTATGCGGTCAAGGTAGTTACTTTTTGATGAAAAAAGATTGGGTTATCTCGGTGGCCTTGAACCCAAAATTGAGGATACACAATAGACATGGCTTTAAGTATTTCTTCTTGAGGTCCAATCGATTATAAATCTCTATTGAAAGATTTCTTGCAATTTCCTTCAAATTATTACTAACAGATTCAATAATGTCGTCAAAATCTTCCTTTTTAACAGGTATTTCTCTGATAGAGTGTCCGACCGTCTTATAATGGTGCATTGGTATCTCAAATCCACGTACAAAGGCACATAACTCCCTACTTGCATTAAAATGTAAATAATTTTTAGGATGATTCAAATATGTAATTATCTGCCACCTATAAAAATTTAGGCTTTGAGAAGCTAGATCTAGATATAGATTATCGAGGGCCATGCATGTCATTCTACATAGTTTGGTATGCTCATAGATATACATAGTTCTATCTTGGTATTTCTTCACAAGATTGTTCATTTCATCTAGCATGGGGAGAAGACTAGCTAAAGTTAAGAGTGTCTCTATATCATTTAACCTATGTAAGAGGTTAGGAGCTTTGTCTACTGTGTTGCGATGCTCCTACATTATTCCAATCAAGGATGGATATTCTGAAAGAACATGTTGTGTCGATCCATGCAAGGAGATCCATCTGGTATCAACATCCTTTTAAGAAGCTTGTTTCTTGTTGTTATTCCCTCAACAAAATTTTGAAATTCTGCAAAACATTTGGGACTTCAGCAGAAGCATGTGTGGAGCTCGCAGACTAGATTTTTAGCTTTTGATACTGTAGGAAACTTGCTTATAATTTTAAATGCTAAATTCATTCTGTGGGCCATGCAGTGAATGCCAAGCATGTATGGTGCACAAGTAGTTTGTAATTTTGTGCAAAGACCGGTCCTATGAACTTGCATTACTGCAACTCCATCAACTCCTACACACACCAACTTTTTGGCAATTGTCAAGTCATCCATACCTGCAATTTCATTCAAAGACTTCTTAACTAGTTCAAAAAGATTGTGCGATGTTGAATTGTCCTTCATTTTATGAACACAAAGTAGATGAGCTCGATGAATATGTTCTTTTAACAAAGTAGATGAGCTCGACGAACATGTTCTTTTATAGTATACACATGCATACAAACCCAAGAAGTATTATCTACCACAGTAACTTCATCTAAAGATAATGACTCTTTTACATTCTCCTTTAAATCTTGCTTTCCCACTGCAGTGAGACAGTTTGCCCATTCCCATCCAGAGTTTATTGACCAATGTGTGCTAGGATAGTGAGGAACACTCAAAAAAGATAAAATTACTATATTCTAGGTAGTCTGTCATAGTACACCTTCTAGACAAAATATGAAAAACAACACTCATCTGAACAATTTTTGCCATTTGTGCTCCTTCCATTGCTTTTCCAAATTGAGCCTTGATTGTACCTCCACTTGTAGCAAGCTTCATCATTCTTTTCTTATGCTGATCATATTCTATGGCATACTTAACATGAAGACATTCTTCCTTTGATTTCCATCTTACTACTGATGTTTCCTTTCTATCTATGATTTGTTTTTCATAAACTTTACTGATATGCTTTTCTATAGTGTCAAGCTTTAGCTGCAATTTCTTGTCTCTTTTACATTTCCAACTACAAATCACACAGTTGCATTCTATTGGTTGTTCATCTTTGTTTGCTTTCTCCACTGGTTCAATGAATGGGTACTTTGACACCCAATCAAGCTAAAAATTCCTTGATATTTCCCACTCGGGCTCCATTTTTTATTTGCCTTTTATTTTCTTCCTACCAACATCATCTACAACATCGGCATTTTTATCCCTTGGAACATCTTCTGCGGTATTTCCATCTTCATTCTAGCTAACCAGGGTATCCCTTGGAACATCTTCTGCGGTATTGCCATCCTCATTTGACTCAATGGAAATCCCACCTTCTGGTGGTGGTGAGGTATTGCAAATGGTTTCTTCATTAATATTTGGTGCAAGAGTTGATGATGTAGCTCCATCTTGATTTGATGGTGTTACCCCTTATTTTTGTTTTAGGTCTTGTACTTTTCATAATTCATTCACATGTCTTATCAATTATTTATCTAAGTCCCTAAGTTCTACGTTTCTTTTTTGTGCCTTTGAAAACTCTTAAGAGTCGCTCATACTAAGGTTTTCCTAACCTAGTCACTAATCTTTTGAAGTTCGTAACCTTTGTCACACAATTATGAAGTTATCAAACTTACCGACTTCCTGACCATGCACTAAGTTTGCTAAGTATTTCCTCCCGTTCATTTCCTTTGTAGTCGACGAGTTGGAGGTTTTCAAAACTTTGAAACCCTGACTTGAAGTTCTAAAGTTTCAAAAACTAGCGACTTCGCAACATAGAAGGTGGCGAGCCAGTTCCCAAGGCTCGTAATGACCATTAAATGATGGGTACAGCGCATGAAGAGAATGTCTTTTCAGAGTTTTCAGGAAGTGGGCAAATATTAAGGATATGTTCTCAAGGCATGCATTTAATGAAACATCAATTCAGAATTTAAAACATATTGTAGAGCTCCTCTGGCGTACATATTTCCTCTCTCAGCTGCGGATTTTTCTCAAGTAATGCAGCTACCATTTCTCTCATACTATGTTGTTAGTCTCTCAGTACTTAGCTATCTCTCGCTTTGCACCCAAGAACGATGATGAAATTCAAATATCAGGGAGCTCCTCATAATTCTGGAATTGAGAACGACTGGTCTGGCATAAGTGATACCAAGCTTGGCCATATTGATTTGGAAGAGTTCTGGTCTCATCTGCAATGTGAAGATAAATCACCCATTGCGAAGAAGATATTGTAGAGTGGTCTAGCACATGCAGGCAGATTCCCTATCTTTGTATAGAGAAAAGATTTAGTCGCAGCTTGTGCAAGAAGATACGTCCCCAACACTTTTGAAATTAGAGCCAAGGATGGGACGGTGGTGGGAAAAATTGGTCCATAAAATATCACTTGCGCGTTAATGATTCCAGAAAGGCAAGAATTCAAAGATATGTTCGTGGCTATTAGGATGGATTTCTTTCAAGAAAATGAGGACTGGTACAAGAACTATATCGCACTAAATTGGTTAAAGTTTGAAAAGAGAGGTAAGTCTTAGTTGCCTCAAAAACTAAGAAGAGCCCATTTCAAAGATGAAATTTTAGATGTTATTACATTACTGCATCATGTGGTAGGAAGTGAAAATATAGACTCTTTTAAAGACTGGATGTGTCGTTTCATTTTATTGATATGTAGTGAAGATAAATTTATCAATTGGGATGAAATCATTAGTTTTCATCTAAATGAGCAACTAGTTAAATTTCAAGAGACTTTAACCTTCCACATGTGCTCATATCTAGTATACCTTTTAGCCAGTCAAGAGGTTGTTTGGGCTAAGTTGAGGCCACATGGGTCTCTAACCCCAAGCACACCTGTGTATTGTTATTTTCCTCAGCGGAAGAAAGATGTGGGAATGAAAGACTATCATCATGTAAATGACTCCTTTTTAATGTTTCTTGTGAGGAAATTGGATGATAATTTTGAGGTGAGAATTTCACCTGAAGTTGACTCTTTAATCATGGAGTTTGGAAGTTTTTACATATAATTTGATAGGTTCACCTATTTGAGAGTGGGGGGTTATGAAAATGCCCCAACAAAATTACCTAGGTACCCCAATGATTTTGTCATCTTTCTAGAAGTCTGTAAACAAATGTTTGCAGTCAATGTCAAATACTGAAATATGAGGAAGAAAGGGTACGATTTCCCTTTAAAACTGTCTGTATATACCTGTAAAACCAATGATGTTTCTAGAGGGGCAGAGCATGTTTTATCTTAGTTTAATTTGCATTCCTTGTCAATGAGGCCCAGTTTCGATAGCAAGAATAATGTGAAACAAAATTTTCATGGCTCGGGTTCTTACAAGCATCGCCCAAATCTAGAAGATTTTTGGGAGGATTGTATAGATGACCAAGAGGTTCAAAGAAGGAATTGCATGAGACTCACATTGAGTCAAATTCAAGTATTTGGTCTTTCTATTTATATTCCAGATGGTGCCGAAGAAAATTTTGAGATCATTGATGAAGAATATAAAACCCTAACTTCAAAACCCCTTCCCCGAATTAACTGGTTAGAGAAGGAGGTTGTGGACCTAAAAATTTGTTCTGCCAATGTGATAAAGAGAACTGAAGATTGGTTAGCTGGAAGATGGCGTAGGTGTGCTAGTTCCCCACAAGAGAAAGGAAGTTCTAAGGCCAGCGAACAGAGGCTTGTGCAAAGTTCTGGTGTATGCAATTCTGCAGGGAGACAAGAGGCATTACCATCTAATTCCAATTCACAATCTAGAGGAGATGGAGAAAGACCAGAGGATACTCTAAAATTGAAAGCAGTCTATGAATTGGATAGTCTTCCTTCCCCTTCTTTGAAAAAGAAAAGTGCCCAAGCCAAACCTGTACCTTTGGCTTTTGATTCTATTTTTCAACATATTGTTGATGATGGTTCATTCCCCCCATTTATGGAAATCCCTTCTTCTCCTGTTGCTGATGAGGTGTCCGTCTATGTTTTAGTTGATAATCAAGTTAAAGTTGTTTCCAGCAATGTTGATACTGGTATAGTGTCATATTCACCAATGTGGCTGAAGAAAGCTGTGGATAAGAAAAGAAAATTTGTGCCTACCATTGTAGCTGAAATAGATACAGTTGCTAAATTACTGCAAACCACCTCCAAACCTAAAAAGGCCAGAAGAATGTAAAGAATGGTAAATGATCCCACCTCTAGGCGACATATGCTAGAAATTGTAGATCCCATGAAAGACCTAAATGAAGATGAAATAACTGAGGCTGACTACAAAATAAGTCATATAGATTTAGGTCCTTCTACTCTGGAAGGGGATTCTTATCATGATTAAAAGAGCTAAGGAGGAGAGAAAAGAAAATATAAAGCTCCAATCTTAGGTTTTGTTTTGAGCAAATTCATCCATTCTATAATGGCACCCACCTTTGGAGATGCTTCAAGTTTAGAAGTTGTAGGAGTGGATGAAATACTATGCAACAAATTAAAAAGAATCTAAATTTTTCTAAAGCCATTACCGAGTGGGTGGACAAATTGTCTTGTGAAATGTTGTTCTTCCTGACAAAGGCAACTCAGTGTTATACTCAAGTGCTTAACAAGAGGAAAAATTTGATCAATGAACTACAGCAGAAAAGAAAAGAATAGGGTAGTACTTATGTTCTTTCAAAAGAAATTTCTGAATTGGTTTCCATGGATTCACTAACTCTGCTAAAAGAAAAGTTAGCTAATGATCCCCGCAAAATTGATCCATCCTGGGTTGATTCACTGGAATGGAAATTAAGTATGTATGATAATATCATTGAACAAATCAATAAAGCCCTGCGTAAGTATCTTGATATAATGATTGGTATTCAGAATGATTGTAGTGCACTGGATGTAAACATTTTAGATGATTTTGGGGAGAATTTGTGGGATCCTAAGGAGATCACAAAAGAAGCCAAAAATATGCTTTACAAAGAACTCTCAGATCCTGATAGTATCACTAGTGAGTCACTTGGTAAGATGGGCCTTATGCAAGTCTACCTCAATGGTTTTAAAAAGAGAGGTGATGATTTTCAAGAAGATATGGCAGAAATAGGTAAGACTCTGGCAAGGTTCAGAACTAGGCTACAGATTACTACAACTCTGGGAAGCAAAGGCATCATTGCTGTTATAACTAAGTATCAAGAATACATGTTGAGGATGAAGGTGCGAGAAAATATGGCAGAAGATCAAGGCGGTGAAAGCATTGAAGACCCAAAGGAAGATGAAGGGGTGGCGAATTAACTTTCATTTCTTTTATGCATTTCTTTATATTTGGCTCTAAGACTTTTTCAAAAACTTTATTATTATTTTAAAATGGTTGTCTTCAAGAAACCGTTCTATTTCAAAAAGATAGTTATGATGTGGACATTATAAATATGCTGTAAGGGACATAGTATGGATCTTCTTTTTGGGCAAAACTTTGATTTTCTCATTAAGTTAGATATCTTTGATAAATGTTTTATTTTCAGTTTTCTTCAATATAGAGAGAAATATATTGTGGATGTTCAAGCAAATATAGTCTTTGTGTTGTGGTGTTTGAACTATCATTCTTCCTATGTTGAATGTGTTGTCATTGGTTATCTCTGTATATATTGGAGAATCGAATGTTTGGTTGCCTTGCCGATAAGGGCATGGTTCAATGGTTAAGTCACTCAGTTGTAGTGGTGGCCACCAGATTTCAAACCCTCGCTGGGCCAACATGCTTGCGGGTTTGAAGTGTTCTTTCTAGGGGATGAGGTCCCCCGTGTTGTGGCCTCACCGGTTCATTGCTCCGTGCAAAAGCAATCATGTGGAGCTGAAGGGCGTGTCGCACCAGTGTCGCCGGTCACGTTAAAAAGTTTACCAGGCACATTTAAAAAAAAAAGAATGTTTGGTTGCCTCATTTTTGTGAATATTTATCTTTGAGTGAATATGCTATGGTAATGAGAATTTGAATTATTTTCTTGTTGATTATCATTTGAAGTCTTTGAGATTCCTCAGATTTCTTCATTATAGATGTATGAAGTCTCCTTTCAAAGCTTTCTGGTTAAAAGCATTACCTTTCTCTTGCTTTTTGGTTAAAAGCAACACATAATTTAATTCATTGTGTATCATTTGAAGGTAGCTGCCACCTTGTAAAATAAGCAGAGAGTTGGTTATAAAATACTATTGTAACTAGCTCAACTGTGGTTACATTTGTTATTGTTTGGGTGAGAGAATATAGAGTTGGATGACAAATTTGTAAACCAATAGATTTTTGGTGACTCTACTGGGGATATTTGTCAAATATGTGTTGTGAGTTGCTTTAATGGTTCTTCAGACATGTAACGCCCCAATCCTTTAGCCTAACGTAGATTGGCTTGTAGGTGATCAGGAAGATATCATTACTGGCTTAAGATTGCTTGCTTGGCAACATAGGAGAACCAACTTACAATATAACCAAGTTAACAAAGTACTTGAAGAAGAAGAGGAACTTGGTGAAATCATAAGAGATAACGCTAGGTGTTTTGGAGATGCCCAAGAAATTGTCTTCATTGAACCTATAGTACCTGTGCCGCGAAGAGAAAGAGTCTTTCCTGTTCAAGAACTTCCCAACAACAGATGCAGAGATCAAGTGATTAATCAAGGGAACCAGTTGAACAACCAACAAAATCTTCCATGAGCTAATAGTAAGTGAAGTTGGCAACTATGTAGCTTAAAATTTTCATTGTTTAAATCTAGCTTCCAAAAGATATACTAGAGGAGATAGAAAGAAAGGGATTTGGGATGAAGATTTTTCATTATTAGAAGCTGTTAACTTCTCTTCCTTCCCACTTAATCGAAAGGTTAAGTCTGTTAGTAGACCTTCGTCTCCTCCTCCTAGTCAAAGCTCTACAAATACTTCAGCCACATCTTGTCAGGCTCTTCTTTTACACGAGATTGCCCTCCCTTTACAAGTAAACTTCCCTGTCCATAATCCTCTGATCATGGCTCAGCCTCCACCTATTCCATGGGGGGCCACAATAGGCCCACTCAACCTAGGGGCCCAACTGCATGCTTTACCCAAGGGCTCAAGAAAATCATACCCAAATTTAGAGGAGATGGAAAAGTTACCCCAGAAGAACACATGCAAGCTTTTTTTACTACTTCCTCCATCCTCGTTGTCCAACATGAAGATGTTGCTATTAGGCTCTTTGTAGAATCTTTAGTTGATGCTGCCACTGATTGGTTTTGCCATCTTCCAAATGGTTCCATTAACAACTGGGATACTCTAAAAACCAAATTTGAGAGTAGGTTCAAGTCTGGGGAAAATGAGCAAGATCTTGTCACTTAATTGGCTACTATGAAGAAGGAAATACATGATCCAATGAGAGAATTTGTAGCTAAATTCAATAAGTTATACAATAGAATACCTAATAATATGAGACTTGGAGATGACTTATTGAAATGTTTCTTCATCAATACTCTTCCCCCAGATGTTAGTTTTACTATTAAAAGGGAAGGAACGACTAATTTGGATGCAACTCAAGCAAGAGCTTTATCAATAGAAGATGAGTTGATCATTGCGGGAAAATGGAAAAAGGAACTGCAGACTGGTAAGCCTTCGGCTGTAAATTCCACTAATCCAGTCATACAGAGGCTGGCTAATGATATAATCACTCTAAAAAGGCAAATGCCAAAGGGACACTTTCAGCCACCATATCAAGACATACCTAGGAAAGATTTTGGCACATCAGGTGGTTATAACAAAACTTTGCCTTTGACTGGCCCTACTCAAAGGTTGGCTATTGAAAATGGACCCTCTACCAATAAAGGTAATATGATGTGTAATTTCCATCTGACTTCTGATCATGATGGATCTACCTGTCCAGAAATGGTCTGGTTCATACAGATGCTCTCCACTAATGAACATGTTGAGGCACCATATGTGGAAGAACCCATCTCATCTCATGATGCCAGTGTAAATTTCTTTGAATATGAGTTAGATACTGATACAGGGTAAGATCTGTACATAGAAATTGATCCTAATTATGCAGTCTTTACAAGAGGACAGCAAGCTCAAAAAAAAGTTCAGATTCCAAAGGACAAACAAATGGTTCACCTTTTACTCCAAAGTATATTTTGTCTAGGCAAGTTGCCTCCAGTCCCAAGAAGCTTGAGAATGCCATACCCAAGAACATGTCTACTGAGGTACCATCTATTCTTTCTTCTGATGCTATTGTTACTGGTTCATTTGATATAATTGAGTCATGCAAGAATACCTAGATCCAGATCTCCCAAGCCAAGTACCTTAGACTCAATCCATTTGAATTAGATCGGTTAGTGAGATATATCAAACAAGAACCTTCTCCATCTCAAAGCAACGCCCAAGTATCTAGTAACGTTGAAACCCCTGTTGATGAGCAGCTTTGTTCAAATTCCCATGATAAAGACTTAAGTCAACAAAATCCTTTTATTAAGCCAGAACCATTTTATGTGTCTCTTTATATAGTTGGCTTCAAGCTAAGCAATTGTATTATTAACTCTGGTGCTTCTGACAATGTAATGCCAGCCCAAGTGGCTAAAGCCTTAGGATTGTCTTAAACTTCCTCCCATGGCAAATGCTTTTCTATGGATGGTTCACAGGTCCCAATCCTAAGTCAAATAAAGGATGCTCAAGTCACTTTAGCCACTTTCCTAAAGAAGAGAGTGGAATTAACTATCCTTGTTGTTGATATTCCTGCTAGTTATGGCATGCTTTTAAGTAGGAGTTTTGTAGAGACTTGGATAGGGAAATACAAATGGATTGGTCTCATGCTTTAATACCACTAGATGGAAAGAAAGTACGTCTCAATCAAGAGTCCAAGGGCAAATTTGTAGAAACTGGACCAAGTACTTACATGTGTACCTCCTTAGAGGAAGAATGTTCAAGCCTTATCAGTCCTAATTTGGTAAATGAGTTATGGACACTAGAGTTTGATAGAAGTTGTTCTAGTGTTGGCTCTGGTGCAGGAGTTGTTTTGATCTCTCCAGATGGCTATAACTTTCCCTATGCTTACAAATTGGAATTTGAAAACACCAACAATACTGCGAAGTATGAAGCTCTTCTACTTGGCCTAACCCTAGCTAAAGAAAGAGTTATAAAACAATTGAGAGATAGAGGTGATGCAGAATTAATTGTCAAGCAGGTCAGAAAATAGTACATTGTGAAGAATGATAGATTGAGGCATTATAGAAATAGAGTTTGGGATTGCATTGGAGATTTTGATGCCTTTTCCATAGAAGCAATGCCTAGAGATCTTAATGTTAGGGCAGATTCATTAGCAATATTTGCATCTTTGTTGTTACTTCACTCAGACTTTAAAGATAAGCCTTATAGAATTGAAGTGGTATACCATCCTAGCGTTCCTGACAACATCAATCACTAGCAAGTATTCAATAGTGATAGATAGATTATTGGCTTCCTAGAAAAGGCTGAAGCTTTTGCTAATATCTTCTTTGAAGGTAGTGATGATGCAACCAATGATGTTTTAGAAGGTCATATCAGTACCCCTAATAATGATAAGCCTAAAGTTATTCAATTGAAAGGCAATAAGATACCCAAGGGTTTGGTTTCTCTAGAAGATTTATTCAACAGACATGACCAATATCTAAAATGAAAGAACAATGTTAATGTTGAGTCATCTGCTGATTATGATCATGTCAATATCCTCACAAATGAGGATCCTAAGATTGCATGTATAGAGAAATGCTACTCCCCTCAAGAAAAGGAGAGGCTGATTTCTTTATTAATACGCTACAAAGATGTTTTTGCATGGTGCTATGCTGATTTGAAGAAGTTCATGAATGGAGAATTGCAACATAAAATCCTTTTGAAATTTGGTGCTGGACCTTATAGGCAGAAACAACGAACATAAAACCTAAAGATAGCAGAGGCAATTTTTAATGAGATAGATAAGATGCTAAAGGCCAAGATCATCTATCCTATTCATCATTCTACATGGGTAGCAAATATAGTTCCTGTCAGAAAAAAGAATGGAAAAATAAGAATTTGTGTTGATTTCAGGAACTTGAATTAGGCTTCATTAAAGGATAACTACCCATTACCTATCATGGATCATGTTTTACAAACTATTGTTGGTTCTGAGATCATGTCAATGTTAGATGGTTTTTCAGGCTATAATCAAATTGAAGTTGCCCCAAAAGACCAGCATAAGACAACATTCACCACTCCCATTGGTGTATTTGCTTATAACAGAATGTCATTTGGTCTCATAAATGCAGGTGCAAATTTCTAGAGGGCCATGGATCTTTCATTCCAAGACCTGAAGAACAAAATTATTATGGTGTATTTAGATGATCTGACAGTGTTCTCAAAGAAAAGATTCAACAATGTTCATGATCTGGAGATTGTGTTACAACGTTGCAGAGAACAGGGGATCTCTTTGAATCCCAAGAAGTCTATTTTTGTTGTCACAGAAGGGAAACTTTTGGGACACATTGTCTCAAAAGATGGGATCAAAATTGACCTTGAGAGAATAAAATCTATCATGCAATTAGGGTTGCCTGCAAATAAAGATGGTACTAGATCCTTCTTTGGCTAGGTGAATTTCCTGAGGCAGTTTGTGGCTGAGTTTGCTAAATTAACAAAACCCATAGCTGATATGATGAAGAATCAACCTATTTTCAAGTGGAGTAATGAAGGAAAGAAATCCTTTGAAGATATAAAGGTTGCCATTGCTAATGCACCCACCCTGGTATGTCTTAATTTCAATAAAAATTTCATTGTCTATTGTTATGCTTCCAAACATACATTATCAGCTATTCTGATGCAAAAAAATGAACGAGGCATAGAAGCTCCTATTTCTTTCATGAGTACCCCTCTCAAAAATTATGAGCTCAAATACTCCCCACTTGAAAAACATGCTTATGTTGTTGTAAAGGCTTTAAAAAGCTTTCGGTTCCATATTCTGCACTCCCATACAATTGTTTTTGTGCCTGACATTGCTGTCAAAAGTATCCTTGCTCAGAAAGAGGTTGGATGTAACAAATGAGGGTCTTGGATAGAAAAGGTACAAGAATATGATGTAGATATTAGACCTACCAATCTAGTCAGGGGAAAGGGTTTGTGTAAATTGATTGCAGAAAATAAAGTTGCTGAAGGAGAACAGTTACCTCTAGTTCTCTTTACTAGTACAACTGATGAGTGGTTCTCAGATGTCTCATATTTCTTGACCTATGGTGACTGTCCCTCACACTTGTCAGCCAAAGAGAAGAGAAATTTGAAGCTCAAGGCAAGTAAGTATGTTCTTTGGGAAGGAAACCTATACAAGAAAGGGATAGATGGAACATTCCTCAGGTGTGTTGATAAGGAACAACAAAGGAGACTGTTAAGAGCATTTCATGATGAAGCTTGTGGTGGGCATTTCTTAGCCTCTGTGACTACCTTTAAGATCCTACACCAATGCTTTTATTGGCCTGGCATGTTTAGAGATGCTCATGAGTGGGTTTCTAAGTGTGAAAAATGTTTAAAGTTTGCTGGTAGGCCTCATCTTGCAGCTTTACCTTTGAAGCCTGTGGTGATTGACAAACCTTTCCAATAGTGGGGACTAGATTTTATTGGCCCTGTTAATCCCAACTCAAGTACTAGACACACACATATTCTCACTACCACTGACTACTTTACCAAGTGGGTAGAAGCTATTCTAGTGAAACAGACTACCTCACAAGTCGTGTGTGATTTCTTGAAAGAAAACATCATAGTGAGATTTGGTATTCCAAAGGAGATAGTTACTGATAATGCTCTCTTTTTCATCTTCTGAAATCACTCTGTTCTGCTATGAGTATGGTATCAGTTTGGGGCATTCATCTGACTACTATCCTCAGGGAAATGGGCAAGCTGAATCCAGCAACAAAAATTTGGTTTCCATTGTCAAAAAGCTAGTAGATGAGAACCAGAAAGGTTGGCATAAGAATTTATATGATGCCCTATGGGCAGACATGATTACTTATAAAAGAGCCATAGGTATGTCACCTTTCCAACTAGTGTATGGGGTTGATAGTACTATTCCCATCTCTTTAGAGCTCTCAGTATTGGATTTACAAAGGGCTATAGAAAATGAAGAATTTCAGTCAACATTGGAAAAGAGGATCATGTATTTGAATAAGTTGGAAGAAGAGAGGGAAGTTGTTGGAAACAAAATATCCAAACATCAGCATATGGTTAAAAATATTTTTGACAACAGAAAAAAGTAAAGAAGTTTCGTTGTTGGAGACTTTGTCCTTCTCTGGGATAGGAGGTGAGAACTAAAGGGTGCTCATAAAAAAATTGATTCTCTATGGAGAGGACTGATCAAATAGATTATTGGTGACAATTCTTTCTACTGGTTTATCCAGATGGTACTCCCTTACCTCTTGCCTATAATGGGCAAGATTTGAAAATGTTTAAGTGGTAACGATCTTGGGTTTTTCCCCTTTTGTATTATAGTTTCTCCTTGTTTTATGTTCTTTGTGTTATTTTTTTTCCTCTATTTTCCCAACGAATAAGGCTTCATGCCATGGTTTTCTGGATTCTCTGCGTCCCTTTTGGTCCTTGTCCCCATTTAGAGCCAGTTGTTACCCCTTATTTTTGTTTTAGGTCTTGTACTTTTCACAATTCATTGACATGTCTTATCAATTATTTGTCTAAGTCCCTAAGTCCTAGGTTTCTCTTTTGTGCCTTTGAAAACTCTTAAGAGTCACACATACTAAGGTTTTCCTAACCTAGTCGCTAATCTTTTGAAGTTTGTAACCTTTGTCACACAGTGTCATGTCCCGAAATTAAGGCATTGTTTAAATTAAAGATTTAAACTTAAGTATAAAATAATAATATAATATTATAGAGAGAATAATTAATTATTTCAATAATAACACCATAAATAAATGATATATATACATATGATAATATTATAATGATATATATAATAATAAATATATGACAAATATAATAATAATATTATAATATTATTTATAATAATATTATAATATTATTTATAATAATATAATAAATAATAATAATAGCATATATAATGATAAATGATAAATAATATAATAACAATAATTATTATTATTATCATAAAATAATAGTAACAATAAAGATAAATATATCTTAAAGAGGGCCGACCCCTTCAAAGGAGTCGACACCTCTTATAAGGGGAGACGTCCCTCGAAATGGACGAACCTCCCATATATATATATGGGAAGTATCGAGGGAGCTGGGATGATGGTTGAAGGTTAGATTGTATTGAAGTTTGGAGATAGTGATGATATAATCCTTGTGTGCTAATTTCCAGCATAGTAGGTCTGTGATTGTTTCATATCAGTTTACCGATCCATTATTTGCATGATTAAGTGCCGATTTGAGGGCAAACACACTTGCATCTTGGAGTGCCATCCATTACAAACTTCCTTCTATGTTTGAGCACTGATTTACATGATAAATCTGGTCCATAAAACAACAAACACATTTTCAGTTTGGTAGATATATGCATACCTTAGCTGCTGCCATTTGAAGTCTATATCATTGTGAGAGGGTGCGCTAGATTGTTGGGAAGAGTTTGTCATGTTTGGACTTGCATAGGATCCATCATCGGTGCATGGATGTTGGAGGGTTTCATTCTATGATAGGTCTGATATAAATCCTAACAGTGACCATCCTGTTTGCATTTGGAGTCTTGATACACATCATACATCCTTGTCAAAGAAGGATGACTGACATTTGGACTAGAGCACTCAGCTCTAGACGATATTTAATCAACATTTAGAGATCTTGCCTTTGCATTTCATCATCACCAGGTGTCCGATCTGCTACAACAATCTTGTCACTATTGTTGCATTGTAATAAGTCATCATTTCGGATCTGTGGCAGTTTAGAAGACAACGAATATCATCTGACATAACAATCAACTTCTTGAAAATCCTTTGGCATCATCTAAGGGTCTGATCATCAATACTGTGGCAACGAATAGTTGGAAATTGGATAATCATAGTGGTCAGCATTATCACATTGAACTACTACATCAGGCTTGGAAATCAATTTGCATTGTATTTGTTATTGAATTGGTATGTTGATTGTTATTAATTATCTTTGATTTTGTAGCAGCAGATTGAAGTATGTAATTGACTAAGATAAAGCCACCATTTTGATGTAACTGAAAACTTGAATAAGCTAAAGTCATTACAGCAGGTTTGATTTTGACATTGCGAATTTATAAAATTTTATAAATATCCTAGGAGGGACATTACAAGTGGTATCAGAGCCATCGTCCTGCCATCCTGTGAAAACAATCTTATGCAAGCATACACTAGAAGGAACCACCAACTCCTAGAAGAACAAATGAACAATGAAATGAGGGCCTTCATGGAAGCCACTACCAAGGCCATGATGGAACAAACTCAAGCAGTCACATAACAAACCAAGCTATTGATAGAACAAAGCGCAAAATCAAATCAAGTCCTTCAAAATACTATACAGAATATGGAAACCATGATGAATAGCTTCAAGGGTCAAGCTTCAAATGAAAGGGAGGTGATCTCCAACCAGGCATAAAATGGAAACTCTTCAACAAGCACAAGGGTTCCAATACCACCATTCCTACCAACGAAGAAAATCCAAGAATGGAAAAATTGAAGAATAAATATAATACTCAATAAAAGGGAATATAAGACCCTCTCTTAGGTACGCCACCCAAAGGAAATGTAATGGACTCACATGAGCCAAAGGGGTTCTACCTTTTAATTAAAGGGTTCTACCTTTGGGTCTAGAAACAGAAGTGCTCTTCTAGATACACCACTCATGATGAGAAATGATAAGTCGACATAAGCCAAAGGGGTTCTACCTTCTAATGAAGGGTTCTGCCTGTGGGTCTAGAGAGAGAGATGTGCTCTTCTAGACATGCCACTTATGATGGAAGTAATAAGTTCACATGGGCCGAAGGGGTTCTGCCTTCTAGTGAAGGGTTCTACCTTTGGGTCTAGGAGAGATGTGCTCTTCTAGATATGCCACTCATGATGAGAAATGATAAATCCACATGAGCCAAAGGGGTTCTACCTTTTAATTAAAGGGTTCTACCTTTGGGTCTAGGAGAGATGTGCTCTTCTAGATATGCCACTCATGATGAGAAATGATAAGTCCACATAAGCCAAAGGGGTTCTGCCTTCTAATGAAGGGTTTTGCCTTTGGGTCTAGAGAGAGATGTGCTCTTCTAGACATGCCACTTATGATGGAAGTAATAAGTTCACATGGGCCAAAGGGGTTATGCCTTCTAGTGAAGGGTTCTGCCTTTGGGTCTAGGAGAGATGTGCTCTTCTAGATATGCCACTCATGATGTGAAATGATAAATCCACATGAGCTAAAGGGGTTCTGCCTTTTAATTAAAGGGTTATGCCTTTGGGTCTACAAGAAATGTGCTCTTCTAGATATGCCACTCGTGATGGAAATGATAAGATCACATGGGCCAAAGGGGTTCTGCCTTCTAGTGAAGGGTTCTGCCTTTGGGTCTAGAGAGAAATGTGCTCATCTAGATACATCACTCATGATGGAAATGAAATGTTCAGTTGGGCCTAGGGAGTTGGATCACGAGGATACCCTTTTTGAGACTTCACTTCCCTATCATGGGTATAGTGTTATAAGGAGTCCAATCATGAGGAAATAAGGAAAGATGACAATATGAGGGGATAACGGATAAATTAGAATCTTCACTGGATACGCGACCTCATATGAATGGCATGCGCCACATGAGGCCGAGACGATCTATTATGAATGGCATGTGCCACATTAGATCGAAAGCACCTTATATGAATGGCATGCGCCACATAAGGACAACAACACTATCATCAACTTGCTTAAGCAATCAAAGTCTTACTTACAACATCATTATATTCATCTTTTGGGATATTCATCAATATTATTTCATTCCAAATCCCCAATCTCAGATTATCAATACTCCCAAAGTTTTCTTTAACATTGAAAAATTATTCCTTCCTGCATTCATTTGATTAACTACATTTCCTCAATCATATTGCTATTCAAAATCAAATAAAATCTTCTTGATCATGACATCATATGATCAATTACTCTTCAAGAACATAACTCTTTGCAATTTTGAGATCAATAACACATCACAAGGTAAAACTACAAGATGACAAGTACAAGATCGAATCTTGTAATCAAAGAATCTCAATAATCTCAAATCATCCCATCGTTGTTATTCAAAACATCAAACAAATGCTCTTTGATCACAAATTCTCTTTCATGGAATCATAATCAATTTCTCTTCACTCAAGCAAGTTCATTTTTAAATCAAAGCCATGATTTCGTCTCAACACATCGGAAGGTAGACGATTAAAGTGCAAGATGATGAAGAACTCATGATTGCTTGAGGACAAGCAATCTTGAGTGGGGAGGGTTGTCATGTCTTGAAATTAAGGCATTGTTTAAATTAAAGATTAAACTTAAGTATAAAATAATAATATAATATTATAATAATATTATGGCAACAATAATTAATTATTTCAATAATAATAATACCATAAATAAATTATATATATACATATGATAATACTATAATGATATATATAATAATAAATATATGACAAATATAATAATAATATTTACAATAATATAAATAATAATAATAGCATATATAATGATAAATGATAAATAATATAATAACAATAATTATTATTATTATCATAAAATAATAGTAAAAATAAAGATAAATATATCTTAAAGAGGGTCGACCCCTTCAAAGGAGTCAACACCTCTTATAAAGGGAGACATCCCTTGAAATGGACGAACCTCCCATATATATATTGGAAGTATCGGGGGAGCTGGGATGATGGTTGAAGGTTAGATTGTATTGAAGTTTGGAGATAGTGATGATACAATCCTTGTACATCGATTTCCAACATAGCAGGTCTGTGACTGTTTCATATCAGTTTACCGATCCATTATTTGCATGATTGAGTACCGATTTGAGGGAAAACACACTTGCATCTTGGAGCGCCATCCATTACAGACTTCCTTCTATGTTTGAGCACTGATTTACATGATAAATCTGGTCCGTACAGCAGCAAACACATTTTCAATTTGGCAAATATATGCATACCTTAGCTGCTACCATTTGAAGACTATATCATTGTGAGAGGGTGCGCTGGATTGTTGGGAAGAGTTTGTCATGTTTGGACTTGCATAGGATCCATCATCGGTGCATGGATGTTGGAGGGTTTCATTCTGTGATAGGTCTGATATAAATCCTAACAGTGACCAACTTGTTTACATTTGGAGTCTTAATACACATCATACATCCTTGTCAAAGGCCGACCGACATTTGGACTAGAGCACTCAGCTCTAGAGGATATTTAATCAACATTTGGAGATCTCGCCTTTGCATTTCATCATCACCAGGTGATCGATCTACTACAACAATCTTGTCACTATCGTTGCATTGTAATAAGTCATCATTTCAGATCTGTGGTAGTTTAGAAGACAACGAATATCATCTGACATAACAATCAACTTCTTAAAAATCCTTTGGCATCATCTAAGGGTCTGATCATCAATATTGTGGTAATGAATAGTTGGAAATTAGATAATCACAGTGGTCAGCATTATCACAGTGAACCACTACAGCAGGCTTGGAAATCAATTTGCATTGTATTTGGTATTGAATTGGTATGTTGATTGTTATTAATTAGCTCTTATTTTGTAGCAGCAAATTGAAGTATGTAATTGACTAAGATAAAGCCACCATTTTGATGTAACTGAAGACTTGAATAAGCTGAAGTCATTACAACAGGTTTGATTTTGACATTGTGAATTTAGAAAATTTGATAAATATCCTAAGAGGGACATTACACAGTTCTAAAGTTATCAAACTTACCGACTTCCCGACCATTCCTTTGTAGTGGCTGAGTTGGAGGTTTTCAAAACTTCAAAAGCCCCGACTTGAAGTTCTGAAGCTTCAACAACTAGCGACTCCATGACATAGAAGGTGGTGGGTCGGTTCCCAAGGCTCATAATGACCATTAAATGATGGGTACGATGCACGAAGAGAATTTCTTTTCAAATTTTTCATGAAGTGGGCAAATCTTAAGGATATGTTCTCAAGGCATGCATTTAATGACACGTCAATTCAGAATTTAAAACATATTGTAGAGCTCCTCCGGTGTACATATTTCCTCTCTCAGCTGCGGATTTTTCTCAAGTAATGCAGCTACCATTTCTCCCGTACTATGTTGTTAGTCTCTCAGTACTTAGCTATCTCTCACTTTGTACCTAGCAATGGTGATGAAATTCAAATATCAAGGAGCTCCCCATAATTCTGGAATTGATAACAGCTGGTCTGGCATAAGTGATACCAAGCTTGGCCATATTGATTTGGAGGAGTTTTGGTCTCGTCTGCAATGTGAAGATAAATCACCCATTGTGAAGAAGATATTGCAAAGTGGTCTAGCGCATGCAGGAAGATTCCCTATCTCTATGCAAAGTGAAGATTTAGTCGTAGCTTGTGCAAGAAGATACGTCCCCAACACTTTTGAAATTAGAGCCAAGGATGGGACGGTGGTGGGAAAAATTAATCTAGAAAATATCACTTGCAGGTTAAGGATTCCAGAAAGATAAGAATTCAAAGATATGTCTGTGACTATTTGGATGGATTTCTTTTGAGCAAATGACGACTGGTGCAAGAACTCTATCACGCAAAATTGGTTAAAGTCTGAAAAGAGAGGTAAGTCTCAGTTGCCTCAAAAACTAAGAAGAGCCCATTTCAAAGATGAAATTTCAGATGTTATTACATTACTGCATCGTGTAGTAGGAAGTGAAAACACAAACTCTTTTGAAGACTGGGTGTGTCGTTTCATTTTATTGATATGCAGTGAAGATAAATTTATCAATTGGGCTGAAATCATTAGTTTTCATCTAAATGAGCAACTAGTTAAATTTCAAGAGACTTTAACCTTCCACATGTGCTCATATCTGGTATGCCTTTTAGCTAGTCAAGAGGTTGTTTGGGCTGGGTTGAGGCCACATGGGTCTCTAAACCCAAGCACACATGTGTATTGTTATTTTCCTCAGTTGAAGAAAGATGTGGGAATGAAAGACTATTGCCATGTAAATGATGCCTTTTTAATGTTTCTTGTGAGTAAATTGGATCATAATTTTGAGCTGAGAATTTCACCTGAAGCTGCCTCTTTAATCATGGAGTTTGGAATATTTTACATACAATTTGACAGGTTCACCTATTTGAGAGTGGGGGGTTATGAAAATGCCCCAACAAAATTACCTAGGTACCCCAGTGATTTTGTCATCTTTCTGGAAGTCTGTAAACAAATGTCTGCAGTTAATGTCAAATATCGAAATATGAGGAAGAAAGGGTATGATTTCCCTTTAAAACTATCTGTATATACCCGCAAAACCAATGATGTTGCTAGAGGGGTAGAGCATGTTTTAGCTTAGTTTAATTTGTATTCCTTGTCAATGAGGCCCAGTTTCAATAGAAAGAATTATGTGAAATAGAATTTTCATGGCTCTAATTCTGACGAGCATCACCCAAATCTGGAAGATTTTTGGGAGGATTGTATAGATGACTGAGATGTTCAAAGAAGGAATTGCATGAGACTCACATTCAGTCAAATTCAAGTATTTGGTCTTTCTATTTATATTCTAGATGGTGCCGAAGAAAATTCTGAGATCATTGATGAAGAATATAAAACCCTAACTTCAAAACCCCTTCCCTAGATTAACTAGTCAAAGAAGGAGGTTTTGGACCTAAAAATTCATTTTGCCAATGTGATAAAGAGAATTGAAGATTGGTTAGCTGGAAGATGGCGTAGGTGTGCTAGTTCCCCACAAGAGCAAGGAAGTTCTTGTTGCCCATTTTTTGTTTTCCAGCTCAATCAAGTGGAGCTGGTTAAATTTTATAGTTTTAAAGGGTACATGTCTATTGTTAATGTGTGTTTTGCCAAGAGAGAATGCCATAAAAGAGCTTCAATTAAATGCAATTGTTTACAATCAAGAAGAAACATACAACATTGCATATTTTGAAAGGCTTTTTCATTATTTATAAATGTCAAATGAGATGCTCCCACACAAGCCATAGGAGTAACTGAAATAGGCTACATAATAGTAAATTTTACTTTTGAAAAGAAACAAATTGCATAGGAAAAGAAAGGGGACCCGTCATTGCCTACGAATGATGAATCCTGTGGTCGAGTTGGCTGTTGTCTTCCTCCATCCATTTAAGCTCCAACGTACTTGAAAAATAGTTTTTGTTAATGCTCAGGGTCTCAAATCTTTTCATACATAATCAAAACTTCAAAAGTACTATCTACTTTTATGTAGCATCAACATCAGTCATCAGATATCAGCATAAGAGAAGTTAGAATGAGCAGACATAAGTGCCACATTAGAAAGAGATAGATCCATACAAGTAACCCCACATCATGAATCAAAGGTATGTTTTATATACTAACATGTTTGCTTCTTGTGCAGGTGTATGAGAAATCAGTTTACTAATTCATCTTTTATGAAATGGCATGTGGAGAAAATGGGCTCCCATAAGGGTAGAGCCTAGTATGCTTCCTTCTTATGCAATAAGAATGTTAGATTGTGATAAACAACGTGCACTATCATGTAATGCATTGGAACAGTTAACATAGTAGATGGAGTGAAGTCATCAATGAAGAGCAACATTTGCTCCTACAAACCATGCTCATTTTAGAAAGAACTTATTAAAGTGAAGTATCATGTTCACAATGCCTTATAAGAGATAGAAGATGCTTCATTCAAAAGCCACCTGAATAGCAATCAAGATATAAACTCCTTGACAATCCTCAAATACCATGCATAGAAACAACCATCATTGATATAGTCAAAGTGGAATCATAATAGAAAGTCAAAGGGGCGGTTGCTCCTATAAACTATGTTGTATCACAAGAGGAATCTATCTAGATCAAACAACTATGTTGTACTTAATCACTTTCTTGTCACAGAATGAACAAATGCATCAATGCAGGAGAGGAATGAAGTACAGATACAAAACTGAATTGATCAAAGAAATGTCACATCCAAGAGGTGTCAAGTGCAAGTACAAAAGGTATAGTGATCAATAGAAGGTACTTTTCCATCTCTTAGTTGTGATTGAAGTATGATTCTACTGTCCATATATACCTTGAAGATAGAACAACTATATAATAGAACAGCATGAAGAACAGTTTATCATTGAATATCATATGATACAGTCTTTATTCAAAGTTAAGTCAAGGACAATCCTCATAAGGGAGTAAAGCATCTCTGAATTAAGAAAAGTGCTATCTAAATACCAAGCAAAAATGAAATAAGATGGAATGACAATCATCATAATAGGTTAACATCATGTTAGACCAACCTTAGATGTCATAAGAAATGCATCATATGCATTAGGAGCATCCTTGTAACAAATATAGAATTAACTATGTAAAGGATTGAAGTAAGACTGTTGTGAAGAAGCCAACTATGTGAAGCAATCATATCAAGTGCACATGACTATACAAGCTACAGGAACCATATCAACATCATGCAATACCATTATACTGTCATAGTTTCCCCTTTGAAGCATAAAAGAGTGCACAAATTATCAAATGCCATGAAGGATGACAACACAAGTGCCATAACAACAATACATTAAAAGAGATAGTTATAACAACAATGTATGAAGTGACAGTCTTCTGTTTGATATGCAAAAGATACAGGTTGATTGCTACAAGACTACATGAATGTTGAAAAATTTATGCTACGGCCATATGCATCCTTAAAGAATGACTGAATACCACAAAGCAATAGGACATGTACTTATCATTTTTGTTGTGAATGAAGAACATATATATGATACAGTGATGTAAGAGTGACAGCCATAATAATGGACAGTCCAAACTCAAAGAGTAACAGTCATAGCATACAGACACAAGAGATAAGCAAGAAAGGTGATCAAGAAGCACAGTGCAATGACAATCATGTCACAAATGTTTATTGGTAATATAAACCATCAAGGCAATTTGATAAGTCACCATGAAAGAAACAACCCTGTACCAGATGTCATGCCATGATCAACTGGCTTACATATAAGAGAAAATAGAAGTAGAGTAAAAGTGCAGTCCTGATGGAATGGAGAGCAGTAGTGAGCAAGGGAGAACATATAAATGTTTGACATCCATTAGTGACATCAAGATGACTTACGGAGGGGCAGTCATGTCTAATAGTAGTGAAGGAGTTCAAACACCAAGCACAATGAAGTGACAAGTATGTCACAGTCAATGTCAATGCATTACAAGAAATACAAACTCAGGTATATGTATTATCTTATAGAGAGAAGACAAAACAACATGATAAGATATGTAGATACACTGTATGAAACAACAACATTCTCATATTTTTCCGGTGCCTCATTATATTGCAAGTCAGGTTGAAACTGTAACTGTCATAGATGGTATTTCTTTTCAATACAAAAGGTACAATATAATATGCAGATGCATAATTGAAGAGCTCAGGGGTAATGAGATATAGAAGCACCAACTGGAACAGACAACATATCTCATTTTTTTCCCATTAGCTTTAATGAGTTACATGCACAAGATCAGTATGTAGAATGCCTTCAAGTTTCAAAGGATATAATAAATGACATGTTCATTGATAGGTATCAGAAGGAGGAGGCTTTATTTTTGCCTCATTATACAAGCATAAGAGCAGATAAATGATACAGTATATACATAATGGAGCAGCATTCATACTTTGTGATGAGAAAGACAAAAGGAACAACAATGACTTTCATAAAGTGTCCATAATATATAGAAGATAAAGAATCCGTGGTTATTCCAATATGATATGAACAAGAATACATTTGAAACAACAGAAATGACAAGTTTAATTTTTCATGATGACAACCATCACATTCTATGCTAACATTGTTTTGAAAATGAAAGAGTTAGCATTGAATCATAAAGTAATGAAGACCTGGCCTCAATAATGAATAGTATATACCAGAGTATGAGTTTACATGATTCCTTCATGAGACAAATTCAAATTGAGTTCTCTTATAACAAAAAAGATAAAACACTGGAAATGCTATGCATTTGCTTCTTTCAGTCACAACCATGTGTAGAGACAAAAAATAAGGGAGAAGACCCAATTCGAGCTCTTATAATCAGAAGATGCCAAATAGAGGTTTGTATTTTACATTTCCAGAAATAAAATATAGAAATAGAGAATGGATCAAACACATGTGCAGAAGAGCAGCCATGAAGGGCTTCATAACTTGCATATCCAGAATGGAAGTTTGCATTTTTTTATGAGACGACCCAGTTAGAGATCGAGCCTCATGCTAAAGGAAATACAAGAAAAGTTGCAGAAAACAAAGAAAATGCAGATTTTCAAGTTCAAAATGCTCAAAAATATGACAAATCGCGGCCTCTGGCAACGAGATACAAAGGTGAAACTTAGAAAATGAGAGGTCGACAGATATAAATGACTTACTTTCTTTTTTTGCCGATTCTGGTGTTGAAACTCTCATGGTTTCCCTCAGTCGACCTTCATATCAGCCTCAACACAGTCAAAGACAATGCAAGGAGTGGTCAGCCAAGAAAAAATAGAGGAAATGCATCAGAAATATGACAGGTCATGGCTTGAAAAGCTGTGATTTACCTCTAAAAAACAAAGAAAATGGGTCAAAATAGGTAGCAATTGAAGTTTTACCTTCATTTTTAGGAATGGGCCATCAAAATCCTCAGAGATCGACAAAAAGGATGCATTTTTTTTGCTCCAAACCCTACAGAGGCCACAGTTGGGCAGAAACGAGTCTTCTCTCCAAAAAATTGACAAAGGCAAAATGATGTTTAGGGTTTTTAAACCCTTTCTTTTTCTAGAGCTTGAATGAGCTTTTTTCACCTTTTTTGACTTTGTTTTTAAAACTAAAATCATTGCTATCCATTTAGGGATGTGGTCAAGACTTATAAAAGTCTTAAAACCTAATCATAATGCAGGGGGCCATGAGACATGCATTTCCTGCCTTTTCTTATTTTTCAAAGTCAAAGAAAACATTATGAAAGCATAAGGTCGAGTGCCTTATCTTGCTAGGTATGAGTTGTTTTGTGAGGTCACATGGTGGTTATGATGATATAAGGCATTGTCATGTGTATAGGGAGGCATAAGGGTCGGTTTAAAATGTATTTCATTAGACTTTGTAAAGGCATGATGATGCATGTTGTGAAATGCATGAATTGTATGGGATTATAAGGTGTTTCGATATAGCTGTGTAATACGTGATATGATGCAAGTGCATGGAGAGGTAACGTTTGTGCCTAGGAATTATGAGACTTTTATTTTTTATTTTGCATAATCTAGAGATAGATTAAATATTGTAAACGAATGATAAAGTAATGAATTATGAATTACTTTATCATTTGTAATAAAAATGCAAAAGGTAATAATAGGCAAATTTATTACATGTGGCAAAGTAAGTCTCGTTGATTACTTTGTCATTCTTTCACAATATTTAATTTGTCCCCAAACCATGCAAAATTGGGAGATTAAATATTTATGTCCTAAATACCATTATTTTTTGCATATGTTTGTAATAAATTTGGAGTGTAAAACATTAAACTAAGTGGTGTAATTATAAACCACTTAGTCAAATGTTAATTAAATGCAGAATTGATTGTATTTATGTCATTTATTATGCAAATATCAAGCATTTATGATGCCGCAGGATGAAGTTGACAAACAGGTTAAGGAGTTATTGAGATATTTGGCTTGATTTTTATGGCCTTAAAGAGCATTTAAGGGCATTTTCTGGAGCTTTTATGGTGGGTGATGACATGCCTTAACTATTTCTTCATTAGGAACTCATTTTGGAGGACTTTAAATAGATATTTTAAGGGCTTTTATGAGATACACAAAAATGGAGGTTTCTCATGCTTATCTCATTACAGCTGCTTGGGGAGTATATAGTCATTCATTTGACTCTTTGTAAGAGAGTTCTTTTCATGTAAATTCTAGAGTTAGTGATTTTTCTGCAATCCTTACTCATTTTGAGCATGTTTTTGTAACCCCTTTGAGATATGAAATACAAAACAGACCTTGGATACCATTGATAGTCAGATTTTGCCTTCTTATTTATGCAGTACTATGTATTAACAAGTATTTGATTAAGTCATTTGTGAGGATAGTTCTATCTCCTTGTGATTTTGTCTCATGTTTCAAATACCTTTCTACAAAAAGTGTGTTTGTGCAGGTTGCAAACTGTCTTAGAACTATATATGTTTTTTTAACTGTGAAGTTAGCTTCCTTTTAAAAGGTTAACGCATTTAGGCCTCTTTGTGAAGTGTTTTTGCAAAGCATGCAGCAATAGGTTGTGCAGGTTTAGTTTCTGATGTCTATGGCCAAGTGTATGCAAATATGAGTTCCATAAATCATATCAAGTTTGGTGTATCACCCTTGTTCTCATTTTTTACAGTTTTACTTTTCATTTTTTAAGCATTCCTTTTCTCTTTTCCTCTACAAATCCAGTAGTTTTTAGGTGACAACCAGCTAAGAATCTAGCCTTCTCTGGAGATTCTTTCCATCACAGGTGACCCACAGGCCTAGAAAGATCCCATGTTTCTCCAGATTGCCAAGTTCTGCAACTTAGCAAGGGTGCAAATCTGAGAGACAATAGTTCTAAGGCCAGTGAACAGAGGCCTATGTAAAGTTCTGGTGTACGTATTTCTGCAGGGAGACAAGAGGCATTACCATCTAATTCCAATTCACAATTTGGAGGAGATGGAGAAAGACTGGAGGAGACTCTAAAATTGAAATCAGTCTGCAAATTGGATAGTCTTCCTTCCCCTGCTTTGAAAAATAAAAGTGCCCAAGCCAAACCTGTACATTTGGCTTCTGATTCTATTTTTCAACATATTGTTGATGATGGTTCATTCCCCCCATTTATGGAAATCCCTTCTTCTCCTGCTGCCAATGAGGTGTCCATCTCTGTTTCAGTTGATAATCAAGTTAAAGTTGTTTCCAACAATGTTGATACTGGTATAGTGTCATCTTCACCAATGTGGTTGAAGAATGTTGTGGATAAGAAAAGGAAATATGTGCCTACCATTGTAGCTAAAATAGATACAGTTGCTAAATTACTGCAAACTACCTCCAAACCTAAAAAGGCTAGAAGAATGTCAAGAATGGTAAATGATCCCACCTCTAGGTGTCAGATGCTAGAAATTGTAGATCCCATGAAAGACCTAAATGAATATGAAATAACTGAGGATGACTACAAAATAAGTCATATAGATTTAGGTCCTTCTACTCTGGAAGGGGATTCTTATCATGCAAAGTTTTCTGTGAATGCTTTGATTAAAAGAGCTAAGGAGGAGAGAAAAGAAAATATAAAGCTCCAATCTCAGGTTTTGTCTTTGAGAAAATTCATCCAGTCTATAGTCGCACCCACCTTTGGAGATGCTTCAAGTTCAGAAGTTGTAGGAGTGGATGCAAATACTGTGCAACAAATAAAAAAGAATCTAAATTTTTCTAAAGTCGTTACCGAGTGGGTGGAGAAATTGTCTTGTGAAATGTTGTTCTTCCCAACAAAGATGACTCAGTGTTATACTCAGGTGCTTAACAAGAGGAAAGAGTTGGTCAATGAACTGCAACAGATAAGAAAAGAATAGGGTAGTACTTATGTTCTTTCAAAAGAAATTTCTGAATTGGTTCCCATGGATTCACTAACTTTGCTAAAAGAAAAGTTGGCTAATGACCCCCACGAAAATTAATCCATCCTAGGCTAATTCACTGGAATGGAAATTATGTGTGATAATCTCATTGAACAAATCAACAAAGCCCTGCATAAGTATCTCGATATAATGATTGGTCTTCAGAATGATTGTGGTGCACTGGATGTAAATATTTTAGATGATTTTGGGGAGATTTTGTAGGACCCTAAGGAGATCACAAAAGAAGCCAAAAATATGCTTTACAAAGAACTCTCAGATCTTGATAGTATCACTAGTGAGTCACTTGGTAAGATGGGCTTTATGCAAGTCTACCTCAATCGTTTTAAAAAGAGAGGTGATGATTTTCAAGAAGATATGGTAGAAATAGGTAAGACTCTGGCAAGGTTCAGAACCAGGCTACAGATTACTACAACTCCAGGAAGCAAAGGCTTCACTGCTGTTATAACTAAGTATCAAGAATACAAGTTGAGGATGAAGGTACAAGAAAAGATGGTAGAAGATCAAGGAGGGGAAAGTGTTGAAGACCTGAAGGAAGACAAAGGGGTGGCGAATTAACTTTCATTTCTTTTATGCATTTTTTGATATTTGGCTCTAAGACTTTTTCAAAAACTTTATTATTATTTTAAAATGGTTGTCTTCAAGAAACCATTCTATTTCAAAAAGATAGTTATGATGTGGACATTATAAATATGTTGTAAGGGACATAGTATGGATCTTCTTTTTGGTCAAAACTTTAATTTTCTCATTAGGTTAGATATCTTTGATATATGTTTTATTTTCAGTTTTCTTTAATATAGAGAGAAATATACTATGGATGTTCGAGCAAATATAGTCTTTGTGCTGTGGTGTTTGAATTATCATTCTTCCTATGTTGAATGTGTTGTCATTGGTTATCTCTGTTTATATTGGAGAATTGAATGTTTGGTTGGCTCATTGCTATGAATATTTATCTTTTAGTGAATATGCTATGGTAATGAGAATTTGAATTCTTTTCTTGTTGATTATCATTCAAAGTCTTTGAGCTTCCTCAGATTTCTTCATTATAGATGTATGAAGTCCCCTTTCAAAGCTTTTTGGTTAAAAGCATTACCTTTCTCTTGTTTTCTGGTTAAAAGCAACACATAATTTAATTTATTGTGTATCATTGGAAGGTAGCTGCCACCTTGTAAAATAAGCAGAGAGTTGGTTATAAAATACTATTGTAACTAGCTCAATTGTGGTTACATTTGTCATTGTTTGGGTGAGAGAATATAGAGTTGGATGACAATCTGTAAACCAACAGATGGATTAGAAACATTGCCAATTCCAAAGTAAGACTGTATACTAACTCCAAGTTTTTGGCATTTTGATGGCCTCCTAGTCCCTTCACCACCCTGAGGAGTCTTACCCTTGTCGCACTTGTGGCTTGACATCTTGATCTCTCACTTCGAATAAAAGCTGGAAAAAAATGTCTTATTGTTTAAGGACATACTCATATAATATGATCCCATTCCCTACTAAATATCTTCTTTAAGATTGAAGCAAGAATGTAAAAGAGATAAAGAAATCTTATAACACTAATACTATGAAGAAATGATTACTCACCTTTAAGTTTAGGTTTTCACTGACTTTCTATTCGTTAATGCAGGAATGCCTTGTTGTAAGTTTGTAACTTTGCCTATGAACAATTTCAGGGTTCCAACTCCAACTTCTAAAATTCGAATCGAGAGCTCACAAGTTTAGAACTAAACAAAATGTGTAAGAATAAATCAGAGTTTCGATTGTATTAATATCAATCCATATTTGGCAAATTCTACAAGAATTTTAAATGGTATATTAAAAAAATTGGTGAATCCTGCATGATTATATAAGGAATATGTTTAAGTGTCGGTGAATCAAACCTTGACAGAGTACATACTTTGTAATTTCCAAGGCAAATATGGCCCTATGATTAGCACGGAGGTGTCATGGCAATTAGCGAAATGGGCCCTCATAATCAACTACATGTAAATTTTAATTGGTGAAATGGGTCCTCATGCGTAGTGACCATTTAATGGCGTTGGCAAAATGTGTCCCAATACACAATGTTGTTTTAATAGTATTGGTGAATATATAGGTGATTTAGTACCTGCTTCTGAGATTCCAGGTGAAAATATTAGTCAGCCCATTTGAAACACATAGTTTGTTATGGCAAAAATATTACTTCATTGATTCTCATAAAATAAATCAATGGTGAATGGATATGCATTCGACCGATAATATGTAAAATTTGGGTGATTTGACCACATTGTTGGATGCAATTTATTCACCAATTCTGACTTGGCCGATCTACGATATTCACCAATTGGTGAATATTTGCCACTAAAAAAATCTCTGGTCATCCAAGGAGGCCTAAACAACACATAACACATCACAGGGGAACACAACACATAAGAGGAGGTCATGTAAGCAAGCATAGATATACTACGACAAAGGTGACCAACAGGGTTAGAAATACTTACCTATGTATACAATCTAAATAGTGGTTGTCATCGAGCAATTCATATTCCTCCCAATCTCAAATGCACGATGAAAATGGTACATAAGGTACAATTGCCTGACTAAAGTTATCATCCTTTACCTATTCGGCCTTAAGCTCATCTTTGTTTGATTCAATGTTATATGGTGGAATGATCTCTTGTTGTGGTGGTGTATTTCGAGCCAAGGCTTGTCTTTTCTTCCTTCTTTCTCTCACTAGTCTATTCCTTTGTGTTTTATTAGTGATGTTGTCAAGACTATTCTCATTATTTTCCATAGTTTTCAGCATCTCAAAAGAAGAAGCATACATGTGATTATCCCTTAATGGTGCATTGCTTTGTTTTCCATGAGTATTTCCTGATCCTTGTAAGGATGATGGAGGAGAAACCTCAACAAATATCCCCTTACCATTCGGTCTAGAGGGTTCTTGTAATGTAGGTTGTTCTTTACGTGTTGTTTGTTGAATAGGGAGTCTGACCAGTTTTGATAGTACTTGTGTTTTGTAACGTCAATATCCCAAGAATAATTGATTTGTTCGTGGTTCAGGTTCTTCAGTAGGTTCGGGCCAAAAGTAGTCAAGGATGATGTTTTTCTGCATAACCATAGGTTGCCATTGACTATGGTGAATAGTTTGTATGGACCCATGGTGAGGAAATTTTAAGCATTGGTGAAGCGTTGACGGATAGCTTTCATAGCCTTGATCCATGGGTGGCCTAGTTTTATACGAAAGACGTCAGATGTAGGGATGATATCAAATGATTGTTCTAAAGCTTTGTCAAACACCCAGATCATTAAAGTAATCTTCCCTATAGCCAGGAGGAAAGCTCCATTATGTGTTTTTATCATCATGTCGGTAGGCTCATAAGTTTCTTGTAGTAATTTATGTGAATAAAGGAACTCTTCCATAGCAATGTTAGTCATGCAATTTGGATCAACAAGGGCTCCTCTTACCAGAGTCCCCATTATGTTAACAGTAATGTAAAGAGGACCTTTAATGTCTCCCACTGTTCTATCTCATGGTGTAAATGTTATTTCTAGTTTAGGGGTCTTCCTTTTCTTGTCGATTTGGGGATAGACCATAGCATTGTTTTTATGATGAGAAGCCATAGATGTGAGACTATTTCGCACTAACGCACTTGTTTGAGGGAAAAGGGTATTAAAAGACACACAGAGTCCACAACAAACATAGTGGATAGGAGAAAAAGTACTACACAACAAGGCAAAGTAAGTGTCTTTAAAGGGTTTGATAAAGGAAGTGTGAATAGGGTGTATAAACACTAAGTGTTGAAATACACACTGTGTAATTAAAAATATGCCAATTTTCACACAATACTATGAAATGAGGCAAAATTTAGAAATGACCAATGAATTTATGCTTGAAAATGAATGCGAGATCTGAAATGAAAGATATCTATGACAAATTCAATGAAACAAAGAAAAACTATGCTTGTTTATGCACCTAAAATGCTCAATTTTTTCACTTTTTTCAATTTAAATGCATAAAAAAATGTTATAAAAATTATGTACAATGATGGATGAATGATATATAATTTGATTTAATGTGTAAAATAACTTAGATAAGATTTGAAAATGATTCCAACATGCTACAATTTCTCAATGCAAGGTCAAAATTAAGACAAGATGAATGAATATGCTTGTTTTTGTTGAAATACACAGTGTGTAAATGCAAAATTTGAAATCTAAATACAATAATACACAATGATGAAAAAATATAGTCCAAAGTTAGATTTTAAAGAGTGTTAAAATGAGTAATAAAATCTGAAACAAGATTTTAATTACAAACCCTAGCTTTTGAAATCACTAGGTTTATAACGGGAAAAATAGTATTGGATGGCGTTCGCGTGCTCTGCAAGCTGAGCTAGGGCGACCATGCCCTAGCTCGTTCTCTGTGTGTTGCTCGCTTCTGCGTTGTGGGGGGGGGTTTTTTGAAGCTTTCGGGGTGGTGGTGGTGGGTTTTTTTCTTTTCTGGAGGCCTTCTTGCTGCCGTTTGGGTGGCTTGTGGGTGGAAGGGTTTTGATCCTTCCCTTGGGGTTTTGTCTTTTTTGATTTCTTGCAAACGTGTCCTAGGGGTTTGCATGCCTGCTGGGGTTCTTGTTTTTTGCTATGCAGGGTGGGGAAACATCTGGGGCTAGCCCCAAATTGGATTTCCGATCAGCAGTTGGTTCGAAGCCTCCGACGCATGGAGTGAATGTTTTTGATAATACGCTGTTTTCTTCAGCGATGGAGATGAATGATCTAGGATTGGTTAGTGGTTCCCGAATAACAAAGATTAATGGGTGTTTGGAAAGATGCAAAGAGCGACCGAAGTTGATTATCCTGATGGAAATGCTTGCAGATGATATTGAATACTATTCAAGGCACTCTTTTTATTGCAAGTTCATGGGTTTGAGAGTCTCGCTGCAATTTTTGGAATCTTGGGCTTAGCGGACTTGGAGGCCAGAGGGGGAGATGGAGATTAGGCTCCTTACGAACAACTTTTTTATGGTCTCTTTTGATTGCATGGCAGATCGGAATAAAGTCTTCGAGGGCGGCCCCTATTTTTATAACCAGGTGGGTTTGTTTATAAAGCCATGGCATGCTAGCTTCAACTCGACTGAGGCACTACCAAGTCGGATCCCAGTTTGGGTTCGGTTGCCGTGGTTTCTAGTGGAGTGTTGGCAGGATGACATGTTGCATTTGGTGGCTTCAATGCTCGGTAAACCTGTTGGGTCTTCACAACAGACACAGTATAAAAAGGTAATGACTTTTGCTCGTATCTGTGTAGAAATTGATTTAAGCAAGCCACTACCAGATTCTATTGAAGTGAGTGCTGGATCATATACTTGGGTGCAACAGCTAGATTATGAAACCCTACCTTTTCGGTGTCGTCTTTGTCATGAATATGGTCACTTGCAGCGTAGGTGCTCTAGGGCTAAGCCTGTGGTGCCCCAACCTTCTCAGCCTTCTTGTAATCCACCTAGGGCTGATAATGGTAAGGAGCCTATTCCAGGTGATGGTAATGGAGATGATGGCTATGTCCCTGTCAAGGCTCGCAATAGGAATCGGGGCCAGAAGCGGACCTTGAGGGAGAGGCAGGTTGATGAAACTTTTAATAGGTTTGAGGTGCTGGATGATCTTAGCCAGGGGGAAGTGAATCCGGGGTTGCTGAACTTGGATCAGGGAACTTTGGGTACAGGACAGGATGGGCCACCATTGGAGGCCATGCAGGTTGTGCAAGAGTTTGGGGTTGGGGAGATGGATACGGATCAACAATTGATTGTCCAGACTGAACAAGAATCTTCTATTGGAGCTTTGAAGAGTGGTGGAGGTGGTTCCCCATTGCCCCTGAAAGGAGGCAAGAATGTGGGGAAGAGCTCTTTGGCCTCCCCTCTTTTGGGTATTCAACAAATTGAACTGAAGAAAGGGATTAGTGACAGGACTTCCAAGTTGGGAAGGAAGAAGGATATGGAGAAGATTAAATTAACTGGGGAAACTTTGGTGGAGTCAGGGTCAGTCAAGACTCTGGATTCACATTTTTCATGCCCCCAGAAATGATTGTTCTCTCATGGAATTAAGGGGCTTGAACAGTGGCCCTCGACAAAAAGCTGTTCGTGATTTGGTTAGGAATCATTCTCCGGATGTTCTTTTTCTTCAGGAGACTAAATTATCTGTAGATAATATGTTGGCCATGGCTCCTAAGTTGTGGAAATATGGTGAATGCCAGTGTATGGGGGCTCTTGGTGCTTCTGGAGGGGTGGCTTGTTTTTGGAACCCTCGGAAGATTTTCCCTCTCTGGTGGATGTCCTCTAGATCCTCTATATCCCTAGTCGCCTCTTGGTATGAGACTGGTGAGTGTATTCTCCTCTCTAATGTGGATGCTCCTATTGAGTTTCTGGGTAAACAACTTCTTTGGTCCCATCTTCGTTTTGTTCGTAGCTTAGCTCCTTACCATCCGTGGGTTATGGCTGGCAATTTTAATGCTATTGTGGAGTTGTCTGAGAAAAGAGGTGGTATTCCTAGGTTGGAGCCTTCTGCTCTGTTATTCAGAGATAGCATTTCTGAATTAAATCTTATTGATGTTCTGCCAAGTAATGGTTGCTTCACTTGGAATAATAGGAGAATTGGTGAGAGTTGTGTTGCTGAGAGGCTTGATCGATTCTTGGTTTCCTGTTATTGGGTTGGAGACTTATGGTCCACTCGATCTGAAATTCTTGATTGGAGAGGCTCTGATCATTGGCCTATTAAGCTTAGCATTATCTCTGCTCAGAGGCCTCGTTCTCCCTCATTCAAGTTCCAGATTATGTGGTTACAGGATCCTACTCTTCATGAACTTGTGGCTGAGTGGTGGCAGATTGGTAGACCAACTTTTGGTACGGCAATGTACACATTCTCCAAGCTTCTTCAGTTTGTCAAATATCAGCTTAAAAGGTGGAATCGGCGATGTTTTGGTAATATCTTTCATGCTAAGGTTGCTGCCCAGGAGGAGTTGAATAATATTACACAGTTGATTCGTGAGAATGGGGCCTCTGAGGATCTTCTAAGGGAGGATGCTAAGACTTTGAAAGTGGTTGAGGAATTTGAATTGCGGGAAGAAATCTATTGGAAGCAAAAGGCCCGAGTTGAATGGTTACAGGAAGGTGATAAAAACACCGCCTTCTTCTTCAATTCTGTGAAGGACAGGAGGTATGGTAATTCCATTCCTTTTTTGGTGAATGATAGGGGTGAATTTCTTGCCTCGTTTCAGGAAATCTCTGCTGAGGCATCTCAGTATTTTGCTACTTTATTTAGGGAGGATTCTCGAGGGGGCTCTCTTGAGGAAGCACAAGTTCTTTCTTGTATTCCTCAGTTGGTCTCCAGGGAGGCGAATGAGTATCTGATGAAAGATATCTCTCTTGATGAGCTGGAGGGGATTGTGTTTCAGATGAAGAAGGGTAAAGCTCCTGGTCCCGATGGTTTCCCAATTGAATTTTTTTAGGAATTCTGGGATATCATAAAGTTGGATCTTCTGGCGGTTGTCCTTGAATCCCAGAGGAATAAGCAGATGCTTCGTGCTCTGAATTCCACCTTCCTTGCTCTCATACCCAAGTGTGAAGGGGCTGATAGGTTATCTCAGTTCCGGCCTATCTCTCTTTGCAATGTGGCTTACAAAATCATTTCTAAGTTATTGGCTGAGCGATTGAAGAAGTGGCTTCAAGTGCTGATTTCAGAGGAACAGAGTGGATTTGTGGCGGGTCGACAGATTCTTGACGGGGTTGTCATTGCTACGGAGACCATCCACTCCATGGACAACTCCCATGAGAAGGCTATGTTCATTAAGCTAGATATGGCTAAGGCTTATGACAGGGTTAGACGGTCTTTTTTGCAGAAGATCCTTGTTTCTTTTGGCTTTGGTGAGGAGTGGATCCAATGGGTCATGAGCTGTGTCACGTCTGTTTCCTTCTCAGTTTTGATAAATGGAGATCATTCTGAACTTTTTTGTGCCTCACGGGGCTTGCGCCAAGGGGATCCTCTTTCTCCATATCTTTTTCTGCTTCTTGTGGAAGGCCTTGGATGTTTGTTGAAAAGAAGGGTGGAGCTTGGCACCATTCAGGGTTGGCGATGGGGTGGAGACTTGCCTCCGCAATCTCATTTACAGTTTGTTGATGATACTGCCTTGATGGGGATGGCTACTGTTAGGGAAGCTACTAACTTGAGGCAGGTGTTGGACATATATCTTGTTGCTTCAGGACAATTGATTAATGAGGAGAAGTCATCCATATTCTTCTTCAATACGCCGACCCCCATTCAGAGAAGAATTGCTAATATCTTGAGGTTTCAGATAGGGGTTCTCCCTTTGACATATCTGGGTTTCCCAATTTCTGTTCGCCCTCTTCCCAAGGGTTCTTGGCAGAATATTATTGATAAGCTCCGTGCAAAAGTTAATCATTGGACCCACAGATGGTTGTCTTTTGCGGGGCGGGTTCAGCTTCTCAAGTCGGTGGTGCAGGCTCTCCCTACCTACCGATGTATGCTTCAGGTGGCTCCAATGGGTTTTCTGAGGGAGTTGGATTCTCTTGCAAGGCAGTTCTTATGGGCAGGAAGTTTGTCATCCTCCAAGTGGAGCCTGGTCAGGTGGGATGTTGTGTGTAGCCCAAAGCAATTTGGTGGTCTTGGTCTTCGACAGTCTGCGTTATCTGGAGTGGCTGTGGCTGCTAAGCTATTTTGGAGATGGTGTGTGGAACTGGATCAGCCATGGGCCAGGATATTATCTCATAAGTATTTCCCGGGGATTCCACGGCAGGATCTCCCTCGTTACCCTCTTGAGGGGAAAGGTTCAGTGATTTGGAATACTCTTCAAAAGGGTGCTAAGCTTATCAAGGAAGGTTTATTTTGGATTTGTAGATGGGGAACTGAAGCCCTCTTCTGGTCAGATTCTTGGGATGGATTCCCTCCACTTACTTCTCAGTTCCCCAACCTTCTTCCTTTGTGCCAAAGATTTCTCGAGGTTGGCTGGGCTAGGGTGAGTGACTTCAAGTCTGTTGCTTCTTTTGGTCAGTTGGAGGTAGCTCATTGGAAGGATCCTGCAGTGTGACCAGATTTGGGACTTGTGGAAGATAGTGCTGAGCTTCACAAGATTCTTCATAGTAGGAGTTGTAGTTCTCTTCTGGAAGAGGATATTCTTGCTTGGACCCATAATCCTAAGGGGGTTTACTCTGTTGCTTCTGGTTATCAGGTGTTATTGGCTTAGAAGCTAACTGGGGTAGAGGTTCATTGATGGAAAAGGGTGTGGAATAAACTCTCGTGGCCTAAATGCAATTGCTTTGTTTGGACTTTGGCTTGGAATAGGTGTTTGACCTGGGATAACATTCGTAAACAGGGATTTCAAGGACCTTCAATTTGTGTTTTGTGTGGGGGAGCAGAAGAGGATTCTTCGCATTTGTTCTTCCGGTGCCCCTTTGTTGTGCAGCTTTGGCATTGGTGGTGGGAGGTATGGAAGCTTCCTTGTATTCATGCGTGCTCTTTGGTTGAATTCTGGGATAGTATGGGAAGACCTCCTTCTATGGCTTCCTTTTTGTAGGAAGTTTGGTTCATGGGTCCTACCTTTCTGCTTTGGCAGATTTGGCTGGAGCGGAACTGCCGAATTTTTCGTGATCAGAAGTTGGTGGGTCGGCAAGTTTGGCTGCGTATGCTAGGAATGGTGCAGGAGTCAGTTTCAGCTAATTGTGATTTGGTTTTCCCCTTGGAGAGAGGTGATGATGAGTTGGTGGCTAGACTGGGTCTTCAAGAAATTCATTCTTCTTTTGTCAGTTTCAGGAACTGTAGGCATGGAAAAAAGAGGGTTCAACGGGTTGGAAGGTGGTTACTTCCTCCCAATGGATTTTTAAAGATCAATACTGACGGTTCTTCTAGGGGCAATCCTGGGCCTGCCGGAATTGGTGGAGTTGGTAGGGACTCAGCTGGGTCGGTGATTTTTCTGTTCTCTATACATGAGGGGGTGAAGACTGTTAACTTCATGGAGGGTCTGGCAATTCTGCACGCTATTGAGAGGGCCCTTGCTTTGGGCTGGAGAAAAGTTATATGTGAAGCTGATTCACAGATTTTGATTAATCTCTTGAATGAGCGAAAGATATCTGATATTAATTGGCAGTTGGCTTCGGTGGTTCAGCGGATTCTTCAGGTTAGTTCTCGATTGGAGGAGGCATCCTTTGTTCACATCCCAAGGGAGTGGAATCAAGTTGCCGACTGCTTGGCCAAATGGGCCTCTGAGCATGATAGTGGTTGGAAAGTTGAGGATTGGGATCAGGTTAACCCTGAGCTGCATCTGGATTTAGACCGGTTCTTGGAGGAGGATAGGAGGATACATGAGGATAGTTGATGTTGTTTATGTTGTGGGGTTTTCGCCTTGTTTTCTGGGGCTGGGTCCCTTAGTTATTATTGTAATGCTTTTTTCTGATTTCTAATAAAGTTTTTACCCCTTTGTTTTAAAAAAAAAAAAAAAAAAATCACTAGGTTTATATGAAAAATGCAAAGTTTAAGCAAAACCCTAGCAAATGAGAGATGCAAATGCAAGGTAAATGATGATAAAAAGATGAATTGCTGAAATTTATCTCACATCTGATATAAATATTATAAAATTAAATGTTTTCAATGATATGCAAGGAAAACAGTGCAAACTATGTCTTAATGCAAGCAAAAAATGCCTATTTTTTTCAAAATTTTCAAATTTGTGCAAGATTTTCAAATGTATGATGATGAATATGATATGAATGAATGCAAATCTGATTGCAACACTCAGCAAGATGTAATTTTAATAAAAACATAGGTTCACCAAAATGTTATGTAGGAAAAGTGGGATTGATGATGAGGTTGATAGTGTTGTAGATAGATTTAATCAAACCCGCCTTTCGCATATAACATTGAAAGACATAAACTGAATTCAGTCACTTTTCTTGCAAGAGGACTTAGCTATAGGTTTAGTGTCACTTTGCAATGATAAGGAAAGTTGGAATATGTTGACAATTTGTTAAACCTTAATTCGATTAAGCCTTAAACCCTAATTATATGAAATCATAAACAAACAAACGAAACATGACAAATGATCACACAGGAAGGCACTAAAAGTAGATTAGAAACATACTGGGATTTGGATTTTAGAAAATGAAAACTTCGGGGACACTGGGGCAGGCGTCCTAGTCTAATAGACAACCTTCTCCACTGATCTGAAACTAAGAGGTGATGAAATTTGCAACCTGCTTCAGAGTTTTTGACAATGACAATTGAGAGGACACATGGGCGGGTTCCCTTGTCTAGAAAGGAATATTCTTTGTTGTTTTCTTCAGATCCTGAATCTTTATACTTTTCTCTGATCTCCTACAACTCCTCTCCACAAGATTTTGCACTTGTAACCTACAATCACAAGAGAGGGATTGGGGGTTGTGGTGTTTAGGAGCTTGCCTTGGTCAAGTCCTAGAATGGCATTCAAGCCTTCCAATATCGTTGTTAAATAGAGTGTGTCCTTTGTGGATAGAGGCAAAAGCAAATGATGAAATAGATTGATTGAAACACAAAGTAGATATCACCTTAGTAGGTATAAACCCTCACGGAGATGAAGTGCCTTCAAATCATGAGGAAATGAGTTGATGGAGCCAAATCTACAACAAACAAATACAAACACAACACAATACTACTTTGCAACACAATGAATTCATTGAATGCTCTTTGATTGATAATCATAAGTTTGCCTTAATCAACTAGGAGTAAAATGAAGTCCTAAACATGTTTATATATGCATTCTCACTAACATTCATAATTCAAATTGAAGGGGCCGACAAAGGGAAACCTTTTAATGGTCACTTTGCCAAAAATTTAAATTTGGGTCCTGGCAAAATAGGTCTGGACTAGGGCGCGGGCACCCAAGTCCAAGGGCCTATTTTTGGTCTAGATTAAACTTTGAAGTGGCCCCTAAGCCCCTTTTTTCATGGGTTTCAGGGAATTTTTCTCCGGGATGAGTTTTACATATGCATGATTAAACTAAGGGGACCTAGGAGCTAAACTTAGGAGGTAAAAGTCCTAGGGGGACATTTTACAACATAACAAGTTACAAATTTTTTTTAAGTTAATTATAGGTTGTTTGATGATGAGAAAGTGATGTTCAATGGTTAGTTATAAATTTATTGATTATTGTGAATGTATGAGAATTGTTATAATGTAAAGTAAATTTGGAACTTGAAGTTAACTTGGGCATGTGTAAGTTATGTAGAAAATCAAGGGGTTAATTTGATTAATTTGAGAAAACTAATTGAGGCCCATTAATGTGAATTAGACATGCAAGTGGAGAGAATAAAAATAAAATAATAAATTAAGAGAGAATTATGGACAAGAAAAATATTTTTTAGTAATTTAATTTGATTTAGTTATAAAGGTGGTAATTGTTGAAATGGGATTATTTTAAAATTCTTGGAGATAATTAGTTTAGAAATTGGAGAGATAAATTAGAACTATATGCTAAGGAATAAATAAAAATTAATTATAATTGAATAGGGATATTAATGGATGAATATATTTTTAGATTAATATTTAATTTATCATATAAAATTTGAGAGATCAAAAAATGGATAAAATTAAGGAATTATATTTTATTAATAAGTCATAATTAGTGGCAATGATGTTTTAATAGAAGAAATAATTAGAATATTGAAGAATTTTAGATTTGATAGATTTTAATATTCCAATTTACATTTCTTTAAAAGACAATAACACTTGGCATACTATTCTATGACAGTATTATTCCATAACAAGAAGTTTTTAATATTGGTAAAAAATGAGTTTTTAAAGGGTCCGACCCTTTTACCTGAAATAACCAAGAGGCAAGATGAATGAAACCCATGAGAAATGGACCTAGAACAACAACCATGACCATAAAGGTCCAAGACAAAACAAAAATAAAGGAGAATCCACCAAGATGACTGAAACAAGAAAAGGTTACAGGCCGACAACCACTACAACGACGCCTAGAAGCCAGTGAGCTATATAACTCCCAACCCTAATATAGAGAACTACACACCCGAAGTCTGGGGCTGGGAGTCAAAAATAGACTTAGGAAGGCCTTTCTTCCTTCTATACATGACTATCCAAGACATGCTTGCATCAAAATCATCAAACTGAGGAGAAAGGGGCTCCTCAGTAGGCGCCAACTCACAAGACACCCCCAATGATGATGAAGAATGGCTAACTGATGAGATCTAGGGCTACGCCAAAGAGGAAGGATGGGGAATAAATGGAGTCCCACCCAAACCACCAATGAGGTAGAGGAATAGACAAAGAATTAGAATGAGCCAACATCAAAGAAGGATCCCTAGTATATTTTAGGATAAGGTCAGTGTTGTACCAAAATCTGTAGGAGCCACCATAGGACCCTTTGGGGCCTCATTATCTGTAGCAACTAGACTTGAAGGGGTAACATCTCCAGAGTCCACAGTCAAATGTTCAGAGAGGGCATTCTGCTGCCATGTAGCTAAATCACCAAATTTGTGATGAGAACGAGGACATTCAAAGGCAAGATGACCAGTAGTGAAGCAACATCTACAATAAAAAGGAATGCCCTTGTAATCCAACAACTGAGTTTATGGTCAATCATCCACCATGAGGATAACCTTCCTAGGAATAGCCTTGGAGGTGTTGATGTCTACTAGGAGACATGCATAGGTAGAGTGACCAATGTTAGACGTGGAAGAATCCACCTTCAGAAATTTGCCAATGACATTGTCAATACTCTCAAAGTAGGAGTCTTCCCATAATTGTAGGTGAAGGTTAGGAAATCTGACCCATACCAACATGTAATTTAATAGTTTTGAGAGAGGATTGAAGGAGGGGAACCACGATTTGAGAAAGAGGGAGTGTTCTCCCCACATCCAGAGTTAACCATCCAACACTGCCTCCCTGTCTTTAAAAGACTAAAAGCTTGCAATGAAAAACCCTCTCGCATAGGGGTATAGTTCAATGTAATCCTTTGTGACTGGCCTCCAAAACTGCAAAACCCGTAGATCTAGGAGAGAAGGCCAAAACCTAATGAATCTTCCTATCAAGCCACACCATGCAAAGAAATCTTCATTCTCCAGAACTTCCTGTTTGCATACCACCATAGGGTAGTCTAAGAATAGGGCATAGGGTGAGATTTAGAGAATGGAGGAGAGTGAGGAGAGGAAGGCATCCCAACCATATCAACATAGGAAAGGCCATTAGTCTTGACGCTAACAGACAAACTGGGCCCTAAATAACTCTCCAAATCATGGTTGGGCATCCTAACAAACATGGCAGGGGCATCCACGACTCGCGAGCCAAGTATGACTATGAAAGACTCAGTAGATCCACCATATGTGCCACCAGAACAACACCCAGGAATTATTTGTAGAGACTCCAAAAGTAGAGGCCAAGAAGAATTGACCAGACCAAGCCCAAGCATGCCACCACCAACCTTAGAAAAGAGTGCAACATATGCGAGGCACCCCCCAACACCATAGACTATGTCTACACCATGAACAATTTGTAGAGGGTCATCTATAATAGGCAGGAGTAGGTGCAATTCAAATGCAACCTTCAAACCTTTCCATAACAAGAAGTTAATGAGGAGTTACAAAATATATTTCTCATGTAAGACATTTAAGGAGAAGTAAAGCCATTTTTAGAGAATCTCATTATTTATTTTTTTAAAAGGTGAATGATAATTTATGCCCAAGTTTCCCTCTTATTATTGTTAATTAAGGTGCTCATATACACTTAGGGACACTGGCTTTATCTTGTTAGATTTTTGGAAAGAAACTTGTAGGTTGTGAGAAGGAAGAACTCTTTGGATTTCCTAAGGACGACTTTGCATGAAGGATTTCATCAGCATTCCAATTTTGAAGGAATCAACATTCATGTTAGGTATTGGGGCTTTGGATATTGTAATCTCATTCTTTGTGTGTAATTTTTAGTTTCAACATCTCTATTTCACTTTTGTAAATTGTAGTTACCTTTGTTTTTAGGTATTTTTGTTATTGGAAAACATAACTCTTTATTCATCTACTGCATGCTCTCACCTTGGCTTCATGGGCTCTAGGTGATTAGAAAGTGGTGAATAATATTAATATTTACACACCATATACTCTCACCTCCCCTTCACAAGATCTTGGTGATTTGAAAGTGGTAAATACTTAAATGAAAATATTTATTATTATTGATGTTGGCATGATCAAAACTAAATAAAATTATTTAACTATTTATTTTCTTCATAAATACAGAATGTTTAACATATATGTTTTGCTTATATGAGTATTTGCACAAATTTAAGGAGTTATTAAATTCAAAGAAACTTTATTGTGGGAATCAATTTTAAGAATAAATCCTTGATTATATATATATATATATATATATATATATATATATATGTATGTATGTATGTATGTATGTATGTATGTATGTATGTATGTATGTATATTGAAGAGAACCATATTGGAGATTACATAGAAATAAATAAGTAAACTCTTCCATAGGCTACAGGGCCTAAAGCATTCCCTATTTAAGGGTGATTTTAATAGTTGCAATTAAAAGGGAGGGCCGCAATCTCTTATTGGACATCTTGATGGGTTTAAGGCTAAACACACATTATTAGTATTTATAGTATAACTATTGTAATGATTTACATAACTATTGTAATGATTTGCAATATAATTATTGTAATAAAAATTCTTTAATTGGTTATTACTTAGTGTATTTGTGAACCAATTATAAGCTAGTCCAATTGTATTAATTATTGTCATCCTCATCAATTTTATACTAACCTAGTCCAACCACATATCAAGATAATCTTACCTCAACCTATCCCACTTCTTCTAATATCAACTAATATCCACATCAATCCATACGTCAAGGTCATCCAACTATTTATTCCAAAGTTTCACCTCATTCCCAAATCTACCTACAAGGCTATCAAGATCCTTTACAACAAAAACATGCAAGTCCTAGTTATCCTTTGAGCCAAAATCCAACATCCCTGAGTCCTCCTCATGCTACCTATGACAATAGAAACAACACTCTTGCTTATGCATGCTATGTGTATCCATCATCATCCAACCACATGCTTATCCAAGAGCCTCAAAGTCCATGTCCTTCCACCCCACCAATTCCTCCAATTACTCCCTCACAATGTCCTCCCACCTCACAAAACCCTTCAATACCTCCATCACCATGTTCCTCCAACCCTCTACCAAAGGATCCCACTGAGATAGTTTTACAAATATTGGTTCAAGAAAAATTGACCATCCTAAGATAAAATAATATGATTCAAATATTGTTAAACTATATTGGTACAATAATAGCGAATATTGTGAATACCATAGGATCAAAGGTCATAATCTTGACATCTAATTGCGCCATACTTAGGAAGTTCATCCGCAAGGCTTACGGTTATAGAAAGGTTAATCTTGACAAATCACCCCAATCCCATGACACCGTATCAACCTAGTCCATCCACATGTCATGTCAATTCCACATCAATCTATTCCATGAATATTTCTCAACATCTACCTCAAAATCCCTTACAACATGAGCATGCTAGTTCTAGCTACACCTTGCACCAAAATCAAGCGTCCTTAAGTTCTCCTTATGCTACCTTTGACAAGAGAAACACCACTCTAGCCTTGACATCTTACACAAACCCCCCATCAAACCTTCAAAATCCTAATCTTAATACATTAAGCCAATCCCCAACCCATTTAAATTCTAAACCATCAAACCTTCTCTCTAATCCCAATCCTAATCCATCCCCTCCTATTATCCATCCACCTAACCACAATCCTAATCCTAATCCATCCCCTCCTATTATCCATTCACCTGATCCCAATCCTAATCCTACAACATCCACCATTATTGTCCACCCATTATATTGTCCATCTACATATACACTTATGAAGGATGTAATCCAATATCTATTAGCAAGGAATCAACCACCACCATGTAATCAAATGCCTATCCTTTAACCTATCCAAGAACCTTCGAGCAATATGCATATTCCTCCAAACCCATCTTATATTCCACAACCCATAAAGCCTCTTGAAGATCCCCTTACCCTAAGTGCAAGTCAAGATCCATCATATAGCCATGTTGATGACCATCAAGAGCCTATTACTCCCATCCAAGAAAATTCCACTTCCATCCAACCCCAAGAGCTATGTCAAGAGTCTAGTCCTAAGCATGTGGAAACATCAACCCCTCATCCTAATCAAGATCTAAACACCCTATCCAACTCCATTCCCGATTCCATTCCATCATATAATCAAACTATCCATAACCAATATCTCCTCTATGATCAAGGTATTATCTATGATCAAGAGCCTATCCATGAGCAAATTGATCCCATCCATAGCACACTTAATCCCAAACCCACCACTTCCAACACTAGTCTTATCCATCATTCAACAACATCCACTTCCCTTGATGAGACACTTGGTCCCTAAAAAAATATAGACAATCACCATCTTACTGAGCATAATGTTGTTCAAGATCCTCATGATCCTTCACCATCCTCTATTGATCCCATTCCAAATACATCATCCTATCCTCTTGGACCCAACACCTTCGTCCGTGGTGACTCTCTTGTACAAAAGGAACAACCTCTATCCACCACCCCACCCTCCCCATCTAATAATGGACTCATGTCTTGTGTCCTAAACAATAAACATCCCATTGCACATCACATGCTCCAAACCATGAATTATCATGGAAAAGGTTTAGGCCTTCATGAACTTGAGGTATTTTGGATCCCATCAATGTCAAAGTTCCTCCATGATCACATGTCCTTGGATATATACCCAAAGGAAAACATTCCCAAGATGTTGGTACCACCTCCATGCCTTCCAAATCCACTTCTTTCCATCCCAAAACTTGTGCATTCCATCATACCACTAAAACATGTGTCACTATCCCTCCTTCATTGTCACACAAACCCCAAAAGCGTGTGACTATACACCTTCCTCCATCCACTCTTCCTCCACTCCTCCCAACACCTAATATCCCCGTCCTCACATCCACTTATCCTTTTATCCACAAGTCCACTAATCCCTCCATCCACACATCCCATTCCCTTAAATCCCCTAAATATCCTAATCATGATGAACAAATGTACACATCGACCAAACATGAAGCTATCACAACCCCCATGGGATTCAAAAATAGAACTTTGGATGCCTCTTTACATAAAGAAAAAAATCCTAAAGTTCTTCATGCCATAGGGCACCAATGCAAAGAATCAAAGAAAACTTCATACAAAAGGCTACCCAAGCCCACACCTCTAAAATAAAAAGCAAAAAAAAAAATCGTTTGGTTCCCCAAGAAAAAAACACTTAATCCAAATGAAGCGTCCACAATCCAACAATCCCAAAAATCCCGCTTCCCATAAAAAAATCATAAAAATCCTAAATCTATTTGGATCCCAAAACATTTTCATTACTCCCAACTCCCTCTTCCATTCAAAAGCTTCAAAATCCAATTTGGTGTGTGCAACCATTGGTCTTGATTCCCACAACATTCCCACATACCTCCATCTGTCCATCTTATATCCACTATCCCACATATTTCACCCATCATATCCCTATGGTCCATACTTTTGCATAATCCTTCCATCCATAATCCACTATGTTGCAAGTATGGGCCTAACCTATGTTGTCATTGATGGAAACATACTCCTGTTACATTAATGATAAGGATTGGATGAACTGTGTGTTGAGGATATTGAGAAAATTAGTCTCAATCAGGAACAGTGAAGATCAGTGATGACAGTAAGGTAAAAGTCCAAGATAGGATGAGTATCAGAGGATATAATTTAAAGGGTTTGTAGATATATGTCTTAAGGTGGTCCAGTACAGATTTCAGAGGTCCGCATGAAGATCTGAAGAAGTTATGGTCGCTCAAGTAAAACCGGTTCTGGTAGATGTTCAGTGGTGACAGAGTGTTATAGATAGGTCCGGTAAGATCTGGAAATGCATTATCCTGTTCTACAGATTTGAGGGAGTGTTGAGGAAGTCCTTGTGAAGTATCAACTCGATTGGTTCGTGGTTTGAAGGTCCACAAGCATCTATTCCTTTGTGACAGTAATGACAAACTGTGTTCTTGAGGTTCTGGATGAAGGGGAGAAGGATTTCAGTAAGCAAATGAAGTGTGGATGTTCTTGGTGATTCAAGTAAGCTTGTGGAGGTCTTTGGATCATGCTCAGTTTGTGTTGGTGATTAGCATTGAAGTTGGAGCTCACAATTAAGAAATCTCCTGGATGATGGTGTTCTTTCTGAGATTGGCTGACCAGACGAGTTACACATTCTGCAGATGTTTTTGTTGATGTTTGCCAACTTAGATGATCATTCCTAAGTTGATGTCTTGTATAAATAAGGGATTGTGAAGTCATTTCAAAGTTATCCTTGTGGAGATGAGAGTGTGGTAGCAAGGAGAAGAGCGAAAGGCAAAGCAGAAGTATTGGGCTTAAATGGAATTGATTCAAGCATGGTGAAGATGCTATTTTCCAGTTCAAGTAGGTGATACTTATTATTTTGTAGACAGTGTGTCTCTTGTAGGCAATGAGCCCCTTGTGAGTAGTGTGCTCGGGCAGTGAGCCCTAATTGGCATGTGCCATTTGTTCTTTCTATTCTTCTAACAGAGAATACAATCTTGGGTTAATCACCCTGTGGTTTTTCCCTTAACTGGGTTTTCCACGTCAAAATCTTGGTGTCTCATGTGTTGATGTGTTTACGCTCTTGATTCATTGCACTATGTTTCTATGATTAATTTATTATTACACTGCTGAATTACAAAGTGAAGTAAAGTCTTTAATTGGAAGAAAGTTTTAGACAACTAATTCACCCCCCTCTCAGTTGTCTGCCTTAAGTCTAACAATTGGTATCAAAGCCAAGTTCCTCTAAAAGGAGCTTAACCGCTTGAGGAGATCCAGAATGACATCTTACAAGAAGGATAGTCCAAAGTTTGATGAAACCAATTTTAATCTTTGGAAAGGTCGCATGAAATGTCACTTGCAATGTATGGGAAGGGCATACTAGACCATGGTTACAACAAAGTATACTCCTCCACAGGGTGGTCCGAAAGCCCCAAATGAAATCACAGATGCTGAAAACAATCTACGGAGTATAGAAGCTCTTCTAAGCACACTATTTGATTTAGAACTCTCAAATGTTATTGACCTACCAACTACTTTGGAGATTTGGGAAAAATTGGAACTTCTGCATGAAGGAGACAAGTATGTTAAATGTGCAAGGCTACAAATTCTGAAGGGGAAAATTAAAAACCTAAAGATGAGAGAAGATGAAAATATCTCTACCTTTATGCCAAGAGTAAATGAGCTTGTTTGTGGAATTAGAAATGCTGGTGGAGTCTTGGATGAAAATGAGATTGTTGGCAAAGTTCTCAGATCCCTTCTTGCTTCTTATAAAATTAAGGTTGCTGCCATTGAAGAATTCAGAGCTCATACAACTGTCACAAGAGATCAATTGGCTGGTAAATTGGTTGCTTTTGAAATGACCGAGTTTGGAGATGCCCCTCCTAAGACTAAATCTGTATTCAAAGCCAGTGCCTCTGTAAAAGGTAAACAAAGGTTTGATCTGAGAGAGAACTCTTCAAGGAAACTATCATGGTATGAAAAAGCAAGAAAAGATCTAGAAGAAGAAGAAGCTGAAACTACTCATCTTGAAGCCCTTATTGCAAAAAGACTGCCAAGAGGATCCGGTAAGTATGAAGGAAAATTGTCTTTTAAGTGTTTTAACTGCAATAAGATTGGTCATTTTGCGTCAAGGTGTTCGGAAAGGTTATTAAGACAAAATCCTAACAAGCCAAGGTTCCAAAAGAACTGTTACTATGTACATGAAGATGATGATAATGAAGGAGTAACTGAAGATGAATCAGAGATAGGGAACAAATCCAAAAATGAATGGGTGTTCATTGTCATCAAGGAAGAAGATCTAATTTCCTCTATATCTGTCAATCACAAGACTATGGAAAAAGCTCTGGATGCCCAAGTTGAAGAGAAGGATGACTGGGTCATTGACAGTGGATGCTCTCACCATATGATAGGTGACAAAAATAAGTTCATAGATTTGGAGAGGTATGAAGGAGGAGTGGTAAAGTTTGGTGATAATTCTGCTAGTAGAATCAGAGGTAGAGGAATTATTTCTTTTGATGGAAGGAACAAAACCGGTAATGTACTGTATGTTGAAGGTTTGAAGCACAATCTTCTTAGTGTTGGATAGTTGGTGGACAAAGGCTATGATCTCCGATTCAAGAATAGAAAATACAAGATCTTTGAAAGTTTCGGAATAGAGATTGCATCCGGTACTCAAACAAAAGGTAATATCTTTCATTTGGTTGGTACTGGTAAAAGTTGCCTATTTGTTCAAGTTGATCAGAGTTGGTTATGGCATAGGAGGATGTGTCATGTGAATTTTGATAATATCATCAAGATAAGCAACACTTAGGCTGTAAGAGATCTTCCAAAATTGGTGAAACCTACTAATAGCTTGTGCAAAGAATGTCAACTGGGTAAGATGAGCAGAGTCACATTCAAAAATAAGGAACTATCTTCTACCAGATTATTGGACTTAGTTCATACTGATCTTTGTGGTCCGACAAGAATTAGGAGTGTACAAGGTGATAGATACTTTATGTTGCTAATTGATGACTATTCCCAGATGATGTGGGTAACCTTTCTAAAAGAGAAATCAGAAGCTCTTCAAAAATTCAAAATATTCAAAGCTATCGTAGACAATGAAACCAGATTAAAATTGAAATGTCTGAGGTCTAATAGAGGTGGGGAATTCACATCTGGTGAGTTCATAGAGTTCTGTGAGAAACATGGAATAAAGAGACAGTTGTCTACTCCTAGAACTCCACAGCAGAATGGAGTAGTGGAAAGAAAGAACCAGACCATCCAGGAAGCTTCTAGGACCATGATGATGGAAGCAAATGTTCCTCAGATCTATTGGAGAGAAGCTGTCAGCACTGCAGTCTACACTCAATAGAGTTCAAATCAGAAGCAATACCGGTAAGACTCCTTATGAACTTTGGTTTGGCATCACTCCTACTGTGAGGTATTTTAGAGTTTTTGGTAGCAAATGTTACATTAAAAGAGATGAAGATCTAGGAAAGTTTGATGCTAGAAGTGATGAAGGAATATTCTTGGGTTACTCTACTCAAAGCAAAGCATATCGGTGTTATAACAAGAGACTGACAAAGATAATAGAAAGTACAAATGTGAAGGTTGATGCGGGAATTGAGAAACCCTCAAGGTTTTATGAATATGATGAAGATGATCAGAATGGTGTTTTGATTCAAGGAGCCCAAACCTCTTCTGAAAATTAGATCCAAACTGATCCGGTAAATCAGGAAGAAGAGATAAATCTGAATGAGCCTGATCAAGAAGCAGAAGTGCAAGAAACTCCCAAAGTTCCAAGGTATGTAAGACTGAACCACTCTAAAGATCAGATCATAGGTGACAAAAGAAAAGGTGTGCAAACTAGAAGGAGAATTGCTCAAAACTCAGATGAGTATTGTCTAATATCAAAGATTGAACCTAAGACAATAAATGAAGCCTGCAATGATGAAAACTGGACCAAAGCAATGGAGGAAGAGTTGATGCAAATTGAGAAAAATCACACTTGGGATCTTGTTCCCAGACCTAGAAACAAGAATGTGATTGGAGCCAAATGGGTCTTCTAGAACAAACTAAATGAAGTTGGTGAAGTAATCAGAAATAAAGCCAGATTGGTTTGCAAGGGCTATTCTCAAATAGAAGGAGTTGATTTTGAAGAAACCTTTGCTCCGGTGGCAAGAATTGAAGTGGTCAGATTATTTCTTGCATTTGCTGCCTTCAAAGATTTCAAAGTATATCAGATGGATGTCAAGTCTACCTTCCTGATTGGTGACTTGGAAGAAGAAGTGTACATTGAGTAACTGGATGGATTTCAATTATCTGATCATGGTGATATGGTCTGCAAGTTGAAGAAGGCACTGTATGGACTGAAGCAAGCCCCAAGAGCCTGGTATGAAAGATTGGATAAGCATCTCTTGAAGATTGGTTTCAACAAAGGTACTGCTGACAGTAATTTGTATTTCAAAATTGACCATGAAAATATCTTGATTGTTGAAGTGTTTGTTGATGACATCATTTTTGGAGGAAGAGATAGTATGTGTAAAACCTTTGCAAATCAAATGAAAAGTGAATTTGAGATGTCCATGCTTGGTGAAATGAATTTCTTCTTGGGACTGCAAATCACTCAAACAAAGAAAGGAATCTTCATTTATTAGACCAAATATGTGAAAGAATTGTTGAAGAAATTTGGGATGGAAGACTCAAAACCAATGAATACTCCCATGGAAACCGGATGTAAATTGAGCAAAGATGATGACTCTCCTAAGGCTGATTAGTCAAAGTACAGGTCAATGATTGGAGGATTTTTAGATATCTAAAAGGGACAATTGAGTATGGTTTGTGGTATCCTAGAGATCATGATTTCTCTCTTCATGCATATACAGATGCGGATTGGGTAGGAGATGTGGATGACCGGAAGAGTACCAGTGGTGGAGCATTCTTTTTGGGAAAGAGATTGGTTTCTTGACTAAGCAAGAAACAAGAGGCAATATCTCTATCTACAACTGAAGCATAATATATTGCAGCAGCAGGTATTTGCACTCAAGTCTTGTGGATGAAGCAGATGCTAAGAGATATCAAAGTGGAGTATGAGGAACCTATCACAATCTTCTGTGACAACTCAAGTGCAATAAATATATATAAGAATCCGGTGTTACATTCAAAGACTAAACACATATCCATCAAGTTTCACTTTTTGAGAGAGCAAGTGAACAAGAATGAAGTCAAATTGGAGTTTGTACCTTCCAAGGATAAGATTGCAGACATCTTTACTAAACCTCTACCTAAGGATTCTTTTGAGTATCTCAAGGAGAAGTTAGGGGTTATTTCCCCTCCGGTGATGAACTAAGGTGCACTAAGGTGCATCAATTTGGTGGATATCACAATCATATCTTGTAATCCAGATTGATGATGGGGAGCTGCTACTCAGGGGGAGCAGCAGGTATGATTCTGAAGTGGTGAAATTGCAAGTATGTGCCCTTTGCCATTGATGTCAAAGGGGGAGAGAAGACATGTGAAAAACAAGTAGTTACTGATCAAAGGGGGAGTAGTAAAGGGAGAGAAGACATGTGAATGGTTGTTACTGATAGGGGGAGTTGTGACAGTAAGGAGAAGTTCTTGTCTTGATGATCAAAACAATTTTTCACATCATATGTTGCCATCAATGACAAAGGGGGAGATTGTTGCAAGTATGGGCCTAACCTGTGTTGTCATTGATGGAAACATACTCCTGTTGCATTAATGATAAGGATTGGATGAGTTGTGTGTTGAGGATATTGAGAAAATTAGTCTCAATCAGGAATAGTGAAGATCAGTGATGACAGTAAGGTAAAAGTCCAAGCTAGGATGAGTATCAGAGGATGCGATTTAAAGGGTTTGTAGATATATGTCTTAAGGTGGTCCAATAGAGATTTTAGAGGTCCGCATGAAGATCTAAAGAAGTTATGGCCGCTCAAGTAAAACTGGTTCCGACAGATGTTCAGTGGTGACATTGTGTTATAGATAGGTCTGGTAAGATTCAGAAATGCATTATCCTATTCTACGGATTTGAGGGAGTGTGGAGGAAGTCCTTGTGAAGTATCAACTTGATTGGTTCATGGTTTGAAGGTCCGCAAGCATCTATTCCTTTGTGACAGTAATGACAGACTGTGTTCTTGAGGTTCTAGATGAAGGGGAAAAGGATTTCAGTAAGCAGATGAAGTGTGGATGTTCTTGGTGATTCAGGTAATCTTGTGGAGGTCTTTGGATCATGCTTAGTTCATGTTGGTGATCTGTATTGAAGTTGGAGCTCACAATTAAGAAATCTCCTGGATGATGGTGTTCTTTCTGAGATTGGTCGACCGGATGAGTTACACATTCTGCGGATGTTTTTGTTGATGTTTGTCGACTTAGATGATCATTCCTAAGTTGATGTCTTGTATAAATAAGGGATTGTGAAGTCATTTCAAAGTTATCCTTGTGGAGATGAGAGTGTGGTAGCAAGGAGAAGAGTGAAAGGCAGAGTAGAAGTATTGGGATTAAATGGAACTGATTCAAGTATGGTGAAGATGCTATTTTCCAGTTCAAGTAGGTGATACTTATTATTTTGTAGATAGTGTGTCTCTTGTAGGCAGTGAGCCTCTTGTGAGCAATGTGCTCGGGCAGTGAGCCCTAATTGGCATGTGCAATTTGTTCTTTCTATTCTTCTAACAAAGAATACAATCTTGGGTTAATCACCCCATGGTTTTTCCCTTAATCGGGTTTTCCACGTCAAAATCTTGGTGTCTCATGTGTTGATTTATTTATGCTCTTGATTCATTGCATTATGTTTCTATGATTAATTTATTATTACACTGCTAAATTACAAAGTGAAGTAAAGTCTTTAATTGGAAGAAAGTTTTAGACAACTGATTCACCCCCCCTCTTAGTTGTCTACCTTAAGTCTAACACACTATCCTTCCATACATAATCCACATCATAATCCACTATCCATCCATACATAATCCACATCCTAATTCACCTCCATCTCCCTCTCATGCAATCCTCTACCAACATCCATGCACAACACAACACTTGACATGATCCATGTGTGACATCCCTATATAATGGGACATTAGCACCTTTCATGGAACTAGACACTTGAGTCCCCATCCTCTTCCAAATTCCTCCTATCTATATTCCCCTATCCCATCAAAAAACTCAAAAAATAAAAAAAATTTAAAAAAATTAAAAAAAATCAAAAAAAAAGAAGAAGAAAAAAGGAAAATCAAAATAGTAAAGAGAAATCCCTTCATCCAATGGTGAAAACCACCTCGATGACACCTTGGATAAGTACCATGATGAAAACTTGGCAAACAGGCATCATGTGTAGGTTCTTTGTCTATGTGTCTTACACTTGGGGGTATGTTGTCTCATCTATCCCATCCTATCATTTCCTCCTATCCTACCATCATATCCTCACACCTATCCTCTTCTATCCTATCCACTTACCCATCTTCCCTTCCTTCTTTTGATCTTCATAAAGACAAGGGGAAAAATGTTGAAAAATGCTTTGGACATCTCTTGATATATCCAATCTTTTCCCAACCAATCCTATCATCCCATCATCATAAGCTTTGTCATGTAAAATCCTAAGCATTACACCTAGAATGGGACATGTTATTCCTATGTGTCATAGTCCTTGGAGATCAAATCCTAAACCCCCTTCCTCCTTCTATTATGTATCCTCCATCCTTCCTATCTTCCATCCATAATCCCCTTGTCCATCTATCTAATCCTTCTTTCAACCTTGACTTGGTTTTCCCTTGTCATTGGTATCTAGCATCTAGGCTATCCAAATTGCAATCCAATGTCATCCCATAATATTTCAAAAAATACCAAAAAAATCAAAACATTCCCAAAATCTAAAAAATCAAAACATTTCTAAAAATTAAAAAAATTAAAACATTTCCAAAAATCCAAAAAAATTACATTTCCAAAATCCAAAAAAATGACAACATTTTCAAAATCCAAAAAAATCAAAACATACTAAAAATCCAAAAAATCCAAAATATTTTCAAAACTCCAAAAAATCAAATATCCAAAAAATCCAAGCAATAAAATCCAAATTCAAGTTATCCTTAATCCATACAAATCTAGTCAAAGTAATCTGCCCAAATTATCCAATCACATCCTTGGTTTTATTCCAATCTTGTTGTCAACCCAATCAATCAATCATCATCATCAATGGGATATATTGTTTCTTCATCCTTGTGTTGATCTAGGGATATATTGTTCTTCGCAATGACAACACTATCCTTAATCCAATCAATCAATCATCGGTTTACAACTTGATAGGGGCAATCACCTTGTTTGTTTTTGAATCATTTGTGCATGCTTTCTTGCTTGCTTGTGTGTGTTATCATTTTATCTTGTATTTATATCAAGTTCTTCTTACTCCAGCTAATATCATATCTTGTGTCTAGACAAGGTTGTATTACGCTGGGCAAGTCCGTGCAAAGGATACAAAGTCACCCTAGTCCCTTATACCTTGGTGCATAATATCCTCTTTCTATATCAAACTAAGGCTGCTCTACACATTATATCAGCATAACTATATCCTCTTTGTCCACTTTATCCATTATGACTATAACTTATTAGTTTCCAAATCCTATTCTAGAGCATTCTTCACCTCTCAATCTATCTTTCTTCACTATATATTTCACCTATCTCTTTCAACTTAACAATCTATCCTAACTATACATTCCTAACCTTTAACCTTATACATCCTTTCTCTTGCATCCAACCCCTTTCATCCATTTCGAGAGCATACCATGTTCTCCTAACCCACCTATCCTCTTGAAGGGGCATCCCATCCTTACATTATTCCTCCTAGTCACTCTTTCAAGTGGTTGGAGCATCCTTTTCCCTCCATCCATACCTTTTCTTCTTTGAAATGATGTTACTTCTCTTAGTCGCAACATCATCTCAAAGAGAGGCAAAATGTAGACATCTAAAAGTGACCATGTCTTATGACATTACCTTGCGACACCTTGCGACATATTTTCTTCTAGGCCCCTTTCATGACCCCTTCCATTATTCCCATTAGTTAAATAAATTATATTTATTTAACTAATCCCTTCTATCCATTTATCCCCCTTTTAGACCAAATTAAATAAATTTTATTTATTTAATTTTCTTCCATATTCCTCTAATTAATTTAAATGCTCTCACATGCCACATGTCTCTAATAATTTAAATAATTTTATTATTTACATTATTTATCCCACTCACATCCTTATTTTAACCTCATTAATTGTGCGTCATAAACACTTCCTCTCCAAAAATCAATTAAATGATCCCATTTCCCCCACTCCCATCATTATTTTAGTCACCTGTCATCCTCATTGAATGTGCGTCATAAACACTAATTTTAACTTTTCATCCTATCCGTCCACCTCACATCTCACCCTTCTAATCTTAGACATCGATTCTATCCTTCTCAATCAATAAATTAAAACTCCCATTTCAATATCAAACCCCCAACAAATTTTTATACGCACGTTTATGCCATCACTTTCATTATCAATTGCTTCCATTGTGGCCAAGTTATGCTAGTTTTGTGAGCAGTCCACAATGCATGATCCATAGAACAAAGCTGGTGGAGCTTGGGTACACTCTACCCCATTTTATTAGAAGTGTGAATTTGTGCAAGATTTAAGGTATTATTGTATTGTTTATCTTTCATGTTGTTATCTTGCATTATTTTCATGGCTTCAAGTGCAAGCTATAAAGGGGACTAAATTACCCATTTTTTATAAAAAATTAATTTAGTCTTGGTTAATTCACCCGCGTTATTTTATTAAAATAATAAATTGAATTGTTTCGCCAAGTAAATGATGTGTCATTGGAGCTGATTCACGAGTGGTTTATAATATAATTATAAATCTTAATCATTATCACCATTAATATTATATTCCTCCCATTACTTTTAGGCCAATATCGCCATTACTAATAAATTCCCACTTACTTTTAGATTTATTTTTTCTTTGAATGGGGATTTTATTTGTTTCATTTATTACCATTTTAATTTGATGGAGCTCTATTTAACTATGTGACACTATAAGTATGTTCCTTTTAAAAGGCTTGTTGAGCCCCAAAATTTCTTTTGGGCTGCATGATTAAATTATGATCATGTGGCCCAAAATAAATTCTAGGGCTCATAAAGACTTTTAAAAGGCACATGCTTATAGTGCCACAAAATTCAATCAAAATCATATGATTAAAATGGAATATAAGGTGTAGATCCATGCTATTCTTTTAGCCTCATTTTTAAAGTGACATATTTTTAAAATATTTAATTTGTGTGTACTCCAATGCCTTCCCGATAGTGGATTTGTGCTTGGCACTATCCCCTTGACTCTGTTGGTGGCTACTACCTTTAGGCCCCTGCTTCAACATTACAAAAAATAAAATAATATATGGGGGGAATACTTTGACCAACTATGCAAATTTTTAAAGTAAGGATTCGCCATTGTAATTAATTTCTTTAGTGATTATTCACTAGGATTTGCCATTGTAGTTAATTTTTTTTGCGAGTATTCAATAGGATTTTCCAAGATTTTATAAAAAATTATAATAGATTCACTAGGAAAATTAATATTTTTTCAAAAAAAAGAAAGATTTGCCAGGAAAATTAAATGTCTTAGCTAGGATTTTATAACTTTTTTTAGGGTCTTTTCTTAAAGTTATCACTGACTCACATACCAAATTCCACTAAGGAAAGTATATGCTATCTTATGACATATTTTTACCAATTTTTAGAAAAATAGTTAACTTGTTTTAATCACCAAAAAGACAAACTGTACAAGATAAAATTTAAAAAAGATAAAATTTAAAAAAGTGGAGGTAAAGTTTATCCCCTAGTTTGAAACCACATATCCAAAGAATCAACATTACTTAGATCACTATTTAAGAGATATGACCAAAATAATGCAAGTTGCTACTTTTTATTACTAGTTCTTAGTTCCCTAATTCACATTTTTTTTCAAATTCTCAATTTAATCTAATTTGACATCAAATTGTAAACACATTGTTATAAATACAAAATTAATCATTCATTACAATCATAAATTAATCATTGAAAGATTCTTCAAGTCTCAATTTGATCAAACACTATTATAGGTTCATATTCCTTTCACTAGGTTTTCACCTACAAGTCTCACTATGTCATGAAAACTAAAGTTTACATTTTTAAAATTAAAGTTAAGACATATAAAAAAAATAGTAATCTCATGTATCAAATTTATTAAAGTCAAAAGGGCACAAATCCAATTTCTTTCAAAAAGATTCTACCATCTTTTCCTTTGTTTTCCAATCTTTCTACCTATACAAGAACCTATATTTTCACCTCTAATTCTCAAATTTAGATTTGAATGTTTAACAATCAAATTTAATAAAGTAATAAAATCATTTTATAACATTCTCTAAGATTCTATTGTATTCATAAATAGATTTTACTCATAAAAACCTAAAGAATTCCCCATTCCAAGAGTAATTCTTCTCTACCAAGTATTTCATCAATTTCATACATAAAACTCATTCAACACAAAACATGAATTTATAATAAATACTAAATTCATTAAAATTTATCTAAAATGAAATATTCTCTAAAGCCCTTTTCATGCACAAGAACTTAACTTCTTCAAAACTAAACCTGGAAATTCAAGAAGATGCTAAACCTTTGGTACACAAAACTTTTGAATTCAAAAGCACTTGAAATCCCCAAAGCTCTTCAAAACCTTGTGAGTGTGTCAATGCTAAAACAAAAGTAGTAGTAGTGTGTATATACTCTCTACTAAACTATCCTAGGTTTTATAGAAACCCTTCCCAAAATTTTTACTCAAATTTAGAGTTCTCTAAATATAAAATAAAAGCTTTCTTTCAAAAATATAATAAAGCCAAGCACATTACTTAACTCTAATATTTAATAATATATTTATAATTCATTCTTATCTCTCAACTTATGCAATTTGATACTAAATAAAAGAATATTCAATTCTAAATTAATAATGTTCCTTTCTAACTAATTTTTTAGTAAAGCTTTTTATTCTAAATCAATAAGCAATTTGCTATCTTAATTTTTAAATTCCTTCAAAAATTATTTTTAGAACGAAGCTTTTATTTAATTCAAATAATGATGGAGGGGGTAAATCATAAAACACACAACAACAGAAATGGAACATAGAAAATAGAATATTTCTTTATTGATCTGGGCAACTTATTATATTACAGAAGCTCAATTACAATCAGAGGAATCAATCCTCCACACGCTGCAACACATTACAGCTACACATCACCAGGCTCTGGAATCTTCTGCCTTCTGTAACCCCAAATCAGTTAGGGTTTCTATTTTCCCACCTATTCTTGACTCTACACTTTCCCCCTTATCTCTACTACTGCCCAGGGTTCCCAAAAATAGTTATTAATAGTCTTTTTAGCGGCCAAACACCTAATTTCAAAGTTTGCATCTCCCTCCAACAATAGGTCAACTTCTGAGAGCCATAACTTTTGATCCGGGTGTCTGATTGACAAACCATTTTATGCGTTAGAAAGCTCGCGGAGTGTTCTACGCGCTAAGAACCTGCTCTGCCAATTCTAGCCATTTTTGGGCCCGTACGGGGCCGTTTAGTGCCTCAAAACTGAGTTTGAATAATTTTCAGGCATTTTTCAGGAAACGAAAACTTTAATATCTTTCAGCTCGTAAATGATCTTTACGTGATTCCTTTGCCAAAGGTCTTATTTTTATGTTACAAAGCTTCCTATAAATTTTCACTTCAATCCGTGCCCAAATGCAAACTTTCCTAAAATAGCAGGTTGCTATTTTAAGCAGTTTGGAAAAACTGAAAGTTCTACATCATTATTCAAGCAATTATGGAACCATAACCACAAATTTTGAAAATAAATGGAAAGAACATCAACAATTTTGAAACACATTTTTTTTTGGGTGATGCAAGATTGCCCTTACACCACTGGATGCTCCTGCATCAAACACCCAGGGTAATTTGAGAAGTGACCTTGTCACGTCTCAGGTGTTTGTGTGAGAAAAACCCAAATGGTCAACATCTACCTTAGACAACCAAGAAGAATCTTCAATAGGCCTTCCTTTCCATTTCCCCAAATATTCTTCATATTGCCTATTCCGAGTACTTCTTCCCACATGGCTATCCAAGATCTCTTCTATCTCCTATGTTGAAGTAGATGCCAGAATACTCCATTGTTCTTCTATTAGTCCATCCTTTGTGCCACCCTCATGATATTCTGTTAAATCAGTAATGTTGAACATAGGGGAAATATTGATCCCACTTGGTAACTCTACCTCATATACATTTCCTCAATCATGCTTCTTCAAGATTCTGCACGGTCCAAATTTCTTTATTTTTAACTTATTATATACATTCCAATTGGGAACCTTTCTTTTCTCAAGTGAACCATGACTTCATCTCCTACCTGGAACTCCTTATATCTCCTCTTTTGATCTGCCTTAGCTGTGTATTGAATATTCATCTTATTAATATGCTTTCTCACCTCTTCATGCAAATTCTTTAGGTGTTCTGCAAAGTCTTCATCCTCGGCACTTGTCTTTTCTCCTTTGTCCAGCTTCCTTAACTCTAAAGCATTTCTTGGACTATTGCCACATACAATCTGGAATGGTGATTTACTAGTACTCCTATTGAATGAATTGCTGTAAGCAAATTCTGCCTGTGGTAAAATGAAATCCCACCCCTTGGGCTTATCTCCTACGAAGCATCATAGCAGGTTACCCAAACTCCTATTCACCACTTCCATCTATCCATCAGTTTGTGGATGGTGTGCAGAACTAAACTTCAAATCTATCTCAACTTCTTCCACAATGTCCTTTAGAAATAACCAACAAACTTGGTATCTCGATCTAAAACTATGCTCTTTGGTAGACCATGTAATCTCACCACCTCCCTGAAAAATAACTCTGTAATATGAACAACATCATTAGTCTTCTTGCAATGAATAAAATGTGCCATCTTCGAGAATCTGTCCACCACCACAAAAATGGAATCATGTCCTCTCTATGTCCTTGGTAAACCAAGAACAAAATCCATACTAATATCATCCCATGGCTTCTCCGGTATAGGTAATGGCTGATATAACCCTGTATTCTGACTTGTTTCTTTTTCCATTTGACACACTCTGCAACTCTGCACAAATTTTCTCACATCTTGCTGCAACTGTGGCCAATAATAATTTTCACCAACAATAGCAATGGTCTTATCTCAACCAAAGTGTCCAGCCAATCCTCCACTATGCTTCTCCTTTATCAAGTTCTCTCTCATGGAACTCCTCGAAATGCACAACTAGCTTCCTCTAAACAACATGCCATCTTGGATTATGAAATCCAACAATTTTGCCTGTCCAAAGTAACAGGTTCCAGGCAAGATTTCCAAGCCTCTGCAAAATTTGGATCTTCAAGATATAAACTTTTGAGCTCATCGAACCCAACAACCTCTATCTTCATTTCTGTCAACAAATTTTGCCTTTTGCTCAAGGAATCTACAACTCTGTTGGACTTCCCACTCTTGTGCTTCAAAACAAAAGTGTAACTCTGCAAAAACTCAACCCATTTTAAGTGCCTCTGGTTCAACTTTCCTTGACTATTAAGATACTGCAAAACCTAATGATCAGTATATAAAACAAACTTTTTTGGCAACAAATAATGTCTCCATTTCTTCAAAGCCTAAACTATTGCATAAAATTCCTTATCATAAACAGAATACTTTTTCTTAGCATCATTAAGCTTCTCACTAAAATAGGCAACGAGCTTACCTTCTTGACTCAAAACAGCTCCTATAGCACTACCACTAGCATCACAATCTACTTGAAATACTTTATTGAAATCTAGAAGTGCCAAAACAGGTTGATCTGTGACTTTCTGTTTCAATGTATCAAAGCTTTTATCTACTCCTTTAGTCCATCTAAACTCTTTTCTATCCCCTCTCATTGTCTCAGTTAGGGGTGCACAAATGCTACTAAAATTTCTAATAAACTTTCTGTAAAAACTTGCCAAACCATGAAAAGATCGTACCTTTGTGGCACTCCTTAGCATAGGCCATTCGATGATAGCCCTCACCTTCTCTGGGTCCATCTTAAGACCTTCCTCTGAGACAACAAATCCCAGGTATACCAACTCCTTCTTTGCAAAACTACATTTCTTTAGATTGATCAACAATTTCTCCTCCCGCAGCTTCTCCAAAACTCTTCTGATATGCATCATATGCTCATCCCAAGTCTTACTGAAAATCAAAATATCATCTAAATAAACAATAACAAAACTTCTCAAAAATTCTTTCAATACCTCATTCATGAGCCACATGAATGTGCTCAGTGCATTGGTTAGCCCAAATGGCATGACTAACCACTCATACAAACCTTCCTTTGTCTTGAAGGCTATCTTCCACTCGTCTCCTTCTCTGATATGGATCTGGTGATACCCACTCTTCAGATCAATCTTCGTGAAGTACTTGGCTCCACTCAAATAATCCATTATGTCATCCATTCTAGGCAATGGAAACCTGTACTTGTTCGTGATCTTGTTTATGGATCAAGAATCTGTACACATTCTCCACTCTCCATCTTTCTTTGGTGCTAGTACTATAGGTGTTGCACATGGACTTAGGCTCTCCCTTATCAGTCCCTTCCTTAACAACTCGTGAACTTGTCTGTTCAACTCTTCATTCTCTACTAGAGTCATTCTGTGGGCTACCTTATTTGGCAAACTGGCTCCTGGTATCAAATCCATTTGATAACTTATCTTCCTCACTGGTGGTAAACCTTTTGGTACATTATCAGAGATAATGTCTTGAAATTCTTCCAACATATCTGAAACTTTCGTTGGTACATCGTCACATTTCTCTTGACTAATCTTAGGAATCAATGCAAAGCAATGATGCTTATGCTTCATACCCTCCAAAGATTTCCTACCATCTACCAAACAAATTCTAGCAGTACTACATACCTTTTCTTCCACCTCCTTCAAAGGCTTCAACTTATGATGAACTCCATCCTTTGTTAGGGAATATGTGTTTGCACGGCCATCATGGACAGTGCTCCTATCATACTGCCATGGCCTCCTTAACAGCATATAACATGCATCCATCGGTATAATATCACACAGTACCTCATCATGGTAGTCCCCAATCTTGAACTTCACTAGACATTGCTCATTGACCAAAGCTCTGTGGTCCTTCTACAACCATGCAATTCGATATGAATGCATATGCTTTCTTCTTGTTAACTTCAACTTGTCAACTATCTCCTCTGAAACAAGATTATCAGTGCTTCCACTGTCAATAATAATATCACAACACTTACCTTCACATTTGTACCTTGTGTGGAATAAACTCTTCCTCTGATTGGGTTCTTTCTCCTCATTCAACAAAATTCTTCTGACAACTAGGGTTTCTCACCTTTCAGCATCTTCAGAACACTCAGACTATGGATCTTCATCTACATGTGCAACTCGTACATTACCTTCATGTCTTCTATTCATCCTTGATGTTGTGGACACTCGTATGCTCAATGTCCTCCACATTGGAAATAGGTTCCTCTGAAACCTCCTCTTCCAGGTCCTTGACCAGGTCTGCCTCTTCCTCTTCCTCTTTGCTCACCATTGTTCTGGTCATGAGCGCGGTAGGTATTATCTCCTCTCTGATTTCAACTAGTGTCATCTTCATTTATCTTTGGATCTTCATTTTGGCCCCCATAGGGTCTTCCACCAGTCCTTCCACCTTGACCTCTTCCCCTTTGCTTGTTGTCAAATCTTTTATTCAACTTCTCTTCCACCTTCAAGGAAAATTGGTATGCATCTTCTATGGTGGTCATTCTGACCAGGCTCATCTCCTCTTGAATACTTGGCCTCAACCCATTAATGTAATAGGCTACCTTCTCCTTGTTGGGCTTTGCATGGCCTATCCTGATAGTAATTTTATAAAACTCTTCTGTATACTCCTTAATAGACTTGTTACATTCCTTCGGTCCTTGCAGCTTCTTCAGCAACTCCATTTCATAGTCCACAGGAATGAACTGCTTCTTCAGTTTCTCCACCATCCGATCCCATCTAGTGATCTTTCATTTTCCTCTTTTGTTCCTCTCTAATTGGACCTTCTTCCACCAAATATTAGCGTGGCCCTTCAACTTTATTTTTGCAAACTTGACCCGATCTGGGTCCTCCACATCTTCATTCTCGAAATACTCCTCCATGTCATTGATCCAATCAATAAGTTGTTTTGAATTCAAATCTCTAGAATATATAGAAGCTTCGATCTTGGGCCTCTTTCCAATCTTCAAAATGGCCCTCAACAACCTAACTTCTGCAGGATCTCCTGCAGCTTCTTGTTCTTCCTCAGATAGCTCTTCTTTAGCTTCATCTTCACTTTCTTCTCTTGTTCTCAGCTCAAACCCTCTTCGTAGCTCATCTTGCAATGCATCGATTTGCCTTTGTAGGGCTCTAAAACCCTCTTCCATCAAAGCATTCCTCCCAATACAATTTATTCATGGAGGCATCTTGATCTCCGCAACAAACCCACAACCTCAGGTCCTGGCGCAAACTACCTCACGGTCAGTGATCTGTCTACACACTTAGGAACCTTTTCTCTGATACCACTTGATGGAGGAGGTAAATCATAAAACACACAACAACAGAAATGGAACATAGAAAATAGAATATTTCTTTATTGATCTGGGCAACTCATTACATTACAGAAGCTCAATTACAATCAGAGGAATTAATCCTCCACAGGTTGCAACACATTACAACTACACATCACCAGGCTCTAGAATCTTCTGCCTTCTGTAACCCCAAATCAGCTAGGGTTTCTATTTTCCCGCTTATTCTTGACTCTACACTTTCCCCCTTATCTCTACTACCACCCAAGGTTCCCAAAAATGGTTATTAATAGCCTTTTTGGCGGCCAACAACCTAATTTCGAAGTTTGCATCTCCCTCCAAAAATAGGTCAACTTCTGGGAGCCATAACTTTTGATCCGAGTGTCTGATTGATGAACCATTTTATGTGTTAGAAATCTTGCGGAGTGCTCTACACGTTAAGGACCTGCTTTGCCAATTCTGACCATTTTCAGGCCCGTACGGAGCCATTTAGTGCCTCAAACCTAAGTTTGAGTAATTTTCAAGCATTTTTTGGGAAATAGAAACTTTAATATCTTTCAGCTCGCAAATGATCTTTGCGTGATTCCTTTGCCAAAGGTCTTATTTTTTTGTTACAAAGCTTCTTGTAAATTTTCACTTCAATCTATGCCCAAATGCAAACTTTCCTAAAATAGTAGGTTGCTATTTTTAGCAGTTTCAAAAAATTGAAAGTTCTACATCATTATTCAAGCGATTATGGAACGAGAACCACAAATTTTGAAAATAAATGGAAAGAACATCAATAATTTTAAAACACATTTTTTTGGGGTGATGCAAGATTGCCCTTACACCACTGGATGCTCCTACATCAAATAAAGAATTTGCTTTATTCCCTTTCTTTAATTTATAATTATAATTTAGTTTTCACTATGAAAATCTAAAATAAGAATTGCAAATCAATTCTAATATGAAATTCTCCTGATAACTATTTTTAGAATTCTTTCTTTAAATTGAAGTTCACACATAGAAATAAAATATAATTAAATATTCTAATACCTATTTCTATCAATATAACTTCCACCTTGAATTGATTAAATAAGAATTATGTTTTAAATCAATTTACCTTTTATTTTAAAATAATATTAGTTATTACCAACATAATTAATTAATTCAAATAAAGACTTTTTTATGAATCAATTAATTAAGAAAGTATTATTAATTTATCTAATCCTGTTAATTAAATTCTATCAATTGATTAATTCAAACATGTATTACTTCGCACTTTGAATTTTTGGGTTTATCAACTTCATGAACCAAACCTAGTTCACCTTCCCTAGTCATTGTTCTTTTCAAGAAACACAACTCAATACATACCTTAATAGCACTAGAACAAATCTTTTATTGACATTTCACATCATCATAAATATTTATTAAAAAAATTCTATTCAAAAGGGTCAAGAATGAGGGATGTTACATCCTTCCCTCATAGAATTAATGTTGGCCTTAACATTACACAGTATATCACATGTAAAATATACTCAACCAATACATTTATTTAAGAGAATCTAATTTTCTTAAGAATATTGAAATATGTTCCATACAGTTTTCTTATTTACCATAAGCATGATAAACTTATTATGGGAAAAAAAATCAATCACACATATAATTTCAACACAAAAATTTCAAATCCACAACATACACAAAGGAAACCATACTACCACAAAGTTTCCATAATGCAATATCACAAAAGATTTCATCACTCAACTAGTGAATTAAACAAGGCACACATAAAAAATCTTCCAACCCACTTGCATCATCATGAATTTTCTAAAAACTCATAGGCTTATCATTCACACCCAAGTGTACATTTTCCATCATGGAAACATTCACAAGTTCTCAAGACTCAACAAAAATCTAATCATGGAAAACATACAAGACTTAATAAAACATTATCGACCAATACACCCATAACCACATAAGGCAACCCTCAAATCATAATCACATGGAGTCCCATCCATACATCCACACAAAAAACACCACACAATTTCATAAATAAAGCAAGGATAATTTTTTTCTTTTAACTTAAATTCAGTTATCCATTGATTAAATTTTACACATAGGTGCCAACTAGGAAAAAAAAGTTCCCAATGAATCACTAATTCATCCTTGAACTCTAATATCCCTCCTTGACATTTAAAAGATAGGCCTCAAACCTCTTTATACTCGGTTTACTTCTTCTCACAAAGGATATAAAACTTCTTCTAAGAACATAATTTTCACTCAATCTTCCCCCCTTAGGAAAACAACTATACCTCCACAACTTCCCATTATTACCAACATGTACTTCACCAAAGACACATATTGGATCCCAAGAATTTTGAATACTACACCTTCTTAGAACGCTCAATTTATAACAATGGCTAGGTCCTCTCCTTTGACCACTTTCAACCATTTATCACCTAAAACTTATCCATCCAAATCTCTTCCATAATTGGTTATTTCTTTAGAGCACGCTCTCCAATCACAGTAGCTAAGCTTAGGAAAAACCATTCACCTTTCATTCCAAGTGGTTGTATGCTCTCAAGTTTAATAACAATCTTCCAATCTTATTAACAAAAGAACTCAGGACAATCTCTTAAGTGTTTTACAACACTATTTTCTTATAGTTCACTAGTAGGATCAAGTTCCTAGTGTTTGAACCATTATCGAATACTAATGTAACAACTACCAAAATGTAACCTCAAAATTTTTTAAACATTAACCAAGACAAGCAACCCAATGCTAAGAAGAATGTACAAGATCAACTCATATTATATTTACAAAATCTTCTTCACAATATATGATACAATTATATCCAATGATCACTTACAATAACTTGACTAATCATAAATCCATGATACAATGATATATAGGGTCACAACTACAACCCATAAAATATATACAATATACAAATATTGATATACAAAGGCAACATGTGTTGATATGCACCAGACAAATGAGAGGGGGGGTGAATCAGTTGTCACAAAACCTTAAACACTTTCTGCAATTTAAACATTCATCACTTATCCACAATTATTATGATTTAACCATGAGTGCATGAAATTAAAAACTTAACCACAAATACAACATCAAACACAAGAGACACCAAATTTACATGGAAAACCCCAAGGTGGGGAAAAACCACGGAGAGGGTTAACTCTCAATATATATTACAATCTTGAAATAATGATGTTCAGGCTTGGTCAATCCACGAGCCTAAACATACTAGCTTACTGCCATGAAGAACAACTAGGTCTAGCAGGCTCATTGCCTCAACCCTAAACCTAGCAAGATTACAATAAGGGTTGTTAAACCTTGAGGGCTATTAAACCCTACTGGTGGCTTACTGCCAAACTCACTGCCATGATCAACACCTTTCTGTATTGTGAATAACAATTCCTTTGCTTTACTCTTCCTCTGCTTTACTCTTCCTCTTATTTCCTCTTCCTCTTCTCTGCTTTGCCTTTGGACCTTTCTTAATATCTTTTCATTTTTGCTCAAGGACACCTTTTCCACGACTCAACTACAAGTATTTATATGCTACATCAACCTTGGAATGATCATCAAGGTCGGCATCACAATCATCAACCATTGGAACAATCTCCAAGGTCAGTATTACAAACATTTCCAAAATAGGTCCTGACTTATTGCCACATCATGCAAAGGGAATGAAATGCATATCATGTCATGCCTTAGTTGGGACTGAAACACGACCTTCCATGCCACAATACACTTCCACAATCTTCCAGAGATCTCTGCAATCACTGGGATCAACCAGGTCAGCCAAGACTAGTTACATGCTACATTATCTGGGAACAATCTTCACACACATCTCAATTTCTTAACACGGACCAAATTCCAGATAGGAACGTGATTAGGATATATCCACAAGCACGCTATAATAATCAAGAGCAACTGCACGAACCTTAACCACTTTATCCATGGGAATCTTCTCACCGGAACACATGAACTTCACTGTCTTCAACTGTCATAAAAGAAAGATAGCTTGTGGACCACCAAACCACAAATCATTGCAGCTGTAGACACTTATCATCATCGTAGACTTCCCTTTAGAGCTGCAGAGAAAAATACTTTATTACGAAGGAATGCAGAGCCAAATACTATCTTCCTGTCTCAACTGAACTTACAGAAAAAACAGGTTTAACTCTGGTGAACACAACTCACTCAGATCTTCATGTAGATGGATTAGACCTGAAATGTAGCATCCTCAAACATACCTCTAACTTAATTCCAATTCATAGACCACGATCTTCAAGTAGAAATAAATGCGAAGTAGTTTACTGAACTATTCTTTAGCATACAACTCACTGTCTATACTGCACTTCCCTGTAACTCACTTGTTTCTTCTGGAGAGGCTAATTTTCTCAATATCCTCAACATACAAGTCTTCTAAACAAGTAATAGAATAAGATATAGTTGACACTAATGACAACAGGGATATGTTGACATCAATGACAACACCGATTAGGCACATACTTGTAACAATCTCCCCCTTTGTCATTGATGGCAACATATGATGTGAAAAACTGCAACAGCCATCAAGACAAGATTCTCCCCCTTTCTCTTTACACACCTACACTTCTTTCTTTCTCCAAAATTCTCCCCCTTTCTTTTACACATTTGCACTCTAAGTTTTTCACATGACTTCTCTCCCCCTTTGACATTAATGGCAAAGGGCACATACTTGCACTCTTCTGTTTTGATCTAATCTCTCTTCTGAATTCTCTGACTACTCCCCCTTAGAAGTAGCCCTAAAAAGCCCCAATCTGGACCCCTGAACACTTCTGGACTGATGCACTATTGTGCATCTTAGTTTAGACTGGGAGGGGTGGTGACCTCTAACTTTTCTCTGAGTTACTCAAAAGTATCCTTAGGCAAAGGCTTGGTAAAAATGTCTACAATCTGATCCTTGGTAGAAACATACTCCAACTTGACTTCATTCTCTGTCACTTTTTCTCTCAGGAAATGATACCTAATGGATATGTGTTTGGTCCTTGAATGCATCACTGGGTTCTTTGATATGTTTATGGCACTTGTGTTGTCAAAAAAGATTGCAATAGGTTCTTCATACACAACTTTAATGTCCTTCAAAGTTTACTTCATCCATAACACTTGAGTGCAACTATATGCTGCTGCAATGTATTCTACCTCAGCAGTAGACAGGGATATTGAATCTTGTTTCTTGCTTAGCCAAGATACTAATCTTTTTCCCAAGAAGAATGCACCTCCACTTGTACTTTTTTTGTCATCCACATCTCCAGCCCAATCAGCATTAGTATATGCACTGAGAGTAAAGTCACAGTCCTTAGGGTACCACAAACCATAATCTATTGTGCCTTTTAAATCTCAGAATTCTTTTGACTGCCATCACATGTGATTCCTTGGGTTCTGCCTAAAATCTTGCCACAAGACACACTGCATGCATTATGTCAGGTCTAGTTTGAGTCAGATAAAGTAATCCTCCAATTATAGATCTATACTTTTTCTAGTCTTTCATGGGTGAGTTATCATCTTTGCTCAACTTACAACCAGTTATCTGAAAGGAAGCTAGGTGTACGAAAATTGCTTCCTACACTAATCTAATGAGGAGAGGAGAGTGCAAATTCACATTTATCCCAACTATTACAGCAACATTAAACCATTAGCATGAGATATTGCAGCAAACACATAAGGAAGAAAGAATGAGAGAAGAACAGAGACACAAGATATACGTGGGGAAAACCCTTATAGGTAAAAAACTCCACACTCCAAAACACTGCTCAACTGTATTACATAAACAAAGATATTACAATACAAATCAGAGCTAATACTCTTGCAGGAGTCTTTGACACTCATATCTAGAGATGATCCAGAAACATAACAATACCTGTAAAACCTATAGTACATCACCTCCTCAAAGCACCTATTTATATAGAGTTTACAAGGCAGTTTTGGCTCTATCTTGGAATGGGCATCCAACATGGCCTCATGGCACAAAACCCACACCTATGGATACTTGTCCAACCTTGTAGAATGTTCCTGACACTTGTCAGGTCACCCCATCCCAAAGAGGTCGCCTATTCCCAAAATGGGTAATGACAGATGCTTCTACAACTCTTACGACCATCATAGAATCTGTCATAGCATAATGACTTACAACTGTAAGAGAATCTATCATACACATGCTATAAATAACATATTCTCTTACAACATGTCATAACCCACCTTGGGGTGCCCAAAGATGCTCTTCGACACTTGTCTATACCTGTCATAGAATCTCCTATTTCTGACTCTTACATGTCATAAAACTATCATAGGAATCTGTCATGACCATTTCGGTCAATATTCCCTTACACAACATTCAAGATGTCGACACATGGCAAAATATTCCTACCATTAAGTGGGACGCCTATCTCCTCATGTGAGGACAAAATTACAAGTTGTCATCTTCCATGTAGGATGACACATCACCGTGCCACATCCCACAAGATGACAATATGAATTTACAATTTAATTTACATCATAGGCAATGAATAAATAAATACAATGAAAATAATGCAAGGAATTACCAAGGTTGAGACACCTTAATTCCCAACATTCTCCCACTTGTCGAACATCTTGTAAGAGCCAATAGAATTAACATGATTTAACTGCTATAGGCCGAGAGGCCCATAGACTCCGAACACCATCTGAACTTCTCTGTGCTCACTGGATTCATCAATGCATCTGCAACATTCTTCAAAGTATCTACCTTCTCCAAATTTACCTTCCCATCCTCTACCATGTCTTGCACGAAATGAAACTGTACATCAATATGCTTTGTTCTGGCATGGAAAGTTGGATTCTTCATAAGGCAAATTGCACTCGGACTATCACAACAAATCGTAATTTGTCCTGCATCAACACCAATATCTAAACACAATATCTTAAGCCAAATGGCTTCCTTACAAGCATGAGTTGCTTCCATGTACTCAGCTTCTGTCATGGATAAAGCAACCATAGGTTGTCACTTACTCATCCAACTAATTGCACCACCAGACATTGTGAACACATATGCACTGGTGGATCTTCTACCGTCAATGTCACCTGCCCAATCAGAATCCACAAATCCATGAATACAAACTAAATGCGGAGGTCCTATAGCATTACCATGATAGCATATGGAATACTCAGAAGTACCCCTCAAATATTAGAACACTCTCTTAATTGCATCCCAATGTACCTATCTAGGATTAGCCATAAATCGACTAAGGACTCCCACTGCTTGGGTAATGTCTGGTCTTGTACAAACAATGGCATACATCAAATTTCCAACAACACTAGCATAAGGTACTCTGCTCATGTCCTCCACCTCACTTGGAGATTTTGGACAATCACTAATAGATAACTTTGTTCCCAATGAAATAGGAACACTCACTGGTCTACAATCTGCCATCCTGAACCTGTCCAACACAGTCTTCACATACTTACTCTGGCTTAACCAAAGTTTTCTATTTGCTCTGTCTCTTTTGATCTCCATTCCTAGGATGTACCTGGCTGCCCCTAAATCTTTCATTTCAAACTGTGCTACCAATTGAGACTTAAAATCAAAAATCATATTCTTACCCTTCCCAATCAGCAACATATCATCAACATATAATGCAACAATGAGAATATGATCACCATCAAGCTTATAATACACACAGTGATCTGATTTCTATCTCACAAATCCAATTGACAACACAAAGGTATCAAACTTCAAGTACCACATCCTAGGAGACTACTTCAAACCATACAAAGACTTTTTTCAATTTGCAAACCAACTTTTCTTTACCTTTCACTATGTAATGCTCTGGTTGTGACATGTAGATTTCTTCCTCCAAATCACCATGAAGGAAAGTTGTCTTCACATCCATCTGTTCTACCTCTAAATCATAAGTAGCTGAAAGAGATAACAAAAATCTAATGGATGTTAGCTTTACAATGGGAGAGAAATTTTCACCATAATCAATTCCCTCCACTTGTGAGTACCCCTTTGCAACCAATCTAGCCTTGTACTTTTCAACACTATCATCTGCACTGGATTTCTTCTTGAACACCCATTTGCAACCAACAGGTTTCTGTCCATCAGGCAAAGGCACCAAGTCCCATGTTTTGTTCTTTTTCCAAAGAAGCCATCTCATCCTCCATGGCCTCCTTCTAGGAACCTATATCTTTCATGCCCATAGCCTCTTTCACAGTTCTAGGCTCATCAGTGTTAGAAAGTAAAGCAAAAGCACAACTAGAATCAAGTAATGAATAACCAAACCTATCAGGTTGCTTTCTTGTTCGTGTAGACCTCCTCAATGGCTGAGGTTGAGGTTCTGATTCCTCTTCTTCACTTCCAGAGCTGCTAGAGCTCTCCTTATCATTAGGCCTCACAGGGTCTATCGGTTCAGTCTTCTCAAGGGTAGAAGGAAACTAAACCGCATCTTCTTTCTTTTTTGACTGTTCTGGCTGTAGAAAAATGGAAGGTGTTATCTCTCTAAAGATAACACTTCTGCTATACAACACATTTTTAGTCATGGGATCCCAAAGCTTGTATCCTTTCACACCAACACCATAGCCAATGAAAATACATTTAACAGCCTTGTTCTCCAACTTAGACCTTTTCTCCCTAAGCACATGTGCATATGCCTCACAGCCAAAAACATGAAGATGCCTTACTAAAGGATTCTTACCAGACCACACCTCCATAGGTGTTTTGTCAAAAAGAGCTGATGTAGGAGATCTGTTTACCAAATAGCAAGCAGTGGGAATAGCTTCAGCCCAAAACTTTTGTTCGATGCTTGCTCCACTAAGCATACTCCTAGCTGTTGATGATGATTTTTAGTCATAACAACATGCATAAAAACTTGCACAACAAACCTTTACTATCTTGAAAAGTACGATCAATTTGGAACAAATTGATGACTCCAAGGCTCCATTGATCAGGTCATGATCTTCTGATGTTACTCAGAGGTTGATGTTACATGTTGTTTTCCATTTCAATGGGTCTTACATTGTCTGGATGATCGATTTTGTATCTATTTCCTATAAATTCACTTCACAAACCAGGTTATTTCTACTATGCTCCATAGATTATGGTTGTATCATAAGTTTTATCAATTCTTCTAAGCATTTACTGTCAGTAACTTATTTTGTGCTTCTACACTATGTATTCATTCAAGTAATGTGTCTATAAGCAAATATTTATATGTATATCCTTGATGTACATTTGTATTTGCATGATATTTATCATTTTGACATGCTTTTACTCAAAATATGCTTTGTATATTCAATTATTTATGAGTTATAGGCATATTTCATGTTTATTTGCTTTAGATTGTATGTTATTTACATTTATGAAGGTGATTTGTAATGAAATTCAAGAAAATTAAAGAAATACTTCTAAATTTGGTGAACCTTTAGCTATTGACTCACATACATTCCAGATACAGTCATGAAGTGAAGAAATCAAACCATAATTTCACCAAGATGTTCTGCAGCTAGGTATGGTTGATGCTAACTTCAAAGGAACAAGGAATGAAAACAACACATGCAGACTGACAAGCACTCCAAGGGACACAGCTAATCAATGCATATATCTAGATCTCATTCACTGACTATTCAAGATTTACAATAATTTGAAATCAAAATAGCTTCTCTTTCATTAAGTATTCAAAAGACATGTACATTCACAAAAGCCTTGAAATTAGTCCTGAGTAATCAAATTTCAATTAAGTTTCTAATGTTTTAAAGAGTACACTCTATCCCCTTTTATAGAATAAGGTGAGGAGGCAGTTACAAATGACCAACGGTCAAGATTTATATATTCAAATCAACGGTCAACATCCTTCATTGACTTAGTCAATACCCGCATATGGGCACAAGTTGCCAGCTGGCAACTATCTAGCAAGACTCATTCGCTTGCAAGTGGATCATGCATCTTTACTTACTCTTCATCTCCTTCTTCCTCTTCACTTTACTCTTCATCATCATTTTTTGCATCATCATCATCATCTTCATTATCACTGTCACTCTGATGTAGATCATCCCCTATGTGTATCTTTATAGTTGTCCTGATGGATTCATATGACTATACTACTCTATCAATCTCACCTCCATCCTGGACCTTGGCTTTCATCATTGGATGCCTATGGGAATAAAACTTTGCTTGAAGTGCATCCATCTTAGTTTTCCTACTGTTCAATGTTTCATTATATATTTCTACCCTGACCTCCATCCTCATGACCTTGTTTATCACTTCTTCTATCAAATGATGCAAGGGATCCTCTGCAACTTGCTTAAAGTTGTCATGGAAAGCCTAAATAGTAAAATCAACATCTTGAATTTCTATCTTCCCTTCTACCTTTCGTTCTAGTGTCTCCAGGGTTTCTGCTTCTTGTGCCATTAGATTATTCAATTTGACACTTATGTCCCTGAGCTTACCACTACATCTCTTCAAAATGTCACATTCAAATCCAGTGTCTTCATACCAAATACCGAGTAGCTGGGAGGTGTTATTATCTAGTATGTTGTTACTCATAAGTATTTGTATATCAATTCTCTTCATTTCACTCAAAGCATCTAGGTGCATCTCCAATTTGAATGATCTCCCGCCTACTTCATTTTGTAGTTTATCCACCTTTCTTTTCAAAGCACTAAGAGAATTCCACCTCTCTAAGGAGGTCTTCACCACTTCCTCAACCTCAAAAATAGAAGACATGAACCACTTGTCCATTAGTTGTGCCTTATGCTTCATCAGATCTAATCCTGTAGCCTATTTTTGTGATATAATAGTTAATGGAGTGGCTGGATTGACAGGTGTATGCTTAGGATCAATTAATCCTTTAATAAAACAATTCAACTAAGCAATGTGCTCTTTATGTTTCTTATTCTTATCCTTTTCTATTTTTACCCTTTGGGTCAAAGAATCAATAATGTCCTTACCTTCCTGACCTTCTTGGTCTTCATTTGCAAAACCTAGATCAATATCAGTGATCTGAAATTCTTCAAGGCCTATTTTGCCTTTCTCCTTCTCGACTGTAGGTAAGGATACTTGTGTTGTTCTCCTACCTATAGTAGGGTCTCTTCTTATTCCAGATGTCAGCCTTGCCTTTCTTCTTGGTTTAATCATACTTCCAGCAAATAATGTAGAAACATCAAAGTCTTGCACTTCATCAACTTGTTGCACAATTACTTCTGGTTGCAACCAATAAGGAACATCACCCTTGGGCTTTTGATGATCATCCTCCTTACTTTGAGTATCTTGGGACTCTGTATCAGGCCCTGCCCTCAATGGTGAATTTTCTTTTCTTATTTCTTCCTCATGTACATTCTCATGAGGGGACTTCTATTGATGTACCTCCTGTTGAGGGATTTCTTTCTGAGGTGGAGGATTTTGTAAAGTATACATACCTTGATCTTGCACCTCCTCTTGTAGATTTTCCTCGGGAGCTTCTTGAGATTTTTCCTTTTGCTCATCCTATGGTACATTGGTCTCTTGAGAAGACTGTGTATTCTGACCTTGGGGATCACCCAAATCACCCTCAGTCACCTTTTTTGCTTCTTTCTCTAGACCTCCACCTTGTGGTAAAATCTGCTCTTTAGCCTTAGATGCACTAGCTTCATCCAAGTTTACCTCTTTCTCAGCTGACTTCTCTTCTAATCCTAGATTATTACCTTGATCACCTCTTTCATCATGCGGTGATGAAAGGCCTTGGTCTTGATCTGGATCCTTATCTTTATTCTGATCACCCCTGCTCTGAAGCGGTGACCCTAACCTTTCTTGATCTATAGGCATAGTATTTTCAGCCTTTTCAGGTTCCCAATGTTGATCACTATCCTTGTTCTAGCTCATATCAGCCTGGTAAGTTAAATCTATCACTGCAGGACTAGTAACCTGCTCTACCAAATTAGCTAACCCTATCTGTTGGTGTGAGGCTGATTATTTTCACTTCCCTATTTTGATCATTTACATTTTAGATGATGACATTATCAGACTTTGGGAGACTATTATTTTCCTTTATGTAGATTAGATTATAGCTCCTGATTTTGGGTTTGACATTGATTAGACATGTGGCGATTTGATTTGATCATATTTTGATGTTATGATGATGTTAGATATATGAGATATAGTTGATGATGATTATTGATGTGATTTCAAGTTCATTATGTGGATATATTATTTGACGATGATTATGAGACATTAGATAGAAGATGCAGTTTTAATATTAAATTATGTTGTAAATGATTAATGATTGTATGCAACGACATGAATTGAATTTCAGTTGCTTCGGCTATGATTATCCATGATGTGATTGACACTTGATCTAGTTGTGCAAGATGATATTCCCAGGCCACGGAAAATCAGAGGTAGTGTTCACACACATGTTATTCCCTGTTAAGTCAATCCATTCCCAAGAGGGATGAGGATCACGTTTGATTGGATGATGTTTTAGTGCATGATTGGTTTAATTATTTTGGCCTAAGTTCACCCTTATTAGATTGATTTATTTCATGTGTTGTATATTTATATTTGTGTTACGCCACTTGGTATTATTTTTATTTATGGACCATTTAAAGTGATTTTATACCTCCCTAGGTGTACCTTAGTGTCCCAAACTTACCCTAGGTGGTAACCCTTGGGTCAAGGGTCAATTTTGACTAACTAAACCCTAGGGTAACTCACTTTTGGTCACTCTAAACTGGGGTTTAGTCAAAGTGACGAATTTTGAAATGGCTAAGGGTGGGAGATGAGTCATGTCTTGGGAAAGACCCATCTCCTTTCCCAAAGTTTGGGGATCCCTTCACCAAGAAGACTTGGGAGGTCTTCAAGACTCCCAAGTGTGTGGGATCTCCCTCCAAGACTCTCACACATGTGTGAGAGCATCTTGGAGGGAGATGGCTCTCTTGGAGAATAAGAGGATGCCATATGGCATCCCTTATGCTCATGGAGGCTTGAAGGGAATTACCACCTCACCACTTGGTCTCACACATGTGTGAGAGCACAAGTGGATAAGGTGAGGGTTTGAATGGAATTGGAGGGTCACACTCCTTCTCCCTTCCAAGTGGTATGGGATGAGGAAGGAGAAGGTGACAAGTGTCACCTTCTCATTCCTCAAGGCCAAATTGGAAGGCCTATATTATCTCCTTTTGAAGAGGAGTGTGGGGTTCATTTTGCATTTTACTTCTATTCTTGGAGTTCTTTTTGGGAGTTAGAAAAATTTTGGAGAGTTGGAGAAAATTTTGGGAAGCTTGGAGCTCTTCATCAAACGTGCTTCCATTTTAGGGCTTTTGAAGGTAAGCTCCATGGCTATGGCCATTACCCTTTTGCCTATGCTTTCTTTTGTGTATATGGTTGATTATTATGTGATTTGTTATTTTATTTTTTTGTGTGGGAAGGGTGTGGTGAGAGCACCTCCATTTTGGAGGAAAGGCTCAACTAGTTTGGGGTAGGGGAGAGTGAACCTCCTCGAGGTCATCTCCTTTGTGTTGCACTATTTTTAGCCTTGAGGGCATCATATGAGTTGGGAACAATATGTGATTTGGCATGAGTGCCATAGTGATTTCTGAGTTGGGTGGAAATGTGTTTGGCTTGAGGCCTTGGAATTTTTGTGATCTTTGGAGTTCTTGGGGTGGCCTCTTGAGTTGAGGGGCCCACTTCCCTACCCCCTCTAAACTCAATTTATTGAGTTGTGTTTGTGCAAATCCATGGGAGTGATGTTTTGTGTGTTGAAAATTTCTTGTGTAGTGGTGTGTGTGTGCAAAACTGTTTGAATCCTACCTCCCAGCTCGGGGGTGACCCACTAGCGGGTCTATGGTAGGGAGGAGGGCATTCCTTCATGGCTTGGTTCCCCATTGTTGTGTTGTTTATTGCAAGTTTATAGTTGATGAAAAATGAAGTTTGGAGGAGCTCATTCTTGCCTTATTTGCTTATTTTAGTTGGCTGTTGGAGCCATGGCCTCAGAGGCCTTATTGTAGTTATGACCAATTTTTTTTACTATTCCTTGTGTTGGTTGTTGTAAGGAAGATCATTATGGGTACTCCTTAATGTTTATTCAAAATCTGTTATTACTTCCATGCTGTTGTGTTTATGGGTTTATGGGAAATGCAAAAGGAAAATGTATTTTGCTATCATATTTTCCAAGGAAATTATATGCTATAAACTTGTTGTTGTGCTTATTGTTACTGAAAAGTAGACACAAGAAAATATAGCTTGCTATTTACTTTACTTTCACCCAAGTAATTCTATATGTTGTAGTTGAAATAGTTATATGTTAAATAGAAAAGAATACAAATAGTGCTATTGAAATTTCAGTTGTATGCTATGTGGAAAGAAAATATACATTGCTGTCATTTTAAATTTGAAAGGAGAAAGAAAGAAATAAATTAATTAATGTGTTATTTCTACAAAAAAAAAAGGAAAAAAAAAGAGAGATAATACTGTTTAAGTTATTTACAAGAAAAAAGTATATTTTATTGGTTTATTTTATGCCTCAAATCTGGTTATTTCATCCCATTATAAGATTGTTTATAAGTATATATATGATATAATATATATATGTATATAATATATATATATATATATATATATATAAGATGTGTATACATTTCTATTTTAAATATCTCTTACTTTACTATTGGGTTGAGCAAACTGTATATATATGTCACTGTGTGTGTGTGTGTGTATAGATATAGATATACATATATATTTAAACTTATTGAACAAACTGTATTGTGGAGAAATCTGTATATATGTATATCACTATATATATACACATATATATACACATATATATATACATATATATATACACATATATACACATATATATATATATAGTTAAATATACATATATGTTTAAATATTTTTTTATGCAAACTAATCTTAAAGAAAAAAAATAGAAATGAAACTATAGGGTCAAACCCCTAATAAATTTAGGGTTTGATTTAGATTTTATAAAAGAAAAAAAAATGAAGTGTGGGGAGGGGGCGGTGCCTCCACCCACACCCCCCTTCTCCCCGTTAAACCCCCACGCCACCTCCCTTTACCCCCTTCCTCACCCTACAGCAGTGGCAGTAGTTTCAATGGCGGCAGTAGTTTCAACGGCGGCAGCGGCCATTAACACAGTCGCTTCTCCTTCATGCCATTCGGCCCTTGGCCGTCCTCTTTGCTTGGAACATTTTTGTTATATAAAAACATTCATGCTCATATATATATATACTTAAAAAAATATAAACGAAACCCTAGAAATGTATATACATAAAAAAAATATACCTCTGGGAGAGTAGGCATGGCGGCCATGAAAAGGAAGACTCCAACCTGTAGCAACAATGGTGAAGAACAAGAGAGAAAGAGAAATGAAAACAAAGAAGAGAAGAGAAAACATAAGGAAAGGATAGGATTTCATAAAGAAAATAATAAAATATGTTTAGGGCAACTCATTTAGAAAACTAATATAATAATGAAATAGGGTTAAGTTGGAGGATGGGGAAAATGAATTTGAAAGGCAATTTTAAGTATTTTCCCTCATTTTGCCTTGTGCACGGGAATTTAAAATTCCCTCTCCCTTACCCTTGTGTTTGCTTTTTGAATTATTTTATTTATCCTTGAGTTTTGTTTTAGTTGATTTAATACTTGGGAATTTGATTTAATGCCTTGTGGAAATTTATTTTTGTGGGGAAAGGGTTGATTTATTTTAATGGGAAGTGTGTTCCCTTTGTAAATTATTTATTTTGGGCATTTATTTTAATTCTTCTTGGCACGTTTAAAATCATTGCGGTGGGAAGAATTTTACTTGAATTTTTATTTTAATCGATTTTATTAATTATTTTTACGGGGAAAGATACTTAATTTTTCCCCTTTACCAATTATTTTTGAGTTAGTTAATAAATATAATGGTCGAAATTATATTTATTAAAGGACTTAATTTTGAAGTTTATCTTGGACCTTTAATTATTTTTGAATTTTAATTTTTAGTTGAAGGGTCAATTTATTTGGCCTTGGAGTTTTATTTAATTTTTCCTTATGTTTAATTATTTTAATTTTTGCTTTAATTTCTTTTTGGATTTTTTATTTTAAAATTTTTATTTCAATTATTGAAAATGCGTTATGCTGTTGAAATTTTCCTAGATTTTAGGGTTTTACTTTTATGATTTTTTTACAACTTTCATTGATCACTCCATTATCATGTGACCATCTTACCATTTGATTCGTTATTATTATTATTTGATTTTCATTTATGCATTAGAGTTAGGGCTTGGTTTAGAATCAGTCGAAATCATCTCTCTCACCTAGGAAATTTAGGGTTTGAATTAAATTTGTTCTAACCCTAGAGGCAGCGTACATCGCGTCGCATACCCCCTAGATGACTTTCATCATGCAGGGGATTGTGTAGGTAGATGTACTTCCTTGAATATGATTGACATGTTTTTACCTTATGTGTATTGCCACCGAGCACAAAGATGCATGCGAGGGGGTTTCTAGGGACTTACAAAAAAGTTTTTGGTAACTCGTGTCATGACCACATGACAAATGTGGACATGACACGTGTGTTGTGTGTCGTGACCGCATGGGAAATGTGGGCATGACATACTACACTTGTTTAGGACACATTATTATTCTGGAACTTTGATTAATTTTTGGTTACCTCATTTTTGTAGGATGCCTCCCCGACGAGTTCGGTGAGCACGATCCTGCCACATTGTGTCCGCAGAGGTGCACAGTGATTCTTCAGCTGAGGGTCAGGCACCGCTGACTCCACAGATACCGCAGGCACCACTAGCATCGCAGGCCCTACCTATACCAAATATTGGGCCACATATATTGCAGGCACTATAGGCAGTGTTAGATAGACTACCACCAGCTGCAGTTGAGCTGCGCATAGAGCCACATGTTGAGCCCCACGTTGATGCATGAGAGGAGCCATGCGTGGAGCCACGAGCAAAGTCACGTGTTGAGCCACATGTGGAGCCCCGCATTGAGCCGCGAGAGGCACCACGTGTGGAGCCATATGTTGAGATACCAGATACGATGGCAGAGGAGGTTGGGTCAGCCTACAGGGCTCGTAGCAGGAGCCCTCCACGTCATGCTAGGCATGAGGAGGCAGTGTGAGTGGAGAAGATTGTTCACAGGCCTTATGATTATTATGCTTATGAGCCTATTAGAGGGCACAGAGATCGAGGAGATCCCATCAGGGATTTATTGAGGCTTAATCCACCTACTTTTACTAGGACTACAGAGGGAGCTGAGCCTGAGGCTTGGCTCATCAGTCTAGATAGATGCTTTGCATTGCACCCTTACGAGGGCAATACAAAAGCATGTGTGGCAGTCCACTTGTTGCGAGATGCAGTAGCTACTTGGTGGCGCACTAAGGAGTGCATGTGTCATCTATCATTGGACACACTTACATGGGAGACTTTCATTGAGCACTTCAATGCGCGATATTTATCAGATCACTATAGACAGTGTCGCATAGACAAGTTTCATGACCTTCAGCAGAGAGGGCTTACTGTTTCTCAGTATGAGGGCAGATTCACCAAGTTGTCTTGATATGCGGATTATCTCCATGATGAGAAACTCCTGGTTCATAAGTTTATCAGAGGATTGAACCATAGCATAGCAGGGCCTATACGCATGGAAGACCCCCAAACATTAAGTGATGGTACCGAGAAGGCATACATAGATGAGGAGATACAAGGACGAGGGTAGAGTTCATGCCCTCAGTTTCAAGATCGTGGGTAGCAGCAACATCAGCAGGGTTACCATAGACCACCACCGCCACCTCAGAGAGGAGGATTTAGTTATGCATCCTTACCTCCTAGGCCCCCATAGTAGCAACAGCCGTAGTAGTAGCAAAGATCTAGGCCACAACAGAGATCTAGGCCACAGCAAAGGGCACATGGGGGGCATAATCAAGGTTGGCAGTAGCAGGGCCCGTGTAGAGATCAGAGGCAGTAGGGACCACCTACGTGACCCGCAAGGTCACAGCAGTCATACAAGGGTTCACATGGGTCCACAGGTAGATCTGGACAATAGCAGTCGAGTATGACTCAGACTAGATAGGTGCAGGCTAGGGGCCCATGTTATGTGTGTGGTGGAGCAAGACATCTATCTAGAGAGTGCCCATAGGGCTTTACTACAGGGGCAGCCTCGTGCAAGAGGATTAGAGCAGACAGTTGGAGATGTGGGTAGGTCCCACCGTATGTTCACAGCAGTTGATAACTGCCAGGCTAATTTTCAGGCATCAATGATTAAGACATTAGGTATGATAGGAGGTGTCCCCATTTCTATTCTTTTTGACTCTAGTGCTACTGACTCTTTCATATCTCCATCGTCAGTGGAGTGTTGCAGGCTGGTGGCCTCTAGGCATGGTGATAGGTGGGAGGTTGAGTTGGCCTCAGGGGCCAAGATGACAGTAGATGCCTTAGTCTACGATTGTGAGATATCTTTGGGACCCTTTGCCACAGTTTGTGACCTTAGAGTTATGACATTAGGATCCTATGATGTGGTTTTGGGTATGGACTGGCTTGCGGCTCATCGAGCCAAGCTAGATTGTCGTTGAAAGGCAATTAGCTACTTAGACGATCATGGTACATCAGTTGAGATAGTGGGCATTCAGAAGCCCACAACAGTTCATATGATATCCGCTCAACAGCTTAAGCGCTGCATGCGGAAGGGATGCCAGATGTTCGCTATTACAGTGAGTGACAGATCGAGGACGAGCCTGAGGCATCTTTGGATGACCATCCCATCCTAAGAGAGTTTGCCGATGTGTTTCCAGTAGAGTTACCAGGGATGCCACCCCATCATGAGGTAGACTTTCATATTGACTTAGTACCGGGTGCAAAGCCAGTGTCTCATGCACCCTACAGGATGACCACTCATGAGCTCACAGAGCTCAAGTTACAACTTGAGGACTTGCTCAAGAAGGGGCACATCTGACTGAGCGTTTCACCTTGGGGCGCTCCTATCATCTTCTTGAAGAAGAAGGATGGGTCTCTTCGATTATGCATGGATTATAGTTAGTTGAATAAGGTGACGGTGAAGAGCCGTTATCTTCTGCCCAGGATTGATGATCTCTTCGATCAGATGCAGGGAACCAGGGTGTTCTCTAAGATTGACTTGAAGTCCGGTTACCATCAGTTGTGTATCATAGAGGCGGACATCCATAAGACCGCCTTCCAGACTTGATATGGCCACTATGAGTTCACTATGGTCCCCTTCGGTTTGACAACGCCCCTACAGTGTTCATGAGTCTCATGAATGGGGTGTTCTGTACCTACTTGGATCGGTTCATGATTATTTTCCTTGATGACATATTGATCTATTTGCAGACTGAGGAGGAGCATGAGGAGCACCTACGTTAGGTTCTACAGTGTTTGAGGGAGCAAAATCTTTATGGGAACTTGGTGAAGTGTGCATTTTTTAGGACAGAGGTACAGTACTTGGGGCACATCCTATCTGGCGATGGAATCTCTATAGATCCATCGAAGATCAAGGCTATCAGAGATTGGCCAACACCCACCAGTGTGACAGAGGTCAGGAGTTTTATAGGGTTAACTCATTATTACCATAGATTTGTTGAGGGTTTCTCTCAGATAGCGCACCCCATCACTTCCCTTCAGTGGAAAGGGAAGTGTTTTCTATGGACTGAGCAGTGTGAGAGGGCCTTTGAGGTCCTCAAGGAATGTCTTACCAGCACTCCTATTTTAGTAGTCCCTGATCCAGCAGTAGATTTTATGGTTTGCACAGATGCATCACTTGAGGGTTTGGGAGCTGTACTTATACAGGGTCGTAAAAGCTCAAGACCCATGAGTTGAACTACCCTACTCACAATTTGGAGCTCGTAGCAGTGGTTCATGCTCTAGTTCATTGGAGACATTTCTTATTGGGTCGTCGCTTTGAGCTTCATTCAGATCATCATAGCCTTCAGTACATATTCACACAGCTGAATATGAACACCCATCAGTGGTGTTGGATGGAGTTTCTTTGCGAGTACGACTTTGATGTCCACTACATCAAAGGGAAGGAGAACGTGGTTGCTGACGCATTGAGTCAGAGGCACCACGAGATCTTGACCTTGACTCTGAGTGTGGACTTGAGAGGACGTATTATTCAGCATTTGCCTAAGGATAAGTGGTTTCTTGAGGTGCAGCAGGAGATCCGTTCATAGAGGGCCCTTGTGGGCAAGTTTGCAGGATACTTACTTGAGACAGATGGATTACTTCATCATCGACAACACATCTATGTACCCTGCGCAGGTGACCTACATACTGTAGTGCTATCAGAGGCTCACAAAGAACCATATGCAGCACATCTGGGGGTGAAGAAGATGCATGCCGACCTACGATAGTTGTACCATTGGGCGGGTATGAGACAGGATAATGCAGAGTTTGTTGCTCGATGCCTTGAGTGCTAGAGGGTCAAGGCTGAGCATCAGCATCCAACAGGTCTTTTATACCCTCACGAGATACCTAAGTGGAAATGGGACACCATTTTCATGGATTTCATTGTTGGTCTTCCTATGTCTTCGCGTCGCCATGATGCCATCATGGTGACAGTTGCCAAATTGACCAAGGTGGCATATTTCTCACCTGTACGCAGGACGTACAATGTACCAGCAGTGGTGAGAGTATTCTTGGATGATATTGTGAGATTACATGGATTACCTTGTCGTATCATTTTTGATAGGGATTCAGTGTTCACTTCAGCCTTTTGGAGAGCTTTGCAGCAGGCGTTGGTAACACAACTCAACTTTAGCTCCGCTTATCACCCTGAGACAGATGGATAGACAGAGCGGGTGAATCAAGTGTTGGAGGACATGCTCTGTATGTATGTTATGGACCATCAGTCTAGATGGGAGGAGTATTTGTATTTGGTTGAGTTTGCCTACAATAATGGGCATCACAGCTCGTTGGGTATGCCTCCTTTTTAAGTTTTATACGATAGACCATGCAGGACACCATTGAGTTGGGATCGGATAGAGGAAAGGGTTGCCATTGGTCTAGAGTTGGTTCAGGATATGGATCCACAGGTCACATTGATTAGACAAAGACTTTAGGAGGCACAGGATAGATAGAAGAAGTATGCCGATGCTAAGAGACTTGATCGGAGCTTCTCAGTTGGGGACAGAGTATTCCTTAGAGTGTGGCCACACAAGAGTCCAATCCATTATGGAAAGGGCTCTAAGCTCGCACCACGGTTTGTAGGACCTTTTGAGATTTTGGAACGAATAGGACCTGTAGCCTACCATCTAGCATTGCCACCTAGCTTGTCGTGTATCCACGATGTCTTTCATATTTCTATATTGAGGCAATATATATCTGATTTATCTCATGTATTGGACTGGAGTGCTCTATAGGTAGAGGTGGACGAGCAGTTGCCTTTGGAGCCAATTCGCATATTGGCTCGTCGGACGCTGGACCAGGTTAAGGTCCAGTGGGATTGTTATGATGAAGTCACAGTGACTTGGGAGGATGCATCTAGTTTGAGGGCACTCTATCCTCACCTTTTTGATGACTTCCAGGAGGAAATTTAGTCTTAGGGGGGGTGGATGTGAGGCTGATTATTGTCACTTCCCTATTTTGATCGTTTACATTTTAGATGACATTATCAGACTTTGGGAGACTATTATTTTCCTTTATGCAGATTAGATTATAGCTCCCGACTTTAGGTTTGACATTGATTAGACATGTGGTGATTTGATTTGATCATATTTTGATGTTATGATGATGTTAGATATATGAGATAAAGTTGATGATGATTATTGATGTGATTTCAAGTTTATTATGTGGATATATTATTTGATGATGATTATGAGACATTGGATAGAAGATGCATTTTTAATATTAAATTATGTTGTAAATGATTAATGATTGTATGCAATGACATGAATTGAATTTTAGTTGCTTCGGCTATGATTATCCATGATGTGATTGACACTTGATCTAGTTGTGCATGATGATATTCCCAGGCCACGGGAAATTGAAGGTAGTGCTCACAAATATGTTATTCCCTGTTAAGCCGATCCATTCCAAAGAGGGATGAGGATCACATTTGATTGGATGATGTTTTAGTGCATGATTGGTTTAATTATTTTGGCCTAAGTTCACCCTTATTAGATTGATTTATTTCATGTGTTGTATATTTATATTTGTGTTACACCACTTGGTATTATTTTTATTTATGGACCATTTAAAGTGATTTTATACCTCCCTAGGTGTACCTTAGTGTCCCAAACTTACCCTAAGTGGTAATCCTTGGGTCTAGGGTCAATTTTGACTAACTAAACCCTAGGGTAACTCACTTTTGGTCACTCTAAACTAGGGTTTAGTCAAAGTGACGAATTTTGAAATGGCTAAGGGTGGGAGATGAGTCATGCCTTGGGAAAGACCCATCTCCCTTCCCAAAGTTTGGGATCGCTTCACCAAGAAGACTTGGGAGGTTTTCAAGACTCCCAAGTGTGTGGGATCTCCCTCCAAGACTCTCACACATGTGTGAGAGCATCTTGAAGGGAGATGGCTCTCTTGGAGAATAAGAGGATGCCATATGGTATCCCTTATCCTCATGGAGGCTTGAAGGGAATTGCCACCTCACTACTTGGTCTCTCACATGTGTGAGAGCACAAGTGGATAAGGCGAGAGTTTGAATGGAATTGGAGGGTCACACTCCTTCTCCCTTCCAAATGGCATGGGATGAGGAAGGAGAAGGTGACAAGTGTCACCTTCTCATTCCTCAAGGCCAAATTGGAAGGCCTATATTATCTCCTCTTGAAGAGGAGTGTGGGGTTCTTGCATTTTGCATTTTACTTCTATTCTTGGATAGGGTTTCATAAAGAAAATAATAAAATATGTTTAGGGCAACCCATTTAGAAAACTAATATAATAATGAAATAGGGTTAAGTTGGAGGATGGGGAAAATGAATTTGAAAGGTAATTTTAATTATTTGCCCTTGTGCACGGGAATTTAAAATTCCCTCTCCCTTACCCTTGTTTTTGTTTTTTGAATTATTTTATTTATCCTTGAGTTTTATTTTAGTTGATTTAATACTTACTTGGGAATTTGATTTAATGCCTTGTGGAAATTTATTTTTTTGGGGAAAGGGTTGATTTATTTTAATGGGAAGTGTGTTCCCTTTGTAAATTATTTATTTTGGGCATTTATTTTAATTCTTGGCGTGTTTAAAATCATTGCGGTGGGAAGATTTTTACTTGAATTTTTATTTTAATCGATTTTATTAATTATTTTTACGGGGAAAGATACTTAATTTTTCTCCTTTACCAATTATTTTTGAGTTGGTTAATAAATATAATGGTCGAAATTATATTTATTAAAGGACTTAATTTTAAAGTTTATCTTGGACCTTTAATTATTTTTGAATTTTAATTTTTAGTTGAAGGGTCAATTTATTTGGCCTTGGAGTTTTATTTAATTTTTCCTTATGTTTAATTATATTAATTTTTGCTTTAATTTCTTTTTGGAGTTTTTATTTTAAAATTTTTATTTCAATTATTGAAAACGTGTTATGCTGTCAAAATTTCCTAAATTTTAGGGTTTTACTTTTATGATTTTTTTACGACTTTCATTGATCACTCCATTTTATCATGCGACCATCTTACCATTTGATTCATTATTATTATTATTTAATTTTCATTTATGCATTAGAGTTAGGGCTTGGTTTAGAATCAGTCGAAATCATCTCTCTAGCCTAGGAAACTTAGGGTTTGAATTAAATCTATTCTAACCCTAGAGGCGACGCGCATCACGTTGAATACCCCCTAGATGGATTTCATCACATAGGGGATTGCGTAGGTAGACGCACTTCCCAGAATATGATTGACATATTTTTGCCTTATGCGTATTGCCACCGAACACGAAGACACATGCAAGGGGGTTTCTAGGGACTTGTAGAAAAGGTTTTGGTAACTCATGTCATGACCACATGACAAATGTGGACATGACACATGTGTTGTGTGTCGCGACTGCATGGCAAATGTGGGCATGACAGTTGGGCTACTTCTTCAGGGTTATCCTACTCTATTTCATCTATTTCATCTTTCTCTTGACTAGTCACCTTCTGAGCCATTAGGTTCCCATGAGGTATCATCTTAGTATTATCAATAAGGTCTCCATACATTGAGCAGCCACATCTTGAACTACATCATCGGACAATTCAATAGTGTTATCAAGTAGAAAGGGGGACCCCTTACCAACCATATGTGTTTCCTTTTCTATTTGCTCTTCCATCTTTGCAGTCTTAAACTAAATTATTTTAGGAATGGGGACTTCATGTTGTAATTCCCTCATGAAATTCAAACCACCCATACCTCTTAATATGATGGGGTCAGTGCTAACATTTCCTCACATTACTGTCCTTTGTTTCTTTGGTGGTGGTGTTTGCAGCACTTTCTTTCTTTTCTTACTAGTTATTAGTAGGTCATCATCCCCAGGTCCTTTATCTAACTGCTATTCTTCCAAGAGGTTTTCTTCCTCTGGTTCATTCTACAAAGGCTCATTCTCCATTTGTCTCCTTGTAACCTCAAGAACATGCCTTATTATCCTCTTAGTTTTCTATTTATTAGGGGGTGGTTGGGATGTAGATGCAGGTGCAGATGCTAACACCCCATAACCCTTTGGTGAAAGTCTCTTAATAATCACCCCTTGCTACTCACGAGCAGCCTTCTTACCCTTGCTTGGTGGCTTTTATTCCTCAGCAGGTAATCTCTCTCCATTAGTTTTCCTCTTTTCAATGAGAAAATCATCATATTCTTCATCTGATAGCTCTTGTCTTCATCTGATAGCTCTTGTCTTTTCTTTTTATTATCAACTGTAAGGGTCATACCCTTCTTCTTCAGTTTATTAACCTCAGTACTTACCCAACTTTGTGTCAGTTGGAGGACCCCCCGCATTATTTGATCTAATGAGGTCTCTTCTGGCTATGTTAGATTAGGAGCTAAAATGGTGTCATTATACACCTTCTTATCTTCATATTCATTTGACATTATTTTTCCATCATCATCATGCAATTGAGCAGGCACTAGAATGTAGTCAAAGGTCTGGATCTGGTTGAGAGTGAGTCTTTGATAAGTTCTTCTGACCTCTGCCTCATCATCACAATTAGTCCAATAGTCTTCAAGATATTTTTGATGTATTGGTTTCCCCAATAACTTCTGCATTCTACCATATGGGTCATATGACCTAGATATAGAAAATGGCTGCAGGTGCATGAGCTTTAACCCTCCAATGGCATCCTTAATGCTTTGTCTATCAGGGCATAAATACTAGCCCATGTATACTGGGAACAATACAGGAGGAATTTTTTCTGCTCTATGTGAGCTTCAACTGAAGCAGATACTTGTCTAACAAATTCCATCAATATGACCCTATTAGTGGGGTATCTTGGCAACATGAGGAGCTGCCCCTCAAATCCTCCTACTCTTATGTATGAGAAGGTGTGGAATTGGATAAACTAAGCCCCATGCTTATATATAATGGCTTGAGCCTCCATGCTCAATCTCTTATTTCTATCCTCCTCTATGGTCCTGACTAAATGCATTGAAAATGAATCATTTACCAACTTATAGTCTTGGAGGTATGCTCTTCTCTGTAATTGTGGGTAATGATCCCAAATGTTCACATCTCCGGTGCTATTTCCAACCTTGCCCACTGTTTGCAAGGCATTAAATGTTCCTCGGAAAGCACATGCATATACAACATAGGAGGTCATATGGAATATACAAGCTTTACCACCTAGCTTCCTCATCCCTTCATCTAAGAAATCACTAATGATCTTGGCCTAGAGAGGCTTATTGTCTGAATATAGCACCATCTGGATGATTCCATACATCCAATTTTCAAAGTTCCCAGCATGCTTCCTATCGGTCATCTTGCTCAACAGGGCAATCATATACCGATATTCCTCATCAAAGTCAAATTTGTACAAGTACATCGGTAACTTGGCAAAAGTTATGTATGTACTGTTCTTCGTCCTCCATTGATACATGATATTCCTGGCCTCTTTCTTATTATTTTTATATTCTTTCTCTAGCTTACCCAGGTTCACACTAACCACTTTATTCCCTACAGGTAAATTGAATGCAGCAGTGATGCCCTTGATTGAAAAGTCAGCATACACTCTACCATGCTTTTCCACTCTTCTACTCTTAGGGTTATAATTTCTAGCACATTCCACCATAGCTCAGTGGCCTCCATTGCATATGGAAATCTGGCGGTGTGCTACATATCAGTTGTGAATATCCTATCCAGTATGGGATTATCAGTATCATCGTCTAATCTTCTTGACCATGCATCCAACTCTGTTTTCCCTTGATGCATATCATCTATCACACCATATCTGAATCCTACTCCCTTAGGGTGTACAAACATAGGTTTCAAGAACTCAGAGTCAAATTTGTTCTTCCTAACCTCCATTAGATCCTACAATAGAAATATGCATTTCTTACCCTAGGGTGTTTGTATGGGAAGCTCAAAGATATTATGCATTTCATAATCACTATTCAACATTTCAATTCATTCCATGCATCATCATGCAGATTAACCTAATAAAGAACCATTTACCTAGTGACTTGCAATAAATGTCGATGGTGAGGGTTTACTTTACTTACCTGATATTCTCTTTTCCCCCTTTTAATTATATGACTGATAACGGGAAATGCAGATATGCAACGTCGACTGTTTCGTTCCGTTACGTTGAGTGTCACGTTTCGCTGGTAGATGACTGGGAGGTGTTTGACTTTCAGAGCTCTATAGATTTCAATAGTCATAGGCTAAATGTAAATAATCCCTAAATTTTACTTTTAAACCGATCAATAGGACAAATTAGGGTGTATGTGCTAACTTGATTGAATCCGTCGATCATCCACATGAATTTTGTAGATGTTGCCAAGTGTTAGATTTGTATTTGAAACCAATGAGGATCCACCTACCTTTTGGCCTACATTTAATGCCAGAGGGTGATCTTTTGAAGAACAAGGATATTTGAAAATATGACCCCCCTCTGCACGGGATAATCGTTTATTAAAGATGAGGGTGATATGGTCAACCTTTGACTACTAAGCAAGATCTGGTCATAAAGTTGAAGATCGGGGATATTCAAAAATATCTGGGTCTTTTGATAATCACAAATATCCTCCTCTCGTGAATACATGGGTAACGTCATCATCATACAGACTTCAAATATTATTTGCGAAAGATGACATCATGGTCATTTTGCTATAGTGAGGGATAATTCGAAACATGACCTCCTTGGGGATAAATCGTGATGACATCATGATGCCATCTATATTATTAGTTATCGGGTTATGATGATGTCATCATCATATTGAGAAATATGATGGATGTTAGGATATATGACCCTCCATGGGTTGGGTGCAATGATTACGTCATCATCAGGGTGATCTCTTTCATTCGTTGGAACTAAATGACATCATGGTCATTTTGGCGCAGGGTGATATTCGTGAAGGGGGTGATATTTTTAAGATGACGGATATTAGGAAATATGACCCCCTCGCAAAATACATGAGGCTTTTGACGGGTGAATATTCATCCCTATCTAAGTTTGATGTTCGCGTATCAGGGATTGAATGGACATCGGGTGATTTTTTTAAGTCAGGGTTATCTAAACAAATATGACTGATGTTATCAGAAATATTGTCAAAGTTATTAAACTCAATCAATAAACTAATAATCTTAATAGAAATTACAAGTAACTAAGTTCAAATAACAAAAGAACAAACCAATGCAAACCTCGTTACTATGATGCTTCCATTGCTCGCCTAGTCTCAATCGATCTTTGTATGGAGAATGTGGCCCTCAGGAAGAGCACTTCCTTGCTTTATTCTTCAAGATAGCGATGGAGAAATGACTATAATATTTTATTGCAATGAAGATGAACTTCAAAAGCAATGAGGATGATCTCAAGCAAAAGGATGGTAGTGGGGGTGTCAAAGGCACGCTATGGATTCGACAGAGTGATTTTACTTAAAAACCTAGATATAGAAATGGAAGAATAGGGCTGTATTTATAGACTTGTGAGAGAGAAGATCAATGGTATTGAATGAAAGAAGAATTGATAGATAAAAATGAATGAGAGAAGAGGATAAACGTGCACATGCCAATTGTCCATAAAAGGTATATTTTTTTAGAAAGATTAGGTGGGTTGCTAATAAAGATAAGATTCTTTTTCCAAAATAAAATGATGTTTCTATTTTGGAAGTTTGATGATGAGGACATTTGATTTTGTTTCTAATTTATTAGATATTTCCACCTTTTAATTTTTTTTTCTATTTTATGGACGAAGGGGACCACTTGCACAATTTTAGCAGAAAATGATAAATAGAAAGGGATGAAATATAAATTAAATAAATAAATTTTATTTAATTTATGTAGATGTTGGGAAATAAATAAAATATTTAATTTTATTTATTTATGGGTGAAGAGAAAATGAAAATGATTAAATAATTTAAAATCATTTAATCATAGATGAGAAGTAGAAGAATAAAGATAATTAATTAAATAAAAATAATTTATTTAATTAATAGGAGAATGACGAAATGATTAAATAATTAAAAATTATTTAACCATGGAAAGAAAGAAATAAGAATAATGTAGATTAATTAAATAAATGAAATTTATTTAATTAATTAAGAAGAAAACAATTTTAGATATAAATGATGTATGCGACAAGTGTCCTTGAAAAAGGCATCTATTTAGAGATTTTAGGAAAGTTGCTCATTAAAGATAAGATTGCCTTTTCGAAAATAAGATATTTCTATCTTTTTGGTGGAGATGATTTGATTTTTCTATTTTGACACTTTCCTATAATTTGATTTTTGATTTATTTCTATTTTCAAAGGTCACTTGCACGTTGAGAGGAAAATAGAAGGTGGGCAAATAAATAAAATATAGATTTTATTTATTTTTTAGAAGAAAGGTGACATAATTAAATAATTTAAAATTATTTAATTATTAATGTGAAATAGAAGAAATAAGAAAGTTAATTAAATAAATAAAATTTATTTAATTAATTATGGAGATATAGAAGAAAATGGGATTTTAATTAAATAAATTGATTTTATTTAATTATTGGAAGAATGCGAATCAAATAAATAAATTTGTTTATTTATTTATTGATAGAGGAATTTAGACGAAATAAATATTAAGAATATTTATTTAGAAGAGTCGTGTCATTTTTAGGTGTATACAACTGATATTCAAAAATATGACCCCCTAGATGAAATATCAAGGTTGACTAATCTTTGACTTAGCATAACTTTCTATCCCTAAACAATATGAGGGTAATTCAAAAGGCAAACTTACTTAGAATTTTGTACTTTCTAATTATGAGGTTTATGATAGAAAATGCTTACTTGGACAACTAACCTCTCCATGTGATGTACATGCATAAGCAAAGGTGACACACATGACTGTATTTTACCAAACCGCCCAAAAGCAAGAAAACAAGCAAGAAGAAGCAAGAAAAAAGGTTGGGTCCCTATTTTGCTAAGGCAAAATGGGGTGTGTTGTGTAACCACACAACACTAGCCTTCTCCATCAGTGTCCTATTCATCCTCTCTGCAACTCCATTTTGCTGCGGGGTATATGGAGTTGTCTTATGCCTTTCAATCCCTTGCTCCCTGCAGAACTTATCGAACTCTGCTGAACAAAACTCACCACCGTTATCAGTTCTCAAAGACTTAATCTTTTTACAAGTCTAATTTTCAACAAAGGCTTTAAACTCCTTAAACTGACTAAATACTTCAGTCTTGCTTCTGATAAAATAAACCCATGTCCTTCTACTGTAATCATCTATGAAAGATACAAAATATACAGATTTTGAAATCGAAGGAACATTCATAGGACCAAACACATGAGAATGAATTAGATTCAATACACCAGAAGACTTGTGAGAACTAGAGTAAAATTGAACATGATTTTGCTTTCCATAAATGCAATGTTTGCAAAAGTCAAACTCGAGATTACAATCATTTAACCCCTCAACAAGGTTTTTATTTTTCAGGGTAGGCAGACCCTTCTCACCAATGCAGCCATATCTCAAATGCTATAACATAGTCTTTTCAGAAGGAAGCTTGGCTTCCATGGCATGTGCACTACGATTGGAACCGGTTACAACATATTTCTTCACTGCATGTTCAGATGGTGGGGATGAAGTGACATCAGCTCGTTTCCTTGAGTCAAAAGAACTATTGGACTGTGAAGTGCATGCCTCCAGCTAAAATAGAGTACCCCTCCGAGTACCCTTCACAAGCACCATAGATCCTCTTGTCATCTTGCATCCATCCTTTGAAAAGACAACCTGCACACCTGCATTATTCAACATACTTAAAGAAATTAGGTTCTGTGCAAGGCCTGGAATGTGCATAACTCCAGTGATCCCCTTCACTCGTCCATCAGGGAATCGAATTGAGACTCTTCCACAACCAACAATCTTCAGATGAGAGTCGTCACCAAGGTACACCCTTCCACCATCTAACTCTTCATACTTAGTAAACCAGTCTCGATGTGAGGTCATGTGGAATGATGCACCAGAATCAATCAACCACACATCATCAGATGCATGGGTGGCCAGGGCTGCGATGAAGGCATCACCATCATCTTGTGACTTGTCAGAATTTGAATCAGAAGCTTTCTTCTTTTTTTCTTCTCCTCTTTGCATTCCTTTCATAAATGCCTAGACTTGCCACAGTTCCAACAAAGCGCCTTGGACTTTCCAGGAGATTTGGATCTCCCATGGGATTTGGATCTGCCCTTCTCAGCTATCTTGTCTTTCTTCTTCCCTTTCTCCTTGGGTCTTCCACGAACCGCAAGAGCCTCTTTGGCTGATTCGAATGTCTTCCTTTGCATTTCTTCAACTAACAACAAGGACACCACATCTTCCATCTTGAAGGTGGTAGTGGTGCTTCCGATAGCCATGACAAGGTGATCCCACGAATCTGGCAAAGAACAAAGTAGGGTCATGCAATGATCCTCCTCCATTTTCACACCCACATATGTCAACTGTGCAACGATCATGTTGAAAGCATTCATGTGATTCACAACAGATCCTCTGTCTTCCATCTTCAGAGTGAACAACTTCTTTTTTAGGAAGAGTTTGTTTACCAAGGACTTGGCCTAATAAACATCACCCAACTTCTTCCAAAGATCCTTCGTTGTCTTCTCCTCATGGATGTTCAATAGAACAGAGTCAACTAAACAGAGTCTTATGAGACCCTTATCCTTCTGATATTTGAGGTCTCAATCAGCTTGTGACATTGTTGTAGGTTTCACATCGGATACGGTTTCCCATAGGTCACGATCAACAAGTAGGTCCTTCATCTTGAGTTTCCACAACTTGAAATTAGTGCCATTAAATTTCTCCAACTTAATCCTTCCAGATGTGGTTGCCATCTCCTTACTGCAACAAGATACATAATACTCTATACAAGACTCCCACTCAACCTAAGATTAGCTCAAAAAACCCCTACCCAGCAACTAGAACCAAAAACTAGCTAGGCTCTGATACCAACTGAAAGGAAGCTAGGTGTGCGGAAATCGCTTCCTACACTAATCTAATGAGGGGAGGAGAGTGCAAATTCAAATTTATCCTAACTATTACAACAACATTAAACCATTAACATGAGATATTGCAACAAACACATAAGGAATAAAGAATGACAGAAGAAGAGAGACACAAGATATACGTGGGGAAAACCCTTACGGGTAAAAAACCCCACACTCCAAAACACTGCTGAACTGTATTACGTAAACAAAGAGATTACAATACAAATCAGAGCCAATGCTCTTGCAGGAGTCTTTGACACTCGTATCCGGAGATGATTTGGTAGCATAACAGTACCTGTAAACCTATAGTACATCACCTCTGTGAGGCCAATTTGTTTCACTTCCCTATTTTGATCGTTTTACATTATAGTTGGTGACATTATCAGACATTTAGAGACTATTGATTTCTATTATGCAGATTTAGACTATATCTCCTGATTTGGATTAGTTTTGTGATGATTTGATTAGATCCTATTTTGATGCTATGATGATGCTAGACATATGAGGTGCATTTGATGATTATTATTGATGTGGATTATGAGATCATTTTATGGAATTGTTATTTATTCTGATTCTAAGATATTAGATAGAAAATGTAATTGTGAATCTTAATTATGATATGAGTTGATTAATGTTGTGTATGAATTATGCGATGACATGATTTAATTTATGTTGCTTCGGCTATGATATATCTATGATTGTTTAACCGTTTTGATTGAGTGCGCAAGTGATTTTCTAGGCCACGGAAAATTGGAGGCAGTTCTCACACTTATGTGCTCCCTTGTTAAACCAATCCATTCCCAAGAGGGATGAGGATCACATTTGATCGAATGATGTTTTCGTATATGATTGATTTAATTATTTGGCCTAGTTCACCCCTTTTATTTGATTTAAATTGTGTTGTAAGATTTATATTTTATTTCACACTATATGGTATTCTTTTATTTATGGGCCATTTAAAGTGATTTTACACCTCCCTAAGTGTTTATTAGAGTCCCAAACTTACCCTAGGTGGAAACCCTAGGGTCTAGGGTCCATTTGGACTTAGTAAACCCTAGGGTAACTCACATCTAGTCACTCTAAACTTGGGTTTAGTAAATGTGACGAATTTTCAAATTGGCTAAGGGTGGGAGATGAGTCATGCCTTGGAAAAGACCCATCTCCCTTCTCAAAGCTTGGGGATTCCTCCACCAAGAAGACTTGGGGGGTCTTCAAGACCCCAATTGTGTGGGATCTCCCTCCAAGACTCTCACATGTGTGAGCATCTTGGAGGAAGAGGGATCTCTTGGAGGATAAGAGGATAACATGCGTCATCCCTTATCCTCATGGAGCCTTGAGGAGAGTTGCCACCTCTCCACTTGGTCTCTCACACGTGTGAGAGCACAAGTGGATAAGGTGAGGGTTTGAATAGATTAGAAGGTGACACTTTTCAGCCTCACACTCCTTCTCCCTTGCAAGTGGCATGGGATGAGGAAGGAGAAGGTGACAAGTGTCACCTTCTCATTCCTCAGGGCCAAATTTGAAGGCCTATTTTATCTCCTCTTGGAGAGGAGTTGGGGATTCTTTCTTTTTAGAAATTTGTTTCTATTTTTGGAGGTTTTGGGAAGTATTGGAGAAATTTTGGAGGCTTGGAGACTTGGAGAAGCTTGGAGCTCTTCTTTAAACATGCTTCCATTGTTGGGCTCTTAAGGTAAGCCCTATGGCAATATCCATTTCCTTATGCTTATTTTCATTTTGTTGTGTGCTTGAAATTTTTATGTGTTGGGTGTGATTTTATTTTTGTGTGGGTTTGGGTGTTGGTGAGAGCATCTCCATTGGAGAAAAGGCTCAACTCATATGGGGTGGGGGAGAGTGAACCTCCTCGAGGTCACCTCCTAGTGTTGTTCTATTTATAGCCTTGAGGGCATTCTATGGTGTTTAGGAGTACTTTGGATGGCAAGAGTGCCATGGTGATTTTGAGTTCTATGGAGGTATTATTTTGGCTTGAGGCCTTGTGGTATTGTGATTTTTGAGTTGGAGTGACCTCTTGAGTTGAGAGGTCCACTCCCATACCCCTCAAAACTCATTTTAATGAGTTTAGTTTTGTGCAAATCCTTGGGTGTAATTTTTGTGTTGTTTTTGTGATCATTATTGTGGTGTGAAATGAGAACCTGTGTGATAACTACCTCCCTCGCTCGGGGGTGGCCCACTAGCGGGTATATGGTAGGGAGGAGGGCAATTTGTGTGGCCTTGGTTTCCCTTTTGTGTTTATGTTTTGCAGGTCTTAGTTGGATTCTTGGAGATTTGAAGAAAAGATTATTTTAGCTTCTATTGTATTATTTGAGTTGGCTGATTTCCTGAGCCATGGCCTTGGAGGCCTTGATGTATTTGTTGTCAAATTGTATTTTCATGTTGAAAGAAGAAATGTAAACTATTTCTTATGTATGCAAATTAAATATACCTTTGAATGTTGTTATTGTTGTTGTGATTTGAAATATTTCTTGTTGCCCTATACACTTGTGAATTTCTGTCTAAATAAATGTTGTGTAGAAAAAGTTTGTGCAGAAAAAAAATATATGAAATTTAATTACATGGGTCTTGGAAAAAAAAATTCCTACTCCTATGCTTGTTGTTTGTTCACCTTTGTAAACAAAAAAAATATAATAAGGTTGTCATTTTCATTGTGTTGTTTGAAGAAAAAGAAAATGTAAGACTGGTTTTCTTGGATTAGTGCCCTAAAAAATAAAATTATTAGACTAGTTTAATATTACATTGTTTGTCTTTACTGTCAAAATAGAAGAAAGGAAAATAGTATTTCTATGTATTTATTTTCAAAAAAAAAATGTTTACTACTAATTTTTAATATGATACAATCTGGTTTTATTATCCCATGTTCTTTAAACTTATTGTTATTTTGAAAATTATATATATATAATTTAGTAAACTAGACTTACTGTTTTTCTTCCTTTAATTATAGACTATATAGACTGTGTATATATGCATATATATTTCTGTTTAATGTAATTTTAATCCACTTTTTATCTAGCAAAATAATATACAACTATATATATATATATATAATGTTAAATAGACTGATTTAAAAATAATAGAAGCTAAATAGCATTTATGCCATACTGCAAACTTTACAGGGATATACTGGCGAAATGATCGAATCCCCACGCGAGGGTTTGAGACTACGTTGTAGTTTTTATTAAAAATATATATATATACAATGGGGAGGGATGGCCCTCCCCCAAACCTGCAACCACAGTGGTGGGGGGACGATTCCCCCACCCACCTCCCACTATATAGTGGAGGGTGGGTGGGAGGACTGCTCCCCCACCCCAATCTCTTCTTTGAACTTTGTAACAGCGGCAGAAAACCTGCAGTAAAACCCTTTTTCTTACATGCGATTCTTTTTTGTTTTACTTGAAATTTTTACCATTCTTTTTACTATATATATATATAAGTCTCTGTAATTTCTTTAAATAAAAAAAACAAAGTTCTCGGATCTGAAAACTTATCATCTGTGTATATTATGTATAAATGTATATATATTTATATATGAATATATATGTACAAAAAAAAGGGGAAATGAAACCTTGTAGATATTAAATGAATATATACCTCTGAGAGGTATTTTCATGGCTGCCAAGCCATTGAAAAAGTAAGCCCTACTTGTAAAAAAAAAAAAAGAGATAACAAAAGAAAATGGAGAGAAAAGAAATGAAGGAGAGGAGAGCAAAGAAAGAAGAAGAAGATTTGGACTCCATTCATGGCTGCCCTCAGATTACCTGCAAGAAGAAAAAAAAGGAAAATAGAGAGAAACAAAAGAATGTGAAAATAGAGAAGAGGAAAAAGAAGAGAATAGGGTTAGGGTAGAGAATAGAAATTAATAAAATATAAGAGAGGTTTTAGGGTTGAGAAGTTGAGTGGGAAATTAGAATAGAATTTATTTTATTTTATTTCATTTCCTTTGCATGTGAATTTTAAGTTTCCCTCTTTTAATTATTTGAAATTTATTAATTTTCTATATGCTTTTTAATATTGGGTTCTTCTCATATGTGAGGAGGATATTTAATTATTTTGCTAGATTTTAATACTATCTAGAAATTTGATAATGTAATGAAGAGTTTCTAATTTAAATGTCTAATTTAATTTTTGGGATAATGTAGTTAGCATTTTATGTGGGCTTTTTCTATCTTTTTATGCCTTTTAATTTTTTTAGGATTCTAAATTAATCTTTTTATAAGTGGGTTTTGATTTATTTAATATGGAAATCATTTTTTATTGCCTTAATATTTTTATTTTTATTTTTATGGGTTGGGGGAAAATTGATTTGTTTTTTCTGAAATATTATATTTAATACTTTTAGTGGGATCATATATTTGTATTGTAATTTATTTTGTTAGGGTGAGGTTATTACCTTTAAGCCCTCTAATCTTTTTGGGGAAATTATTTTTGACCTTGTTAGAATAAATTTAATTGTTTAGACTATTTTTATTAGTTGGGTTATATTATTATATTTTATTTAGGGGTAATTAATTACTTGATTGTTTTATTTAATTTAATGAGTTATATAATTAAATATCCTCCTTCCATATGAGAAGAACCCAATATTAAAAAGCATATAGAAAATTAATAAATTTCAAAGAATTAAAAGAGGAAAACTTAAAATTCACATGCAAAGGAAATGAAACAAAATAAAATAACTTCTATTCTAATTTCCCACTCAACTTCTGAACCCTAAAACCTCTCTTATATTTTATTAATTTCTATTCTCTACTCTAACCCTAATCTCTTCTTTTTCCTCTTCTCTATTTTCACATTCTTTTGTTTCTCTCTATTTTCCTTTTTTTTCTTCTTGCAGTTAATCTGAGGGCAGCCATGAAAGGAGTCCAAATCTTCTTCTTCTTTCTTTCCTCTCCTCTCCATTTCTTTTCTCTCCATTTTCTTTTGTTATCTCTTTTTTTTTTGCAGGTAGGGTTTACTTCTTTAATGGCTTGGTAGCCATGAAAATAGTTCTCAGAGGTATATATTCATTTAATATCTACAGGTTTCATTTCCCCTTTTTTTGTACATATATATTCATATATAAATATATATACATTTATATGTATATATATTTATACATAATATACATAGATGATAAGTTTTTAGATCCGAGAACTTTTATTTTATTATTTAAAGAAATTACAGAGACTGATATATATATAGTAAAAAGAATGGTAAAAATTATAGGTAAAAAAAAGAATTGCATATAAGAAAAAGGGTTTTACTGCAAGTTTTCCGCCGCTGTTGGGGAGCGGTCCTCCCACCTACCCCCCACTATATAGTGGGAGGTGGGTGGGGGAATCGTCCCCCCACTACCGTGGTTGCAGGTTTGGGGGAGGGTCGTCCCTCCCCATTGTATATTTTTTTTAAATAAAAACTACAACGCAGTCTCAAACCCTCGCGTGGGGATTCGGTCATTTCGCCAGTATATCCACCGTGTTTAACACTGTAAAGTTTGCAGTATGGCATAAATGCTATTTAGCTTCTATTATTTTTAAATCAGTCTATTTAACATTATATATATATATAGTTGTATATTATTTTGCCAGATAAAAATAGTGGGTTAAAATTACATTCAACAGAAATATATATGCATATATACATAGTCTATTTAGTCTATAATTAAAGGAAGAAAAATAGTAAGTCTAGTTTACTAATATATATATATATATATATATATATATATATAACTAATTTTCACAATAACAATAAGTTTAAAGAACATGGGATAATAAAACTAGATTGTATCATATTAAAAATCAGTAGTAAACATTTTTTTTTTGAAAATAAATACACAGAAATACTATTTTCCTTTCTTCTATTTTGACAGTAAAAAAAACAATGTAATATTAAACCATTCTAATAAAAAAAATTTAAGGCACTAATCCAAGAAAACCAGTCTTACATTTTCTTTTTCTTCAAACAGCACAATGAAAATGACAATCTTATTATATTTTTTTTTTGTTTACAAAGGTGAACAAACAGCAAGCATAGGAGTAGGAATTTTTTTTTTTCCAAGACCCATGTAATAAAATTTCATATATTTTTCTTTCTGCACAAACTTTTTCTACACAACATTTATTTAGATAGAAATTAACAAGTGTATAGGGCAGCAAGAAATATTTTAAATCACAACAACAATAACAGCATTCAAAGGCAGATTTAATTTGCATACATAAGAAATAGTTTACATTTCTTTTTTCAACATGAAAATACAATTTGACAACAAATACATCAAGGCCTGCAAGGCCATGGCTCAAGAAATTAGCCAACTCAAATAATACAATAGAAGCTAAAATAATTTTTTCTTCAAATGTCCAAGAATCCAACCAAGACCTGCAAAACATAAACACAAAAGGGAAACCAAGGCCATGCAAATCACCCTCCTCCCTACCATAGATTTGCTAGTGGGTCACCCCTGAGCTAGGGAGGTAGTTATCACACGGGTTCTCATTTCACACCACAACAATGATCACAAAAACAACACAAAAATTACACCCAAGGATTTGCACAAAACTAAACTCATTAAAATGAGTTTTGAGGGGTAGGGGAGTGGACCCCTCAACTCAAGAGGTCACTCTAACTCAAAAATCACAATACCACAAGGCCTCAAGCCAAAATAATACCTCCATAGAACTCCAAATCACCATGGCACTCTTGCCATCCAAAGTACTCCCAAACACCATAGAATGCCCTCAAGGCTATAAATAGAACAACACTAGGAGGTGACCTCGAGGAGGTTCACTCTCCCCTACCCCATACAAGTTGAGCCTTTTCTCCAATGGAGATGCTCTCACCAACACCCAAACCCACACAAAAATAAAATCACACCCAACACACAAAAATTTCAAGCACAACAAAATAATAATAAGCATAAGGAAATCGCTATTGCCATAGGGCTTACCTTAAAAGCCCAACAATGGAAGCACATTTGAAGAAGAGCTCCAAGCTTCTCCAAGTCTCCAAGCCTCCAAAATTTCTCCAATACTTCCCAAAACCTCCAAAAATAGAAACAAATTTCTCAAAAGCAAGAACCCCCAACTCCTCTCCAAGAGGAGATAAAATAGGCCTTCAAATTTGGCCCTGAGGAATGAGAAGGTGACACTTATCACCTTCTCCTTCCTCATCCCATGCCACTTGAAAGGGAGGAGTGTGAGGGTGACAAGTGTCACCCTATAATCCATTCAAACCCTCATCTTATCCACTTGTGCTCTCACACATGTGTAAGAGACCAAATGGAGAGGTGGCAACTCTCCTCAAGGCTCCATGAGGATAAGGGATGACACATGTCATCCTCTTATCCTCCAAGAGAGCCCTCTTCCTCCAAGATGCTTTCACACGTGTGTGAGAGTCTTGGAGGGAGATCCCACACACTTGGGGGTCTTGAAGACCCCCCAAGTCTTCTTGGTGGAGGAATCCCCAAGCTTGGGGAAGGGAGATGGGTCTTTTCTAAGGCATGACTCATCTCCCACCCTTAGCCAATTTGAAAATTCGTCACATTTACTAAACCCAAGTTTAGAGTGACTAGATGTGAGTTACCCTAGGGTTTAGTAAGTCCAAACGGACCCTAGACCCTAGGGTTACCACCTAGGGTAAGTTTGGGACTCTAATAAACACTTAGGGAGGTGTAAAATCACTTTAAATGGCCCATAAATAAAAGAACACCATATAGTGTGAAATAAAACATAAATCTTACAATACACAATTTAAATCAAATAAAAGGGGTGAACTAGGCCAAATAATTAAATCAAGCATATACGAAAACATCATTCGATCAAACGTGATCCTCATCCCTCTTGGGAATGGATTGGCTTAACAAGGGATTACATAAGTGTGAGAACTGCCTCTGATTTTTCATGGCCTAGAAAATCACCTGTACTCAATCAAAATGGTTAAACCAACATTGATATATCATAGCTGAAGCAACAAAAATTAAATCATATCATCGCATAATTCATACACAACATTAATCAACTCATATCATAATTAAGATTCACAATTGTATTTTCTATCTAATATCTCAGAATCAGAATAAATAACAATTCCATAAAATGATCTCATAATCCACATCAATAATAATCATCAAATGTACCTCATATGTCTAGCATCATCATAGCATCAAAATAGGATCTAATCAAATCATCATAAAACTAATCAAAACTAATCCAAATCGGGAGATATAGTCTAAATCTGCATAATGGAAATCAATAGTCTCTAAATGTTTGATAATGTCACCAACTATAATGTAAAACGATCAAAATAGGGAAGTGAAATAAATCGGCCTCACATCCTCTCCCCCTAAGACTAAACTTCCTCTTGGAAGTCATCAAAAAGGTGAGGATAGAGTACCCTCAAGCTAGCTACATCCTCCCAAGTCATTGTGACCTCAACATAACAATCCCACTAGACCCTAACCTGGTCCAGCTCTCGACCTCGAAGGCCCAATGTCCGACGAGCCAATATGCGAATTAGCTCCAAATCCAACTGCCCGTCCACCTCTACTTGTAGTCTCGATAACGGGGGACTGAAAGTCAGCCTCGCGGTTATCAACCACTACAAACATGTAGTGGGATCTACCCACATCTCCAACTGTCAGCTCAGATCCTTAGGCACAAGGTTGTCCCCCAACTGTAAATCCCTGTGGGCACTCTCTGGCTAAGTGACCCTCACCACCACATATCTAACATGGTCATCGAGCCTACACCTGTCTTGACTGCATTGTACTCGACTACTGCTGCTCAGGTCAACCCGTGGAACTCTGTGACCCTCCAAAGGACTGCTACGACCGTGCAAGTCCTGCAGTAGGTGTTTGTTGTCGTTGGTCTCTGTGTGGACCCTGCTGATGTTGCTGCTACTGTTGTGGAGGTCTAGGAGGTAGTGGTGCCAAACTAACTCCGCCCCTCTAAGGTGGTGGTGGTCATCGATGGAATCCCTGCTGCTATTGGCTACGGTCCTGGAACTAAGGTCGTGAGATCTGACCTCATCCCTGTATCTCCTCAGCTATGTATGCCTTCTCGACAACATCACTCAATGTCTAGGGGTCTGCCATACGCACAGGCCCTGCTATCCCATGGTTCAATCCTCTGATAAACTTATGAACCAGGAGTTTCTCATCATGGAGATACTTTGCATAACGTGACAACTTAGTAAACATGCCCTCATACTGTGCCACAGTGAGCCCTCGCTGCTATAAATCATGAAACTCATCGATGCGACGCTGTCTGTAGTGATCTAATAAATATCGCACATTGTAGCACTCAATGAAAGTCTCTCATGAGAGTGTGTCCAACAATAGACGGCACTTGCACTCCTCAGTGAGCCACCAAGTAGCTATTGCATCTTGCAATAGGTGGACTGCCACACGTGCCTTCATATTGCCCTCGTAAGGATGCAACGTGAAGCATCTATCTAGACTGATGAGCCAAGCCTTAACTTCGGCTCCCTCTATGGTCCTGACGAATGTAGGTGGATTTAGCCTCAACAAATCCCTGATAGGGTCTTCTCGATCTCAATGTCCTTGGATAGGCTCATCCGCATAAAAATCATAAGGTCTATGAGCAATCTACTCCACTCTCACTGCCTCTTCACGCCTAGCATGATGTGGAGGGCTCTTGCTATGGGCCCTGTAGGCCGATCCAACCTCCTCTGCCATCGTATCTGGTATGTCAACATGAGGCTCCACACGTGGTGCCTCTCGCAGCTCAACACAGGGCTCCACACATGGCTCCACACGTGACTCTACTCGTGGCTCCACTCATGGCTCCTCTCATGGATCAACATGGGGCTTAGCACATGGCTCTATGTGTGGCTCAACTCCAGCTGGTGGTAGTCTATCTAACACTGCCTGAAGGGCCTGTAATATATGTGGTCCAATATCTGGCATAGGTAGGGCCTGTGGTGCTGGCGGGGCCGGCGGTGCCTAACCCTTAGCTAAAGAATCACTATGTACCTTGACAGACTTAGTATGGCATGAACGCGCTCTCCTAACTCATCAGGGAGGCATCCTACAAAAATGAGGTATTTACAAATCAATTGAAATTACAGAAATAATAATGTGCCCAAACAAGCCCAGTGTTTAAACTTGGGCTATGATACCAAATGTCATGCCCACATTTCCCATGTGGTCACGACACGCAACATTTCGTGTCATGACCACATGTCAAATGTGGGCATGACACTTGTGTTGCATGTCATGACCGCATGAGAAATGTGGGCATGGCAACCTTCTCAAAGCACCTGTTTATATAGAGTTTACAAGGCAATTTTGGCTCTATCTTGGAATGGGCGTCCAACATGGCCTCATGGCCCAAAACCCATGCCTATGGACACTTGTCCAACCTTGTAGAATGTTCCTGACACTTGTCAGGTCACCCCATCCCAAAGAGGTTGCCTATTCCCAAAATAGGTAATGACAGATGCTTCTACGACTCTTACGACTGTCATAGAATCTGTCATAGCATAATGACTTATAACTATAAGAGAATCTATCATACACATGCTATAAATAGCATATTCTCTTACAACATGTCATAACCCACCTTGGGGCACCCAAATATGCCTTCCCCAAAGATGCTCTTCGACACTTGTCTATACCTGTCATAGAATCTCCTATTTCTGACTCTTACATGTCATAAAACTTCTATCATGACCGTTTCGGTCAATATTCCCTTACACAACATCCAAGATGCTGACACATGGCAAAATATTCCTACCACTAAGTGGGATGCCTATCTCCTCATTTGAGGACAAAATTACAAGTTGTCATCTTCCATGTAGGATGACACATCACCGTGCCACATCCCACAATATGACAATATGAATTTACAATTTAACTTACATCATAGGCAATGAATAAATAAATACAATGAAAATAATGCAAGGAATTACCAAGGTTGAGACACCTTAATTCCCAACATTATCATAGGTGTGCATACTGGTTTAGAGTCTTCCATCCCAAATTTCTTTAACAACTCTTTCACATACTTAGACTGAGAAACGAAGATACCCTTATCTGATTGACTTATTTGTAGACCTAAAAAGAAGTTCATCTCTCCAAACATAGACATTTCAAATTCACTTTGCATTTCTCCAGCAAAAACTGAGCACATACCTTCATTGCCTCCAAAAATAATATCATCAACAAAAACTGCAACAATCAGGGTTTGTTCATCATTGATCTTGATGTAAAGATTACTATCTGTAGTACCTTTACTAAACCCTATTTGTATCAGGTACCTGTCCAATTGTGCATACCATGCCCTGGGAGCTTGTTTTAATCCATACAATGCTTTCTTCAATCTGCATACCATGTCCCCTTGTTCTGATGACTGAAATCCTTCCGGTTGTTCAATATAGACTTCCTCTTCTAACTCTCCATTTAAGAAGGCAAACTTCACATCCATTTGATAAACCTTGAAATCTTTATATGCTGCAAAATCTAGAAACATCCTTATTGCTTCAATCCTTGCTATTGGATCAAAAGTTTCTTCAAAGTCTATTCCTTCAACCTGAGCGTATCCTTTGCATACCAATCTTGCTTTGTTTCTTACCACTTCACCATTCTCATTCATTTTGTTTCTGAAGACCCACTTTGTACCAATTACATTCTTGTCTATTGGTCTGGGAACAAGATCCCAAGTCTAATTCTTCTCTATCTGCATCAACTCTTCTTCCATAGCCTTTATCCAATTCCCATCTTTGCAAGCCTCATCCACAGTTTTAGGTTCAATCTTAAAGATCAAACATAAATTTACTTGTTCTTCTGTAGCTTTTCTTCTAGTTAAGATCCCTTTGCTCTTATCTCCTATGATTTGATTTTTAGAATGACTGATTCTTACATATCTTGGAGTTTTGGTAGCACTTACCAGAGCTTATTCTTCTTCATTTGTGTTGTCTTCATGTTGCACCACTTCTAAAACATCTAGATCATCTAACTCATATCCACTTGATTTTGAAGACCTTTCCTTACATTCATCAACTTTAACATTTGCACTTTCAATGATCTTATCCAACCTCTTATTATAGCACCGGTAGGCCTTACTCTTGGTGGAGTAACCAAGGAAGATTCATTCATCACATCTAGCATCAAATTGCCTAAATCTTCTTCTCTTTTGATATAACATCTGCTACCAAAAACTTTGAAATATTTCACAGTAGGAACTCTACCATGCCACAATTCATAGGGAGTTTTTGAATTGTTACCTTTTACTTGAACTCTGTTTAGGATATATACTGCAGTGTGAATTGCCTCTCTCCAATATGCTTCCAGAAGATGAGTTTCCTTCATCATGGTTCTGGAAGCTTCTTGAACTATTCTATTTTTCCTTTCAACAACTCCATTTTGTTGTGGAGTTCTGGGCACAGATAGCTATCTCTTTATTCCATGTTCTTCACAAAAGAAATTGAATTCATTTGATGTGAACTCTCCTCCTCTATCAGACCTCAAGCATTTGATTTTCAAATCCATCTCATTTTCAACCATTGCTTTAAATGCCTTGAATTTATCTAGAGCTTCAGCTTTCTCTTTCAAAAAGGTGACCCAAGTCATTCTAGAATAATCATCAATGAGCAGCATGAAATACCTATCTCCTTGCAAACTTCTTGCTTTGGTAGGTCCACACAAATTTGTATGCATTAGCTCAAGTAGTCCTCCAACTGATTGGTCCTTGCTTTTGAAACTTGTTCTTGTCTGTTTCCCAAATTGACACTCCTTGCAAACTGGATTAGCAGGCTTCACAAGCTTAGGCAAATCTCTAACAATCTGTGCAGTACTTATCTTTATAATATTATCAAAATTTATGTGACACAACCTTCTATACCATAACCAACTCTCATCAATCTGAGTCAACAAACAATAGCTCTCAGTTCCTTTCAAGTGATAGATATTGCCTCTGGTCTTCTTACCAGTTGCAATGACTATTCTGGAGCTTTCCCTAATATTGCATCTATTGTCCTTGAAGCTTAAGTCATATCCCTTGTCACACATCTGACCAACACTCAAAAGATTGTGCTTTAATCCTTTCACATACAAGACATCTTCAGTATTATGCTTGCCATCAAAAGAAATAAATCCTTTTCCATAAATCCTACCAGTTGTATCATCTCCAAACCTAACCAGTCCACCATCATATCTTTCCAAACTTAGAAACTTACTTTTGTCACCAGTCATGTGGTGAGAGCAACCACTATCAATAACCCATTCATCCTTGTTCTTAATGCCCTGAGTAGCCAATGCACTTTCCACTGGTTTTTCTTCCTTCACACAGCTAGGAGAATTAGTAGACACAAGATCTTTCTTAATAGCAATGAACAAGCATTCATTTACAAAGGAACTAGCATTATCTTGTTCACCATTATCTGATACTCCTTCATCATCATCAAAATCTTCAACATAATAACACTTCTTTTGGGTCCTAGGCCTGTTCTCATATCTTCTTCTATTTCTTTCAATTCTTTCAAGACATCTGGAAGCAAAATGACCTACTTTACCATGGGAAAAACATTTGAAAGGAAGTTTGCCTTTATACTTACCAGATCCTCTTTGCAGTCTGTCCACAAAGTTGGCTTTAGCTTCATCTAACTCATCATCAGATTCTACCTTATACTTTTCTGATCTAGAAGTACTTCCAGGAGTACTGGCTTTGATGGTCATCTCAACTTTCGGCAGAGCATCATCTAACTCCCTCATTTCAAAAGCAGTAAGTTTGCCAAGCAACTGATCCCTGTTAACGGTTTTTACTTGCATGAATTCTTCAATCACGGCTACCTTTTGATAGTAGGACTTGGGTAGAGATCTAATAATTTTCATAACAATTTCCTTTTCTTCGAGGGTTCCGCCTATGGCTTTTATCCCTGTAACAAGTTCATCAACTCTTTACATAAAAGCTGATATGTTTTCATCATTATTCATCTTCAATCTTTCATATTTCACTTTCAGACTTTGTAACTTGGCTTCCTTCACAGAATCATCTCCTTCATACAGATTTTTCAACTTTTCCCATACCTTATTTGCAGTTTCAAGATCCACCACTTTCGTCAATATTGAGTCAGTTAATGAGCTTAGCAGAGCATCCTTTGCCTTGATATCTATCTCATATTCTTTGACTTCATCTTCAGTCATTGGACCATTTGGAGGTATGGTGTATTTTGTTTCTGCAGCTTTCCAAACTTTGTAACCAAAAGAAAGAAGATGGCTTTTCATCCGAGCCTTCCAGAGAACGTAATTAGTTCCATCAAAATGCGGTGCTTCCTTCTTGTAAGACATTTTGGATCTTCCTCAAGCTGTTAAACTTTCTTCAGAGGACCTTGGCTCTGATACCAATTGTTGATATGTGCCGGACAATTGAGAGGGGGGGTGAATCAATTGTCACAAAACCTTTTTCTACAAATTAAATATTCATCACTTATCCACAATTATTATGATTTAACCATGAGTGCATGAAATCTGAAACTTAACCATAGATACAACATCAAACACAAGAGACACCAGCTTTACATGGAAAACCCCAAGGTAGGGAAAAACCATGGAGAGGATTAACTCTCAATATATATTACAATCTTAAAATAATGATGTTCAGGCTTGGTCACTCCATGGGCCTAAACATACTACCTTACTGCCATGAAGAAAAACTAGGTCTAGCAGGCTCACTACCTCAACCCTAAACCTAGCAAGATTACAATACGGGTTGTTAAACCCTGAGGACTGTTAAACCCTACTTGTGGCTTACTGCCAAACTCATTACCACGATCAACACCTTTATGTATTGTGAATAACAATTCCTCTGCTCTACTCTTCCTCTGCTCTTCCTCTTCTTTCCTCTACATCTTCTCTGCTCTACCTTTGGACCTTTCTTAATATCTTTTCATTTTCGCTCAAGGACACCTTTTCCATGACTTAACTACAAGTATTTATATAGTACATCAACCTTTGAATGATCATCAAGGTCGGCATCACAATCATCAACCATTGGAACAATCTCCAAGGTTGGTATTACAAACATTTACAAAATAGGTCCTGACCTATTGCAACATCATGCAAAGGGAATGAAATGCGGATCACACCATGCCTTAACTGGGAATCAAACATGATCTTCCATGCCATAATACGCTTCCACAATCTTCCAGATATCTCCACAATCACTGGGATCAGCCAGGTCGGCCAAGATTGGTTACATGCTACATTATCTGGGAACAATGTCACACACCATCTCAATTTCTTAACGCGGACCAAAGTCCAGATAGGAACATGATTAGGAGACATCCACAAGCATTCTATAATCATCAAGAGCAACCGCACGAACCTTAACCACTTTTTCCATGGGAATCTTCTCACCAGAACACATGAACTTCACTGTCTTCAACTGTCATAAAGGAAAGATAGCTTGTGGACCACCAAACCACAAACCATTGCAACTGTAGGCACTTATCATCATCCCAAACTTCCCTCTAGAGCCACAGAGAAAAATACTTTATTGCAAAGGAATGTGGAGCCAAATACTATCTTACTGTCTCAACTGAACTTACAGAAAAAGTAGGTTTAACTCTGGTGAACAAAACTCACTCAGATCTTCATGTGGATGGCTCAGACCCGAAATGTAGCATCCTCAAACATACCTCTAACTTACTTCTAATCCGCAAACCATGATCTTCAAGAAGAAATAAATGCAGAGCAGTTTATCGGATTGTTCTTCAGCATACAACTCATTGTTTGTACTACACTTCTCTGTAACTCATTTGTTTCTTCCAGAGAGGCTAATTTTCTCAATATCCTCAACATACAAGTCTTCTAAACAAGTAATAGAATAAGATATAGTTGACACTAATGACAACAAGGATATGTTGACATCAATGACAACACCAATTAGGCACATACTTGCAACAACATGCCCCAACCACCACATAAACACTAGTGGTACAATATCCAAAGATACAATATAGTAATGTAAAGTCCAAGATAAATGCTCACCAACCACAACCAACTCCCTCTAATCTTGTATTGCTTATAGGGAAGGTTTTTGAATCCACGCATCGAAGGAATCCATTTCCTCCCTAACCACTAGCCTAGCTTGAAGCGATAAACCAATAACCATGACATAACCAAATGGTCTATCATGTTTATCTTATTTATATTATTTTTGTGTTCATGCCTAGATACATTCATAAGCTTAAGTAATACAAAACATTCATAGCATGGAAAACTCATATGAGACATAAGTAATGGAGTACAACTAACCCCATATATTTAAGACCATATGTGACACATTTGAATTATTATTACTCTCATCCCATACTATGAGAGAACTCTCCCTTCATTACCATATATCTTAATTAAGTCAAACTACCTCAAGGTAGAATAACATGCATCCCATACTATATGTATTCCTAGAACCTTAGCACAATGCCTTATAGAACCAACTTACAATCAATATGAAAGACAAGAACACACACACTGAGCAAACAAAATATAGATTACAAGAATACACACAACATAAGGTACACATACATAGACACTAAGTGATAGTCATGGACACAAGACCAACATAAATAAAAAGCAACATTTAAACTAGATAAGATCACAACAAACAATGACACTCATACAAAGAAAATCACAAAATGACTCCACAATTATGACATAGACTCAATGTCTCGGGAACCCATCAAGATGTATCTCCCAACTATGTAGTGTACCCAAGTGCCACTACCTCACATAAGTAAGAAAGTTAACTATACCAACCATAGAGCACTCTACCATTCGGTAGAACAATGTGCATGCCAATATAATAGTCCACAACTTAATCCATAGAGATCTCCTATCTACTAGTGATGGAAGGTGGTCAATAATGTATAATACATCTTGTGGACCTTCTACTAATGAGAGTGTAATGTCCCAATTTTGAGATAAGTTATATTTTCTAATTTGAGCTTGCTTCTATACATGGAGAACTGGAAAGTTGGTTTATGTCTATACATGGAGAACCAGAAAGTTTTCTCAACTAGTATTTTGCTTATGTTTTATTATGTGAATAATGACAAATGGAATCTTTAATTGCATTTGTCCAATATCTATGATGGAATCACATTGTTTATTGTGCCAAATCGATGGGTGAAGTATGGCTCCAGGTGGGACCTATTTAGAGGTTGTTATGATATTATTCATTGTGTCAACGGTTAGAAGAAATACATTCACCTAGGAGGATGAAGTAAATTCAATAAGGGCAACTCAATGATAGATTTTATTATTGATTATTATTGATTATTATTGCTACTTGTGCCAACAGCTACCTGGGGATATTGATGCCTTTAAGGAAGATTAAATATAAAATGCACCTTCTAATGTTAATTCAACTATCTAGAGGATCAACGCCTATGAGAGGATGGATCGCCCAAGGCAAAAAAAGATTTTAAATGTTAAATGCCAATCCAAAAGGTCCGCTTAGCTAAGGAGAATTGGCCAGCTAAGAAGAAGGGTTTTAAATGCAAGAAAGAGTTTTATTAAATGCATAAATAAAGTTTGTTATGAATCAACTCAGTAAAGAAGGAGATTTTAAATGATGTTTGATGATTTTAAATGCCAAATAACTTCTTGTTCCAGCAGCCGCCCAAGGAAAAGCATTCAAAATGTTAATTGGATCAATCTTACTCAAGGGAGAGTGCAATTCATTTAATAAACACAAAATTGATTCTAAATGTTTGCATTGATGAATGTAATTCATTTAAAATTGTTGAAGAATGAGGAATATCATTGGTGGAATCCAAATTGTTTTCCAAATTACCCAAGAAGAGGAGTGCTCAGCCTTATGGAGATAAATAGAGGCTTCCATCTTCATTTGAGGTTTATGTTGAATCTGGTATGTTTTCTTATTCCTATTGTTTTGACTAAGAATTCCAATTTTCATGTCATTTTGCAAGGTGATGACCCCTTGTATTTGTATGGTGATGACCCCATACTTCATGTGAGATGATATCATTCAGATATTCATTATTAGAGCTTAATTTTGCAGGTTTTGTGAGAGCTGAAGTGAAGTTTGTGAGCTATTGCAACCCTTGGTCAAGTTGAATATCAACCAAGGTGGTGTTTATCAAATATTGGAGTGATTGAGTGTGTTTTATCAACAGATTAGGTCTGATACAAATCACAGTCAGCTGATAAAGCTTTATTTTCAGGGTTTTATGAAGATTCAAGCATTGGTGATGATTATACAAAGTAATATCCTTCACTAGAAGACCATCACTTGCTTGGAGAGGAGTTATTTTGTTATTTGCATGCAATCTGGGCATATCTCAGTCACTTACAGGTCTACTATAGTCAACATTAGCATTGGAAGAAGATCATTTTGAAGGCATTTAATATATTGAAGACTTTGGATGTCATATCATCTTCCTAAGAGCCTATCGATTTGCATTTAGAGCAATTTGGAAGTGTTTTTGGCCTATATTCATCTATATCCTATTAGCTCGGCAATAACAGTGATATCAGCATTTTCATCAATCATATACTCAGTCATATTAGTCACAAATATAGTGATATTTGGTGGTGATTTGGGGTTCAACTTGAGCTGAGATCATTTGTCAATCATCCTTCAATGATTAGACATATTTTGTATAGGGTTTGGATGCCATTTTGCCTACTTTTCATGCATGTATCTAAGTCTGATATAAAATAGTACTTCGTTGTCATAAAGGATAGTGAATAATTATTTGTGTCTGTCATCATTGAAGAAGTTAATAAAGCATTGGAAGTTTGGGTCTCATTGTCTATATGTTTCATGTTTTATCTTTCATTTGAAGTTGACTATTTGGTGCAAGAACTCTTATCTAAAATTGATCAAATATTTCAGTCATTGTAGTAGGGTCTCTTACGATGGTATCAGAGCTATGATCTTGCTAGCTTGAGGGAAAAATCAGAACAAGATTCAGTTGTGGATTTGGAACAATGGGTCTATTTCCGTTTGATAAGCAAGTGATGAGAGAGATGGTTGAAAATCAAAGAAGAATGGCAGATGGTCAGCAACAAATAAATGCAACCATACAACAAACAAATGCAAACATTCAACAAAGCATTGATAGATTGTGTCAAGATTTGATGGGCAACAACAACAACAAAGCTAATTAGGTAGATTTAAGGGAGTCTAATTCAAGAAGATCAACAAGTACAAGGTCAAATTCATTCCAAGATACTCCTAATGATATAGGTATAAATTGGTATATGATGAATGCTTTCAAAGAACAAGAAGTCTATACAAGTGGCATAAAAATTAAACAGATAGATGAGTTTGATGAGATGCCAAGAAATAAAGAATCTCATAGTAGCCATGAGACAATGGAAGAAAATCAAACTTTTGGGTCACCAAAAGATGAAGAGCTCATGTCACTCCATGATGATTGCAAGATTGATGAAGAGGATGTGCAAGATGAAGATAAATTAGCTAAGGTAGATGAAGGCATGGTTTCTCAAGTTGATACTAACATTGATCCTCATGTTGATAAGAAGACAAGTGATGTGAATGATTTGGAAAATGATAATGTTCGTTCATTTGAGAGAAAATCAGAGATTACAGTTTGTTATGAAGGGCATATTATCGATGTTCAATCATACATGAAAGGAGAGGACATAATATTTGCTACAAAGATTAGCCATGAGGTATGTAATTCACATAAAGAAAAATATATAGGTGATGTACAAGAGGAGACATACATTGAATCAACATTTGATGAAGAAAACACAATAGAATGGCATGATGTCATTATTGATTCGTTTGAGGACAACAGCATGATGACTCAAGAGGGCATGAGGACAACTTTGGGTAATGACTTGTCTACATCGTCTTTGCATGAGGTTTCACTTGAAGCTTCTACATTAGAGACTAGCATAGGGCATGTTAATGATATGGGTAGCAATGGTATGGATTCTTTGGGTGATCATATTGTTTCTTCACCTACACATGATAAAAAAATAGACTATGGCAGCCAAGGACAGGTGGAACAAAAGCTCTTGGTTTGGGAAGACTTGCAAGATAAAATGGTGGTGAAGGAAGATAGAATAATTCAAGCATTGCCAAGAATGGATAGCACTCACAAGCACCTAGAAGACCTCATTTGGATAGCCCAAATAAAAGAAAGACAAAAAGGAATGGGACATGGTATTTCTCATACACATTTGCACCCTTTCAAAGAGGCTTTGGAGTTGATAAAAGAAGACTATCTACAAATGGTTAGAGATAGAGACATGGCTATCCAATTGCTAAAAGATCAAGATAGAAAGATTGTTGATCTTTATCTACTTTTGAGTAGGCATAATCACTCCTTGCATAATTCAGAAAATCAGTCCTTCATAAAAGTTATTCCTATACAAGATGACAAGGCAAATGGTGTAGAAGCTGAACAAGTTGAGGAAAGGATTGAAGAATCATACAATAAGGAACCTTGTAGACTTGAGACATTTAGTAATGAAGACTTCTTTGAGCCACTTCCAACCCTAATCACTTGGGAAGAAGAGGAGATAAATCAAGACTTGATGGTGTTTGATGACACCCATAGTGGACCAGCCACTCAAGAATTATCTTTGATGGGTATTGAAGGCATCCATAACTCATCTTTGGTTATGTCACCAATTGATTATGATATGGTAGCTTTTTATTTGTTGATTGGTGACTTCATTTTCATTGATTCATCAAGGGTTAGAAGTTGTCCTACTTGGAATTCAATTGCATGTGATTTTAGTTGTAATTTGCATGATACATTGATTTTCATTGGAGAGGATCAACCTACTCTTGAAGGGACACCAAATCATTTTGATGATTCTCTCTCATTGGTACATGTGGATGGTTATTCTTCATTGTTGAGTAGTGAAGTATGTGATTTTAGTTTTAGCACAACAAGATTGGATACATTTATGTTTAGCATCCTTCATCTATTCATGATACTATTTAGTGGTATAAAGATTTTCATCTATGTTGGCTCATTGTTTGACATTGGCATCTTCAATTTTGAGTTGATTGACTACTTCATGGAATGGATTTGTCATTGGAGATTGAGAATGGATGAATTTGCATCATTGTGTGACAGTGGAAGTGGTCCCAGGATCTCCTTCATCAACATCTTTGAGATGGTATGTGCGAGTTTGTATGGACAGGTTAGATGGGTTTGGGATCTTGGTATTCATTGATGTTCATTTGGCACCTCCGATTGCTTGGGGCAAGCAATCTTGGGGTGGGAGGACTTGTAATATCCCCATTTTGAGCTAAGTTATATTTTCTAGTTTGAGCTTGCTTCTATACATGGAGAACCAAAAAGTTGGTCTATGTCTATACATGGAGAACCGGAAAGTTGGCTCAGTTAATATTTTGCTTGAGTTTTATTATGTGAATAATGACAAATGGAATCTTTAATTGCATTTGTCCAATATCTATGAAGGAATCAAATTGTTCATTGTGCCAAATCGATGGGTGATGTATGGCTCCAAGTGGGACCTATTTAGAGGTTGTTATGATATTGTTCATTGTGTCAATGGTTAAAAGAAATGCATTCCCCTAGGAGGATGAAGTAAATTCAATAAGGGTGACTCAATGATAGATTTTATTATTGATTATTATTGCTACTTGTGCCAATGGCTACCTAGGGAGATTGACGCCTTTGAGGAAGATTAAATATAAAATGCATCTTCCAATGTTAATTCAACTATCTAGAGGACCGGCGCCTGTGAGAGGATGGATCGCCCAAGCCAAAAGGAAGATTTTAAATGTTAAACTCCAATCCAAAAGGTCTGCTCAGCTAAGGAGAATCGGCCAGCTAAGAAGAAGGGTTTTAAATGCAAGAAAGAGTTTTATTAAATGAATAAACAAAATTTGTTATGAATTGACTTAGCAAGAAGGAGTTTTTAAATGATGTTTGATGATTTTAAATGCCAAATAACTTCTTGTTCCAGCAGCTGCCCAAGGAAAAGCATTCAAAATGTTTATTGGATCAATCTTACTCAAGGGAGAGTACAATTCATTTAATAAACACAAAACTGATTTTAAATGTTTGCATTGATGAATGTAATTCATTTAAAATTGATGAAGAATGAGGAATATCATTGGTGGAATCCAAATTGTTTTCCAAATTACCCAAGAAAAGGAGCGCTCAGCCTTATGGAGATAAATAGAGGCTTCCATCTTCATTTGAGGTTTATGTTGAATTTGGTATGTTTTCTTATTCCTATTGTTTTGACTGAGAATTCCAATTTTCATGTCATTTTGCAAGGTGATGACCCCTTGTATTTGTATGGTGATGACCCCATACTTCATGTGAGATGATATCATTAAGATATTTATCATTAGAGCTTAATTTTTCAGGTTTTGTGAGAGTTGAAGTGACGTTTGTGAGCTATTGTAACCCTTGGTCAAGTTGAATATCAACCAAGGTGGTGTTTATCAAATATTGGAGTGATTGAGTGAGTTTTATCAAGAGCTTAGGGTCTGATATAAATCACAGTCAGCTAATAAAGCTTTATTTTCAAGGTTTTATGAAGATTCAAGCATTGGTGATGATTATACAAAGCAATATCCTTCACTAGAAGACCATCGCTTGCTTGGAGAGGAGTTATTTTGTCATTTACATGCAATCTGGGCATACCTCAGTCACTTACAGGTCTGCTACAGTCACCATCAATGTTGAAAGAAGATCATTTTGAAGTCATTTAATATATTGAAGACTTTGGATGTCATATCAGCTTCCTAAGAGGCTATCGATTTGCATTTAGAGCAATTTGGAAGTGTTTTTAGCCTATATTCATCTATATCCTATTGGCTAGGCAATAACAGTGATATCAACATTTTCATCAGTCATATACTCAGTCATATTAGTCACAAATATAGTGATATTTGGTGGTGATTTAGGGTTCAACTTGAGCTGAGATCATTTGTTAATCATCCTTCATTGATTAGACATATTTTGTATAGGGTTTGGATGCCATTTTGCCTACTTTTCATGCATGTATCTAAGTCTGATATAAAACAGTACTTGACTGTCATAAAGGACAGTGAATAATCATTTGTGTTTGTCATCATTGAAAAAGTTAATAAAGCATTGGAAGTTTGGGTCTCATTGTCTATATGTTTCATATTTTATCTTTCATTTGAAGTTGACTATTTGGTGCAAGAACTCTTATCTAAAGTTGATCAAATATTTTAGTCATTGTAGTAGGGTCTCTTACAGAGAGTACTATATCTTAACCTAATTTGATGCATGTAGGTAGAAGAGAAAGCTCAAATTATTATCCAACTTACTTAAGGGGATGATGTGCTCAAATGTGTTGGGAATGAAGTAGAGAAGATAATTCCAGGTTGTATCCATCTAGGACAAGAATATCCACCCTCTTGTACTTCTTTTGAGTAACATTTTAACTTTTAATAATCCATTTTATTCTTTCAAATAGAACCCCTACCTTTCAATAGATACACTATATTTTGATAGTCATTCTATTCTTTCGAATGGAGACCTTACCTTTCAGTAGACACAATACTTTGTTGTACCCATTCCATTCTTTCAAATGGAACCCTTACTCTTTCAAGTAGAAACACTATCTTTTGATAGCTATTATATTCTTTTGAATAGAACCCATTAAATAGAGATCTCATGCATACTATCCTTTTAGATAGAACCCTACTCTTTTAAGTAGAACCATGACCTAATAGGTGTCACAATACAAATAATGTTCTAACATCAGATATGCACTAGGAGTAAACTTAACCCATGCCTACACACCCATGTTAGAACTTAAAACATAAACAATATTTAGACATGGTGTTTGTACAAGGAGTGAACTCAACTTGTACCTACTCACCCATCCTAAACATACATAATACATACTTACTAATAAGTATGAACTCATCAAACCATGTTGGGAGACCACATTAGCCAAACATGACTTTCATGCTAGAAATTTATATTTGAATTGCATAAATCACTTATAAAACCATAGAAGCATTTTATAATCAAAATAAAACTCCATAATATATTTAGGTGTAGTAAAAGTAAGGACTTGAGTTCCCATTAACTTACTCACAAACCACCTAGTATACACAAAATTATCAATAAATCATGAATGAAATCCATTATTAACAATCTATTTTAATGAATATTCTTTGAAATGTCTCCTACAATGGCTCCCATGCATGCTTCTGCAATGGTTCTACACCATGATGGTCGTGCTCTTGGTTCAACTTCTCCGTTGTTGGTGGAAGAATTTCCTCTGCTTGCTACAACATTTGGAAGTGGTGTTTTTACTAGGAGTGGTTCAAATGTTCACCCCAGTGATGGTTCTAGGTCGTGTGGTTGTGCAACTAATGTTGGAGAAGACATCCATGTTGTGTCTACTAGGTTTATTGGCTATGTTTTGGATGGTCATGTTGGGTGTTGTTCTCCAATTGTTGGTGCCTTGGGCCATGAATTATCCTATGTCAAAATTGTTGGGATAGGGATTACCTCTCCACACTCTCCTCCACTTTCCAAATATCAACCTTTTCCCTATTCTCAAAATACCCCAGTTGTGGTATGTGGATAAGAAGTGTTTGTTGGCATGGCTGGCATATTGTGTGTTGGCATTGATGTCAACTTGGATCAGGTGTTTACACAGGAGCTTGTGTTTGTCCTTGATTGGACTTTACCATTAGGAGGATGTCACTTCATATGTCATGACATGTTCATGCATATTTATTGTATGGTCTTCATGAATCAGGAACTAATGTCAGGAGATCTCATCAGGAGAACAGTGCCAGTGTTCACTTAGTTATGGTACTCATGCTTCATGGATAGGGTCTTCATGATATTCATCTCATGATGACTTTGTGTTCATCTCATGATGATAGGATGCTTGATGGAGTTGCTCATGTATTCAGATGAGTTCACATGCCTTTCATGCTTCAAGATATAATGTTCATGAGGTGTTGATCACATCCATATTGGAGTTGTTGACAAAAAATTAGGATGCCTTCAATGCTTCAGGATCTCAGTTGCTCAGAACCTTAGGATGTTAGTGAAAATGCATAACAGGATTTGGTTCTTCATGTGTTGCTTCAGGATCTTCTTGTTTGGGTTTGTACCTTAGGATAGTACAGTAAAGGACAATAAGGTTTCATTCATGATGTTAGGTTCATGTTCTTGTCAGTAGCTATTAAGGACAACAAGGTGTGTTTGATGTCTGATGCTCAGAGTGTCACATTGATGATGCTTCTTGACAAGGTTGATTTGTAGGACGTTTAAGTTGCAAGTAAGTCTTAGATGCAAGTGAACTGTTAGGCATTGATGTCTCTGCATTTTATTCACCTATTGAGGTATTGAAATAGTATTTGTTATTCTTCATTTGGCTCAGAGTCATGGTGATCAATTCCTCTTAGGGTTTTAATTAAATTCATCTTAACCTAAGTCTTTAATGTCTAAAACCCTAGGAGAAGTCTAAAAACTATAAGGGTTTATGTTTGAAGAACTAGGGTTAGCATCATCTACTGTCAAAGGGTTATCTTTGAAATAAGGGTTTGAATCTTGTTGAAAATCGTAAACCCTAAGTGAACTTCTAAACCCTAAGTCCTAGGTTGATAAACCCTTAATCATGCTTTTTAATCCTAAACCTGGACCGTCACCTAACCTTTGCACTTTATGTTATAATTTGTAGTTGACCTTCTAAAGAAGGTCACAGTCACTTAAGTGACCTGCTTGAGGGTCCTTTAATCATTCTATTGACTAGCCCTTTCCTTATACTACCACCTCCCCCGGTCACTTTTCCTAAGCCCGAAAACCATAAAAGACATCTAAGGTTGAGTTTAAAATTTTACAAGTGTATGATTTGGAGATCAATGGGTGCAATTTAAACTTGATTTCAAATATCAACGAACACTATACTGTGTTAAGTTTGACGGGCACTGTGTTATTTATTTGTTACAATGCCTCTGTAGAGGCTAAAAATAGTTGATTCTTATGCAGATTTGAACATAAAAACATGCACAATGCATGTAGATTGTTAGTATCCACTCTTTCTCTAATTAGAAACCACTCCCTCATGCTATTGTAGCTTTTGAAGAGGCACGGTTTTTCTTTACTAATATTGGGAGAAGTTTATGTGCAGGGTAATAATATTTTTGTGAGTGGATTTTATGGTTGTTGGTTTTTCTTCTTGGAGATATGACCTGTGGTAGAGGATGAATGTTTAAATGGACCTAAATTAGACAATTGATCTTCTTGTTGTGACAAAGAATTATGGATGAGCAATAAGGTGTGAGTATTTTTGATGGAAGGTAAGTTAGTGTAAGAAAATAAGACATGAAAAGAATGCATTAGTTTAGTGGAATGAATTAGAAACTCTATTGTTGTATTGAAAAGAGAAAGAGGGCATGAAAATTGCAGAGAGGACAATGAAAGCTCAAAGATTGAAGGCAAATTGAGGCAGAGATGAATTTGTGAAAGTGATAGAGAAGGGGTATGTTTGACTATGACAAATACAGAGAAAGAGTATTTGCAATGTAGAGTGGGCATTATAGAGGAAGATGTGCTTCTTTTTAGAAATATGACTTTATGCAAATTATGAAAGAGAGATTGGACTCTGATACAGGCAGGAGGATTATTGTTCGATAGAGAAATATGCAGGATATGAAGACATTATGAAGATGGACATGCAGAGTATCAATGAAGAGAGTATTGCAGATGTATGGTGCTTTTTGTTGAATGATATGATTTGAACCTAGTAGTGAAATAGAGAAACCCTCTGTACTCTATGTTTTTTTGATATTGTTGTATGTACTCCTATTGCTAGTGAGGCATAGGATTTGTGATCAGTGAGATCCTATCTTTTCCAGTGAGGCATGTGATCAATAACCAGTGAGGTTCTTGCCAGTGAGGCATATGAATTGTAATCAGTGAGATTTTAGCCAGTGAGGCTTAATGGAGATCAAAGTTCATAATGGTTTTTACCCTTTTGGGGTTTTCCACTCAAACATCTGTGTTATGTGTTGATTCATATCTATCTCTTGAGCTTTGTTAATGGTTTCATGACCTAATGAATTTGTCTTGTGTTTCATGATCATGTTAGATTGTTTCATTATGTGAAGATCTTGGTTTTAGAATTAGTTTTATCTGATCACTGATTCACCCCCCTCTCAGTGATCCATTGTATTCCAACAATATTGGATAATGAATTCTTCTATGCACGGTGGGGCCTGATTGGAAGGTTTAACAGGATGTAGCCTTCTCTTCTAGACTTGCACTGTTGGGTAGTGGAGTCATGGAAGCTACTCACTAAGGGCTAAATTGAGATAAATTCCCTTGTGCAAAGGGATTTTTCATTGCAATCTTTCAATCTTCTAAAGGTAGGGAGGCGGTGCTGGATGGTTGGCTTTGGATGTGGGGTGAGCATTCCCTCTTTCTCAAGGCGTGGTTTCCCTCTTCCAACCCCCTCACAAAATTGTTAAATTACATGTCTGTTTGGGTCAGATTGCCTAACCCCCCCTCCATTTCTAAGAAGACTCCTAATTTGAGGGTATTGACAATGCTATTGGCCAATTTCTAAAGGTGGATTCTTCCACGTCTAATATTAGCCACTCTACTTATGCTCATCTTCTAGTGGACATTGACTCCTCCAAGGCTTTTCCTGAGGAGGTTGTTCTTATAGTGGAGTATAGATCATGGTCTCAGACAATGCTTCACCATTGGCTATCTTGCCTTGGTTTGTCCCTATACTCACTGCAAGAATGTTGGCTCAACTATGTGGTGGTCAAACACCCTCCCTAAACATTTAACTATTAATTATGAGGATAACATTCCTTCGAGTCCCATTGCAATTGATCTTGATGTGGGCTTGATGGCTTCTGAGGTGGCTCCCCTTGGGGTTAGTGCAGCTTTGGTTTTATCTTTGAATATTTCTAGGGATCCTTCTTTTGAGTAGGGATCGTCTACTTATTTTATAGTTTCCTTTGCCCTCTCAATGATGTGGGGGGCCCTATTATTTCCTTAACTATGAATTCGGTGTAGCTTCTAGATTATTTAGTCTACCCTTCTTCCCCTTTGAGGGGGGTGTCTCATGTTGTGGCATCAACTAAGGAGTCCCCTCTCCATTCTCCTTGGTTTGAAAATTTTATCAATGACGTGTCTTGGATGATCGTGTAAAGAAGGAAGAAAGAAAGGTCTTCCTAAATCAGTTTAGTTTCCCAGCCTTGGGGTTTGAGTGTACAGATTGCTAGGTTGAGATTAGGTGTTGTGTAGTTCTCTGATCTCTGGTTGTTGTACTGCTGAGTCAGTTTGACTGTAGCTTTTTTGTAGTACAAATATTTTATTGGTCACTTCTTTATCTTTGTTTTTTCTTTGACTTTGAAGGTCTTGGTTATTTTTTTGGTTCCCTTTCTCATGGAATCCATTCCTCTCATCTCTTGGCTATTTTATTATAAAAGGGACTGGGCCCTTTCAAAAACCCTCTTTTAACAATATCAAAAATAATCTATTTTAATAGATAGTTAAATTACCATCTAAACTTACAATCCATTTACTCAGATATCAAATTCCATTAATAAAAGCATGTGTTGTCTTATCATAGATTTTTACCAATTTTTTATAGAAAAATAGTCAACTTGTTTTGATCACCAAAGACAAACTGTATTAGATAAAATCATAAAAAATGAAAGTAAAGTCTATCCCCTAGTTTGAAACCAAATATCAAAAAAATATCAATACGTATATCACCATGTAAGAGATACAACCAAAATAATGTAGGTCGCTACTTTTCAATACAACTACTTCTTAGTTCCCTAGTTCACATTTTTCCCAAATTTTCAATTCAATCTAAATTGACATCAAATTGTAAATGCATTGTTTTAAATTGAAAATTTATTATTAATTATATTCATAAATCCATAATAGAAAGATTATTCAAGTCTCAATTTGATCAAATCCTATCATAGGCTCATATTCCCTTAACTAGGTTTTCACCTACAAGTTTCATTATGTCATGAAAACTAAAGTTTATATTTCCAAACTTAAAATTTAGACATATATCAGAAAGAATCATAATTCTCATGCATTAAAATTCATCAAAATCTAAAGGGCACAAATACAATTTCTTCTAAAAAGATTCTATCATCTTTTCCTAGGGTTTCCAATCTTTCTACCTATATAAGAACCTAGGTTTTCACCTCTAATTCTCAATTTTAGAATTGATGATGCAAGGGCATCGTTCCCCAACAACTTTGGTTTTACAATTTTGGTTTTAGGCAGTTTCTAATTCCTTATATCTCTGAGATATGTGGCCATTTTTGTTTGGCATCAAGATTTTGGTATTTTCCTTTCTTGTTGCACATATATGGTTACGAAAGTTAAAACGGTTTTGGGGGCTTGGCCAATGGACAAAGGAGTAGTTCAGTTTAGCCAATTTGGAGAGGATCAACGGTTTTGGGGAAGGGTTGATCTATTTGGAGGGACAAACATTTTTGATCTCTGAAAAGAGAGAAGAGAAGATAGTTTGAGGATGGGGAAGAGAAGAGGACGATGCCAGAGAAGGGTCGATTGACCATAAGAAGACCCCGATTTGTGGTATTTATAGGTGTTAGTGTGAATAGGGGTATTTCATATCTAGTTTCATTATTTACTAGCTATTTATCCCTTGTTGTGTGAATAATTCATATTATTTAACTATTTATTGGTTAAATAATATTCACACACATATTCACATGTTAAGTTGACTTATGAAGCATTCTAGTTGTTTCTAGATGTTGAGAGTTGTCTCTAGTTGTTGATGGTTCTCATGTAGTTGTCTTATCCTATAGTTTTCACATGTCATAGGATTAAGACACTTGTCACATGACTACAACATCTTTGGTCTCACCCTTGCCTTTATAAGCAAGGTATGTCATAGCATATTGTAATGGTAGATAATGGGAGTGTAATCTTGTATTTGCATTGATTGATAGGAATACAATTCATTCTTGTCATATTGATCTTATCTTTTATTTGTGCTTTCCATTAGGCTTCTAGATCTTGGATGGCTATCTCCATAGCCAAATCTTACATGGTATCAGAGCTTGTAGATTGACTTTGGTTAGTCTATTGAGAGATCTTGAGTGTAAATCATGGTGAATCTTAAAAAATTGAGTATGTTCTTCTCTTGCATTGCATGATGACCTGGAGAATCAGAAAAATTTGATAGAAATACCAGATTTGGGAGGGCTTCCTTCTTATGGATTTATATTGTAGGTCTATTTTGAAGCATTTTGGTGCAAATCTAAGGTCACCATTGCATTTAGAGCAGTCGAGATAGTTGAAATCACCTTTTGTTTCATCCAGATCGGTATTGGAGGCCAAATCTATGAGGGTTTGAAGTTGGGAGGTGCATGCGAGATCTGGTAGGTGCCTAATCCTTCAGAGCAATTTGGGTCAAATCTAACCCTATTATTACGTTTAGGAGGCCTAAAAACCCCAAGATTGACTGTCAAATCATCAAAATCAAAAAACTTTGCTCGGGGCCATAAGGAAAATTTTTACCCTCCTTCGCCATCCGTACGGAATATTCTGTAGAATATTCTCTACAGAAAATAAATACCCAAATCCCCCAAAATTGGCGCGAGTTTAGGATATCTCTAGATTTGGCAAATGTTTTGGTGGCTAAGCTAGTTTTAGCAGAGAATTTAGCGGCTCCACCGGATTTGGCAGGGTCCCAAATTTAGCCGGCGAAGTTCTACATCTGACGAAGACTATTCTTATCTAGCGGCCTCTACATTTAGCAGTCCCACCAAATTTGGTGGAAAAAAAAATTGCTTTTCTCCCCTACTCCAATGGTGGTTTTGATTTGGTAGGTGAACTTTGCAGGCCTCTATCTCAGTCATTCGGACTTTGATTTTGGTGATTTTTTTTATTTGGATCAGAATTTCACAAGCTTCACAGTGGTATAGATGGTTTTTTATTTTGGAGTCTAGATTTTCTAGAAATTGCATATTTTCGTCACTGTTGATGAGCAGTCCTCATTTTTAGACATTCTGAGACTTCGTTTGGGGTCATACGATAACATTTTCTAGCGAATTTTTTTTTGAAAGTGCATGATTTTTTGAGTACTTCTCATATTTGCAATCCTTTTAGTCTAGTTTTGCTCAGAAATTATACTTTCAGATATAGCCTAATTTTGGCATTTGCATGTACCAAAATCAAAAGTCCACTTAGCTATTTTGGCTTGTGGCAACTGTAATCACACTAATTATAATGTGCCAAGATCATATTTTGCTAGGGGGATCATTGATTGATTGAATTTGGGGGGGTGATCTTGTAGTGGTTGATTGCTTTTAGTTCTTGGTTGTGTGTTTTTTGCAATGGGGAAATCTAAAATTGAACTTCTAACTCCATATAATTATGCATCATGGAAAATATCAGTATGGAATTATCTAATGGGAAAAGGTTTCACTGGATATGTAAAAGAATCTATTCCTAAACCTATTGAGGTGAATGCAAAGGCAGTATGGGAGATCAATCGTGAGAAAACTCTTAGGTACATTTGTTCATTTGTCTCTTTTGATTTGCAATTCCATGTTGAATCATGCACAATACCTAAGGAGGCTTGGGAGACTTTTGAAAAATTATATGGTAAAACTGATAAGATTAGGGGTTATCAGATTGATAATGATATGATGAGTCTTGATCCTAAGGAGTTTGACAAGATCCAAGATTATATCTCCAAGATTAAACAATTGAGAACACAACTAAAGGATTGCAAGATTACTAAGGATGATTTACAATTGATTCTCAATGTGTTATCCAAGCTTGGTCTTGGGTATTCAGTATTTGTTTCTAGCTTTCACACTCAACGGGTTTCCGTGGGAGCTGCATATGTTGAGCCTACTTTTGATGAATTTTCAAAACTTCTAATCCAAGAAGAAACGAAGTTAATTCAAATTGGCATCATCAAGTCTTCCAAACCACAAACATTGGTGGCTAGTGAACCTAAGGTACAAAAAGAATCAGGGAATCCTGAGAAGAAACAAAAGAAGAAAAAGAACAAGCCACAAAAGGAATCTGAGTCCTCTCTCTCCAAAGGTGAATCATCTAAGAAGGAGAAGCTTCAGTGTGCATATTACAAGAAATTGGGGCATGATGAACACCAATGTTACATTAAGAAAATTGATGAATTGCAAAATTAACTAAAGAAGGTTCAAATGAATTCATCTCTAAGGGGTTCATCTTCTTCTTCATCATCTTCAAAGTCAAAGTACGAGAAACAAAGGGGGAAAACACTTTTTGTAGTTGTAGATTCTGAGTCAGGGAAATGGATCCTTGATTCTGGAGCTTCACATCATATGGCTTCATCACAGAGTATGTTCTCTTCATTTGAGACTTGTTCATCACCACCCATTCTGATGGCCAACAACACATCTATGAGTGTTTGTCAGAAAGTATCAATTGACATTGACGAAGGATCATTCAATGATGTCCTTTATGTACCTTCATTGTGTTAGATTTAGGACAGACAACTGAGAGGGGGGGTGAATCAGTTGTCCAAAACTTTCTTCCAATTAAACACTTAAATCCACTTTGTAATTCAGCAGCATAATAATAAATCAATCATGGAAACATAATGCATTAAATCAAGAGCAGCAACATATTAACACATATGACACCAAGATTTTGACGTGGAAAACCCGGTTAAGGGAAATACCACGGGGTGACTAACCCAAGATTGTATTCTCTATTAGAAGAATAGAAAGAACAAAATAGCACATGCCAATTAGGGCTCACTACCTGAGCACACTGCTCACAAGAGGCTCACTGTCTACATGAGACACACTGTCTACAAAATAATAAGTATTACATACTTAAACTGAAGAATAGCATCTTCACCATGCTTGAGTCAGTTCCATTTAAGCCCAAAACTTCTACTCTGCTCTTTCACTTTCTACCTCAATACCACACTCTCATATCCACAAGACACACTTTGAAATGACTTTACAATTCCTTATTTATACAAGACATCGACTTAGGAATTATCATCCAAGTCGGCATACATAACAGAGCAAGTACATAAATACAACATGACTTATTACAAAAAGACTTCACGTAGATCAACACACTGTCGGCCACACAGATTTGAGACTTCAATATTTACTTAGGAACACGTCAATCTTCACATAACATCTTTAAGATCATCCGCAGGATGCGTAACTCATCCGGTTGGCCAGACTTAGGAAGAACACCATCATCCGGAAGTAATTCTTCAATTACGAGCTCAAACTCCAATGCGAACCACCAACATGAACTGGACATGATCCAAAGACCTCCACAAGCTTGCCTGAATCACCAAGAACATCCACACTACTACTGTCTACTGAAATCATTCTCTCCTTCATCCGAAACCTCGAGAACACAGTCTGTCATTATTGTCATAATAGAAAAGATGCTTGCGGACCTCCAGACCACAAACCAATCAGGTTGTCAATTCACATTGACATCCTCAACACTCCCCCAAATCTGCAGAACATGATATTGCATTTCTGGAGCTCACCGGACCTATCTGTGTCACTCTGTCACCTCTGAACACTTGTCAGATCTAGTTTTACTTAAGTGGCCATAACTTCTTCAAATCTTCATGCGAACCTTTGAAATCTATACTAGATCATCTTAAGACACATATCTACAAACCCTTTGAAGTGTATCCTTTGATCTTCATCATAGCTTGGATCTTTGCTTCACTGACTTCACTGTTCTTCTTTGTTCCTAATAGGATTAATTTTCTCAATATCCTCAACATTCAATTCATCCAATCCTTATCATTAATGCAACAAGAGTATGTTGACATCAATGACAACACCGGTTAGGCTCATACTTGCAACAATCTCCCCCTTTGTCATTGATGGCAACATATGATGTGAAAAACTATTTTAACCATCAAGACAAGAACTTCTCCATACTGTCACAACTCCCCTTATCAACAACAACCACTCACATGTCTTCTCTTCCTTTACTGCTTCCCCTTTGATCAGCAACCACTTGTTTTTCACATGTCTTCTCTCCCCCCTTTGACATCAATGGCAAAGGGCACATACTTGCATTACTTCATAATCATATCAGCTACTCCCCCTAGTAGCAACTTCCCAAACATCAATCCAGACCATAAGATATGACTGTGATATCCACCGGACTGATGCACATCAGTGCACCTTAGTTCATCACTGGAGGGGTAATAACCCCTAACTTCTCCTTGAGATACTCAAAAGAGTCCTTAGGTAGAGGTTTGGTAAAGATATTTACAATTTGATCCTTGGAAGGCACAAACTCCAATCTGACTTCATTCTTGTTCACTTGCTCTCTCAAAAAATGAAATTTGATGGATATATGCTTAGTCTTTGAATGCAACACCAGATTCTTAGATATATTTATTGCACTTGAATTATCACAGAAGATTGTGATAGGTTCCTCATACTCCACCTTGATGTCTCTTAGCATTTGCTTCATCCACAATACTTGAGTGCAACTACTTGCTGCTGCAATATATTCTGCTTCTGCAGTGGATAGAGATATTGCCTCTTGTTTCTTGCTTAGCCAAGAAACCAATCTCTTCCCCAAAAAGAATGCTCCACCACTGGTACTCTTCCGGTCAGCCACATCTCCTGCCCAATCTGCATCAGTATATGCATGAAGAGAGAAATTATGATCTCTAGGATACCACAACCCATACTCAACTATCCCTTTCAGATATCTAAAAATTCTTTTGATTTCTATGACATGAGATTCTCTAGGATCAGCTTGGAATCTAGCAACAAGACCAACAACATTCATAATGTCAGGTCTAGTTTGAGTGAGATATAATAATCCTCCAATCATTGACCTGTACTTTTTCTTATCAGCCTTAGGAGAGTCATCATCTTTGCTCAATTTGCATCTGGTTGCCATGGGAGTATTCATTGGTTTTGAGTCTTCCATCCCAAATTTCTTCAACAATTCTTTCACATATTTGGTCTGAGAAATGAAGATTCCTTTCTTTGTTTGAGTGATTTGCAGACCTAAGAAGAAATTCATTTCCCCAAACATGGACATCTCAAATTCACTTTTCATTTGATTTGCAAAAGTCTTGCACATACTATCACTTCCTCCAAAAATGATATCATCAACAAACACTTCAACAATCAAGATATTTTCATGATCAATTTTGAAGTACAAATTACTGTCAGCAGTACCCTTGTTGAAACCAATCTTCAAAAGATGCTTATCGAATCTTTCATACCAGGCTCTTGGGGCTTGCTTCAGTCCATACAGAGCTTTCTTCAACTTGCAGACCATATCACCATGATCAGAGAATTGAAATCCATCTGGTTGCTCAATGTATACTTCTTCCAAGTCACCATTCAGGAAGGTAGATTTGACATCCATTTGATAAACTTTGAAATCCTTGAAGGCAACAAATGCAAGAAATAATCTAACTGCTTCAATTCTTGCCACTGGAGCAAAAGTTTCTTCAAAATGAACTCCTTCTACTTGGGAGTAACCCTTGCAGACCAATCTGGCTTTGTTTCTGACTACTTCACTATCTTCATTCAGTTTGTTCCGGAAGACCCATTTGGTTCCAATCACATTCTTGTTTTTAGGTCTGGGAACAAGATCCCAAGTGTGATTTTTTCCAATTTGCATCAGCTCTTCCTCCATTGCTTTAGTCCAGTTTTCATCATTGCAAGCTTCATTCACTGTCTTAGGTTCAATCTTTGAAATCAGACAATACTCTTCTAAATCTTGAGCAATCCTTCTTCTTGTTTGCACACCTTTGCTTTTATCGTCTATGATTTGATCATCAGAGTGATTCAATCTTACATACCTGGGAACTTTGGGAGTTTCTTGCACTTTTGATTCCTGAACAGGTTCATTCAAACTTATCTCTTCTTCCTGATTTATGAATTTTCCTTTCAGACTCTGTAGCTTGGCACATTTGACATACTTGTCTCCTTCATGCAGAAGTTCCTATTTTTCCCAAATCTCAAAAGTAGTTTATAGGTCAACAACATTTGTTAGCTCTAAATTAGACAAGGCACTTAGAAGAGCTTCTTTAGTCCACAGATTATTTTCAGCATCTGCGATTTCATCTACGGATTTCAAACCATTCTGTGGAGGAGTATACTTCTTTGAGGCCATGGTCCAATACTGCATTCCCATATATTGTAAGTGACATTGCATGTGACTTTTCTAAAGAGTGAAATTGGTTCCATCAAACCTCAGACTATCCTTCTTGTAGGACGACATCCTGGATCTCCTCAAGTGGTTAAGCTCTTTTAGAGGAACTTAGCTCTGATACCAATTGTTAGATTCAGGACACACAACTGAGAGGGGGGGTGAATTAGTTGTCCAAAACTTTCTTCTAATTAAACACTTAAATCCACTTTGTAATTCAGCAACATAATAATAAATCAATCATGGAAACATAATGCATTAAATCAAGAGCAGCAACATATTAACACATAAGACACCAAGATTTTGATGTGGAAAACCCAGTTAAGGGAAAAACCACGGGGTGACTAACCAAATATTGTATTCTCTATTAGAAAAATAGAAAGAACAAAGTGGCACATGCCAATTAGGGCTTACTGCCCGAGCACACTGTTCACAAGAGGCTCACTACCTACAGGAGACACACTGTCTACAAAATAATAAGTATTACATACTGTAACTGAAGAATAGCATCTTCACCATGCTTGAGTCAGTTCCATTTAAGCCCAAAACTTCTGCTCCGCTCTTTCGCTTTCTGCCTCACTACCACACTCTCATCTCCACAAGACACACTTTGAAATGACTTTACAATTCCTTATTTATACAAGACATCGACTTAGGAATTATCATCCAAGTTGGCATACATAATAGAGCAAGTACATAAATACAACATGACTTATTACAAAAAGACTTCACACGGATCAACACACTGTCGGCCACACAGATCTGAGACTTTAATATTTACTTAAGAACATGCCAATCTTCACATAACATCTTTAAGATCATCTGCAGGATGCGTAACTCATCTGGTCAGCCAGACTTAGGAAGAACACCATCATCCGGAAGTAATCCTTTAATTGCGAGCTCAAACTCCAATGCAAACCACCAACATGAATTGGACACGATCCAAAGACCTCCACAAGCTTGCTTGAATTACCAAGAACATCCACACTACTACTGTCTACTAAAATCACTCTCCTTCATCCGAAACCTCAAGAACATAGTCTATCATTACTGTCATAATAGAAAAGATGCTTGCGGACCTCTAGACCACGAACCAATCAGGTTTTCAATTCACATTGACATCCTAAACAATCCCCCAAATCCGCAGAACAAGATATTGCATTTTCAGAGCTCACCGGACCTATCTGTGTCACTCTGTCACCTCTGAACACTTGCCGGAACCAGTTTTACTTAAGTGGCCATAACTTCTTTAGATCTTCATGCGGACCTCTAAAATCTATACTAGATCATCTTAAGACACATATCTACAAACCCTTTGAAGCGTATCCTTTGATCTTCACCATAGCTGGGATCTTTGCTTCACTGACTTCATTGTTCTTCTCTATTCCTGATAGGACTAATTTTCTCAATATCCTTAGCATTCAGCTCATCCAATCCTTATCATTAATGCAACAGGAGTATGTTGACATCAATGACAACACTGGTTAGGCTCATACTTGCAACACATTGTCTACCAATATACTTTCTATCTATTAGATTACACATGGTGGAGCTGGAAAGAATATTGAGTTCACACCTAATTCTGTGATTATGTGGGATTTGTATAGCAGAGATATAGTTGCAGTTGGGGATGTAGATCATCAATCACGAGTGTACACCTTCTCACATTTTTCTCCTATTCTTCCTTCGGCTGAGATTGACACTCATGTGGACTTTTTTAGGAGATTCATATGGTCATTTGCATCTTGGTGTTATTTCATCGACTGAGGTTCTAGAGACATGTGCTGACATTTCATCTCCTCCTACATCTCTTATTGCATCTACATAATTTAGTGTTGCTACATCCAAGGTTTCCAATGATTCAGTGCAACAGGACATTCATAGTCTTCCAGATTCAGCTACTTGGGATGAATACTTGACAGGTATTGCAAGCTTGTTTTGTGAGTCCTATCTTGCAGACTTGGAGTACATTATTGATGACATTCATCTTCTCTTTGATGAAGTTGCTTCATCTTCTTCAGATGTGGAGGGGGAACCTTTTAACCCTCTTGTTCTTTACCCACACGATCATTCCTCACAGTTTGACGTGATTGTGGCTACTATTGAGCAACATTTGGAGGAGGTACCTTTGTCTTCAGAGAAGACTTCTTTATCTTAATTGGATCATGTTCTACATCAGTTTCCACTAGATCCTGGATTGTCACATTCTTCAGTTTGGCATGAGACTCCTCATTGGATTGTGGCTTCTTTCAGTATTGACATGGCCACACCTGAGCAGAGTTTAGAGACTTCATATATTTTCAGTTATCTTCCTTCATATTCCTGTTGGGAATGGGGATACTTCTTGCATACATACTTGGTCTTGTTTCTTCCTATGGGGAGGAACGTTGTTCGACGATCATGGATCATCTTCAGCATTCATTGTCAGGCATCAACCATCAGTGCAGGAGACTCTACATTGAGGGGGGGCTACTTGGTCTCTCTTCTAGGGGGGATTATTCATTGTATATATGTGTTGGAATTGGTAGCATATGATTCATGTTGACTCTACCTTTCCGCACTTCTTGCATTCTCACTTTTGGGGAGGAGTTCTTTCCCATGTGGTTTTCTCTTTTTCTCCACTTGAGATATGTTTGTACATCGGTACCTAACATGGCCTAGTAGCTGGGACCCATCCATCATTGCATCCTTGCATTTGTCAGCTTCTCCCTAAGTTGCACTTAAGGGGGGTGTTAGTGTGAATAGAGGTATTTCATTTCTAGTTTCATTATTCACTAGCTATTTATCCCTTGTTGTGTGAATAATTCATATTATTTAACTATTTATTAGTTAAATAATATTCACAGACATATTCACATGTTAAGTTGACTTAGGAAGCATTCTAGTTGTTTCTAGATGTTGAGAGTTGTCTCTAGTTGTTGATAGTTGTCATATAGTTGTCTTATCCTATAGTTGTCACATGTCATAGGATTAAGACACTTGTCACATGACTACAACATCTTAGCTCTCACCCTTGCCTTTATAAGCAAGGTATGTCATAGCATATTGTAATGGTAGATAATGGGAGTCTAATCTTGTATTTGCATTGATTGATAGGAATACAATTCATTCTTGTCATATTGATCTTCTCTTTTATTTGTGCTTTCCATCAGGCTTCTAGCTCTTGGGTGGCTATCTCCATAGCCAAATCTTACAGGAGGATCATATCAAACAAAGGGTTTAAATCGATTAGTAGAAAAGAAAGTCGATTCCTCAAGTATCAGTTGTCCTTGTAATCTAATTTTCATATATCAATGCACATTTGATGTTTCTTTTCGTTGTTGTTGGTTGCTTTGTTTCTGTCGCCTATGTGTAATGCATAAGATTTGCCAATGTTCCTATCACCCTTGACAAAGGATCGGTCGAATCAATTGGGGTATCATTATGTAGTTTGTGATTGTTGTTTATTGTGGTCTTCTATTACTCAAAGTGTTACTGTTTCATCGAAAACTACTCGGGCTGCCATCATTTTGGTATTAGAGTGTTGATGTGTGAGAGTGTGCCATCATTTTGGTATCAGAGCCTAAAAGATCTAGGAGAGCCTAAAAGATCCGTAAGGAGAAGTCGGTTATACAATTTTGCATAAGTATGTGGGTGGAAGTTTGATAGGTTAATAAGAACCTGGGTATCAAAAAACTGAGCAAAGGAAAAGGAGAGAAGCCCTAGGTGAGATATCGAGAAGCCAAGAAGAAAGATAAAAAGATGCAGCAGTATGCCATAAAAGACAGCCTCAAAAAGAAAGACAAAATGAAACTGAATGTGAAGAATAAAAATGTAGAGTGGGATAAAGAAATAGCATAGTTGAGAAGAGATTTAGAGAAGTGTAAGCAGTGGCTTGAGGAAAGAAGCCAAGAATATGTTTGGTGTTGGCCAATGAAAAAGAAGTTGAAGTGGCCTGTGAAGATGATTGTTAAGAAAGAAAAGGGCAGAAAATGGTTTCCTTGAAAAGAGAAGATGAAAGAGGTTTGAAAAGAAAAGAGTTGCCAAATGAGCAACATGGAAAGGTAGTGGAGTTGCCTAGTGAACAACATGCACAGGAAGTGGTGAAGATAGTTCTCATTGTGGAGAACATGAAAGAAAATAAGAAAGAATGGAGAGAGGAAGAAGTGCAAAAAGAAGCACTTGAAGAAGAGACTAATGAAGAGAGAATGAAGAAAGCTTCATATCAAAGGTTAGAAAAAGAACCAAATCAGGAAAAGAAGTTACTTGGCATTGACATGAATGAAGTTCAAGAGTGTCTTTCAACTAAGCAAAGAGTAAAAGTGAGTATAGAACTAATAAGAGGAACTGAGATGAAGGCAACAACAATAAATCAAGTAAAAAGAGAAGAGGTTGCAGAAATGGATAGTATTAATGACACATATGAACGAAACTCAGAGCAAACCAATACAAACATGGAGAGGATGAAGAGCTAAGAATGCAACACAATTGGAAGAAGAGGAAAAAGAAAACCATCATTTGAGATGGAACTCAAATTTCTCCCACCTGGGGAGCCTGATGCAAAGGCATCATTCCCCATCAATTTTGGTTTTGTAATTTTGGTTTTAGCGGTTTCTAATTCCTTGTATCTCTATGACATGTGGCCATTTATGTTTGGTATCAAGATTCTAGCATTTTCCTTTCTTGTTGCACATATATGGTTATTGAAGTTAAAACGGTTTTGGGGGCTCGACCGGTGGATGGAAGAGTAGTTTGGTTCAGTCAGTTTGGATAGGATCAACAGTTTTTGGGAAGGGCCAATCTATTTGGAGGGACAAACATTTTTTGATCTTCTAGAAAAAGAGAAGAGAAGATAGTTTGAGGATGGGGAAGAGAAGGGGGCGATGCCAAAGAAGGGTCGATTGACCATAAGAAGACCCTAATTTGTGGTATTTGTAGGATCATATCGAACAAAGGGTTTAAATCGGCTAGTAGAAAATAAATTTGATTCCTCAAGTATCATCTGTCCTTGTAATCCAATTTTCATATATCAATACACATTTGCTATTTCTTTTCGTTGTTGCTGGTTGCTTTGTTTCTGTTGCCTGTGTGTAATGCATAAGATTTGCTAATGTTCATGTCACCCTTGACAAAGGGTCAGTCGAATCGATTGGGGTCTCATTATGTAGTTTGTGATTGTTGTTTATTGTGGTCTTATGTTACTCAAAGTGTTACTATTTTGTCAGCAACTACTCGGGCTACCATCATTTTGGTATCAAAGCATTGATGTATGAGAGTGTGCCATCATTTGAGTACTTGACAATAAGATTTAATAAAATATTAAAATAATTTTAGAACACTCTAAGATTCTATTTTATTCATAAATATATTTACTCTTAAAACCTTAAGGAATTCCTCATTCTAAGACTAGTTCTTCTCTAGAAACTAGTCCATCGATTTCATACAAAAAATTCATTCAACCCTCAACATGAATTCACAATAAATCCTAAATTTTATCAAAAATGAAATATTCTCTAAATCTTTTTTCATGTACAATAATCTAACCTCTTTGAAGCTAAACTTGTAAAATATGAGAAGATGTTAAATCTTTGGTACATAAAACTCTTGAATCCAAAAGCACTTGAAATCCCCAAATCTCTCCAAAACCCTAAGAGTATGTGAATGCTAAAAACAAGTAGTAGTGGTGTGTATATACTCTCATCTAAACTATTCTAAGTTTTATATAAACTCTTTAGAAAGATTTTCCTTAAATTTAGAGTTCCCTAAATATAAAATAAAAGCTTTCTTCAAAAAAATATAATAAAGTCATGCACATTCTTTAACTCTAATATTTAATAATACATTTCTAATTCATTCCTATCTCTCAACTTAAGCAATTTGGAAATAATAAAAGAATACTCAATTCTAATTTAATAATTATAGAGAAAAGCTTTTTATTCTAAATCAATATGGAATTTGTTATCTTAATTTCTAAATTCCTTCCAAAACTATTTTTAGAACAAAGATTTTATTTAATTCAAATAAAGATTTAGTTTTATCCCCTTTCTTTAATTTCTAATTAAAAAAGTTTGCACCATGATAATCTAAATTAAGAGTTACAAATCAATTCTAATATTAAACTCTACTCAAAATTATTTTTAGAAAAATCTCTTTTGTTTAGTTTCACAACAAGAATGAAATATAATCAAATATTCTAATTACCTATTTTCTATCAATTCTACTTCCATATTGAATTGATTAAATAAATAATTAACTTTTAAACCAATTTAACTTAATTTCAAAATAATATTAATTATTACCATTATAATTAGTTAATTCAAATAGGGAATATTTTATGAATCAATTAATTAAGAAAACATTATTAATTTATCTAACCTTGTTAATCAAATTATCTTAATTAATTAATTCATAAACATATTACTTCACGCTTTGGATTAGGGGTTTATCAACATCATGAACCAAACCTAGTTCACCTTCCTGAGTATCTATTCTTACCAATCAACATAACTCAACAAATACCTTAGTAGCACTATTAGAACATATCTTTATTAACATTTCAAATCATCATAAATATTTATTGAAATATTAAGGGTCAAGATTGAGGGATGTTACATAGATTTGCACTATCTCTTATTGTGATATCTCTTGCCATAGTTTTAGCATTTTACTATAGATTTTCTAGGAGTTTTGGACTTAGCTTTATTTGTTTCCTTTCTTTTACCCCCTCTATCTTTTGACCTACCCCTAGCAAACAAGAAATGTTTAGAGGAATCATCCATTTTATCCCAATCTCTTCAATAAGAAAAACTCCTACACTATCTTCAAGTTTAGGTTAAGAACATGTTATCCTATTTTGTCCCCTTGGCCAATTAGTCTAAGATCCATGAAATCCTAGTGTTTTCCCCTTCTGGAATGCATGGAAAAACTACCCAAATTGGCTAAGTTCCAAAAATCCTAAGTTGCCTTGTGTTTTTCTGTGTTGTCAGACTTTTAGAGTTCAGAGTTTCCCTCTTCTCCCTTCCTTTTGGAAGGTGGAAGGTCTGAAGGCCGAACTCTGCCCTCTTTTCTCTTCAAAGGAAACTAAGTGTTATTTCATCAGAGGTCAGGAGTTCACTCTTTCCTCTTCTCTCCGAAGGCAGCAGCAAGGCCCAAGGGTGCCACATGGCAGGATATCACATGCCCGCAGACTGCCAAAGTTGATGTCATGTTCTCACCGTGGGGCTGTGAAATGAGGACAGGTGTAAGGTATATCATGGCCTATGGCCATAGGATCAATGACTCAGTTCGATGAAGAAGATCACGCCAAGTGTCGAAGGATGAAGTGAAGAGGTGGGGTCCTTAAGGATCGAATGGTAGCGCAATGTCGCAGGAGAATCTTGTCTGCAAGAAAGATTCTATGCGCGGCCGCAAGATGATGACACATGGCATGTTCCTTTGTTCTTCCTCCTTTTCAAAGGTTGTGGTGTGTAACTTCCAAGGTATGCCATGTGTCAACGCAGTGCAAGTCCTAAACAAAACAAAGAAAAGCTTCTCTCTAACTTGCGTCGTTCAAATACATGGCGTGTTGGCACTTCTCCACATGATCTTTCAAGGTGGGCTCCTATACGCCAACAACGCTTCTAAGAAAAGCAACTCACCTATACACTCGGTGCCACTGTGGCATTTCATGGAGGTTTCTTCTTCACTGAGCCTTGTCTTGGCTCCCTGCGAAGCCACGAAATTGCCACATATGCCAGGTCTTAAGGCTTCAATGCGGAATTAAAAGAAAAGTAATATGCAGCGAGTCACAGAGCCATTGATCTTATGACCTCTTATTCATCCAACGACTCTGATTCAAACTCAGAGTTTTAAGCATTCATGTGGTGCCAAAAGCATTGATTTGAGTTAGTGAGCTCTGCATGCAAAATTCAAGAGGGATGGCTCAACTCTTCAATGCGAGGGGACTTCAGTGGCTTGGTGGCAGATTATTTGGTGGTTGGCGATGACTTTTGGGCTCTCTTCTTCAATTCTCTACCTTCTCTTGTGTGTGGGATAGGGTGCAAATCTGCCAGAGGCATGGGTTATGTCCCCATCACCATTTGTTCCTGACTCTGCATTAATGACAACATTGGTGATCTTGGGTCTTGTGGACCTACCTCAACATTCTCTAAACAAGGATTTGATATATAAAGCTTTGTAATCTTCAAATTAGAAGGGGAGTTAGTAATTTCTGGGCTATTATGCTACCAAATTCCTTGTAGTCAGACCTCTTAGTGCAATTGTAGGATTATCAGAATTTGACTCACTATGCCTGTAGCTTGGCCTCTATTGTCTTCTAGTTAATCCACCCATGAATGTATTTGGCTATACTGTGTATTTTCCTACTATAAGTTGTTTTGCATTGTAATAGTTTTGGGGCTTCATGATCAATATATTCACAATATTTTGCCTCTTGTATGCTCTAATTTATGTGTTTTACTTGAAGTTGTGATCCATTCTGTGAGTAAAATGGCTCCTTTATAGGTTAGGTCTTCATCCCAAAGCCTCAATCAATTCTATAAGTTTGTGTGAGCCTTCATTTGTGATTGATATTATTGTTGTCTTTTCTAGGCTTACTACTACTCGTTAAATCTGGTGCATCACCTCTATTTCCATTTAGTTTCTTCCTAACCCTTTTCCCTTGCAGTATTAGCACTACGTTTAGATAGTTTTCTCTAAGCATTAGGCTTAGAATAAGGAACCAACCTTCTATGGAGGTCTGATTTCAACTTGCAAGGTCCCACACCTTGAGATCTTTCCCATTGTGTTATTAGAATGCTTGGACTCTCTCCAAGTAGGGTGTAATTCTATGTGATAACAAAACAATTTCCACTAATTGTCATAATTGAGTTTTCCCATGAATCAGGTAAATACCAAAGTAAAAGGATGCATTTATCCTCTTCTTATAAGTTTACACCAATTGAAATTAGTTAAATTAAGATTAAGTTAAATGAATTGAGATCATTTATAGAGTCCCCCTCTATCATTTTCAATGAATACAAATTCCTTTTCAAAAACAATTTACTCGCCATACCCTTGGATTGGTATAATGGTCCTATCTTTTTCCATAACAAATATCTAATTTATTCTTCTAATACATTCATTGAAAAAGCTAAAATACATACGTGAATAGTAATTCTACCTTTCTTATCTAGTTTAACTTAGTATTTGTTTGACATACCATTTTTTTTTGTTAAATAAGATATTGTAGTTCATTGATCTCTCTTCGATAAGAGGTCTTCAATCTTCAACTTCCACAATTCAAAATTGTGACCTTTGAATTTCTCAATATTAGATATTGAGGTGCTAACCATGACTTCTATAGCATTAATCTTTGAGTTTTTATAGAAACTACAAAAAACTCTCATTGCAACCAAAAACACTATTAACAAGAAAAGGCATCACCTTTCTTCCCAACAAACACTCAACTTGGATTTGATACCAAATGTAGAAAATTATTAGTCAATAATTGGAATAGATTCTTAATTATGTGATCAAATTAGAGATTTACTTTTCTATATCATATCACTTAGCAATAAAACTAAGGAAGACAAATATTTAAACAATATTCATAGAACAAATAAGACACAATGTTTAACATGGAAAACCCTTTTGGGAAAAAATCAACACCAAAATAGAGCCAAAAATAGTATTAATCTATAAAATACATAATCTAAATACAAATAGTTGTCCCCTCATGTCACATTTCTCAATTTGTAGACATATAGTGTAGACCTCTACAAACACCCATTTCATGTTACATATTCATCTACAATAGCATCATCATCATCCACTTCCTCTCATGTCTTGACTTATATACACTTAGTCATTTCATGGAATATGAACTGACTCCACATTCTAATCATATTAGAATGTCAATTATCAAACAATCAAACTAAGACCTTGACATGACATCATCTATACCATGTGTGACTCTTGTGAGGTTTTCCCAACTAAAAAATAACTTTCAATATAAAGACTCTCGCCATTGTTCTAAGTCATCAATAGTTGACCATACTTATGCAACATTGAATAAAACACCATGATAAAATAACTCAACATTGGCTCCTATGGTACCACCAAGGCCATTCTCATAGCTTGTGGTAATAGAGGTAACACTCCTACGATCTATGTTACATTAGAGCAACTTTCATATCATCCATATTTATTTTTTAAATGTTGCACACACACCAAATATGCCAAACATACTCTAGCAATGGTGTAGAGTACTTTGCACAAGATGTGGTAACCATACTACATCAAAACCTTATGTGGTTTCTACCATGGCTTCAATAGGGTTCAATAAACCTCCAAGCCAATATGTAAAGGCAAACTCACACTATATGTTATTATATATTAGCATAAAGACTAAACACATTGCATAGTTATTGCAGTGATCTAAGTCACACCACTTTGCATACCAGCACCATTCTATTGTTTGTGACCAAACTTTTGCAAACAAGAAGCTCTTTCCAGGTGAATAGCACACCATAGTTCCAACATGTTAAACAAGAAATCCTCAATAACTATGTTGAATAAATATGTGGGATTAGTGAGGATGCTAATGATGGATCTTGAAGCCAAGTATAAATATGGAAAGGCCATGATAATGATTAGATGGAACCTAAGAAAAGGACATAGTGATGAGAGGAGATAAATTAGGATGTTCATTGAGAGCACCCACAAATTCATCAAAGTGAAATAAGGGTAGATCGATGAGAGAAGGTAGGGTAGGAAGATGATAAGATGCAGAAGAATTTGGTAAAATAGGAGAAGAGGAAGATGAAGTCTCAATGATAGTATCCACATACTTTGGTTGATTATGTCGAGGGAAGGGATTTGTGTAAATCTCTAGAATTTGGTTGGTAGGAACAACATGGTTATTCACTTTATTATTATAGTCTTCAACATGTATGATAGTGTTATCACTAAGATCCTATGTTTTGTGTCATAGGCCCATATGCCTTTTAGTGTCATGACCAAGGACATGTTGATACTCATAGAAATTAGGCAAATCATAACAAGGAAGAGGAAGAAAAGTATCCATGGGGTAGACTGGAGGAAGGATAATGATGTTAGAAGCAAGACATTAGTTTAGAATGGAATGAACGGGATAAGCTAAGTGAGTGAAATAAGTATGGTTTGAGGTTTGAAAGAAAAAAATGGGAAGAGAAAAAAGTGGAAGGATCAATGTGGTTGACATTTAGTTTAGATTCAAGTTTAGAAAAGTCATGGATGGAATTGGGTTTCTTGAAGGTGATTTTGAGAAGTTAGGATGGAATTTAGAAGAAGTGGAAGGAGATGAAGAAGTAGTAGAAGAAATGGGAGTGTGAGATAATATATGAGCATCTAAAATCATGGTCTCATAATCCCAAAGACTAGTACAAAGCACCAAGAAAGAAGTATAATAGTTGAAAATGACCTTATTCTTAATAGGTATCAATATATTATTGACAAAGAGATGCTTGATCTCATCATCAAGAAGATGATAGTGCATTTTGGCAAGAATTTATTGGAATTGAATGACGAAATCATTAACACGCTCATGAGATTCTTTCTTTCATTGTGCTAGATCTATAATGTTAATCTTCAATCCAATTTGACTTGTAAGTGTTCTACAAATGCATATTTAATTTCAATGAAAGAATATATAGAACTATGTGGAAGACAATAGAACCGCTCAAGGGTATAATCCTTGAGTGTGTGGGGGAAAGGCATTGTGGGAAGACAATCATCTTATACAAACTCTAAAAAAGTTGCATTGAACAACTACAGATGCATTTTGGGTCCCCTTTTCCATTACACATATCAAATAAATGGGCAACAAATGTAGGGGGACTGGGTGGAAAAGTATGTTAGTAGAGATAGGGCAATTATGTAAATCCACAAAAACCTCTCTTAGAGGAATAGGGAAGATAATAATCTTGTTATTCATAGCCCCAAGATGATAGAATATGAGTGAGGGACATATTAGAAGTGGGAGGAAGGTAAGGAGGTGGGGGAGGAAAAGGTACACCATGAATAGAAGGAAAAAAGAAGAGATTAAAGTGGTAAGTGTAGATGGAGGGGTAAAGTGTGCATGAGAGGGATAGAAATATAAAGTAGCATATGAATTGGGATGAGAAGAAAGTGAAGGGTACATAGGAAGTTGGGAGGAAGTAGCATTCAAGGAGGTAGAGACAAAAGCAAGAGGAGTCTAAGGTGGAAGATAAGTAGAATGAGGCATACCATTTGGATTAGAGAATTGGAAAGTGAGTACATGGAGTAGTAGTAGAATAAAATGGAGTTTGGAGATATGGAAAGATGTATTAGGTATGGGAAGTGTAATGCCCCTCTTTTTGGCTTGTGATAGTTGGTAGTTTTGCTTTGCTCCTTGTCAGTCTGAGACAATTGTTAGTTCTTCCATTGCTTCTAGACAGTTCTAAGATATTTGGATTAGTAGACTTATGCTTTATGTTTATTTTGATCATGATGGACTATGTTCGATTGATATAGTTTTGACATGTGTTATGCGTTCATGATGACATTAGTATTATTCTAGTTATGATGAGTTTGACATGTTTAGTAATGATTTAATATTATCATGTTTTATTCGCTCTGTTGATATCTGAATTCAAATAAAGTGGATTATAGTCATGTTTCAAGAGCAGGGACGATGTAGTACTACTCGCTTCGAGCACCCTACTATGCTGTGACTCTTTGACTCTATGTGTGTAGACATATATGCATTTGATCATATTCAACCTATTGTTCTAATGCAGGCTGCAAGTACCGAGCCTCGACTCCACTTGATATAGCAGGTTTGAGCGGGCTCTTGCACCAATGGTTATCGGTAATAGGAGATAACATGAGGATTATTCCACTAGGTCAGTTCCAACCTTTGGTTGTGGTCGTGTGTCATGATGTGACGCTTGGTCCTTGTGATGCAGAGGCATCCACACTATAACCTTACAATACAGCATGGACGTCTGCAGCCCATCATCATCATCATGATCATCACCATCATCATCATATTTTGCTTAACACTGTCAGCATCATCATCATATTTCACCTGCCGACCGATATCCTCCTGCAGACAAGCCTTCGCACTTTCGCCTATCAACAGCATCACCTTATTCGATTATCGACAGCATCATCATGTTCGACCAGCGCGAACATCCTCCTGACGTCCACTATTCACTTCAGCGACAACTTCGACCTTCACTACCTTCAGCATCATGATATTCAACATCATGATAATCAGCAGGATAAATAACATCCGGTTCCTCTCATTTATCCTGATGATGACCAACCTTCACTTCTCGCACCGTCCCTTCCGATGCTGACGTCACCCGATATCCTGATGACGTATATCGATAACGTCACCCGCAGCTCCTCAATATCCTGCTGTTCCAAAATATCCTGATGACGTATATCCTGATGATGATGACGTCATATCCTGCTGTTGGCCAAACTTAGCGTTTTCGGCCCGCGATCAACCCGATCTTCAACCTGATGCTGATACGCTCCTCCTCGGCTCCTCCTGATGATGATCACCCCGACGCTCCTTCACTTCATGCACTCGACTGCATCATGCCGATCTCCTCCACTTATCCGGATGACGATGCCCAAAGCGACTGCAGGATATTTGCAGAAATATCCTGATGATGCCGTTTTCACGAACTTTTAGCCTTAGCGAATTTTCACTTCGCCGATCCTCCAGGGACGACCTGATCCACTCTCAGGGTGATCTTCCAACTCAAACTCATCAGCTTGACCTAGCACATGCCCATGCTAGGGTCTTCAACACCTTTCCACCGCGATCCTGCACACCTGCATGCGAACAAACAAACTAAAACCTACCCTACTGTACATAACCATTCCACCGATCAGACGAATCAACCGGTGGAATGGATCAGCAAATCCATATAGCCACCAAACCAGCAAATCGATCAAGTAATGGAATTCAACAGAGGATGAACACAAACAGGATCACTTTATTTGATTTCAAAAGATGCAAATACAATGATCAATCTCTCTCTCAGTCTCACTCTCTGCAACCTAGCTCGATCGATTCATGATCTACAGTTAACCGATCCTCATGCTTAAATAGATTTGCCTTCGAGTACTACTGACCCGACTCCAAGTGGCTGGGAACTCTCCAGGCGGCTGGGAGATCCAACCGATCATACATCATGACAACTGTCCTAACAAACTTCCTAAAAATAGTAAAAGCATGGTCAGCATGATCTTATCATGATCAGCATGACCTTAGATCAGCATGACCTTATTACATGCATTTGGTCTTATCAGACCTTCTTGAAAACATAAACAAGACCTAAAACAACTAACTGCCTCATGAAGGCCAGCTGTCAGGTAGGTGCTCCTGCACCATACTCCCCAACAGAAAAGAACTCATGTCCCATGAGTTTAGTATGTGGAAGTCCTCCACCTCTACACTTTGCCTTAGCAATATTCTGACCTGTTCCAGCTTTGTCCTCTGCTGGCTCTTGGCTGCTCCAAGACTTCTGAACTGTAACTTGCTTTCGGGCAAGTAAATCCTCATGCCTGTTAATGGAGGCCTTTCTCTCATATACCCTGTGTTTGTTAGGTTGTCTGACCAGAACCTCTGTCTGAACTGCCTCTTGAACTTCTGCAATGTTCAATCCTGTCTTCCTGTCAACCTGTATAGGACAAGCAATAGTCCCAACTATGACAACATCCTTGTCATTCCTCTCAACTGGTTGCTATGTGCAAACCTGTTTCTGCACCTGCTGCTGATCTCTGTCAGGCAAAACTAAAACTTTCTTCAACCTGTTGTCCTGAACAACTTCTTTTCCTGCAATAGCCTCAACTGCCTTTATGCCTGCTCCTATAGGCATCTGCACATACTCCTTCTTTCCCATCAAAATAATTTTGGCTGCCCCCTGTGCTGCAGCATCTGCCTGCAATGGCATCAACTGAATAGTCTTCCCATCTTTCTTGATGGTATAGGTATTAGTGTACCCATCATACAGTACCCTTCTGTCAAATTGCCATGGTCTACCCAACAGTAGGTGACAACATTCCATGGGCAAAATATCACACAAAATTCTATCCTGATATGCTCCAATCTGAAAATCCACATATGCCTGTTCAGAGACAAAAAGTGATTGACTATCACTTACCCAAGATGCCTTGTAAGGGTGTGGATGTGGAATCCTTTCCAAATTCAATTTATCCACCATTTCCTGAGATACCATGTTGTCTGTTGAACCAGTATCAATCACAACCTTACATTTTTTACCTTTGCTCTTGCATATGGTCTTGAAAAGAGCTCTTCTTTGTGGGGATTCTTTGTCAGGTACCTTCATGGTAGTCACTATTCTTCTCATCATCAGAGACTCTCCACTCTCTGGATATGCATAAGTATCAGGCTCCTTATCCTTTTGATAAGTGTTTGAACTCTGCACACTTTGCTCTACTGTCTCTTCTTGTACAAGTTGTACTCTCTTGTCACTAGTTCTATCATTTCTGGATGATGAACCTTTGTTTTCTGGACATTTGAAAGATGGATGACCAAACTCACCACAGGTGTAACATTTTCCTGAAAATGTAGTAGAACCTCTACCACCTCCAAATCTTCCTTTATTACCTTTCCATCCACCTCTGAAATCAGACTGTCCCTGTCCTTTACCAGTGTCTTCTTGACCCTCATTGGTTTGCTTTTGTGTAGGGGCTGCTCCTCTTCCCCTATGGTTTCCTCTTCCTCTCATGGACTTATCATGTCCTCTATTCATCTTTTCTTCAATCCTGATTGCCATTTGATAACAATCCTCCACATTCTTAGGGTTAGCTAAAACTAACTCATCCTGTATGTTAAATCTCAAACCAGCCAAGTACCTAGCCACCTTTTCTACCTCATTCTCATGATGACCAGATCTCATACTTAACTTATAAAACTCCTCTGTATAGGCCTTCACATCCCTTTCCTTCTGCTTTAAAAATTGCAGCTTCTTAAACATCTGAATTTCATAATCCCTTGGCAAGAATTTACCTTTTATCCTTGCTACCATCTTATCCCATGAAGTGATCTTTGACTTCCCTTGTTTCCTTCTCTCAGATTGTACATAATCCCACCATACTAAAGCATGACCTCCTAACTTGGTCTTTGCAATCTTTACCTTCTGATCCTCAGCAACATCTTCACATTCAAAGTGATTATCAAGTGCAGCAATCCAATCTAACAACTCATCTTCATTCAAACTTCCAGTATATTTGGAAACATCAACCTTTACCTTATGTTTATCACTCTGCACTGCCTTTAACAGTTTTGTAAGTCTCTGGTCTTCAGCATCCAGATCTTCAGCTACCTCTTCATACTCTTCAACAGTATCTTCATCTTCTTCAGACTCACTGTCTGCCACTTCCCTCTTTTTGTTCTTTTCCAGGGCTGTAAGCCTGGCTTGAAGTGCTTCAGCAAGCTCCTTCATCTTCCTCATCTCTCTAGCATGTTTTTCCTTCATCTCCTGCAATTCCCTTGCAGTACCACTACCTTTCGGAGGCATGTTGTCAACCTCTTAATCAACACACAACACACAATTCAACTCTACCTCTGCCCTTTCGGTGACAGAATCAACACACAACAGCCCAGATGTTTTGCTGAGCTCTGATACCACTATGATGCAGAGGCATCCACACTATAACCTTACAATACAGCATGGACGTCTGCAGCCCATCATCATCATCATGATCATCACCATCATCATCATATTTTGCTTAACACTGTCAGCATCATCATCATATTTCACCTGCCGACCGATATCCTCCTGCAGACAAGCCTTCGCACTTTCGCCTGTCAACAGCATCGCCTTATTCGATTATTGACAGCATCATCATGTTTGACCAGCGCGAACATCCTCCTGACGTCCACTATTCACTTCAGCGACAACTTCGACCTTCACTACCTTCAGCATCATGATATTCAACATCATGATAATCAGCAGGATAAAGAACATTCGGTTCCTCTCATTTATCCTGATGATGACCAACCTTCACTTCTCGCACCGTCCCTTCCGATGCTGACGTCACCCGATATCCTGATGACGTATATCGATGACGTCACCCACAGCTCCTCAATATCCTGCTGTTCTGAAATATCCTGATGACGTATATCCTGATGATGATGACGTCATATCCTGCTGTTGGCCAAACTTAGCATTTTCGGCCCGCGATCAACCCGATCTTCAACCTGATGCCGATACGCTCCTCCTCGGCTCCTCCTGATGATGATCACCCCGACGCTCCTTCACTTCATGCACTCGACTGCATCATGCCGATCTCCTCCACTTATCCGGATGACGATGCCCAAAGCGACTGCAGGATATTTGCAGAAATATCCTGATGATGCCGTTTTCACAAACTTTTAGCCTTAGCGAATTTTCACTTCGCCGATCCTCCAGGGACGACCCGATCCACTCTCAGGGTGATCTTCCAACTCAAACTCATCAGCTCGACCTAGCACATGCCCATGCTAGGGTCTTCAACACCTTTCCACCGCGATCCTGCACACCTGCATACGAACAAACAAACTAAAACCTACCCTACTGTACATAACCATTCCACCGATCAGACGAATCAACCGGTGGAATGGATCAGCAAATCCATATAGCCACCAAACCAGCAAATCGATCAAGTAATGGAATTCAACAGAGGATGAACACAAACAGGATCACTTTATTTAATTTCAAAAGATGCAAATACAATGATCAATCTCTCTCTCAGTCTCACTCTCTGCAACCTAGCTCGATCGATTCATGATCTACAGTCAACCGATCCCCATGCTTAAATAGATTTGCCTTCGAGTACTACTGACCTGACTCCAAGCGGCTGGGAACTCTCCAGGCGGCTGGGAGATCCAACCGATCATACATCATGACAACTGTCCTAACAAACTTCCTAAAAATAGTAAAAGCATGGTCAGCATGATCTTATCATGATCAGCATGACCTTAGATCAGCATGACCTTATTACATGCATTTGGTCTTATCAGACCTTCTTGAAAACATAAACAAGACCTAAAACAACTAACTGCCTCATGAAGGCCAGCTGTCAGGTAGGTGCTCCTGCACCACCTTGCCTCATGTTGTTGGTCGTCATGTGTTGTGGAGTATTGTCAAGTTTTGTTTTAGTTGTGCCTATGTGTAGTTTGGTAATACTTTAATGAATTATTATTAAAATAATAATGCTTTTAATATGTTTTATTGGATAGTATTTTGCTTAGCCTAGAACTTGGAATAATAGTTTAGTAAAATTTTAAAATAGATTAAAATTAATTATCGGTTAATCCAAGAGTATTTGTGTCATAAGTTGTGGTTACAGGTAATTAGTATATAGTTGATTAAAGAATATTATTAGTGAAGAATTTAATGTGGTTAGTTGTCAGATTTAATTGGAGATTCGGGGAATCCCTATGTTAAAGTAAAATTTTGAATTTTCTGGGGAGTGGGATTCCTGTAACTGGTTTTGGGGATAATGGGAATTTATGAGCCTTAGCTATTTTTGCTTTTGGGAAGGGGGTTTTAGGAGAGGGGGGGAAAGATCGTTGAGGGGGAGACAGAAAATTGGAGAAAACTGGTACAAGAAGTGGAAGAAGAGGAAAGTTGAGGAAAGTTTATAGTGTTGGATCGAAATTGCCGGGTATGTGTATCTGTATTTTCGATAACAGTTCAGACAAATTAGTTTAATCTTGTGATTCTCTTGTGTGTATTGGAATTTTTTTATTTATCCCCATGAAATTCTTTGTCTTCCTGGCATCATTTGGAGTCCTCTGTAACTCTGTGTTTGATGGTTGTTGGTCACTAGAGATTTATGTGAATCTTGCTCTATTGCTATCTTTCTCCTTACCTTGCCTATTTTTTTCCTTGTTTTCTACTCTCTGTACCATTTTCGGCGTGCCGGCTTTTGCCCATTAAATTTCAGTGCCGGAAAATGAAATGTGTTTTGAGCCATGTTTGAAATGAAATCATTTGGATTCTATCAAATTCTTTCTCTAGCTGTTATACTTCTTTCATATCTTAATTCTTTCCTGGACTAATGTAATGGCATTGGAGTTGATTGAACCAATTGGAGATTCGACATCCTCTATTCTCTTAGTCACTGCCGTACGATTCCTCAACCCCCTCCTTCTAATGTCTTTTACTGCCGTAAGTCAATAATAGTCGCTATCTACATTCAGTGAGTCGATGGTCTTACCATAACCTTAGACTAATGCAGACTCCCCCTTTAGTTCACCTTACGGCCATGCCACATGACCTTGTGTTGACTCGTTGAGCCTAAAAACTCCACTTTAGATTGTTTTGGCTAGTGTGATCTGGAGATTGTTTTGAATCTGGCATCCTCCTCTATGCACTGTCGTACTCCAAGCCGCACCAAGACATTTCGATCTCTAACATTCTAAACCTATGCCTCATATCTCTTACTTGGTTTTAGGGAGCTGTGGTCTAGATTCTCACTGGACTTGTTAATAAAATCGTTGCTCTATGTGATTTGTGTCTTGTACAAGCAAACTAAAACTGCTAATCTCTTGGAATCTCTGAAAGCTGTGTTGAATCATCCTCTCTGTATCAAATTTCGCCATATCACTCTCATGATTCTTTCCTTCTGTTAGAACCGTCTTCTTCAAAAAAACACTGTGTTGGATCTTCTCCCTTGAGCATCCGATTTAGCATGCCGTACTACGGTGACCCAATTTCTATCATGTAAAACATCATTAAACAAATCTTAGAGGATTTTCGTTTAAGCCATATAGTTATTGTTTTATTTTCTTTTGCAATGAAACCATTTTTAGCAAGAGTTTATTTAGTTGAGTTAGGAGGATTGCATTGAATTTATTTAGAAGGTTTGTCAAGGAAATCTGATAAATAGAAAATGTCTATTTAAAACTCATTGAATTTCATGAAAACCTTGCTCTATGTCTGGATTTATTAATAGTATTTTCTTTTTGTATTTTATCAACTCATTATATGGCAAAAGTGAGGAAATTCAATATTAGGATCTTTCTTGAAATAGGAGGATAGATTTGTATTTTGTAGAAATTAAAATTTAGCATAATCAAGTTGAATAGTAGATTCAAGTGGGTTAGATAAATGAATTAGTATTGTTCCTTATATCTTACTAAATAGAATTTTGTTTTATACAATCCGGGGATACACTAATTTTAGTAAATAAATAATTAGTTAAAGTTTTAGAGTGATTCGGGTTAAGTATATTAGATTCTATGGTAACGTCTATGCAAATATTAGATGAGATGATATAGGTTATTTTATCCTTATTATGTTGCTGATCTATGTCACTCATTGGTGTTATGTGGAGTCGTATTTTAATATAGTTTTGCTTGGAAATTTCAAATTAGGTAGTTATGTTTCCATGATGCATTGTTTTAGTAAATAAATATTGTGATAGAAATTTTTAGAGTGATTTGAATTATTTCTAGTTTCATAGGGTAATATTAGTGTGAAAATCAAGTATTGATTACCTTGTTATATATAAATTTGTTAGTTATGCTTGTATTATGCTACCCCGTGTCACGTGAATGAGTGATACCATAGTATATGTTATTTTACTTCATTTTAAAAGAGAATAAAAACATTGTGATGTTTGTCGGTTTATACCATCCATTGTTGTTATTATAGTATGGTCAAAATCCCTTATTTAATTTATAGTATCAGATTTTGCATTGATGCAATTGGGTTATGGTGTTATTGTGTCTTGAGTCATATTGTTATAAGGCATGTCGTAAATTGTTTATATCCTCGTGCTATGTTGTGAGACAGACTTATGTAAGGGGCTTTGTCTGCAATTATCAACTCCGGGGGTTAGGCCTTTTGGGTCTTCAATTTGTTTTGTCGTCATTCTATTCAAATGTTCTTGATTTGAGTGGTTTAATGGGCAAGGAAAAGCTTTATTGTTGAGGTGGAAATTGGAATGTATTGGATTGTAAAAGACACATGTTTTTAGTGTCCTTGACCTTGTGTGTATTGAACCTGAACATTAATTAGGAGTGCTAGTTGTTTGTTGGGGAGTGGCTTCCATGGTGGGGCCAGTGCCCAAAGTGGCTGCCTGGAAAACCCCATGGAAGTTGTGATCCAATGATAACTTAATAATTGATCTAGGTGGGGTTGGGTAGTAATTTATTTAACAAGATAAGTTTGATGCCTCACCCATGCCTTGAGTGCTTTCACAGGCTAAGGATGGGATGAGAAGGCCTGGTTGGCAAGGTCGACTTCCTTGTCTCCATGAAAGGAAGTGTCGACTCTGCATGTGTCACCCTATGGGGCCAGTGCCTATAGAGAGGTCGCTAGGAAAACCATAGATGGGGGCCGGCTTCTGGTGAGAGATAGCCTAGAAAACCCATGCTAGGACCATGCGATGACACTCTCCCAACTACAGCGTAGCTACTTCCTTTTTACCTCTTGTTATAGCCTCTGGAGTACTTTATTGACTTGTATTGATGATTAATTTGTCTTGTTGAGTTGTCTATGTCAAGTATGTTTTTGCTTGTCTGTAGCCGTAGGCCTAGCGGATCCTCAATGTTATCTCCTAGCTCGGAGGGGTGGACCTCAGGGTTCCACATGGTTGGGTGGCAGAGCTATCCATTGGTCTTCTTGGAGGTTCGGTTCGAGTCCAGTGCAGAAGTGTTCCAATTCCAGATTTGTTTTACACCTTTTGTGTTGTATTCTTTCTCAAATGTAAATGGATGTAATCGGCCTTGTAACCTTATATGGAATCTTGCAATCTTTTTCTCGGCAAATGTATAAAGTATTATTCTTCTGTTGCATTGTGTTGCATAACACTTGTATGGTTATAATTCTATCTGATGTAGTTTTGTGCCCTAGAGTTGTTAGTTGTACATTACTTTTAATGTTGTATTAATGTTGTTATTTTAAAGTATATTGCATATTTTAGCTTTAAAAAAAATGTATTTTTGTATTATTGTCTCTTGTTAGTCTAACACTCTAGGGTTGCATGACGGGACATCACAGGAAGGGAGAGATAAGGGTGTGAGGTTGGGTAAGGAGTGACAAGTGTAGGGAGGAAATGGAGACAATATAAGAATAAGTACAAGAAAAAGTATTAAAAGGCGATAAAGAAAAATGAACAATCACATGAACTATGTGACCATTATATTGGAAGATATCAAGTCTAACAGAGTGAAAAATAGTCATGGCATGAAGGACATCAATGCGAGAATAAGTGTTAATGCCATCCTTTTGTATATCAATCTTATCATAGATAATTTGAAGGTCAGAGGCAACAAATTAACACTTTTGAAGCTCCATATGCTCACAATGAGCATTATGGTTAGAGTGATCCTCAACATAAGTGAAGGTTTTGGGTTCCTTAATGATGGGGAGATTAAGGAGAGACATGTTGTTATTAAGATAAGGACTATGATGAAGGGGTTGGAAGGGACCAGAAGAGGGCGTGGATTAAGGGAAAAGGGTATAGGAATGGGATAAGAAGGGGGGAAGAGAGAAGTAGTGGTAAGAGGTGAGAATAAGGATATTGAAGGGGTGGTTTGGAAGGCAAAGAAAGTATATTGAGGAAAAGAGAAGGGAACAAATGAGAAAGATAGAAGAGAAATATAAGTGAATAGGAGAAAGTAATGTTTGGTTTTGTTGTTAGTTTAGAATCTTGAGTTTTATATTTGTGTGTTTTTGTTTGTTATTTTTAAGTTTTAGAGAGGTCGGATTGAAGGCATGTTGGGTTCACAAAAAGGAAATGAAAATAAATGTGCTCTTAAAGGTGTTTAATAGGTTGATTTAATTTCAATCTCTAGTGTGTTTCATCCTACTTAATGCAATTATTTCTAATAATTAGCTAACACTTTTAGATTTATGCTAAGTAAAATAAATGCATGCTAAGAGTTGGGAGTAAAAAAACTAAGAACTAGTAAATGATTTAGAGCATAGGGTAAGAAAAATAATGTATGTTTCAAAGTTTGGAGCTGATCAGAAGGTGACAGAAGGGTAGAGATAATTAGGAGGTAGTTTGGAAGTTTTTTGGATAAGTACAATAATTCTAGAAGTGCGAAAGATGGGAACTACCTCTCAGACACTCATGTGACTAAGGGGATGCTCTCATTAAAATTTGGGTGTGATAGTGACCTCAAGGATGCTATTGTGACCCTGGGGATGCTATCTTGACCTTTTGGGAATGCTAGTGACCTCAAGGGACTATCATGACCTTGTGTCTCATGCCTTTCCAATTTTCATGTATTGTTTCCCTAGCTTTTCTCTTCTAGGTGGAATATGCAAATTCTAAAAAAGGATTATTAATAATAAGATATCACCTATTAAATTCAAAAAGTGGAGAAATGGGTTATGGTGTTTGGGAGCATGTCCTAGTTAGGCCCCTAATTTGGCATGTTTCAACCTACAAGTATGGTAGTTTGGAAAGTGTGTGAGACCTAAGGTGCAATGGTGAAAATGTTATGTACTTAGAGTGAAGGAAACCCTAGGAGGCTCTCTAGAGGAGCAGTGGTGTGTGTGGTGTGATAGAGGATAGGTCAAGGAGATGGAGATTCTCAATATATGTGAATGAGGGTAATTGATCCCAACAACTTGGTCTAGGTTTACATCTTGACTAGTTTTGGAATGGAGGATACTTAGAGAAGATTTGGAGGACAACTTAGCATGGAGTAACAAGGTAGAATTCCATCAGTGAAAGGATACAAGAAGTAACAAAAGATCATGAAGGAGATCAAATCATGTCAATAATATGTTTTTATAAGACTCTTTTGGTGAAATAGTTGTTATCAAAAACATAGTAGGGTTTTTGGAGGGCCATGAATTGAATTTTGGTGAATGGTAATAGCTTAGGCATGTGTGTGTCCTTGATGAAAAACAACAACGAAAAATAGGGGATGTCAAGTTTGCAATAGAGGGAGTCTTATTGGCACATCATTAAGGGGGTTAAGGCTTAGAATTAGGCAAAATGAGACCTAAACATGACTGCAAGAGATGGACACTAAAATGAGTATTAAACAAAGAGATAAAAGTATGAAGTATGTAATTTTTTACTAGACTACAAGGATTCAATCGCCCACTATCTCAATATACTAATCTATGTTGTTCCCTTCCCTAATCTACTTGGATCTACCAATTTTTGACCAAATATGCCTAGATCTATTCTTGAACAAGGTTTATACAAGGAATTTTGAGGCTAGGGTGTGTATGTTTTGTAGTCTCTTTGATATACTTATCCCATTTGTAAATAGTGAAATAACCCTATATTTTAGAGCTCTAACTAGAGAGAGTTCCATCATATCCTTGCCACACTATCTTGTTTTCAAGATAATAAGAGAGTAACTTCCTAGGCATAATAAATGACCATTCCATCATAGATTAAAATGATTGATGCCCTCCTATGGTAAAGTTTCTCCTAACCCTAGAGTGTCTTCTAATATACCTGAAGGTACATGGAAGCTCAAGTCTATCTATAAAAGTTGTCTAAGGCCTAGGTATTTGTTAGTCCTCTTCGACCTCACTTCACATTCCAAAACATGCTTAACCAATAATGACAACTCTATAATATTTTAAAACTATCAATATGCGATTTCTAACCTAGACCATAACTACAAGAAAAAATGCAACCAACAATATCTTTATACCCACTACTTTCACTACTTTCTATTCACCAATATCCTTTGAGAGTGAGGTAAGAGCATATAGTGGGTAGTTGTATTAGGTCAATAAAATTTTGTTGTTTCTATGAAACATGCCCCTAAAAAGAGCTTTGATACCACTTGGTATGATCTTACTTGAAGAACATGCTCAAAATAGAAACAACAACATGAAAAAAGAACCTAATGTTCAATGGACAAAGAGAATAACTATAAATATGCTTAGATTTAGGAATCACATACAAAGTATCATTAGTCTATTCGAGGGGACAACCTTCTTAAGGGTATATCTCTAATACAAAATATGATTCATGATGATCATATCTTCATTACAACTCTAATATACAAACATCACAAACCTTAACCCGTATGCTCAAGGGTTGGCCCCATAAACATAATAAGTTCCCGAGCTAAAGAAATAAACATTATTATTATAATGCTCATAAAATAATAATAGCCAATTCAACTCATGATAGTCAACATTTTAGCAATAACATATTTAAGACTAATTTTCTATCCCAATCCAAAGTTGAAGCTCCCTTGCCTCCAAATATTGCTAATAGTAATTAGTATAACAATAATCCAAATACAAACCCAAGAGCCCCAAACAAGTATACCTAATAATTGTTACCTATTCAACAATATGTGGTTTGATACACTTATTTATTGAGAATATAACATGTTCAAAGGATTCTTTCAAGGGTCAAAGGAAACATTTAGTTGACATTTTCCTTGAGTCGACTCAAAAGAATACCCCTTAAGGTACTGATAATCTTATTTCCATACACAACATAAAACTAAACATATATAGGAACTCACTCCTTGACCATAGCTAAGAACCTAATCCAAGGCCAAGCCACTACCCAATCATTTATAACTAATACATCCCAAAAACCTTGTGACTCTTATTTTAATTCCACCAATGTAGCTCCATCTCTTAGCTAAAATGAATAAGTTAAAATCATAGTCATTCATCATCCATGAGGAGGTGTCTTTCTTGTGGAGTTCAATCTTTCCCATCCTTTTATACATACATTACTTCCTCTCTTAGTAACAATATATTTGAATACTTGTTGGGGTTAATGATAGCACAAGATATTTTTTATAGAACCTTATACCACTTTTCTTCCATGGATTTACTAAAAGTTTCGACCATCTAATGTCCAATTCTACTATAAGTAATAGGCATTTGGCACACAACCAATATCACATCTCCTACCAAGGCCCAAATTAATCTCATTGACCTCAATGTATCAACCATCCCAATGAAGGATGTGGGGATTGGGTGCTACTTCTTTGACTTGAGTGAGTTGATTCATCTTTCCACTTACATGTTTAGTCCTACAACCTTTTAAAGGGAGTTAGATAATGGAGTTGCATATACTATAGTCCCATCATCTTATAAATGTTAAGTTATGGTGAATATAATTTTTAAGAAACTATAAACATCCTTATGGATGAAAGAACGAAGTTGTATCACTCTTTTAGGTAGATTATTAGCCCACTCAACTTAAAGGGTTTTCAACTAAAAAGTCATATCCAAAAATGTGTTATATTTGGATTTGTTCTCGCTAAAATAGATTCAACCAAAAATTTTCTAGTCAAAAGTGTCTACTAGGGAATTGAATCAAGAATGGAAGCTCTTATTAAAGAGGTGTAATGCCCGCCTTGAACACCTTAAAGAAATACACATTTATGCTACATGAAACAGGAACATTTTTTTTTAAAATGTTTAAGATAACAATTAATGTTAACATAACTAACTACGACATATTCTCTAAGGATTCAAGGCTACATTACTTAACAATTCAACTAACATAATTTAACATTCATCAGTAACTGATCTAAATCCAATGCATAATTGAATAACTGATTCATATTCATTACATATCGTCAAATAATGTAATACAATCTACATAATTAAATACATAACTGAAATGCTTTCCTTACTGATAAGTACATCATTACATTGCCATTTTCAGACTACATCCGAATCACATACATTATGATTAATCTGTTACACAAATCTGGTACAAGATTACACATACATCTTCATCAGCTGGTACAAGTACAATCATCTGGAATAAATCTTTTCTGCACACAAACTTGACGAAGAATAACCAATGGATAATAAAGCTCTTCCACCCGACCATGTGGAACCCTAAGGTCCACCCCCCGAGCTAGGAGTTAACATGAGGTCCCAAACAATGACAGTCAGGTAGACAAAAGACAAAGGACGACCAAACACCAATACAACACATGGCAATAACATAAACAACACAACTCAACTTAACTTCCAGAGGCGAAACATAACGTAAGTGGAGAGACCAAACAAGGAATGCTAGGTTGTAGTAGGGAGAGTGTCATCGCATGGTCCTAGCATGGGTTATCCTGACAGCCTCTCACTAGGCGCCAGCCCCCATCTATGGTTATCCTGACAGCCTCTCACTAGGCGCCGGCCCCATAGGGTGACACATGCAGAATCGACCTTCCTTTCGTGAGGACAAGGAAGTCAATCATGCCAACCAGGCCTTCTCTACCCATCCTTAGTCTATACAAGCACTACAGGCCATGGGAGAGGAATCCATTAATCTTGTTTAATGTGAAAACTACCCTTACCCCCTAGTTCATTTTAGGTTATCACTTGATTAGTCTACTTTCAACGGGTTATCCTGACTGCCACTTTGGGCGCCGGCCCCACGTTGAAAGCCACTCTCCTTCCTAACACCTAGTAAACCTTAAACAGCATACAAGACTTTATAACAATACACGTACATGTTCACTGCAAGGCATAAACCCTCTTGCATCACAATAGAATCATAACACCAATTGTTATCCAATGCTTTTAACATTACAATACTTTACTCTCTTACAGATTCCAGGTCTCTCCATACGACAAAATGGTACAATAAGATCACAAGTGGTTTAATATCTCATCCAGAGATTATTACTTTACAAGACACATAATCAACTTGACAATACCTCATTACTATGTTTGATCCACATAATCGTTATTACATCATAAATACAAAAACAACTGTACACAAGTTGCAAATACTCAACTATGACAACTTAGCCTCTGGAATTCGAGTTTAACCACCCTCAATTCGACTCATTACAACAACTGGAATACTTAACTCATACAGTTTAATACAGTTCTAAAGTTAACACTACAATTTCTTCTCTGTTCAATGTAAACAACTTCTGTAATAAAATCAACATTAGATTACATTCTCTACTATTACTATTTATTATAACCTACTGTCTTGTAAGAGAATCGTAAATGATCCTATTTGAATGGAACGTGAACAGCTCGTATAGGTTGGCAATGAGGAGTAAAATGGCTATTGACTGTTTTATCATTGATATGGATGACAGTTGATTAGTCTAACAACTTCCTCAACTTGCAAATCTAATAAGATTGACGGTATTCAATAATCACAAAAATAACAAAGGCAATAGATTTGATGGCTAAGTTTCTTTTTTACGATATCCAAGGACGTTCTTTGAGATCCCCGCATCTTGTTCATGCTTCCAACTATTGTGCAGATCTCCCAACATGGAAAGTGTAATTACAAGTTCAGAAATCACTTCCCCTCAGGTTTAATTTCTGACAAAAATGGATAGATTACAAACATCTCAGTAGTTCTCAAATCGCTGATTGTTGTATGTGTTTAGCTGTCCCTTGCTGCACCGGCCTTCAAAGGAAGCGCCATCTCCATCAGTGATATATCAGTTAAGACTGTGTCGGTTATGTGGACTGTATTGCAGTCCGTTAAACTAATGTGAAGGTGTGATCTGCAGGAAGGAACCTCACAGAAGTGTGCCCAGGTAAAACAGTGATCCTTAGTAAAAGAATGATTGCAAGGTATATACGAAATGGAATCGTTGCAAGGGACTCAAGAACTCTCCATAATTCACACTATGGTTGTCATCTAAGTTCTTACAGAGGACTGCTAGAGATGTAATCGTCTAATAACTCGGTCAATGAATAACTAGGGAACTGGAGAATGTTTATGATGTGTTATCTGAAAAGAAGATAAGGGTTTTGCCAACCCAGCAATCTCATTTCAAATTTGTATGTGAACTGAATTTGTTAATTTACTGGAAAAGCTTTCTGCTTTGCAAAAAGAACTATGTCAATGGTTTTTCCATTACACTATCGCTGTCCAGGCCATGAGCCTGTCGAGTCTGCTATTGTTTGAGTTTCTGATTTTCTAACAGGTTGTAGATATATAATCATTCAAATTAAAGATTTGGATGATAGATCACATTTACATTTCAATGACAGGAAACCAGATTTATTTGAAATTAGACCAACAAATGTATGATCAGATACAAATTAGTAAACATACCAACCATAAGTCTATTATCTTGTCTTATGATGTCTCAAATGTAAAGACTCAATCCTGCGTAAAGACCAGCTACGAAACTCTGATAATCAATGAATTTCCTTCCCATTTACTATGAAGCTTTGATGTAGATACACAAGGCGTTGGACTGGACAACTTGCATGATATCATAGATATGGTGCTGATATACTCTTGGACGGCTTGACGGCTTTCTAAAATCAAACATGAATACACAGATCCTTTATTGATGGTAAATGGTCATGAATCCTTCTTAACATGTGACAGCTTCTTCTAATATAGATATTGTTAGAATGGCACGATTTGATGATGTTGAGTGACCATCAGTCTTCTATGATGACGAATCTACAAACTATAGAACCTTCCAATATTGACCACTGCTATCACAATGCACTTTGCCACTATGCCTTATGCTCAAATTGATCACAATTTCCAACTGTGAGATCATTGTGTATTGCCTGAGTATAACAACTATCGTCGCAGTGTATTGTTCGGCCTGTGTTTCAAATCAAATCTTTCAATGAAAAGCTATGTTGATTCTTCAGATGCTGCCAGTTTATGATTCTATATCATTGATGCTCCTGTAATATAGCTCTTTAACTCCTTACACAGACCTGAGATAACCCACGAACTTCCTTTACTGGCTACGACTTGTGATTTGAAAGGAGCGGTGCTTGCAATAATACCACGCTTCTTTTACTTTAAACATTATTTGATGCCTCAGGTTTATACTACTAGCAAACTTCCTGTTTTGGCGTACCTTGGGTCCTGGCTATGATTGGCTCTGGTGATCATTCTTCGGCATCCGGATCGTGCTTCATTCCTCAACTCCTTCGATCTTGTTCCAGATCTTCTCCTGCCAGCTCAAGGCTCTCTCCTACTCATTTCCTCCTCTGTTGGCAATGGCTCTCAACACTCTCTTATTCTTTGACACTGATCTAGGATTAAATGACCATCTCGCATCCTCATATGGCATGCCATGGACAACTTCAACACTTGGCTCCTTGGATCGTTCTTCTTCAGCTTTTGGTTCGTGTTTAAGGCTGTGTAGAACACGACCGTTTTGGAAACTAGTCTTGTGACGACTGGGATCGATCTTGAGATCCCTTATAAAACACCCAGGGAGTACTCAGAAGAATAGATTTACAGAATCGAGTATGAAAGCAAGCATTTGGTATCTGTTGCTGTAGTTTCCCCAACTTCATCACAATCTTTCTTGAAACAGTAACTTCAGCACATCAAAGTGGGACATTAATTACAACAATGGATCTAGTAATGGTTTACATATTTTTCTGACGTCTATTTGTAAGTTCAAAACCTAACAACTATACACTGATACCAAATGTGAAGTTTTGTGACACTCCAAGGGCGTTCCACACAATATGAAGTTGTCATAACATATCAAATCGCTTGTACAAAGACTGTTTAGGGTTGCAATGCGGAGTTGGAGTCTGTTGTTTGATGCATGTATGTTTAGCGGCTGAGAGAAAGAGAGTTGCGATTCCATACACCCGATGCCATGTTGAAATCTACTGTAGGTAAATACGACTGAGAGTATATGTTAATTACCAAGGATTCATTGTTATACCTTTGAAGGAAGACCAATTACTATACAGAACTGTGGCAATCTCACCTTGAAGAAAACACTTTTTAGTTTAAGAGTCTGATGGGAGGTGAGAAGACTACAAGGGTTCTATCTATCTGCTACAAACCAATGACCCACATATCAATCCGTCCATTGGAGATGAACAATTGCAGAAGTGATAGAATGTTCAGGCAAATGGAGTGGAAGGAAGCCAATTAAACAACGAAATTCATTGAGCAGAAAATGATTTGTAAACCCTAAGAGTTGCACTATTTAAACGTATACAAAGCAGCTTACAGAAATGAGCAACTGGGTTTAAGATTTGGTGGGGAAATCTCAGAATACAAACTGATTGTAGATCGTAGTATATCTTAAAGTGGATGTCAAATCAACAAACCATTTGGAAATAAATAAACAACAACATTTGCAGATTCGGAATAAGATTCAGGGATAAGGCATTCGGCGAAACCTGGCTACGATGTCAAATCGACGAGTCTGCTTCAATTGCTGCAGTTCCAAGCTTCTTATTCCAACCTTCTTCTCTTTTCTTTCACCTGTAATGCTCTCCTCTTTGCCTCTACAGCTTTTCTTTTATAACACAGCCCCTTCCTTCTTCCAAGGGACTCGGCACGTGATCCCGTGCATCTCCCCCCCTCTACTAATATTTTTTATTTAATTTAATGATCCCAAAATGTTATTTATTTATTTTATTTTATTTTATTTAAATATTTATTATAAATAATATTATATTGAACAATACAAAATTTCTTACAATCTTTATTTAACAACTATACTTCTAATAAAATAATAATTTATTTATAACGATAATTAGCAACTAACGACATTATGCTCAATTATCGACATTTATATTCTTTCGTATAATGATTCTAATTAAAGCACAACACTACCATACACACTTAGACACCTTCAAACCTAATTAGACTCCAAGATACCGTTTTACCTGACAGCAAGACATGATCGAATGACAACCAATAACCACAAGGGTAAATTGACGACCAGACAACACTGACTAGGGACCTCACGTTAACTCCAATCAACTAATCCATTGGCAAAGGCACGCTCAGACCTGGTAATCAGGTGGAGTCGATGCCTAGTACCTGCATCCTGCAGCAACGCACAGTTAAACATATAAGATATATATATCCACATGCAGTCCTATAGTGAATGGAAATTGCAGTGATGTAGGGTACTCGAGAGCGAGTAATACGACACTGTTCCATTCACGTTTATGAATAAACAATTAACTATGTTGAACAAGGTATCTGATTACTAGTCATCAACATAAAATGATCAACTATCTCACAATCCCATATAGTGAATAACATCAAAACATCTGTAACATCTAGTTCATTTATCAAATTCTAAAGCATAAAATAACATAATCCAACATCAACATCTGTTATCATAACAATCAGGTTCATAATGAATAACAAGAGATCCATCATTTACGATCTAAAATACTGTCATGAAGTCTAATACTACTAAGCAAACATCCATCTAATAGACGACAAGTTGAGGGGCACTACAAGAGGTGGCTTCCATTCAGGGTTTTCTTAAAGGTGTAATTGGTGTCGGTTCATACATCCCAACTATGGAAGTTCTCAAACTATGTGTTGGGACCCAAAATAGCTGCAACCCTAAACCCTAATACATTTCACAATCACCAAGGCCAGGGGTGTCGTCAAGGTGATTGAAAGAGGTTTATCAACAGGTTAAGGGTGATCTTGGCCAACTAACAGGAGTGGGTATACTCCTCTGCACTTCAGGGTCAGCTAGACCTAGGAGGGATATTCCTAGAGGCATGAAATAAAACACAAACAAACATACACAACCATACCCAATGTACACTTGACCCCCAAAGCTACCACTAGGTCAAGATAAAATGGTTGTACAGGCCTTTGTATTAAGCTGATCACTGCACTATGCATTTGCACCCAAACATGGCAATACTACACTCCTTGAAATGAATCCACTTAACTTATCATACACAAGATACATAGTGCAGGCATACATGCTCATGATTCACAAATGATTTGATTTGTTTTACATTACTTCAGATTTATCCATGGTTATAAAACAAAACCATGAACATCATGTAGAACCCTAAACTAAACCTACTCCTACTCCTACAACTAATAGGGTGAGAGTTTGATTAAAATGATGATTGATCCATCCCCAATATGGACTAGTGCCTATTCCATTGGGTAACTGAGTCATAAACAATAAAGAGGAAAGAAATGGGTTGAACCAACATCAATAGAAAACTAAAATATATTCACATACATTTTTCAGATTACACTTCATGCACTAGACATACTTATTTACCAAAGCCAAGCTATAATAACCCACTTGCAATAGAGAAATGACCCAACACAAAGCTTGTATTGATATAAATGTTGTCATACATTGTCAAATCCTATTACAATCACACCAGCAAATGTGGTGAAGGCAAATTACAAAGCTGTGACAATGCATTCCCTTGAATTATTACAAACAACTGTGGAGACATCTCACTACATGAAAATGCACATTGCAATCCTTCCTACGCTGTATTAGATGTATTCCTTCATTCACTGCCCAGACATTTTCCTCTGCTTGATGCCCTAAAATCATCCTTAGGCATTTTCTAGACCAGACAATTGGTTCAGCAACCAACCACTTGAAAAGAGCTTCGATCCTCTATTTATAACATGAGTCAATCTGATCTAAGGATGAAATGGGAGGGAAAACCTCACCAACTCCACCAACCACATTAAAAGCAATATTTTTATCCACCCACTTAGTATTTAAGGCAATCTGAGAAGTTGTCAGCATGTTTGAAAGAACGAGGAAGGTCAAGAAGTCGAGCTCTGACAAATTGGACTTCGGAGCCCAGGCCTTCCGTCTTACAACTTACAACATCTGGAAGAGGAAGGAGGGAAGCCCTGACCCCACCTATGTATAGATATGAAGGCGTCGGGCCTCGGCCTTCACCATTTCACCATATGCCTTCTGGAAGGGAGAACAAGGAAGCCTCGACGTTCACCTTCCACTTTGCATAGAAGGAACACTTTTCAGGGGTTGGTCGTCAGGCCTTCCTCCTTCCATCTTCTTATGAAGAAGGTAGAAGGAAGGAAGCCTGAACTCTGACCTCTGACACACTTAGTGCTATTTTGGCCCTGTCGAACTTTGGCCTTTGGGCCCTCCACTCCGCAACACTGAAGAAGACGAAAGGCTAAAACTCTGATCTCTGACGCTTCGCAGTACTGCATCATACTTAGAATATTTTTCACTACCTTGGCGGAATTCAGCCCTGGGCCCTTCTCTGCAATGTCTGTCATGAAGAAGATGGAATGCTGAAGGCCCGACCTCCAACCTCTAACACACTTAGACAAATTTTCAACACTTAACACTAAGGTAAATTTAGCCTTGGAGGACACGTCGAAAGGAAAGAGTTTGAAACTCTGACAAAGGTAGAAAATACAAGGAAAAGACTTAGGGTGCTGGGACTTAGTCATTTTTTGGGGCTTTTTCCTTACATTTTAAAAGGCAAACAAATGAAAACCTATGAAAGCCATCTTTGATCGGTTATCAACAATAGGTTCAACACTGAAGGCATAAAGTGAGATTTAGATGGAATTTGGGGGCAAAATGGGGCATTTTGGGGATAGGTATTTTAAGTCACAACACTCTGTAGGTTGGAGAAATCTCTCCTCTAAGAGAGATTTATCTGGCAAAGGTAGAGAAGGTGATGAAATTGCTACAACAGTGAGCTAGTTTGGTGAAGCACAAAGATGAGACATGTTGTCATATTTTTCCTAGGTCAAAATACCCCAAAATCCCTCCTTCCATTAGAGAAATCTGATTTGAGAAATCCTAAATGGAAGGAAAATATCATAAAAAACCACAAAAATTCTAAGTTTTTGCACTTACTTTTGCCTTGTCTGCAATTTTAAGTTTGGCGAACATTTGGTTAGTAGGTTCGTAGATTCGCTAGTTTGCCAACTTAGGAGCGAGTAGGTGGGCAAAGGTCTAAGGAAGAAAAGAAAAGAAGTGAGGGAGCACTTTATTAGAAAATCTTCAGGTTTGCGAACCTCTTGGTTTACCGATCGGCAAGTTCGTCGACTAAGTAAAGGAGAGGCTGAAAATGACTAAGGTCAAGGAGCAAAAGTAAACAAGGTTTGCCTTTATCGACAAAGTGTTGGTTTGACAAACCTTAGGTTCGCCAAATGAAGAAAAGCTAAGGCAAAATGAAAGATAAAGTGGCAAAGGAGGATTGGTTCGAGAAAGTAAAAATTTATCAATAAGGCGAAAAAGTGATAAAGAGCAATCAGTCGGGGAATCGGTAAAAGGGAGAACTCACCAGCAGGTTCATGATTTCTAAGGTTCACCAATAAGGCAATTAGCTGATAAAGAGAACCAAAGATAGAAAAAGGCCAAAGGCATGGTTGGTTCGTGAAGGGTGAATTTTGTTGATAAGGTGAGAAGGAAGAAGATAGGCTCCCGATAAGGCAAAATGGAAGATAAGCGGCAAAGGAAGATGGTTCTCGAAATGAAGTTTTTTTCTGATAAAGCAAAAGCAAAAGCTAAGTGGTTCGTAAAATAAAGATTTTGCCAATAAGACAAAATAAGGGCTAGAAAAGTAAAAATCAATGTAATAATAAAGCATGTACTATAATGTATTGCTTTAAAATATTTTAAAGTATTATAAAAGGATTTTAAAAGGTGTGACTTTTTTGGGTGCCTTAAGACGTGCTTCTAGGTGACATCATTGCTGCAGATCAAGGTTGCATCTAGTTGGAACAGTAGAGAAATTCAATGCGTAGGTACCTGGATATTAATGAGGATGAAGTGTCCCTGCAACCCATGCTTCTAAAGGTTCTTCCAAGGACAAATCAGTGCCAGGGCATGGACGTTCCTCAAATTCCACATATTTTCTGATAGGGCCATGGGCCAAAATTGAATGCAGCATGGGTGCATAAATCAAATCAATTGACTAGATTCAACGCCTGTAGTTGCATAGTGATTTGTAAAATCTATATATGCATATGTAAAAAATATATTTGTGGTTGTTGGTTGGCTGTGCTGGGTCACTTCTAGAGGCAGAAAGTTCCTTGCAAGTTCGAAACTTGTGGTTTTCTCTAGAACTAGGTGGATTTGATGGATTGTGCTCTTTTGTTGAGCCTCTCATGTCTTTGTACCAGTTCACCAATGAAGGAGAGTCTATCATTTTGTGTCTATTTCATGTCTGTAATGAATTTTTTCTTCCTTTGTAATGGCTATTTAGTCTCTATGATCAATATAAACTGAATTTTGTCTCTCTCATTGTTCTTGCAATGTGTTTATTCGATAGATGTAAGCTATGTATTGTGGATAAAATGGTCCCTTTTATACTTTCATCTCTCCGCCTTAACATCTGTTTGAACTTGCATGAGTCTATGAATCCCCTTCAACATTTGTGATCATTACTGTGTTATGCCAGTTGCATCTGAACACCCTAAATCTTGGTGTATCACCTTTCCCTTTCTGTATTCCCTCTCTCCCTTTTCCCTGGTGATCATTAGCATAGGTTTAGTTGATTTCTCTAAGCCTTAAGCTTAGAAAGAGGTGTTGCTGCCTGAATTGACTGTCAGTTTTCGAGCAATTTTTCATGCAGGCACCTTCCCAAAAAATCCAAAAAATTTCTATGGCCATCAGTGTGAGTTCACTTTTGTCTTGGCGACCATGTTCTTCACTTGATATATTTGTACCATCGCCAAGATTTTATACATCGGCAACAGTGTTTCGTGTCCCATCGATGATGGTGGTCAGGCCTGTTGGCACTAATTTTGGTCTGGATCTGAGCACAGATGTTGGAGGGTTTTTTCTTTTTGGGCCCTAAGTTTCCTTGTTCATCGCTGTGACTTTCTCTATCGGCAAAACTTCTTTTTGAGTGCTCAGATTATGATTGAACCATCGTTTTGAACCACCACGTTGAACCCTTTTGGTTCATGGTTCAACGGTTCAAGGCTTTGTGTTTGTGTTCGGCAAATGTTCTTTTCGAAGTGCTCCGTTCGGCATTGAACTTCTCGGTTGAACCATCCGTTTGAACCGGTTCATGGTTCAAAGGTTCAGAGCTTTATGTTTTTGGGTCATCGGAGTGATCGGCATCATCAGCAAGCTATTTTTTGTTCCCTCCGATGTGTTTGGTTTGGCTGATAGTGTTGATATTGCCGATGGAGGGATTTGGAACGAGCATCGGTGTGACTTTGTACGATTGGCCGAAGAGTTTTTGACTTGCCCGATGGTGTATGTCACACCGACGGAAGGAGGAGGCCAGGGTCCATCGGCGTGAGTTGTGTTGTCGGTGAACATCTTTTCTGTTACGCCGATGGTCTATGTCTTGGCGACGGGCATGTTTGGAGTGAACCATCGGGATGACTTAGTATGTCGGCGAGGGAATTTTGGGCTAGCCCGACGGTTTTTGTCTGGCCGATGAAGTATGTTTTGGTGACCATCGGGGAGACTTGTATTGTCGGTGGGAGTCTGGAGAGTTAGCCTGATGGTCAGTCTCTGGCCGATGAGGGGAATGTAGTGAAATGGTTGGCGAGACTGTTGAGGTCAGCCAGAGGATTTTTTGATGCTCCGATGGAGGGAGTCACGCCGACGGGGGTGCAGAGTGTAGTTTGTGGTCATCGGCCAGACTATTGATGTCGGGATGAGTTTTGTGGAGTTGGCCGATGGTTCTTCTCTGGCCGATATGGAAGTTGTACGCTTTCGGGAGGTGTCGTCGGCGAGACTTGATAGATCGGCAGGAGGATTTGGGAGTTGGCCGATGGCCTGGGTCTGGGCAATGGGCTTTTGAGTGAAGGAGCGTGTGTCGAGCGTGGCAAAAGCGCTCGACACCTATTATGCAAGTGACTATGCTTTTAAACTACTAAGGTGGTCTATGCACCATGCATGTGGGATTAATCTCCCTGCATTATTTTGAACCTGTGGTAAACACATTTTGGCGGGAACTTCATTTTGATTGCTGTGACTGATTTCTCGATGGCTGTGGGTGGTTGAGCCATCAATGGTGACTGTAGCAGGGATATGGGTGACGGTACAAGTGATTAAACTGCTCGATTGTGAATGAGGACTTCCATACAGTGGCGCAAGGTTCGAGGCCTCCCTGTCAACTCTCCTGCCTACTGCATTGATAAATTCTGAGTGCCATTCCTTTAAAGGATCTGTATCCGGCAAATTTTGATATTTTGTCATGTAATTAATTGCTACAGGTACACTTTCTGGCCAATATAGGCAGACGGTGTTACCATTTTTGTGGTTGTTGAAAACTGGACATTTGGCTCTGTAATACAATACAACTGATTTGGTTGCTCTATACAGCAAAACTTGCGAGTTTATGTATCTCCTGTTGTACGTTTGTGCATGAATCCACTGATTTCATGGTCAATTTTATATGAATAATGCTATGTTTGCATGTGTTATGCTGATTCTGTCTCCAGTTTTGCATGTATCTTTCTTCTGAGTCCAGGCATTCAAGGAATGTCTGAGATTCTAGAACATAGAATTCCTATGTTGAATGTTTAATCTTTTAACTTCTGCTCAAGGGGTAGATTAAACTATTTTCAGATTGAATATTGGGAAGGGTATACTGCAATAGGGATGCCATAAGTATAGACAGCTTAACACTCTGTATTGGGAGATATCTGTAAGGCAGATATCATGTATATCCCCCTGAAATCTACTTTTAGTTGTTCATGCTGATCATTCACAGGTGTATGTCTACCGACTCCAAGCCCTGGATAGGCACCAATCTAGCTCTGTGTTGAGGTTATATACCATGTCCAGCTTTGCATCCAAAAATCAAATCAAACTATTTCATCCTTCCACCTGTTAGTTGTAGGAGTAGGATTAGGATCCCTGTGTACTCTCATACCCAACCAGACATATATGTCTAAGAATGTTGCCAACCTTGTGATTTGTTATACAAATCTTGGTCCTTACGTGAGAGTATTCTGCCTGTTGCTGTCAAAGTTATATCTTTCTGTCATTGAGCTAGTCAAGGTCATACTTTTATCAAATAGGGACACCCCCCTTGGTGCGGCAGAACCAGAAGTGAAGGGGAGGAGCTCACGCAACCTCCTGTATTCAGTTGGCTGAATCTGCCTGTGCATTAGAACTGGCAAACCCTAATGCTGATTCAGAAGAAAAACCAACAAGGCCGATGAGAGTTTTCTTGTCCGTCGGCGTGAGCTCGCATGTGTCTGGGTGATCATGTTGATAGCAATGGGGACGTTATCGCCAGGACTTTGTCTATCGGCGGCTGAGCTTTTTGTCATTCCGATAGTTTGGGTCTCACCGACGGGGGATGTGAATTGCCTATTAGCGAGAGTATTGTGATCGGAGAAGGAAATTTTGGCTCCACCGATGCATTTGGTCTGGCCGATGGTGTCATTGGCGTGTGTGTGGTCACGGCAGAAGTGTTTTTGGTTCCGCCGATGTAGGTGGTCTCGCCGACAGTGTGTAATTTGTAAGTGCCATCAGGATGACTGAAGGTGTTGGCGAGGAAGTTTTTTGTTGGGCCAATGGTTTTGGTCACGCCAATGTGTTGTTTGGTTGTGATGTTTTCAAGGCTATTGTTCATTGGCGTGATTTGGTGCGTCGAGCAGAGTGTGTAGAGTTTGGCCGACAGGGTTACTCTAGTCGATGAGGGTTGTGCAGTGTGGTCGGCAAGAGATTGGTCTATCGGCGAAGTTATTTTTGGCTCCACCGATGGGAGGGGTCACCCCGATGGAGGATGCTATCGGAGTGACATGGCTATCAGCCAAGCAGGTGAAGGGTCTGCCGATGGTTGGTATCTGGCCGACAGGGGGTGCGGAGGCTTCATTGGGGTGATTTTGCCTATCGGCAGAAGAATTTTGTGGTCCGCCGATGTGTTGGGGTTTGGCCGATGGAAGTGTCCATCGGCGTGATGAAGGCTATCGGGCGGGTCGGTGAAGGTTTCTCTGACGGTCTATGTCTGGCCGACGAAGGAGTGTGATGTGTTCATCAGTGTGACACGGGAGGTTGGCAAAGGGATTTTTGGTTGCTCCGATGGTGTATGTCAGGGCGATGGGCTTTTGGCTGAGGATTCGTAGGTCGAGCGAGGTAAAACGCTTGACACTTATTATGTTTGTGACCATGCTTATAAGGTGCTAGGGTGGTCTCCGCGGGGTGCATGTGGGATATATGCTTCCTGCATGATTTGAACTATCAACATAATGCGTTTTGGTGGGAAGTGTCTAAGGCATAGTTGTTGCATTTCTTGGTGGCCGCGGGTGGTTGAGCCATCAATGGCGATGTGCAGAGGCATGGGCAAATGGTCGAACAGTCATGTACCTGATTTATGGCAAGAAAATTCTCTAGCGGTGGCACAAAGCTCGAGCTCATCTGCCCCTTGTCCTTTTCTTGCTTCTCCATGTTTTGTTCCCTGTTGCTTTTAATCTTTGGAGGCCTTTTTCCTCAAGGGGAATGTATCTGGCAAATTTTGAAATTGGCCATGTAATTAATTGCTGAGTACACTTCCCTGTAGTATTAGAGGGACTATGTTACTCATTTCTGTTTGGTTGAAAAACTAGACATATCTAGCTCTATAATGAGATACAATTGGTTTTGGTTGCTTTGTGTAGGAGGTCTTGTGAGTTTATGTATCTCTTGTTGTATGTCTCACGAATGAATCTACTGATTTCATGATTGATTTTATATGAGTAATGCTCTATTTGCATGTGTTTTGTTAATTCTATCTCCAATATTGCATGTGTCCTTCTTCTGAGTCTAGATATCTAAGGGGTGTCTGGTACTCTAGAATATAGAATTCCTGTATTGAATGCTTGATCTTTCAACTTCTGCTCAAGGGGTAGATTAAAGTGTTTTTAGATTAAGTGTTGGGAAAGATATACTGCAATAGGGATGCCATAAGTAGAGATAACTTAACACTCTGTATTGGGAGGTATCTGTAAGGCAGATATCACACAAATCCCCTTGAAATCCAGTTTTATTGTGTTCATGCTGATCATTCACAAGTGTATGTCTACCGACTCCAAGCCCTAGATAGGCACCAATCTAGCTCTGTGTTGAGGTTACACACCAGGTCCAGGTTTGCATCCAAACATAAATCAAATTCAAACTTCCAAAATAACCATTAGGACTGTAGAAGTAGTTTTAGGACCCAAATCCTCTGTCTACAACTGAACATAAGCCCAAAGCTAGCCCCTTTGCACTTATCCCACAGTTTTGGTCTTCATATAGGAGGATTTATCCGCTTTGTGTCAACATCCCAGTTAGTTCATAGTCATATTTCATGGATGTTGAATAGGGAATACCCCCCTAGGTTTTGCAGAGCCTGAAGAGGAAGAGGAGATAAAAATAGAGTCTATCTCCTACACTGTTGGCCCTTGGCCCAAAGATCCTGTTGATCACTGATGGCTGCTTTGTAGGGAAATCTGGGAATGAACATCCAGTCAGGGAAAAAACCAACAAGAGGAACCAGCCTTCTCTGGAGGTTTGGTCTCAACTGCAAGGTCCCACACCTTGAGATCAATCCCATGTTACTCTGAAATTGTTGGAACTATCAAAACTTCAACAAAAGGGTGCAATTTTAGGTGATAACAAGACCTATGGATCCAAGTTCATTAAATTGTGACAATCATTTACCTAGTTTGTTTTATAAGCTACTATGATAAAGGGGAATAATAGTTTTGTATGTTTTAACATGTCTTAGACTTAGGCTCAAGATAGCATATCTACCCTCTCTAAAAGGGATGCTTAGGGTAAATACACAGAGTAATACTCATGCCACCTATATGTTGTCAAGATACAATATCTAATAGCAATGTAATTTTGAAATAGTTTGATATCCTCACCAAACTTCATGGAAGGAATTTTGTATTTTTCTCATAAGTTTAATTAAATGGGAGAGGGATCTTACTCCTCACTTGATCTATCAAAAAAACTATGGTAGGGTGGTGTGTACATCCTCCATTGGCCTTCTTAGTGGTGTTGGTACCTTTTGAAGATCTCTTGGGAGCTTGAAGAGTTCTTGTTTAGCTTATTTTGTTGTTGCAATTTGGCAATTTGGGTGAATGTGTAATATGAGAGCAATTACCTTTTGTGCTTGTAGATGGACTCAAATTATATCCATCCATGTGTTCTATGGATGGAAATATATTATTGTAATCTCATTTGTGTTTTGAGTTTTGAATGAAAATGAGTATATCCCTTATGATGAGAAATTAAGAATTTAAGTGTAAAATGAAAAGTGTTGTTTTCCCATTTTTATGTCTTGGATGTGTTGTATACTTTTATAATTCATTGGCATAAAACTTTTAATTCTAGTTTGGAAGAATCAAAAGTTATAAGAGAAATTAAATTTCTAAGCCTCTTTCTATGTAAAGTTGAAGTGCTTGATTTTCAGATGTAATTAGGCTTGTAGATGTGATTTTCTTTCTTAAATTTTAGTGAAATTGATGTCTTGGTATAGACATCCTATAGGTAAACATTACTTCTTTTTGTGTTTTGAAATTTGTGAACAAATGTCTAAAATTGCTAACTCTCTATTGTTTGACAATAGAGTTCACCACTTTTGACAATAGGGTTCACCTGGGGCAAACTCGAGTTCACCAAGGTGAATGCAAGTTTTCTTGGGGTGAATGATACTAGTAAAAGGGGCAAACAAGATGTAAAGGGCTGGACAATGACAATGAGTTGAAAACATGTTTTTTTGGGAAGGTTTGTAAGGTGAAATTGGACCCTTAGGACCTACTTTTTCCCCATCTTCATCTAGGAATGTGTAATTATGATTCCTAAAGTTTTCAACATGTTTTAGGTTGCAAATCTATACTTGTGTGTGAATAAACAATCTCTTTTGAGAACTAGGTGATCTAGAGAACCTCCCCAGTGATCCTTCACATGTGCAAGTGAGATTATGAAGAAAGATAGATGTGATCTCATCATTTGGCATATACTTGTGATTGAATAAATTAAATGGATGCAGTTCCACATGTTGTGAATTAGAATGGAATGGATAAAGGTTTGAATGCTTTATGTGAGTTGATAGGCTTTGGGTCCTAATGACCACTATCCCTCTTAGTTTTATGTTTCATGTGCATGATAATGAGAAGATTGAATGATTCATCTTATAAATATGTGTATGATGTAATCCTTATGCTCTCTTCTATCATACTGCATTTTGAAATGTAATTGGAATACAAATTGATTAGCCCTTATGGCATGTGTGGTATCTTTTTATTTCTCTTCTTACTTATAGCATTTGTGCTTGGTAATTGAATGTATCACGCCTTGTGGACTACTACTAGTAATTGAATGGTAGTTCTTACTCTTCTGACCATTTTGGAATGGTGTTGTGAAAAGGTATCTTTCTCTTATTAGTGTTTATGAAAGTATCCTCTTTATCTCTCTCCCTTATACTTGCAAGGTTATAATGAGTAAATGAACCTAATGAAGAAATAAGCACTGTATGGATTCTTGTAAATGTGCTATGACATAAAGGGTTCATGTTCTTAATGAATCTAACTCATCTCTTCTCCTTGGTTAATGAATCTATGTTGTTTCCTTCCATGTGTAGTCTTATGCTATCTTGTGTCTTAGTACTACATTGTGTTGTGTGACACCTTGCATAGCTTGAGTTGAAGACGACTCTCTACCTATGGGAATTTCTTGTGTTGGTGCTTCTATTTTGGAGAGTGTGCCACATTGAGATGATTGCCACTCCTTCCTTGTTGAGATTATGTCGTATCTCTCTTCATGTGTGTCACCTACATGTCTCTTCCACACATGTTTGGATGCTTGAGTTAGTGTTGTAATGGAGATGACAACACGTGTATTTGTGAACACAAAAAAATTGTTCAACCTATTTTATTCCACTAATGTCCTATGTAAAAATTTGGGCATTATAGTTGTCCTATAAGAGCAAGATCTTGCTTAGCTACATATGCATAAACATGTTGTACTTCATGATCCTTTAAATGGTTTTCAACACGAGCATTAAAAAACTTCATTATTGTTAGATTAGGTAGCCATGTTAGGGTTTAGATGGGAATTCATTTGCAAAAGAAGATTAGGGGCCCAAGTAGCTCATAGCATAAACAAAACAATATGGAGAAGAGAAATAAAAGGATGACTTTCACTAGAAATTACTCTTAAGATTTATAAAATTAGAAAAGTTAGCAAGTAATCAAATCTAAAAATGAAACCCTAGAGTTGAAAACAAGGGTAGGTAGGCTGAGTAAAAGCAAAGTCACACAACGAACCATAAACCCTAAAGGAGGATAAGAGATATGCACTCATAGAAAAGGGAAATCAAACTCTAACGAGATCTAAACTAGCATAGATCACTTAGAAAGATTAGATCTGAAAAACCCTAATTCATAAGGACACCCTAATGTGAAAACCCTAGGAAGTGTAAGAACATTAGGTTCACCAAAATATAACTAAATAAATGTAGCCCTCTATAAATAAATTAGCCTAGGACCATTAATTAAATCATAATGATAAACAAATGTATTCCAGGATAATGAGTTGAGACTGATAATTGAAAATATTGAAATTAACTGCAAGATTCAATAAATTGGTTATGATATATAGCTCAATAACTAATGATGGAAAAGTGATGTGCTAGATGTTAGGAACCGATTCACCAATGTTCTAGATTTTTAGGGTTCACTCAAATGAAGATCTCTAATTTTGAAAATGATTGTTCTTTTCCTTAGTTCACCTCCACAAGTGTGAATTTGACTTTAGCATGTGTAGACCTGATCTTCAATGCAAACATGGACTAATGCATACAAATGTGAATTGGCAAGAGGTGGCTTAATATAATTCAATCACTTTAATTTTTGATGTCTACTTGTTGTAAGGACAAATAATGTTTCAAAAACACTTTTGGGGAATCTACCAAATTGCAAGTGTCATATTCTCCTCAGTCAAACCCCTAATGAATCAACTTTATGGCCTTGAATAAAATGATTAAGGACATCAAGCAAACATACAATGGTCCTAGGATGATGTGCTTTGGTGTAAATGCTCCTAGATTCTTTTTATTCTCCCAAATATCAAACTCTAGATGTGCTTAATGAGAATGCCCTACGATTTCTTTGATGATTCCAAATAAATGAATGGATGCCCTTAAATACAACCACCGAACACACAAATCAACATAACACGCACTAAGTTGGGTTAGAACGGTTAGTGAAGTGGTTGGCAATAGATAAATTTGAATTTTAAATTTTATAAGTGAAGGGTTTAAATCTGTTATTGTAGAAGTAACCTGGGTCAAGTTTACACCCATGAATTTAATCCAAGGTGGCAGATAATGGGTCTAGGGACAAGGGATGCAAATTTGGGGATTGGTGATGAAAGGGATTGAAATATATGATGTCATGAACCAACTTTATACATAATTATGCCACTTATAAACTAATTATTACATTTACGACACTCTAATTAAAATAGACTTAAAACATAAGGAAAAAAGACATAAGTATACAATTTTCACCATTACACAACTATTTTGACTCCATTTCAATATCCCACTCCTTTCAAAATAACAACTTATATACTACGTCTATTTTGCATCATTCTTTTATCTCTTGTAATTAAAATTTGATAGCCATATTTTAAAATCTTGAACATATGACTGCACTTAATAATGGTGGACCATAAAATGTGATCCCAAACAACACCCGAGATTTTCTAAAGCTCCTCAATTGAATTGTACCTTACAACGTCTATCTCTCTTGTACTCGGTCTCCCTCCAGACCATACAAATTAAATAATACCTTAGTGGGAAGATCTCGGTAATTCCATCGTTTGTACATAAGCAATGTTTGCTTGAGATACAACAAACAATCATTTATAAAATGCACATTGCCTTGATTTTTCAGGCAGAAGTGCATAGTTTTGTGTTCAGAGAAAACGCCTACCTTGCCTGCAAGCAGAGACGCATTCCTCTATGTATGTTACACCGCTTTCTACCTTTATCTGGTAAAATCCTACATGCAGATCCATCCACAAGAGCTACCCCACATTCATTCTTGTTTTGTGCAGCTACTTCGCTGTTTTCTTTAACTTTCTTACCAATTTTTACTGTAGTATTGTTTATGTTTATGATCTTTTGTCCCTTGTGATGAACGCATCGTTTTCTGTTTTTAGGAGGAGTATCAGTACAGGTGCTCCCATCCTCTTTAACCACACCGCATATATTTGTACGAGTGTCGTCTATGCGGTTTGCTCCTTCATTATGTACTGAATGGAAGCGATTTCTTGTGAATGAAAATACCTTGAAATTGATCGTGGGCATCGTCTGTTTCCCTGTTTTGTTTGGCTTCTCTCCTTCAATCCTTATTCCTGCTTTCTTCTCATATGGTATCCATTGTATTTCTGCGAGTCTTTGTAGAAGCAAGCGAGACAAGCTTTGCAATGTAAGATTTTTCAGCTTCAGAAGCACATCATCAGGCCGCCTAGCAACATTTCCACCTCTATTCCAAGCATAGTCAAACACTTTCAGTAGGCGTGCTTCACTTTCTTCTGCTCTGGCCTTCGTGTTCATCTGCAGATATAAACAAAAAGTGAGGTCAAAGACAAGTTCAATATACACATAATTTACTCGTACATTCAAAAATTGGAAAACGACTCTATACTGTTATTGAATGGGAAGAATCATACCGTGAACATATTTTGAAAATGCGGGAAATTATTTTAAAGTTCACCAGTGCCCAAGCTAGGATAAGGGACTAGAAATTACAGCCACCTATTATAGCCAAAAGAGAAGGTGCCTAAAGCACAGAGCACATTGGCTGGGCTTAAACATTCAACATATGGAATGGTGCAGTTGTACTCCAAATATATCGAAATGAATCTGACGCAGTTTGGATGGTGTAATTCAAGCTAGGTAATTCACCCACAACAACAGAAAAGAAGTGAATTAAATTGCAAATAAAAGTGAGTATTAGCAACAAAGTCTATTAACAATCCCATGAAATAGCAAGGATGCATTGCAAATTTGCAATAGGTAAAGGATATGATTCTGATGAGATAGAATCAAATGAAACCCCCAGTCTAGGACAGGAATGCGGTTCTCATCCGTAAAACTGTGCTCAAGTTGGAAAATTCAAGCATTTTTACCTCTCTGTAGAGTTTTAGATCAGGATTACTTTTGTTCTGTTCTGCTATTCTTTCTTCCGTGACTCTATATATCTGCTCTTGAATTTGTCCTCGTAATTATTGTCTAAAAGGTGCTCAAAAGAGATTTATTTGGCTCCCAGTCAATTTGGCTTCATTCATTGGGTAATCTAAACTTTTTTCTTAGTATTAATTTGTCATTATAGTATTTCGTCAAAGATGGGTCGTGTAGATGTTACGAACATAACTGATTATATTGGTATTTGATATGAATATTCAGGTAAACATATGTTGCAGGCAGTGCAAATACTTATATGCATGCTGGTTGTGTTACGGGTTTTTTGGGCTCTAAAACTCATTTAGTAACATAAAAACCCTGGAAATAAACCAAAAAAGATGGTAAGGAATTCATAGAGAACTGCACCAAAGGTAATGAATTCATTTGCAAAGGAAGTATTGCAACTTTATATAATTGAATATAAATATTAAGGCATCTTATTCATTTTAGATATAAAGACAAATTTTAAACCTATGGGATGTTTCATTCACTGATTCAGTTGGCAGGATGCAAGAATTGTTAAGACTGAAAGTACAACTCAATTACAGAAAGAGAGTAATGAACAGCACACAGATTTAATTAGAAAGCAAAAAGAAATGAGACACCGGATTTATCGTGGTTCACCAAACTTGGCTACATTCACACTGAGCAGAGGAATTATTATTGCTATAAGAATTGAGTTTTACAATGAGATGTCCAGTATATATAATGCTTCATTATACATCAAAAGAGGAATATGAATAGACAAAGAATTGGCGGGAAAGTAATGTGTCCGTTGGTCTTCATTTCCTTACAATCTCCCACTTGAAGGTCAACGGATGCTGCAACTCGCCAATCATTCCCCTGCTCTAAACTTTCGGTCACTTCTTCTTAACCAGACCAAGAGAAGTCTTGGCACATTCGAACTTCTCTTTGGGAACAACCTTTGTGAAAAGGTCTGCCGGATTGACCTTTGTGTCAATTTTTGCAACTTGTAACTTGCCTTCTTCAACCACATGATGAATGAAATGAGCATGTGTAATGTCCCCTTCTAGCAAGCCCAAAATTTTCGAAATCTTGCACACAAATTCAACTTGCAAAAAGAGAACATTAGTACTCAATTCTTTCTCATAATAATTATATTATACTATTCATAAGAAATATCAAATTCATATTCTTATATTTCCCATCTAGGATTAGAACCTTATAATTATAATCAATATGCATTATATCATGCTCTTCATATCTATCATTTCCATCTAATCTTTCATTCATAAGGGATGATTAGTTAGGATGTAATAGGCCAATTAGTCACCATGGGTCCAATATTCAACTCTTCGACTCAAGGGTGAATAACTCACTGAGTCAAAACGCCTTAATAAACTCCTTGGGTTTTACCCCAAGGCCTATTATACTCCTTAGGTTTTACCCTAAGGCCATCCTTAGGTTTTACCCTAAGGCCCTCCTTGGTTTTTACACCAAGGCCTAATCCACTTGCCGTGAGACAAGGGCCATTTCAATTACCCATGGTTGGCCAATTTCTATTCTACCTATCAACCTTATGCCTCAATAACTATTTCTTGCTATTTCATTAATAGCCATTTGCTTGGTTTCTTATTTCAATATTCAAACTTATCCTTATCATAATCATTTATGTAATAAGGTATTTCATAATAGTTCATTCTTAGTATGATTATATGTTCCTATCAAATGATATTCAATTAATCTTATTCATGCTCATTAATTCTTAACATGTACAAGATGATATTGATCTACATCCGTACAATCCTAGCATATCATGATATCGCCTTATAAATTGAATATAAGTTATGCACTGAATCTCATTATGACAACATAGTTAGAATAGGATAACTAGCAACGGTAAAACATATGTATTGTTATGAACATTCATACCTTATGAAGTTGCTGATCGAATTATAATGGTATTCTATGCTGATTTGGTCGATAGTGGCTGGTGCAATTGCTTGTGTGGACTGTAACCTTGAGATCGCAGATTGCTTAGATATTACTAAGTGTGCTGATGTCTCCCACGTGGTCCTGGATTGCTGATTGATTTCTTATATCTGTTTCCTATTAGCAGAGAGGACTTCAATGTTTCTTTGATTGATATGTATAGGGTTTACTCTGTTATGCGCCTTCCTGGATAATGCTATGCTGAGTTGATCTGATCTGGGTATAATATTTTTTATGACTATTCGTGCAGAGATAAATGAGAATACTTCTTCGATGCCCTTGGTCTTCACCGTGGCTGCCTTTTAAAGCCCCAAATGGGGTGCTATGCCAACAGTCACATGGTTTAAGAGATCCTCTGCCCGTTCACAAATGTAGATTTATCCTTTAATAAATCATCTTATGATAATCTGCGCTTCAAGGATCGGGGGGTCTTTTAGAAAGATTTGCCTTTAATCTTATTTGTTTTTATATGGTTTTGTCTTCTAGTGCCACGTCAGATTGTCTTATTCACTGTTTTGTCTTCTTCACTCATGTAATGAAACAAGCTAACTTTTAATATTTTTAGAGTAAGGAATAAATGAGATGAATATTTCCAATCTTTAATTGGAAATTATCAAATCATGACAGGCCTCCCCTCTTAAGATTGCTTGTCCTCAAGCAATTCCTACTTCTTCTAAGATCAATTTTCTTTCCTCTTTTTACTTGAAGTTACTTCACTTTCTTCCTGAATTTCTTTGTTGGGTATGATTTCTATATTGTGTGCTTGAGCTCTTTTCCCACATTTATGTCTGGCTTCCCATTTTTCATTACATCTAAAACACGTGTTTCCTTTTGTGGGGTCTTTACACTTGTGTCCGGGTTTCCATGCTTCTTTGCAATCAAAACAAAGGCCCTTTTCTTTTAGTTCTTCACGGTCCTTGTAAGGACGATATGGTTTCTCATGTCCATTTTCATTCCTTAGGCATATATGTCCCAGCTTCCATGGTTCTCCGCACTTACGGCATGGATTCTTATCAAAATCTCCTTTCTTATGGAGAGGTTTAGTGGATGGTTGGGAGGAGTGGGTTTTCTCTAAGTGCATGGCCATATCTATGGCATCATCAAGTGTTGCGGGTTTGAGAGCTCCTACTAAACCTCGTAGCTTCTCGTTCAATCCTTCAATAAACAAGTATGTGAGAATTCACTTTCCACTCCAGATACTCGGATGGCTATCTTCTCAAACTCATTTATGTACTCATCCACGGTGCCTCTTTGCCTTAGTAGCGTTAATTCCCACAAATCTTGTTGTGGATGGCATCGATTAAATTTCTTGATAAATCTTTTGGAAAACTCTTCATAGGATGTGATGGATTCATGCCCTTGAGTGTGTTTTCCGTGATGCCACCATTCGTAGGCCAATCCCTCCAAGTGTAGGATGGCAAATTGGAGTGCATCTTTCTCGGTCATAGGGTTAAGTTGAAAATAGTCATTCAATTTTTGTAACCATGCATGTGGAGTGATCTTATGGGTTCCATCAAAATGTGGGAGATTCACCTTGTTGGCTTTTTGCTTCAATTCCTTGTTGATGGGTCTTCTTCCCTTCTTGCCAATTCATTCCTTCTTGAGTTGCTATAGTCATTGAATGACACTACCCTCCTCACTTCGGGTTCCAAGCTTGCGTATGCTCTTGCAATGTCATCTGTGGTTATTGAATTTGGAGCGGGTTCTTCCATTCTTGATGTTTCTTCTTCGGGAAGAAAGGATGGTATAAGAATTCTTGGGTTTGATGAAGTATGGCTGTTTTCGGAGTGATTAGATCCTACTTCCTTTCCATTTATTGAGTGAGTCTTGGGATGATCCATAGTGTTTCCCACCTTTTGGAGTGCCTCAAGAAACATTTGTGTTGTCTTTTCACTTTGCTCCATCATGGCTTTAGTGATTCTTTCATTTTGGTCCATCATCGCTTTAGTGGTCATTTCCATGAATGCTCTTACCTCATTGTTCATTTCCATGTTGTTGATGTTGTTACGGGCTGTTTGTCTTGTATAGTGTTGCATTAAATTTCTTCACAGGATGGCAAGTCGATGCTCTAATACCACTTGTAATGTCCCCTTCTAGCAAGCCCAAAAATTCGAAATCTTGCACACAAATTCAACTTGCAAAAAGAGAACATTAGTACTCAATTCTTTCTCATAATAATTATATTATACTATTCATAAGAAATATCAAATTCATATTCTTATATTTCCCATCTAGGATTAGAACCTTATAATTATAATCAATATGCATTATATCATGCTCTTCATATCTATCATTTCCATCTAATCTTTCATTCATAAGGGATGATTAGTTAGGATGTAATAGGCCAATTAGTCACCATGGGTCCAATATTCAACTCTTCGACTCAAGGGTGAATAACTCACCGAGTCAAAACGCCTTAATAAACTCCTTGGGTTTTACCCCAAGGCCTATTATACTCCTTAGGTTTTACCCTAAGGCCCTCCTTGGTTTTTACACCAAGGCCTAATCCACTTGCCGTGAGACAAGGGCCATTTCAATTACCCATGGTTGGCCAATTTCTATTCTACCTATCAACCTTATGCCTCAATAACTATTTCTTGCTATTTCATTAATAGCCATTTGCTTGGTTTCTTATTTCAATATTCAAACTTATCCTTATCATAATCATTTATGTAATAAGGTATTTCATAATAGTTCATTCTTAGTATGATTATATGTTCCTATCAAATGATATTCAATTAATCTTATTCATGCTCATTAATTCTTAACATGTACAAGATGATATTGATCTACATCCGTACTATCCTAGCATATCATGATATCGCCTTATAAATTGAATATAAGTTATGCACTGAATCATTATGACAACATAGTTAGAATAGGATAACTAGCAACGGTAAAACATATGTATTGTTATGAACATTCATACCTTATGAAGTTGCTGATCGAATTATAATGGTATTCTATGCTGATTTGGTCGATAGTGGCTGGTGCAATTGCTTGTGTGGACTGTAACCTTGAGATCGCAGATTGCTTAGATATTACTAAGTGTGCTGATGTCTCCCACGTGGTCCTGGATTGCTGATTGATTTCTTATATCTGTTTCCTATTAGCAGAGAGGACTTCAATGTTTCTTTGATTGATATGTATAGGGTTTACTCTGTTATGTGCCTTCCTGGATAATGCTATGCTGAGTTGATCTGATCTGAGTATAATATTTTTTATGACTATTCATGCAAAGATAAATGAGAATACTTCTTCAATGCCCTTGGTCTTCACCGTGGCTGCCTTTTAAAGCCCCAAATGGGGTGCTATGCCAACAGTCACATGGTTTAAGAGATCCTCTGCCCGTTCACAATTGTAGATTTATCCTTTAATAAATCATCTTATGATAATCTGCGCTTCAAGGATCGGGGGGTCTTTTAGAAAGATTTGCCTTTAATCTTATTTGTTTTTATATGGTTTTGTCTTCTAGTGCCACGTCAGATTGTCTTCTTCACTCATGTAATGAAACAAGCTAACTTTTAATATTTTTAGAGTAAGGAATAAATGAGATGAATATTTCCAATCTTTAATTGGAAATTATCAAATCATGACAGCATGTATGTCAATATGCTTAGAACGACGCTGAGATGAATGATTGTGAGCCATAAAAATGGCGCTGCGACTATCACAAAACATAACATAGTCACTTTGTTGACATTTCAAATCACCAAACAACTACTGTAACCAAATCATCTCCCTAGCACCTTCGGAAAGAGCCATGTACTCAGCTTCGGCAGAAGAAAGAGCAACAGAATGTTGCAGCCTCGAGACCCAACTAATGGCAGCTCCAGCAAACATAAAAACATAGCCAGTAGTAGATCTCTGTTTATCTAAATCTCCGGCAAGATCAGAATCAGTGAAACCTTGCAGCTGTACCTTATTGCCACCAAAACACAAAGCATAATCAGAAGTACCTTTAAGATACCTTTATATCCATTTGACGGCTTCCCAATGAGGCTTACCGGGATTGCTCATGAACTTGCTCACAACTCCCACTGCATGAGCAATATCGGGACGAGTGGAGATCATAGCATACATAATGCTACCAACAGCCGATGTATAAGGAACACCTTGCATAAACTCTTTATCCTCTTGTGTTTTTGGACACAAATCAGAAGATAAACGAAAATGGGTACCAAGAGGAGTAGAAACAACCTTTGCATCAGCCATACCAAATTTGTCTACAACCTTGTCGATGTATGTCTTTTGTGACAACATGATCTCCTTCTTTTGTCTATCCCTAGTGATGGTCATTCCAAGAATCTTCTTGGCTGGGCCTAAGTCTTTCATAGCAAATCTCTTAGCTAATTGAGACTTCAATTTAGAAACAATCCTCATACTTGTACTGGCTACCAACATGTCATCAACGTAGAGAAAAAGAATGACAAATTCACCATTAGGAAGTCGCTTATAATAGACACAAGGATCTGATTCACATCTCAAGAAGTTTTGCTCAGTCATAAAGCAATCAAACTTGAGATACCATTGGTGCGGGGCTTGCTTGAGCCCATACAAGCTGCGCTTCAATCTGCAATAAAGATGTTCTAGTCCCTGTTTTTTAAATCCCCTTCCGGCTGCTCCATGTATAGCTCTTCATCAATGCCACCATGTAAAAACGCTGTCTTGACATCCAACTGATCAAGTTCAAGATCCCAAACTGCAACCAAACCCAAAACTGCCTGCATTGTGGTCATTCTCACAACTGGTGAGAAAATCTCATTAAAATCTATGCCTTTTTGTTGATCATACCTTTGACAACCAGTCTAGCACGATAGCACTTGTTGCCCCCATCTTCCTCTTTCAACTTGTATACCCAGCGATTCTTCAAGGGTCTTCGATTAGGCGGAAGTGGCACTAAATCCCAAGTGTTATTAGCCTACAATGAACTCATTTCATCTTGCATCGCCTCTTGCCATTTCGAGGAATCAACTGCCTTGCAAGCTTGTTTATAGGTAGCTGGTTTAGGTTGATCAAAAATCAAAAGTTCGGGCTTTGCCTCCTCTGAATACAATAACCCATAATCAGAAAATTTGGAAGGACGTCTCCTCTCCCGGGTAGACCTCCTTAATTGAGGACCCTCCTATTGCAAATTTCAGTCTTCCAAAGTCATTTTCTGTAAGTGATTTTGAATGTTTTCTATGTTAGATTGCATATTGCCCTGTTGCATATCAAGAGTTTCCTGTGCACCTATAGTGCTCTGTTTAGGAAAATTTGCCTGACTTTGTAGATTGCCTCTAATCACCTGCTTGTGTGAAGAAGGTTGTATAACCCCTGTGCTAGGCGTCATATTACCATGACTTGTGTTGGTTTTTTCCCAGACTGGATGCTTATTCCCAGATTTCCCTACAAGGTAGCCATCAGTGATCAATAGGGTCTCTGGGCCAAGGGCCAACAGTGTAGGAGATAGACTCTGTATTTTATCTCCTCTTCTTCTTCAGGCTCTGCAAAACCTAGGGGGGTATTCCCTACTCAACATCCATGAAGATATGCATACAAAGGCTGGGATGCTGACAAAAAGCAGATAAGTCCTCCTGTAAGTAGACCAAAACTGAAAGATAAGAGCAAAGGGGCTAGCTTTGGGCCTATTTGCAGTTGTAGACAGAGGACTGAGGATCCTAAAACTAATTCTAATGTCCTAATGGTTGTTTTAGATTTTGATTTGGATTTTAAGTTTTGATGCAAAGCTGGACATGGTTGTAACACAAACACAAAGCAAGATTGGTGCCTATCCAGGGCCTAGAGTCAGTAGACATACACCTGTGAATGATCAACATGAACGGCTAAAACTTGATTTCAGGGGGATATATGTGATACCTGCCTTACAGATATCTCCCAATACAGAGTGTTAAGTTATCTCTACTTATGGCATCCCTACTGTAGTATACCCTTCCCAATGTTTAACCTGAAAACAGTTTAATCTACCCCTTGAGCAGAAGTTAAAAGATCAGACATTCAACATAGGAATTCTATGCTCTAGAATCTAAACATTACCCAAATATCCAGATTCAGAAGAAGAATACATGCAATACTGGAGACAGAATTAACAAAACACATGCTAAGATAGCATTTCTCATATAAGATTAATCATGAAATCAGTGGGTTCATGCCAAAAACATACAACAAGAGATACATAAACTCACAGGTTAAGCTGTATAGAGCAACCAGATCAGCTTGTTTTGAATTACAGAGCCAAAAATCTTCAACTTTCAACAACCAAAAATGAGTGACACTTCCTGCTTATAACAGCCAGGTAGTGTACCACAGCAATTAATTACATGGTTGACCAAAAATCCCGCCAGATACACAGTATCAGAAAAATGGCGCTCAACGCATTACCAGATTGGCGCCCAAACATGAATGCAGCAGGTAGGGGAGGAGACAGGAAGAAACCTCGAGCCCTGCGCCACTGTCCGTTGATGTACACCTTCAATCGGGTACCAGATCCGCCCATACCTCTGCAACCTTCGCCATTAATGGTGCACCAACCCGCGGCCTCGGGAAAACGTCAAACTGTGCATCGAAACCATTTCCCGCCAAGATTCATCGTCATGATATTTCAAATATGCAGGATATCAATTATCCCACATGCACCCCGCGGCGACCTTTTCAACACTTTATATACTAGGCCACGAGCATATATAATGTCGGTGCTTTTGCTCCTGACGACACTAGTATAAGACTTCATCATCATCCTCCAACAGCATGATATCCTGTCGCTTGAAATATCACCCTGACGTCAGCATCATATCGCAATATAACCTGCATGATAATCGCCTTCATCGACACAACCTGATCCATCGGAGGAACATCCTCCTGCTTAGCCGATACCAAAAATCTGGCCGATGAACATCCTGATGACGTCACCGTCATATCCTGCTGACGTCATCAGCATATCTGCCTACTGCGCACCTCCTCATATCCGGATGACGTCATCATCATGTTTGCAAATATCGGGGGATCTCCACAAGATGATCAGTGTTAGAAATATGACCCCCCCCGGACCTTGATGACGTCATCATCATATCGACATCAGGATGATATTCGGAAGATAACCGGATATTTGGAAATATCATCCTGATGCACAAATATCATGCTGCACTGTAGCTCCACTATAAGATCGGGGTGATAGATGAATATGCCGGATATTTGAAAAGATCACCCCAACTAGATAATGCACGAAGCCGACAGGCGGATATCTCCCTTCAGAAATATCATGATGCAGATAGGCAGAGAAATAGATATCACCCTGACATAAGAATGACGTCAGCATCATCAGGATGATAAAACAACGAACATGAAGTGATACAAACAACATCAGGATGATATTGACTAAGATCATCCTGACGTTCAAAATATGATGACCCCAGTGAATATCAGGTCATACTTAGAACTCTTCAACAACATCATCAGGATGATCATAACCAAGATCACCCGATGATAAAAATATCACCCCAGCGAAAGATCATGTAGGTAGACAATATGATGACCCTCGCAAGCAACACGGCGATAACTGGAAATATGATCATGATGATGACGACCCTTAAGAAAAAATAGGCCGGGTTGAACAACTTAGAAAATGACCCCCTCGGAAGATCGGGGTGACATCATCATCATAAAAGGGCAAGGTGATAATTGGAAGATCACCGGATACTTGAAAAATCACCCCCGCAAGCAAATCAGGGCACACTGTAGCTCGTCAGCAGGATCAGGATGATATCCAAACATCACCCGATATTGAAATATGATGATCCTGATGAAAAACAAGTCGACAGAAAATATGAGATGCTGACCACCATCGAAGACAAGATGATGATGATGATCTCCTCCTCAAAGAAAATATGATGATGCAGCTGAAAAATGCCGAGGAGGTCCAACACTTAGGAAAATGGGCAAGAAGATATAGGGTTCAAATGAAGAAACCCCCTAAACATGAAAAAACATCCTCCAGGGCAAAATGAGTGCTAACAACTTGTAGGCTGCGAACTACCAATACAAGGCAGATTATCATTTATAAGCTGCGGTTGACCAACCAATTGCGTGTGACTTCCTGTAATGTCCCTTTTTTGGTGCATAGGCTTTGTACGCATTTTTGCTTGATCGTAGTCTTGTGAAGGCTATCCGGCATGTTGGAAGAACTCCAAAGTTCTTGGAGTGGTCGAGGTTCTATATGCAGAGCAGTTGTATGTGTCTCAAGTCTTCATTTCATCAAGGAATGTGTCGAAGTTATTTATTAGTGCATTTCTAGTGCTTATTTTGGCTTGGGACTATGATTTTGATAATTAATTAATATTTCACTAAGGTTGCCTAAGGTTATATTTAATTATTGCAACTTAGTGTAATATTAATTATAAAGTGGAGTTTCCTTTTAGAAAATGGATTATTTCTCTTTGGCATTGAGCTCAGTGGATATCCAAGGTTGCAGTGATGTTTTCAGAAGTTTGATCGGGTTCTCGGATTGCTCTCCAAGATTCTTGGAGGAGTCGTCTAAATATAGAAAGTCACCAGGAAGGCATCATTTATCTTCCCAAACATCATGGAGTATGTTGGTATGCTTAATTTTGTAGTTTGGTGATATTTGGGATTTTCCGTAAAATCTGTTGATTTAATGAGCTAAACCATTAATTATTGCAATTAAGTTAAAAAGATTGAGAAATGTGCGTTTAACACTTAAGTGTTATAGCTCATTGGAAAGGGGATTAAAAGCTCTAAATCATGGATGCATCATATTGGGGCCTTGTGAATCAAATATTTCCTTTAATTTGATAAAGGGGTCGTTTGGGCTAAAGGGAGCTTTTAATTAAAAAGGTGACTTTAAGTTGTGCACACATAATGAATTATTTTTTATACTTTTGAGGAGAAATATGAAGGGATAGAGGAAATAATATTTTATTTCCCTCAAAAAGTTATAAAAAGAGGAGATGGGCTCATTGTTTGGGCATGTTGGGATTTGTATTGTTACTTTGCTGGATTGAACCTGCGTGTTCTTCCATATTCTCTTGAGGACGAAAACCCTCTTGTAGAATGCTCTTAAGGATGAAACCCCTCTTGAGGTTGGGTGTGGTTTCACTACAGGAATCACCATTGTGCTAAAGCTGAAGTTGGGAGCAAGCTCACATAGAGTTTGAATGTGTGCTTTCATGGATTTTCTGGTGTATTGATTTAATAATTTATCTTTTGAGATTTTGGATATATTGTGACTTATTATGGATGGAGTATTGATGAGTTTTGGAGTTCTTGTGAAGATTGTATGAGTCCCTTATGCTGGTTGTACAGTTTATAGCAGCATGATTGAGAGTTTGTGGATTTTTGCAGGATTTTGTCTGTGATTAAATTTGTGCTATGTATAGGGATTTGAAGGAACAAGCTACAGTAAGTTACAGTGGCAGATTGCTATAGTGACGGGTTGCTACAGTGGCGGATTGCTATAGTGACGGGTTGCTACAGTGACGGATTGCTATAGTATTGCTTTTCACTAGGGTTTTAGACCCTACTTCTGGTAGCTATTCGATTTCTGGGTTGTGTATTTGTTATGAGTCTTTTGATACAGATTTTGGATGGAAAATACATGTATTTGATGGTTAATGCTTATGTGATAACTCTCTTTGAGTCCTGAGCAATGTTTGTGTAATTTTGGAAGAATATATGATGTCACAGACTGTATGGATCTGTAGGATATCCTCTGATTTGATGCAGCCTGCTGTTTATATCTGGTTTTTCTCTTATTTGCATCTGGCTTGGTTACCAAATCTGCGAGATGGTATAGCTGTTTGGAAAGGGACATCATTATTTAGTGAACATTTTTGAAGCTAAATCTGAATCAGGGCAGCCGTACTATTCATAATTGTCTGATTTTTCTTACAGTTCAGTTTGGATAGTAAAGTAACTTTAGTGTGGCAAAGGATTCATATATTCTTCAGTGATATCATGCAGGGTATGATCTCTTGTTCCAAGATCTCCAAAATAGTTGACAAAATCATGCCTAATCCAGTATCATGATTATGATTGCATTGGTTTCATTGTAATATTACTTACTTATGCAAATCACATAAGGGCCCCTGGATGGTTTACCGCTAGTGAGGAGAAATGAACCTTTCTTATTTGCTCTCACCCACTGAATAAGTGGAGTATTCCCACTGAATAAGTGGATGGCTTTGTAGTATTTCATGTTGCTTCTTACCCACTGGGAAGTGGTGAATTCCCACAATACGTGGATGTCCGCCGCAGCGGATGAATTGAATATTTTTGTTGCATTATTGTTCAATGTAAGCCAAAATCATTGTATGCTCTCACCTTGCCCATCCTGGGATCTGGGTGATCAGAAAGTGTGAGGCATTTAGTTAGATGCATTCATTGTGCTAACACTATGTTATCTCTATTCTATATTTTGGAGAAAAAATTTTGGGGTTGTTTGTTACAGTGGTATCAGAGCAGGTATGTTCTTGCCAGCCTGTTGGGAAGCTAATTTGTTGTAGATCTTTTAGTTGAGCAAGCCAGTTTTTAGCATTGCTTGTGAGTGATCAGCACTTGCATGTGTGTTCAGAGTTGGACAGTTGAAAGATTTTGAGCAGTGTTGAGAGATCATGGCATCTCTTATGCAGAAAAGAAGTGAGACAGAGGTTCTGGATGAATTAGAAAGAGTTGTTCAAGAGAAATTGGATCGAAGGAAGTATCATCATGAGGCCACTAAGATTATTGATGAGTACGAAGATCTATCAAATGACTATAAGCAACAACTCCCTTGGAATGCTTTCTTGGAAATCATCAAAGAGGGTAATCTAGATAAAAAGGGATTTATAGAATACATTCAGAAGATAAGGAATGAAGAGGAGATGAAGGAAATGTCCTTGTGCAAGCTTGAGTTAACTACTTCAAAGGCAAGGACCAAGAACTTTTCTAAGTATTCACTTTCCAGCCCACCGAACAAGAAGCCGCCTATTTCAGGGAAGAAAGAGTTCAGCAAAAATGAACTTAGAAGAAGAAATCTTTGCTTCCTATGCAAAGATGCTTGGGAGCCTAACCACCAATGCAAGAAAAAAGAAGATGAATCAGCAACCTTCACCACATGTTCTTCCTTTCTGAATGATATGAAATCTGAAAATGGTGAAGATGAAGACTTGTTAGTTGAAAGAAATGAGTCTAAGCCTCTGTATGATGAAGACAAAGTCACAAAACATGAGACATGCATAGAGGAGTTTGCTGAATTGGAGAAGTCTACAACAGAAATTAGTGAAACTGAGCCTTGCTTTGACGAGGAGCCAAAAGTGATGGACTTAGCAAGTCCTTCATTTGATGAAGATGCTGAAGATGCCACTACATTTGAGGAGATAAAGATGATCGATAGATTGCTTGTTGGTGACTTTGCAAGTGAGCCTGAGAGGATTGAAGCAATGTGTCTCGTTGAGGACATGGGAGACAATGAAATCACAAAAGATAAAAAGTTTGATGCTGCTGCAAATTTCAGAACAGCACCTAATGAAGAGCATTTCCACCATTCTAGTGATGGAAGTCTTGATTATGAATGGGATTGTTCCATGCAAAGAGAAGAGCAGTTAGATTCTTCAAAAATCCTTGACGAAGAATGTGTTGATGAAGACTTTAAATCAGCTATTGGTGATGATTCAATGTTTGATTATGAGACTGGCATTTCATTTGATCTAAGTGATGAAGAAGAAGATTCAACTCCTATGCAATTTGAAGAACTTAGTATCTTTGCAGACGAGTCAGTTGATGAGCATGTTGATGAAGAGTTTGTTGGAAGATTTGGATCAGCCTCAAAGGTTGGCTCAACATTGAATTTATGTGATGCTACTTCTTGTAGTCAAAGTAGCTATGAAGAGGATAACTTTAAAGCTCCTGATTTCAAGGATCATGCTTCTAAGGATATGACAGAAAATTTATTGTGTGCAGCTGATTTGGATTTTAAGAATCAAGTGTTAGTCACTGAAGATAAGGTTGTGCAAGTTCTAACACATTTGGATAGCTCACATAAGTTTGTTGAAGATCACATTTGGAGAGCTCAAGTTGAGAGGAAACAAATGGGCATAGAAAAAAGATCTTCACTTGAAGATTGGTGTGTAGTCAGGAAGGCATTGGAAACTTTGAAATCAAATTATTTGAACTTGCTTATTGGTAGGGATCATGTCCTTGAGTTTGCTGACCGAATTTTTGATGCATTGAAGGAAAGAGATGCTGAAATTGATAAGCTTATATTTAAGCTTAAAACAACTATGGATTCTTTAGAGAGTACCCAAATGGCTCTCTTAGAAGTTGGAAGTCAGTTTGTAGATGTACACCAATTCAAGGAACAAGTTGGAGCTGCTAGAGCAGATAAAGGCAAGCTGATAATTGAAGAGCTTGATTTGCTCCAAGGAAATTTTGACTTAGGACAGTCTCCTAAGTATGCAGATACAGAGTGGGAGTCAATTGATGAATTGTTTGAATATGAAGGTGAAAACAACTTCCAATCATTTGATGATTTTGTTTCTATGACGGAAGTGGAGTTAACGCATGAAAATTCACCTCTCATGTTGAGGAATGAAGACCAAATTGGAGTTTGCAACATGGAGGAAGATAGTAACAAGATATGGGATCCGGGTGAGGAACACTCATGGAATGTTACTCTTCACAAAAACTTCACCAACTGGAAGTTTTCATTAGTTGTTGAAGATGGGCAGAAGGTTCAGGTATGCAAGGGATTAGGTTCAATGATGGCTTACTTTCACAATGGAGTTTATTTGCAGGGTTCCATGGAGGATAGTGGTGTTGGTAAGATTGTTTTATGGATAAGTTTGGAGTCAAATTTCAGTTATAATGCTATTGTCCTTACTCTTATCAGCCATCATAGGTGTTCATTTGCATACATAATGATTGATTGGAGAGAAATTTTGGTCATAACTTTGACTTATTCTGATTTTAGATGGCCTAAATTTCTTATTGTTCTCAAAAGATTTCAGTTTTGTTGTTGCTATCTCATTTTGATATCACTGAAATTTGATTTTCATGAGATTATTTCAGACTTATGTAGCCATGAGATTGATCTTTTTGTTGTTTTAAGCCTTTTATGGGAAGATGACAAAAAGTTTCAGCTGAAAGAAACAAGTGTTACAGTTACTAATGCTCTTTTGGAGAGTGAGAATCAGCTGATTTATGGCTGTTCAGAGTTGTTTCTAGCTTGTGATCAATCTGAATTATGTTTTTCCTCGGAGGAGCATCATAGATTTTGGTTCCCAACAATAGTTTCAGGTTGGACAATTGTATTGATGACTGCTAACTCTTTCTGTTTTGGAGCTAATGATGTTTGGGATCCAAATAGTTGTGTGATTAGTGGAATGCTTCATAGTTGTAAGCAGAGTTCCAGCCGTGTAGTTTGCAGTTATATTAGAGTGGCACAGCAGAAGCGGGGTGAAGCATTCTTGAGGTTGATTTGGGATCCAGGTATATTATTGTTAATCATGCAGGTATTTCTGTTGGATAGCATGCATTGCTTGAGGACAAGCAATTTTGAGCGGGGAGGATTGTAATGTCCCTTTTTTGGCGCATAGGCTTTGTACGCATTTTTGCTTGATCCTAGTCTTGTGAAGGCTATCCGGCATGTTGGAAGAACTCCAAAGTTCTTGGAGTGGTCGAGGTTCTATATGCAGAGCAGTTGTATGTGTCTCAAGTCTTCATTTCATTAGGGAATGTGTCGAAGTTATTTATCAGTGAATTTCTAGTGCTTATTTTGGCTTGGGACTATGATTTTGATAATTAATTAATATTTCACTAAGGTTGCCTAAGGTTATATTTAATTATTGCAACTTAGTGTAATATTAATTATAAAGTGGAGTTTCCTTTTAGAAAATGGATTATTTCTCTTTGGCATTGAGTTCAGTGGATATCCAGGGTTGCAATGATATTTTCAAAAGTTTGATCAGGTTCCTGGATTGCTCTCCAAGATTCTTGGAGGAGTCGTCTAAATATAGAAAGTCACCCGGAAGGCATCATTCATCTTCCCAAACATCATGGAGTATGTTGGTATGCTTAATTTTGTAGTTTGGTGATATTTGGGATTTTCCGTAAAATCCATTGATTTAATGTGCTAAACCATTAATTATTGCACTTAAGTTAAAAAGATTGAGAAATGTGCGTTTAACACTTAAGTGTTATAGCTCATTGGAAAGGGGATTAAAAGCTCTAAATCATGGATGCATCATATTGGGGCCTTGTGAATCAAATATTTCCTTTAATTTGATAAAGGGGTCGTTTGGGCTAAAGGGAGCTTTTAATTATAAAGGTGACTTTAAGTTGTGCACACATAATGAATTATTTTTTATACTTTCGAGGAGAAATATGAAGGGATAGAGGAAATAATATTTTATTTTCCTCAAAAAGTTATAAAAAGAGGAGTTGGGCTCATTGTTTGGGCATGCTTGGATTTGTATTGTTACTTTGCTGGATTGAACCTGCGTGTTCTTCCATATTCTCTTGAGGACGAAAACCCCCTTGTAGAATGCTCTTGAGGACGAAACCCCTCTTGAGGTTGGGTGTGGTTTCACTACAGGAATCACCATTGTGCTAAAGCTGAAGTTGAGAGCAAGCTCACACAGAGTTTGCATGTGTGCTTTCATGGATTTTCTGGTGTATTGATTTAATAATTTATCTTTTGAGATTTTGGATATATTGTGACTTATTATGGATGGAGTATTGATGAGTTTTGGAGTTCTTGTGAAGATTGTATGAGTCCCTTATGCTGGCCGTACAGTTTATAGCAGCATGATTGAGAGTTTGTGGATTTTTGCAGGATTTTGTCTGTGATTAAATTTGTGCTATGTATAGGGATTTGAAGGAACAAGCTACAATAAGCTACAGTGGCGGATTGCTACAGTGACGGATTGCTACAGTGATGGATTGCTATAGTATTGCTTTTCACTAGGGTTTCAGACCCTATTTCTGCTAGCTATTCGATTTCTAGGTTGTGTATTTGTTATGAGTTTTTTGATACAGATTTTGGATGGAAAATACATGTATTTGATGGTTAATGCTTATGTGATAACTCTCTTTGAGTCCTGAGCAATGTTTGTGTAATTTTGGAAGAATATATGATGTCACAGACTGTATGGATCTGTAGGATATCCTCTGATTTGATGCAGCCTGCTGTTTATATCTGGTTTTTCTCTTATTTGCATCTGGCTTGGTTACCAAATCTGCGAGATGGTATAGCTGTTTGGAAAGGGACATCATTATTTAGTGAACATTTTTGAAGCTAAATCTGAATCAAGGCAGCCGTACTGTTCATAATTGTCTGATTTTTCTTACAGTTCAGTTTGGATAGTAAAGTAACTTTAGTGTGGCAAAGGATTCATATATTCTTCAGTGATATCATGCAGGGTATGATCTCTTGTTCCAAGATCTCCAAAATAGTTGACAAAATCATGCCTAATCCAGTATCATGATTATGATTGCATTGGTTTCATTGTAATATTACTTACTTATGCAAATCACATAAGGGCCCCTGGATGGTTTACCACCAGTGAGGAGAAATGAACCTTTCTTATTTGCTCTCACCCATTGAATAAGTGGAGTATTCCCACTGAATAAGTGGATGGCTTTGTAGTATTTCATGTTGCTTCTTACCCACTGAGAAGTGGTGAATTCCCACGATACGTGGATGCCCGCCACAGCGGATGAATTGAATATTTTTGTTGCATTGTTGTTCAGTGTAAGCCAAAATCACTGTATGCTCTCACCTTGCCCATCCTGGGATCTGGGTGATCAGAAAATGTGAGGCATTTAGTTAGATGCATTCATTGTGCTAACACTGTGTTATCTCTATTCTATATTTTGGAGAAAATTTTTTGGGGTTGTTTGTTACACTTCCTCCAGTCACACAAGGCAGCGTCGAATGTAGTGAGGGCTGCGTAGTAGTTAAAGGCAGTGTACTTGAGTTTGGGGGCAGCAAAGTATTAAAAGGAGGCAGCGTATTAGCCAAAACAGGCTGTGTTGGAGATGCTAAAGGCTGCGTTGCTAATGCTGAAGGCTGCGTTGCAAATAAAGGCAGCGAACTGGAGTTTGGGGGCAGCGATATAGCAGAAGGAGGCAGCGTATATGTTAGAGGCAGAGGGTAATTTAGTGAGGGCAGCGATCCATCACTTAGAGGCTGCGATTCAGTCAGAAGAGGTTGTGAACATGTTTGAAGAGGCTGCGTTTGTCCACAATTAACAGGTTGCACACTAATATGTGAAGAGACACTAGCACCAAAACTTACATTTAAAGGCTGTGTAAAAGAAGCACCATTGTCAAACAAATCAACATTAATTTATTCTTTTGAAGATGTATTTTCTTTGTGCAAACCTGGGAAAACTCTTTCGTTGAAGACGACATCCCGACTGCGAGTGACCTTTTTGGTGACGGGATCCCACAACCTGAATCCATACTGATCTTCGCCATACCCAACAAAAATACACTTCTGTGATTTGGGATCCAATTTGGATAGTTTCTCATGAGGAATAAGAGCAAACGCTTCACATCCGAACACCCATAGATGACTATAAGAAATACGCTTGCCCAACCACCTTTCCTCGGGAATGTCAAGATTTAACCGAGATGAGGGAGCTCGATCAATGAGGTAAACCGCTGTGTTGCAAGCTTCTGCCTAGAACTCTTTTCCCAGCCCAGCATTGAAAAGCATACACCGTGCTTTTTCCAAAATCATTCTATTTAGCCTCTCCGCAGCCCCATTTTCTTGCGGTGCACAAGGAACAATTTTGATTCTTCGAATACCATTGTCAGCACAAAAACTATCAAACTCTAGTGACCAAAATTCGCCACCATTATCAGTTTGCAAACACTTGATATTATGCCCACTCTGATTTTCAACTAGAGCTTTAAAAATTTTGAACTTGCTGAACACTTCAGATTTTTTATTGAGCATAAAAATCCAAACTTTCATAGTGCAGTCATCAAGGAAAGTCAAAAAATAATTAGAACCTCCAAGAGAAGTTACCTCGGTTGGCCCAAAAACATCCAAATAAACCAGCTCCAAAGGTGAGGTGTTCTTCTCATGACCTGTCTTTATGAAGCTAATCCGCTTCTGCTTGCCGTAGAGACAATGTTGGCAAAAATCCAAATCCATGGATTTCAACCCTGGTAATTGTTCTCTTTTGATCATGACTTCAAGACCTTTTCTACTCATATGTCCAAGCCGTTGGTGCCAAAGCTTGGTTTCGCTGTTCGTCAGTATCATAGCAGCTCCCACTTGAGAGTCATTTTCAAAAACATATAAACTGCCTTCTCTATTTCCTTTGGCAATCTGCAGGACACCTTTAGTAACCTTCCATGAATCTAGATAGAAGGTAGTATTGCAGCCTTGTGAGAACAATTGGGTTATAGAAATCAGATTCTTTTTCAGTTTTGGGACATGCCTAACATCTTGCAAAAGCCATTTGCTTCCATTTTTAGATTGTAGAACATCACCTTTACCAATGATGTCCAATGAATTGTTATCCCCCAAGTAGACCTTCCCGAACTATCCTCCTTGATAATTAGAGAAGGCATCCGTACAAGAGGTGGCATGAAAGGATGCGCCCGAATCTAGAACCCATGAATCTGAAGTGGTTTCACTTATGGACAAAACCAAAATATTATCACCCTTGTCATAGATAGCATTGACCTCGCTGTCTTTAACCTTCTCTTGCGCCTTCTTATAAGAATAATAATTTTTCTTGGTGTGACCGGGCTTACTGCAGAACCAACAGTCGCCTACTCTACCTCTAGATTTTGACCTCTTCGTTGATTTTGACCTTCTTTTGTTATTGTCTTTGCCTCTGTTCTGAGGCCTTCCTCTACTAACAGCAGTTAAGGCTTCACCGGAAGATATTTCTTGGTTCTTTCTACGCATATCTTCACTAAGGAGTGTAGCTTCTACATCATCAAAAATCAATTTTGTTTTGGCTGCAACTGAAGTACTTATGGCCATCACGACACCTTCCCAGCTGTTGGGCAAGGAGCATAGCAGCAAGATTGCTTTAATTTCATCTTCCAACTTTATCTCCACTGAAGTCAGTTGGGTAAGTAAGGTATTAAACTCATTCAGATGGTTTGACATAATTCTGCCTTCTTTCATTTTTAGGTTATAAAGCTTTTTCATAATAAAAACTTTATTGGATGCTGAAGCCATCTCATACATCTTAGAAAGTTTATCCCACAACTCCTTCGAAGTCTTCTCCGCTGAAACATTAAACAATACATTTCTGGACAGTGAGAGGAAAATTGTAGCTCTTGCCTTCTTATCCATCTTGTCCCACTCTTCATTCGTCATTGAGCTCGGCTTCTTTGCTACCCCTTCAAGCGCGCGTGAGAGGTCTTGTTTTATCAGCGAAGACTCCATATGCACCTTCCACAGTCCAAAATTCTGACCGGAGAATTTATCAATCTTCGGTTCCTCCATGACTTGAAAATCCAACACCGATTTTTGCAACCAGCTATACCGTCACCGTACAGCTCTGATACCAATTGTTAAGACTGAAAGGACAACTCAATTACAGAAAGAGAGTAATGAACAACGTACAGATTTAATTAGAAAGCAAAAAGAAATGAGACACCAGATTTATCGTGGTTCACCAGACTTGGCTACATCCACACTGAGTAGAGGAATTATTATTGCTGTAAGAATTGAGTTCTACAATGAAATGTCCAGCATATATAATGCTTCATTATACATCAAAAGAGGAATATGAATAGACAAAGAATTGGTGGGAAAGTAATGTGTCCGTTGGTCTTCATTTCCTTACAAGAATAGCAGAGTATGCTAAAGCAATTTGTCTTATTGGGACTCTAAGATAGCTTGAAATCCGACCCTTAAACTTTCATCATGTCATCAATAAGGAGTTGTAACCTCGTAAGTCACTTATAAGAAGGATGGAACCTGCCTTCATGCTAATGCTTTTGTGTATAGTTCCTAAGGTTTGTCTTAAATTGACAAGGGGTGGTTCAATAATTATATACATTCATGTTTGAATATGCAGCCGTGAAGGGAATCATACTGTTTATCTGATAATAACAAGAAAAGGCTAGCACTCTGCTTACCCAGTAATAACAAGAAGACGGAAGCATCTTGGTTGACTGATAATAACAAATGGAACATTCTGCCACCTACAAGAAATGATGGATTCTCTCTACGATGCAATTAATAACCAAGAAGATTAACTAATAATCTAAATTATACAATTTGTGTCCTTTATCATTGCAATTCACTCCTACTAATTACTTGTCATATTTAACCATGCCTAAACCGTGTGTTGCAGTCAACTTTCAACAATAGGCTTATCTTTAGGTAAAAAATTGGAATTGTTCTTGGGGCATATCATCTTCAATACGAATATAACTTGCTACATTTTCTTTGTGCATGTCTTGGAAGCATCTAGTGATGATTTTGTCACATGCTGAATGCTAAAGAATGGTTGGGTTGGGGCATGTTACCTTGAGCAATGCATTGAAATTTGTTTGATTGAAGATATAAGATTTTCTTTCAGACATAATACCATGCATCTAGATACAACTGTGTATATGTTTGATTGGTTAATATCCATGTGTTTTATTTTTGATGTACTAAACTAGTATAGAACATAAGTTATATTGAGTGGTAATGGGAGGATCAATGGAAATTTGCTATGAAGTGCATAAATGTTGCCATGTTAAACTTGTAGCCCTTAATTGATGACTCACTTTGGAAGCCATTAGACGAATTGCTAATTTTATTAAATGGTTGTTGGGCTAAAAGGGCACGTTATAAGGAGTTTCTAGGATTCAGCAGGGGGTGTAATTCACCATTCCTTGTATTCAAGTTGAAGGTGGGAATCTAATGGAATATGGACATTGTAAAGTGTATGTGAATGAGATTTAGATTTTGTAACACGTCTGTCGATGAGCTCAATCTAGTCAACAGAGAATATTCATTGTTATTCTATCCTGGCACTGCCCCCTTGGATATTTAAGTTCACCTTTATTTCAAAATTCTTATATTATTATTTTGAATTTTAGTTGTGTGTTGCTACTTGCTACTGCATTAAAGTTGTTTCAATAAATTGTCATTCAATAGATAGATAGAGCATAATAAAGTTATGGTTAATGACATCTTTGTAAGTGGAATTACTGCTTTGAAGTTGCTTTGATAAATCAATTATCATTCAATAGATGGTTACACTAATATGATCATGGTGATTGACTTCATTGTTAGAGAAGGTTTAGTTGTACACTTTGATTCGCAAGATCATAGGTTTTGTAATTTAAAAATAATAAAATAGATTGGAAGTGCTAGCCTGCCTCCTCTCTTGATGATCAAATGCCCAAAAAGGGCAATTTTGAACTATCTTGGTGGTGAAAATTCACAGTATCACTAGTAAATTTGGATAAGGTCCAGTTACTTCCATACTGCTAAAAAACTCTAACCTGTTATGCTATGACATAAATGAGAAACTATAGAACCTAATCGTCTGGTTGGAAAGTAAAAACCAGTAACAACCACTGCCATAGTTTATTCGGGTATGACATTCAATCTGAAAAGTCTGTCCTCAAGGGTGTTTGAGATCTTTTTAGCTCCCAGAAGCATAAAATGAGAGGGATCCCTCCTGTACTATCCTCATCTTCATCAAAGCAGAGCATTTACAAAGTTCTAGTTGCCTTGGTGATGCAACATATGGAGATTTACCAATTGGCAATGGTTCTGGTTATGATGCTATAATATTTGTGGATTCCCCGAGAGGCAATGTTAAGAGGAATATGAAAGTAAAATTAATTTGACAAAACATTAAATTTCGTTGTTCTCCTTAATCACTATTTCTATTAGGAAGTGTAGTGTCATTAAAAACTCTCTAAGTCTTTTCTTTATGTTGGATGATTGAACTCAAAATGATATTATATGAGATTTATCTTCTAGAAATCTATTAGTCCTTATCAACATTGTCTAAACTCTAAAGTATAATCCTGACTATCGAAATGATCTTGCTTTGCATCTAGTAAACTACATTCTATCATTTTTTTCTTTTTGTGTAGCTAATTTGAGCAAAAAAACATGTTTGATTAGTAAGCTTGTAGCACCATTTCTGTAAAATGCTACTTGTCCAAGGGAACAAAATCTCAAGGCATTTATAAACTCAGTACTATTTTGGTAAATGCCAATAATTATGAAAAGGAGAGTAAAAGGGTACATTATTTTCTTTAAGTGCCATTTTTCTTCCTTTTCTAAATATTTGACAATTATGCTAACATGATATGTAATCCCTACCTAGTTCACTATAAGAAGCTTACTTGGATATCACCCTATTGCTTTAGCCTTCAACTATGATATCTCTTTCAACCATAGTTACGAGACTTGGACTCGCCTCAGACTTGGCAAGCTGATTTTGGACTCAGACTCGGACTTGGTGCCTAGACTTGGCAAAAACTTGGCAAAGACTCGGCAAATTGAAAAACCCAAGAAATTCAGAGATTTTTAAGGATTTAAAACTTGTTTCATGCACCTTTAATAAATAAACCTTAAAGACACAATAACATCATCAAATAGAAGCTAATTTGATCACATACACAAGTATACATCGATCACATAAGTATAAACGCAAATTGTAGCTGAAGGAAATAACACACTTAGATATATAAATATTGTCAAATGTATACAAAACTCATGGAATATGAAATCCATGGCATCAAAAGTTCCAAACAAATATCAAAACAAAAACTAGAAGTCTATGCTACTATGGCTCAGAGGAGCCTGCAAGTGCACCCTTCTTACAAAGGCGTCTAAGATAGGTCCTGGATGATGATGCAACCATAATATTTGCCTCTGTCTCTATGCCACCCACACCAACATGTAATGTGTCTACTGACTCTGCTCGTGCTCTAACCTCCTTCTCTGCCATGGCTACAGCCTCAGCCTCTCTATCCGCCTGGTCAACCCAATTGAAGTCCTCATCACTAAAGATAGGATCCTCAGCCTCAGTGATCCAATCAGATTGTGGATCGACCTCCTCTAGGTGATGGGGGTGGAGTCAGTGCCCAAAATTTCTCTGTGGCGAAGATGAAGGTTGTAATGAACAAAGACTATATCATTCAACCCCTACACAGACAGTCTATTGTGCTTCTTGGAGTGTATGTGCTCAAACATACTCCAATTGCGCTCACAACCCGAAGCACTGCATGGTTGGCTCAATATTTGAATTGCAATCTTCTGAAGATTTGGTACCTTAGCACCAAACATATCCCACCGTGCATCTGAGATGAGAAAAAGAAATAGATCAATCTCATTATCCAACTTTAAGTTTCAACATTTAATAATAATATAAAAAGAGGAAAAGTTTATTAGATTTTTAAAATTATGCTCTTAATATAATTTTACCTGGCTGCAATGTTGACTGATTCTTTTTGCAAATCTCATGAGAAAAGAGATCTCCTTGTGCAAGTCTAAAGGTCTCAAGCTCATGGACTATCTGTATTGAATTAGCTAACATCCGCTCCAACACTGTGTAGAGCCCACTCAGAACCTCCTCATCTGCCTTGAATTCAAGGCGGAATTGAAATGCCAGATTGAGGTAATAAGCAGCTGCGTGTAGGGGCTTGTGAAGCTGGTGGTGCCATCTCCTATCAATGATCTCCCAAATGGGAGCATACTTACCCTCAACTCCCTCATAGATGGATCTAATGGCCTCCTTGGCCCTATCCATGCCCTCATATATGTAGCCCATTGCAGGCTTCTCCCCATCAGCAACTCGTAGGAGAACTACTAGAGGCTCAGTGACCTGCAATTATTGTGAAACATTAACTTAAGTGTGAACAAAAATAGGCAAATAAAAGAAAAATATGAATAAAAATTAAAACATAATATATGATTAGATTTTCATTTACCTTTACAATCTCCTCAATAGGTGTCCAAAATCTTGCCTCATCAAAGATCCAATTTGTTACTTCAGCCCTTGCATTGGTATTAACATAGGATGAGGAAGTCCACTCCTCATCAACAAACATGTGCCTCAAAGCTTTTTTTGACTGAAGCAAGAATTGTAATGTGATGAAATTTGTTGCAAATTGGGTTATGCCAGGACGAGCCAACTCTTTTTGCTGCGTGAATTGCCTCATTAGGTTGAGGACCCATGTGTGATTGTATATGAATTTACAAATATTTCTTGCCATCTCCACACATGTTTTGATCCATGGAATCTTGCCAATATCCTCCAATGTGAGGTCAAGGCAATGGGCAGGACATGGAGTCCAAAATAATGATAGGTGCTTCTCCATCAATAGTTTACCCGCAACAACATAATTTGCTGCATTATCCATCACCACTTGCACCACATTCTCCTCACCCACCTCAGCTATGATTTCCTCTATAGCTTCACAAAGGAATGTGGCATTTTTAACATGTCTTGAAGCATCAATAGATTTGATGAATACGGTGCCACCTGAAAAAGAAACAAAATCAATGATTCAATAAAGCATAAATTAAAAATATTAATCACTAAATCAATGCATTGTAGGAAGTAGAATCACCTGAGGAAGAAACAAGAAAATTTAGCAATGTCCTATTTCTCCTATCAATCCAACCATCGGTCATGATGGTGCAACCCTTCGTCCTCCATATCAACTGTTGCTCCTCTATTGTGGCTTTTACATCGGCCACCTTTTGTGTCAAAATTGGGCCCTTTATGTCATCTTCACTAGGGGCTTTGAACCCCGCCCTACAAACAGTAATGGCATCAACCATGTTTTGCCAATAAGGAGACCTAACACATGTCACAAATAAATTAATTAAATAAGTATTGTAAAATGGAGAGTTTAAATTTGAATTTGACATATCTCTAAATATAAAAATTCAAGAGAAAGAATCAAGCTATAAATTTTAAAACAATCAAACAAAAAAGAATTACATGGCTGCATGGAATGGAATGGTGCAATAGTACCAAAAGTCTCCGATTGCACGTTTAGCTACATCATGTACGTCCTTGTTCCAACCCATGCTCTCAAGCGACGGTTGGGAACCTGGAGTGGTGTGTGGCAAAATATATGAATCAAGATTCCTAGATTTACGAACTCTAGGCCCAAGAACACTGCCGCTGGCAGTGGCACTAGCAGTAGCAGTAGTAGGTGTTCCACTTCCAACACCTGGAGGACGAAATGGAGGCATGGAAGAAGACTCTCCACTACCACCAACACTTGCCATCTCGTCTATTTGCCTCCTTTTCAATTCTTTTTTTTGCTCAAATATTTCTAGTTGCACTTTCACCTCTCATATAACCTCTAGAGGTGCTTTTCCGCATGGGTTAGCATCATGGATTGGTATTTGTGCAAGATGGTATTTCAATCTATTAATGCCTCCTCCACGAAAAATTGTTTTGCAATAAAAACATTTTACTTCTTTCTTTTGGCCAGACATAATTTCAGCATGTTTCCAACAAGGGTCCCTTCTAACTGGCTCTTTGGACATTGTGATAAAGATGATTTGAAAATCTCAACACTGCTGCAATAACATATAAAATTTATAAATACAAAAAAAATTAACATTTGTGATTTATAATTATTAAAGTAATGAAAAAAATGTAGGGTTTGCTTACAAAAACACCTAGGGTTCTTTCTTTGATCTACTAAAATAAAATAGAAAGAAGAAATGAAATGTAAAGAAAAATGTAATTTTTGGTTTAAAAAAAACACAAAAAAACCTTCAAAATACAAACTTACCTCTAAATCTAGCTTGAAATCAATAGAGAGCTCCTTCCAATCCTTTGTAGACACCTCTAGATGCACCAAAAGTAGCTACAAAGTTGCCCCAATGCGATTCAACAATCGATTTTTGCTCTACCTCCTTGCCGGTTTCCCTACAATGCACTCCAAATTTTGCTCACAACTCTCTTTTCTCCTTCCCCTTTGGCTTCAAAATGAAATGATGTTTCCTTTAGGGTGGAGGAGGGTCTATAAGTGAAAAAAAAACAAATTGAAGCAAGTCTTTTTATGTTTTTTTAAACTTTTTGACGACCTGCTGAACGGCCGAGTCTTGCTGACAGGACTCGCCGAGTACGGCGAGTCTGGTGAGTTTTTTCAAAAAATTCGCCGAATCCAGGTCCGAGTCACCCAGACTCGACCAAGGTACCTCGCCTTGGACTCACCGAGTTTTGGCGAGTTTCGTTACACTGCACCCGGCACTACAATCTAACATCCAAGGCAATTATCCTCAAAGCCAACAAGTCAAAGTAATGGCAATGATTTCCTGCCCAAAGTCTCACATTTCTTCAACCCTGTACGAGGATCTAGAATGTATGGCTGCCAATAAAATTCAACATACAACAACAAACTCCAGCAAGGGTATGGAAAAAGAGTGCCTTAACCTTGCAAATATATATAACCAATCACCAAACAAAGATCCAGACAATCAGCAATCACAACAAAATAGCATTCAACCTCCAGCATGGTATGGCCAAATAAATAGTACGGCTCACACAATACTTTATATCTACACCAAAGACTCATGAAAACTGCTCAGAAAACAACTCTATAATTCAACAAACATCAATCCAAAGACTATACAATTATTCATGCATTGATTCCCTTTCAACTTCAATCTCTCGTAAGCAAATGTACGACCAAGTTGTACGGCCCAACAAGAGAATTTTCAATCAACAATAATATTAAATCATACTCCAAAATGATTGAGAATAAACACATCAAATATCCATTGCTAGATGAGTAAATATTTTAGAATACAATAAGCCAAATGAGCGCAATGGCAAACTTTGTATGAGCTTGCTCCAAACTCCGCCTTCAGCACAAAGGTGATTCCTATATGAAATCACTCTCAATTCTACAAGAGGGATTTCGTCCTCAAGAGAATATGGAAGAACTTACAGGTTCAATCCATCTGCAAAACAATCAAATTCCAAAAGCATAATCCTTCCAAATGAACTCTCATTTCCCTTTTATAACATTTTGAGAGGAATATATTATTATTTTCCTTTTAACTCTGCATATTTCTTCTCTCAAAAAACCTTTTTTGGAATAATAATATATCATGTGTGAGGCCCCTTTTTTAAGTGTCTATCATTTAAAACACTTAATTACCTTTCCAATGAGCTATAACACTTAGGTACCTTTTTATTTATTTTCACCCTTAGGAGACTTAAGTGAAATAATAATTAAATAGCTCATTAAATCACCCGACTTTGTGGAAAATCCCAAACTTAGGCGAACTGCAAAATAAATCATACCACTGCCTTCTATGATGTTTGGGATGAAGAACGATGTCATCTGGATGACTTACTATAAATAGAGGGCTTCTCCAAGAATCTTGGAGAGCAATCCATGAACTCGATTAAGCATCTGAAAGCATCTCTGTAAACCTGAACATCCACTGAGCTCAATGCTAAGGCAAAACATCACAATTAACTGAACCTGTGCTCTTCAAAACAAACAGAGCTCAAAGGAATAGGCTATTGGTCACAAACTTGGCTAAATGCCAAATGGGGACATTACACTTAGGCACATAAAAGTGAGAGCTAATGTGGTGAAATATTTGAGTTTGAGGGGAAAAGTATATTTTTTTATTTAATAATTCATTTTATTGTGCAAACTCCTAAAAAGTGCCTATAAAGGGGGTTGAGAGCGCATTTTGCTTTTTATGTTGGAAATTGATTTGTTACTCTGCTGGATTGAACCTGTGTGTTCTTCCTTTCCTTCTTGAGGACGAAAACCCTCTTGGAGAAGATTAGTTTTGGTGGTGAAAGATCGACCCTAATTGGTTTGAGGTGATTTCATCCAGGAATCACACTGAGCTTCATGGAGTTTGATGTTTGTGATGAGTTTTAGATTTGAAGTGATCATGTTTTGTTGTGTTGGGTTTTGTTATGATTTTGGAAGTTGATGTTGAGTTTTCTTTGAAGATTGTCAATGATCCTTTGTTGGCCATACTGTTCCTTGTTGTACCATGGATGCTGGCACTCTAATTCATGAAGAGTAAAATGGTCGTAATGCCTTGTTCTTGCAAGTATAATTCCTACCTTGTCTAGATGCTTATATTAGACCTGATTTCAATAGTTTTCTATTGATTTGAGAGCCATTTCAGGCCATACCATCTCTGCACATGGCCGTACCAAGGCATAGGGGTTATGTTGTTACTATGGAGGATCTTGTGCATTGTTTTTGATGAATATTGGGCTTCATTGGCATAGCAGAGGCGCTCATTTTTTAGCACTTTTCACTGAGTTTATGGCAGATTTGATGGGGTTTAAAATAGGTTGTACAACTGTACCAGGTTGTACCTAGGCATGGAGTTGGGTTGGTTTGAGTTTGATTTCATCTGAGGGTTTATACTAATGTTTCTATTCCCATCGTTTGGTGTTGAAGACTATTTTTGAGCAAGATTCAAGGTATTTGCTGCTGATAAACTAGATTTGGACTGGTCGTACTTACCTACTAGCCGTACCACTCCTTCCTGGGTGTTGAAAACTGCTGATGATAGTCGCTGCATGTTCAGACCTGATATCACTTCCCTTTGATGCATCTCTTATAGTGGGATCTTGTGTTATTGCTTAGAGGAGGGGTTGAGCAAAGTTTGGACTGCTGTATGCAATGAACATGGCTGCCATAGAGGCTGTTGCAGATCTGTGCCAGCACCTATAGCATCTCAGACAAGTGATTAACACTCAGTTCCAGCCTTCCTTTATGGGTATATCAATGACTACTCTATGATATAATTGTATGTTTGGAAACCTTCACTAGATATAGTATTTGTAAGCTCCATTTGCTACAACAGAGGCATATTATATCAGAGATAGTGCTCTAACATTTCAAGTGTTTTCATTGTAATATTCTGATGCAAACCTTATAGTGGCTTCCCACTGAACAAGTCGATGTGCCAATGAGATTAGTTTCTTATCTTGCTTTGTAATGGCTTCCCACTGAATAAGTGGGTGTGCCCTTTTTTGTCAGTACTTTCATGCATAGCTCAAGTTCCCATTGAATAAGTGGTTGCCCACTGCACAAGTGGATGTTTACATTTCATGCTTACTCCCACGATTGAGTGGATGCCCACTAAATAAGTGGAAGATTGTTACTTCAGTTGGTTTATGATTATGAATGCTAACTCTGAAGCACTTGTATGCTCTCACCTTGCCCACATTGGGATTTGGGTGATCAGAAGAGTGTGGAAGAACATTGCTCATAACATTCCATTGTTGTCATCTTGTTTCGAAAAAAAATCAAGGCAGTGTATTACACTATCCATGGAGATTAGAATAGGTTATGTTTGAACCAAGATGTGTATAAGTACACATCCATGGGTTTCATTGGGTTTTGTTGCAATAATCTATCGTTCCTAGAATTGTTCTATTTCTTGGAAATTGTAAAAAAATCTTTGAGATTAGTTGTATTTGGCCATTATGCCTTGATGTATGAATTATGTCATTGATAATCAATAAGATTTGTGTTCTATTCTATTTCTATGTGCTTTGCGTTATGTTTGTGTGTGTTGAACCAAGTTGCTTGGTTTTACATCCCTTAATTGGGTTCCCAAACCTTGCCATGAATCACTTTCCTTGGTCAATAGAGTCATAGTTATAAGGTGAGACACTGTAAAATCCCCTAACGAGATTTTGCTCAAAGTATCGAAAGATTTCTGATATTAGCTATGCTAAGGCATGAAATAGATTTGCAAATTTAAAGCCAATATCAAATGTACATAAGCTGGGAATGATTTGTTCATAACTATTATTGCTTTACATTGAGAATGCAAATGAGAACATACCCAATCAAGGAGATTGTTGATTAACATATGAAAATCTGGGTTATTAACAACAACTAACGGATTGATCAGAGGCTCGATCTGCTGCAAGTTCTATGTTCTCCACATTCAAACCCTTCACAATGCCTTCATACACTTCTAAGGCCAGATTTATGAAGACATAGGCCCAAAGAAGGAAGCGCTTTGGCCAAGAAGAATCACACCTAGGCTGGATGACAGTCACATGGCCTCTTAGCTGTAGGTACGGCTTGAATAATGATTGCTGGTAATAAATTAATGGCAGCCACACGCAATTTTCTGCAATAACCTTAAATATGTCTTAAAACCCTTTCAATAATTCCTCAGATCTGCTCAAATATGCTTGAAACCTGATTAACAATGGCTGCAATAATGAAGCTACAGGTCAGCAACTCATCAATCTTCAGTAATCTTCAAACCGAAGATGAAATTCCTCCACTTTGAGCACAAATAGAACTTCTGGATGAAGTCCTCCACAAGCAATAATTTGGATGATCTCTCACAACCTCAAAATTGCATAAACACTAAAGATATTTCGTTCTCCAATGCTGAAAATGAAGAAATCTGAAGAAACCCTAGGTTTCCTTCACAATTCTCAAAGCTCTCACAAAAAGCAAAGGTAAATGATCCTCAATAATGAGTTTGATTTGCTTTTTAAAACCTTTTATATCTTCTCAACTCTTAAATGCCTTTTATTCCCTTTTGAAATCCATTTTTAGGGTTGCACAATGATATAATAATAATTTCTCCAAAAGAGGGCTCAAACCAAAGTCATAATAAATGCTCATTAATATCATTTTAAATGATATATTATGTTCTCCCATTGACTTTATTAATTACTTTAATATTTGGCTCCATAAATCATAATCATTTAATTCACTTTTAAGTCACTTAAATTGAGGGTCATGGCCCGATTGTGTATAAAGTGACTTTATAACTTTCTAATTGCACTTAATATTTAATTATTAATAAAGTATTACTTTATTAATAATTAAAATAACATAACTCCATAAATATTCATTCTTTTTCGATTCCGTCTGAACCTGGAAGTTAACCATTATGTCCACTGTGCATCCAATTGCCTTATTAAAAATGGTAAGGGCCCCTCTCTATCAACCATTGATTTACTATAAATAGTAATAAATAGTAAATCCCTCATTATCTGATCAAACCAATGGTGTAAGGAATTGACACTGCAAATGAAGCTTGTTCAGGGGCCCTGCTATAGATAGTAACCCTGACTGTCCTAAAATAGTCATTTACTATAAATAGTAAGTGCGTGAATTTGAATCAAACAAAGGCTAAACCTGAACTCTGGATGGGAATAAGCCTCCCGCTCTGCCAACTAGAACCCTCTAACCATCTGCCTTAGCCTACGAGGGCCAATAATAGGCTAATCCCATCACAAACCATGGTGAGCTAAAATGGGAACATTATAGACACATATGATACATTTGTTTATTTTTTATGGAATATTCCTATGCAACCTTTTTGTCATTTTGTGTATATAAATTTCCTACATTTAAGTAGCTTTGCCTTTAGTGAGGTGGCATGGATTATCATTATTTTATTTATTAATTAATTAATTTAGATTATCCTACACCTCTTTTTTGTCTTTTAGCTAAGATTTTTTGGAGTGTAACTCCTTTCTTAGGTGTCTCTATATTCCTTACAAGGAATATTAGAGTGTAACTCCTTTTTTTGTACATATTTGTGTGCACACCTCTTGTCATGAGAAATATGACACATAGGCACACATTAATGCGAGGTGGCAAATATAGAGGCTTGGAGTTACATACAACTCCTCTTTTCACCTCTATAAACCATTAGCATTAGAGGGAAGTCTATAAATAGGAAGTTAATGTCATTGCAAAGGATGTTTTATTTATGACGAGTATTCTATTTTGTTCGGATCTCAAGCTGGAGATATTATGTGGAGTGCCTTCTTTCCTAAGAAGTAACCTAATGGTAAATATTCTATTTTTATGAGTATATTGAAAGTTAGGGCATCTTGATCCATAAACATCTCTTATGTTGTGTGATCTCTATTATATTTCTATAGTGTTATTACTATTATGCGTATTTGTGTTGTTGGATGTGTGGATTTTATCAATCTTCTAGCTTCTCTTTCAAAAATTTAAGTCCATCTTCATTAATGATAGTCTTGTATATAATGATGCATGAAATGATCATCTTCAACATCTGGATTGGATCTTAGATATTGGAAGACAATCAACTATATGCCATAAAGTCCAAGTGTATATACTATATGCCATAAAGCCCAAGTGTATATATAGGATTCCAAAAGGTTTATAATTTCAGATTTATTGTTTCACTCGAAGGGTCATCAAGTTGTGCAAAGGTGAATTCCCAAACATTAAAGGGCTATCATAGAGTGGTCTCTTCAAAGAATATCTAATGGTTTTCAAGATTTTTTGGGACTAATAATGCGCTACCCCAATATTTGTTAAAAATTATGCCCACATTGTTGCACCTCAAGAAAAAATCCAATACTATGGTTTGACACAGTTGCCCAAGCCTTTTTGTATCTCAAGAAGGCCATGGTTTCTTCAAGATTTTAGTGAACAATCAGTGCGAATGGACAAGGGATTATTGAAAAAATGGAAGAATGAAAGAATGAAAGAGATAGATCATCAAAGTGGGCTATGACTTTGAGATTATTTATTGGAAGGGCATCAAAGGAAAGAGATGAGTCATCCAGATTGACTATGGCTTTGAGATTAGTTATTGTAAGGGCAAAGGTAATGTCATTAAAAATGCTCTTTTTTGACAAATGGAAGACACCGCCCTTTTTTGTTCCAAGTAGATTGAAAAACCCACAAGGACAGGTAGGATAATCCTACTAGTAAAGGGGGAAAATCACCTATAGATCAAGACAAACATCTTTGACAAGTTTCCTTGGCATGGGGATTCCCTCCATTACAAAGGTTCGTCTTAAACATAAAATATTTTTTGAGACACATGCATTGATCCTAATGGACCATTTTGTGTTTCTTAAAACCTATTAGTGAGTCAAGAAAGTAGTTTTTTGAGCAGGTTTATAGTGGATGTACTAAAATGTGTTCTCAACATCTAGCGTATCAAGGAAATATGGGTGAAAGTTGAAACCATTAAGACTCCATTACATCTACAATCCTTTCCCAGTCATAATTAGAGGTGGGAATAAATCTGCATTGAAATTATTATAGGGCTTGCCAAACCAGGTGATAAGATTAATATCCTCATGGTGGTTGATAGACTTAGTAAGTATATGCATTTTTTGTGGGCCACAATTTCCCTTCAATGCTATGTGGTTTTTTTGGTATTTATGACAACATTTATAGCTTCCATGTTATGTTCAAGGTCATTGTTAGTGATTGTAATCTTGTTATTATCAACTTTTGCAGGTTTTGTTTAAGCTAAGTAGCAATACCTTGACCGTGAGTTCTACCTATACATAAATTGTTAATTTCCTTGAAAGTTATCTTTGTTACTTTAACTTTGATAAAAAAATCACGGTCATCAGAATGGATTCCTTTTATAGAATGGTGAAAGAACACAAATTTCCATACATCCACAAAGATGAGTCCTTTTGAATCTCTTTATGGTTACCTTTTTCCTTATGCCACTTCTTATATGCATGTCCTCCTAAGGTTCAAGGCTTCAAGCAATTTAGACTTGTATCCAAGAGAATCAACATATCCTCAAACATCTTAAAGAGAATTTACAAGTAACGCATAGTTGGACAAAACAATAGGCATATCAATGCTAGCGTGAATGCCCATTCTTTGGGCGTATCTTGCCTTATAAGTAATATTTCTCCAAGTTTCAAGGATCGGATTTTGAGAATAACAAAAAAAAAGATTTTGAGGATGGCAAGGGGATGACTATTAAAACAATATATAAATTAATATTTGAGTTTTTAAAATACAAATAAACTAAAATACTTAAAAATGACAAACAAACAAAAATATTGAACTTTAAAAAATGTGAGCATTTAAATATATCTACAAAAAATATAAACATGAGTATTACAAAGTACATAACTTTTGAAGACTTCTTTGCATTTGAAAGGGAGTGACCATGTAGGTGTCTAAGTCAATATTAGTTTGATGTAAGTATAAACAAAAAGTAAATTAAATTCTAATGGTTCAATACATTTCCTTTAGAAAGCATAGGAAGGATCTCTTCTTGTGGGCAACAAACCATGCTTAAGTAATTTACTATTGACATAACCTCCATCTAGAACAAGGCTCTCAACTAGTACTTAATATACCTTTGACTACCACCAATAAGAGGAGATCACAAGTTTGCTTTCCATTCAATAGGTCCTCAACATTCATTACTGGCTCTATTTTTATTCCTTGCTTCTAACCAACAACACCCTCCTATCTACATTATTTCTTTTGTATGGTAAAATGGATGCCAAGAAGTTGATGTCATCATTTTGTTTGGGAGTGCATTTCAGCTCAATTGGAATTTGTTTGAGAAACAAGTCTTCCATGTTCCTATGTGAATGGACTAGGACCACATGTGACGAATTCCAACAAGTGAGTGCTATCAATTTAGTTTTACTAAATCTAGAAAGCTACCTAGCTTTCCTCTCTGCTCCACCTAAAAAGGCTTGATCTTGGTCACAACAAGCTCATAGGAAGCCTTTTGTGTTTTTTTATTGCTTAAAAGGTGCAAGTGTCAGGGGGCACCCTAATGTCCCCAAGATGCTAGGGCATTCCTATTTTTAGCAAAAAGAAAAGAGGGTTTCCCCTAGATGTCCCCCATTTTAGGGGATGCCCCAATTTTGTTGAAAAAAAAGGGATGAGGGACATTCAATCCCCTTCCCTCCATCCCTATAAAATTTTGGATGTCCAGGATGGGTGTGTAGGCCCCAAGTAACACTACTTAAAAGAATAATTTCTCAAGCAACAGAAAAATTTAAAAATATCTCCCAAACTTTAGAATCCCTATAAGCTTCATTGTAAGATTGGAGATGTTTCTTATTAGTAGGATTTATTATCATCCTCACATATCCACAATGTTTTCTATAGCTCTTTGCTTGAGATATTTATTGGCCAAAAAGTTCCAATGTAGTTTAAACTTCTAACCATATGAAGGAAAATTGTTCTTAGAACTTGAAGCAATGATAAATTGATAGTTTTGACCTTTATGCAGATGTCCATTGTAGAGTTTCTCATCAAATAGAAATTTACTAGGCAAAAATTTCCAATGCAATTTGAACTTCCAATCTACACAAGGAAGGCAAGTCACTCTTAGAACTTGAAGCAATAAGGTCCATTATGAACCTTCTCATCAAATAGAAACATATGCCTCCAAAATATACTTAACACAAAAGATAAGAAATTCATGCAACACACTTACTTCCTTAATTTTGAGGAGAAAAACTTTACTAATAGATAGGGCATGTTAAGCTCCCATCCTATGTTTCTTAATAGCTCTTCTCATTCATAGGTCTTTCTTCTACAACATATTATCTGTTTAGTTGTGGGGGCCACTCTCATGTCAATCCCAAGAATATCTAACTATAAACTATTCTATAATTTGAGTTAGAATTCATTGTATGTGGCATTTTAAATTTGCACTCCAAGGTTGTCCCTTTGAAGAAGCATTGTTAGGAGTCCTTTCTGCTAATATGTGTTATTATCTTGGTCATTTGTAATTTAGATGATCTTAGAGATGTTGGAATGTTGCCTCCATGTCTACAACCACATATGGGAAGGTTCTATCTGTTATCAAGCTTGCTTGTGTTTGTGATTTTTTATCTTGTCTACATCTTTGTCTTCAACACTTGAGCTCCTTCTTCCTCACCACCAACCAAAGTATCAATAATTTGCAACATCCTCTAGCGAACTTTTCCAAACTAGTTGACTCAATTTGACCTTCCGTCTACCTTTTCTCTACCCTTGCATGTCTTCACACAAGTCTTCCCAAAATGAAAGGAATTCGTCTTTGTCATTATGCTTGAAGATCCAATTTAAAGACAAGCCATGAACCAAGCTTGTTAGATACTCACACTTTCATTGGCCACAATCTTCCTAGCAATCTCTTCAACAATGGCTCTTGTTACTTTCCAACATAAATGGAAGGTCTTCAAAAATGGGAATCTATCTACAACCCTTGCTTCGTAACAAGCCATCTATGGCTGTACAAAACTTGAGGTTCCAATAATGGGAAGCATACATTCACTTGTAGCAATGAAATAATTTACTATAAATGTAGTAGGGACCAAAGAAGAAATTTTGTGATGAAATTGATGCTAATTCTTTCATCAACATTCCAAGTACATATTTATAACATATCAAATGTGCCTTGGGCCTCTAAACTTATTGCAATGCATACAAGCATCATGCAACCATAGTGAGAAGCCAATCCCACCCCCATTTTCTTTATGAGTTTTCACTCTAAGCTTTACCGAAAACCTTTTGGCACAACAAGCAATGGTCTAATGCTAAGGCAAAGTGATTATGTAGAAACCCCAACTGGTTCAATCACTGAACTCACTATCAGCTGCAACTGTGCTGGTTTGTTTGTAATTCTTTTGTTTTTGTATTTTCTGATTTTTTTGTGCTTTGAGGGTTTTGACATAAAAAGGCAATGATAGACAACTCTATTGAATGCAAACAATTCTCATTCTTACAATGGAAAACTATGACTTTTTATTGAATGCTTATACAAAACAACTATAACTAATAGGAAACCTGATATAAATGCCCAAACTGCTGATCCAAGTACTGTAGCGCACTGTTCACGAGCACTGTAGCACACTGTTCACACACTGTTCATGAGTACTATTCACGGCCGTACTGTAGCAACAAGTACAAACTTTAATAAGCAAATGATTAATCTTTAAATATTCTGATCTGCAATTAAACCCCTATAAATTTCTGAATCTTCCTCACAACTACTGAAGCACAAATTAGAGTCTCTGTATGAAACTCTATGGATACCAAATTCGCTGGATATTTGACCAGTTCAAATGGAGACTCACAGAAGAAACTACGTTCTTCAATGGCAATGGCTGAAACCCTTCTCAGAGCACAAAAAACCTATTTTCAAAATGATAGCAATAACAATGGATACCCCATTCTTCTTTTCTCAAGCAAATATATGCCCCCAAAAACCCTAATCAAAATTCCTCTTCAAGGCTGTGATTTTTTTTTAAAGAAATAACATTAAATAAAATCATTAACATTTAATTGAATTAAACTTAGGGAAAGCTTTTAATAATTCTCCTCCAAAATAAAATACTCAATTGGCCCCATTCGATGTGTTATAAACCCATCACTTAAGTGATTTAAATATAAAGTCAATTTAACTTTATATTTAATCATTAATCATTAAACATGTTGGAATTCACTAAAATAATCATAACTCTCTCAATATTGAGAATCTGGCCAAACCGTCTGAAACTGGAGTCCAAGAGATTATTTCCCAAGTACCTGAAAAGACATGCTAAAAATAGCAAGAATCACTCAAATGAAGCCTAAATCAAACTCTCTAAGTTCAAACCAACCACTGAACTCTAAGAAAGCCAAAAACACTGAACAACCCAAACCTCCTGTGTCCAAACTGACCCCCCCTATCCATCTGTAATAGCCTATGAGGGTCCAATAATAGGCTAAACCACAACTAGACTAAAGTATCTAGCTAGAAGGGGACATCACAGTCTGCCCCTCCTGAAATTGCTTGTCCTCAAGCAATCTCAACTCTGGATGCTGTAAAATCTCTTCACTCTCCCAAGTAGCATCCTCAACCGGCATGTCCCTCCATTTGACCAAATACTCTCTGATAGTGCGCCTCCTCAAATTCCTTTCCCTGAACTCAATGATAGCCTCAGGTACTAACACCAACTTGCCCTCATCATCCAAGGGAGGAAGCATGGTGGAAGGAACAATCTGATGTCCTAATGCCTTCTCGAGACGTGATACATTAAAAACATTATGCACTCTGCTATCTGCCGGCAAATCTAACTCATAAGCCACCTCTCGAACTCTCTTGATCACCCTGAAAGGGCCATAATAACGTGGCTTAAGTTTCTCGGCACCACTCTTTTTGAGAGTGGACTAGCGGTAAGGCTGCAACATCAAATATACCATATCACCTACCTCAAATGTCCGCTCAGTCCTCTTCTGATCAGCATACTGCTTCTGCTGATTCTGTGCCTTAGTGATATTCTCCTTAAGAGCCTTTACAATGTCCTGGCTCTCCTGTAATAAGTCTCCAGCACTAGGCACTCTACTATCTGATAGCAACAAACCCATGAAACTGGGTGCCTCATATCCATATAATGCCATGAATGGTGACATTTGGATAGACATGTGATAAGTGGAATTATAACAATACTCACATAAATATATCCACTTAACCCAAGCCTTCTGCTGCCCTGCTATGTAATTCCTGAGGTATCCCTCCACCCATTTGTTCACTATCTCTATCTGACCATCTGTCTAGGGGTGGTAGCTAGTACTCGGAGTGAGCTCTGTCCCCCACAATCTGAACAACTCCTGCCAGAAGTGACTCATAAACCTGCTGTCCCTGTCGCTGACAATGCTCCGAGGTAAGCCATGCAACTTGAATACCTATCTGAAGAATAAATCTGCCACCTGCATAGCAGTGTATGTAGCAGTGATCGGAAAGAAGTGGGCAAACTTCGTAAGCCGATCAACAACAACATATATACAGTCTCTGCCCTGGGCTCTCGGCAGTCCTGTGATGAAGTCCATGGACAAACACTCCCACTTCTTGTCAGGAATCAGAAGTGGCTGAAGTAAACCGGTTGGATAAGAGTGCTCCTATTTATTCTGCTGGCAAGTAGGACACTCTCTAACATACTGTAACACCTCAGCTTTGAGCCCTTTCCAAGAAAAACGCTCACGAATCTGCCGGTAGGTTTTATAAAAACCTGGATGTCCTGCCATAGGTGAGTCATGATAAACTCTCAACACCATCCTCCTCACCTCTGACCCTAGCACCAAATAAATGCGCCCTTTGTAAATGATGAGTTCATTCACAAGGGTGAAATCACTATCCTGGACCGATCCATCTATGAATCCTAATGCCCATGTATCCTTTGCATACTCTGCAAGGATCAAATGCCTCCAGTCCTCTGATATGTCTGTCATCAAGCTCAGATGAGGTCTCCATGACAAGGCGTCTGCTACAACATTCTGTGTCCCTTTGAAATAGGTAATATCAAAATCATATGCCTGTAATTTACTTACCCATTTCTGCTGCCTGTCATTAAGATCTCGCTGCCCCAGGAAATGCTTCAGGCTGTTGTGGTCTATTTTTATGCTAAATTTGCTGCCCACTAAGTATTGCCTGAATTTGGCCAAAGCATGCATTATGGCCAACATTTCCTTATCGTAAATGCTGAAGCTCCTCTCAGGTCCCTTGAGCTTCCTACTCTCATAGACAATTGGGTGCTTGTCCTGCATAAGCACCGCTCCAACGCCCTCACTAGATGCATCACAATGTAGCTCAAATGGTTTGCTAAAATCTGGTAATGCTAGCACTGGACAAGAAGTCATCAACTCCTTGAATATGTCAAAACACTCCTGTGCCTCAAGAGTCCATAAGAAAGCCCCTTTCCTCATCAAATCTGTCAAGGGTGCTGCATGCCTGGAATAACCACTAACAAACCTCCTGTAGAACCCACACAAGCCCAAAAATTCCCTCAACTGTGTAAGGTTCACTGGAGTAGGCCACTCAACAATAGCACGAATCTTTTCAGGATCCATGCGTACCCCCTGTGCACTGATAATGTGCCCCAAATATAATAATTTAGATAATCCCAAATCACATTTGGACTCCTTTGCATACAAGGACTCCCTGCTCAAAATGCTCAACACTGTATCCAAGTGTCACAAGTGCTCATCCCATGTTCTACTATACACAAGAATGTCATCAAAGAAGACCAATACAAATTTCCTCAACTGAGGCTAAAAGACCCTATTCATCGTGGACTGAAAGGTAGCTAGAGCATTAGTTAGCCCAAATGGCATAACTACAAACTCGAAATGGCCACAATGACACCTGAATGTTGTCTTCTCTATATCCTGCTTTCTAACTCTGATCTGATGATAGCCTGATCTCAAATCAATTTTGGAGAAGAAACATGCTCCATGTAGTTCATATAACAACTCATTAATCCGTGGGATGGGGTATCTGTTTTTAATTGTCTTTCTATTCAGGACCCTGTAGTCAATGCACATCCTAAGAGTACCATCCTTCTTCTTCACTAAAACCACAGAAGAAGCAAAAGGAGATTTACTCAGTCTAATATGCCCCATAGCAAGTAGCTCCTTGATGGTTTTCTCAATCTCATCCTTCAATCTCTTCGGATGCCTGTAGGGTGTAATCATGATGGGTTTAGCACCCTCCTCTAACTCAATTATGTGCTCAATACCTCTATCTGGAGGTCTACCTAGTGGAATATCACTGAAAACCTTGTAATGCTTAATTCTCAGCTCCTGTATGTCTGGATGGTATTTTGATTCTTGATGCCCCTGTGATGGCATCAACGTGCAACGGGCTGCCCACTCAACCTGGTCATGACGCAACAAACTCTCCATGGGCCTGCAAGACATCATCTTAAACTCACTGTCTCAAATGACCTTAAGTATGTGAGTTTTACCATCAATTTGAAATTTCATCACCATTTCTCTCAAATTGAGAGTGAACTCTCCAATATCATGCAACCAAGTCATGCCCAGTACTAAATCTGTGTCACCCATGTTAACCACATAAAATTCAGCCTTGAATTCAAAGTTATTTATTTTCAATGGTAAACCTGTGATTTCTATCGCATTTGAGGACGTAGCCATCAGCTACCCTCACTCTCAAGCCCTCAAACTGCTCAGTCTGGATCCCACGTCTCTCAACCAACCTGGAATCAATGAAATTATGCGTGGCCCTTGTATCTAGCAATGTAATAACTCGTTGTCCAGCCAACACTCCTCTCGTTCTAAATGATCCCTCCTACTGCACACTAGTGAGACGGGCCTCCTTAAGCCTACCTTCCACCTTCTCTTCATCGGTAGACATTTGCTTGAACTTTTCATCATCTAAACTTTCCTTTTGTTCACTGGATTCCTCATTTTCAGTTTGCTGGTCCGAATTTTCAGAATCGGAATCCTCATAGTAAGCCCACATAACCCTGTTTGCTTTCCCCTTTGGTCTCAAAGGACAGTCATGGTTCATGTCATAGGGTCCTTTGCAATAAAAATAGAGTTTTTTCTTCCTTAAATCATTCAATGTCTCTCTATCCAAGGGAGCGAATGATTTATCTTTATTTTCAGCCTTTGATTCATTCCTCTCAGGTTTCTTGAAGAATGGTTTGTTATCTTTGCTAGATGATGCACCCTTTGACTGAAATTTATTTATTGGGGCTGCTTGTTCCATACTTCTAGCCTTCTTAATTGCTTCTTGCAAATTGAATGGATCAAAGGCTTTTACCCAACCCTTCAGTGGTTCAGATAATCCCTCAGTGAACAAAACAACCAATCTCCTATCTGAGATATCTGGCACCATAATGGATAGCCTCTGAAAGTCACTAATGAAATACTTCAATCCGCCTGACTGTCTCAACTGTGCCAACTCCCTGAAGTAGACTTCTGGATCCTTCTTATCAAACCTCTCTACCAACCTGTCCATGAAGTCCTGATATGATGTCACCTGGTTATGCTGAAGGGTAACCATCCCATGGTACCACCAATCATGTGCAGCTCCCTCTAAATGTAGCGTGGCATATTTTATTGCCTCCACTTTTGTCATAGGTCTCAGTGCTAAGAAGGCATCAAGCTTGTGAATCCAAGCCTACGCTGTCATTCTGCTACTACCTTCAAATGTAATCAAGGAAAGCTTGCTTGTAGCACGCTTTAATTCATTATTCTGGCCACGAGGTCTCCTATCTTGTCTCGCTGCCCTGTAATGCTTTCTCCTCTGATTAACAAAGCTCTCAAATGTCATCCTCTCACGCACCTGTGGAGCTAATAATTCCCATTTGTCATTTACAACCATGAGAATATCTGTGAACATCTCCTCTCCTGCTTCTTCTGTAGGTGCTACCTCAGGCTCATCTCTAATGAAGGTAAGACGAGTAGGCCTGTCTGCTGTCCTGGAATGAGTCCTATGAGCTCTAGGTGATCCCACTGCACTCCTGTTATCCCCTTGCTCCTGATTCTGTCTGTCATGTGGATTCATGCGCTCAACCATGGTGGTGAGTGCTTGCAAGGCCTGAGCCATCTGCTGCTGTCCTTTAACCATTGCTCTGAAAAATTCACTAGTTTCCTGATCCTCATTCCTGTTGCCTCTGGGTGGGCTACCTTCTTGCCTGTTACCCATGATGTCCGGCTGCCTGTCTACAACCAGTTCCCTGTCAAATAATGCTCGCCTACGAGTGTAATATCTATGAGAGCCAGCCTCAGGTGGCTGCATGTGATTGCTAAACCCTCAGGATGGCAGGATTTTGCTCTGATACCAATGTAGAAACCCCAACTGGTTCAATCACTGAACTCACTATCAGCTGCAACTGTGCTGGTTTGTTTGTAATTCTTTTGTTTTTGTATTTTCTGATTTTTTTGTGCTTTGAGGGTTTTGACACAAAAAGCAAACTACTTCTAATACACTAATTATAAGGAAGAGAAATTGCAATGATAGACAACTATATTGAATGCAAACAAGTACTCATTCTTACAATGGAAAACTATAACTTTTTATTGAATGCTTATACAAAACAACTGTAACTAATAGGAAACCTGATATAAATGCCCAAACTGCTGATCCAAGTACTGTAGCGCACTGTTCACGAGCACTGCTGTGCACTGTTCACGAGCACTGTAGCGCACTATTCAAGGGTACTGTTCACGCATTACTGTTCACGGCCGTACTGTAGCAGCAAGTACAAACTTTAATAAGCAAATGATTAATCTTTAAATATTCTGATCTGCAATGAAACCCCTATAAATTTCTGAATCTTCTTCACAACTACTGAAGCACAAATCAGAGTCTTTGTATGAAACTCTATGGATACCAAATTCGCTGGATATTTCACCAGTTCAAATGGAGACTCACAGAAGAAACTACGTTCTTCAATGGCAATGGCTGAAACCCTTCTTAGAGCACAAAAAACCTGTTTTCAAAATGATAGCAATAACAATGGATACCCCATTCTTCTTTTCTCAAGCAAATATATGCCCCCAAAAACCCTAATCGAAATTCCTCTTCAAGGCTGCGATTTTTTTTTAAAGAAATAACATAAAATAAAATCATTAACATTTAATTGAATTAAACTTAGGGAAAGCTTTTAATAATTCTCCTCCAAAATAAAATACTCAGTTGGCCCCATTCGATGTGTTATAAACCCATCACTTAAGTGATTTAAATATAAAGTCAACTTAACTTTATATTTAATCATTAATCATTAAACATGTTGGAATTCACTGAAATAATCATAACTCTCTCAATATTGAGAATCTAGCCAAACCGTCTGAAATTGGAGTCCAAGAGATTATTTCCCAAGTACTTGAAAAGACATGCTAAAAATAGCAAGAATCACTCAAATGAAGCCTAAATCAAACTCTCTAAGTTCAAACCAACCACTGAACTCTGAGAAAGCCAAAAACACTGAACAACCCAAACCTCCCGTGTCCAAACTGACCCCCCCCTATCCATCTGTAATAGCCTACGAGGGTCCAATAATAGGCTAAACCACAGCTAGACTAAAGTATCTAGCTAGAAGGGGACATCACAGATTACTATCATAACATGTACGGTGTCAAGGCCCACATGTACCCTTGATATCAATACATGGTACCTAATAATGCATGCCACATGTTGGTGCCTGATTTCACTGTCAGTTTCTGAGCAATTTTCATGCAGGCACCTTCCCTAAAAATCCAAAAAATGTTCTAAGTGTTGGACCTCCTCAGCATTTTTCAGCTGCAGCATCATATTTTCTTCGAGGAGGAGGTCATCATCATCATCATATTTCTGGTCATCACCCTGATGTTGCTTGCGAGGGTCATCATATTTTCTGTCAGCATGATCTTTCGCTGGGGTGATATTCTAACATCGGGTGATCTTGGTTAAGATCATCCTGATGATGTTGCTGCAAAGTCCTAAGTATGATCCGATCTTCATCGGGGTCATCATATTTGAACATCGGGTGATCTTAGTCAAGATCATCCTGATGTTGTTTTATCACTTCATGTTCGTTGTTTTATCACCCTGATGATGCTGACGTCATTCTTATGTCAGGGTGATATCCGTTTTTCTACCTGTCTGCATCATGATATTTCCGAAGGGAGATATTCGCCTGTCGGCTTCATGCATTGTCCAATGGGGGTGATCATTTCAAATATCAGTCACATATTCATATATCACCCCGATCTTATAGTGGAGCTACAGTGCAGCATGATATGTGTGCATCAGGATGATATTTCCAAATATCCGGTTATCTTCCGAATATCATCCTGATGCTGATGTATGGTGACGTCATCAGGGTCCGGGGGGATCATATTTCTAACACTGATCATCTTGTGGAGATCCCCCGATATTTGCAAACATGACGATGACGTCATCCGAATATGAGGAGGTGCGCGATAGGCAGATATGCTGATGATGTCAGCAGGATATGATGGTGACGTCATTAGGATTTTTCATCGGCCAGACTTTTGATATTGGTTAAGCAGGAGGATCTTCCTCCAATGGATCAGGTTGTGCCGATGAAGGCGATTATCATGCAGGTGATATTGCGATGATGATGCTGACGTCAGGGTGATATTTCAAGCAACAGGATATCATGCTGCTGGAGGATGAGGATGATGAAGGTCTTATACTAGTGTCGTCGGGAGCAAAAGCACCGACATCATATATGCTCGTGGCCTAGTATATAAAGTGTTGAAAAGGTCGTCGCGGGGTGCATGTGGGATAATTGATATCCTGCATGTTTTGAAATATCACGATGAGGTATTTTGGCGGGAAACGGTTGCGATGCACTGTTTGATGTTTTCCCAAGGCTGCGAGTTGGTGCGCCATTAATGGCGAAGGTTGCAGAGGTATGGACGGATCTGGTACCCGTTTGAAGGTGTACATCAACGGACAGTGGCGCAGGGCTCGAGGTTTCTTCCTGTCTCCTCCCCTACCTACTGCATTCATGTTTGGGCGCCAATCTGGTAATGCGTTGAGCGCCATTTTTCTGATACTGTGTATCTGGCGGGATTTTTGGTCAACCATGTAATTAGTTGCTGTGGTACACTTTCTGGCTGTTATAAGCAGACTGTGTTACCATTTTTTAGGTTGTTGAAAACTGGACATTTTGGCTCTGTAATAAGATACAACTAGTTTTGGTTGCTCTGTGCAGCAAAACTTGTGAGTTTATGTATCTCCTGTTGTACGATTTGGCATGAATCCACTGATTTCATGGTTAATCTTATATGAATAATGCTGTGTTTGCATGTGTTACGCTGATTCTGTCTTCAGTTTTGCATGTATCTTTCTTACTGCAATAGGGATGCCATAAGTATCGACAGCTTAACAGTCTGTATTGGGAGATATCTGTAAGGCAGGTATCATGTGTATCCCCCTGAAATCCAGTTTTAGCTATTCATGCTGATCATTCACAGGTGTATGTCTACCGACTCCAAGCCCTGGATAGGCACCAATCTAGTTCTGTGTTGAGGTTATACACCAGGTCCAGGTTTGCATCCAAACACCATTTCAAACCATCTCTCCCTTCCATCTGTTAGTTGTAGGATTAGGAGTAGGAAACCCTTGCATGCTCTCATCCCTAACCAGACATATATGTCCAAGAACGTTGCCCACCTTGTGATCTATCATACAGATCTTGGTCCATACATGAGAGTATTCTGCCTGTTGTTGTCAAGTTAGATCTTTCTATCTTTGAGCTAGTCAAGGTTACATCTTGAGTTATAGGGATACCCCCCTTGGTGCGGCAGAACCAGAAGTGAAGTGGAGGAGCTCACGCAACCTCCTGTATTAGTTGGCTGAATCTGCCTGTGCATTAGAAGTGGCAAACCCTAATGCTGATTCAGAAGAAAAACCAACACCACATACCAAAGGTCACCACAAAACTTAAGCATCTAACTTATTATATGCCACTGTAATGTTCCACCTCAAATTGAAACCAATTTTTTCCAACACCCACAAAGAATTTTGTCTTCTATCATGCAAGCATTCCGTCAAACACTTTGCATAATAATTGTTTCAATGTATTTTCAATGTGTTTGGGTATGGGATCATTCAAAATGCAAATTGAAACAATATTTGTTCAAATAGAAAACCCACAATACATAGAAATATCATGAACATTTTGTTGTACCCATCCAAAATTTTCAAAGTATAATGCAAGTTCGTGTGTGTCACTGGTCAAATCCAAAACATGGCCTAGTTCAAATCCGAAATTTTTTCTCGTCATCTCGTCATGTTGTTACATCATCATCAAGTCTGAAATGTCGCGTTTTGTCATCGTCTTTGTTCATAAATTCTCAAATTTAATACATTGATTTATAAGTGATAATTTAATTATTAATTATTTAATTAATTAATATTAAATTAAGTAATTGTAAATGTTTGTCCATAAAAATTTAATTACGATATACTAATTTATAATTAATATTTTATATATTAATTATTTATTAAATATTAAAATTAAATGTTATTGTGTTAAGTGTTGTCGTTTGTGTCAAAATTAAAAAATTAAAAATTATAAAATATATTATTGTTTTTAATTATTATTACTAATAATTTTATTAGTGATGATTGTTTTAAAAATAATAATTAAAAATCCATAAAAAAATCAAAAGGCATGCAAACCAAAACCTTAAAAATATAAAATCAAAAGGTTCAAAGGGCTTTATGAAGGCATATTAAAAATAATAAAAACCTTCAATCTAAATTCTCATGCGCTTCATATGAAATCATATGGGCCAAACATAAGGCAAAGTGAAAATAAATCAAAGTGAAAATAAATCAAAACATTCACGCTCAAAAAAATAAAAGCACTTCTCTAAGGTTTTTAGTGTAGTTCAAACAGGAAGCATTCTCACACCTCTGCAGTGCTCCAAACGCGCCTAAATATGGGAGCAAATCTGTGCCATTCAAAGGAGCACTCCAGTGAAAAAAGAAGCACGCCATTGCAGAAGGATCCATAGGTTTGAGTTTGTAAAGGTTTGGACACCTTTTTCAGGCAGTGCACGCACCAGATAAAGAAAGAAATCTTGCCAGGTGAAGCATTTGCAAAACACGCCTCACACCTCAGAGGCTTTCTTGCGTGCCAGGAGAGGGCTTCGCGCCTGGAGTAGATTGCAAAGAGAAATGGCGCCTTCAAAATGATTCATTCACGCCATTTAAAGAGATTTCCAGGCAAAGGTGGAGCCCCACACGCACTTCAGATCAGCAATTAGATGCCTCAGCAAAGAAAGAGATCAAAGACTTCTCCTCATTCACAAGCTTTTTTGCAAGGTAAAAACGCCTCTCTTATCTCACGCCTGTGGACAGCAATGAAAGCATTGGGAATAGGATCAAGTTTACAGGAAAAGAAATCAGGCGCCATTCGAAGAGAAGTCCGGTATTAAAAAGAGGAAGCCAATGGTCAAAACATTCAAATTCTTCATTTCAATAGTCTTCACACTACAGCAAATAAAGTCCAAAGACTCCTCAAGCACTCATCATAGGAAGGAAATGCCTTTTTGAAGACTCAAACGCATTCATAAAAGATAAAACGCCATTCCTGCATGTCAAAAAAAGTACGTCTTCAAAACCAGCATAGATGTAGTCAGCTCAAAGGAACAAGGTGAAGTGCTCATACACAGGAATGAAGCATTTCATAGGAAGGGAAAAACGCCTTAGTAAAGGATCAAACGCATCTCTGAAGCAAAGGAAATCGCACCAGAAGGAAGTTTCAAGTGACCAAGTGAGCCAAGGATGAAGGATCCAAGGAATTCAAAATGCCTCTGTTCAGAAATCAAGACATCATGGAGAAGATGTGCCTATGCACAGTCTAAAATGCCTTGTATGATGAAGGACAGGTTTCAGAAAAGAAGAGAGCGCTCCGAAGAACAAAACCGTGCCATTCAAAAGGAAGAGCACTTCAAACATAGCTCAAAGGAGAAGAGAGCCCAACGCATCCAAAAGATTCCTCACGCGCTTTTGCAGAGATGAGGTGCCAATTGAAAAAGGGCAAAACAAACTCCAGTTTGAAAATAATTAATGCTGACTTTTCCTATACGCCTCTCTTTCATGCAAGAGCTGCGCCTTTTGAAGGCTATTAATAACTTTGAAACATCAGTTCTAAATTTTAGATTCAAAAAAGCAACTGGCTGATCACTTCGCTCATGCCTTTCAAAAGGCAAGATAATGATATTTAAAGGGTTTGAACTCAAGTTTGGGTTACTTGATCATTAAGTTGAACTAGTGATCTCATATTTTTTAATTAGATTTAATTGGAGTAGATATTTGTAATAAAATTGCATGATCATGCAATCAGTTGGAGTCTAGTTAGAGTTTACATAGGAGTCCAGTTAAATTATTATTTTATTCCCAAGCATTTGTTTTGTAGAGTAGTATAAATAAGTGCTTTTGCACAAGCACCAGAGGAGATTTTTATGATTCTAGAATTCAGACTTAGATCTAGATTTCAGCATTCAAGAGCTTTGGAGTTAGTCTTTTTCAGTATTTTGTATCCAGATGTCAAAATTGTGTTCAATCAATGAATGAAAAGCAATGGCAATTCTCATGCCTGTCTTATGCTGAAGTTGTTATTTGTCAGATCTTCATATGATTGTGAGTTCGTATTCATTCAATGGAATTTACTATCCTTATTTTGCTTCTAAGTATCCATTGATGTGTGTTTTCTTCTGTGTTGAGGGTGAAATCACATCTTTGTATTATTTTTGCCTTCATCATTGTATGGTGTTATTTTGTCCAATCAATCTAAAATTGTGTACTTGCTTTACTCAACCTCTGAATTTAGCTAAGTAACACAAGCATGTAGCCTAGGTTTTGTTTTCAGTCAAAAAGCATAAAAATCTTTGCTTCGTTGTTGAATGTGCGTCTCTGCATTTCCGCACATTGCAAAAAACCCAAAAAGTTTGTTAACTGCACATCTGTCCATTTTTCTTTCTCATCAAAAGGTGCGAAATTAAACACTAACAGTTTTTGGCGACTATTGGGGAACGACATAAGACCTTCGTCTTATCCATTGCAAGAAGATCCAAAGTTTCACATATTTTTCCAGTTTCAAAGAAGACTTCCTATGGCAGATCAAGGAGGCAATCATATCAATAATCGCCCACCTCGGCCATGGGGAAATCAGATTGGTCTATTGGGACTAGCAAAAAATCATGAGATTCCTAAAAGATCAAGAAAAAGTTTTCCGAAGTTTCATGGTGATGGCAAGCAGCATCCTAATGAGCACATTTTTGCCTTCACCACCGCCTGCAGGATTCTCGGCATTGCACATGAAGATGTTGCAGTGCATTTGTTTGTGGAATCATTGCAAAGCTCAGCGGAATGGTTTTGATCACCTTGCTGCTAGTTCTATCACAAGTTGGGAGTTGATGAGGGAGAAATTTCTTGGCCGTTTCAAGCCCGCAGAAGATAGTCATGTCTTGTTTGCACAACTCTCAAACATCAAGAAAGACAAAAGAGAGCCGATGCGAGAGTTTGTAGCCAGGTTCAACCGTCTCGTTGGCAAAGTGGTGAACACCTTGAATCCTTCATCAGAAATCCTACTAAGTTGCTTCACCAATGCGCAATCTTCTGAAGTTTCATTCTATCTCAAGCAAAGACACGCTACAGAATTACAAGAAGCTCAGAAGTATGCTGTTGAATTAGAAGATCATATGATCACTTCAAGAAAGATCTAGAGAGATTCAATCAAGCCATTAGTGCCCTTGAATGTTGTACCACTTCGGCAAGCTCCATCTCCTTCAAATATGCAAGATTCTTTCATTAACTATGTTTGTGATCAACCTGCTTCACCTGTGCGTCAAGTATCGGATGTGTCTTCTACGGTACAAATCTATTGCTTATTCCATGCAACAAACCAACACAATGGAGAATGTTGCTCGGAGATGAGAAGATTCATGCAAATATTAAAAGCATCAAATGAAAATCAAGGATTTTAGGATAATCCTGAATGTCTCTTAGAAAAATCCGATGGCGGCTCTATGAAGGGATTTACCCAGTGTAAATCAAATATTAGAAGGGATCATTTTCCTGACTTTGTTTCAAGCAACATCATGTGTTTGCATATGGAACATGAATGTCCATCAGAAGCTGAAAATTTGCATAATTTCTTCGAGTATGAAGAAGGATCATTGATGGAAGAACATGAAGAAATGCATAACTTGCATACTTTCTCTGAGGAGGAAGAAGTACAACACATCTCTTGAGAGCAAAATTGTGAAGAAGAAGAAATCAGAGGTTCTGAAGAGAGCAATGGTGAATCCAACTTGTTCTTGTCATCATTCGAAGCATGGTTTAAAGAGCCTGCATTAGATACACTCAAAGGAGAAAAGACCAAAGAAGCATTGCAATTGGAGCAAGAACGAGATCTTCATTTTGAAGATGATTCATCATTGGAGGAATTTCTCAAAACCAGATATCATATGGAAGATTCATCATTGGATCTCGATAGTTTCCTACATCACTTGGAAAGTGAATCTTCAATGGAGGATACCGTAAATTTTCTTTTACAGTTTAGCCCATCTACATCTTTTCCTATGCGCCTCTCTTTCATGCAAGAGCTGCGCCTTTTGAAGGCTATTAACAACTTTGAAACATCAGTTCTAAATTTTAGATTCTGTTGGTTTTTCTTCTGAATCAGCATTAGGGTTTGCCACTTCTAATGCACAGGCAGATTCAGCCAACTGAATACAGGAGGTTGCATGAGCTCCTCCCCTTCACTTCTGGTTCTGCCGCACCAAGGGGGGTGTCCCTATTTGATAAAAGTATAACCTTGACTAGCTCAATGACAGAAGGATTTAACTTGACAGCAACAGGCAGAATACTCTCATGTATGGACCAAGATTTGTGTAACAAATCACAAGGTTGGCAACATTCTTGGACATGATGTCTGGTTGGGTATGAGAGCATGCAGGGATCCTAATCCTACTCCTACAACTAACAGGTGGAAGGATGAAATGGTTTGATTTGATTTTTGGATGCAAAGCTGGACATGGTATATAACCTCAACACAGAGCTAGATTGGTACCTATCCAGGGCTTGGAGTCGGTAGACATACACCTATGAATGATCAGCATGAACAACTAAAATTGGATTTCAGGGGGATATACATGATATCTGCCTTACAGATATCTCCCAATACAGAGTGTTAAGCTGTCTATACTTATGGCATCCCTATTGCAGTATACCCTCCCAATATTCAATCTGAAAACAGTTTAATCTACCCCTTGAGCAGAAGTTAAAAGATTAAACATTCAACACAGGAATTCTATGTTCTAGAATCTCAGATATTCCTTGAATGCCTGGACTCAGAAGAAAGATACATGCAAAACTGGAGACAGAATTAGCATAACACATGCAAACATAGCATTATTCATATAAAATTGACCATGAAATCAGTGGATTCATGCACAAACGTACAATAGGAGATACATAAACTCGCAAGTTTTGCTGCACAGAGCAACCAAAACCAGTTGTATCTTATTACAGAGCCAAAATGTCCAGTTTTCAACAACGTCAAAAATGGTAACACAGTCTGCCTATATTGGCCAGAAAGTGTACCCGCAACAATTAATTACATGGTCAAAAATCAAAAATCCGCCAGATATAGACTCCACAAAGGAATGGCGCTCAGAAGTTATTGCAGCAACAGACAAGAGAAGCCTCGAGCCCTGCGCCGCCATCTGGGAGTCTTCACTCAAAAATCGGGCGACATGATCATGTGTACCATTGCCCATACCTCTGCACCGTTGCCATTAAAGGCCTCAACCACCCGTGGCCTACCTGGAAACCGTCGCTGCGTTCAAACAGAAGTTCCCACCAAAATGCACTTTACTGAAGTTTCAAATGTGTAGGAAGAATAGTCCCACATTGGTGCCGCGGAGACTCCTTCAATACCTTAAAAACATGGTCACAAGCATAATAGGTGTCGAGCACCTTTTGCCGCGCTCGACGCATAAGCCTTCTCCAAAAGCCCATCGCCAAAACCCAAGCCATCGGCACACCCTAGAATTCTCCTTCCGATCTCAATGGTCTCGTCGACCGCTACCTTCGCTTCCCCATCGGCCAGAGATGCATCATCAGGCCAACCATCCAAACCTTCGCCGATCTCATCAGTTACACCGATGAAGCCACCGCAATCCCCTGTCGGCCAGACCAATACCGTCGGCCAAGCAAAAGATCCCTCTGCCGATAGACCACACTCTCACCGATGCACCAACGAATTATACTCTGCTCCTTCATCGGCGAGACCTCCCACTGTCGGCCCACCACAATCCATCCTCGCCGACAACACAAGTCATGCCGAAGACCATACACAACACTTCCCTTCATCGGCCAGAGATTAGTCTATCGGCCAACCATTTCACCGTTCACCCGACAATACAACCCATGCCGATAGACCCTGGCTCTTCCCCTTCCGTCGGTGTAACACACACCATCGGAGCATCCAAAAAGCTTCCTGCCGATCTCAAAGGTCACGCCGATGACATCTTCGCCAGCCACACATTGCTCCTCCATCGGCCAAACTCCTTACATCGGCGGGCCACAAATTTGCTTCGCCGACAGCCAAACACACGCCGATGGACATCCATCGGCCAGACCAAAACAATCGGAGCACTCAAGAAATCTTTCGCCGATGAGGCCGATCACTCCGATAAGACCAAAAACGTAAAGCACTGAACTGTTGAACCATTGAACTACGAACTGGTTCAACCCGATGGTTCAACCGAGAAGTTCAATGCCGAACGGAGCACTTCAAAAAGAACATTCGCCGAACACAAACACAAAGCCTCGAACCGTTGAACCCGAACCAAAAGGGTTCAACACTAGGGTTCAACACGATGGTTCAAACATAAAAAATAATACTCCATAGGCAAAAAAGCTTCGAACCATTGAACCTTGAACCAAAACAAAAAGGTTCAAGCGGGAGGTTCAACGATGCAATATTTGTGCAAGGCAAATGCATAATGCGACCCGTTAGAAGAAAAATGAACCTCAAACCGCTGAACCATTGAACTTAGAGAAAAAGGGTTCAAGTTCAAACCAAAATGTCAAAGACACAAAAACGAACGCATGCCGATGGAGAAAAGACAAAGACCCCTCCTCAAGAAATGAGATGCAGATGCTGAAAAACACTGAAGGGGTGCCAAAACTTAGAACCTTTTGGATATTTCGGGATGGTGCCTGCATGAAAATTGCTAAATTAACTGATAGTGAATTCAGGCACCAACAGATTCAAAAAAGCAACTGGCTAATCACTTCGCTCATGCCATTCAAAAGACAAGATAATGATATTTAAAGGGTTTGAACTCAAGTTTGGGTTACTTGATCATTAAGTTGAACTAGTGATCTCATATTTTTTAATTAGATTTAATTGGAGCAGATATTTGTAATAAAATTGCATGATCATGTAATCAGTTGGAGTCTAGTTAGAGTTCACATAGGAGTCTAGTTAAATTATTATTTTATCCCCAAGCATTTGTTTTGTAGAGTAGTATAAATAAGTGCTTTTGCACAAGCACTAGAGGACAACTGTGATATAATATCAAATGGTGGAAATCCACAATGTTATTATGTTGTTGTCACATAAATACATGTTGTAGCTTGAAACAATGGTGTTGTAGATGAAAATATGAAAGTCTGCCTATTCCACACCTCCCATCACCACCAAACAATAATATTTTCCAGCTGTAGCTACACTACTCCAAATATTATATACTAGATGCCTTATATATGTTGCGACTTCAAGGAAAGGCCTGTGTCTAGCATTAAATAAAATATATTCAGCTCTGGCTATGGCGCCAACACCCAATACAACAAGAACCAAGATCTCAAACACTCCTAGCAATATCTTTCAATTACAATTTATTATTTGAAGAATCTCCAATAAATTTGCACAGTAAACCCTTCACGGCAAACTCCAGAAATCTGCAATGAAACGCACATGCAATCTCTGTATGAAATTGCTCCAATACTCCAGCATTCAGCACAAGCGTAGATTTTGGATAGTTGAAAAACTCACGAAAAGGAAAAAATCGCCAAGCCCGAAAAACTCGACTCGCCAAAAACTTGACAAATTAAAAAATTGTTTAAATTTCATAAAAAAATGTATTTTTTTGCAAAATTCAATGATAAGATGCATCCAATGAGTCAATAAATGAGAAACAAGCTGAGTCTAGTTGTATTTGATTGATTTCAAAGCAAATTGGGTACAAAATGGCATCCTTATGTGGAATGCGCTGATACTGATAGTCTGAAACAAAATGAAAATAGCAAATTGTTTTTGTAAAACTAAAAGTAAATACTAAATACTACATCTTCCTCTTCCCAAGTCTAGTGAAAACTAGGGGAGTGGTAGAACTAGAGGGTCTAGCCCTAAGAATCTGTTGGGGCTCCTCCATCCTCGACATGACAGACTGTGGCTCAACCTCCATCCTAGATGTAGATGCTGGTAGTGGTACTGGTGGCAATGTCTCCTCATCCTCAATGTCATCCAATGAGAATCCCAATCCACTGATTCCACCCCCCTCGTCCATTGCCTGTCTCTCCAATCCATAGATCTCATCCTTAGAAAACAATGCATGCTGCTCATCCCGCCCTGTCCAATCACTGTAAGGATCTATCTCATCCAAATCAATTGGATCATCTGATATTTCCTCTACCCTTCTTGTGTGCAGCCGAAGATTATATTGCACATAGATTATCCCCATGTGGACTCCTAATGGCTGATTCTAAGTTTGAAACCCTAAAAACCTGAATTTGGCTAAGTCTGAAACCTTGAAACCCTGAAAAATTGGTTAAGTTTGAAATCTGATGGATCCTCCAAAATCTAAAATCTGCATGTTAAATTCCATGGTTCCAGAACCTATCCATGGTTCCAGAACCTATCTCAAACATCCTAACAGTATATTTCAAAATATTTAAAGTATATGAATATCTCAACATATACTTAAATATATTTTGAAATATACTGACCAAGCGTGTTCCTGATTTTTTAAGAGACTGAAATGCCCCAATGTCCCTTTTGCCGAGTTTTTTTATAGACTCGCTGAGTTTTTCACAAAATCTCGATGAGTGAAACAGGCAAGTTTTTGCACAAACTACTCGCCATAAAAAAAACTTGTGAGTTTTTTGAAACTCGACAAGTTTTTCGCGAGTCTTGCATCTATGCTACCAACAAACCTTTCCTCCACAACTGTAACTCTGAATGAGTCACGCAATATTAACCAGGAAGGATCTCTCACCACCATGGCTTATCTTCTCCAAGAGGGTTTTTGTCCTCAAGAAGGTTGAGATGAACCAAGTTCAATCCGACAAAACCACAAGGGTTTCACAAGAGGAAAACTAATAATCTGCATAATCCAAATGAGCTCTCACAACCTTCTTTTAAACTTTTCCGCCAAACTCTCCAAAAGCTTGTTGTACCCAATCAAAATTTTTTGCTTCATTAAAGGCATTTTGTGAATTTATAGAAAATTTCTTGTCAAAAAAGTCAAAAAGTCAAAATTTCTAAAAATAGACGTCAAATTAGGTTTCTGGGTTTCTTGAGATACGGATGCTGGCAAAATTTTCTAAAAATAAAATCTCTGATTCAGGTGTCATGCCTGATTCTAATTGGTTGATTTTGCTTCACAATCAAGATGGTCCAGACAGAATCTGAAAAAAATCAAGTTTTCTCTACTAGGTTAATTTTGCTTTTTCAGAAGGTGAAGCACGAGCTCCAGAGCCATCAATGGAAGAAGTTCATCTGTCAGAGATCAGTTCCAAGTCTTCCGGGCTGTTTAGCTAACACAGAATTGACGAACAGTCATCGATTTGACGAAGAATGGGAAATGGAGTAAGATGGATCTGGAAAAAGGAGAAAAGTTAAAAATCCTGAAATTTGACTAAGGCACAAAAAACCAAGTGCCCCTGGAGGCTAGGGGCGCCCAACTTTTCATGCCTTAGATTTTTTTCGCGTTTTTCAAGAAAATGCTAGAAATACCTCTCAGTTATTTCCGGAGAGGACAAAAGTAGCCAATTTGGTCAACAAGCCCTAAAAAGCTAGAATTCACGTCAAATATACCCAGTATGTTCAGTTCAATCATCATTCAGTGGCAGTTGATTGACAAATCGTCAAAATTGACATCAGGAAGTAGTTGCCGACACGTGAAATGAAGCAAGTTGCAAACAGAGTTTGAAAATCATAAAAATGGCTAAGGCACAAAATTTTAGGTGCCCCGGAGGCCAAGGGCGCACACTTTTTCATGCCTTAGAATTTTTTACGCGAAACGTCAAAAAGTCTCCGACAACCCGTTTTCGGTTGGTCGAACTTGGTCAAACTCAGTCAAATGCCGGTAAAAGTTGGGATTTCATCACAAGTGCGTTCAGACTACACAAATCACCTCCCATCCTGCCTAGCAGTCATCTGGATGACCGAAAACGAAGATCAAACAGGACCTGTTGACACGGAAATCGAGGAATGGAATCAAAATTTGAAAATATCAAAAAATTTCCAAGGCATAAATTCCTAGGCGCCCCTGGAGGCAAGGGGCGCCCCCTTTTCATGCCTTAGAATATTTTTCAATTTTTCTAGAAAACGACAAATCTCTCTCTGTCAGCCCAGTCAGATTCACTGCAAATCAATTTGGCATGTTTTCTGAGGCAGACAAAGGGTACAATCAGCTCAGTTTTCATCAGGCTTGCCTGTTTGCTAGATTATTCAACTTAGTTTTGTTCCGACAGGCAGAAATTGACGGCCAAACAGGGGTCATCAGTCACCAGAACACGCGCAAAAATCAGAAAGTTTGAAAAGTTGAAATTTTTAGAAAAATGGCTAAGGCACTAAAAATCAGGCACCCCTGGAGGCTAGGGGCGCCCAAGTTTTCATGCCTTGGAAAATTTTCATGTTTGATAGTGTTTTCTCGCAGCCGCTTCTCGATCTTTGCCCGGCGACAGGTTTCAAAGGTCAGATTTGCAGTTAAATGACGTCGGATCGTCGATTTGAGGTTGGGCATGGAATTACGGTTGATAAATCTTCAAGGTACCATGATTCGTCAGCTTTTTCAGTCAACGGTGACAGTTTGCCATCTTGTTGAAATCAGAGGCAGGCCATACTGGAGTCAAAACGAGTGCAAAAGTGTCTTTTCAGTGTTCTTCATAGTTTTAGGATTGGGAAGCACAGAGGCACGCTTTTTCAAGGTCATTTTTTCTAGGGGATCGTTTTTCAGAAACAAGGCTGAAGCTTTTTCAATTTTCATTGAGATGGGTCCATCCAAAATTTCATCCTCTTGAAGATTGGGAAATTTTGCTTTTTTCGGGAATCTATTTTTTTTCTGCTTTTTCGGGAAATCCTCCGCTTTTTCAAAATCCAACAATCTGGGTTGCTTCAAAACGGAATTATCTAGAAAACCCATGTGCCAGCTTTTTCTCTCGAAATCATCTTTAAGAAGATATTATTTCCAAAAATACCAGTGGATGACATCACCCATAAAGCAAGAATGTAGATGAGGATGTGACTCAAAAGAAAGCAGTTTTAAATCAGATGTTTTTTGTTTTTAAAGCATTTGCTTCCATCCTAAGCTCATCCATTCTTTATTTAGAAAGAAATCACTTTGTATTAGTTAGAGTTTTCTTTGCTTTAAAGCATTTGTTAGTTGTAATCTTTGTCTTAGAATAGAAATAAAGCTTGCGAGTTGGCAAGTTAGTTAGGTTAAATCAAGAAGATTTTAGGGTTCCCTACTCCTTTGATTTAGTATAAATAAGGGTAGCCTTGCCCATTGTAAGTAACGGTAATGGTAATTGTGATAGCAAATTTGCTGTGCCTATTCTAGCCTGCAGATCTTGTTATTGCAAGTGTTTGTTCACTCTGTGTAATCTGTTTTCAGTGTTTGATCGCATACTGTATGCCTGCCTTTTGCTACAGTATTGATGTGCTGGAGTTGTATCAACTATATGATATTGGAATAGAAGTCTCATGCTTGCCTTTTGCTTTGATTTCCTATCTCAAATCATCTAGTTTTGTCGTTAGATGTGTGGCTTGTGTAAATTTTATTTCAACTTTCATCATTAAAGTACAATGAGTCTTGTGATGTGAATCTGGGAGAAATTTATTTAAAGTTTTTGTGTTAAAACAAATCATTCCTTGTCCACTTTTGATTTATGTGCTCTGTGTTTACTTAGACAATCAAAAGCGTCATTTAGCTTAGGCCTAGCTGTAGTTAGAAGTTTTAAAAAAGGGAAAACCTCTTCTGCAGCGAAATAGAGTTTTATAACCTTGTACTCGCAGCTGAAAATCAAAAAGAAGATAGGCAATTTTTTTTTATTTATCTTTTCAACGAACATCAGCAGAAAGGGAACTCCCCCTCATAATAGGAGAGCAGTTTATTTGTGCATAGCTATCCGTTTCCAACTCACATTCCAGAGGTGCGAATTGAAACGCCAACAGTTTTTTGGCGCCCACTGTGGGGCACAAGGCATAAAACTTCAAGCAAGCTTTAGCTTATGTCACAGGAATGACTCTCTGGCGTCCTACTGCTCTAGTTCAACAACCAAATCTTACACCACCTACTATTCAACCAAATCTTGTACGTGTGGAAGGAGAGCAAACGTACATCATTAGTAGCCTAAGGAGTTTCATATTTGCGCAAAAGTAAAGTCCTGTTCAGTGGAGAAACGCGGCTACTATTCTTGATGAAGAAGAACACAAAGTAGATCTTGCAGCCGAAAGACCAGTATTACCACCTCCCACGTGGTAGTAGATAATCCTGGCTCACAGGGTTTATACAAGAAGGGGAAGAGATGGTACTACAGAACCATTCTTCCAAGATCTTGTTCCTACAGAAGTTGGAGAAGCATCCAACATAGTTCCTGAAGTCCAGTTAGTTCTTGAAGTCAAGCAGGAAGAACCTCAAGAGGAACCAATAATCTAGCCTAGAGCAATGGGTGATGCAAATAATAACAATCGCAATAACCTGAATCAGAGGCATCTATCCCCATTACCTTGGGGTAACAACATTGGACCTTTGGCACTAGCAGAATATCATGAGCTTCCTGAAGGATCAAGAAAAGGTTTTCCAAAGTTTCATGGTGATGGCAAGCAGCATCCTGATGAGCACATTTCTGCCTTCACCACCGCCTGTGGGATTCTTGGCGTTGCACATGAAGATGTTGCAGTATGTTTGTTTGTGGAATCATTGCAAAGCTCAGCAGCTAAATGGTTTAATCACCTCGCTGCCAGCTCTATCACAAGTTGGGAGTTGAGAGAGAAATTTCTCGCCCATTTCAAACTTGCAGAAGACAGTCATGTCTTGTTTGCACAACTCTCAAACATCAAGAAAGACAAAAGTGAGACGATGCGAGAGTTCGTGGCCAAATTGAACCGTTTGGTTGGAAAAGTTGCGAACACCCTGAATCCTTTGTCAAAAATTCTACTAAGTTGTTTCACGAATGCACAATCTTCAGAAATTTCTTTCTACCTCAAGCAAAGACACGCTATAGAACTATGCTATTGAATTAAAAGATCATATGATCACTTCAGGAAAGATCCAGAGAGATTCAATCAAACCACTGGTGCTCTTGAATGTTGTACCGCTTCGGCAAGTTCCATCTCCTTCAAGTATACCAGATTCTTTCATAAACTATGTCAGTGATCAACTTGCTTCACCTGTGCATCAAGTATCACCTATGCGTCAAGAGGTAGATGTGTCTTCTGCAATACAAATCTACTACTTGTTTCACGCAACAAACCAACATGATGGAGAAAATTGCCCTGAGATGAGAAGATTCATGCAAATATTAAAAGCATCAAATGAAAATGAAGGATTTTCAAATAATCCTAAACGTCTCTTTGACGAATCCGATGGTGGCTCTATGAAGGGATTTTACCAGTGTAAATCAAATATTAAAAGGGATCATTTTCCTAACTCTGTTTCAAGCGACATCATGTGTTTGCATACGGAACATGAATGTTCATCGGAAGCTGAAAATTTGCATAATTTCTTCGAATATGAAGAAGGATCGTTGATGGAAGAACCTAAAGAAATGCACAACTTGCATACTTTCTCTGAGGAAGAAGAAGTGCAACAATCTTCTCAAGAGCAAAATTATGAGAAAGAGATCAAATATGCTGCAGAGAGCAATGATGAATCCAATTTGTTCTTCTCATCTTTTGAAGGTTGGTTTGAATAACTTGTGTCAGATACATTCAAAGGAGAAGAGACCAAAAAAGCATTGCAATTGGAGCAAGAACAAGATCTTCATTTTGAAAATGATTCATCGTTGGAGGAATTTATCAAAAAGATTCATCATTGGATCTCGACAGTTTTCTATTTCACTTGGAGAGTGATTCTTCAGTAGAGGATACTGTAAATTTTCTTTTACAGTTTAGCCCGTTTTCATCTTTGTTTCAAGAAGTTTTCATACACACTAGTGAAGAAGACGATGATGAATTCATCTATGAACCTATACAAGAAAGAGACTTCACCAATACTATACAGCCAATACAAAAAGCAACATATAAAGAGGCTTGTGGAGAAGAAAATTTCATAGAATATTCGGTCTTGGTCACTAAAGAGGATCATATTGAAAAGTCGGAAATTCTCGACAAATGTTTTGTGAGATATGCCGTATGTGAAATCAATCAAGCAGATGAAGAAGAAACACAAAGCTTAGAAGAATCCGTCTTTGATTCCGATTACCTATCAGAAGAAGAAAGGTACATGGTTGCTCAAAATGAGACGCTACCAGATATCCGCATTGAAGAATATTGCTCTATGGAGGTTGATGAGACTCAAAATGATGAATGGGAAAGTGAGTTGTCAAGTGAAGATGTTATCGATAATGATCAAGAGCTCGAGCATTCAGACCTGGATGATCTATCAGTTTCTGAGGATTGGATGGACGAAAACATGACCAATGAAGAAGTTTCTGAAGCACTAGAAAAATGGGTGATGACAGTTGTGGATCCGGTGAGCCAAGAATCGGTAATGAGAGTTGTGTATGGGCAGCTTCGACCTTTTTCAGAGGATGATACGTTGATTGAGTTTAAGGTTGCGTATGTTGAAGACATAAATGAACGTCAGGTTTTATGTGTGGTGGTTACCATTCCCACAAGTATACTTTGGCCACAAGATGTTGCTTCATATCTTCAAAAAGAGGTCTTGTACCTTCATCTGTTACAGAGGTTGCTTACTTTAGAAGAAGATGCTCCACTTGATCTTTGGCGTATCAACCAGTTCCTCGTGAACTTCTCATGGCCTGAACAGGACTACCTTCCTGAATCATGGCTCTTCGAGAAGATGTTGCAGAGGAAGAAAGACTATGCATTGTCAAGACAAATCTCACAACTCAGGAGAAAAGTCTCTTATTTTTCTGAACTAGTTGATGGTTTTGTGTAACAGTTTTTGTTTTTCTTGTCCTTGCTCGAAGAGCATTTGTGTGTGTCTTGTGTTGTGTTTCCCCTTTCCGTAATATAATCGTTATGTCGTAATATTTTTCCCCTCTTTGTAATGTGACAGTTGTATTCTTTGTGTTTCTGTGAAGTTCCAACTCTTAGGTGATTTTAGGAAGTCCGGTTTTAGGTGATGTAGGGAAGAGTCTTGTTTTAGGTGATTAGAAAAATGTGCTAACTCTATTGCCCAATTGATAAGGCACTGGTCCAAGCTAAAAGTCCAGAGATTCTCAGTTCTCCTATTCCGTAAGTATCCGACATGGTCCCCAGACAGAGCCAATTGTTGTACCCAATCAAAAAAATTTGCTTCATTAAACTCATTTTGTGAATGTCTAGAAAATTTCTTGTCAAAAAAGTCAAAAAGTCAAAATTTCTAAAAATAGAAATTTTTATTTCTAGAAAGTTTCTAAAAATAGATGTCAAATTAGATTTTCTGGGTTTCTTGAGATATGGATGCTGGCAAAATTTTCTAAAAATAGAAAGTTTCTAAAAATAGAATCTCTGATTCAGGTGTCGTGCCTGATTCTGATTGGTTGATTTTGCTTCACGATCAAGATGGTCTAGACGGAATCTGCAAAAGATCAAGTTTTCTCTACTGGGTCAATTCTGCTTTTTCAGAAGGCAAAGCACGAGCTTCAAAGCCATCAATGGAAGTTCATCTGCCGGAGATCAATTTCAAGTCTTCCGGGCTGTTTAGCTAACGCAAAACTGACGAACAGTCATCGATTTGACGAAGAATGGGAAACAGAGTAGGATGGATCCAGAATGAGGAGAAAAGTTAAAAATCCTGAAATTTGACTAAGGCACAAAAAACCAGGTGCCCCTAGAGGCTAGGGGAGCCCAACTTTTCATGCCTTAGATTTTTTTCACGTTTTTCAAGAAAATGCTAGAAATACCTCTGTCAGTCATTTCCGGAGAGGACGAAAGTAGTAAGTTTGGTCAACAGGCCCTAAAAAGCTGGAATTCACGTCAGATATACCCACGCTGTTTAGTTCATTTATCATTCAGTGGCAGTTGACTGACGAATCGTCGAAATTGACATCAAGAAACAGTTGTCGGCACGCGAAACAAAGCAAGTTGCAAACAGAGTTTGAAAATCATAAAAATGGCTAAGCCACAAAATTTCGGGCGCCCCTGGATGCCAGGGGCACCCACTTTTTCATGCCTTTTACGCGAAATGTCAAAAAGTCTCTGACAGCCCGTTTCCGATTGGTCAAACTTAGTTAAATGCTGGTAAAAGTTGGGATTTCATCACAGGTGTGTTCAGACTACATAGCTCACCTCCCGTCCTGCCTCAGCAGTCATCCAGACGACCGAAAACAAAGATCAAATAAGACCTGTTGACACGGATATCGAGGAATGGAATCAAAATTTGAAAATATCAAAAAAATTCTAAGGCACAAATTCCTAGGCGCCCCTGGAGGCTAGGGGCACCCACTTTTTTATGCCTTAGAATATTTTTCAATTTTTTCAAAAAATGACAAATCTCTCTCTGTCAACCCGGTCAGATTCACTGCAAATCAATTTGGCACATTTTTCGAGGCAGACAGAGGGTACAATCAGCTCAGTTTTCATCAAGCTTGTCAGTTTGCCAGATCATCAGACTCAATTTTGTTCCAACAGGCAGAAATTGACGGCCAAACAGGGGTCATCAGTCACTGGAACGCGCGCAGAAATCAGAAAGTTTGAAAAGTTGAAATTTTTAGAAAAATGGCTAAGGCACTAAAAACCAGGCACCCCTGGAGGCTAGGGGCACCCAAGTTTTCATGCCTTGGAAAATTTTCATGTTTGACAGTGTTTTCTCGCAGCCGCTTCTCGATCTTTGCCCGGCGACAGGTTTCAAAGGTCAGATTTGCAGTTAAATGACGTCAGATCATCGGTTTGAGGCTGGGGATGGAATCATGGTTGATAAATCTTCAAGGTGCCATGATTCGTCAGCTTTTTCAGTCAACGGTGATAGTTTGCTAGCTTATTGAAATCAAAGGCAGGCCATACTAGAGTCAGAACGAGTGCAAAAGTTTCAAAACGATTAAAAAATTAGCTAACACTTTTGCAACCTCGCATGTTTGATGACATTATCAAAGAAGATATTTTTTTATCATCTCACACATGAAGCCATAGGCAGCTATAAAATAGGGATTTTTCCTATTCGAGTATATCAACTTGGCTTCGTGTTTTAAAAGATGCTTTCTTCATGGATAAGTTTCAAGTTTTATGCTCTCACAAAGAAAGCTATTTTTTTGCCCTAAAATTTTATAAAAACAAGCTTTTGGCCACTTTTATTCATTATTTTTGCAGGTTGCATCCAGAGGAAGAAAGCATATTTTTCTTCTCATGAAGATCTGAGAGCCCAAACGAAGTTCTTTTTCAATGTTCTTCATAGTTTCGGGATTGGGAAGCACAAAGGCACGCTTTTTCAAGGTCCTTTTTTCTAGGGGATTGTTTTTCAGAAACAGGGCCGAAGCTTTTTCAATTTTCATCGAGATGGGTCCATCCAAAATTTCATCCTCTTGAAGATTGGGAAATTTTGTTTTTTGTGGGAATCTGTTTTTTCAGGAAATCGTCCGCTTTTTCAAAATCTGACAATCTGGGTTGCTTCAAAATGGAATTAACTACAAAACCCATGTGCCAGCTTTTTCTCTCGAAATTAGCTTTTTAGAAGATATTATTTCCAAAAATACCAGTAGATGACATCACCCATAAAGCAAGAATGTAGATGAGGATGTGACTCAAAAGAAAGCAGCTTTAAATCAGATGCTTTTTGTTTTAAAGCATTTGCTTTCATCCTAAGCTCATCCATTCTTTATTTAGAAAGAAATCACTTTGTATTAGTTGGAATTTTTTTTGCTTTAAAGCATTCGTTAGTTGTAATCTTTGTCTTAAAATAGAAATAAAGCTTGTGAGTTGGCAAGTTAGTTAGATTAAATCAAGGAGATTTTAGGGTTCCCTACGCCTTTGATTTAGTATATATAAGGGCAGCCTTGCCCATTGTAAGTAAGGGTAATGGTAATTGTGTTAGCAAATTTGTTGTGCCTATTCTAGCCTGCAGATCTTGTTATTCCAAGTGTTTGTTCACTCTGTGTAATCTATTTCTAGTGTTTGATCGCATACTGTATGCCTGCCTTTTGCTACAGTATTGTTGTCCTGGAGTTGTATCAACTTTATGATATTGGAATAGAAGTCCTATGCCTTCCTTTTGCTTTGATTTCCTATTTCAAATCATCTAGTTTTGTCGTTAGATGTGTGGCTTGTGTAAATTTTATTTCAGCTTTGATCATTAAAATACAATGAGTCTTGTGATGTAAATCTGGGAGAAATTTATTTAAAGTTTTTGTGTTAAAACAAATCATTCCTTGTCCACTTTTGATTTATGTGCTCTGTGCTTACTCAGACAATCAAAAGTGTCATTTAGCTTAGGCCTAGCTGTAGTTAGAAGTTTTAAAAAAGGGAAAACCTCTTTTGCAGCGAAATAGAGTTTTATAACCTTGTGCTCGCAACTGAAAATCAAAAAGAAGATAGGCAATTTTGTTTTATTTATCTTTTCAGCGAACATCAGCAAAAAGGGAACTCCCTCTCATAATAGGAGAGCAGTTTATCTATGCATAGTTGTCCATTTCCAACTCGCATTCTAGAGGTGCGAATTGAAACGCCAACAAAGCTTATATTCTAAAATTCACTTTTTAATTTAAACTCCCTTTTAGCTATGAAAAAGATCTTTTTTATTAAAATAATGCTAATTTGACATGCAAGGTCCCTATTTTATGCATCCATGATTTAAAACATTTCATCCCGGTTACAAGAAGCTATAACATTAAGGTGCTTTTTAAATATTTTAAATAATATTTGGCGACCTTAGTAAAATAATTAAAATAAAGCCATTAATATCTCCATTTTGCAGAAACTGCCGGAATGCATTGGAATCAAAAACTAACTGCACTAGAGTGATCCCAATGAAGAATATTGATAAATGGAGCCAACCGGGTGACTTACTATAAATAGATTCTTGGAGAGCACACCAGAACTGAAAATCACCCTGAAAAGTGGCATATGAGTCCTCTAGACCACCTGAGCTTATTGGAATCATCAAAAAACTCCTCTGATAACGTTGACATGCATCCACAAGGTTAGTACCAATTGCACTACAAGGGAACCCGAAAATGGGGACTTTACAGCCGCATCAACATAACTATATACTTCAACTTATGAATTTTATCATAATGCATATTTGTCTTTAGTATTTGACCAAGCCTATTGCAGACCATAGTGTTATCATGAATCAACCTTAATAAGGATGTGATATGATCGAGAAACACGAAAGGACCCACCATGTGTATTTTGTTTTCCCATTGTTATCATGTTTTGACATCCAATAGATAAATTCGTTCCTATGTAAAAATACTCTAAAATCTCAAACTCGGTAGTAGCATCCAACAAGATAATTCCTTAGAAAACATCTTCTAGAATTCAATTTTGACCTTGAAATTGATTCTTCCTCATAAAATGAAAGAATGTCATTGAAAAATGCATTGTTGGTTTTGTGGTCTTTACAATCTTTGTCTTCGTTTTTTATGTTCTTGTCATATTTTTTAGGTAGATACTAAACAAATAGACTTATAGCCAAAAAATATGCTCCTTTCCCTCCAATATAAAATTCGAAAGCTCTCTCAAAGGATTATATGACTTGGTTAGATCTTCCGCACATGATCGAATGACTCAGCTTTCATCCATAAATTTGCATGTTATGCATATAATACTTTGAAGATCTCAAGGGAAGAAATTGATGGGCTAATCCTTGACTGCAACAAGATTGAATGGAAAATTTGAATATTTAGCCCCAAATTATTTGATGGAAATTTTTGGTTTGACAAGGCTATGAGTGGTCAATCAATTGGATTTTACCTTGTCATAGAATGGTATTGCAAATAGTAGTCATTGTGTGCTATCCCTCTTTCAGTCAAGATAAATTAGATGGATAGAAATTACCTTGGAGTACTGTGGGTCTATGGTATAGCATTTATGAAGATCACTGACTTCACAAGTAAGTTTTCAGAATGGATGTTGCAGTTTTTCAGTTTAAGCATATCCAACTTCATGACAGCAGTCACCATTACACAACAAAAAAAAAAATCAATGTCTTGCAGAGAAACCACCCACCAATGCACAAACAATTAAAAAGTGCTAAGTGGGCAATTCAAATAGAACTAGCATGCACTCTCCAACAACTAATCAATATCGGTAAAAGTTGCAAAAACATACCAACAAATTTTTTTAGTCAAAAAAGTTTATTTCCCAAATTCAATTAATCCACCTATAAACAAATTAAATTGTTGTGTCCTTCACGGTTTTCTTTAGTGAAAAATACATTCCAACTACTAATATGTCTAAGTTTCAACATCTTCTAATTCCTCTTCTCAATTAATCATTGATTTATGAATATGAGACTAGTCACAATGTCAAACATCAATGCAAATCATTCAAAAAAAAATCTTTAGTATAAATGTTGAGGACTGAATGTGAGCAGATGGACATTCATACATGCTGATAGACTAAAAAATCTGTCAACACAGACTTGAAAAGAATATATGTATCTTCTACCTATTGTTTCTGTTCAATCTCCTCAAAAATGAAAGGACATGCTGTCACACAGACATGCCATACAAGCTCGCCGAAAACATATTTAGGTATCGGTAAGATGCCTTAAGAAAATTGTAAGGAAGCCAAACCTGAAAATTGCTATTAAATATGAACAAATTTATTCTGTAACTTCAAGGCTGAAATATAATCTCTGCAAACTCCAAACTAAAATTACAAGCCAAAGAGTTGAGAGATAAAAATAACATCTTGTTTAAATCACTGATATGGAGAATTCTTCATTATATCATATGAAGAGAGGGAGAGAGGAAAGGACTACATGGATTTGATACCTTGTTAGCAGTTCGTATACAGAAGCAATATCACAAAAATTAAATCAATTCATCATAGAGAGAGCACACCATAACCGAGTTCACTAAAACATGCAGCATCATATACAGTCTCTTCTCCATAAAACTGTTGGCGACAATTACAATGCATGTATAGATCTTTTAACAATGCTTTGAATCCTAAACCAATTTTTGATCTCACCTTCATGTGCACATACAATGACATATTTAAATTAAAGCTACATAATGAGAGTACAACTTAAGACTTGGCATTAGTTATGGCTTGGACAAAAACTTAAAACATTCCAAATATGATGACACATTGTGCAATCTAAAAAAATATTCCAGACAACATGATCACACATAGTGCAATCTAATGACAAAACATTCCATAAGATAATCACACATAGTAAAACCTAAAGGTAAAACTTCCTAAAATGAACACGCATTGCATTCCTTCAATATAGCTCAATTTCCATTTCCATCATATGTTACCTGTGAGTTCAATTTTCTTCATTTGTCTATTTTTGAAATTTTCTGCTTTGAGGAAAATTTTGATAGGGATAATAGAAATAATGTTTAAATGGACATAAGTTCAATTTTTAAATAGAATCTAGTGCAAGGCAAGTCTGAATATACTTACAGCAGCCCACCGAAATGCAATTGAAAATCCCCTGGAAAAGATATCTGTAAACAATCCTGGGCCTTGCTTGACATATTCATCATATGAACATTTTGATTGTTGTAAGGATGCATTCCATTTTTGAGAAAGGGAGAATGAAGGTTTTCCCTCCAAATGAGAACCAGCTCGTCCATAATGTTGGAGCCTAGTTCGAACATTGTCAGCTTGTCCAAGGTACACAACTATGACATCTCGACATTTGAGTTTGTGTCTTTTCCTTCCTAAAACAGACTGAGGTGAAGCTATCCCAAGCTCATAAAGACCAGGACAAGAGCAACTTAGTGGAAGATTATGCACCCTATATCTTTCTGATCCCTCCTTGCCAAAATTATGATCTCCCCAATCAGATGGCCCAATAAGAACCTAGTAAGACAATCAGTTCACCAGATTATCATGGAAGTCTGTTGAGGACAATAACAAAATAAAGAATGACACAAAAGGTTACATGCACGAGGAATTAAATTAAACAAGACGCAAAATGCATTCATTGGCATCCCAACATAATTTTTTCTTAGGAGCTAATAGGTGAGCTATCTATTGAACCACACCCCTAATCTTGGTAATTCAATCCCCATCATATTAGCTTGATAACCAATCACCTTACCTAGCAAGCGAACATAATGCCTGCATTAAGAGATATAAAGCATTTGGTATACCAAGGTACAACATATTTTATATTTGATGCAATCTCCTAAGCTGTGTTAAGATTTTATATTTATAAAATTGACTTTAAGTGTGTAGCTGACTTAATTGATTAATAAATATGAAATAAATACATAAACCAAATAAATAATATATACACAAGAAACATAGCGTTTATGATGGGGAAAATCCCACATGCATCATTTTAGTGAGAAAACTTACATATGCTACAAACTTAGAACCTCAAGTTAAAACCTTGTAATGTCCCAAATGGGATTTAGCTGAAAATAACAAAACTTAAACACAATTTCTTGCAACCAATATCACATTCAAATGGAAATGAATACACTTATGTTCAATTGAATGACTTGAGTAATGTAATCTCAAAACAATGATTTGCTGCCATGATGACAGTCACATAAACTTATATCAGTCCTTCTAAACATTACAAGACAACTTCCATATAAAACCAAACATTAGCGAATGAAGGCTAAATGATTATCAATTCATTCCAGCCTCAAATATAGTCAAAATTGTCATCAAGAGTCACTGAAATGACTGCTGTTAGATCTGTCTATGCCCAGCGAATTAGATCTCTCTGAATATGTCACAAATCCCACTAATGATGAAGTCTTGTTTTGAGCAAATGATCTTGGGTGTTTGCCAATGAATGTATGGAGACAAGATGCTAAGATGATGGGACTGTAGCAGCTCTGTGAGTGGCTGCAAATGAATGTAGCAGCCCTTTTGTGACTGGGATCTTGCAATACCAACTTTCCACTGAAGTCTCTAATGATATCCAATGATGGTAGACTCGTCTAAAACCTGCAATAGTTTAGAATACCTGCAATTTTAATAGCAATGAAGATATTAGAAGCAATATCTCCTCCAATGGCATAGGGGGTCATCACCCTATGTGCAAGGGCACATCACCTTGCATGACAGTAAGAAGATTGGAACTTCAAACTCAGAAATAAACATAGAAACATACCAAATTCGGACATCCCTTCAATTGTGATCATCTCTCCTATTTATTATCTCCTCCTATGGCCGATTGGCTTGCCTTGGTGTCTTCTTGCATTGGATTTTGGTAAGTTCATCTTAGGCATTTGCCTTGGACATTGTTGGCCGAATTTCCTCATGTCTAGGTGGGCATTAAATGCTTTTCTTCTATCAATGTAACATATCTTTGCTCTTAGCCGAATGGCTTCATTGATCTATGCAACCCTCATTGTTGGCGAATGGTATTATGCTTGGATCTTCATGTGAAACCTTTCCTTGACATGGGCAAATGCGTTGGTTATTTTTCCTTTGGCAATGGCGAATTTGTTTAGCTGGCCGAATGTACTTATTCCATCATGTGCGAATGTGTTTGGCATTAATGACTTAGGGGAATGGAATGGAAGTTCTTTGGTGATTGCATCCACCATTAGTCATAGGTCTTTCCATGCTAGGCGGACCTTGTGTTTGAAGCCTCTTTGACATAGGCGAATGTTTCTCCTTGGTGAATGCTCCTCCATGGACGTTTAACTTCAGCAATCTTTTGCATGGGTAAATGTAATGCATTCCTTCAATCGATGGCTCTTTCTTCATAGGCGAATGTGCTAGGAACTCTTATTTCCCTTAAGCGAATTTATCTATAACCTGGCCAAATTCCTTTGTGAGCATATTTGATGTCTTTTTTGCATTGGTTTTGTGCATCTTCCTTGGTGATCGTTGGGCACATGATCCAAAGCATTACTTTTGAATTTGAATTTGCTTTTATCCTCCCCTTATATGTGATTTGAATCTTTTTCCCTCCAAAATACTTATTTGAATTTGAATTTCTTTCTTGTATGGCCGATCCTTGCGAAAACCTCCTCAATGTTTCCTCTTTTGCTTTGCATTAGATCTTAGCTTGGACCTATCTTTGCATGATGGCCGATTCCCCTTATGCTTTGCTTTTGATCTTAGCCTGGACCTATCTTAAGCCCCTAGGAATCGATTAGGAAAATGTAATTAAAGATTTTATTTTCCTCTAATTGAATTAGTTCTTGGCTTGAAATTTGGGGACATGACATCATCCTGTACTCTAACTCCATTGGCACTAATCATATGCCCCAAATAGAGAATCTCCCCCATCCCAAAATCACACTTTGAAGCCTTGGCATACAATGATTGTGCCTCCATGACTCCAAGTACCTCATCTAGATGTCGAAGATGCTCATCCCAAGTCTTACTATATATCAAAATGTCATCAAAGAATACCAACAAAAACTTACGCAATTGCTTATTGAAAACATGATTCATGCAAGACTGAAATGTAGCAGGTGCATTAGTAAGACCAAATGGCATAACAAGAAACTCAATGTCCATAATGGCATCTGAATGCTGTCTTCGGAATATCCTCCTCACGGACACGAATCTGGTGATAGCCTGAATGAAGATCAATCTTAGAAAAATACACGGCCTCATGTAATTCATCAAGTAGCTCATTGATCCTAGGTATAGGGTACCTGTTTTTGATTGTCTTCTTATTCAGAGCTCTATAATCAGTACACATCCGCATAGTACCATCCTTCTTCTTCACCAACACCACAGAAGAAGCAAATGGACTAGATGAAGGTCGAATGTGTCCCATATCAATCAACTCCTTGATTGCATTCTCAATCTCAATCTTGAAGTGTCGAGGATGTCGATATGGTGCAATATTGATAGGCTTGGTCCCATCTTGTAACTCAATCACATGCTCAAAACCATGATCTGGTGGTCTACCTGGAGGAATGTCACCAAACACCTTACTGTGCTTATCCAATACAGATTGGATATCTACATGATACTCACCACCTGAAGAAGACTTAGAAGAAACAGTTACTTGAGCTGCCCATACAATATCATCACGACAAAACAATGTCTCCATACGCCTAGCTGAAACAACCCTAGGTGCTCCATCTAAAATGGCTCTCAAGATAACTTTCCTTCCCTCATGAATGAACTCTATCTCCATCTTCTTCAAATCCTGGATGTAACGGCCAAGTGAATGCAACCATTGCATTCCCAAAACAACATCAATGCCTGAAAATCCAACCATGTAGAAATCATCTGTCAATGTATAATCTCCCATCTGAATACCAAGCTGTGGCACTTTTTTCTGACAATTCATAGTAAAGCCAACTGCTACTGCAACTGTGAATCCCTCAAAGTCCTCAGCTTGTAAACCACATTTCATAACTAAACCCTCATCAATGAAGTTATGAGTGGCTCCACTATCCACCAAACAAGTGACTCGTTGTCCCTTGATAACACCCTTTATGCGAAAGGCATGATACCTAGGAACTCCTGACATAGAAGCAATAGTCACTTTACCTTCACCTGTATCAAGCTCCAATGTAAGCTGCTCCTGATTATCATCATTTGAAATCACCTCAATAAGATGTGCTTTGCCTTTCCCAAGGCATCTATGTCCTGGTTCCCATGGTTGCTTGCAAGGAAAACATAACTTCTTCCTTCTCAATTCATCTCTCTCTGCTGTAGAAGGATTAGTCTTAGGTTGAAATGGTTTTTTCTGATTAGAATTAGAGCCCTTAAAGAAGGTTTTCTTTGGAGTGAATGTAGGAGTAGTATCCAAATCAATTGCTAACTCAATTTCATCCTCAAGTGTAGTTGGCTTATGTACCTTAACCAACCCTTTGATCCTATCATTCAACCCTTCGACAAACAACATAGTAATTCTCCTATCTGTCATATCAGGAACCCTAACCGCAATCTTTTGAAATTCATTGACATATGAATCCACTCTACCACTCTGTTTCAACTGTGCAAGCTCACGGTAGTAGACCTCCACATCCTTGAGGTCAAACCTAGTAATGAGTTTTTGAACAAACTCATCATATGAAGTGATCTTGTTGTGATGCTGTGAAACAAGTCCATGATGCCACCACTCATATGCTAGACCCTCAAAATGCATAGTAGCAAAGTGTATAGCTTTCTCTTCACTCGTGGGCTTGAGTGTAAGAAAAGTATCTAACTTATTCACCCACGCTCTAGCACTTAGCTTGCCACTACCATCAAAATTGGGAAGAGGAATTTTATTCAATGCATCCTTGTATTCCTTTGGTTGTGTAGGTTGTGCTCTTCTTTGCCTTGGGCGATTCACTCTACCTCTTCGATTGTCTCTTTTTTGGCTCATGTAATTGTTGAAATTGATTCTATTCCTTACATGCTCGGGAAGTGAATCATACTCATCAACCAAAGATATGATATTCTCCTCAAATGGTGTCATGTCCCCATTTCCGAAGTGACTTCACATGGAGTTGATGATTAGCCTATCATCCTTCCCATAGGCTAATGCATTGGTAAGGGAATGAATTCCTAGTTTGAGCTTATTTCTATACATGGAGAACCGGAAAGTTGGTATGTGTCTATACATGGAGATTCGAAATGTTAGCTCAACTAGTATATGATCAATGAAAAATGCAATATTGAAATTGTATTTTTATTTCATTTGATGGATTTTAGAAAATGAAATCTTTAATTGCATTTTCTATAATCGATTTCTATGGAGTTGTGACTATGAAATAAGGTGATGTGTTCGCCAAGGAGTTATAGGTCCAGACCAAAAACAAAAGCAAAGGATAAGGAATCGATTGGCATATATTGTTTTGTATTTGAATTGCATTGTTCAAGGAGCCAATGGCTATCTAGATGATCGCCCATATTTTATAGAGCATTTACATTGGATCAAGTGTCGAATTCCAACGCCATGATGGTTCACTCGCTCGTGCCTTGTATTGAGCGATTGGTATTGATAGAGGTTGGTTATTGAAATTTAATGATTGCATTTAACTCATAGCTGGCCGTTGATCATAAGGAAAAGATATTTTAAATGCAATATTTATTTATTAAATAATTGCATTGGATTGATGGTGTCATGAGAGTGATTGGGATTGTGGATATTAAATGATTGCATTTGGTTAGATATTGTGCTTTGAAAGATTTTAAATGCCTAACGCCTATGATGAAGAGGTTCGCTCAAGCCAAGATGGATATTCATTGCAACAAAAATATATTAAATGATTACATATAATCAGCCACCGCCATTAGCAAGGGAAATTCAATGCTAAATGAAGATTGTAAATGATTGTTTTTTCTCATTCATGGCCGCCGTCAAGTTAAATGAGGATTCCAATTCATAGAGAATTGATTCACTTGCAAGATAGATGTAGTTCATTTAAACAATTAAAGATTATTTTAAATGATTGCATTCATAGATGTCATTCATTTACTTTGGTTCAAGACTCTCTATTGTGATTGATGGATTCCAAATTTCATTTCAATTTGACAAAGAGAAAGGACGCCTACCCTTGGAGAGGATAAAGAGCTCTTGAACTCCAATTTGCAACTAATGATCATTTGGTAAGCTTTTACATTTTGTTTTTTAAGCTGGAAATTGTATTTTCTAGTTATTTTTCAAGTAGATGTTCCCTTGAGTGTTGTGGTGATGTTCCCATGACAATTTGTGAAATGTTATCGTTTAGATTTCATCATTGGAGTTGAATTTGCAGGTTTATTGTGAAGATTTGAAGAGTATTTGACATCATAATAAAACTCTTAGTGTATTGGAGTGTCTACCAAGGTAGTTAATTGGGTTTACAGTGAGAATTGAGTGACTTTTACATATTTTTCAAGGTCTGATTTTTATGACAGCGAATTGTTTGGACACTTACAGGGTTTTTGAAGTAGATTTGACAAAGGCTTTCACATTTGAAGAGTTGCATTTGATAGAAGACCAAACTAGGCATCCATCGCTCGGGTTTGGAAGTGTTTTTCATGAAGTTTTCATTGATACAACTTGGCTGGGCAAAATCATTACTTTCAGCAATCAAATCAGCCTACAGAAGTTTTATATCAATCATATGTTCATGTACTTTCAGGGCTGTTATAGCATCGTTGGATAGCTATCTTTGTTCTAGCATGTTTGGGAATTGTTCCTATGCAATATTTGATGTAATTGGACACTTTTTATGCATGTAATAAGGTCTGATATAAAATCAAACAGTGACTGAAATTCAGATCAGCAACTTATCATTTATGTATTTCATATTTGAAGGTTTCAACTAAGCAAGTATGATGTGGGTTTGAAGTTCTATTATTGCTTGGTTCATTGGTGATGTTTATTTGTTGGTTTGTGCAAAAAAATCTTATCTAAAAGTTGGCAAAAAATTTCAGTCATTCTAGAAGGGTATTTTACAGTGGTATTAGAGCTTGGATCCTGCCAGCCTATGGGTTATGAGCTACTACGTTGATCCTTTGCCGCATCATTATAGAAGAAGAACAGATACAATGGGTGATAGAAGGCAAGGTATTGCACAAGATGAAATTGATAATATGTTAAGGGACATGGTTAATAATCAGCGTGAGATGGCAGAACAACAACGACAAACAAATGCAAATATTGAGAGGATGTTTCAAGCTATGATGGGTGACAGGAATAATAACATTCGGTCTAATCCAGGGAATTAAAACAATCAAGATACAAGTAGTGTAGCAAGAAGATAACCACCATGTGATAGGACACGTACACCTACAATTGAGAGACCTATGGAGCGTACTTTTCTTCCTAGAGAAGAGCAAGTAGAAGAGCAGCAGCCACAGGATGAAGAAGAAGAGGTTCCTTTTGAAAATATCATATCTTTAGTTGATGAGTATGATTCACTTCCCGAGCATGTAAGGAATAGAATCAATTACAACAACTACATGAGCCAAAAAAGAGACAATCAAAGAGGTAGAGTGAATCGGCCAAGGCAAAGAAGACCACAACCTACAAAACCAAAGGAATACAAGGATGCATTGAATAAAATTCCTCTTCCTAGTTTTGATGGTAGTGGCAAGCTAAGTGCTAGAGCATGGGTGAATAAGTTGGATACTTTTCTTACACTCGAACTCGTGAGTGAAGAAAAGGCCATACACTTTGCTATTATGCATTTAGAAGGTCTAGCATATGAGTGGTGGCATCATGGACTTGTTTCACAGCATCACAATAGGATCACTTCATATGATGAGTTTGTTCAAAAACTCATTACTAGGTTTGACCGCAAGGATGTGGAGGTCTACTACCGTGAGCTTGCACAGTTGAAACATAGTGGTAGAGTGGATTCATATGTCAATGAATTCCAAAAGATTGTGGTAATGGTTCCTGATATGACAGATAGAAGAATTACTATGTTGTTTGTTGAGGGTTGAATGATAGGATTAAAAGGTTGGTTAAGGTTCATAAGACAACTACACTTGAGGAGGCAATTGAGTTAGCACTTGATTTGGATACTACTCCTACATTCACTCCAAAGAAAAACTTCTTTAGAGGCTCTAATTCTAATCAGGAAAAACCATTTCAGCCTAAGACTAATCCTTCTACAGCAGAGAGATGAATTGAAAAGGAATAAGTTATGTTTTTTTGCAAGCAACCATGGGAATCAGGACATAGATGCCTTGGGAAAGGCAAAGCACATCTTATCGAGGTGATTTCAGATGATGATAGTGATGTACATGAGGATACAGTTTCAGATGATGATCATCAAGATCAGCCTACATTAGAGCTTGATACAGGTGAAGGTAAAGTGACTATTACTTCTATGTTAGGAGTTCCTAGGTATCATGCCTTTCGCATAAAGGGTGTTATCAAGGGACAACAAGTCACTTGTTTGGTGGATAGTGGAGCCACTCATAAGTTCATTGATGAGGGTTTAGTTATGAAACGTGGTTTACAAGCTGAGGACTTTGAGGGATTCACAGTTGCAGTAGCAGATGGCTTTATATGAGTTGTCAGAAAAGAGTGCCACAGCTTAGTATTCAAATGGGAGATTATACATTGACAGATGATTTCTACATGGTTGGACTTTCAGGCATTGATGTTGTTTTGGGAATGCAACGGTTGCATTCACTTGGCCGTTATATCCAAGATTTGAAGATGGAGATAGAGTTCATTCATGAGGGAAGAAAAGTTATCTTGGGAGCTATTTCAGATGGATCACCTAGAGTTGTTTCAGCTAGGCGCATGGAGACATTGTTTCATCATGATGATATTGCATGGGCAGCTCAAGGGTCAGTGCAAGAAGTTGGGTCCACTTTTTGGCCAAAAAGTGGAAGTGTTTTCCCTGATTTTTAGAATTTGTCACATTTGACCTTAAAATTTGAAGCACTTAGAGATGGAATCTTTAAAAAAGTCACTAAATATAAAATGTAGTACTCGGAGTCTAGTTTCCAAATATGTAATTTTTTTCAATACCTAGATGATACAAATTGATTTTCAATAGGTATTTCTAAAAACCACTATTTAAAAGTCACTTTTTTTAGCCATACCATGCACGTGTACGACCAACATAATTTTGACCTAAATAAAATTATTTTTCAAAATCCTTTTGGGAAAAGATGTGTAGTACAGTGAAGTTTGATGAGGATATTTTTTTATAATTTTTTTCCAAATATTTTTTTTTATTAATTTTTTATTAGGCCTAATTGTTACTTTTGAAAACCCCTCGTGTACGGTCAACATAATTTGAGCAAAAAAAATCATAAAATTATTTATTTTTTTCATTGTGTAAAGAATGATGTGTAGATTGATGACATATAATTTTTTTTAAAAAAATTTAAAATTAAAAGTTATTAAAAAAATACAAACACCTGTCATTTTAAGTTTTTGGACTAGTTTGCTCATAAATTAAATAATAAATAGAAAAACAAGTCCAATCCAAAAAAAATTACATATTTGAAAACTAGACACTATGATTTGTAATGGGTTTTAATTTTTTAAAAAAATTCAGAAAAAAATGTCATCAGCCATATAGGTGAAGTTAGTCTTTCCTCTGGTTCTGTACTTAGAGAAATACTTGCAGGTCCAAGGCTCAAGGTCAGCTACCCATGTCTTTCCCAAGCCTAAAACGAAACCAAAAGCGTGGGTGTGAAATTCAAAATTTTAGAAACGAGTAGCCGTTTTAAAACGGGTACCCGTTCTAGAAAACAATAGAAAACAAAATGGGTACCCATTTTAAAATGGGTAAGGGTACCCGTTCTAAAAAAAAAAAATAGGTACCCATTTCTAAAAATAGTAAAAAACAAAACAGGTACCCGGTATCCATTTTAAAATGGGTACCCGTTCTATAAAACAAAATGGGTACCCATTTTAAAACGGGTACCCGTTCTAGGCTCGGGTGCCCGTTCTTGTCAGGATTTTTTTTTTTGCACGACACTTCCCCTATATGTGGACCCAACTTCTTTCTTTTACCCTCAAATAAACATTTCTTCTAAATCTTCTTCAGGTGGTGAGTATCATGTAGATATCCAATCTATATTGGATAAGCACGGTAAGGTATTTGGTGACATTCCTCCAGGTAGACCACTAGATCATGGTTTTGAGCATGTGATTGAGTTAGAGGATGTGACCAAGCCTATCAATATTGCACCATATAGTCATCCAAGACACTTCAAGATTGAGATTGAGAATGCAATCAAGGAGTTGATTGATATTGGACACATTCGACTTTCATCTAGTCCATTTGCTTCTTCTGTGGTGTTAGTGAAGAAGAAGGATGGTACTATGCGAATGTGTATTGATTATAGAGCTTTGAACAAGAAGACAATCAAAAACAGGTACCCTATACCCAGGATCGATGAGCTACTTGATGAGTTACACAAGGCCGTGTATTTTTCTAAGATTGATCTTCGTTCAGGCTATCATCAGATTCGTGCCCGTGAGGAGAATAATCTGAAGACAACATTCAGATGTCATTATGGACACTATGAGTTTCTTGTTATGCCATTTGGTCTTACTAATGCACCTGCTACATTTCAGTCTTGCATGAATCATGTTTTCAATAAGCAATTGCGTAAGTTTTTGTTGGTATTCTTTCATGATATTTTGATATATAGTAACACATGGAATGAGCATCTTCGACATCTAGATGAGGTACTTGGAGTCATGGAGGCACAGTCATTGTATGCCAAGGCTTCAAAGTGTGATTTTCGGATGGAGGAGATTCTCTACTTGGGGCATATGATTAGTGCCAATGGAGTTAGAGTACAGGATGAGAAGATCAAAGCAATACAGGATTGGCCTACTCCAAGGAACATTTCTGAGTTATGAGGTTTCTTGGGTCTTTGCAGTTATTACAGGAGGTTTGTTAGAGGTTTTTCATAGTTGGCAGCACCATTGACAGATCTCACTAAGAAAGGGGCATTCCTTTGGTCTTCTAAGGCACAAGAAGTATTTGACAGGCTTAAGGAGGTGATGAGTACTACTTCAGTGTTAGTACTACCAGATTTTACACAGTCCTTTGTACTTGAGTGTGATGCATCAGGAGAAGGTATTGGAGCTATGTTGATGTAGAATAGGCACCCCATTGAATATGAGAGCAGGAAATTGAGAGATGTGGAGCGCCTATATTCCATGTATGACAAGGAGATGCTTGCTATAATGCATGCTTTTGCAAAGTTTCGTCAATACTTGGTAGGTGTGAAGTTTGTGGTAAGAACTGACCACAATAGTTTGAAATACTTCTTGGAACAAAAGGATTTGAATGAGAGACAACAAAAATGGGTCTCTAAGATACAAGCATATGACTTTGATATTGAGTTTGTGAAAGGAAAGAAGAATGTTGTTGCAGATGCACTTTCCAGGAGGCCTACTATTTGTTCCTTGAGTGAGATTTCAGTTGATTGGAAATCTCAACTTTTAGTTGAGTATTCCAAATGTACATTTGCATGCGAAATCATGGATGGTTTGATTCAGGATGACAGACATAAGGTTGTGGATGACGTGATATATTATAAGGACAGGATATTTTTGGTACCTCAGTCAAAACTTAAGCAGCAGATACTTAGAGCCATTCATGATACACCTCTAGCAGGACATCCAGGGTTTTTCAAAACCTATAGGCAGGTTCGTGAGAGATTCTCTTGGAAGGGTCTCAAAGATGATGTTCTTTAGCATGTTAGAGAGTGTTTGACTTGTCAGCAGAACAAGTCTAAGCATACTTTTCTTGCATGACTACTTCAACCTTTGCCTATTCCTGAGCAGAAGTGGGAAAGTATCTCCATGGATTTCATCACGGGTCTTCCGAAGGTACATGGTAAGGATTGCATATATGTGGTTGTTGATCGTCTAACCAAATATGCACATTTTTATCCTATTGCAGTGGATTACACAGCATTGCAGGTTGCAGAGTTGTTTTTTCGTGAGGTATTTCGCTTGCATGGCCTTCCAAAGACTATTGTGAGTGATCAGGATAGTAGATTCATCAGCATGTTTTGGCGTGAGCTATTCTGACTTGCAGGTATAGAGTTGACACCGAGCACTAGTTATCATCCTCAAACTGATGGACAGACAGAGATGGTTGTACCTTGGGGAGTATTGTTATAATACTACCTATCACATGTCCATAGGCATGACTCCATTCAGAGCATCGTATGGGTATGATGCACTTTCGTTTGTGGATTTGGCATTTGATGATATTAGAGCTCCTCGAGCTAAGGAGTTAATGCAGGATACATAGGACATCCTTAGGATTCTTAAGGATAATATTTAGCAGGCACAGAATCAGCAAAAGATATATGCAAATAGGCATCGAGTTGAGAGGACATTTGAGGTTGATGATTTGGTATTTTATTGCCTACAGTAATATAGATAGAGTACTTTGAAGAAAAGTGGTGCAGAAAAGCTCAAGCCGAGATTCTATGGGCCATACAGGATTGTGAGGCGAGTTGGTGAAGTTGCATATGAGCTTGAGTTACCATCAGGTAGCCGCATTCATAATGTGTTTCATGTGTCTTACCTCAAAAAGGCATTAGAACAACATGTGGTTTCCTCTCCCGATCTTTCACCTCTTGATGAGGAAGGCATATTGATATTGGATCCTAATAGCATTGTTGATATGAGGGAGCGTCATTTGAGGAGCCGAATCATTAGAGAGTATTTGGTTCAATGGAGAGGTTTGCCTTTGGAGGATGCTACTTGGGAAGGAGAGCAAATTTTGAAACATCCTAATCTTCGATTGCTTGAGGACAAGCAAATCTCGGGAAGGGAGGACTATCATGTCCCCATTTCCGGAGTGACTTCACATGGAGTTGATGATTAGCCTATCATCTATTCTCGTAGGCTAGTGCATTGGTAAGGGAATGAATTCCTAGTTTGAGTTTATTTCTATACATGGAAAACCAGAAAATTGGTATGTGTCTATACATGGAGATTCAAAATGTTAGCTCAACTAGTATGTGATCAATGAAAAATGCAATATTGAAATTGTATTTTTATTTCATTTGATGGATTTTAGAAAATAGAATCTTTAATTGCATTTTCTATAATCAATTTCTATGGAGTTGTGAATATGAAATAAGGTGATGTGTTCACCAAGGAGTTATAGGTCCAGACCAAAACCAAAAGCAAAGGATAAGGGATCGACTGGCATTTATTGTTTTGTATTTGAATTGCATTGTTCAAGGAGCCAACGGCTATCTAGATGATCACCCATGTTTTATAGAGCATTTACATTGGATCAAGTGTCGAATTCCAACGCCATGATGGTTCACTCACTCGTGCCTTGTATTGAGCGATTGGTATTGATAGAGGTTGGTTATTGAAATTTAATGATTGCATTTATCTCATAGCTGGCCGTCGATCATAAGGAAAAGATATTTTAAATGCAATATTTATTTATTAAATAATTGCATTGGATCGATGGTGTCATGAGGGCGATTGGGATTGTGGATATTAAATGATTGCATTTGGTTAGATATTGTGCTTTGAAAGATTTTAAATGCCAAATGCCTATGATGAAGAGGTTCGCTCAAGCCAAGATGGATATTCATTGCAACAAAAATATATTAAATGATTACATATAATCAGTCGCTGCCATTAGCAAGGGAAATTCAATGCTAAATGAAGATTGTAAATGATTGTTTTTTCTCATTCATGGCCGCTGTCAAGTTAAAGGAGGATTCCAATTCATAGACGATCGATTCGCTTGCAAGATAGATGTAGTTCATTTAAACAATTAAAGATTGTTTTAAATGATTGCATTCATAGATGTCATTCATTTACTTTTGTTCAAAACTCTCTATTGCGATTGATGGATTCCAAATTTCATTCCAATTTGACAAAGAGAAGGGACGCCTACCCTTGGAGAGGATAAATAGAGCTCTTGAACTCCAATTTGCAACTAATGATCATTTGGTAAGCTTTTACATTTTGTTTTTTAAGTTGGAAATTGCATTTTCGAGTTATTTTTCAAGCAGATGTTCCCTTGAGTGTTGTGGTGATGTTCCTATGACAATTTGTGAGATGTTATCATTCAGATTTCATCATTGGAGTTGAATTTGCAGGTTTATTATGAAGATTTGAAGAGTATTTGACATCATAATGGAACCCTTGGTGTATTGGAGTGTCTACCAAGGTAGTTGATTGGGTTTAGAGTGAGAATTGAGTGACTTTTGCACATTTTTCAAGGTCTGATTTCATATCAGCAAAGTCTGATTTTTATGACGGTGAATTGTTTGGACACTTACAGGGTTTTTGAAGTGGATTTGACAAAGGCTTTCACATTTGAAGAGTTGCATTTGATAGAAAACCAAACTAGGCATCCATCACTCGGGTTTGGAAGTGTTTTTCATAAAGTTTTCATTGATACAACTTGGCTGGGCAAAATCATTATTTTCAGCAATCATATCAGCCTACAGAAGTTTTATATCAGTCATATGTTCATGTACTTTCAGGGCTGTTATAGCATCGTTGGATAGCTATCTTTGTTCTAGCGTGTTTGGGCTTTGTTCCTATGCAAGATTTGATGTAATTGGACACTTTTTATGCATGTAAATAAGTCTGATATAAAATCAGACAGTGACTGAAATTCAGATCAGCAACTTACCATTTATGTATTTCATATTTGAAGGTTTCAAATAAGCAAGTATGATGTGGGTTTGAGGTTCTATTATTGTTTGGTTCATTGGTGATGTTTATTTTTTGGTTTGTGCAAAAAATCTTATCTAAAAGTTGGCAAAAAATTTCAGTCATTCTAGAAGGGTATTTTAGAAAAGGAACCTCTTCTTCTTCGTTCTGTGGCTACTCCTCTTCTACTTCATCTTCTCTAGGAAGAAAAGTAGGCTACATAGGTCTCTCAACTGTAGGTGTACATGTCCTTCTATCACGAGGTGGTGATCTTCTAGCTACACTACCTGCATCCTGATTGTTTTGATTACTTGGATTAGCCCGATTGTTATTATTCTTGTCACCCATCATAGCTTGAAACATCCTCTCAATATTTGCATTTGTTTGTCGCTGTTGTTCTACCATCTCACACTAATTATTAACCATGTCCCTTAACATATTATCAATTTCATCTTGTGCAATACCTTGCCTTCTATAACCCATTGTACTTGCTCTTCTTCTATAATGTTGTGGCAAAGGATCAACGTAGTAGCTCATAACCCATAGACTAGTAGGATCCAAGCTCTGATACCACTGTTAAATACCTTTCTAGAATGACTAAAAATTTTTGCCAACTTTTAGATAAGATTTCTTGCACAAACCATCAAATAAACATCACCAATGAACAATGAAAATAGTAGAACATCAAACCCACATTATACTTGCTTATTTGAAACCTTCAAATGAGAGATACATAAATGATAAGTGGCTGATATGAATTTCAGTTACAGTCTGATTTTGTATCAAACCTTATTACATACATACAGCATCCAAATACACCAAATCTTGCATAGGAACAATGCCCAAACACTCTAGAACAAAGCTAGCTATCAAATGATGTTATAACAGCCCTGAAAGTACATGAACAAATGACTGATATAAAACTTCTGTAAGCTGATATGACTGCTGAAAGTGATGATTTTGCCCAGTCAAAGTTTTAGCAATGAAAACTCATAAAAACCACCTCCAAACTCAAGCGATGGATGCCTAGATTGGTCTTCTATCAAATGCAACTCTTCAAATATCAAAGCCCTTGTCAAAGCCACTTCAAAAACCCTGAAATTGCATCAATAATCCGCTGTCATAAAAATCAGACCTTGCTAATATGAAATCAGACCTTGAAAAATATGCAAAAATCACTCAATTCTCACTACAAACTCAATCAACTACCTTGGTAGTCACTCCCACACACCAAGGGTTCCATTATGATGTCAAATACTCTTCAAATCCTTTCAAATAACTTGCAAATTCAACTCCAATGATGAAATCTGAATGATAACATCTCACAAATTGTCATGGGAACATCACCACAACACTCAAAGGAACATCATCTTGAAAAATAACTAAAAAATGCAATTTCCAGATAAAAAAACAAAATGTAAAAGCTACCATATGATCATTAGTTGCAAATTGAAGTTCAAGAGCCCTATTTATCCTCTCCAAGGATAGGCGTCCCTGCTCTTTGTCAAATTGGAATGAAGCTTGGAATCCACCAATCAAAATTGAGTCTTGAAAAATTGTAAACGAGTGACATCAATGAATGCAATCATTTAAAAACAATCTTTAATTGTTTTAAATGAATTATATCTAGCTTTCAAGTGGATCAATCCCTTTGCATTGAAGCTTCTTTCTAATTTGGACGGCGGCTATGAATGAGAGCAATCAAACATTTAAAATCTTCATTCAGCATTGAATTTCATTGAGCAATCCTCCTCAGCATTGGTGTTTGGCATTTAAAACCTTTCAAAGAGCATTTTCGATCCAAGGCAAGCATTTAAAATCCTTCCATGAGCTTAGTCGATCCCTTGATGATTGCTTAATATCATTTAAAATCCTCTTCTTCATGGGCGGCGATAGCAAATGCAATCATTTAATAAACAATTCTTGCATTTAAAAATATCCTTCTTCATGATCAGCGGCCAGTTAGAATCCATATACAAACATTTAAAAAACATTAACAAACCTCTTTCAATGCAAATCGCTCAAGGGCGAATACTTAGCCGTTGACTTCATGGGGACCACGATCCAATGTTCTTTTGCTCTTTAAACAATACAAAACCATCTCATATGCAAGTCGATCCTCATCAAGGATAACCATTGGCATTAGCTTGGACCTATTGCTCCATGGGCGAACACATCACCTTTATTCATATTTACAACTCCATAGAAATCAATTAAAGAAAATGCAATTAAAGATTCCATTTTCTAAAATCTATCAAATGAAATGAAAATACAATTTCAATATTGCATTTTCCAATTAATCAAATACTAGTTGAGCTAACATTCCAGATCTCCATGTATAGACACATACCAACTTTCCGGTTCTCCATGTATAGAAATAAGCTCAAACTAGGAATTCATTCCCTTACCAATGCATTAGCCTACGGGAATAGATGATAGGTTAATCATCAACTCCATGTGAAGTCACTCCAGAAATGGGGACATGACAGTTTCTAGAAAACCCAAATTCAACTATGCATAGATTCTAGTCAACAAAGGTTAAACCCACAAGGAGAGTGTCCCCTCCTACAACCTCAAACCAAGCTCTGATACCAAATGTTAGGAATTTCAAGCCACAAATACTAATTCCACAACTTTTATGAGAAACTATGCTAATATAGTATGCAGAATCCATAATGCAAAAAAAAAAAAGTATAAACACAAAGATAATACCAGATGTACCCTGGAAAACCCTTTCAAAAAACCTAGCCTCCAAAGCATCACAAACTCAATATATTATCTCAAGAATGAGATTACAATACACTTACAAAGTTCTCCATGCAGGACTTCATTCAACAACATTAAGCAACCTAATTGCACTCCTCATGTGATCAATCCAAAAGCATATGAGAGCCAAACATCCCATTCCATGCCTTCCTCAAGATCCTACCACATATGCAATCTCCTTGAGATGCTCTCCAATGCATACACGTACCACCACCTGTGTGCTGGCTTTTATAGGACAAGCTTGCACAAAACCACTAAGTGGTATTACATAAACCATGAGCCCAAAACTATGTGCTCACTAAACCATGACCCCCAAAACTAAATACATGTCCAATGTCCCATACAACCTACAAGTGTCCCCAAGAATGTCAATCCTAGTGTGGTATGCACATCCTAAGATGCACCACAACTAAATAAAAATATTACATTAGTATTCAAGGTGTATAACACACCTTTCCCAACATTGAGTCATGTTTTAAGCCAAAAATCATATCATTTCTTGTATTTACACCATCTATGTTCCTAGTGATTATTAATGTTGTCATCATCATTTTTAGCTAACACTTTTGTAGGGCTAGTAAAAGGAGTTTTATAGTGGATCAAGGAGGGTGAAGATGAAAGCTTGGACAATGAAGGAAAGGCAAACATTCTAAGGTAGGGAAATGGTCATCAAGGATCCTAGAGCATGCTTAGACAAAGGATAGACACTTTTTAATGATTTAAAGTTGAAAAAAGTGCATAAGTCATGAGGAGCGTACCTAGGAGGGATAATGTCATGCTTGAAGTTCAAAACACTCAAAAAAGGTGCATAAATTGTCCAATCATACACTCATAAGGAGAAATATTGCTTTTGAGTGAATTTCAAGTTGGATAAATGCTTTGAAGGTCAATTTGAGTGCTTTTTAGTGAGAAAAAGGTCCTAGCAGGTCAAATGGCATACTTTTGGTCACTTAAGTGAAAAGTGGAAAGGTTGTAGCAAGTCAAATTCAAATTAGAACAAAAAGTGCATGAACTTTTCAATGTCAATAACAAAATAGAGCAAAAGTCACTTAAGTGACTCAAGAGGGTGCATTTTTAATTAAATTTCAAAACTCAATATGAAACATAATAAAAGGTACATCAAGACTCCAAAAGGTGTGCCTAAAGAGAGAAAATCACTTAAGTGAACTTCAAATTAGAAGGAAAAGTGCATCAAGACCCCAAAAGGTGAGCCTAGAGAAAGAAAACGAGTGATCAATTAGAACAAAAAGTGCACTGACATCCCAAGAGCATGCCCAAGCTATTTAAAGTTAAGTTTGAACATGAAGAAGTGCATTGGAGGCTCTAGGTGTGCACCCCATGACTCAAATGTAAAAAAGAAAGTTCAAAACATTCAAAAAGCTGCACACAAGTGCCCAAGCATGTAGGTGTAGAGGGTTGGATGACAAATATTCAAATGTCAAAACATGAAAAAGTGTCTTTGAAGTGATAAATTGTGTGCTTGAGGCATTGCGAGCAAGTTTCAAAGTAAAAACATGTCACAAGTCCCCATGAAGGTCTAAAAGCGCACCTCATGAAGGATACAAACCTTAAAAGAGTTGCTCAAGGAGCATACTTTTGCATGTAATGTCCCCAATTTTCTTACGCCTAAGGAATAATAATTATTTTTAATTATTTAATGTTACTTGACAAAAAGGTGTTTAGTTTAAAAAGTAATATTAAATAATTATATTAAAAGGTTATAAAGTGACTTATTTTAATACCAATCAATAAAGTCACTTTATAATATTAAGTTAAGTGTTTCAGGCAGGGAAAATTAAAAAGGTCCTTTGAGAGAAGTAATACGAAGAGTCAAAGGAAATAATATTATATTCCTCTCAAAAGGTTATAAAAGGACATTGAGAGCTCATTTGGAGGCATGCTTGGAATTTGTATTGTTACTCTGTTGGATTGAACCTACGTGTTCTTCCTTTTTTCCTTCCTTCTTTTGGATGGAAACCCACTCGAAGAAGATCAGTTTCAGTAGTGTGATATCTACCCTAGCTGGTAATGGTGGTTTCTACTTCAGGGAACCAAATGGCGCTGATCGAAGATTGATGGATTTAGTTGTGATATGCATTTTAATCTATTTTGTATTGTTGGAATGCAGTTTTGATGTTAATGTGTGGTTTTGGGTTTATACCTTTGTATTATTATGATATTTCCTAGCCGACCGTACAATTCCATGGTTGTACCAGCAAAGAGGATGATCTGATGTTTTGAAGTGGTTAATGATATTTGTGACCTATTATTGTTGGAAGTATGTTTCTTGCTATGGCTTCCTTTATCCAAGTGATCACTATTGAAATGTGTTGATTTAAGAACTGTGTGAAGTGCCGTACAATTTGGGGTGCCGTACCATGCTGGCTGGTACGATTGGGTTAGGAATTATTGAAGATGTTTTGTTGATGCAAAGTTAATGGTGATGTCATTGTATGTTATGAATGCCATCTTTAAGGCTATTTCCAGTGGATTTGAAGCTGATTTGAAACTGCAATAAGGAGATTCGTACCTGTATGAGCCGTACTAGCTGAAAGTGATCTATCCACCTCATAAATTATTTTCAACTCCCTTGCATTAGCTATTGATTGCAGTTTTTTTGTATGGTCAAACGAATCTTTTCAGTATATTTGACAATGATTTGAGTAAGGAATTCATAAGTTATGAAATAGCCGTACACATGTGCCGTACGGTGCTGTCTGGAGGGTGGTTGATTCAAATGGGAATTAGATCTTGAATTTCTAGCTTCCTTTCTGGTTTGAAGATTGAATGTTGAGCCTAGATCAATATATTGGAACTGTATGCAGAGTGATTGAGTGAGTTTGAAATTCTTCTTGGCTGAGTCCGTACATAGACTGCCGTACTAGCTGGATGTGATTGATGCAAAGTAAAATTATTTAACTAAGTCTTTGCCTGGTTTATAGATTGTAATGTTTTTATGAGGGATAGATGATTGATTTGAATCCATTTAGCAATGATTTGGAAGTATAATACAACAGTTGTGAATATAGCTTACTTCTTGAATGTCGTACGGTTCTGGGCATGAGATATTAAAGGCTGTTGTTAGTTTGTCAATGTTGATGCTATGAAAGGTGCTCAGAATTGTTAGTTAAGGTTATGTGATCAGTTTAATGGGAGTTTTGATGTTGTTATCAGTAGTGTGTGAGTTTCTTGTGTTTGCTATCCCTCCCATGGCTGCCATATAGTCTTAACAGTCAGCAAAGTGAATAAATAATATTAATCAACAAGTTTACATCAGTCTGCAGTTTTGATCAGTCAATTGAATGCTCACTTGCCAAAGTACAGATGCAGGATATGGTCTCTCATAAATGATCTTCAGGGGGTAACTCATCAAATGTAAATTATGTGTTATCGAGTATGATTATATTGGAAATCATTCTATTATCATTGTAATTCATTTCACATTAATATCCCCTAGATGGTTTACCGCCAGTGTGGGCAAATTAGTTTTATCTTTCTTCATATTTTTACCTGCTAGATAAGTGGTGAATCCCCACTGCATAAGTGGATGCCTACTGTTAGCAGAAGATTGTATTTCATTTCATTGCATAGCTTTGATTGATTAACCGAAGCATTGTATGCTCTCACCTCGCCCATCTTGGGATCTTGGTGATCAGAAGTGTGGAGGCAATTTAGTTGTTCATGCATGATTGTGCTAACATTGTGTTATCCCTGTTTAAAATTTCAAAAAATTTGGGGTAGATTGCTACAATGGTATCAAAGCTCTCAGTTATCCTGCCAGCCTGTTGGGTAACTAATCTTGTTGCAGTTTGTCAAAGCTAGATCAGATTTTCAGTTGGGCAACATGGCTTTTGATAATGAGCCATTAAAAGATTTGTTTAAATCACTGAAGCAAAAGCAATTTTCTATCGAAGAGGGATTTGAAAGATGGTGCAAAGAACAAGAAGCCATCTCTGATTTCCAAGAGAAGCTAAAGATTGTTGGTAGGAAGCTTGAACATTTACCTCGGACTAAAGAAGTTCTTTTTGGTATCTTGGATGAAGCAGAAGGTTGTCTGTGTAAAGTTGGTGTAATGTCCCCTTTTTATAGGAAACACTAAAACCTGAATCTGCATAAGAATGATACTCAAAGAGAACAATAAATAAGTAAGATCAATGATGATGCTTTCATTTCGTTACTTATTAAAAGATTCCTAATTGTAACTTATAGATTGTTAACCATTCCATAATTCATATTCTTTATTACTTTCCCTTATGGAACTAGGTTTTATATGTATAGGGCGCACTGAAACCATCTCTTAACCCAGCCTACAGGAAACTATGTCCCAGCCTACGGGCTTATCTCTTGACCCAGCCTACGGGAGACTTTGTCCCAGCCTACGGGCCTTCTTACAGATGGGATTACTCCGCCTCTCCCCACAAGACCTAACATTCCTTTAAGGATGAAGTAATGAAGTAATATTCTAAGTTCATCTTCCCATATCATCTTCCTCCTATTCCTTAACCAAGGATGGGGAAATTATATGTCTAGGGCGCGTTGAACCCTCTCCAATGCGATTGGGAATGGAATTACTCCGCCTCTCCCTAGCATCCTTGTCTAGGGCGCGTTAAACCCTCTCCAATCCATCGTGATGGAATTATCCCGCCTTTCGCTAACAAGACCCCTCTCCTCTAGTTGGATGAGATAGAAGGACGAGATGGTTATGGTCTCTCTTTAAAGATTGTATGTAATCAATATATCTTACTCATGTTTTTAAGAATGTATTTCTAACCATATATTATTCAATGCTTATTTAGTATATATTTCTGTTTGTTGTACAAAGGATTACCTGTATATAATACTTAACTTATTGAGTATGGTTTAAACACCATTTATTCAGATTATCATAATTTCACCATGCTAAGTATTTCCAATTATTATTTATTTATTGTTCACTTACTATATATGTTTTGTTATTATACAATGGGCTTCCATTTCCTTGCATATACGCTTATCTAGTATTGTCTAAAACCCATATTCAGATTGCTATTATCAATTTCTGTTAATATTACATTAATACCATTTTCCATAGCATTATCTATTAACAAACGTAGCTTATTCATATTTCACTTACCAGTTCGCGGCCCCTGATGACAGTGGATTTTCGCGCCTTAATTCCCGTCGCCGGAGGTCCCGCCTGCTTCCCGATCTGCCTTTCTTTCTATTCCCGCCGCTCTGTGTTTTGTATGATCTTCGATGCCTTTGTAATAGGCAGGGTAACTTCTTTATAGACCCGAATGATCAATATACCAAGTGACGCGACCCACGAAATAGCTTCGGTTTGCTTTTTAATAATGTTTAGGGGTTTTGACCCTTTATAAGGGTGCGTTACATTGGAACGCCACTTGGGATATGTAACACATATGTAGATTATCACGGGTTTATATATTATTTACTATATGTTCATTATTGCAAATATTGAATTAGATATTAATATATATGTATATACTTGATAATAATGTTCATGAAGTTGATATAATTTATAATAACAATATATGTATAGTTGTTTATTATTTATCCTTGTATAAATAATGTTTTCTTTAACACCTATTTCCAAATACGAACATAATTTATAGAAATATATATATATATGTATATATTATAATATATTTGAAATATGTGTAAATCATAATTGTATAGTGTAATTGAGGAGATATGACAGTTGGCCAATCACCTTCTTAGGCAGTGTGTAAAGCTTTGGCTCCTTTGGTGTGCTCATTGGTCAAGCCAAAGTTGATGAGACATCATGACGAAGAGATAAGGCTTGCAGCTATCACTTGCATTAGTGAAGTTACAAGGATTTCAGCTCCCAAGGCATGCTACGATGATGATACTATGAAATTCATATTGCAGCTAATGGTGAAGAGTTTCCAAGGGCTACATGATGTAAAAAGTCCTACCTTTCATCAAAGGGTGAAAATCTTGGAAATTATAGCAAAGATTAAGTTATGTTATTTGCTGATTGATTTTAGGTGCAATGATTTGATCCTCCAGATGTTTGAATTATTCATTTCTGGAATCAGGAAACATCATTCAGATAAGGTGGAAAACAGTATGCTCAGCATCATGTCCCTGATTTTAGATGAAGATGATGAGGTTTGCCCACAGTTGCAATCAAATTTGTTGATCATTTGGAGGAAAGAACATGTATCCTCTGCAGCATATGATTTCACATCAAAACTAATGGCGCTGAAGATTGAGAAGTTCAGGGATCAGTTGACTGCAAAAGAGTTAATCTCTTTTGGTATACAAGTTCCTCATTCTCTGCAAGTGGATAGCATGTCATTATCCAATAAATCAACTAAGTTGGATGATGAGTTTAATGAAAAAATGAAGCCTTTCAAAGTTATGACACCTAATGAGGGCATTGATGATATTTACTCAAGTGAAATTAGTCCTGTCCTAATTCCAAATCAGAATGAATGTATGGTTGATAGTGAAGAAGAAATTAGTTGCTTGACTCAGGAACAACCTAATGAGTCTTCATGTTGAATAATGGATATTCACAAAGCTGAAAGTCCTATGGCAAGTGTAGTGGAAGTGTGTTGGAGTTTCTTTGATGAAGTCAATGAAGACCTGAAAGCTGAAAGAATGGACCTTACAAGTCCTAAATTTGATGAGGAGCTTAATGACTATGAGGATGCCAATTCTCTAGGAACAGAAATAAAAATGATTGATGGGATGTTAGAAGGAAAAATATCAAATGAACCTAAAGTTGTTGCAGCTGAGTGTCTTGAAGAAGAACATGTTAATGTTTTGGGTAGCAATGGTATTGATTCTTTGGGTGATCATATTGCTTCTTCACCTACACATGATGAAAAGTCAGACTATGGCAGCCAAAGACAGTTGGAACAAAAGCCCTTAGTTTGGGAAGTCTTGCAAGATCAAATGGTGGTGAAGGAAGATAGAATAATTCAAGCATTGTCAAGAATGGATAGCACTCACAAACACCTAGAAGACCTCATTTGGTCAGCCCAAAGAGAGGAAAGACAAAAAGGAATCAGACATGGTGTTTCTCATACTCATTTGTTTCCTTTCAAAGAGGCTTTGGAGTTGATAAAAGAAGATTATTTACAAATGGTTGGAGATAGAGACAAGGCTATCCAATTGGTGAAAGATCAAGATAAAGAGATTGCTGATCTTTGTCTACTTTTGAGTAGGCATAATCAATCCTTGCATAATTCAGAAAATCAGTCCTTTATAACAGCTGTCTCTATGGTCCAAGATGACAAGGCAAATGGCATAGGAATTGAACAAGATGAGGAAAAGATTGAAGAATCATACAATAATGAATCTTGCAGCCTTGTGACATTTAGTAATGATGACTTCCTTGAGCCACTTCCATCCCTAATCACTTGGGAAGAAGCTAGGACAAAGTAAGACTCGATAGTGTTTGATGAATTCAATGTAAGCATTAAAGAGGATTCCAAAGTTCTGATTTGGGACAGTGACATTTTTCCTCATTTTTATGAGATTGCTACTCTTACACATGGTGAAATGAAGGAAGAAGAGTTTGCAAGTATTGGCACTCAAAGTACAAATGCTAAATATGAAAATTTCAAAAATGATGCTCTTATGAAGCTTGAAGACATGGCACACAAAAATGACAGGTATTCTAAATTTTATAACAGCAGTCAAATTCTTTCAATCCATCATGAGGTAACAAGTTCACATAAGGATGATAGTACCATAGAGTTTCCTATTGATGGCTCTCAGAAATTGGGTGTTACAAATGGAATTTGTGAGGTGAATTCAAGTCATAAGAATTCTGATTTTGTATATCAGACTTGGGATGATGTTGAAAGGACACAAATTGGGTGTGATATATGGTCACAAAGGGCCAAGAAGGCTAAGCTTGCAGCTGCCCATGCAAGATTGCATCTTTAGCAAGTCAAAGAACAAGTTCATCGTTTAGATCAAGCAAGACAACAAAGGGAGGCTTGTCTTAGATCTTTTTTTCTCAAGAATGATGCTAAATATGTGATGAACAAGTCTCTTATGACAGCCAAACCCAATGAACAAATGAATTCATATGAATCAAAAATTTCATATTGTTCACATGTTTGTATTAACGAGATTGATGATACATATCATTTGGATGGTTTAGTGAAGACCTCAAGCAAGATGGAACAATGGATAGATGAGGATAATTCCGAAAATTCAGCTGATGTTGGTCATTTGTTTGATAATGTTGTTGATCATATTGATGACACCCCTAGTGGACCAGCCATTCAGGAGTTGTCTTTGGTGGGAGTTGAAGGCATCTATAACTCATCTCTGGCTATGTCACTAATTGATTATGATATGGCAGCTTTTTATTTTCTGGTTGGTGACTTCATTTTCTTTGATTCGTCATGGGTAAGTAGCTATATTACTTGGAATTACATTGCACTTTCAGATTTTTCATGGTCTACACCAGCTATTCAGCTGCTTGGGAGTGTGTGGAGGCATGTTTATTTGATGGATATTGAGTATTGGATGGATTTCCTTGGTATGTATGGGCATGTTGACACCCATGATTTCATTTTTGTTGCTGGTCTGAGTCACAACAGCAGCAATTGGTGGCTTATAAAGTTGATCTATGTGGATATGGAAGTTGGTTTTCACATCTTTTTGATGGTCTACTCATACAGATCGATGATATATGATGATTGGGTTAGGATAGATACCTATCTCTATTTCTATAGCCGGATGGACAGGTTGATATGGGATCTAGGTGGATGGTGGTCAGGCGCAGTTACTTTCCATTCTAGCATTAGGTGCTATTGCAGTTGCGGATTGCTTGAGGACAAGCAATCTTTGGAAAGGGAGGATTGTAATGTCCCCAATTCTCCTACGCCTAAGGAATAATAATTATTTTTAATTATTTAATGTTACCTAGCAAAAAGGTGTCAAGTTTAAAAGGTAATATTAAATAATTATATTAAAAGGTTATAAAGTGACTTATTTTAATACCAATCAATAAAGTCACTTTATAATATTAAGTGTTTCAGGCGGGGAAAATTAAAAAGGTCCTTTGAGAGAAGTAATACGAAGAGTCGAAGGAAATAATATATTCCTCTCAAAAGGTTATAAAAGGACATTGAGAGCTCATTTGGAGGCATGCTTGGAATTTGTATTGTTACTCTGTTGGATGGAACCTACGTGTTCTTCCTTTTTCCTTTCCTTCTTGTGGATGGAAACCCACTCGAAGAAGATCAGTTTCGGTAGTGTGATATCTACCCTAGCTGGTAATGGTGGTTTCTACTTCAGGGAACCAAATGGAGCTGATCAAAAATTGATGGATTTAGTTGTGATATGCGTTTTAATCCATTTTGTATTGTTGGAATGCAGTTTTGATGTTAATGTGTTGTTTTGGGTTTATATGTCATATCCCTATATTAGTAATTTATAATTGAATCCATTATGTATTTCATTCAAATTAAAGATATGAATAATATTATAAATGGAATCTATTTAATATATTTAAATAATACATTTTTAACACAATTAACAAAATATATTATTATTATATTTATAAATATCACATATAAATAATATAATATAAGTCATATATCATTTTATTATAATGATATAATATAAATAAATAATATATTATAAATATATCTAATAATATAAATACAAATATTATTATTATTATCTTGTAATATAAATATAAATAATATAATATAAATCATATATATATCATTTATTATGATATAAATGATATAAAATAAATAATATATCATTTATTATAATGATATAATATAAATACAAATAATATAAATAAATAATAATATAAATAAACATTTTTTAACCTATCCTCTTATGATAAGGGAGTTACGTATGGTTAGAACTAGTTTTACCACAAAAGAGAATTAATATATAGTAATAAAAATTATAAGAGGGTAAGTACGTCTTTTACCACCAAGCATAATAAGAGACGTGCCTCTTGGAACATATCCCTTGAAAGGGAAATAAATAAAGGTTGTGAGATAGAAGGAGAAGATCATAGACAAGATATCATAAATTAATATATAGAGATATGTACATCAGTAGCAAAAGGGAGAAATGATTCAAGTAAAAATAAATAAATATATATAGTAGATAAAGATGCTCCCGATAGAGATCTGCATGATTAAACATTATTAAAAATTATATTTATGATAATACTATAATAATAATGATATTATAATAACAATAATAAATAATATTATAATAATATATATATTATATAATAATTAAATGATGTCTATATTTATACTAATAATATTATAATGATAATAAATGAGTAATATATTATAAAGTTATGTTAATAATAATACAACAATAGAATTCAAGTGCTACCAAATATATATATATAACATAATATAGAGATATTATTAATATTATAACAAATACCATAATATATATATAAATATTAAAGAATAGGCATGAGGCCGACTCAAGAAGAGTCCCTGCAGATATTAAGGAACAAAAGATATAACCTACAGATATTAAAGAAGGCAACGAACAGGGGAAAAAAGAAATAGAATCCAAGCAATAAAGACAAGCAGCGTAAGCAGGTATATGGACTATGAATAATAAGATGGGAATAGGTAAGAATGTAGAAATGAGATAAAAAACTAAATACTTATGTGAAAGGAACATGGGTATAAATATGAATATGTTAGATAAATGAATATGTATATGTATATAAAGGAAAAATAGAAATGAATGTTAATATGAATGTGATGAATATGAATATGAAATGAATATGGAATGTGTGAATGGGAGACATGAGTTGGACTTAGACATATGAGTCAAGCCAACTATGTTCCTAAAGTCTACATAGGTTGGACTTAGACATATGAGTCAAGCCAACTATGTAGATCAAGGTTGGACTTAAGACACATGAGTCAAGCCAACTAATATATGGTATTGGACTTGACATATGAGTCAAGCCAACCATGACCAAAACTCAACATGGGATTGGACTTGACATATGAGTCAAGCCAACCATGACCAAAACGCAACATGGGATTGGACTTGACATATGAGTCAAGCCAACAATGGTATGGATTGGACTTAGACATATGAGTCAAGCCAACCATGACCAAAACTCAATATGGAATTGGACATGACATATGAGTCAAGCCAATTATGTTCTCACTCCATGAAAAGAATATGTTTGATAATGGTAAGAGCTTACATTTCAAGTTTATTATATGATTGAACTAACCCTCTTATTAGCATTGATTATATATGTATATATTGCATTGGTGTTCTTATGTAATGATTACAGGATCCATTGTGAGGAATCATAATGAAGAAAATAATAACACGTAAGTCATTTCCTTAATCCTAAATTATTGCCAAATAAGAAGGGGGACATTACATAATACGAATGGAAAATATGAATTGAATAAGTGATAATGTGCTTGGATATTAATTATGTTTGTGAAGTAACTAACCCTAATTATGATATTATGATTTTATAATGAAGTTATTGATTACTAATGTTCTCTGTAATAAGTTAAATTGTGTGAAGGGAAAGAAATTTAGAGGTTCCCGAAAGGGAACATTACATTATACCTTTTGTATTATTATGATATTTCCTAGCCGGCCGTACAATTCCATGGTCGTACCAGCAAAGAGGATGATCTGATGTTTTGAAGTGGTTAATGATATTTGTGACTTATTATTGTTGGAAGTATGTTTCTTGATATGGCTTCCTTTATCCAAGTGATCACTATTGAAATGTGCTGATTTAAGAACTGTGTGAAGTGTCGTACAATTTGGGGTGCAGTACCATGCTGGCTAGTACGATTGGGTTAGGAATTACTGAAGATGTTTTGTTGATGCAAAGTTAATGGTGATGTCATTGTATGTTATGAATGCCATCTTTAAGGCTATTTCCAGTGGATTTGAAGCTGATTTGAAATTGCAATACAGAGATCCGTACCTGTATGAGCTGTACTAGCTGAAAGTGATCGATCCACCTCATAAATTATTTTCAACTCCCTTTCATTAGCTATTGATTGCAGTTTTTTGTATGGTCTAGACGAATCTTTTGAGTATATTTGGCAATGATTTGAATAAGGAATTCATAAGTTATGAAATAGTTGTACACGTGTCGTACGGTGTTGTCTAGAGGGTGGTTGATTCAAATGGGAATTAGATCTTGAATTTCTAGCTTCCTTTCTGGTTTGAAGATTGAATGTTGAGCCTAGATCAATATATTGGAACTGTATGCAGAGTGATTGAGTGAGTTTGAAATTCTTCTTGGCTGAGTCCGTACATAGACTGCCGTACTAGCTGGATTTGATCGATGCAAAGTAAAATTATTTAACTAAGTCTTTGCCTGGTTTATAGATTGTAATGTTTTTATGAGGGATAGATGATTGATTTGAATCCATTTAGCAATGATTTGGAAGTATAATACATCTGTGAATATAGCTTACTTCTTGAATGTTGTACGGTTCTGGGCATGAGATATTAAAGGCTGTTGTTAGTTTGTCAATGCTGATGCTGTGAAAGGTGCTCAGAATTGTTAATTAAGGTTATGTGATCAGTTATATGGGAGTTTTGGTGTTGTTATCAGTAGTGTGTGAGTTTCTTGTGTTTGCTATCCCTCCCATGGCTGCCATACAGTCTTAACAGTCAGCAAAGTGAATAAATAATATTGATCAGCAAGTTTACATCTGTCTGCAGTTTTGATCAGTCAATTGAATGCTCACTTGCCAAAGTAAAGATGCAGGATATGGTCTCTCATAAATGATCTTCAGGGGGTAACTCATCAAATGTAAATTGTGTTATCGAGTATGATTATATTGGAAATCATTCTATTATCATTGTAATTCATTTCACATTAATATCCCCTAGATGGTTTACCGCCAGTGTGGGCAAATTGGTTTTATCTTTCTTCATATTTTTACCCACTGGATAAGTGGTAAATCCCCACTGCATAAGTGGATGCCTGCTGTTAGCAGAAGATTGTATTTCATTTCATTGCATAGCTTTGATTGATTACCCGAAGCACTGTATGCTCTCACCTCGCCCATCTTGGGATCTTGGTGATCAGAAGTGTGGAGGTAATTTAGTTGTTCATGCATGATTGTGCTAACATTGTGTTATCCCTGTTTAAAATTTTGAAAAATTTGGGGTAGATTGCTACATTGCATGAAAGAAAGAAACCAAGTTTCACCTTCAAAACACAAGCATTGAAGCAAGTTTCCCAACATCTTGTTGATCATTACCAGTAGATTCTTCAAGTTCCATTGCAGTCATCTGAGGATCAGCACTTGTTTTCATCTTTTCAATACCTATAGCAAGGCTTTGTAATGCCAAGTTCACAGATTTGGCATAAGGTAATGAAGGTTTGAAAAGTAAATGCAAAGAAATTATCATTTCCTTCCCTCTTTATTGAAAGCACTTCAAGCTCATCAAGCAGGAGTTGTTATTAAACAAAGGATGGATTGTCAGGTTTCATCTATGTTAGCGTTTAATTTCGCACCTTTCGATGAGAAAGAAAAATGGATAGATGTGCAGTAGAACCGCTCTTCAAATTGGAAGGGGAAGCTCCCTGTAAAATAAAACTTAACTAAAAACTTTACAATCTTTTGGGGTTTTTGCAACATGCGGAAAGGTAGAGACGCACATTCAACAGCGAAGCAAATATTTTATGCTTTTTTACTAAAAACAAACCTAACCTTCGGCACAAATAATACATTTTAATGGATATTTGGAAGCCAAATAGGCATACTAGAATCCATTAATGAACAAAACAAGAACATGATCAAGAGAATATTAGACAAATAACAATTTAAGCAAATAGAGGCATGAGAATTGCTATTGCTTTTATTCTTTGATTGAACACAAGACTGGATAATGAACATTGAATACTTTTGATTCCTCTGATTAAATCCAGAGATCGAAGGAAACAAATGAACATAGGCGATTTGATTTAACACAAAAGAACAAAGAAGATCTGAAATGAATGTTTAAGCACAAAGTCATAAACAATTCCTCTCAATCTCAACAACACAAATAGCTTTCAAAAAGACAACACATATATTTATTCTCAAAGTAATAAAGATATACACAATCACTGAACAATAAGATGTGAGCAATAAAAGCCTCAACATTTACCATTTATGAAATAAAGTGTGTAGAATACACTTATTTATACCCTAAAAAGCAAAGATGCAAGGAAATAAAAGGAAGAGTTAACTAACACTCTCCACCCTAACCCTAATGCTGCATGGGAAGCATGCAAGCTTATTAGCAATTAAAATAATAAAATATCTCTCCTGCAATTCAGTTAATTGAACTTGCATGTTATTATACATTGAGTTCCACTTAAAGATATTTTGCATGATTTCCAAAACAAATTCAAAAATAAGTTTATCTTTGAAAAGCAAAGTCAGTTCTCAAAATAGAAACTGCTTTGGAAATCCTTCCAGCTGCCAAAAATAGGATTCTCTTGCAGATAGTGAAAAATGACCAAGTATGAGAATTGAGATTTCTCTCAAATTCATCAACCTTAGCCTCTTTTGATAATGATAGAATCCGAATGCATGATCTCCGTTTGCAAGATGGTGTTTGCATACTCCACTATCTTTAGGAGATCCAAATACTCCCTGACCTTCAGATACTCATGAATGAGTGTCGATTTGGCCTCCATGGTGGTAGAAGAATATTGCATGGTAGCTTTTGTTTTAGGGCTCCAAGAAAAGCCTATCTTCTTCACCGTTATGCTTTAAGAGATCAACCTAGACTTCTGTATGACCGCTGTTCAAGAAAATCAGGTTTTTATTTTCACTACCCAAAATCTGATTTTTGTGAAAAAAAGTATATTTTGCCCTTGGAAAGTGAAAATATGAGGCTGAATCCTCAAAAAGTTGCCAGATTTGAGCTATAGATAGTCAAGAATGGTGTAAAACGCCTTTTCTTGAGGTGGGTAAGCTACAGAAATGAGAAATTTTGGACATATAGGCCTCAAAAACCACTTTTATTTTGGCTGTAGGTGGTGATTTTGGGCATGAACAGTCATAACCAACAAAGGAAAAAGCTTGAAAATCCTTCAAAAATGGTTCCTTAGACTTGGATATTGCCTTGTATGCATGAAGATGGACCCTGGGATGAAGGAGAATGAAGAAAATGGTGTCGTAGAATGCTCAATCCGCCTCTAGGATGCTTTGCTGGCCCAAAAAGTGTCTTTAATCCTGAAATGAAAAGATTGAAACCCCCAACAATGGCCGCCAATGCAAAGAAATGGTCTCCCTGTTAACAAATATGCCTTGGAATGCTAGAGGAAGGCATAGAAAGATGCATGTGTAATCCTTACCTTGGAATGCTAGATCAACTCCTCAAAGCCTTTCAATCTGCCCTTTGCAAATTTTCAATCCTCCATTAATGGCTGCCCTATGTGAAGAAATGCCCCTCCAGGGTGAGTAAGTCTTGGAAAAGAAGAAAGATGGACATAATAATGCACTGTAGTGGTATCTTGGCCTTCCAGATGAAGCGCCTCTCCTCCAATCCTTCAGATCTGTCTTCTAAAGCTTCAAAAAGCTTCAATAATGGAGTCTCCAGATGAAAAATACTTCTCTCCTTCAAATTGCCTTTGGAAATGATAATAACAAAGAAGAAAAACTCTCCTCTTAGGTTTGCTTTTACTTTCTAGGGTTTGTCATGAGCTTTATTCTAAAAATAAGATGCTTTTATTGTAGGCTTCATGCAACCAAGAAGAATGAAGGGTAAACCTCCATTTATAGCCCTGACCTTCTTTCTCCTGTGAGCGCCCATCTTCTCTCTCTAGCAAACGCCTTATCTTATGCAATTTAGGCACCCAAAATGGAGTGTGAAACATAAAAATTGAGTGCTTTTCATCCATGCCAAAAAGGAGTGCATTATCATCAAATTGATCGCCTTTTTCAAAGGCCAAAAAGGTGTGAGATTTGGGTAATTTGAACGCCTTTTGTACATGCCAAAAAGGCGTGAGATTTGGACAAAATAGGCGCCTTTTTGAGGTAATGAAAAGGCGTGCATTTTGGGCTATTCAGGCGCCTCTTTGAGAGGTTGAAAAAGGCGTGGGTTTCTTAGGATTTAGGTGCCTTTTATGTAAGCCAAAAAAAGACGTGGAAATTGGGTGAAATATGCACCTTTTAGGAGGTTCAAAATGGCGTGAGAAATGGAGGTTTTGAGTGCTTTTCACAAGGATGAAAAGGCGTGGCTTTTGGGCAAATTGAGCGCCATTTTGGAGTTTGATTTTGAGTGTCCTAGATGGAAGTATATTTAAAAATATATTTAAGTATATGCTCAGATACTTCCAGGATGTTTGAGATAGGTCTCGAATCCATGGGATTTAACATGCAAATTCTAGATTTTTGAGGATCCATAAGATTTCAGACTTAGACAGTTTTCAGGATCTCAGAACATCAGGCTTTAGGACACCAGACTTAACCAATTTTAGGGCTCGTTCTTTATGATTCTTGACCTTGGAAAACTTTGAACTTTGCCTTGATCATTTTGACGGAGGCTACCTAGATTACTGTCGTCTGCCTCTGCCTCTGGAGCTTATTTTTGCCGTAACTTCTTCATCTAATGACGGAATGTCTTGAAGTTTGGAAATCAGGCTCATATGATCCGAAGCTCTCATTGAAGCCTCTCCTCCATGAATTATACTCCAAGATGGAGCACACTTTAGCCAGAAACGTCCAAAAATGCCTTAGAATTTTTTTTGAAATTTTCCCAAATTTCAAAATTTTCAAAATTGAATTTTGATTTGCTAGATGTATTTGCATTGCTTCCCTTGGTTCCTTTATGTCATTTTGGCCTTTAATTCATCACTTTGACCTCCTCTTTTAGATGTTCTTTCACTGCTCCAGGCCTGATTGGCTAGCCAGAATCTCCCTCCATTTGAGCCTTGGATCGCTATCTTTTGATTTGTCTTGTACTTGCAAGGTTAGCACAGTAATGACAAGGCTACATGGTGCTTGGGAGGTGTGTTTGAGCACATATACGAAAAAAAAATTGTATGGGTACAACGATCTATGATAGGACCTAGGGTTTCAAGTATCTTCTGGTGATCTACCATGCTCAGAATGAGGAAGCTACATAAGAATCACTAAGAGGAGCCAATCGACACTAGACTAATTATTTTTAGTCATTGTTATTTTTGGGAGACAACTACTTTTAGAAGACCTAGAAGATCTATTCAGAGATGTTTTATTTCAAGATTTCTTATTTTAGATGATGTATTTTAAGACAATTTTGTATTTAAGGCTTGCTTTGTGTGCAAGCAAGCTATAGATATGATAGAAACTTTAGCATGCTTGTTGTTTATCTTGACTAAATCACATGCAAATAAGCTTGTAAACACTTATAAATAAGTGCTATTGCAAATCTAGCACTTAGATTTGCAATAGTAATTTTATGTAATGTCCCCTTTTTTGGCATAGATTTTTTGTGCACACTATCTGTTGTGACGTAATCACACATCGCCCCATTGCAAATGGGGAACCCCTCTTTTTTCTACTTTCTGGCTTCGTTTTACTTTAGGGTTTAGATTTCTTTGAGTTTGTAGGTTTGGAAGTATAGATTTGCCCTTGTCTCGCCAAATTCTTGTGTAATGTCCCCTTCCTAGATGGCACATAGATGAGCAGTGGTTGGCCTATTACTAGGGTTCCCGTAGGTCAGTAGAGTGGTTAGGGAACCTATCCAGGGGCAGTGGAGCTTTGCTAGGAGTCTTTCGAGTCTTCAATTTGATGTTAGATGATGAATATAGGAGTTAAATTGAGAATATTAAAAGTTTGCCTTAATGTGAATAGTGAATAGTGAATAGTAACAGAATAGTGAAAAATGAATAGTAAAAGTGAATAGTGAAAATGAATAGTAAAAAAGTGAAGAGTGAAAAGTGAGGAGTAAAAGTGAAAATGTCCCCGTCCTAGAGACCCTCAAGGTGGGCATCCCATTATGGAGGGAATATTTTATTAAGGTGGGCATCCCATTATGGAGAATATTTTATTGTTTTTTGAGAAGGTGGGCATCCCATTATGGAGGTGGCATATTTTATTAAAGTGGGCATCCCATTATGGAGAATATTTTATTGTTATTTGAGAAGGTGGGCATCCCATTATGGAGGTGGAATATTTTATTAAGGTGGGCATCCCATTATGGAGGGAATATTTTATTAAGGTGGGCATCCCATTAGGAGGATGGAGGCTATAAAGCAATGTATTGGGCTCTCTTTTGGTATTCAATCATCATTTTCTTAAAACACAAATGCAGGTTTGGAGCTCTAGATAGAGTTTTCAGCAGGTTGCAGCTCTTCTGAGGACGAAAACCCTTAGAGGACAGTGGATTGGACGACAACTCAGTTCACATTACGGGGAAATCTACACTGGGTTTCCATTTGGGCATCATTTGGTTTCATTTTGTGTTCAGATTTACGATCTGATTTCTGCAGGCCAAAAATAGGGGTTTGGACAGCTTGCTCCAGTTATTTGGTTATTGGACTTCAACATACTTGGCTGCTACAATTAGAAGTTGAACCTATTTTAGGTTTGGGAGTGATTTGTGGTTCATTGGATCACTTCTGTATGTTCTTATAAGTCTGATTTTATAATCAGACCAGACTGTTTGTAATCAGCCATCATCACATGATTGTAATTAACAAGCTTCAATAATCGGGTATGTCAAATTAAGTCACCTAACTCATATCTTTAATTTGATATAGTTTGTTTGCTGATCCAATCAATTTCAGTCGTCTTTGTGGTGTTATTTGTATGCTATTATGTTACCTTTTATTTAATATATCATGGCAAGACTCTACATGCATTGAAAACACAGAAAACACAAAGCAAACCATTCAAACAAAAATCAGAAAATTCAAAACAGCAAGATACAAATCAGATCAGAATTGAGTAGGGATCTTTCAGTGGTATCAGAGCTTTAAAATTTCAGTCCAATATCCATTAGGGATTTTTTAGTGGTATCAGAGCCATAATCCTGCCAGCCTGTTGGGCAATGATTGCATTCAATTGGTGTGTATCAGTGGTGCACAAGTCAGTTTGGATTTGGTTCTTAGTCTAGGACCAATGCCTTTGGAGGTTCTTAAATCAATTTGAACAGGTTAGCACATTTCATATATGGTTATGTGAGGAGTCTAAGACAACATATGACAAATAGGAAAATCAGTTCAGTTTTACATGATCAGCGTCACTACAGATAGGACAGGTAATTTTGATTTTACATCAGCAAATTCAGAAGTTATTGCACCAATTCCTCAGTTAGAAGAATGTAAGTCAATTGTTTGACAGAATGTCTTTTGTGATATAATCTGAAATATCAGAATTCCTGAGTGTAAACAGCAAGGGGAACATTCAAATCTTAAATTTGAATCCAGCTATTCTATCTTCCCAATTGTTTGATAAATTGCAATACATTTGGTAATATTTCTTTCTGGCAAATGCATGTTATATGTTGATGAAATGTCTATTAGATTTTGGAACTGAAGTTGCATAAGTAGACATCATAAACAACATTCCAAACAAGCTAAAGATTCAGAAATATAGAGACTTACAGCAGCATGCCAAGAATTTGATGAACTAAAAAAAAAAATCAGGAATCGAAGGCAGATTAGTTCAGGATATTACAGTAAATAAAATGAAGACAATGGCAGATTTGAAAAGTGTCCTTTTGTCAAAAGAATTCAACGATACTTTTAATGGTGATCAGTTAAGGGATTTACAGAAAGAAATGGAAGTAGGGAATTGGCTCTATGTAACTAGATTACAATTGAAGTCCACGAAATTTTCTGATGATGTTCTCTCTAAGTTGGAGGAATTAAACACATATTTGTCCAAAGTAGACCAGTCAGATTGGAGGCTTCTGAAATGGGCCTTACAACCCTTAATGCTCGCTTTGGTTCAGCACAGGTTTGTGGAACATCCTTATGAAGAGGTGAGACTTGCAGTTGCTTCTTGTCACAATGAGATCATAAGGATAACAGCTCCTGTAGCACCCTATAATGATGACATACTAAAGAAGGTTCTACAGCTGATTGTGAAGAGCCTACATGGGTTACATTATGTCAAAGCCCCTACTTTTGGTAAGAAGGCTAAGATTTTAGAGAGCATGGCAAGAACCAGATCATTTATCATTTTGTTGGATCTTAGATGTGATAAATTGATTCTTCATATGTTTCAATGCTTCTTAACTAAATTTAGGAAGCATCATCCAGACAATGTGAGGGCTTGTATGCAAACTATTATGGCCTTAATCTTAGATGAGGATGATGATATCTGCAAGCGGTTGCAATCAGACTTGTTGGCCATTTGGAGGAAGGAGTAGTGTGTTTCCCCCACAGCTTATGATTTCTCAAAAGGTTTGGTTGAACAGAAAATTGGGAGGTTCAAGGAGCAGGTGACAGCTGCAGAGAAAATTGCTTTGGGTATTCAGGTCCTAGGATCATCCAAAAAGAGCAAGAACCAACTGAGGAAAGAGCAGATTTGTTTCACTTGTCAGGAACACTGGTCATTTGATCACATATGTGGAGTTAACAAGGAAAAAGAACCATTGCAGCCAAGCAGTGTTGAAAACATACCAACAAATGAGGTTACAAAGTTTGAAGAGGATGGCTTAACTCAAGAAGGGAGTATGTTTGAGTCTCAGGATGTCTCTAATGAATGTCAGAATCTTCATATGATAAAGAGTTGCGCGGAAATGAGGACATGGCAGCAGCCTTAGCCCTGCATCTAGATCATTCCCACAGAAATTATGAGGCATCTACAAAAGGGTGCATGAGTCTCTTGGTGGGTGATGTAGAGATTATGATTGACAATCCATATGAAGGTATGGTTTCTATTAGTGTTCCTTTGGTTGATCACAAAGTGGAAGATAATGCAAACTTGGATCAGCCCTTTAGAGATATTGTAAACATAGCTTCCCTTGATGTAGAGCAAGAGGTTGACATGGATAATGATGGTGTGGATTCTCGGAATGATCACAATGCATCTTTTAGTGAGATAGTTGATTCCTATGATGACACAATTCCTACACATGAAGAAAAATCAGAAAAAAAAAAATTTGGTTTGTCTTCAGTTGAGTACGTTTCATCATTCCATGCATAATTCAGCAAATCAGTCCTCTATAGCAGTCCCTTCCATGATACTAAATGACAAAGCAAGGGGCACAGAAGTTGAACAAGTTTATGGAAGAATTGAAGAGCTTCACAAGGAAATACCTTGCAGCCTCATGACAACAATGGAAGAAGAATTACTTGACAAACTACCACCCTTAATCACATGGGAAGGATGTGAGACAAGTTTAGAGTTGGTGATGTTTGATGGTTCCAGCGGAAGCAAAGAAGAAGATCCCAAAAGTCTAATTTGGGGCAGCGATAGCCTACATCCTCCTCCTCTTGATATTGTGGCACTTACACTTGAAAATACTTATGAAGACAATGTTGCAAGTGTTGGACAAGAAATTTTCAATGATGATACGCTACAAGGGGTCAAAAACATGGCTCAAGCACATAACAATAATTCTGATTTGAATGACAGCACTTATGTTTCTATATTTCAACACGAGGTAACGACTTGGTTACATGAGGAGGATAGCGTTATGGAATCTACCTATGATGGCACCCAAATTGTGTGTGATAACTATGGGGAATATAAGGTGGGTTCAAGCCACCATGGTATGGAAATTCCTCATCATTCCAAGGAAGATCGCATAGGCAAGGACACAAAGGTTGAAATTAGTCCTAAATTTCAGTTTGAGAACAGCAGTGATATATTTCACCTTTATCCTAATGTTGCCACTAACAATCATGAAGAAAGTAAGGGTACAGTTTCCCCTACTGATGGACTACAAGAGGCAAGTATGGTACATGGTAATTTTGATGGTGTCTCTTGTCATAGGACTGAGTTTATACATTTTGATACAGCTGATATAGAATATACCCAAGTTTTGAATGAAAAATGGTTGGAAAGAGCTAAGCAAGCTAAGATTGTGGCTCAACAAGCCAAGCTTCACTTTCAACATATTCATGATATTCGCCATTCTTTTAATGATGAGAGACATGAATTGCCTAACCCAGAGTCTCCAGTTGAGATAGTTGATCATTCCCATGATGGTGATAGTGATTGGGTTGATGAATCTCTTAGTGGTCCAGCCACTCAAGAGTTGTCTGTGTTGATTAGTGTTGGCATACATACTTCACTTTTGAGTTGGTTAACTGTTCCTCTTAATATGGAGGCGATATCTTTGTTGTTTGGTGACTTCATAGTCTTCGATCTCTTATGGACTAATGGCTGTCCTAGTTGGAATCATGTAGCACTTTCTAATTTTGCATTGACTACATCAGTGATTCAGCAATATGGGAATGTTGAAGGGCAATTCTTTTGGGTTGAGTTGGAGTGTGGAGTAATTTTCCTTGATTGGCCTTGGTTTGATGACATATTTGATATCATCTATGTTTCTAATCAGAGTTATGACAGAGAGGTTTGGTCGCCATTTGTGTTGGTTTGTGGGCATATGGAGGTTCATCTTCACATTGGATGGATGTCTTACATGCACGGATGGTTACGTAAGGGTACTTGGTTGACAAACTTCTTTTTCATCTCTTACAGTGGGTTCTACGTCTTGGTTTGGGATCCGGGTACTGACATGATTGGTGCATTGTCTCTTATGGATTCCATGATGTTGCTTCATAGTTTGTGGTGTATGGTGTTTTTATTAGGGTGGAGCAGCGGGTTGGTTGATGTTTGCTTGAGGGCAAGCAATCCCGGGAAGGGAGGATTGTAATGTCCCCTTCCTAGATAGCACATAGATGAGCAGTGGTTGGCCTATTACTAGGGTTCCCGTAGGTCAGTAGAGTGGTTAGGGAACCTATCCAGGGGTAGTGGAGCTTTGCTGAGAGTCTTTCGAGTCTTCAATTTGATGTTAGATAATGAATACAAGAGTTAAATTGAGAATATTAAAAGTTTGCCTTAATGTGAATAGTGAATAGTGAATAGTAACAGAATAGTGAAAATGAATAGTGAATAGTGAAAAATAAATAGTAAAAAGTGAAGAGTGAAAAGTGAGGAGTAAAAGTGAAAATGTCCCCATCCTAGAGACCCTCAAGGTGGGCATCCCATTATGGAGGGAATATTTTATTAAGGTGGGCATCCCATTATGGAGGGAATATTTTATTAAGGTGGGCATCCCATTATGGAGAATATTTTATTGTTTTTTGAGAAGGTGGGCATCCCATTATGGAGGTGGAATATTTTATTGTTGTTTGAGAAGGTGGGCATCCCATTATGGAGGTGGAATATTTTATTAAGGTGGGCATCCCATTATGGAGGGAATATTTTATTAAGGTGGGCATCCCATTAAGGAGGATGGAGGCTATAAAGCAATGTATTGGGCTCTCTTTTGGTATTCAATCATCATTTTCTTAAAACACAAATGAAGGTTTGGAGCTCTGGATAGAGTTTCAGCAGGTTGCAGCTCTTCTGAGGACGAAAACCCTCAGAGGACAGTGGATTGGACGACAACCCAGTTCACATTACGGGAAAATCTACACTGGGTTTCCATTTGGGCATCATTTGATTTCATTTTGTGTTCAGATTTACGATCTGATTTCTACAGGTCAAAAACAGGGGTTTGGACAGCTTGCTCCAGTTATTTGGTTATTGGACTTCAACATACTTGGCTGCTACAGTTAGAGGTTGAAGCTATTTCAGGTTTGGGAGTGATTTGTGGTTCATTGGATCACTTCTGTATGTTCTTATAAGTCTGATTTTATAATCAGACTAGACTGTTTGTAATCAGCCATCATCACGTGATTGTAATTAGCAAGCTTCAATAATCGGGTATGTCAAATTAAGTCACCTAACTCATATCTTTAATTTGATATAGTTTGATTGCTGATCCAATCAATTTCAGTTGTCTTTGTGGTGTTATTTGTATGCTATTATGTTACCTTTTATTTAATATATCATGGCAAGACTCTACATGCATTGAAAACACAAAAAACACAAAACAAACCATTCAAACAAAAATCAGAAAATTCAGAACAGCAAGATACAAATCAGATCAGAATTGAGTAGGGATCTTTTAGTGGTATCAGAGCTTTAAAATTTCAGTCCAATATCCATTAGGGATTTTTCATCTTGCTAAGGAGTCTATGTGCCCTCATTCTGATGCATGTCTTGAAGCCCTGAAATTGACTACATCTGGTGTTCTGAAGTCTAATATTCTGAGATCCTGAAAACTAACTAAGTCTGAAATCTGGTGGATCCTCAGAAATCTAGAATCTGCATGTTAAATCCCATGGATCCGGGACCTATCTCAAACATCCTAGAAGTATATTTCAAAATATTTAAAGTATATATTTTTAAATATACTTCCAACCAGTACACTTCAAAATCGGGCGAAAAAAAGTTTGAGTCTTGGACCTTGAGTGGAAATTTCTCATACAGGGGGAGAATGCACCCAAAAATAGCACAAAATCCATGCTCTTGAGGAAAATGCGCTCACTTGACATCACTTGAAATTCATCGAAATACATTGAAACCTATTTGAAATCACTAAGCCACACCAAGGGAGTGAGAGGAATTGAGAATTTAGAAATAAAAATGTCTAAGGTAGAGCGCAAAATCCTTGCCCATGAGGAGAATGCGCTCTCCAAATCTTCTTCCATCTCACTCAATAATCAACCACACTTAAGTAATTTCAATTCCATGAAGATCTAAGAGCGGATCAATTGGAGATCCTGAAAAATCGACATAGACAAGTAAGTTTGAGAATGAAATTTGAAGATGTCAAAGGTCAAAAGTGGATAATCCTTGTCAATGAAGAAAATGCACTCCAAGAAGAAAAGTGTAAAATCCTCTACTATAGGGAGAATGCGCCCTAGTGAAAAAATCCTTCTGAGCATGCAGAATGCGCCCTAGGATGAGGAGAGTTCATTAACTTAAGAACTTGAAGTTGCATTCCAAATTGTATGAGATGAATCATCAAGACACTTCAAACCTAAGAGAAGATGCATATGGAAATGGAGATTGTCATGTAAGGAAAGTTTGAACAGTGAAGATCCTTAGAAGTTCCCTTGAAGAAGTCATTTCAACACTTAGAAAATTTATTGGGAAGAGTGGAAAATCCTCACCAATAGGGAGAATGCACCCTAATGAAGGTCCACATTTTGGGAGTCAAAGCAATGTAAGGTTATTTTCCTTAGGTGAATTCTTGAAATCCATATGAAAACCTTGAAGAAATTCGCCTAAGAGTTGCAAATGGAGGAAAATCCTCACCAATGAGGAATATGCGCCCTTGCAAGTAGAGAGAATTTTATGAAGAATCAAGATCAAGAAACTTGAAGAAGTCACCAAGGACATTAGAAAGTTGGAGTGGAGAAAAATCAAATCATGAAAGAAAGCGCAAAATCCTTCTCAATGAGGATTATGCGCTCATACAAAGGAGAATCCTTTCACATGAAGAAAATCCGCCCACTCAACAATTCTTGCAAATAGAGGTGATTTTATAAGGACTCAATGCAAAAGGTTTGAAAATTCGCCAAGGTGAGATGAGAAGTGTGAAAAGATAGAATAAAAACTCATAAGAGGAAAGGTGGAAAATCCTCATCAATGAGGAGAATACGCTCTAGAATGAAGTGCCTTCTAAAGAAAAATCTGCTCAATCATTAACAAATTTGAAAGAGATTTCAATATCACTCGCCAAAAAGAAGTAGGAGCTTGGAAAAAAAATGCCTAAGGAAGAATGTGTTGGTACCCATTTTGGTCTGGATCTGAACGCAGATGTTGGAGGGTTTTTTCTTTTTGGGCCCTAAGTTTCCTTGTTCATCGCTGTGACTTTCTCTATCGACGAAACTTCTTTTTGAGTGCTCAGATTATGATTGAACCATCGTTTTGAACCACCGCGTTGAACCCTTTTGGTTCATGGTTCAATGGTTCAAGGCTTTGTGTTTGTGTTCGGCAAATGTTCTTTTTGAAGTGCTCCGTTCGGCGTTGAACTTCTCGGTTGAACCATCTGTTTGAACCGGTTCATGGTTCAAAGGTTCGGAGCTTTATATTTTTGGTTCATCGGAGTGATCGGCATCATCAGCGAGCTATTTTTTGTTCCCTCCGATGTGTTTGGTTTGGCCGATGGAAATGCCATCGGTGTGATATTCATCGTCGGCAGGCTTCATTTGTGTTTGGCCGATGGATGTTATCGGCGTGTGTTGTATGTTGGCGAAGGAATTTTGGGCTAGCCCGACGGTTGTTGTCTAGCCGACGAAGTATGTTTTGGTGGCCATCGGGGAGACTCGTATTGTCAGTGGGAGTCTGGGGAGTTAGCCTGATGGTCAATCTCTGGCCGATGAGGGGAATGTAGTGAAACAGTCGGCGAGACTGTTGAGGTCGGCCAGAGGATTTTTGGATGCTCCGATGGAGGGAGTCACGCCGACGGGGGTGCGGAGTGTAGTTTGTGGTCATCAGCCAGACTATTGATGTCGGGATGAGTTTTGTGGAGTTGGCCGATGGCCTGGGTTTGGGCGATGGGCTTTTGGGTGAAGGAGCGTGTGTCGAGCGTGGCAAAAGCCCTCGACACCTATTATGCAAGTGACTATGCTTTTAAACTACTAAGGTAGTCTCCTCACCGTGCATGTGGGACTAATCTCCCTGTATAATTTGAAATTGCGATAGAACGTTTTTTTGCGGGAACTTCATTTTGATTGCTGCGACTGATTTCTCGATGGCTGCAGGTGGTTGAGCCATCAATGGCGACTGTAGCAGGGATATGGGTGACAATACAAGTGATTAAACTGCTCGATTGTGAATGAGGACTTCCATATGGCGGCGCAGGGCTTGAGGCCACCATTGTCTACTTTCTGTCTCTGTAGCAATAAATTCTGAGTGCCATTCCTTCTGAGGACGGTATCTGGCAAATTTTTTGTCAAAGCCATGTAATTAATGCTGAGTACGCTTCTCTGGCCAATATAGGCAGGAAGTGTTACTCATTTTAGGTTGTTGAAAACTGGACATTTTGGCTCTGTAATAAGATACAACTGGTTTTGGTTGCGCTGTGCAGCAAAACTTGCGAGTTTATGTATCTCCTGTTGTACGTTTGTGCATGAATCCACTGATTTCATGGTCAATTTTATATGAATAATGCTATGTTTGCATATGTTATGCTGATTCTATCTCTAGTTTTGCATGTATCTTTCTTCTGAGTCCAGGCATTCAAGGAATGTCTGAGATTCTAGAACATAGAATTCCTATGTTGAATGTTTAATCTTTTAACTTCTGCTCAAGGGGTAGATTAAACTGTTTTCAGATTGAATATTGGGAAGGGTATACTGCAATAGGGATGCCATAAGTATAGACAGCTTAACACTCTGTATTGGGAGATATCTGTAAGGCAGATATCATGTATATCCCCCTGAAATCCAGTTTTAGTTCTTCATGCTGATCATTCACAGGTGTATGTCTACCGACTCCAAGCCCTGGATAGGCACCAATCTAGCTCTGTGTTGAGGTTATATACCATGTCCAGCTTTGCATCCAAAAATCAAATCAAACCATTTCATCCTTCCACCTGTTAGTTGTAGGAGTAGGATTAGGATCCCTGCATGCTCTCATACCCAACCAGACATCATGTCCAAGAATGTTGCCAACCTTGTGATTTGTTACACAAATCTTGGTCCATACATGAGAGTATTCTGCCTGTTGCTGTCAAGTTAAATCCTTCTGTCATTGAGCTAGTCAAGGTTATACTTTTATCAAATAGGGACACCCCCCCCTTGGTGCGGCAGAACCAGAAGTGAAGGGGAGGAGCTCACGCAACCTCCTGTATTCAGTTGGCTGAATCTGCCTGTGCATTAGAAGTGGCAAACCCTAATGCTGATTCAGAAGAAAAACCAACAGAATGAAATTTGAAAATGAAACTGCTCAAGAAGGTCGCAATTTCCTCATCCATGAGGAGAACGCACTCTAGGATGGCGCATCATGCGGCTAATCAAGGAGAATGCGCCCTTCCTGGAGTTACCCTTTGTAAACCAAAATTTTTCCAAGTCAAAACCAAGATGGCCTCAAGAAGGAATTGAGTTTGAATCACATTTTTCCTTGTTGATATTTTGAATGAATAGTTTTCAATTTCTTATATATATTAATGAAGTTAATATGATGCTCTCATCATCAAATACTATGACTTGTAATATTCTATTTTGCAGATATCAAAGAATCTAGAGGCGAGATAGGCACTTTGTAATGTCCCTTCCTTAGGCAGCTCAGACTATAGCGGAGGTTGACCTACTATTAGGGTTCCCATAGGTCAACAGAATGGTTAGGGGACCCAACCGAGGGCAGTGGAACTTAGCAAGGAGCCTTACGAGCCTTTCAGTTTGGTGTTCAGTTGATGAATCTAGGGCTAAATAAGAAATATTAAAGTTTTCTTTAATGGAATAGTAAAAAGTGAATAGTAACAGAAATTAGAAGAGGAATAGTGAAAAATGCCCCCATCCTAGTAACTTAAAGTTGTTTTTAAAAAGTGGCAGTTTCTTTTCATGAGGAAAGACCCTCAAGATGGGCATAGCCTCTTGGGGAGAAATATTTTATTGATTTTTATGAAAAAAATCATGGGAGGCTATAAAGCAATGTGTTGGGCTCATTCTTGAGCACACTATTCTCATTTTTACAAAAGCAAATTGCAGGTTTGCACTTTGGAAGAGGGTTTCAGCAGCATACAGGTCTTCTGAGGAAGAAATCTCTTGGAGGATAGTGAATTGGACAACCCTGTTCACCAAACAGGGAAATCTACTCTAGGTTTCCATTTGGGCATCATTGGACTTTATCACAGGTTAATTTTGCATTTTGGAGTGATTGTAGCAGTGAGTTATCAGGATATAATTGCAAATTGGGGCTTCTTATCAGCAGATATCCTCATTTCAGTGCATTCTCCAACTGGTCATTCTAATTGGGAGTCATTTTCAGTCAAACCCTAGCTGAAAATTGGGGTTTCATCAATTAAATATCCCATAAATTAAGTGTTGGCTTCCGAGTATGTGTTTATCATTTTGGGTAGTTCAATATTGCATTATATAAGGGTTTTAGACTGTTGTTATAGTCTGATATAATGTATATCAGACCTCTAAAACTTGTAATCAGACCTGATATAGTTAGTATAAATGGGTTCTATTGAGTTGCAAATGTTGTCTTTCATTTATGCAATAATCCTCTTTCATTTCTATGTTTTTCCCTATGATTTGGCAATGAAAAAATAAGCAATGAAACTCAAACAACAAAATTAGAAAAACCAAATCAGACCTTGCAAGACAACTGTTTGACATAATTTCAAGAAAGCAAAACAAAAAAATTCAGGGCAAATTTGGTAAGGGATCTTTTAGTGGTATCAGTGGTATCACGAAATATTAAAGTTTATGGCTCATTCCATCCATTCCATGTGTAAACAAATCATAAGCTATAACATGATATTTCTTCCTTGCTTGCTCAGTTTTGTGACAAAATTTGGGATGCATGTCCATATAGTCCTTGAAAGGAAAATTCTCCTTAACCTGTTGAGGACAAGTGCTATACTCTTCAAATATGCTAAGCACTTCCGCTTCCTTGTCTTGTGGCATTGGATCTTTGCTAGTAGAAGGAGATGATCCTTTAGAGAGTCCAAACTTTGAAAGTGGATCATCTAAACGCTGCAATTTATGTATGGTCTTGTGTTGTGTTTGTTCAAATTCTTTGCATGCCTGTTTATTGCTAAACAACTTTGTCATGATGACCTTTTTCACTGTTCAAGCTAAAAACCAAATCCAAACTGACTTGTGCACAACTGATTTCACACCAATTGAATGCAATCATTACCCAACAGGCTGGCAGGAGGATTATGGCTCTGATACCAGGAAATATTAAAGTTTGCTTTAATGGAATAGTAAAAAGTGAATAGTAACATAAAATTAGAAGAGGAATAGTGAAAAGTGCCCCCATCCTAGTAACTGAAAATTGTTTTTTAAAAAGTGGCACTTTCTTTTCATGAGGAAAGACCCTCAAGATGGGTGTAGCCTCTTAGAGAGGAACATTTTATTGATTTTTTTGACAAAGGTCATGGTGTCATATCCCTTATATTGGCATTACATTATACCTTATAACTTACGTGTATCCAAGTATATACTTTGCCATCCACAGATGACTTTCATATATTTATGTGTATTCACATTGTAAGATTTAATTTGTCATGTTTCTCGATCAATTCACAAATATATTTATATGACATAATTATGTATATATAGTAACAAAGAATAAATAAATAATAAATGTGATTATATATATATAAATATATATAAAAAAATAATATAATAATAATATAGAATGATATAAATTATATATATATATATATTATAATATATAAATACATATATAAATTATACAATATAATATTGATTATTATATATATATATAAGATGATTAATATAAACATAAACATAAAATATAAAATAAATATTAAATAATATATATAAAATAATATACATTAACAAAATAGTTATTAAATAATAAATAATAAGTATTTGGGGATCGGGCCTCATAAGAGACTCTGATCCCCAAAGGAACCGCTACCACCCAAGAGTGGCATTGAAGCAAAGCACCCCTTCATAGATATAAATAGAAACTTAATGCTATTCGAAGGGGGAAGCAGCAACGGAGATAGGAAATGAAAGCAATGGAGATGAGAATAAGAGTATCAAAAGAGATTATAAGTAATTAGAATTAAAGAAATGGTCATTCGATTGACATATATTCTAGCAAGTGATAAAGTATAACAGTCCAAATCTGCATTAATTAAGGTGTGTGATATTAACTTTAACATTGGTTGTCTAAGCATATAATGAATATAAAGGCTATAAGAATTAACTATATATAAGTAAATTGCAGATCCAAACAAGTTGTATTAGATTAGTATATCACCATCCCTAATTATAGTTAGAATAATATGCTTATGATAATTATTTTTGTCATAATTAAATAGATGTGTATTTTGATATCAGAGCAGTATTCCTATCATAATTAAATTCTTTCCATGCCTATTTATTGCTAAACAACTTTGCCATGATGACCTTTTTCGCTGTCCAAACTGACTTGTGCACAACTGATTTCACACCAATTGAATGCAATCATTACCCAACACGCTGGCAGGATTATGGCTCTGATACCAGGAAATATTAAAGTTTGCTTTAATGGAATAGTAAAAAGTGAATAGTAACAAAAAATTAGAAGAGGAATAGTGAAAAGTGCCCCCATCTTAGTAACTGAAAGTTGTTTTTAAAAAGTGGCACTTTCTCTTCATGAGGAAAAACCCTCAAGATGGGTGTAGCCTCTTGGAGAGGAATATTTTATTGATTTTTATGACAAAGGTCATGGGAGGCTATAAAGCAATGTGTTGGCTCATTCTTGAGCATACTATTCATGAATGTGTTGGGCTCAAGCAGGTTATGAGCACTTGTCTAGTTTTGGCGCTTCTAGATTTCTCTTAGCCCTTTGTGTTATAGTGTGATGCATCTGGAGAGGGTATTGGAGCGGTTCTTATGCAGAATTGCCATCCCATTGCCTACGAGAGTAGGAAGTTGAGTGATAATGAGAGACTGTATTCCACCAATGACAAGGAGATGCCCGCCATTATGCATGCTTTGGCAAAATTTCAGCAATACTTGGTAGGTGGGAAGTTTGTGGTGAAGACCGACCACAACAGTTTGAAATACTTCTTGGAGCAGAAAGAGCTTAATGCGCGCCAACAGAAATGGGTCAGCAAGATACAGGCATATGATTTTGACATTGAGTATGTCAAGGGGAAAAAGAATATTATTGCTGATGCACTTTGTAGGAGGCCTACAGTTGCTACACTTGTAATGTCCCCATTTTCAGCTAAGTGATATTTTCTAGTTGAACTTGTTTCTATACATGGAGAACTGGAAAGTTGGCTCAACTAGTATTTTGCTTGAGTTTTATTATGTGAATAAAATAGAAAATGGAATCTTTAATTGCATTTTCTTCTAATCTATTTTTATGGAGTTTTGTGTGAAATAAGGAATTGCTCCAGGTGGGACCTATTTTATAATGTCATCAAATAAAGCCAATGGCTATGAGGAAGGATTCGCCCAAGATAAAAGAACATAGTTTGAAGTGCCAACGGTTGGGTAAGGTTATAAAGTATTTAAAATGTTGTTTTAAAACTTCAATGCCAATTCCAAGGGAGTCCGCCAATCAAGAAGAATCGATCAACTGAAGAAATTGTAATTTTAAATGCAAAATGACAATATTAAATGCAAGTTTCCATTCGCTCAAGCATTTGCATAATTCGTTGGAGTTTGAGGAGGGAACGATTGGATAGGGAGCAGGATTTTAAATGTTATATGAAAGATTTTTAATGATCATTTCCAGCTGTCAAAGCATTTTCAATGATCAACAAACAATAGTAAATGCTAAGTCCAATTGCTCCTTTAGGAGATAGCCGATTTGTCTTGGAAGGACGAATTGATAAGAAGAAAACATTTAATTTCTTTCAAGAGGATTTTAAATGCATGTATGATCAGCCATCTTCATTTACAATTGTTCAAAACTCTTGTTTTCTATTGGTGGAATCCGAATTCCATTCAAAATTGCCTAAGAGGAGGAGCACTCAACATGAAAATTATAAAATGATGATTCTACTTTCAATTGGATGTATGTATGCATTGGTATGTTTTCTATCTCTTTCTTTTTTAGCTAGGAATTCCAATTTTCAGTTTATTGGCAAGGTGATGACCCCTTGTTTTTGTATGGTGATGACCCCATACTAGTTGTGAAGTGATTTCATTCAGAATTCACTATTTGTGCTTCATTTGTAGGTTGTTTTTGAGTGATTTGGAGTGAAGAATCATTGATGAATAAACCTTTGGTCTTGATGGAGTCCAACCAAGGTAGTTTATGAGTGTTTGATGGAGTTAATGGCATAATATAGTGAGTGGTTTTTATTACAGCCATCTGATAATTTGTTATACAGGGTTTTATGATCATTGGAAGTATCAAGAAGACATTTTGCTCACCTAAGAACCCATCGATTGCATTTGGAGGTGATATTTGGGCATTTTCATGAAATCTAGGCACAGTTCAACAAGCTATAGGTCTGCTCCAGCCAGCTACAAGTCTAATAAAGTCTAAATTTCATGTGGGATTGAAATCATAAGTTGTCAAAGAACATTTGGAAGCAAAATTAGTCCTACCAATTTGCAAATTAGGGTATTTGGAGGCTTTGTTTGCAAGATATTTCTTCTATATCATTGGCTGCTCTTTCATCGGTGATATCAATGTTATGTCAGGGATCCAATCAGTCATATCAGTCAATTAATCAGTGATTTGTATTGATGTTATTTGGTCTATCATTGGCTGAGTTCATTAGCCATTCATTCTCCATTGATTTGGCAATAGTTGTAATGAGTTTGGATGTAGTTATGCCTCTCTTTCATGCACATTTGAGGTCTGATATGCGTAAGACAATGACTGATATTTGATAACAGTAGTATGTAATTGAAGCCATTTCATTTTCAATCAATGATATATGCAAAGGAGATTGATAGTTTCATTTATGTGTGATTGAATTGAAGTTATTAATTTGTGTAAGAATTCTTAACTAAAATTGATTACATTTTCAGTCTTATATAATAAGGTCTCTTACAGTGGTATCAGAGCCATATTCCTGCCAGCCTATGGGTGATGAGTTACATTGATCCATTACCACATCATTATAGAAGAAGAGCTAAAACAATGGGTGATAGAAGGAGACCTAATCCACAAGATGAAATAGATCCAGTGCTTAGAGAGATAATTGATAATCAAAGGAGAATGACAGATGGTCAACAACAAACAAATGAAACAAATGTACATATTCAAAGAAGCATTGATAGGCTATGCCATATTTTGACAGGTAATAGGAACAACAACAACAGGGCTAATCATGATGATGAAGTATTGCAGGATCACAAAGAACAAGAACACGTGCACCAACAATGGAGAGACCTATGCAACCTACCTTTCTTCCTAGAGAAGAAGTGATTGAAGAAGAATTGGAGTATGAAGAGGAAGTAGGTGATGATTGGGAAGCTTGGATTGATGAATATGATGCACTTCCTGATCATGTTCGTGATAGAATAAGCCTCAACAACTTCATAAACCATAAGCAACAAAATCAAAGAGGACGTGGGTATCAACAAAGACAAAGAAGAGCAAAGCCAACACAACCAAGAGAGTACAAAGATGCAATGGAAAAGATTCCTCTTCCTAGTTTTGATGGTAGTGGTAAGATGAGTGCTAGAACTAGGCTAAACAAATTGAATACTTTTCTCACACTCAAGCCCATGAGTGAAGAAAAGGCTATACACTTTACTACTATGCATTCGGAATGTTTGCTTTATGAATGGTGGCATTTTGGTCTTGTGTCTCAACATCACAACAGGATTACTTCATATGATGAGTTTGTTCAAAAACTCATTAACAGGTTTGATAGAAAAGATGTGGAGGTCTACTATCATGAGCTTGCACAGCTGAAGCAAAGTGGAAGAGTGGATGCCTATGTCAATGAATTTCAAAAAATTGCAGTCATGGTACCTGATATGTCCAATAGAAGAATCACAATGTTGTTTGTTGAAGGATTGAATGATAGGATCAAAGGGTTGGTGAAGGTACATAGACCGAGCACACTTGATGAGGCTATTGATCTTGCACTTGATTTGGATATCACATACACACCTCAAAAGAAGAACTTCAAAGATGAACATGCAAGTCAACAATCCCAAGAGCAGCCCACTTCCAAAAGAAATGACAAAGGTACTACATCAAACATGAGTTATGAAGAAAGAGATGAGTTGAGTTTCCTACATGATGGGAAACAAGTTGTTATGAAAGCTCTCAAGTATACTTTGCCTCATCAAATGACAACAAAATCCATGATTGCTATAGGCCATGATCTATTTCATGAAGATGTATATGATGCATGTGAAGAGAAGTGTATGGTATCGGCATTTGATGGTAAGCATTTAATTTTTTATATGGATTGGTATGACATCATATCTGATTTGTTTGAGAACAGCAATTCTATGGTTTTACATTCTCATGAGTTTGACATGCTAACACCTTTGGAGGATAGTTATTCATGGTCTACTAATATTGGCATACAAAATTGGAGTGTTGGAAATGGTAATTTTGTTGAAAAATAGGACACTATACAATCTTATTTTGTATATCAGACCCATGAAGATGTGGAAAAGACAAAAAATGTGACATGTGGCTAGATAAAGCAAAGAAAGCCAAGCTTGTTGCTGGTCAAGCAAAACAACATCTTGAAATGATAAAAACAATGAGACAATCATCTTTGTTTGATCGTCATGGTGTAAGAGACCTTATTATGAAAGATTGAGTATGTAATCAAATTTAGATAAGATTTCTTGCACAATTTCACACCTAAATTCAATTTCAATCATACATGAAAGAACTATCAATCTCTTTTAAATATATCATTGATTGAGAATGAAATAGCTTCAATTACACACTGCTATCATAAAATATCAGTCACTGTTATAAATATATCAGACCTCAAATGTGCATGAAATAGAGGTACAATTGCATCCAAACTCACTACAACTATTGCCAAGTCAATGAAGAATGAATGGCTAATGAATTCAACCAATGATAACCCACAAAATATCAATATAAGTCACTGTTTATTTGACTGATATGACTGATCGGATCTCTAATATAGCACTATGAATGAACAGCCAATGATAGAAGAGAGATATCTTGCAAACCAAGCCTCCAAATACCCTAATTTACAAATCGGTAGGGTTGTTTTGGCTTCCACATGAACTTTGACATATATATCTTCAATTCCACATGTATTTCAGACTTTGTTGAACCTGTAGGTGGCTGGAACAGACTTGTAGCTGACTGCAATATGCCCAGATTTCATGAAAATGCCAAATTCTTGCCTCCAAATGCAATCAATGAACTCCTAGGGTGTCAAGTGTCTTCTAGATGTCTCCAATGATCATAAAAACCCTGCATAACAAATTATCAGATGATTGTACTAAAAAAACAGTCACTATATTATGTCATTAACTCCATCAAACACTCATAAACTACCTTGGTTTGCATCCATCATGACCAAGGGTTTATTCATCTATGATTCTTCACTTCAAACCACTCAAAACAACATACAGATGAAGCACAAATAGTGAATTTTGAATTAAATCACTTCACAACTAGTATGGGATCATCACCATACAAAAATAAGGGGTCATCACCTTGCAAAAGACATGAAAATCGGAATTTTCAGTCAATAACAATAAGAAAGAAAAACATACCATAGCATCATAAGTTCCAAATTAATGTTCTAGTCCTCTATTTAACTCCTCCATGGATAGGCGTCCATCTCCTTGGCAATTTTGAATTGAAATTTGAATTCCACCAATGAGAATCAATAAACTTGAACAATTGTAAATGAATTACAATCAAACTCTTTCATTTAAAACAATCTTCAATTATTTTAAATGAATTACAACTCCAAATGGATCGATCCAATAGGAATGTACTCTCCTTGCATGGGCGGTGGCAGCTTGTGTGCAATCATTAAATATTTTGATTTTGCATTTCATTCCTTACCTTGGATGACCACTAACCACTTCATGAAATGCATTAAATAAACCAATCTATCCAAATGCAAGCATTTAATAAAATAAATTTGCATTTAAAATAATTGTTTTTGAATATCTTTGACTTGGCGAATGCTCCAACCGTTGGCTCTCCATCCTTGGCGTCGATCCCACTCATTGCATTTAAATTTGTCTTGCTTGCATTTAATTTTGTCTTGGATTGGATCGATTGATCCTTATAGCCATTGGCTCTCCTTTGAATGCACAAATATTATTTAAAATGCCTTTATTCTTTTCTAGCATCGATTCTTCTCATGACACAAGAACCAATGGAAACGCCACCTCATAATACCAATCGATCCTCTTGAAATTTCATCTAAAATGTCAATCGATCAAATATGATAATCATTGGAATTTGCTTTGACCTATTCTTCATGGGCGAATTCTCTCCTTCAATGTTGGCTACAATAGATGACATTATAAAATAGGTCCCCCTTGGAGTAACTCCTTATTCCACTCAAAACTCCATAAAAATAGATTAGAGAAAATGTAATTAAAGATTTCAATTTCCCTTTTATTCACATAATAAAACTCAAGCAAAATACTAGTTGAGCCATATACCAACTTTCTGGTTCTCCATGTATAGAAACAAACTCAACTAGCAGATATAACTTAGCTCAAAATGGGGACATTACAAGTCCTCCCTCCCCAAGATTGCTTGCCCCAAGCAATTGGAAGTGTCAAATGAACATCAATGAATACCAAGATCCCAAACCCATCTAACCTGTCCATACAAACTCATACATACCATCTCAAAGATGTTGATGAAGGAGATCTTGGGACCGCTTCCACTGTCGCATAATGATGCAATCATATCCATATCAATGTAGATGCCAATCATGAAGATGGGAGTGCCAAACATAATTGTATCCATCTCTCTTGTTTCGCTATCATAATTCATAACAGCGGTATGCAATATGAAGATATCATCCAAAATGATATAAAATGTGCCATCCCAAGTATATGAACCATCACTAGACCAAACCACATACTCCCATATGAAATTCTCATCAAAATGAAACTGTGTGAACTCAATAGTTTGATCTAACTCAACAAAAGGAATCAATGTACCTTGCAAATCTGAATTACCTCCATCTTCATTGCCACACACAAACATATCATCAATGGCTGGTCCATGATGATCAAACAAAGCTGATTGTCTTATTGTTCTTACCATTTCAAAATGCTCTTTTGCTTGACTAGCAACAAGCTTAGCTCTCCTTGCTCTTTCTAGCCAAATGTCACACATTTCCTGTCTTTTGCACATCTTCATAGGTCTGATATACTAAATCAGATTGTGTAGTGCCCTGTTTTTCATTAAAATCACTATATCCAACATTCCAATTTTGTTTGCCATCATTAGTAGACCATGAATAACTATCATCCCAAGGTGTTAGCATGTCAAATTCATGAGAATGCAATGCCATACGACTGCTGTCCTCAAACAAATCAGATATGATGTCATGCCAATCCACATCAAAAATCAAATGCTTACTATCAAATGCCAGTTCCATACACTTCTCTCCACATGCATCATATACATCTTCATGAAATAGATCATGGCCTATAACAATCATGGATTTGGCTGTCATTTGATGAGGTAAAGTGTACTTGAGAGCTTTCAAAACAATTTGTTTCCCATCATGTAGGAAACTCAACTCCATAGATTGTAAATCTTGAGTGATCCTTTGTAGTGAGTGTAGCCATTGCATACCAAGTACAATCTCATTGTCCTTCAAATCAAGTACATAAAAATCATCAGAAAGAGTATACTCACCAAATATAACACTAAGCTTGCTCACCTTCTTCTTACAATGAATAGTGAGTCCTCCCGCTATAGACACATCAAAGCCCTCAAAGCTATCACAAACCAATACTCTTTTGTTGACCAAACTCTTATCAATGAAGTTATGCAAAGCTCCACTATCAAAAAGTGCCAATAATTTGCAACCAAACAAAGTACCTTCAAAAATGAATGGGTTGTACCTTGAAGCTCCTGAAAGATATGCAAGTCTAGAACTTTTGTTATCATCACTTGTAAGTTCTAGTGTTGGCTTCCCATCATCATTATCATCCTCATCAAATACCTCTATGTAGTGCACCTTGCCTTTGCCAAGGCACCTATGACCAATCTCCCAAGGTTGCTTGCAATCAAAGCATTGCTTCTTCCTTCTCAACTCGTCTCTTTCTTCATAACTCAACTTTGGTGTAGTGCCTTTGTCATTTCTTTTGGGAGTGGGCTGCTCTTGGAATTTCTGATTTGCAACTTCATCTTTGAAGCTCTTCTTTTGAGGTGTCTATGTGATATCCAAATCAAGTGCAAGATCAATGGCCTCATCAAGTGTGCTTGGTCTATAAACCTTGACCAATCCTTTGATCCTATCATTCAACCCTTCAACAAACAACATAGTGATCCTCCTACCGGACATGTTAGGTACCATGACTACAATCTTTTGAAATTCATTGACATAGGCATCCACTCTTCCACTTTGCTTCAGTTGTGCAAGCTCATAGTAGTAGACCTCCACATCTTTTCTATCAAACCTGTTAATGGGTTTTTGAACAAACTCATCATATGAAGTTATCCTGTTGTGATTTTGTGAAACAAGTCCATGATGCCACCACTCATATGCTAGACCCTACAAATGCATAGTAGCAAAGTGTAAAGTTTTTCTTCAGTCATGGGCTTGAGTGTAAGAAACGTATCTAACTTATTTACCCATGCCCTAGCACTTAGCTTACCACTACCATCAAAACTAGGAAGAGGAATTTTATTCAATGCATCCTTGTATTCCTTTGGTTGTGTAGGTTGTGCTCTTCTTTGCCTTGGAAGATTCATTCTACCTCTTCGATTGTCTCTTTTTTGGCTCATGTAATTGTTGAAATTGATTATATTCCTTACATGCTCAGGAAGTGAATCATACTCATCAACCAAAGATATGATATTCTCCTCAAAAGAAACCTCTTCTTCTTCATCCTGTGGATGCTCCTCTTCTACTTCATCTTCTCTAGGAAGAAAAGTAGGTTTCATAGGTCTCTCAACTGTAGGTGTACGTGTCCTATCACGAGGTGGTGATCTTCCTGCTACACTACCTGCATCCTAATTGTTTTGATTCCCTGGATTAGCCCGATTGTTATTATTCATGTCACCCATCATAGCTTGAAACATCCTCTCAATATTTGCATTTGTTTGTCGCTGTTGTTCTGCCATCTCACACTGATTATTAACCATGTCCCTTATCATATTATCAATTTCATCTTGTGCAATACTTTGCCTTCTATCACCCATTGTACCGGCTCTTCTTCTATAATGTTGTGGCAAAGGATCAACGTAGTAGCTCATAACCCATAGGCTGGAAGGATCCAAGCTCTGATACCACTGTAAGAGACCTTATTATGAAAGATTGAATATGTAATCAAATTTAGATAAAATTTCTTGCACAATTTCACACCTAAATTCAATTTCAATCATACATTAAAGAACTATAAATCTCTTTTAAATATATCATTGATTGAGAATGAAATAACTTCAATTACACATTGCTGTCATAAAATATCAGTCACTGTTATAAATATATCAGACCTCAAATGTGCATGAAATAGAGGTACAATTGCATCCAAACTCACTACAACTATTGCCAAGTCAATGAAGAATGAATGGCTAATGAATTCAGCCAATGATAACCCACAAAATATCAATATAAGTCACTATTTATTTGACTGATATGACTGATCAGATCTCTGATATAGCACTGTGAATGAACAACCAATGATAGAAGAGAGATATCTTGCAAACCAAGCCTCCAAATACCCTAATTTGCAAATCGGTAGGGTTGTTTTGGCTTCCACATGAACTTTGACATCATATATCTTCAATTCCACATGTATTTCAGACTTTGTTGAACCTGCAGGTGGCTGGAACAGACCTGTAGCTGACTGCAATATGCCCAGATTTCATGAAAATGCCAAATTCTTACCTCCAAATGCAATCGATGAACTCCGAGGTGTGTCAAATGTCTTCTAGATGTCTCCAATGATCATAAAAACCCTGTATAACAAATTATCAGATGGTTATAATGAAAAAACAGTCACTATATTATGCCATTAACTCCATCAAACACTCATAAACTACCTTGGTTTGCATCCATCATGACCAAGGGTTTATTCATCTATGATTCTTCACTTCAAACCACTCAAAACACCCTGCAAATGAAGCACAAATAGTGAATTCTAAATGAAATCACTTCACAACTAGTATGGGATCATCACCATACAAAAACAAGGGGTCATCACCTTGCAAAAGACATGAAAATCGGAATTTTCAGTCAATAACAATAAGAAAGAAAAACATACCATAGCATCATAAGTTCCAAATTGATGTTCTAGTCCTCTATTTAACTCCTCCATGGATAGGCGTCCATCTCCTTGGCAATTTTGAATTGAAATTTGAATTCCACCAATGAGAATCAATGAACTTGAACAATTGTAAATGAATTACAATCAAACTCTTTCATTTAAAACAATCTTCAATTATTTTAAATGAATTACAACTCCTCCAAATGGATCGATCCAATAGGAATGTACTCTCCTTGCATGGGCGGCGGCAGCTTGTGTGCAATCATTAAATAGTTTGATTTTACATTGAAAATCATTCTTTGCCTTGGACGACCACTAAGCACTTCATGAAATGCATTAAATAAACCAATCTATCCAAATGCAAGCATTTAATAAAATAAATTTGCATTTAAAATAATTGTTTTTGAATATCTTTGACTTGGTGAATGCTCCAACCGTTGGCTCTCCATCCTTGGCGTCGATCCCACTCATTGCATTTAAATTTGTCTTGCTTGCATTTAATTTTGTCTTGGATTGGATCAATTGATCCTTATAGCCGTTGGCTCTCCTTTGAATGCACAAATATTATTTAAAATGCCTTTATTCTTTTCTAGCATCGATTCTTCTCATGACACAAGAACCAATGGAAACGCCACCTCATAATACCAATCAATCCTCTTGAAATTTCATCTAAAATGTCAATCGATCAAATATGATAATCATTGGAATTTGCTTGGACCTACTCTTCATGGGCGAATCCTCTCCTTCAATGTTGGCTACAATAGATGACATTATAAAATAGGTCCCACCTAGATAACTCCTTATTCCACTCAAAACTCCATAAAAATAGATTAAAGAAAATGTAATTAAAGATTCCATTTTCCCTTTTATTCACATAATAAAACTCAAGCAAAATACTAGTTGAGCCAACTTTCCGGTTCTCTATGTATAGAAACAAACTCAACTAGCAAATATAACTTAGCTCAAAATGGGGACATTACACATGGGCCAACTATTGATAACAAAGAGGTGTGTGACATTGAAGATGAAGGTAATTCAGATTTGCAAGGTACTGAGTTGACACAATCTTATATTGATGAGAGTTCTAAATGGGAGTATGTGGTTTGATCTAGTGATGGTTCATATACTTGGGATGGCACATTTTATATCATTTTAGATGATATTTTCATATTGCATACCGTTGTTATGTTTTATGACAGCGAAGCAAGAGGAATGGATATAATTATGTTTGGCACTCACATCTTCATGATTGGCACCTACATTGATATGGATATGATTGCATCATTGTGCGACAGTGGAAGCGGTCCCAGGATCTCCTTCATCAACATCATTGAGATGGTATGTGTGAGTTTGTATGGACAAGTTAGATGGGCTTGGGATCCTGGTATTCATTGATTCTTATTTGGCACCTTCGATTGCTTGGGACAAGCAATCTTGGGGCGGGAGGACTTCTAATGTCCCCATTTTGAGCTAAGTGATATTTTCTAGTTGAGCTTGTTTCTATACATGGAGAACCAGAAAGTTGGCTCCACTAGTATTTTGCTTGAGTTTTATTATGTGAATAAAATAGAAAATAGAATCTTTAATTGCATTTTCTTCTAATCTATTTTTATGGAGTTTTGTGTGAAATAAGGAATTGCACCAAGTGGGACCTATTTTATAATGTCATCAAATAAAGCCATCGGCTATGAGGAAGGATTCTCCCAAGATAAAAGAATGTAGTTTGAAGTGCCAACAGTTGGGTAAGGTTAAAAAGTATTTAAAATGTTGTTTTAAAACTTCAATGCCAATTCCAAGGGAGTCCACCAGCCAAGAAGAATCGATCAGCTGAAGAAATTGTAATTTTAAATGCCAAACGACAATATTAAATGCAAGTTTCCATTCGCTCAAGCATTTGCATAATTCGTTGGAGTTTGAGGAGGGAACGATTGGATAGGGAGCAGGATTTTAAATGTTATATGAAAGATTTTTAATGATCATTTCCAGCCGTCAAAGCATTTTCAATGATCAACAAACAATAGTAAATGCTAAGTCCAATTGCTCCTTGAGGAGATAGCCGATTTGTCTTGGAAGGATGAATTAATAAGAAGAAAGCATTTAATTTCTTTCAAGAGGATTTTAAATGCATGTATGATCAGCCATCTTCATTTACAATTGTTCAAAACTCTTGTTTTCTATTGGTGGAATCCAAATTCCATTCAAAATTGCCTAAGAGGAGGAGCACTCAACATGAAGATTATAAAATGATGATTCTACTTTCAATTGGATGTATGTATGCATTGGTATGTTTTCTATCTCTTTCTTTTTGAGCTGGGAATTCCAATTTTCAGTTTATTGGCAAGGTGATGACCCCTTGTTTTTGTATGGTGATGACCCCATACTAGTTGTGAAGTGATTTCATTCAGAATTCACTATTTGTGCTTCATTTGCAGGTTGTTTTTGAGTGATTTGGAGTGAAGAACCATTGATGAATAAACCCTTGGTCTTATGCAGTCCAACCAAGGTAGTTTATGAGTGTTTGATGGAGTTAATGGCATAATATAGTGATTGGTTTTTCATTACAGTCATCTGATAATTTGTTATACAGGGTTTTATGATCATTGGAAGCATCAAGAAGACATGTGGCTCACTTGGGAACCCATCGATTGCATTTGGAGGTGATATTCGGGCATTTTCATGAAATATGGGCACAGTTCAGCGAGCTACAGGTCTGCTCCAGCCAGCTATAGGTCTAACAAAGTCTGAATTTCATGTGGGATTAAAGTCATAAGGTGTCAAGGAACATTTGGAAGCAAAATCAGTCCTACCGATTTGCAAATTAAGGTATTTGGAGGCTTTGTTTGCAAGATATCTCTTCTATATCATTGGCTGCTCTTTCATCAAAGTTATGTCAGGGATCCGATCAATCATATTGTTGAGACATGGACCAGCTAGGACTCGAACCTAGGACCTTCCATACGCTGCTGGAGTGCTCTACCACTGAGCTACTGGCCCCTCTTGGACCAGTCCATCGTCGGTCTGGGTGTGGCTTATTTCCAACACCAACACCCCCCCTTAAGCCACACCTCTTGTGTGCTTGGGGCTCCTACCCTGGGCCTGGCTCTGATACCATGTTGAGACATGGACTAGCTAGGACTCGAACCTAGGACCTTCCATACGCTGCTGGAGTGCTCTACCACTGAGCTAATAGGCCTCTCTTGGACCAGTCCATCATTGGTCCGGGTGTGGCTTATTTCCAACACCAACACATATCAGTCAATTAATCAGTGATTTGTATTGATGTTATGTGGTCTATCATTGGCTGAGTTCATTAGCCATTCATTCTCCATTGATTTGGCAATAGTTGTAATGAGTTTGGATGTAGTTATGCCTCTCTTTCATGCACATTTGAGGTCTAATATGCATAAGACAATGACTGATATTTGATAATAGCAGTATGTAATTGAAGCTATTTCATTTTCAATCAATGATATATGCAAAGGAGATTGATAGTTTCATATATATGTGATTGAATTGAAGTTATTGATTTGTGTAAGAATTTTTAACTAAAGTTGATTACATTTTCAATCTTATATAATAAGGTCTCTTACAACACTTTGTTGTTTGAGTGAGATTTCAGCAGATTGGAAGTCTCATTCCAATCTAACTTATGAAAGATGCCTTACCAAATTTGCCCTGAATTTTTTAGTTTGCCCTCTTGGTATCATGTCAAAAAGTTGTTTTCCATGGTCTGATTTGGGTATTTTTGATGTTTTGTTTGAGTTTCATTGTTTTTTTTTCATTGCCAAATCATAGAGAAAAGCAGAGAAATGAAAAAGAACTATTGCATAAATGAAAGACAACAATTGCAACTCAATAGAACCCATTTATTTTAACTATATCAGGTTTGATTACAAGTTTCAGAGGTCTGATATACATTATATAAGACTATAACAACAGTTTAAAACCCTTATATAATGCAATATTTGACTACCTAAAATGATAAACACATACCTGGTAGCCAACGCTCAATTTATGGAATATTTCTTACGAAGAATCGATGTTGTTCACAAATGAGCAAGAGCAAAAATGCTCAATATATACAATGTACAAGAGGCAAGTTTTCTAAAAATAGAAAACTACCGACATAGATGACCATTAATAACATAAATAGAAAGATATTATTCTAATACCCTCCCTTAATGGTCATCATTCTAACTACCCAAAGAGATAACAGAGAAGGCTGCCTCCTTCTCAGAACACTTCTGCAACAAAAGACAAGAGCCTGCCACTGACTCTGCCACTAGAGATGAATCTGCCACCAACCATCCCAGAAACTGTAGAACTTCTGGAAATAACCAAAAACAACAACCGTCCAACCTGATGTTGGAGAACTGTCCCTCCCTGTAACCAGAGACACACTGAGAACAGCTGCCACGATTTTGAGGAAAAATCGGCAAACCCTCCAAACTTTTGCAAATGAGCATGACACTCCAAAGCAGACTGCAAGAAGTCAGTTGTGCAGATGTTCGCCCCAGCAACTCCAGGTGCGACAAAAACAGACTGCAACAAAGTACGATTTTTGAGGAAAAAATCGCCAAACCCAGGATGCTTACACATGGTAAAAACCAAACACGATTTTTGAGGATAAAAATCGATCAAAACCAAACACAAAATCCGAGACACGGATCAGAATACAAATCATCGTTTTTAAGGAAAAAACGGTAAAACCTGTCCAGAAACCAGAGAGCCCTCCCGAACTACGAAAACCCTGACTAGGGCATATAGGAGCAAACCCTTAATTTTTGAGGAAAAAATTATAAACCCTCCAAATAATTTTTGAGGGCAAAATTATTAAAACCCAAAAGCCAAATTTTTTTTTTTTTTAATAAGGGGCAAAAAATTATTAAAAAACCCAGTAGAACATCAATTCGTGACCAAAATAAAGGAGCCGCCACGATCTGGGAGAAATCCACCTGTTCACAGAAGCGCCAACCACAAAACAAGATCACGCCAAAACAACACATGGCTTTAGATTTCAAATCACCATTCAAACTGGCAATAGCAAAGAGTCTGCTAACAACACAGTGACCGCCGCTTGTAGATTAGGGCCTGCGAGTCACAACAGACCAGTTTGAAGGAGCCGTTGAGGGAGTCTCAGCGAATAAACAACAAAAACTGCCAAAAAACAAATGCTGCCAAATATCAAACAGTGACACCATATCAATCAACGTCCATAGGAGACAACACTCATCAACAAAAATGGCGACCCACGAACAGAAATCCGACGAAACTCAGCAGAAATCGTGACTAGACCAGATTCCGATCAAAGAGGCGCCAATCATAAAACTTGCAATCACAAGCAATCGCAATCAGAAAGGGGATCCACGAGTTTTGAAAACGCGACCCAGAAATCGCGATTAGCAACAAGATTAAAAAGATGGCGCCGGAACCTTTACCTCGACAACCTTCAACAAATTTAAACCACTATAGGTCAAAAGAAACAGTGATCAAAATAGGCGACAATGGAAGATCGCGACCAAAACTTTTGCCGAATGCAAACTACAGAGACTGTCGACCACAAAATGCAAGGTAATGCCGAGCAGAGCACCTGTCGTTGTGGAGGAAAACACAAAACGCGACCTTCGAAACAGAAATGCCACGACCTCATAAATGCCACAAAAGCTCCGATTGTGACAAAGGAAGGAAGCGACAACCTTCAGACACAGAACCACGACCCTAAAAATCGCAATCTGGCACCATAGAGAGATCGCGACTTCAGGAAGGAAAACGTGACCAAAACTAAGGCCACGAAACCCTAGCGACCACTAGAAAATGAGCGCAGAGAACAAACGGGTACGGCCGCCCGTACGACGCCGTACAATCCTTACGACGTACGGAATACAGAGAGCACAGGAAAATCGTTCTCGCTCTGATACCATGTTACGAAGAATCGATGTTGTTCACAAATGAGCAAGAGCAAAAATGCTCAATATATACAATGTACAAGAGGCAAGTTTTCTAAAAATAGAAAACTGTTGACATAGATGACCATTAATAACATAAATAGAAAGATATTATTCTAATAATATTTAATTGTTGAAACCCTAATTTTCAGCTAGGATTTGACTAAAAATGACACCCAATTAGTACGGCCAACTGGTGAATACACTGAAATGATGATATCTGCTAATAAGAAGCCCCAATCTGCAATAATATTCTGATAACTCACTGCTGCAATCAATTCTAAATGCAAAATTAACCTGTGATGAAGTCCAATGATGCCCAAATGAAAACCTAAGGTAGATTTCCCTGTTTTGTGAACTGGGTTTTCATCCAATTCACTATCCTCCAAGGGATTTCATCCTCAGAAGACCTGTATGCTGCTGAAACCTCTTCCAGAGCTCAAACCTGCAATTTTCTTTAGTTAAAAAATGAGAATAGAAAGCCCAAGAATGAACCCAACATATTGCTTTATAACCTCCCATGACCCTTTTTTTTAAATCAATAAAATAATCCTCCTCAAGAGGCTATGCCCATCTTGAGGGTCTTTTCTCATCAAAAGAAAGGGCCACTTTTTAAAAACAACTTTGAGTTACTAGGATGGGGGGCACTTTTCACTATTCCTTTTATAATTTTTTGTTACTATTCACTTTTTACTATTCCATTAAAGCAAACTTTAATATTTCCAATTTAACCTTGGATTCATCAACTGAACTCCAAACTGAAAGGCTTGTAAAGCTCCCAGCTAAGCTCCACTGCCCTCGGTTGGGTCCCCTAACCATTCTGCTGACCTACGGCAACCCTAATAGTAGCCCAACCTCCGCTATAGTCTGAGCTGCCTAAGGAAGGGACATTACAATCCTCCCTTCCCGGAATTGCTTGCCCTCAAGCAACTACAAAGTTGGATGCTGAAGTATCGTCTCTCCTTCCCACGTGGCATCCTCTAATAGCAAGTCCCTCCATCGTATCAGATACTCTATGATCACTCGGCTACGCAACCTCCTCTCCCTCATGTCAAGAATCTCTGCAGGTATCAAAACTAATCGGCCCTCCTCATCCAATGGGAGCAAAACAAGTGAAGAGACAACATGCTATCCCAAAGCCTTCTTCAAACAAGATACATGAAAGACATTATGTATCTTACTCTCGGGAGGTAGCTCAAGCTCATATGTGACCTCACCAATCCTCCTTAATACTCTGTATGGACCATAAAATTGAGGCTTGAGCTTCTCCGCCCCACTCCTCTTAAGTGTACTCTGTCTGTAAGGTTGTAGGCGCAAGAAAACCACGTCTCCAACCTCAAAGGTCCTCTTAACTCGGTGTCAATCTGCATACATCTTCTGTTGATTCTGTGCATGCTAAATATTATCCTTAAGTGCCTTAAGGATATACTGACTGCCCTGTAACCAATCCCAAGCTCTAGGCGCTCTACTATCACCTAATGCCAAATCCACAAAAGATAAGGTATCATAACCATACAACGCTCAAAAGGGAGTCATACCAATCAACATGTGATATGTAGTATTATAACAATACTCGCCCAAATACAACCATCGCACCCAAGCCTTCTGTTGTTGTGAAACATAGTTACGCAAGTAACCCTCAACCCACTTATTAACTATCTCCGTCTGTCCATCCGTCTGAGGGTGGTAACTGGTGCTAGGTGTCAACTCTATACCTGCTAATCGGAATAGCTCTTGCCAAAAGATGTGCATAAACCTGCTATCCCGATCACTGACAATGGTCCTAGGGAGTCCATGGAGTCTAAACACCTCACAGAAGAATAACTCTACCACCTGAGATGTTGTAAAGTCAGCTGCAATAGAGAAGAAGTGTGCAAACTTCGTTAGCCTATCCACAACCACATAAATGCAATCCTTTCCCTAAACTCTTGGGAGACCAGTAATGAAATCCATCGATATACTTTCCCACTTCTACTCTGGAATAGGCAATGGTTGCAGAAGACCTGCCAGAAAAGTATGCTCTGACTTGTTCTACTAACAAGTCACACACTCACGTACATAGCACAAGATATCATACTTGAGACCCTTCCACGAGAATCTCTCTCTCTCACCTGCCTATATGTCTTAAAATATCCAGGATGTCCTACTAATGGTGTGTCATGGACGGCACGTAAGATCTTATCGTTTAGTTTTGATCCAGGTACCAAATAAATCTTGTTCTTATAGTAGATAACATCATCCATCATTGTGTATCTATCGTCCTGAATCCTACCATCCATAATCTCACATGCAAACTGATTCTTGGAATACTCAACTACTAGTTGAGACTTCCAATTTGCTGAAATCTCACTCAAAGAGCAAAGTGTAGCCACTGTAGGCCTCCTAAAAAGTGCATCAGCAACAATATTCTTTTTCCCCTTGACATACTCAATGTCAAAATCATATGCCTGTATCTTGCTGACCCATTTTTGTTGGCGCTCATTAAGCTCTTTCTACTCCAAGAAGTATTTCAAACTGTTGTGGTCGGTCCTCACCACAAACTTCCCACCTTCCAAGTATTGCCGAAATTTTGCCAAAGCATGCATAATGGCGGGCATCTCCTTGTCATAGGTGGAATATAGTCTCTCATTATCCCTCAATTTCCTACTCTCATAGGCAATGGGATGGCGATTCGGCATAAGAACCGCTCCAATACCCTCTCCGAATGCATCACACTCTAACACAAAGGGGTGAGAGAAATCTAGAAGCGCCAAAACTGGACAAGTGCTCATGACTTGCTTGAGCCTATCAAATGCAACCTATACCTCATCTATCCATATGAATGCGCCCTTCCGTGTGAGATCTGTCAAAGGGGCTGCAAGCTGTGAGTACCCCTTCCGGAATCTCCTATAGTAACCACATAAGCCTAGGAAACCCCGCAACTCTGAAATGTTCCTAGGTAATGGCTAATCAAGGATGGACTGAATCTTCTCCTGATGTACCTTGACCCCATCACTCCACACACTCCCAAGCCACTATATAGCTAGTGTAGACCAAGGAAAATTTAGAAGTGCCATATGAATCCAACTAGGGCAGTCACTAAACCATGATGAATCTATGAATATGAAGTCACCAATCAACAAATAAATCGTTGTCATGCCATGAGGAATAGGTGACAACCCCAAATGTGTAGTGTAGATGTCATCAATACTCACTAAAGATAACTCTCAAGTGGCTAATCCACTATAAGTGTCATCAATAAAATCAACATCTTTATGAATGAATTGATAAACATCAACTGCAATTTTAGAGCTAGAAGACCTTTGCTTATCATCATCCATGGAGTGGTGAGTGTCACGAACTTGTTGAAGATGAAGCTTGGCTTGTGCTATCAACTTAGCTTTTATTGCCTTGCCAAGCCATCCTTCAAGCATTTCTTGGAATTGTTTTATCTCAATTGCTCCAAATTGTCTAAAATCAGTCCCACAATGAGATGCATCATATAAATTACCATGACCAATGCATGCATCTTGTGTACAAATCAAAGTAGAATCAATATCACTGGTTTCCCAATGATTAGCAGCTTGGTTTAGTGACTTCAATGCAAGAGCACACTTGCATACACTTGGCAGCCCAATCTTGTAGCATATCAAATCTTGAAATTATGACATCCTTACACTCAATCAAAGTATCAACATCATAAAAATGGGGAATCAACATACAAATTGATTCATGTTCTTTTCCCACTGCTGTTATAAATTCAAATTGTTGGCAAGTAGAAGTTCCCACCATCACCTCATGCTTATCTATCTTTTCATGAATGTCTAGCATGCTGCATTTCTTGTCACCACCATCTAGATTGGATTCATGCTCATGTGATGTCAAAAGATTGCTGTCCCATTTTCTAACTCATACCATCACCTCCATAACTGATGTCTTCCCTTACTAGTAAACTCCAAAGTGTAGTATGCAGGACAAACCAAACATTATCAAAATGCAAGATCTTCTTAGTAAGCAACCTCTTAGTCTCTCGAATCAGCTCTCTAAGACAAAATGTTTCATATGATCTTAACAATTGTCCTTCCATTGTAGATGATGCATGACTAACCAAATTGAAATCAATAATGTTCCATTCCACATAAATGGATATAACACTTGTGGCTGATCCATCAAGTGTTTGACCAATATCACCATTGTTTTGAGCCTTCAAATAGCTCTCTAAAAGAGGAAAATCATAGACCTCCTAATGCAAAGTAGATGCCCAAACTGAATTTCCTAAATCATTCCTCCTTTCTTCTTCACACAGCTCAACATGCTCTTCTTGTGGGCTTACCTCAAGAAGTTTTTCCCTTGTATACTCAACATCCACACATTCTTCTTTTGGAAGAAATAAGGATCTAATGTGTGACTCTCTTTGTCTTCTTGCATTATCTATCAGATTGCATCTTTCCTTGACTTCTTGTAAGTGTTGTCTTTCTTGAGCAACAAGCATCTTGGCCTTCTTAGCTCTTAAAGACCACCCATCACACAACCTTTGTGTCCTTTTAACATCTTTCACAGTGTAGTGAGCAAAATCAAGACCTTTGTGGCTTGAATCCACAAGATATATCTCATGTGTAACACTCTCAACTTGAGTACCAACATAGGAAGACTCACCAACACTATTACCTTGATGTGAAATGGATGCTACCTGATGATTAGAATTGCTGTTGCAAAAGTCAGAATAGGTGTCATGTTTACAACATTTCTAATGGGCTGATCCATAACTGTAATCTCTTCCACTATGTGATCAACATGAAGACTCAACGGTGTACTATGTGTCTCCTCTTGATCCCAATCAGCATGTCTATCGAAATCATCATATAAATTTTTGCATACCTCATTGGAACTTGAAGACACCAAATCATTCTCATGCAGAGTTGTATCAACCATATGTGAAGATTTTCTATCCATTCTATATGTAAACAAATCAAAAGCTATAGCATGATATTTCTTCCTTACTTGCTCATTTTTGTGACAAAGTTTGAGATGCATGTCCATATAGTCCTTGAAAGGAAAATTCTCCTTAACCTGTTGAGGATGAGTGCTATACTCCTCAAATATGCTAAGCACTTCCGCTTCCTTGTCTTGTGGCATTGGACCTTTGCTAGTAGAAGGAGATGATCCTTTAGAGAGTCCAAACTTTGAAAGTGAATCATCTAAACGCTGCAATTTACGTATGGTCTTGTGTTGTGTTTGTTCAAATTCTTTCCATGCATGTTTATTGCTAAACAACTTTGCCATGATGACATTTTTCGCTGTCCAAGCTAAAAACCAAATCCAAATTGACTTGTGCACAAATGATTTCACAACAATTGAATGCAACCATTACCCAACAAGCTGGCAAGATTATGGCTCTGATACCAGGAAATATTAAAGTTTGCTTTAATGGAATAGTAAAAAGTGAATAGTAACATAAAATTAGAAGAGGAATAGTGAAAAGTGCCCCCATCCTAGTAACTCAAAGTTGTTTTTAAAAAGTGGCACTTTCTTTTTATGAGGAAAGACCCTCAAGATGGGCGTAGCCTCTTGGGGAGGAATATTTTATTGATTTTTATGAAAAAGGTCATGGGAGGCTATAAAGCAATGTGTTGGGCTCGTTCTTGAGCATACTATTCTCATTTTTACAAAAGCAAATTGCAGGTTTGCACTCTGGAAGAGGGTTTCAGCAGCATACAGGTCTTTTGAGGACGAAATCTCTTAGAGGATAATGAATTAGACGACAACCCAATTCACCAAACAGGGAAATCTACTCTGGTTTTCCATTTGGGCATCATTGGACTTCATCATAGGTTGATTTTGCATTTTGGAGTGATTGTAGCAGTGAGTTATCAGGATATAATTGCAAATTGGGGCTTCTTATCCGTAGATATCCTCATTTCAGTGCATTCACCAAGTCGTTCTAATTGGGAGTCATTTTCAATCAAACCCTAGCTAGAAATTAGGGTTTCAACAATTAAATATTCCATAAATTAAGCGTTGGCTTGCAGGATGTGTTTAGCATTTTGGGTAGTTCAAATATTGCATTATATAAGTGTTTTAGACTGCTGTTATAGTCTGATATAATGCATATCAGACCTCTGAAACTTGTAATCAAACCTGATATAATTAGTATAAATGGGTTCTATTGAGTTGCAAATGTTGTATTTCATTTATGCAATAGTCCTCTATCATTTCTATGTTTTTCCCTATGATTTGGCAATGAAAAAACAAGTAATGAAACTCAAACAACAAAATCAGAAAAACCAAATCAGACCTTGCAAGACAACTGTTTGACATAATTTCAAGAAAGCAAAACAAAAAAATTCAGGGCAAATTTGGTAAGGGATCTTTCAGTGGTATCAGAGCCATAATCCTGCAAGCCTATTGGGTAATGATTGCATTCAGTTGGTGTGAAATCAGTTGTGCACAAGTCAGTTTGGAGTTGGTTTTTAGTTTGGACAGTGAAAAAGGTCATCATGGCAAAGTTGTTTAGCAATAAACAGAAATGGAAAGTATTTGAACAAACACAACACAAGACCATACGTAAATTGCAATGTTTAGATGATTCACTTTCAAAGTTTGGACTCTCTAAAGGATCATCTTCTTCTACTAGCAAAGGTCCAATGCCACAAGACCAGGAAGCAAAAGTGCTTAGCATATTTGAGGAGTATAGCACTCTTCCTCAATAGGTTAAGGAGATTTTTCCTTTCAAGGACTATATGGATATGCATCCCAAACTTTGTCACAAAACTGAGCAAGTAATGAAGAAATATCATGCTATGGCTTATGATTTGTTTACACATGGAATGGATAGAAAATCTTCACATATGGTTGATACAACTCTGCATGAGAATGATTTGGTGTCTTCAAGTTCCAATGAGGTATGCAAAAATTTATATGATGATTTCGATAGACATGCTGATTGGGATCAAGAGGAGACACATAGTACACCGTTGAGTCTTCATGTTGATCACATAGTGGAAGAGATTACAGTCATGGATCAGCTCATTAGAAATGTTGTAAACATGACACCAAGGTATGACACCTATTCTGACTTTTGCAATATCAGTTCTAATCATCAGGTAGCATCCATTTCACATCAAGGTAATAGTGTTGGTGAGTCTTCCTATGTTGGTACTCAAGTTGAGAGTGTTACACATGAGATATATCTTGTGGATTCAAGCCACAAAGGTCCTCATTTTGCCTACTACACTGTGAAAGATGTTAAAAGGACACAAAGGTTGTGTGATGGGTGATCTTTAAGAGCTAAGAAGGCCAAGATGCTTGTTGCTCAAGAAAGACAACACTTACAAGAAGTCAAGGAAAGATGCAATCTGATAGATAATGCAAGAAAACAGAGAGAATCTGACATTAGATCCTTATTTCTTCCAAAAGAAGAATGTGTTGATGTTGAGTATACAAGGGAAGAACTTCTTAAGGTAAGCCCACAAGAAGAGTATGTTGAGTTGTGTGAAGAAGAAAGGGGGAATGATTTAGGAAATTCAGTTTGGGCATCTACTTTGCATCAGGAGGTCTATGATTTTCCTCTTTTAAAGAGCTATTTGAAGGCTCAAAACAATGATGATATTGGTCACACACTTGATGGATCAGCCACAAGTGTTATATCCATTTATGTAGAATGGAACATTATTGATTTCAATTTGGTTAGTCATGCATCATCTACAATGGAAGGACAATTGTTAAGATAATATGAAGCAATTTGTCTTAGAGAGCTGATTCGGGAGACTAAGAAGTTGCTTACTAAGAAGATCTTACAGTTTGATAATGTTTAGTTTATCCTGCATACTACACTTTGGAGTTTACTAGTAAGGGAAAACATATCAGTTATAGAGGTGATGGTATGGATTAGAAAATGGGACAGCAATCTTTTGACATCACATGAGCATGAATCCAAGCTAGATGGTGGTGACAAGAAATGTAGCATGGTAGACATTCATGAAAAGATAGATAAGCATGAGGTGATGGTGGGAACTTCTACTTGCCAACAATCTGAATTTATAACAGCAATGGGAAAAGAACATGAATCAATTTGTATGTTGATTCCTCACCTTTATGATGTTGATACCTTGATTGAGTGTAAGGATGTCATAACTTCAAGATTTGATATGCTACAAGATTGGGCTGCCAAGTGTATGCAAGTGTGCTCTTGCATTGAAGTTTTCCAAGTTGCTAATCATTGGGAAACAAGTGATATTGATTCTACTTTGATTGGTACACAAGATGCAGGCATTGGTCATGGTAATGTATATGATTCATCTCATTATGAGACTGATTTTAGACAATTTGGAGCAATTGAGATAAAACAGTCGCCAGAAATGCTTGAAGGATGGCTTGACAAGGCAATGAAAGCTAAGTTGATAGCACAACAAGCCAAGCTTCATCTTCAACAAGTTTGTGGCACTCACCACTACATGGATGATGATAAGCAAAGGTCTTCTAGTTTTCAAAATTGCAGTTGATGTTGATCAATTCATTCACGAAGATGTTGATTTTATTGATGACACTTATAGTGGATCAGCCACTCAAGAGTTATCTTTGGTGAGTATTGATAACATCTACACTACACATTTGAGTTTGTCACCTATTTCTCAAGGCATGACAGTGATTTATTTGTTGATTGGTGACTTCATAATCATAAGTTCATCATGGTTTAGTGACTGCCCTAGTTGGATTCATATGGCACTTCCAGATTTTCCTTGGTCTACACCAGCTATACAGTGGTTTGGGAGTGTGTGGAGTGATGGGGTCAAGGTACATCAGGAGAAGATTTAGTCCGTCCTTGATTGGCCATCCCCTAGGAACATTTTAGAGTTGTGGGGTTTCCTAGGCTTATGTGGTTACTACAGGAGATTCGTGAAGGGGTACTCACAGCTTGTAGCCCCTTTGACAGATCTCACACGGAAGGGCGCATTCATATGGACAGATGAGGTACAGGCTGCATTTGATAGGCTCAAGCAGGTCATGAGCACTTGTCCAGTTTTGGCGCTTCCAGATTTCTCTCACCCCTTTGTGTTAGAGTGTGATGCATCCGGAGAGGGTATTGGAGCGGTTCTTATGCAGAATCGCCATCCCATTGCCTACGAGAGTAGGAAGTTGAGGGATAATGAGAGACTGTATTCCACCTATGACAAGGAGATGCTTTCCATTATGCATGCTTTGGCGAAGCTTCGGCAATACTTGGTAAGTGGGAAGTTTGTGGTGAGGACCGACCACAATAGTTTGAAATACTTCTTGGAGTAGAAAGAGCTTAATGAGCGCCAACAAAAATGGGTCAGCAAAATACAGGCATATGATTTTGACATTGAGTATGTCAAGGGGAAAAAGAATATTGTTGCTGATGCACTTTCTAGGAGGCCTACAATTGCTACACTTTGCCCTTTGAGTGAGATTTCAGCAGATTGGAAGTCTCAACTAGTAGTTGAGTATTCCAAGAATCAGTTTGCATGTGAAATTATGGATGGTAGGATTCAGGATGATAGATACACAGTGATTGATGATGTTATCTACGATAAAAACATGATTTATTTGGTACCTGGATCAAAACTGTAGGATAAGATCTTACGCGTCATCCATGACACACCATTAGTAGGACATCCTGGATATTTTAAGACATATAGGCAGGTGAGAGAGAGAGATTCTCGTGGAAGGGTCTCAAGTATGATATCTTGTGCTATGTACGTGAGTGTGTGACTTGTTAGTAGAACAAGTCAGAGCATACTTTTCTGGCAGGTCTTCTGCAACCATTGCCTATTCCAGAGTAGAAGTGGGAAAGTATATCGATGGATTTCATTACTGGTCTCCCAAGAGTTTAGGGAAAGGATTGCATTTATGTGGTTGTGGATAGGCTAACGAAGTTTGCACACTTCTTCTCTATTGCAGCTGACTTTATAGCATCTCAGGTGGCAAGTTATTCTTCCGTGAGGTGTTTAGACTCCATGGACTCCCTAGGACCATTGTCAATGATCGGGATAGCAGGTTTATGTGCATCTTTTGGCAGGAGCTATTCCGATTAGCAGGTACAGAGTTGACACCTAGCACCAGTTACCACCCTCAGATGGATGGATAGACGGAGATAGTTAATAAGTGGGTTGAGGGGTACTTGCATAACTACGTTTCGAGACAGCAGAAGGCTTGGGTACGATGGTTGTAGTTGGGTAAGTATTGTTATAATACCATGTATCACATGTCGATTGGTATGACTCCCTTCTGAGCGTTGTATGGTTATGATACCTTATCTTTTGTGGACTTGGCGTTAGGTTATAGCAGAGCACCTAGAGCTCAGGATTGGTTACAGGACAGTCAGGATATCCTTAAGGCACTTAAGGATAATATTCAGCATGCACAGAATCAACAGAAGATGTGTGCAGATCGACATCGAGTTGAGAGGACCTTTGAGGTTGGAGACATGGTTTTCTTGCGCCTATAGCCTTACAAACAGAGTACACTTAAGAGGAGTGGGACGGAGAAGCTCAAGCCTTGGTTTTAAGGTCCATACAAACTATTGAGGAGGATTGGTGAGGTCGCATATGAGCTTGAGCTATGTCCCGAAAGTAAGATACATAATGTCTTTCATGTATCTTATTTGAAGAAGGCTTTGGGACAGCATGTTATCTCTTCACCTGTTTTGCCCCCATTGGATGAGGAGGGCCGATTAGTTTTGATACCTGCAGAGATTCTTGACATGAGGGAGAGGAGGTTGCGTAGCCGAGTGATCAGAGAGTATCTAGTGCGATGGAGGGACTTGTCGTTGGAGGATGCCATGTGGGAAGGAGAGATGATACTTCAGCATCCATCTTTGCAGTTGCTTGAGGGCAAGCAATCCCGGGAAGGGAGGATTGTAATGTCCCTTCCTTAGGCAGCTCAGACTATAGCAGAGGTTGACCTACTATTAAGGTTCCCGTAGGTCAGCAAAATGGTTAGGGGACCCAACCGAGGGCAGTGGAGCTTAACAGGGAGCCTTATGAGCCTTTCAGTTTGGTGTTCAGTTGATGAATCTAGGGTTGAATTGGAAGTATTAAAGTTTGCTTTAATGGAATAGTAAAAAGTGAATAGTAACATAAAATTAGAAGAGGAATAGTGAAAAGTGCCCCTATCCTAGTAACTCAAAGTTGTTTTTAAAAAGTGGCACTTTCTTTTCATGAGGAAAGACCCTCAAGATGGGTGTAGCCTCTTGGGGAGGAATATTTTATTGATTTTTATGAAAAAGGTCATGGGAGGCTATAAAGCAATGTGTTGGGCTCATTCTTGAGCATACTATTCTCATTTTTACAAAAGCATATTGCAGGTTTGAGCTCTGGAAGAGGATTTCAGCAGCATACAGGTGTTCTGAGGACGAAATCCCTTGGAGGATAGTGAATTGGATGACAACCCTATTCAGCAAACAGGGAAATCTACTCTAGGCTTCTATTTGGGCATCATTGGACTTCATCACAGGTTAATTTTGCATTTTGGAGTGATTGCAGTAGTGAGTTATCAGGATATAATTGTAGATTGGGGCTTCTTATTAGTAGATATCCTCATTTCAGTGCATTCACCAGCTAGTCGTTCTAATTGAGAGTCATTTTCAGTCAAACCCTAGATGGAAATTGGGGTTTCAACAATTAAATATTCCATAAATTGAGTGTTGGCTTCCAGGTATGTGTATCATTTTGGGTAGTTCAATATTGCATTATATAAGGGTTTTAGATTGTTGTTATAGTCTTATATAATGTATATCAGACCTCTGAAACTTGTAATCAGACCTGATATAGTTAGTATAAATGGGTTCTATTGAGTTGCAAATGTTGTCTTGCATTTATGCAATAGTCCTCTTTCATTTCTATGATTTTCCCTATGATTTGGCAATGAAAAAACAAACAATGAAACTCAAACAACAAAATCAGAAAAACCAAATCAGACCTTGCAAGACAACTATTTGACATAATTTCAAGAAAGCAAAACAAAAAAATTCATGGCAAATTTGGTAAGGAATCTTTCACACTTGCCAAGAGGAGGTCATTTCAAGGAAGAATTCAGAACATTCAAGGAAGAAGACTTCATCGAAGGAGATTCCACATGAAGAGGATATTATCAAGTTTCATCCATAGAGAAAGACTTCGTCGTCAGGGCAAAGGAAAATGCACTTCATTGTATCAAGGTTTCATCACTAAAGAAGAGAGAATCACTCCACCTTGCACATCCAAGAATCCAGCATCACAAGAGGAACATCCATCCAAAGGTTCATTTCTAGGAATTCACGCACAAGATCTCCTCTACTTTAAGAGTCTAGAACCAGAATCTTGCACAAGAACAAGAATTTCACAAAATGAGAATGAGCATAAGCATCAAGAAAGTCCATCAATTACATGAAGAAATTCAAAAAATTCCCAAGTTTCAAGTTCAAGCAGTTAAATTCCAGAGGTGAAAATCCAAGTTCGAAGACTATTCCAAGAAAAATGATATAATTTGGGAAATATTCCAAGCAGTGTGAACACAAAAAAGATCAAACCAGTTTGCAAGATGTTGAGTTGCATATGCACGTCACCAGTCCAATCCCATCATGCCACATCACCCATCCAAGTTCAATGAATATACAACAAGCAAGAGGTTCAAGAGGGCACCCATGTTGGAGATTCTCAAAGATTCCACTTCAAGCTTATCACATTGGGAAACGTGCCTTCATTGCCTATGAGTTTTTATGTACACAAGTTGTGTCAACTTTTACTTTTGCTAAAAATAGCAAGTTGTTGTAACTAATTGTTGATGTGGCAAGATCTTGGCCATCAAATTGCAAATCAATCCTAGTCGTTCATGTAAATCTTGGAGTCTATAAATGGCTCACTTCTCTTATTTGTATTACATTAGAATTAGAAGTAGGAAGAATAGCAAGTAGAGTAGAGGAGACTCCTCAAAATCATTGAAGAGACATGCGAAATTGTTGTGAAAGACTTCCAAAATCAATACAAGCTCATTGTTGTTCTCATGGTGATGTGTGGTTATGGAATATTAGCATGGTTTCAAGTTCTCGCAGATGATTGAGAAATGTTTCCAAGTATCTTAGATAGTAGATTAGAAGTTCATTGATGTAATGGATTTATGTTGAGATATTTGATGAATTCCTTTATGTTCATACTTTTTGTGATTTGTGGCTTGCAATTCACAATGCAAAGTTAGTCTGAACCTTCATGTGCTTTAGTTCGATTGTGGATGTTCATTCAAGTTGTGCCAGTTATGGGTATTTGGGTTTGCAGTTTGAAAATCCTTCATTTCCCTTTGAAGATTGCACTAGCTTCGTGTAGTTGTTGCTCTCATGGCGAAGCAAGGCTTGGTTCAAGGAGTTTGTCTATTGAAACATCATCCATCATTTCATTGTCCTTAAATTAGATTTCTCTTAACCCTCTCTCTTTTGCATTTTCTTTTAAGTTTGATTGAAGAAGTTCCATTCATTCACATCCAAGAAATAAGGAATTTCATCCATGTTCACGAAGGAGGAATTTAGCATAAGTCCCTTTGTGATTACTAGCAAGATCACATCAAATCACTGAGGCTATCCATGTGCAAGTCAAGACCTGACATCAAAGGAACCTTGGAGCATTCTTGATTGATCACATAGTTCAACATTCGAGAGGCTTTGTTCAAGAGAGGATAGAGCACTTGGTGTTTTATTCTATTGTTATTGTTGTCACAAAAACATCATCAACACTATGCTTGTTCCTAGTCTTCCGAAGTCTATTTGTCGTGTTAGGGAGAACTCCAACGTTCTTGGAATGGTTGTGGCTTAGTCTGGTAGAGTAGTTGTTCATGGTTTTAAGTTTGGCTCGTCATTTGGAGTTTATAGATGCTTTCGGAATTCAGCTCCAACCTCTCGGGTGCTCTCCAACTTTCTTGGAGAAACATACTCTTTTTAGAAAGTCACCCGACAACATCCGATTTTCGTCCCAAGTCTTCTACTACACTTTGGTATGGTTAGAATTGTGTGTTCAATGCAATTCTATGCTTTTCGTAACTTGGGACTATTTTCTGGCAGTTGAATTAATATTTCACTAGAGTCGCCTAAGGTTGGAATTAGTATTAGCGACTTAGTGTAATATTAATTATAAGATGGATATAAATGTTTTATTGAGCGCATGGAAATATAAGTTGAAGTTTTAATTGCAACGCTCACTTGGGAGTTATAAGAATGATTTATAAAGTTGCCTTGGTTTATTTTCATATTATAAGTTGGCAACTTATATTACTTTATAAGTGAGTTATGTTGGATGAGCGTTGGGAAAGCAAGTAATATTTTATTACTTTATTGGAGCGCTCATTTAGTGGAAATAAATGTGCATTAAAATGCCCACAATACCATATAATATATTTTATTATTTGGGCATGCACGGGAAGGGAATTATTTAAGGATGAGTTGAACACTCATGGATATATGCAATCTGAATATGAAATCGTCTTCTATGAACCAGAGTTGTTTAGCTTGAATTCATCTAGGGTTGTATAACCCATCTAATTGCTGATTTCGATAGTGAAACATCTACCCTAGTCAGTTGGGAGTGATTTTCATTCAAAAATCACAAGGAGCTTCAATGGAACCCTGTTGCAGTGGACTTGGTTTCAATTTATTTGATGTGTTTTGATGATGTTTAGTGAGATGTTGATTTAGTATTAATTTTGGTGTGATTTCATCTTTGTCACAAAAGTTTTGATGAGTTTTGGTTAAGACTGGGTCGTACCAGCTTCTCCTAGCAGCCATACATTTCCTAACGCCAACATGAAGAGTCTTCACAGAACGAAGAAAATTTGTCATGGTAATTTCTAACTACCCTAGGTGACCAAGATACATAAATTTGGGGCCTTTCAAGCAAGTTTTGATCAGTCTGGAACAAGCCGTACACCCAGGTACAGGTCATACATTTGTTGTGAGGGATGTGAGTAGTAAAAAGTGAAACGCTACCTATCTGGGATGATTTCTTCTTCCAAAAGGATCGCCTAGTTTGGCTACAAGCCTTGCACATAGTTTGGTGAGGTGTTTTGTTGGAATAATGGAGTTATGGACATTTTAATGGGTTTTTGAGTGTTGTACTCGCTGTACCAACAAGGTACAGCACTGACTTTTAGTGCTTGGCAGAAGTTTACTAGTTTTCTGAGTATTTTGTAGTGGGGATAGCAGGTTTATATGCAGTTCAGACTTTCTTCAGTGTGTTGGACAGCATAACAATGGGTATATTATCTTCTACCAACATGCAAGCAATGGTAAACGTTTTTCCTCGTGCAATTTGACAATTTCTGAGTTTGTTTGATTCTGATTTTGTGAATAGAAGATAGAAATTTTGTATCAATCAACTAGAATGAAGCTTTAATGTGACATTGGTCGGTTCACCGCCAATATAAGTGATTGTTTATGCACTAGTATAATATTTGTTGTAGTTGAGACCACCGTATGCTCTCACCTTGCCCTCTTTGGGACCTGGGTGATCAAAAGGTGATTCAAAACTGTTCATGCAATCAATTTCAGATAGTTTTTTTTTTTGAAAAAACTAGGGTGGTTATTACATTTTATGACTACTTATTGCTAAGATTGTTGTTCAAAACTTCAAAGTCTACTTGTGAGTTTTTGTGTATATGTGCTTAGTGAAAGATCCCTACTCAATTCTGATCTGATTTGTACCTTGCTGTTCTGAATTTTCTGATTTTTGTTTGAATGGTTTGCTTTGTGTTTTTTGTGTTTTCAATGCATGTAGAGTCTTGCCATGATATATTAAATAAAAGGTAACATAATAGCATACAAATAACACCACAAAGACGACTGAAATTTGATTGGATCAGCAAGCAAACTATATCAAATTAAAGATATGAGTTAGGTGACTTAATTTGACATACCCGATTATTGAAGCTTGCTACAATCATGTGATGATGGCTGATTACAAACAGTCTGGTCTGATTATAAAATCAGACTTATAAGAACATACAGAAGTGATCCAATGAACCACAAATCACTCCCAAACCTGAAATAGCTTCAACCTCTAACTGTAGCAGCCAAGTATGTTGAAGTCCAATAACCAAATAACTGGAGCAAGCTATCCAAACCCCTGTTTTTGGCCTACAGAAATCAGATCGTAAATCTGAACACAAAATGAAACCAAATGATGCCCAAACGGAAACCCAATGTAGATTTTCCCATAATGTGAACTGGGTTGTCGTCCAATCCACTGTCCTCTAAGGGTTTTCGTCCTCAGAAGAGCTACAACCTGCTGAAAACTCTATCCAGAGCTCCAAACCTGCATTTGTGTTTTAAGAAAATGATGATCGAATACCAAAAGAGAGCCCAATACATTGCTTTATAGCCTCCATCCTCCTTAATGGGATGCCCACCTTAATAAAATATTCCACCTCCATAATGGGATGCCCACCTTCTCAAACAACAATAAAATATTCTCCATAATGGGATGCCCACCTTAATAAAATATTCCACCTCCATAATGGGATGCCCACCTTCTCAAAAAATAATAAAATATTCTCCATAATGGGATGCCCACCTTAATAAAATATTCCCTCCATAATGGGATGCCCACCTTGAGGGTATTTAGGACGGGGACATTTTCACTTTTACTCCTCACTTTTCACTCTTCACTTTTTTACTATTCATCTTTCACTATTCACTTTTACTATTCATTTTTCACTATTCTGTTACTATTCACTATTCACTATTCATATTAAGGCAAACTTTTAATATTCTCAATTTAACTCCTGTATTCATCATCTAACATCAAATTGAAGACTCGAAAGACTCCCAGCAAAGCTCCACTGCCCCTGGATAGGTTCCCTAACCACTCTACTGACCTACGGGAACCCTAGTAATAGGCCAACCACTGCTCATCTATGTGCCATCTAGGAAGGGGACATTACACTTAGGGAAAATTGATTTATACTTTATTGAATTTGTAGGCATTGTATTGTAGGTTTCCTTAAAGTTGGTGATTGTGGCTTTGTACACAGTTCCTTGGTTCAATTTACTAAATTGCTCGTCTTTAATTCAATTCAATCTTTGTGTTGTACTTACACTTTTTAGTTTCAGTCTTTAGTTGAAATGAGTGAATGTTTGCTAATTAATTAGGTTTTTGTATTAGGCAAAAATCATAAAACTTCTTGTGTTGTGTGGAAGTGTTGATAGACTTGTGCCCTAGCCTAAGATCAAAAAGATAGGTTTTTAAGTTTGTTTGTATTGCACATTCAAAGAAATCCCACTAGTTCTAGGTTTATTTTAATTTTTTGTGTAAGGGAATATTATCATTTCCTTCACTCTTCAAAAGGGAGCTTCACTTTCAAATTCAAAGAAAGGTACATCTTTACATGTTCCATTTTGTGTTGTCTTGAAAAGGACAAGTTACAATGCTAATAGTGTGTTGCATTTTGTTGGTGTAATATTGCACTTATTAATAAGTTTACTCAGAATATTAGGAATATTTAATTATTCTCACCTAGGTAGCTAATAATGAAATGCATTCACTTTGACTTGAGGAACACAAGTGCCACCAATGCCTCATCAATTCTTGATTGACAATAGTAGGTGCCACCTCTGTTCAGTCAAGGCCACCTTTTTCTCAGTAAAACTGAGTTAACTAATCCACTGATTGGCAGTTCAGCTCTTGACGGTAGTAGGTGCCACCTTTGTTTAGTAAAGGCCACCTTTGTCCTAGTAAGATTGGGTTAACTAATCCACTAATTGGCAGTTCAACTCTTGACCTTTTAGTTAGACTGACTTAAACTCACCTCCTAATTAAGAGTGAGTGAGTTAAACTTACGCCCTCTTGGACATGTCATCTCCCTGATTCATGTATCCAAGAGGCCTATATATTTGTAGACAATCTTTTGTATTGTATATTTTTCACATCCTCAATATTGGAATAGTTGATATTTGCATTCTATATTTTTTGTGTGTTTTCTTGTAGCTTGTGCAACTTGTCTTCAGTCACCTAGATCTTGGCTCATGTGTTTGGATTCTCATTGAATTTCACATGGTATCAAAATGTTGTTGGTGCCTAAAGCTTGTTCGTGTCCACTTAGAAGCAAGGTTTTCATCTAGAGAGCTTCACATTGAAAGCTTCGATTCAATAATTCCTGGGTCAGATCAAAGCCCACCATCACATTTAGAGTAGCTGAAAACTAAGGTTTGACTTTTATTTCATCTAATTTGGACACCTAGAAGTCAAGTTTTTTTTTTTTTTTTGGTTGCATCCATCTCTTGTCTTTTGTGAACAACATGCTTTTAAAGGCATTTTTGAGCAAATTGGACAATGTCATTGCATTTGTAAGGTGTCAGAACCTATGTATCAACTATAAATTTGTCCAATTTGACCAAATTTATAGCAAAATGCAAAAAAAAAATCCCAAGTTCATAGGCCAAGGTCATATGGCCTAGGTGCAAGCCTATACAAGTACTATGTAAGAATTTATTGTTTTTTATTTTTTACTTTTTCTGAAAATTCAATAAAAAAATTTAAAAAACAAAAACAAAAGAAAACTATAGAAAAGTTTTATGAAAAAGCTCTCTTAAGAGCTCAGCACTCTAATTTTATTAAAGCACTTGCCTTTAATAAAGGCAACCACATGTACCATTGTCAAGTACCATGTGGGTACCCTTTACTGGGTAGCGCAAGTTATTAACTACATAGTATGTGCATAGTGAAGGTACATTCTCTACAGTGTGCCACATTAGCAGTGCCATGCAGCCACAACCATGTAAGCATCCCTACCCAGTCAGCAACCTTCAACCACATACTCGTCCAGTCATGCTAAGTTAGTAGGTATAATTAGTGATAACATCAATGATGCATCATCATTTTTTGACTTGTTCAAATATATCCCTCTCCATTGAGCTTTTCCATTTTGAGGGTCAACTTTGGAGGCCCCTAACTTGCTCATAAGGAGGTGTTTTTTAAAGCAATTTTTTAAATGGTTTGCTTTTCCAAATACTTCACAATGGTATAATTGAATTTTACTCATGATGCCTAGATTTTTCAGAAAATCAGTTTTCTCATAGACTTTGCTACACAACCTTGGTTTTTTGAACTTCTAGACCTCATAACTTTTATAGATGGACTTGGAATTTAGGACTTGGAATTTAAGTCTTGTTTTTTAAAAGTGGGGGATTTTCTAAGCACTACACATCAGTGCTAGCTATTTGTTCTTATTTTTTATTATTTGATTGTATTTTTATTTTTCTAGTCTACATTGGACATTGTAAAACTTTGAAAAATCAGCTTCAACTTTGTAATCACACTCAATTATAAAGTGCCAAACATTTTAACTTGCTAAGAGTCTTAATTGAGCTATTTTGGGGATGGGTGTTATTACAAAATGCACCCAATTATAAAATTCCATATAATGTACTTGTCTAGGGGGCTTACACTTGGGCATTTTGTACTACATGAACTAATATAAAGTTTCATTTTAGAGGGTTGCTCTCGTGGTTTCATATTGTTTTTTGTTGGCTTGATCTCTTAATTGATCTACTAATAATGAATAGTAAAAGCATCCGGTTGTTATCAAATTGGATAGATGGAACTATAAGTCCTGGCAACATGGCCTCCTGAAGCATTTCAAATGGGTTAATCTCTTACCCATTCTCTATGGATTGGTTCCTAAACAAGTTTCTTTTTGGTGGAAGCTAGTATGAAGGGATGTAATATGATACCCCGAATTTGTTTTTGAAAATGGACAACTATCACAGCAGGGTTAAAACAATGCATGCAATCACTTAGAAGACCTCCACACTTTCTGATCACCAAGTTTCCAAGATGGGCAAGGTGAGAGCATACAGTGCTTTGGCTCACAATCAAATGCCTTGCAAAGGAATTAAATACAATGTTCCACTATATAAGCAGGCATCTTCTTTTCAGCAGACATCCACTTATTCAGTGGGTGATAAAAGAAAGTTAAACAATGTTTATTCCTCCACACTGGCGGTAAAACATCCAGGGGTTACAATATGTTTGCAACAGAAAGAAAAGATTACAATGCTATGAACAAGATGCAAACTAAGCCACTACCCCTGACTTGCATAAAATGTCACAGTTGCAACCAGTTAGAGTATATATGTTATATGGAATCATAAAAGAAGTATGCATAAGATCAAAGAAACCAGCATGGATATACCAAATGAAAGATTATGGGAGAGTGTTCATTGCTGTAGCTGATCACAGGACTGCAGACTTCACAACAGCTCTGTAACTATTTCATAGCAGACCCAAACCACAATTTTCCATGCATCAAACTCCATGCAAAGCACCCGATGACTGAATAGCATATCTACAATGTATCAATCTGCACTACCAATCATTATCACCCATAAATCTCAAAACAACTACCTCATAGCAGATTTAAAACGTTGATAACTCCCAATCCTGAAGTTGCAGACCTAGCTGGTACAGATTCGCTGCTGTACGGACAGTGCATGAATACCATTGGCACAGGAAATCTCAAATATTGTATGTACTTTCTGGAACCCAACATGTAGGCATCACCCTGGTCCAAGATAGAGCATCTTTCAACATATGTTAACAACCATACACAACCCACAAACTGCTGATAGAGTACAGACCAGCAGACCGTACGGATGAGAGCAAGTACATTTTTCTGAAATACAAAACTCTAATGCTGATCAGAGTTAGGCGCTCACAAGAGATGAATATCCTCCAAATAACAGACAGGGCATACATGCAACAATAACCCCATCAACACCAACTTTCAACATCCACATAAAATGTACGGCCTGGTAAGAGTTGTATGGCAGTTCCTATAATACAATCTGCAGCTGCAAACTCACAATAAATTATATGACAATGACACTCCTTAACATGCTAACACTTTCCAAACAATACCATGCGGCCAAGGAACCAATGATTACAACATATTATTATTTGAACTCAAGTGCTGGTACGGCCATGAGAGGTACGGATCTCCCAGTGAAAAACTTCAATCTTCATAAACTCCAAAACCCTCATCAGTACTCCGTCAAAAACAAGTTGCAAAATATTCACAAACTCAATAGATAAATCATCAAATCAAAATACCACAGTATTGATGAAAGCCCAATGTGATTTCTGTATGAAACCACCATTACCAGCTAGGGTGGATCTCTCACCACCGAAACTGATCATCTCCAAGAGGGTTTTCATCCTCAAGAAGGAAAATGGAAGAACACGCAGGTTCAATCTAGTAGCATAACAATATCAAATCAAAAGCATCCCTCCAAATGAGCTCTCATCCTCTTTTTATAACTTTTTGAGAGGAATATAATATTATTTGCTCTTTACCTTTTCATATTTCTTCTCTCAAAAAGACCTTTTTTGAAATAATAAAAATATATCATGTGTGAGGCCCCCTTCTTAAGTGTCTATCATTTAGAACACTTAATAACTTTTCCAATGAGCTATAACACTTAGGTACTTTTTAATTATTTTCACCCTTAGGAGACTTAAGTGAAAATAATAATTAAATAGCTCATTAATCCATCCAACTTTGTGGGAAATCCCAAACTCAAGCGAATTGCAAAATAAATCATACCAACGTGCTCCAAGAGGTTTGGGATGAAAAATGATGTCATCCAAGTGACTTACTATAAATAGATGGCTCCTCCAAGAATATTGGAGAGCTATCCAGAAGGCCGAACAAACTTCCAAAAGATGCATAGCCATCCTGAAACATCATTGAGCTCAAAGCCAAGGCAAAACATCACAAATAACTGAACCTGTGCTCTTCACAACAAACATAGCTCCCTCACCAACCTAGATAGCCTACAGAAGCTCAAGGGAATAGGCTATTGGTCACAAACTTGGCTAAATGCCAAATGGGGACATTACAAGGGAAAAGACTGACCATGTCATTGGATTGATTCTATGTAATGTCGATATTGATACCATGTTGGCCACCACTCACATTGAGTGTCCTTGTGCCCTTTGGGCCAAAATATGGGAGATGTATAGAGATCCAAATGAACCTCCATTCCCAGATGATCCTATTATGGATAGTCTAGCACCCATTAATTTTTTCTGACCATATGATCATGATACAGCTATGGTGCTTGAAGAATGGGAAGATCTTATATGTCAAGATGACAAAGACTTCTAATGCTCGAACTCCTCTGCCACCAACACCGGCAGATTTGATTGTTGATCATACTTAGGCATCTAGTGTGGACACATCAATGGATGAGCAATGTAGTTGGATCACATGCACTGAGATTCCACCATCATCACTTCTACCAAGTTCAACATTACTTTAGATGGAGCTTCCAGTGATTCAATGTAGCAGGACCATCATTGTCTTCCAAAGGCAATTCATTGGGACAAGTACTTGGTAGACCTTGAGCATCTATTTTGTGAGTCCTACCTTGCAGATCTAGAGAACACCATTGAAGACTTCATCTTCCTCTTCGATGATAGTTCCACAACAACTATTGCCCCTTCATATTTGGCTCCTATGATACTACAGTTTTCACAATACTTTGAGTTGTCACCATCTTTAGTTAGGCCTGGGACACCTAATCTAATCTTGGCACCTCTCATCACTAACTTGAGGACCAATGCACAGTTTCCAAAGACATTCATGTTGTGTTTTCTTACTTCATATTCCTTTTTGAAATGGGAAGACCTTCTACACCTATGGGTCTACTTCTTCCTAAGGGAAGGAATGTTGTTCAACATGCATTGATCTTCATCAGCCTGTAGTATCATCCTTGCATCTTTGGTGCAGGAGGCATCACATTTGGGGGGCTACCTAGTCTCTCTCTTTGGAACGGTTCTTCATTCTCTTTTTGAGGGGGGTTTATCACTGTACATGGGTACCTCATATGACTTGTTTTGCCGGGACCTATTTCTCATTTTTCATTTCTCACTTCCTACAAAGTTGCACTTATGAGGGGGCATTGGTGTATAATATTGCACCTATAAATAAGTTTACTTATAATATTAGGAATACTTAATTATTCTCACTTAAGTAGTGTTGTGCCAAATCAAAAATTTTGCTTCATTAAAGCATTTTGTGAAAGTCTAGAAAACTTTTCGTCAAAAAGTCAAAATTTCTAAAAATAGAAATTTTCTACTTTTAGAAAGTTTCTAAAAATAGACGTCAAACTAGGTTTTCTGGGTTTCTTGAGATACGGATGCTAACAAAATTTTTTAAAAGTAGAAAGTTTCTAAAATAGAATCTCTAATTCAGGTGTCATGCCTGATTCTGATTGGCTGATTATGCTTCACAATCAAGGTGGTTCAGACGGAATTTGCAAAAGGTCATGCTTTCCCTATTGGGTCTGTTGGTTTTTTCCCAAACTGGATGCTTATTCCCAGATTTCCCTACAAGGTAGCCATCAGTGATCAACAGGATCTCTGGGCCAGGGGCCAACAGTGTAGGAGATAGACTCTATATTTTATCTCTTCTTCTTCAGGCTCTGCAAGACCTAGGGGGGTATTCCCTACTCAACATCCATGAGATACGCATACAAGGATTGGGATGCTGTCAGAAAGCAGATAAGTCCCCCTGTAAGTAGACCAAAACTGAAAGATAAGAGCAAAGGGGCTAGCTTTGGGCCTATTTGCAGTTGTAGATAGAGGACTGAGGATCCTAAAACTAATTCTAATGTCCTAATGGTTGTTTTAGAGTTTGATTATGATTTTAAGTTTGGATGCAAAGCTGGACATGGTTGTAACACAAACACAAAGCAAGAATGGTGCCTATCCAGGGCCTGGAGTCAGTAGACATACACCTGTGAATGATCAGCATGAACGGCTAAAACTGGATTTTAGGGGGATATATGTGATACCTGCCTTACAGATATCTCCCAACACAGAGTGTTAAGTTATCTCTACTTATGGCATCCCTACTGCAGTATACCCTTCCCAATGTTCAACCTGAAAACAGTTTAATCTACCCCTTGAGCAGAAGTTAAAAGATCAGACATTCAACATAGGAATTCTATGTTCTAGAGTCTCAAATATTGCTTAAATATCCAGACTCAGAAGAAAGATACATGCAATACTGGAGACAGAATTAACAAAACACATGCAAACATAGCATTATTCATACAAGATTAACCATGAAATCAGTGGATTCAAGCCAAAACGTACAACAAGAGATACATAAACTCACAGGTTTAGCTGTACAGAGCAACCAGATCAGCTTGTTTTGAGTTACAGAGCCAAAAATCTTCAACTTTCAACAACAACTAAATGAGTAACACTTCCTGCTTATAACAGCCAGAAAGCGTACTACAGCAATTAATTACATGATTATTACAAAATCTGCCAGATGCAGATCCTCAGAAGGAATGGCGCTCAGAAAATGTTAATGCAGCAGACAAAGGGGGGCCTCGAGCCACGCGCCACTATCTGGAAGTCTTCATTCTCAATCAGGCAGCATGATCGCTTGTACCATCGCCCATACTCCTGCTACAGTCGCCATTAAGGGCCTCAACCACCCGCGGTCGCTTGAAAACCGTCGCTGCAGTCAAAAAGAAGCTTCCCGCCAAAACACGTTCTACCGCGGGTTCAAAACATACAGGGGAATAATCCCACATTGGTGCCGCGGAGACAACTTTGGCACTTTAAAAATATGGCCGCATGCATACCAAGTGTCGAGCATTTTGTCGCGCTCGACACACGACCCTTCGCCCACAGCCCATCGCCGTGACACAAACCATCGGCCCAACCCACGAATCCTTCGCCGACCTCATCAGTCTGGCCGATACAACACTACGCTCCCTTCTGTCGGCCAGACATAGAGCATCGGGCTTGTTAGCACTCATTTTGACCTGGAGGTTGATTTTTCATGTTTAGGGGGTTTCTTCATTTGAACCCTATATCTTCTTGCCCATTTTCCTAAGTGTTGGACCTCCTCGGCATTTTTCAGCTGCATCATCATATTTTCTTTGAGGAGGGGATCATCATCATCATCTTGTCTTCGATGATGGTCCGCATCATCATGTTTTCTGTCGACTTGTTTTTCATCAGGATCATCATATTTCAATATCGGGTGATGTTTGGATATCATCCCGATCCTGCTGATGAGCTACAATGTGCCTTAATTTTCTTGCGGAGGGTGATTTTTCAAATATCCGGTGATCTTCCAATTATCACCCTGCCCTTTTATGATGATTATGTCACCCCGATCTTCCGAGGGGGTTATTTTCTGAGTTGTTCGACCTGACTTGTTTTTTCTTAAGGGTCGTCATCATCATCATCATATTTCCAGTTATCGCCGTGTTGCTTGCGAGGGTCATCATATTTTCTGCCTGCATGATCTTTCGCGGCGTGATATTTTAACATCGGGTGATCTTTGTTAAGATCATCCTGATGATGTTGCTGTAAAGTTCTAAGTGTGACCCGATATTCATCGTGGTCATCATATTTTGAACGTCAGGATGATCTTAGTCAATATCATCCTGATGTTGTTGTATCACTTCATGTTCGTTGTTTTATCATCCTGATGATGCTGACGTCATTCTTATGTCAGGGTGATATCTATTTCTCTGCCTATCTGCATCATGATATTTCCGAAGGAGGGGGTGATATTTTCATATTTGAATATCACCCGGATGTATGTTTGTTCCAGCATCATGATGATGCTGATATCAGGGAGATATCCGCCTGTCGGTTTCATGCATTATCCAGTGGGGGGTGATCATTTCAAATATCTGTCATATTCATATATCACCCCGATCTTATAGCGGAGCTACAGTGCAGCATGATATTTGTGCATCAGGATGATATTTCCAAATATCCGGTTATCTTCCGAATATCATCCTGATGCCGACATGTGGTGGTGACGTCATCAAGACCCCCAATGTTGTGAATATGACGATGACGTCATCTGGATATGAGGAGGTGCGCAGTAGGCAGCTATGCTGATGACGTCAGCAGGATATGACGGTGACGTCATCAGGATGTTCATCGGCCAGACTTTTGGTATCGGCTAAGCAGGAGGATCTTCCTCCGATGGATCAGGTTGTGCCGATGAAGGCGATTATCATGCAGATTATATTGCAGGTTATATTGCGATATGATGCTGACGTCAGGGTGATATTTCAAGCGACAGGATATCATGCTGCTGAAGGATAATGATGATGAAGTCTTATACTAGTGTCGTCAGGAGCAAAAGCACCGACATTATATATGCTCGTGGCCTAGTATATAAAGTGTTGAAAAGGTCGCCGCGGGGTGCATGTGGGATAATTCGACCCTGCATATTTTGAAATATCATGACGAATCCTGGCGGGAAATGGTTGCGATGCAGAATTGATGTTTTTCCCAAGGCCGCGGGTTGGTGCGCCATTAATGGCGAAGGTTGCAGAGGTATGGACAGATCTGGTACCCGATTGAAGGTGTACATCAACGGACAGTGGCGCAGGGCTCGAGGTTTCTTCCTGTTTCTTCCCCTACCTACTGCATTCATGTTTGGGCGCCAATCTGGTAATGCGTTGAGCGCCATTTTTCTGATACTGTGTATCTGGCGGGATTTTTGGTCAACCATGTAATTAATTGCTGTGGTACGCTACCTGGCTGTTATAAGCAGGAAGTGTTACTCATTTTTGTTTGTTGAAAGTTGAAGATTTTTGGCTCTGTAATTCAAAACAAGCTGATCTGGTTGCTCTGTACAGCTAAACCTGTGAGTCTATGTATCTCTTGTTGTATGTTTTGGCACGAACCCACTGATTTCATGATTAATCTTATATGAGAAATGCTATCTTAGCATATGTGTTTTGTTAATTCTGTCTCCAGTATTGCATGTATTCTTCTTCTGAATCTGGATATTTGGGTAATGTTTAGATTCTAGAGCATAGAATTCCTATGTTGAATGTCTGATCTTTTAACTTCTGCTCAAGGGGTAGATTAAACTGTTTTCAGGTTGAACATTGGAAAGGGTATACTGCAGTAGGGATGCCATAAGTAGAGATAACTTAACACTCTGTATTGGGAAATATCTGTAAGGCAGGTATCACATATATCCCCCTGAAATCCAGTTTTAGCTGTTCATGTTGATCATTCACAGGTGTATGTCTGCTGACTCCAGGCCCTGGATAGGCACCAATCTTGCTTTGTGTTTGTGTTACAACCATGTCCAGCTTTGCATCCAAACTTAAAATCCAAATCAAAATCTAAAATAACCATTAGGACATTAGAATTAGTTTTAGGATCCTCAGTCCTCTGTCTACAACTGCAAATAGGCCCAAAGCTAGCCCCTTTGCTCTTATCTTTCAGTTTTGGTCTACTTACAGGAGGACTTATCTGCTTTCTGTCAGCATCCCAGCCTTTGTATGCATATCCTCATGGATGTTGAGTAGGGAATACCCCCCTAGGTTTTGTAGAGCCTGAAAAAGAAGAGGAGATAAAATACAGAGTCTATCTCCTACACTGTGTTGGTGCCTGAATTCACTGTCGGTTATTTTAGCAATTTTCATGCAGGCACCTTCCCAAAAAATCCAAAAAAGGTTCTAAGTCTTTGGGCCTCCTCAGCATGTTTTAACATCAGCGTCATATTTTCTTTGGAGGAGGTCATCATCATCATGTTTCTAGACATCACCCTGATGTTGCTTACGAGGGTCATCATATTTTCTGTCAGCATGATCTTTCGCTGGGGTGATATTCTAACATCGAGTGATCTTACTTAAGATCATCCTGATGATGTTGCTGCAAAGTCCTAAGTATGATCCGATCTTCATCGGGGTCATCATATTTGAACATCGGGTGATCTTAGTCAAGATCATCCTGATGTTGTTTTATCACTTCATGTTCGTTGTTTTATCACCCTGATGATGCTGACGTCATTCTTATGTCAGGGTGATATCCGTTTTTCTACCTGTCTACATCATGATATTTCCGAAGGGAGATATTCGCCTGTCGGCTTCATGCATTGTCCAATGGGGGTGATCATTTCAAATATCAGTCACATATTCATATATCACCCCGATCTTATAGTGGAGCTACAGTGCAGCATGATATGTGTGCATCAGGATGATATTTCTAAATATCCGGTTATCTTCCGAATATCATCCTGATGCCGATGTATGGTGACGTCATCAAGGTCCGGGGGGGTCATATTTCTAACACTGATCATCTTGTGTAGATCCCCCGATATTTGCAAACATGACGATGACGTCATCCGGATATGAGGAGGTGCGCGATAGGCAGATATGCTGATGACGTCAGCAGGATATGACGGTGACGTCATCAGGATGTTCATCGGCCAGACATTTGGTATCGGCTAAGCAGGAGGATCTTCCTCCGATGCATCAGGTTGTGCCGATGAAGGCGATTATCATGTAGATGATATTGCGATGATGATGCTGACGTCAGGGTGATATTTCAAGCAACAGGATATCATGCTGCTGGAGGATGAGGATGATGAAGGTCTTATACTAGTGTCGTCGGGAGCAAAAGCACCGACATCATATATGCTCGCGACCTAGTATATAAAGTGTTGAAAAGGTCGCCGCGGGGTGCATGTGGGATAATTGATATCCTGCATATTTTGAAATATCACGATGAGGTATTTTGGCGGGAAACGGTTGCGATGCACTGTTTGATGTTTTCCCAAGGCCGCGGGTTGGTGCGCCATTAATGGCGAAGGTTGCAGAGGTATGGACGGATCTGGTACCCGATTGAAGGTGTACATCAACGGACAGTGGTGCAGGGCTCGATGTTTCTTCCTGTCTCCTCCGCTACCTACTGCATTCATGTTTGGGCGCCAATCTGGTAATGCGTTGAGCGCCATTTTTCTGATACTGTGTATCTGGCGGAATTTTTGGACAACCATGTAATTAATGCTAGAGGTACACTTTCTGGCCAATATAGGCAGACTGTGTTACCATTATTTAGGTTGTTGAAAGTTGAAGATTTTTGGCTCTGTAATTCAAAACAAGCTGATCTGGTTGCTCTGTACAGCTAAACCTGTGAGTCTATGTATCTCTTGTTGTATGATTTGGCACGAACCCACTGATTTCATGATTAATCTTATATGAGAAATGCTATCTTAGCATGTGTTTTGTTAATTCTGTCTCCAGTATTGCATGTATTCTTCTTCTGAATCTGGATATTTGGGTAATGTTTAGATTCTAGAGCATAGAATTCCTATGTTGAATGTCTGATCTTTTGACTTCTGCTCAAGGGGTAGATTAAACTGTTTTCAGGTTGAATATTGGGAAGGGTATACTGCAGTAGGGATGCCATAAGTAGAGATAACTTAACACTCTGTATTGGGAGATATCTGTAAGGCAGATATCACATATATCCCCTTGAAATCCAGTTTTAGCTGTTCATGTTGATCATTCACAGGTGTATGTCTACTGACTCCAGGCCCTGGATAGGCACCAATCTTGCTTTGTGTTTGTGTTACAACCATGTCCAGCTTTGCATCCAAACTTAAAATCAAAATCTAAATCTAAAACAATCTTTAGGACATTAGAATTAGTTTTAGGATCCTCAGTCCTCTGTCTACAACTGCAAATAGGCCCAAAGCTAGCCCCTTTGCTCTTATCTTTCAGTTTTGGTCTACTTACAGGAGGACTTATCTGCTTTCTGTCAGCATCCCAGCCTTGTATGCATATCCTCATGGATGTTGAGTAGGGAATACCCCCCTAGGTCTTGCAGAGCCTGAAGAAGAAGAGGAGATAAAATATAGAGTCTATCTCCTACACTGTTGGCCCCTGGCCCAGAGATCCTGTTGATCACTGATGGCTACCTTGTAGGGAAATCTGGGAATAAGCATCCAGTCTGGGAAAAAACCAACAGAAAATGGTGACTCTGCTGGGGATGTTGATGTAAAGTGATATCCTGCAGTCTCTGGTGAAGTTTTGCTCTGCTGGTGGAATGAACTCAGAAACATATTTGTTGAGATTTTAGCTGCTGTAAAATTTTGTCCTCTCTGGAGAGGTGGCGACTCTGCAAAAAATTCAAGTGCACATGAAAAGTTGATGTGTGTGTTGTGACAAAAATGTGTTGTTCATTTTTCCACATCTGTATGAGAAAAGGTACCTTGTTCCTTCCCCTTTATATATTTACTGTTTTGCTGCATAGGTTAGATGCCAGGGGAGGTTACAGGTCTTAGGCAGACAAAGGATGTCTAAGAGTAAGTTTTTTATGAATCCAAGTATGAATTATCCCATACTCAGTGGTGAAATGTTGGAGAAAAGAATAGAAGAGATAAGAAATAGGTTGATATTCTTAGAGGCTGAGCAGGCCCAGTTAAAAAGTAGTAACCCTGTTGTGTCTGCTAGTCAGAAGGCTAAACCTCTTCTCAGCCCTTTTGATCCTTTGTATGACCAACTGGATTTGTCATGGGTTGATTATAAAGTAGAAACTATGCCTGCTAGGATATACTGTCAGATGCCTAGATTTAGTGGTCACAGTGTATGTGATGGGAATGCACATATCCAAAATTTTCATGAGTTCATGGGAAAACATTCATTTAGAGATGAGGATATGTGGATGAGGTTTTTTGTTAGGTCCTTTGATGCAAAAGCAAAAGACTGGTATTTGAGCTTTTCAAAAGGATCCTTTGCCTGTTGGGATGAGCTTGCTGACTGTTTCAAGGAAGAATTCGCAAGAGAACCTGCTGATCTTGTTGCAGAATTGATGAACATCAGAAAACAAGATGAAGAGCCATGTGTTGATTTCAGTCATAGGTTTGCAGTAGCCCTTTCACATGTCCCTAAAAGTTTCAGACCTGATATTTCAGCCTGTGTTGGCATATTCTTTGAAGTTTTTGAGGAGGGCTTTAGTGCAATACTGAGGGATTTCAAGGTGACAAGTATGCAGATGGCATACAAGTTCATAGAAAAGATAGAAAAAATCAGAAATGTGCACCTGCTGAAACCCCTGTCCACAGGCTTTGGTGTGAGAAATCGTTGTGAAGCTGCAAATGACCAAATAATTAAGGCATCATGTGAAGATGAAAAGATGAATGTTGAGGATGCCAGTGAAAGGACTAATGAGGATTCCCATTGCAATGATGAGGCATCTGACCATGAAAACAACAATGAGGTTGTGGACAACAATGAGCAATTTTTGGAATGGACCTGTGGAGACAATTGTGAGTATTGTACTCAAGACAGAGATGATATAAGCAAACAGAGAAGCAGTCCCATGTGTGACCCATTGCCTTCCTTTCAAACACATGAGGATCATGAAGAGCAGTCAGAGATTGAAATAAGTGCTAGTGCAGAGCATGATTGTTCTTTGATTGATGGCTGTTTTGCTTATGACACACAGGCTGATACTCCTCCACAAAAGGAATCAATTGGTGATGAAGATGCATGCTCTGTTGCCCATGAACAAATGGCATACTATGATGAAACTGATGCACCTGGGTCACCCATTTTTGACACATATGGTGATGAGGATCTATTTGAGTATGGTGAGGGTCTTGACATGGTTTTTGACTTGGATTCTATTTCTCATCCTGATGAAAGAGGAAACAACATACATCAGGTAAGTGATTGTAAAAATGTGCCTGATTGTAAAGAGGTGTCAGAGCCTGATCTTTTCCAGCCTGGTGCTGCTGATTGTTGTGTACATGATGTGCACAATTGTGATTTTGAAAGCTTTTCTTTTGATGTGCCAGCATATGATACTATGAGCTCTGATCTTCCTAGCTGTATGGTGGACTTTGAGTGTTTTCAGTTTTCAGTCCAGCTAGGAGATCAAGTTGCAATGCATATTGCTAATATAGATGACAAGTGCTATATGCCATATGAGTATGCATTGCTTGATACATTCTGCATCCACTTGTTGCCGGATGCTGAAGATTATTTGCGTAGGAGTGACAATGACAAGCCAAATCAGAGGGTTGAGTATGCAGATGACAAGATTTGTTTGTGGGTGGATCTCTGTAGTATCTCCAAGCTTGACCCAGTGTATGCAGATGAAAACAAAGTGTTTGACAAAGGGAGATGCATGTTTTTCTTTTCTTGGTGGCCTTAGGCCATCAAGTGTGTTTGGTGATGCAGGTCGGTGTAGTATTTGACTCTGTGCCCAATGGATAAGGGACTGGTCTACATCCCAGAGATCTGGGGTTCTCGCTGCAGTCTTGCACCTGCACGTCCCCAATCAGAGCCACTGTTGGTGCCTGAATTCACTGTCGGTTATTTTAGCAATTTTCATGCAGGCACCTTCCCAAAAAATCCAAAAAAGGTTCTAAGTCTTTGGGCCTCCTCAACATGTTTTAACATCAGCATCATATTTTCTTTGGAGGAGGTCATCATCATCATGTTTCCAAACATCACCCTGATGTTGCTTACGAGGGTCATCATATTTTCTGTCAGCATGATCTTTCGCTGGGGTGATATTCTAACATCGAGTGATCTTACTTAAGATCATCCTGATAATGTTGCTGCAAAGTCCTAAGTATGATCCGATCTTCATCGGGGTCATCATATTTGAACATTGGGTGATCTTAGTCAAGATCATCCTGATGTTGTTTTATCACTTCATGTTCGTTGTTTTATCACCCTAATGATGCTGACGTCATTCTTATGTCAGGGTGATATCCGTTTTTCTACCTGTCTGCATCATGATATTTCCGAAGGGAGATATTCGCCTGTCGGCTTCATGCATTGTCCAATGGGGGTGATCATTTCAAATATCAGTCACATATTCATATATCACCCCGATCTTATAGTGGAGCTACAGTGCAGCATGATATGTGTGCATCAGGATGATATTTCCAAATATCCGGTTATCTTTCGAATATCATCCTGATGCCGATGTATGGTGACGTCATCAAGGTCCGGGGGGGGTCATATTTCTAACACTGATCATCTTGTGGAGATCCCCCGATATTTGCAAACATGACGATGACGTCATCCGGATATGAGGAGGTGCGCGATAGGCAGATATGCTGATGACGTCAGCAGGATATGACGGTGACGTCATCAGGATGTTCATCGGCCAGACATTTGGTATCGGCTAAGCAGGAGGATCTTCCTCCGATGCATCAGGTTGTGCCGATGAAGGCGATTATCATGTAGATGATATTGCGATGATGATGCTGACGTCAGGGTGATATTTCAAGCAACAGGATATCATGCTGCTGGAGGATGAGGATGATGAAGGTCTTATACTAGTGTCGTCGGGAGCAAAAGCACCGACATCATATATGCTCGCGACCTAGTATATAAAGTGTTGAAAAGGTCGCCGCGGGGTGCATGTGGGATAATTGATATCCTGCATATTTTGAAATATCACGATGAGGTATTTTGGCGGGAAACGGTTGCGATGCACTGTTTGATGTTTTCCCAAGGCCGCGGGTTGGTGCGCCATTAATGGCGAAGGTTGCAGAGGTATGGACGGATCTGGTACCCGATTGAAGGTGTACATCAACGGACAGTGGTGCAGGGCTCGATGTTTTTTCCTGTCTCCTCCGCTACCTACTGCATTCATGTTTGGGCCCCAATCTGGTAATGCGTTGAGCGCCATTTTTCTGATACTGTGTATCTGGCGGAATTTTTGGTCAACCATGTAATTAATACTAGAGGTACACTTTCTGGCCAATATAGGCAGACTGTGTTACCATTGTTTAGGTTGTTGAAAGTTGAAGATTTTTGGCTTTGTAATTCAAAACAAGCTGATCTGGTTGCTCTGTACAGCTAAACCTGTGAGTCTATGTATCTCTTGTTGTATGATTTGGCACGAACCCACTGATTTCATGATTAATCTTATATGAGAAATGCTATCTTAGCATGTGTTTTGTTAATTCTGTCTCCAGTATTGCATGTATTCTTCTTCTGAATCTAGATATTTGGGTAATGTTTAGATTCTAGAGCATAGAATTCCTATGTTGAATGTCTGATCTTTTGACTTCTGCTCAAGGGGTAGATTAAACTGTTTTCAGGTTGAATATTGGGAAGGGTATACTGCAGTAGGGATGCCATAAGTAGAGATAACTTAACACTCTGTATTGGGAGATATCTGTAAGGCAGGTATCACATATATCCCCTTGAAATCCAGTTTTAGCTGTTCATGTTGATCATTCACAGGTGTATGTCTACTGACTCCAGGCCCTGGATAGGCACCAATCTTGCTTTGTGTTTGTGTTACAACCATGTCCAGCTTTGCATCCAAACTTAAAATCAAAATCTAAATCTAAAACAATCTTGAGGACATTAGAATTAGTTTTAGGATCCTCAGTCCTCTGTCTACAACTGCAAATAGGCCCAAAGCTAGCCCCTTTGCTCTTATCTTTCAGTTTTGGTCTACTTACAGGAGGACTTATCTGCTTTCTGTCAGCATCCCAGCCTTGTATGCATATCCTCATGGATGTTGAGTAGGGAATACCCCCCTAAGTCTTGCAGAGCCTGAAGAAGAAGAGGAGATAAAATATAGAGTCTATCTCCTACACTGTTGGCCCCTGGCCCAGAGATCCTGTTGATCACTGATGGCTACCTTGTAGGGAAATCTGGGAATAAGCATCCAGTCTGGGAAAAAACCAACAGACTGTTGGCCCCTGGCCCAGAGATCCTGTTGATCACTGATGGCTACCTTGTAGGGAAATCTGGGAATAAGCATCCAGTCTGGGAAAAAGTCAACAGGGCTAGCCCTCCAGACCTCCACCGACAGACCAACTCTCACCGATGACCAAAAGAAACACATTTCCCCATCGGCCAGAGAAAGGCCATCGGAGCAACACCAAGCCCCTCCGCCGATAACATAAGTCACCCCGATAACCTTCAAAACATCCCTTCGTCGGTGTGACCCACGCCAATAACATCACATCGGCCAAACATCCACATATCGGCAGCTCCCAAAAAACCTTCGCCGACGACAACTGTCTCGCCGATCGCTACTCCATACTCCGCTGTCGGTGTGACCAACACCATCGGCCAACCCAAAAGTCTCCCCACCGATACGCCGAGTCTCGCCGATGAACACTTAACTCATCCCCCATCGGCATGACCAACGCCGTCGGTGGAACCATAATATCCTTTGCCGATAGGCAATAGTCTTGGCGATGGACAAGAACACTTAGGGTTTGAAAGAAGAAACCCTCCAACAAGCAAGCTCAATCTCCAGGCCAAAATGAGCACCAACACTGGCTCCGAATGGGGACGTGCAGGTGAAAACCTACAGCGAGAACCAGATCTCTGGGCAGACCAGGCAAAAAACCAAAAAGCACGAACTGCACAAGACATTTACACTATATACATGTTTTTACAAATCTGCACAGCGACAAGTCATCTATGCAAAATAGAACTTAAGGAATTGGCCATGCACAGGCAATTCCAGAACTTCACCATCTAGGGCCTGGAGGAAATAAGAATCCTCCCCATGAGCACTGCAAATCTGGTATGGGCCCATCCATAAGGGTTCAAATTTACCATGTTTACCCTTTTTTTGACCTTTTGCATTCCAAATGAGCACCAGATCATTGACTTGAAACTTCCTTTTTATAGCTCTCCTGTCAAACTGATATTTTACATCTTGTTGTCTCTTGAGATTAATCTGGTGGGCTTTCCTTCTGTTTTCATCCAGTGCAACTAGCTGGTTCACCCTTTCTGCCATGGAGTCTTCAATCTCCTCATCATTTTCCTGGATGAATCTGTAAACTGGTAGGAGATTGTTTATGGGCAATCTCGCTGATGCACCATATACTAGCTCAAAGGGTGACATCCCAATAGCCCTTTTCACTGTCACTCTGTCAGCCCATATGGCTAACTTCAATTTTGAGTCCCAAGCTCTCTTGTTCTTGTCCAGTATCCTCTTGATAATTTTCATGATGCTTTTATTGCTTGATTATGCTTGACCATTCCCTTGTGGGTGATATGGTGATGCATATGATAAATTTATCCCATACCTGTTGCAAAAATCAACAAATTCACCTGATCTGAAGCACATAGCATTATCAGTGACTATCTTGAATGGTACTCCAAACCTGATGATAATATTTTCTAGCATGAAATCTGTCACCACCTTACTTGTAGCTCTCTTAGTTGGAATGGCCTCAATCCATTTGGTAAAGTAATCAGTTGCCACCAAAATCCAACTGTGTCCCCCACTTGATTTGTCTGCAATTTCCCCTATGAAGTCAATTCCCCATTGCTGAAATGGAGCATCCACAGTTACAGTTCTGAGGGGTAAAGCACCATCATATTTCAGCTTTCCTGAAAATCTTTGGCAAGGGTCACACTTCCTTACTAACTTTTGTGCATCCGAAAAGAGAGTGGGCCACCAATATCCTGCCCTGAGAATCTTATGAGCTGTTGTTTGGGCAGTATAATGTCCACCACACAATCCTTTATGCATATCAATCAAAACATTGTTAGCCATATCCTCATCCACACATCTTAGCAGCACACCATCAGGGTTTTTCCAGTATAGCTCACCTTGAACAATAACATACCTGATTGCATGTAACTTCAAAGTCCTCTTTTGACTGTCACTGAAATGGGAAGGACAATTCAGATTTTGCAAGTAGTAGATAATATCCTTATACCATTCAGATCTTGATACATCTACACTCTCATTTTGGACAGCATTAACTTGGCATGCTTCCAAATTTGACTGTGCCATCATCTTGGCTAATCCTTGTCCTCTTACCAACTTGGTAATTTGTATGTCTATGTTAAACTCTTGCAGTTTGTTTATCCATCTGCACCTTCTTCCAGTCACCTCCTGCTGAGTGAATATGTCTTTGACTGCTGCATGGGGTATATATGCAATTATATGTGATTCTACCAGGTATGGTCTGAAACTTTTGATGGCTCGAACTAGTGCATATGCCTGTTTTTCCATAATATCATATTTCAACTCAGAAGCCTGCAAGGACATACTGAAGAAAGCTATGGGCTGTTCAAAACCATCTTCGTTTTTCTGTAGCAAACATGCAGCAACAGTATGAAAGGAAGCAAATGAAAATACTTGGAATGGCCTAGAAAAATCAGGAGATTTAAGAACAGGGGCCATCTTGATTGCCTCTTTGATACTCTGAAATGATTCTATTGCTTCACTTTCCCAGTGGACAGTTGCATCCTTCTTCATCATCTTGGAAATGTTCCTTGTGGTTTCTGCAAAGTTGGGAACAAATCTCCTAACAAAATTTATCTGTCCAAAGAAGGACTGAACTCCTTTTACAGTTTTTAGCATTTGAATTCTGTCAATAGCAGCCACTCTCTCTGGATCTATCCTGACTCCATCCTTGGAAACAATATGTCCCAGGAGCTTTCCTTCAACTACCCCAAAGGCACATTTCTTTGGATTTAAAGAAATACCATACTCTAGTGCTCTTATGAAAATCTGCTCCAGATGCAAACAATGCTGCTCTTCTTTCTTTGAGTAAGCAGTCAAGTCATCCTGATATACAGCCAGGATTGAATCAATCAACCCTGCAAAAGCAACATCCATTGCTCTTTGAAATGTAGCACCTGCATTGGTTAGTCCGAAGGGCATTCTAACATACACATAAGTTCCCCATGGAGTGGTAAAGGCAGTCTTATACTGTTCTGATTCCTTCACCTTCACCTGATTATAACCTGAAAATCCGTCCATCATGAACAAGAGTTCACAACCAGTCACTCTCTGCAACATAGCTTCCATATTAGGCAGTGGATAGTTATCCTTTAAAGAGGATACATTCAAGTTCCTGAAGTCAACACAAAGCCTAATATCACCATTCTTTTTTCTGACTGGGACAAGGTTAGACACCCAAGTTGAATGCCTGATTGGCACAATTATTCTAGCTTCCCTCAGCCTTTTGAGTTCTTCTTGCATCTTTGGAGCTAAGGTAGGATTAATAGGTCTTTGCCTTTGTCTAAATGGCTTAGCTCCAGGCTTCAATGGGATCTCATGCTGGAATAAATCTTCCCTATAGGCTTTTAGGTCCTCATATGACCAAGCAAAAACATGTTTATACTTTTTCAGTAATGCAATCAGCATACTCCTAATGTGTGGTTTGAGCTATTTACCAATGTATACCTTCTGAGGGGCCTGAGATGTCCCCAAATTTATCTCTTCTAAATCTTCCTTATTTGTGGGAGATGTCCTTGTGACCAATTTATCTCTACTGTCAAAAGCTCTTTCCAAAGCTACTAATCCTCTGGGGATTTTATTAGTCTTCAATTGAATTATCTCTTTTCCCACAAGAGTTTCTTTTCCATCTATAGTCTCTACAAAAGCTTGGAAATCAATTTCTTGATTCTCATATTCATCTATGCAGTGCAAAAATTTTAACAAGTCCCCATCATCATTAAACACTTGCCAACTGCATATATTTTCTGGTACTGCAGGCCTGATTTTAACTTCTACATTTGTAACATCTGACAGAGTAATGTCATCTGGCCTTATTGCAACATTGGCTAAGAAATCAGCCATAACATTCTTTGACCTCTCTACCCAGCCTATTGAAAATGCATCAAATAGTTCAATGGTATCCCAAACAGCATGTTTGTATTGTTTCAATCTTTTATTTTTTGAAGCATACTTATCTCTAATTTGGGATACAATCAGCTCAGAATCCCCAAATACCCTTAGCATTTTGATTCCATGTTTGAGAGCAATATTTAGGCCTAAGAGTAAAGCCTCATATTCTGCAATGTTGTTTGTGCAAACAAACCTCAGCAAGAAAGAGAATTTGAGGAGCTTACCAGTTGGGGATAGAAAAACAACTCCAGCTCCAAAGCCTTCTTTTGCACAAGCTCCATCAAAAAACATGGTCCACAAACCTTGCTGATCCAATTCTTCAATGCAGACATTTTTCTTTTTATCTTCTCTATCATCTGAGACAACCTTGAAGTTATCACAGTCAGTGTTTACAAAGCATATCTGTTCCTCTGCTTCTTGGTCTTCCACTGTCTTTGATGATCTTTGTTCTCTGATTAGCTTAACATCCCTGCCATTCATTGGAATCATGGCATATGACAGGTCCAGCTGCATGCTTCCACCAATTAGTGTTGCCCATCTTCTTGACAGTAACATACCATACTGTGGCTTGATGTCAACCACTGTTATATTCATTTTATATCTTTTCTCAGGAAATGCTGCCAGTTTGAAATCTACATCCTTCATGATTCCAATAACTGGTACCTCTCTGGCATCCATAGCATAACATTTTTCACATGCCTTGTCAATTTTCAATCCAGCTTGTTGCATGATGGCCAAAGGCATGACATTTGTAGATGCTCCAGAGTCAAGCATACAATTTCTGATTATTTTTCCATTTATAACCAGGGAAACATAAAATGGTTCCACTTGTGAAGGACACTTTGTCATAGTCATTCCTAAATAAACCTCAGGAGCCTCATCTTCTTCATTACACATGACATGTTTCTCACCCTGGGTCTGAGCATTTTGTTTAGCTTGAAAAGGTACCCCTGAAATTAGGGATATTGTCCTATTCTTGATTTCTTCCACTTTCATGAGTTCCATGAGTGGAACAGAGACTTTTACCTGGGAGAGGACTTGAGCTATATCAAATGGAGCATAATTTTGTATAACAGTTGTAGCTTGCTCCACAATCTTACTATTATCCTGCACTGATTTAGCTTTTACTTTCATAGTTCCCTGATCATCATTTTTGTCTTGGGAACCTTTGCTTTGATCTTCAGCCTGAGGGATTCTATTTTCTGGTCCTTGGGATTCATGACCTGTTCTATGTCTGAAATTCTGTTTATTATTACCCCACTACCTTTTTTGTGATTCCATCCCCTTATTACCATGCACTGGCTGTCCTATAGTAACATCTTTTGGCTGATGTGGGCTGCTTACCTGATTTTTACCTCTGAGATTGTAGTTGCTCTTGACTTGAGCAACTGCTGCAACTGTGAAGGCCCTAATTTCCTCATCAGAAGGTCGTTGTAAGTTACTCAGAAAATTGTGTGAGTTCTGAGCATAGGCATAGTTAACTTCATCATCTTCATCATATGGCAACTGTTGGCAGCCCTGAGTTCCATCATTTGTACTCTCATCAGCATCATAAAGAGTGTATCCATTGCTTATGGACATCATATTTACATCATCATCTTGCACATAATGTGGCTCATTGCATTCATTACAAGATGTAGTATTATCACACAAGGACTGAGCAATCATACACTGTGACTGTGAATGTGGCATCTGACAAATTATACACCATGGAGCATCATCAACAATATTTACAGCTTTCTTTAGAGGATCGGGAGTTTCTTTGACATGTTGAGCTCTTTGATTTGTGTTGTTACGTGGGAATATAGGTTTACCATCATGCCAATTGGTATTATAAGGCATATCATGCAATGATGGCCTATTTTCCTGCCTTTGATAGACTTGCCTATCAGGACCTATCCCTTTTTCACTTCTAGCTAATCTATAGCTTAGGTCCTTAACAACATTTGCCAATTTGTCTATCTTATCTTCAGGGGCAGATGTATTACCTTGAGTGTTCTGAGGCTTGTTTGGATTCTGCAGAATTTTCACATCATCCCTTCTGTTAGTCTTGCCTGATGCTTTCCTGTTGTTCTCAATATTTACTGCAATTCTGAAAGCATCCCTGAGAGTAGCAGGACCTTTATCTCTTAATCCATATGCAGTTTTTGCATCAAAGGCATTGATATACAATATTATGCACATTGGTTCATTTGGCCTCATGTGATGTGGCAATTTGTTTAACACTTTAGTAAATCTTGCATTAAAATCTGCAACCTGCTCATTTGACCCTTTAGTGATACTGGTGAACTCATTTACAAAAAAGCTAGGGTCAGTTTTGTCACCATATTGCTCCTTGAACATCCTTTTACAATCATCCCATGATGAAATACTCCTGTCAGGCAGATTCTTGTACCATTCCCTTGCCTCATCTACTAAAGATTGCATGAATGACTTCATGAAAACATCCTCATGTTCAACCTCAAAGTTATCCATGACATTTTGAAAAGCTTTTAGATGATCTTCTCCTAACACAGTGTTGTTTCCTAAAAATTTAGGCACTTGCAGCCTCAGATGCTTATCAATGGGGTTAGGATACCCAGGAATACCATCAAATACCAGCTGTCTGAATCTATCTAGCTGCATTGGCTGTCTGTTTAACTATGTTGGTGCCTGAATTCACTGTCGGTTATTTTAGCAATTTTCATGCAGGCACCTTCCCAAAAAATCCAAAAAAGGTTCTAAGTCTTTGGGCCTCCTCAGCATGTTTTAACATCAGCATCATATTTTCTTTGGAGGAGGTCATCATCATCATGTTTCCAGACATCACCCTGATGTTGCTTACGAGGGTCATCATATTTTCTGTCAGCATGATCTTTCGCTGGGGTGATATTCTAACATCAGGTGATCTTACTTAAGATCATCCTGATGATGTTGCTGCAAAGTCCTAAGTATGATCCGATCTTCATCGGGGTCATCATATTTGAACATCAGGTGATCTTAGTCAAGATCATCCTGATGTTGTTTTATCACTTCATGTTCGTTGTTTTATCACCCTGATGATGCTGACGTCATTCTTATGTCAGGGTGATATCCGTTTTTCTACCTGTTTGCGTCATGATATTTTCGAAGGGAGATATTCGCCTGTCGGCTTCATGCATTGTCCAATGGGGGTGATCATTTCAAATATCAGTCACATATTCATATATCACCCCGATCTTATAGTGGAGCTACAGTGCAGCATGATATGTGTGCATCAGGATGATATTTCCAAATATCCGGTTATCTTCCGAATATCATCCTGATGCCGATGTATGGTGACGTCATCAAGGTCCGGGGGGGTCATATTTCTAACACTGATCATCTTGTGGAGATCCCCCGATATTTGCAAACATGACGATGATGTCATCCGGATATGAGGAGGTGCGCGATAGGCAGAAATGCTGATGACATCAGCAGGATATGACGGTGACGTCATTAGGATGTTCATCGGCCAGACATTTGGTATCGGCTAAGCAGGAGGATCTTCCTCCGATGCATCAGGTTGTGCCAATGAAGGCGATTATCATGTAGGTGATATTGCGATGATGATGCTGACGTCAAGGTGATATTTCAAGCAACAGGATATCATGCTACTGGAGGATGAGGATGATGAAGGTCTTATACTAGTGTCGTCGGGAGCAAAAGCACCGACATCATATATGCTCGTGACCTAGTATATAAAGTGTTGAAAAGGTCGTCGCGGGGTGCATGTGGGATAATTCGATCCTGCATATTTTTAAATATCATGATGAGGTATTTTGGCGGGAAACGGTTGCGGTGCACTGTTTGATGTTTTCCCGATGGCTGCGAGGTAGATGAGCATTAATGGCGAAGGTTGCAGAGGTATGGACGGATCTGGTACCCGATTGAAGGTGTACATCAACAGACAGTGGCGCAGGGCTCGAGGTTTCTTCCTGTCTCCTCCCCACCTACTGCATTCATGTTTGGGCACCAATCTGGTAATGCGTTGAGCGCCATTTTTCTGATACTGTGTATCTGGCGGGATTTTTGGTCAACCATGTAATTAATTGCTGTGGTACACTTTCTGGCTGTTATAAGTAGACTGTGTTACCATTTTTCAGGTTGTTGAAAACTGGACATTTTGGCTCTGTAATAAGATACAACTAGTTTTGGTTGCTCTGTGCAGCAAAACTTGTGAGTTTATGTATCTCCTGTTGTACATTTTGGCATGAATCCACTGATTTCATGGTTAATCTTATATGAATAATGCTATGTTTGCATGTGTTATGCTGATTCTGTCTCCAGTTTTGCATGTATCTTTCTTCCTGCAATAGGGATGCCATAAGTATCGACAGCTTAACACTCTGTATTGGGAGATATCTGTAAGGCAGGTATCATGTGTATCCCCCTGAAATCCAGTTTTAGCTATTCATGCTGATCATTCACAGGTGTATGTCTACCGACTCCAAGCCCTGGATAGGCACCAATCTAGCTCTGTGTTGAGGTTATACACCATGTCCAGCTTTGCATCCAAACACCATTTCAAACCATCTCTCCCTTCCATCTGTTAGTTGTAGGATTAGGAGTAGGAAACCCTTGCATGCTCTCATCCCTAACCAGACATATATGTCCAAGAACGTTGCCCACCTTGTGATCTATCATACAGATCTTGGTCCATACATGAGAGTATTCTGCCTGTTGTTGTCAAGTTAGATCTTTCTATCTTTGAGCTAGTCAAGGTTACATCTTGAGTTATAGGGATACCCCCCTTGGTGCGGCAGAACCAGAAGTGAAGGGGAGGAGCTCACGCAACCTCCTGTATTAGTTGGCTGAATCTGCCTGTGCATTAGAAGTGGCAAACCCTAATGCTAATTCAGAAGAAAAACCAACAAACTGATTAACATTAATATTTCTGTTTGCATTCTGGTTTCTTACATTGTTCAGTGGTATCCTAGCATCATTCACATTTTGTCTCTCATCATTATGCTGATGTTGCACTTCATTTCTCTGTTGATGTCTCTGCACATTTGCATTCTCAAGGGTAGGAATTGAATTATTCTGGGCAGTCCTCAAAGCTTGCACTTTCTTCCTCAAGTCATCTCTGATTGATATTGCCTGCTGATATTCAAACTCGGCCCTTAAGCTCCTAATTTCATCAGCTAGTTCTTCCTCGCTGGGCCTAGAGGAGGATGGTTTTATCATATTCTAATCTTCGTCTTCATCATCCCTCAGAGACTCGGCCTCTTCAAACCTTTCACTAGGGTCTAGAAATGGGCGTTCTTGGAACACCTCTGACCTCATTCTCATGTTACCACCCTGTTGCCTCTCATATGCACCCTGAATATCAGCTTCTGCATTTGAAAAGTAGGGCGCATGCTGTCCTGATGGCCTAGGGTTATCTTGTATATCATCATTTTTTCTGGGGGACCCCTCATGACTAACTGAGACAGCTCCCTTTCTTCTGTACATCATTCTTCTTGTTACTGGTAACTCTTTAAATAAAGGATTTTGTTGGGATCTTCTCCCCTGCATATAAATTTTACTTTGACCGGTTGGGAGATTACTTCGGAGTCGCCACCTATTACTAGGAACTATTTTCTTCTATAAATCAGGGTTCTTTCAAAAACAACAATTTTCAAATCACCATCCCCAGCGGAGTCGCCAATTTCTGTTGGTTTTTTCCTAGACTGGATGCTTATTCCCAGATTTCCCTACAAGGTAGCCATCAGTGATCAACAGGATCTCTGGGCCAGGGGCCAACAGTGTAGGAGATAGACTCTATATTTTATCTCCTCTTCTTCTTCAGGCTCTGCAAGACCTAGGGGGGTATTCCCTACTCAACATCCATGAGATACGCATACAAGGATTGGGATGCTGTCAGAAAGCAGATAAGTCCTCCTGTAAGTAGACCAAAACTGAAAGATAAGAGCAAAGGGGCTAGCTTTGGGCCTATTTGCAGTTGTAGACAGAGGACTGAGGATCCTAAAACTAATTCTAATGTCCTAATGGTTGTTTTAGAGTTTGATTATGATTTTAAGTTTGGATGCAAAGCTGGACATGGTTGTAACACAAACACAAAGCAAGATTGGTGCCTATCCAGGGCCTGGAGTCAGTAGACATACACCTGTGAATGATCAGCATGAACGGCTAAAACTGGATTTCAGGGGGATATATGTGATACCTGCCTTACAGATATCTCCCAACACAGAGTGTTAAGTTATCTCTACTTATGGCATCCCTACTGCAGTATACCCTTCCCAATGTTCAACCTGAAAACAGTTTAATCTACCCCTTGAGCAGAAGTTAAAAGATCAGACATTCAACATAGGAATTCTATGTTCTAGAGTCTCAAATATTGCTTAAATATCCAGACTCAGAAGAAAGATACATGCAATACTGGAGACAGAATTAACAAAACACATGCAAACATAGCATTATTCATACAAGATTAACCATGAAATCAGTGGATTCAAGCCAAAACGTACAACAAGAGATACATAAACTCACAGGTTTAGCTGTACAGAGCAACCAAATCAGCTTGTTTTGAATTACAGAGCCAAAAATCTTTAACTTTCAACAACAACTAAATGAGTAACACTTCCTGCTTATAACAGCCAGAAAGCGTACTACAGCAATTAATTACATGATTATTACAAAATCTGCCAGATGCAGATCCTCAGAAGGAATGGCGCTCAGAAAATGTTAATGCAGCAGACAAAGGGGGCCTCGAGCCACGCGCCACTATCTGGAAGTCTTCATTCTCAATCAGGCAGCCTGATCGCTTGTACCATCGCCCATACTCCTGCTACAGTTGCCATTAAGGGCCTCAACCACCCGCGGTCGCTTGAAAACTGTCGCTGCAGTCAAAAAGAAGCTTCCCGCCAAAACATGTTCTACCGCGGGTTCAAAACATACAGGGGAATAATCCCACATTGGTGCCGCGGAGACAACTTTGGCACTTTAAAAATATGGCCGCATGCATACCAAGTGTCGAGCGTTTTGCCGCGCTCGACACACAACCCTTCGCCCACAGCCCATCGCCGTGACACAAACCATCGGCCCAACCCACGAATCCTTCGCCGACCTCATCAGTCTGGCCGATACAACACTACGCTCCCTTCTGTCGGCCAGACATAGAGCATCGGGCTAGCCCTCCAGACCTCCATCGACAGACCAACTCTCACTGATGACCAAAAGAAACACATTTCCCCATCGGCCAGAGAAAGGCCATCGGAGCAACACCAAGCCCCTCCGCCGATAACATAAGTCACCCCGATAACCTTCAAAACATCCCTTCGTCGGTGTGACCCACGCCGATAACATCACATCGGCCAAACATCCACATATCGGCAACTCCCAAAAAACCTTCGTCGACGACAACTGTCTCGCCGATCGCTACTCCATACTCCGCTGTCGGTGTGACCAACACCATCGGCCAACCCAAAAGTCTCCCCGCCGATACGCCGAGTCTCGCCGATGAACACTTAACTCATCCCCCATCGGCATGACCAACGCTGTCGGTGGAACCATAATATCCTTTGCCGATAGGCAATAGTCTTGGCGATGGACAAGAACACTTAGGGTTTGAAAGAAGAAACCCTCCAACAAGCAAGCTCAATCTCCAGGCCAAAATGAGCACCAACAGGGTCAATTCTGCTTTTTCAAATGGCAAACGAGCTCCGAAGCCATTAATGGAGGAGGTTCATCTGCCAGGGGTCAGTTTCAAGGTTGTTCAAATAACGTAGAAATGGCAAGCTGTCGTGAACTGACAAGAAACGGAGAACGAAGAATGATGAATCCGGAAAGTGAAGAAAAGTTAAAAAATCCTCAAAATGGTTAAGTCTGGAAATCCCAAGCGCGATTTTTTTGTGTTTTTCAGAAAATGTTAAAAATGCCTCCATCAGCCAGTTTTTGGGTGGAGAAAAGCAGTCATTTTGGTCAACAGGTCCTGAAAAGTTGGGAATCATGTCAGATATACCCAGGCTATACAGTCCATCCCTCATCCAGTGGCAGTCGTTTGACAAATCATCGAAATCAAAGACAAAAAGCAGTTACTGACACGGGAAACGAGGTAAAATGCAAACAAAGATGAAAATCATGGAAATGACTAAGGCATTGACACCCAAGCGCCCCTGGAGGAAGAGGGCGCCTATCATCCTCAGTGTTAGAATTTTTTCTCATTTTTCGAGAAAAGTCAGAAAGTCTTCGTCAACCCACTTTCAAGTGGTTAAAATCAGTCAAACTCAGTCGAAATGCTCGTAAAAGATGGAAATTCAACTCAGGTATGTTCAAGCTACTCAGATCACCTCTCATCCTGCTTCAGGAGTTAGTTGGACGACCAAAAATGAAGATCGAAAGGGAGCTGTCGACACAAAAAAACAGAGAAATGAAATCAAAGATGAAAAAGTCCAAAATTTTTCTAAGGCATGGAATCAAAAGTGCCCCAGGAGGCTAGGGGCGCCTATACTCACCAGACTTAGAATATTTTTGTGGTTTTTCAAATAATGTGCAAATCTTCTTCCGTCAACCCAATCAGATTCACAGGAAATTAGTTTGGCTCAATTTTCGAGGCAGGCAGAGGGTACAATCAGTTCAATTTTCAGCAAGCTTGCCGCTTGCCTACTCGACTAATCATCAGTCTCAGTTTTGCTCCAGCAGGCGAGTTTCAGCATCTAAACCGGGTCCCACAGTCACCGGAACGCGCACAGAAGACAAAAAATTGAAAAAGTTGAAAATATCAAAAATTTGGCTAAGGCATTGAAACCTGATTTGCTGATGTCATTCGTCGGCCACTTCCAAATCTTCGTCCGACGACAATTTCTAGAAGTCAAATTTGCAGTCAAACGTCGTCGAATCGTCAGTTTGAGGCTGGTGATCAAATCAGAATTGATAAATCTTCAAGGTGCCATGATCAGTCAGTTTTTTCAGTCGACAGTGACAGTTTGTCGTCTTGTTGAAGTCAGAGGAAGGCCATGCTAGAGTCAGAACGAGTGCAAAAGTTTCAAAATGAAGGAAAAATTGGCTAACACTTTTGCAAACTCGCGTGTTTGATGACATCATCAAAGAAGCAATTTTTATCATCTCACACATGAAGCCATAGGCAGCTTCATTAAGGCATTTTGTGAAAGTCTAGAAAATTTTTCGTCAAAAAGTCAAAATTTCTAAAAATAGAAATTTTCTACTTTTAGAAAGTTTCTAAAAATAGAAATTTTCTACTTTTAGAAAGTTTCTAAAAATAGACGTCAAACTAAGTTTTCTGGGTTTCTTGAGATAGGGATGCTAACAAAATTTTCTAAAGTAGAAAGTTTCTAAAATAGAATCTCTGATTCAGGTGTCATACCTGATTCTGATTGGCTGATTATGCTTCACAATCAAGGTGGTTCAGACGAAATTTGCAAAAGGTCGTGCTTTCCCTATTGGGTCAATTCTGCTTTTTCAGATGGCAAAGCATGAGCTCTGAAGCCATTAATGGAGGAGGTTCATCTGCCAAGGGTCAGTTTCAAGGCTATTCAGATAACGCAGAAATGGCAAGCAGTCGTGAATTGACGAGAAATGGAGAACAAAGAATGATGAATCCGGTAAGTGAAGAAAAGTTAAAAAATCCTCAAAATGGTTAAGTCTGGAAATCCCAAGCGCCCTTGGAGGCTGGGGGTGCCCAACTCTCACAGACTTAGATTTTTTTCGTGTTTTTTAGAAAATGTTAAAAATGCCTCCATCAACCAGTTTTCGGGTGGAGAAAAGCAGTCATTTTGGTCAACAGGTCCTGAAAAGTTGGGAATCATGTCAAATATACCCAGGCTATACAGTCCATCCCTCATCCAGTGGCAGTCGTCCGACAAATCATCGAAATCAGAGACAGAAAGCAATTACCGGCACGGGAAATGAGGTAAAATGCAAACAAAGATGAAAATCATGGAAATGACTAAGGCATTGACATCCAAGCGCCCCTGGAGGAAGAGGGCGCCTATCATCCTCAATATTAGAATTTTTTCTCGTTTTTCGAGAAACGTCAGAAAGTCTTCGTCAGCCCACTTTCAGGTGGTCAAAATCAATTAAACTCAGTCGAAATGCCCGTAAAAGATGGAAATTCATCTCAAGTATGTTCAGGCTACTTGGATCACCTCTCATCCTGCTTCAGGAGTTAGTCGAATGACCAAAAACAAAGATCGAACGAGAGCTGCCGACACGAAAAAATAGAGAAATGAAATCAAAGATGAAAAAGTCCAAAATTTTTCTAAGGCATGGAATCAAAAGTGCCCCAGGAGGCTGGGGGCGCCTATACTCACCAGACTTAGAATATTTTTGTGGTTTTTCAAATAATGTGCAAATATTCTTCCGTCAGCCCAATCAGATTCACAGGAAATCAGTTTGGCTCAATTTTCAAGGCAAGCAGAGGGTACAATCAGTTCAGTTTTCATCAAGCTTGCCGCTTGCCTACTCGACTGATCATCTGTCTCAGTTTTGCTCTAGCAGGCGAGTCTCAGCATCTGAACCGGGTCCCACAGTCACCGAAACACGCACAGAAGACAAAAAATTGAAAAAGTTGAAAATATCAAAAATTTGGCTAAGGCATTGAAACCCAAGCGCCCCTAGAGGCTGGGGGCGTCTGGGATCTCCAGTGTTAGAATTTTTCATGATTTGCTGATGTCATTCGTCGGCCACTTCCAAATCTTCGTCCGACGACAATTTTCAGAAGTCAAATTTGCAGTCAAACGTCGTCGGATCGTCAGTTCGAGGCTGGTGATCAAATCAGAATTGATAAATCTTCAAGGTGCCATGATCAGTCAGTTTTTTCAGTCAACGGTGACAGTTTTTCGTCTTGTTGAAGTCAGAGGAAGGCCATGCTAGAGTCAAAATGAGTGCAAAAGTTTCAAAATGAAGGAAAAATTGGCTAACACTTTTTTGATCACATCATCAAAGAAGCAATTTTTATCATCTCACACATGAAGCCATAGGCAGCTATAAAATAGGGATTCTTCCTATTCGAATGTATCTACTTAGATTTGTGCTTTAAAAGATGCTTTCTTCATGGATAAGTTTCAAGCTTTGTGCTTTCACAAAGAAAGTTGTTTTTTCACCCTAGAGTTCTATAAAATAAGCTTTTGGCCTCCGTATTCATTACTTTTGCAGGTTGCATCCAGAGGAAAGAAAACATCTTTTTCTTCTCACGGAGATTTGAGAACCCAAACGGAGTGTTTTTTCAGTGTTCTTCGTAGTTTCGGGATTGGGAAGCACAAGGGCACACTTTTTTAAAGTCCATTTTTCTAGGGCATCATTTTCAGAAACAGGGCCGGAGCTTTTTTAGTTTTCATCGAAATGGGTCCACCTAAAATTTTATTCTCTTGAAGATTGGAAATTTTTATCCTTTCAGAAATCTATTTTTTGCTGCTTTTTCAAGAAATCCTCAGCTTTTTCAAAATCTGACGATCTGGGCTACTTCAAAATGGGATTGTCTACAAAACCCATGTGCCATCTTTTTCTCTCGAATCTACTTTTTAGAAGAAATCAGCAAACAATTTTCAGCCTTTTGCGCAAAATATTTCCGACATAGGCATGTTCACAGTCATTCTTCAAGTCTTTTAGTATGCAGTACTCTCCAATAGAGATCAAGCCTAAAACGGCGTTGGTTCACCATTACCTGAGAACTTTCGAGACAAATTTGCATAAGGTGCTTCCAGTGTTCAATTTACATGCTTTCGAAGATGCAGAAAATATAGCTATCAAGAATCTCAGTCACTCTGGATTGCTTCCAGCAGCTTCATTCCCCATCATAGTGTAAAGCATTGAATTCGCAATTGCTTGCACTAAGCATTACAATTCAGTTACAAGAGATATCTGTTGTGACCTCATCACACATCGCCCCATTGCAAATGGGGACCCCCCTTTTTTTTGCTTGAGTCGGGTCTAGTTTCTGAATCTTAGCTAAGTCCTAGTTCAAACATGTATAGGGAGGGACACCAGATAAGTCAGATGTGTCTTACATTAGAATGTCTCATAGGACCCTTTGAGTGATCGAGATCGAAGCAAACAAAGTACATCTCCTCGGTCAGAGTCTTCATGCGAAAGGATTGATATTAAAACTTGTAATGTTTTGACTTACGATTGAAGGGCTTCATGTTTGGCTCTGAGTTTAAGTGAGTTTGAAGCTTTAGGAGTCAAAATCCAAGGGTCATGTCTAAATCCGCCCTTCCTGGGCGGCCTCAAGAGGTGGTCTTGGATAATCTTGCCTGCCACATGAAATTCTCCAGACAATGCTCCCAAAACCGCCCTAGAGAAAAAATGGTTAAGTGTTGAGGTTGTCATGTCCAAAACACTAAGGTATGGTGAACTGCAAGTAAGGTTTATGAGTTTGAGTGAAGTCAAGTGAATGATAGGCAATATTCCGAGTGTCACTCTTGAACCCGCCCTATCTGGGCGGCTTTAGCATGGTCACATGGACATTGTCATCACTACCACATGATACTCTCCAGACAGTGCTTCCAATCCCGCCCTAGGTAAGATTGTGTAAAATTCAAAGTGTTTCAATACAAAACATCAGAAGGTGATCATGATTGATGTAAATTTGAAGGTTTTAGAGTGCTTTAGGAGTCAAAATCCAAGGGCTACCCTCAACCCCGCCCTACTTGGGCGGCCTCCAGAGGGTCTTATGGACAACTTTACCTCCTCTACATAAAACTCTCCAGACAGTGTTTCCAAACCCGCCCTTGGAGGAAGTATTGAGTTTTGAAGACTTTAACCACAAAGCATTGGAATATCATGAAGTTTGAATTAAATACTTGGAGGTTTGAATACATCAAGTTAGTTTTAAGGCAAAATCCAAAGGACACCCTTAAACCCGCCCTTCCTGGGCGGCCTCAAGGGGTCTTTGTGGATTCCATCACCAAACACATGAAATCCTCCATGCACTCTCTCTAGGACCGCTCAGGATGAAAGATAACACACTATTAGGTTTGTTTGATCAAGGTATGCCAAGGAGAGGTAAGTCGGAGTCAAGCTCAAGGGGTGAGAAGTTCTTAAGTGCCAAAATCCACGCTACACCCTCAAACCCGCCCTACTTGGGCGGCCTCAAGAGCCCCAGGTGGACAACTTCATCTCCTTTCACATGAAACCCTCCAGATACTTACTCAAAACCCGCCCAAGATAAAGGACAATGCAATTTGCAAGGTTGTTAGAGGAGAATGATCAAGATGGTATCACAAGGGAAAGAGAGTCAAGTCCAGAGACTAAGAAGTTTCTAAGTGTTGAAATACACATCATACTCCTACACCTGCCTTACATGAGTGGCCTTGAGCTCCAGGGTTAAACACCTTCATCACCTGCACATCACACTCTCCATACAACTCAGTTGAACCCACTCAAGAAAGACACTTATCAGATTTTGAAATATTTTGAGTTCAAGAACAAGAGAGATCATGTAGGGTGGATGAGAATGCATAAGATTGAACGTTTTTGAGACATTTTGAAAGCAAATCCAAGGGGTATCTCCAAAGCCGCCCTACTTGGGCGGTCTCAAGGGATGTCTGTGGACAATGTCATCTTTCACATGAAATTCTCCATGCACTACCTTCAAAGCCGCCCTAGGACAAAAGAGATCAAGTTTGTTAAATGCTTCAAAAGTCAAGCATTAAAAGGTGATGGTATATCAATGCAAACTTGAAGGTTTGAAGAGAACCAAATGAGTTTCAAGATAAAGTCCAAAGGTTGCTCTCAAACCCGCCCTACTTGGGCGGCCTCAAGAAGACTCTGTGGACTATGCCACCTGACAGATGATACACTCCAATCACTCACTCAAAACCCGCTCAAGATCAAGAACAATGTAAAATGCAAAGTTGCTTGGTGAGAATGATCTAGATGATGACACAAGGGCAGGAAATAGTCAAAATCAAGAGTTGAGAAGTTCCTAAGTTCCAAAATCCACACATTGCTCTCAAATCCGCCCTACCTAGGCGGCCTCAAGGGGTGTCTGTGGATAGTTTCACCTTTCACATGATATTCTCCACTCAACATGCTCAAACCCGCCCTAGGTGAAGAATGACATAAGTTGCAAGGTTGAGTCAATGATAAGTGGAAATCCTTAAGGGAGGACAAGGCAAGTTTAAAGGGATTATATCGTCCACTCCACATGACATCCTCCATACCACTTAGCCTAGGCGGATTTCACCTTGATATGTGGATAAGGTTCATCAAACATTCCAAACTTGTCTTCTGACTTCCATCAATCATTCACCAACACTAAGTCATACAAGGACAAGTTTGGGAGATCATCAAGGTTAGGAAAAGATGTTATAGACAGAGAATCCACACCATGTGCCCAAACCCGCCCTTCCTGGGCGGTCTCAAGAAGGGGTCTTGGATTCATTCATGTCTTCACATACATCTCTCCATGCAAACACTCCAATTCCACCTTTCTTAAGTAGACTTCGCCTATGCAGATGGACATCATCATCTAACATCTCTAAGCTTACCTTCTCTCATCACAAGCATCTTAAAAGCGGCTAAGTCTTGGGCAAGTTCAAGAGAAGGGTCTTCAATGAGGAGAGGAATGAAACATTAAGTGATAACAATCCACATACCTCCTTGAATCCCGCCCTTCCTAGGCGGATTTAGGACCCTCACTTGGACAAAGCTATCTGCTTTACATGATATCCTCCATGCATCAACTTCAAACCCGCCTAGGAGAGAAGAAGGCATATGGATAACTTGCAAGTTCTGATCATACTCAAGAGATGAGATAATGAAGGCCATTCTAGGAAGAAGGAAGTTTGAAAGTCACTAAATCATGGAGATGGAGGAAAAGTGTTAAGGGTTAAGATAGAGAAGTGTCCAAATGTTGCAAAATCCTCACACTGCTCCCAAAACCGCCCTACCTAGGCGGTATTCACTATGACAGGTGGACAAGTCCATGTTCTCATATGCATAACTCCATGTACTACATTCAAAACCGCCCAGGGTGCTGAAAAGAAGTCTTCATGAGGATGAGCTAAGTAATCCATGTACATTCTCAAGACTATGAGACTTTCACTTTCATTCACCTCTTTTGCATCATTCACTCCATACAACCTCTTCAAGACCGCTCTTGCTAGGTGGACTTCACCAAGACACATGGACATCACTCTCCAACATCAAGGATATGTCTTCAATTCATAAGCATCTCAAGTCTCACTAGGTGTTTAAATTAATAGAGAAGACTTATCAAATGAGAGGAATGAACAGCAAATGATCGCTCTACCTTTCACTCCACCCATGCAAGGCAGCCTTGAGCCTTCCACGAAGACAACACCAAGTTGCCCACACTATTTCATCCACTTATCATATTCAAAGCCGTCCTCCTCAAATGGTTTCATCATGCCTCATGGACAAGGGCATTCAAGACTCTAAGTGTGTCATTCAACTTCAATGGAGGAGTTGAACATCTAAATGGAGGTTTAGATAAAAATCCATGCACATCCTTGGATCCCGCCCTTCCTAGGCGGATTTAGACCCCATACCTGGATAATGTCACCTCATGTCTCCACACGAAATCCTCCATACATACCCTCCAAACCCGCCCTAGCAGGGCGCTCTGAGCATGAAGACCTGGAAAATGTCTCAAAAACATTAAATTTATCTCTTTCTAGGCCGACCACATCACCCTAGGCCGACCTACATCAGGAAAAGGTGAAGTTTAATATATAAGAAGGTTTAAAATTGCATTTTCCTCAAATTCAAATCCAAATTTAATTCTGATTTTTACAGCAGAGCAGCAAGGAGCAGCAGCAGATTCCAAGGAAAAGGTTAAAAGTTCACAAATTTTTTCAAGTCAAATTTTCCAAATTTCTGATTTTTTTAGAAAATCTGCTTTTTCTAAGGTATGTTATTTTGAAATTAATCATTTTTTTTATCCCATATGCACAAGGAGATAGGGTAAATAGTAAAAAATTCATATTTCAAGAGGTCACATCAGTCTAGTGACATGTGTTGTCTTATCTTGTAGGAAGAGGTAGAGGATGAATGCGAAAGAAAGGCAAGCCTTGATTAAGAGCAACAAGCAAGGAGTCATGCCGGAGACAAAGATCATGTCCAAGTGAAGGAACGTGAGTGACACCAACTTGGGTCACATCGACATGGAGGAGATCAAGAGGGAGCTCTACAAGCCAACTCACTCCAAGGTCATCCATGAGATGCTTCGCAATGGGATCGTCCAAGCCGCTTGTTTTCCGCCCGCCTTGCCGAGTGCCGAGCTTATGTGGGAGTGTGCTGATCATTACAACCAAGAGACTAGATGCATCGAGACATCCAATGGAGAAGTCTTAGCTCACTTGAGAAGGGAGGCCATCGCCGAAACATTCAACATCCCGAAGCATAGGAAGGTCACCGTCTACACTCGAGAGCAAACTCAAAGGGTGTTTGAAGGAGCGATAAGTAATTGTAAGCAAGAAATAAACGTCAATTGGGTAAAGCAACCAAGGAGTCATCATAGCAAATTGCCGAAGAAACTTCATAAATCAGATTTCGTCATGGAGTATGGTTACATGGTGATCTTCTTGAACAGAATCATGGGTTGTCAACAATCGTCAACATTCGATGCGTGGATGTTTGTATTCATGCAAGAGATCGTCAAGGGAGAAGTGATGATTGATTGGGCCGGCATCATAAGCAACAATATTCATGAGCAGATGATCAAGCTAAAGGAGACTAAGTCCTTCTACATGAGCTCCTATGTCATCTATATCCTTACGATGTGTGGAAAGTATGCTGGATTGAATTGCAGAGGTGACATAGGATATGGCCCCGAACAATTCAGCGTATATGATTGCTACCCGCAATTGCAGCTAAAGTCTATCGCTCATTACAAGCGTGTGAATGATGCATTCTTCATGTTCATCGTAAGGAAGCTTCAAGGAAACATGCATGAGAGGTTATCGAAGGATGCAAAGAGGTTGATCGGCAAATATGGACGATGGTACATCCAATTTCTGAAGTTCACCTACTTGAGGATCCAAGGATTTTCATCTTATCCTTACCGCTTGCCAAGGTATCCTACCGACAAGATGGTACTACTAGAGGTGATGAGGCAACTATTGGCTTGGGACAAAATTCAGAAAGATAAGAAGAAAGCCGGAATCAATTTTCCGATAGGAGTTGGAAAGTTGGAAACTTGCCCAACACTGCAAGTTGCACAGCATTCAGAATATGAACTTCAAGCTTACAATCTTGTGCTTCATGACACGAATCGAGATCACTTTGATCCATTTAACACGATTCGGAAGGCATTTGGGAAGAGGTTTAGACACCGAGAGCACCAAGAAGATCATTGGGCAGATGCGGACGATGATGAGCATATCAGAGAGAGGAGGTGTTCGAGAATGGCTTGGGATTTGGTGAGATCTTGTAATATAATGCCTATTCCTGATCAGTTAGAGGAAACTGAAAAGTTTTTTGTGCAAAAGATGTTTGACAAGGAAGGACCTATCATTATCAATTGGGCTGAGAGAGAAGATGGTCATGATGACTGGATACAGCGAGTTATACAGATCACCAAGAAATATGTAGATCGTCAAGTGAAGAAGCTCGAGAATGCAAACAAGGCCTTGACATATGACTTGATGGGAGGGACCGACTCGCAGCAATCACAAGAGGTGGATGATAGTGAATCTAGCAGCGAACATCATAGTGAGTCTAGTGGATATAGTATAAGCTCCAGAGAAGAAGCTTAGCCTGGTAAGAGGAAGCGTCTGGATGACTCACATGGAGAAAGTAGTCGAAAGAAGACAAAGTTGAGTTCACAACATGAGGTTAGTACTTCTTCTAGGCAAGAAGGTGGTCCTTCTCAAGATATGAATGTGACATCAGTAGTGGAGAATGAAGAAGGAGAAAATCAAGGAGATCCACAGGCATTAGATCAAGAACACATGCATGAGATTCTAGCAGAAGAAGTTCGATCAAGTCCCTCCAAAGATCAAGAAGCTGAAATGGATATACACATTGAACCGTCTGATGAGGAAGCATCGTCGCCAGAATTAGAAGTTGAAGCTCAAGAACAAGATGTTCAGGAAGATTTGTCTACCTTGCCAGAATGGTTGAGGAAGAGAGTACAGGAAACTTCGATTGTGGAAGTAGCGCCAGAGGTCAATATACAAGAGTTATTAGGCAGAACCAGGCGAGACAAAGGAAAGGAGAAGGCAACTAGATTCTCCAAGATTACAAGAGACAGTTCTGGATCCAGGAAAGTGCATATTGCAGCGCCCAGGGTAGAGAAAACAATTGATGACATTGCTCCTGAAGATTACGACGTGACCACTATGGATTTGGGACCAACAACAGAAGAACAAGAGTTTGAAGAGTTGGAGGAATCAGTTTCTGTAGTCAAAGAAAGATTGAGGCGTGAGAGGGAAAGAGGAGATCGATTGGAGAAAGAAAACCTCGCCTTCAAGCAGTGTATCCAGCAATTGATGAATCCAATTCGACAGCGTGAAGGGACGTCTACTCCACCTCCCATGCTTTCACAGGAATCTGTCACTCAGTTAGAGGGTATGAAATCACAGTCCCAAGAATTGAAAAGCTGGATAGGAAGAGTTAGAAATCAAATAGATGCATTCATTGATGAACTCATCCGAAAGTATGAAACCGTTGCTCAGCTGTTGGAAAGACTTCAAGCAGTTTCAGCAGCATGTTCCCAATTCGATGTTGTCAAAAGAGAATATATGCCACACTTGGAAGATTTGATGAACACTCCACTGTCAGCATTGAGAGAGGAAGGAGTAGTTGAAGAAGGTTCATCATATGATTTCTCTACTTGGTACTTTACTATGGATATAAGAGATCAGCTTTTTGACAAGGTTAAGATGGATTGTGTTCGAGTGGATAGTGTGCTTCAGAGAGCTCATAATAAGATAGTTGGTGTAATGGATGATATGTGTGTACTTTCAGGAGAGGTTGCGTTCCATGACGTGAAGAATTACCTACATTCTCATTACTTCAACTCTATTCACTTCATTTCTGGTGAACAGCTAAACAACATCTACTCCTTGATCTCACTTGTTGGTGGTAAGCAGGTTAGTCTAGCAGAGTGGGAGAGGACAATTGATGAGCATACACGAGATGTGAAGAAGGCAGAAGGAACCATTCAGAACGCGCCAAGTGTACTAGTTGCTGACATGGCGAAGGTTGTTCCAAAGTTCGTGGCATTGGTCGAAAAGAATAAACATAAGAAATAAATGCCACGTTGGCAGTCCACATAGGAGCCAAGGTGTCACCTTGGAAAACGTGCCTTTATTGCTTCTTGTATATCTCTAATAATAGAAAGTTGTTATAACCACCTTTGATGTGACATGATCTGGGCCATCGAATCCAAATTGATCCTGGCCATTCATTGTATTTTGCAGGCTATATAAGCCTCATTCCTCTTCATTTTGTATAATGAGTTTTGAGCAAATTAGAGCTGTTGCTAAGACATTGCTGAGATTAATACAAGTTCATTGTTGAGCTATTCATGGTGATATTGTGTTCTCTTTGCAAGTTGCATGGTTGCTAAGTACTCACTCGCATTCAATGTTTTAACTTAGTTTATTTCTTTCAAAGTTTGTTAGCTTTAGTTTGTGGAGGTCATTGTCTTTCGATTACTTAGTGAAATCTCTATATGTTCATACCTTTTATGATTTGTCGCTGGCAAGTTGTAGTGTAAGGTTAGTCTGAACATATCACAAGCGTCACTTCGATTGTTCATAGAGCAATTTGAAAACCTTTAGCTTATCCTTAGAAGATTGCATCACCTTTGTGGAGTTGTTGTCTCATGGCGAAGCAAAGCGTGGTTGAGATTTCCAGGAATTGATGATAATAGCTTGCACTTAGATTAGATATTCTTTCTAAACCCAGTCTTTTGCATTTTTTTTTGAAAAAACATTGTTAAGAGTAGGACTAAGAGCTGAATTGCCATATCATAAGTTTATCATAGCGTGTAGCCTTGAAGCGATTGTTACAACCTGTGTGAGTGCAAACGGTATTTTCCTGCCGTTGGACACCAAAGTGTAAGTCCCTTTGTATGAAACAGCAAATCACGTCTTTGCCAAACAAGCTATCCCAAATTGAGAATTGAAGATAAGGAACCTTGGAGTCTACTCAGTTGATCACAAAGTTCAGCATCTGAGTGATTTTGTTCAAGAGAGGATAAAATACACGAGTATTTTATGCTGCGTTGTTTGTGCAAGGAAAACACATCAACAATATCCAATCAGCAAATGGACGTGTGCTCTGCAGCCTCAGGCCAAATGATATTGAGAAATATTTTTCAATACCAATATGGAAGGAGAACTTAGTCATTTCTACTGAATAATGCAAGAGGGTGTGGCACAATGATAAAGAAAAGTATCGGAAAAAGATTGCTCAAAAGTGGTTGAAAGAAAAGCAGAACATTTTGCCAAAGAACGTTAGATGTGGAGAGTTCAAGCAAGAACATGCAATAATGATTACTCTGCTCAATTGAATCACAGGTCAAGCAGAAGCTCACAAATTTCAGCCTTGGATGTTTTACATCATGTTCCAGATTGTTGACAGAACAGAATACTATGATTGGGCAGCACTAATCAGTGATAGTCTCCACCGTCAAATAATTGATTTTCAAAGGGCCCATGAATTCCACATGATGTCATACCTCGTATATTTAATGGCTTTTCAGGATCAATTTAAGGGTTTGAATATTGTTGGAACTTTGGGCATTCAATATGTATATCACCATTTTCTATAGTTAGAGTTTTCTCAGGCTGAGCGACATTATAGGCGGGTAAATGATGAATTCCTTATGCATGCGGTGCGAGATCTGGATAATGAGTTGCATATACGATTTTCAGTTGATGCCAGACTGGCAATGGCAGAATAGGCTGATTGGTTTATCCAGTTTCCCACTTTCTCCTACATCAGAGTACATGGCTTCTCAAGAGAGCCAGCCATGCTGCCAAGATATCCTACGGATGAGGTAGCGTTTATGGAATTTCTGAGGCAAGTCTATGAAGTTCATACATTTTTGCATAGCAGGTGCAAGGCAGCTTTCAGTTTTCTGATTGAGATGGGTATTTACAGATGCAGATCTAGAGTAGATGCCAAAGTAATTGGTAGTGAATCGTCCAAGTACGGTCTTAAGTTTTTCAAAAGGAGGACTTCATACGATCCACGTGGTGTTTTTGCATCACACCTTGGTCAAAATTGTGTACATGCACCTATAGTTGAAGATTTTTGGGCTAATTGTGCAGATGAATTTGAAGTGCAGAAATGTAGTTACAACAAATTTACCCTTCAGCAGTTGGCTGATATCCTGTCAGAAGATGTAGAGGGCTTGTCAGATGATGATGGTGAGGTTCTACTTCCCACATATTTCAGAGATCGGGTCGAGCAACAACCACTGTCACCAGTTAATTGGTCCGCCAAAGAAAACACCTCAATTGAGGAAAGGATGAGCTGGGTTATCAAAAACATGATATTCTTGAATAATAAGAAGAAACGGAAAGAAGCCATTCCGGTTGCACAGCCGCCAGTAGTTCAACCATCAATACCTTCTACTTCCAAACCAAAACCAAGGGTTAAGGCTATGAGCATCCTTCCAGAAGGAAAAAAGATGGCCAAGCTGAAGAGGAAAAAAGTTAAGTCTCCAGTCCATAGTCAGTAGGAACAACCAGCAGTTGCATCAGAAGTTCTCGCTGAACCAGCACTGCATGTTGAAACAATGCCTTCAATTCATGTTTCTCCACCTTCATCACCGAGCTCTTCTCCCATTCATATTGATTCAGAGCCAGACTTGCCGGTTCATAACACTGAGACACATATTGGTTCATCAGGAGTTGATGAAGTTAGAACTGATTTTCCTAGAGAGGTCGGCTCATCTTGGCTTGAGAGCATCTTGGGTCGGAAAAGGAGAAAGCCTTCATATCAGTTGAACTTGAAAGAGCTTAAAGACATCTACCAAGACAGAGCTTAAAGACGTCTACCAAGACATACCAGACAGAAAACTTAAGAAGCAAGTTCACATTGAAAAGAATGCTAATGGAGAAATGATCCTTAAAACTACAACACCACTAGAAAATAAGAATGTTAATGAGATTGAAGTTGATGACTTCAAGGTTGTCAAAGCTAATCTTGGTAAGAATACCTGACACACAAATGTAAATCTCTTCAAGGTTGCAGCAGATAATCTAAAGGAGAGGGTGTTGAAAGACGGAGAAGATAAAGTAGCCCTCAAGGCTGAAAATAGGCAGCTGCGGCAGTATATTTTCAATCTTTTTCATGGCACATCATAGGCCGACTTACTGCTTCCTCAGATTCTGGAATTACCCATCGATCAACAACAGCTGAGTCAGCTAGTCATTTATGGGAGGCACATGAAGGATTGGGTGGAAGAATTTGTAACTAAAGGCAGACTTGTGCTTCACAGATCTATCAATTGAAGTACAACGCTCATGATTTGCGTCAAGGCATTCAAGGGTTACAACAGACTATGGCTGAAAACAGACCAGTGTTTGAGATCATAATCTCTGACTTGAAGATAGCATATGATTCCATTGATTCAACAGAAGATAAGAAGATTGTTTCTACTTGGAAAGCACAGTATCTTTTCACAGTAAAAACCTATGACAGTATAATCTCAGAGTTAGCGGAATGGAAAGAAAAAGTTGTAAATGTTCTCAAATTCGTGAGATCTTTTGTTTCTCAAATCCCGTGTTCATATGAGCAAGAAGATGGTACCCTGTATGATCTCAGGGAAGTACAAACAGAATTCCAAACTCTCATTTGCAACAATTTTAATGGTGATCTCAGTGCTGGCAAGATGGATCGTTTTGCTGTCATGGCAGTAAAGTTTGATAAAGCTGTGGGCGAAATTCGCGATTTCCTTCAGATGATTGCAGATGGTGAAGAAATGTTAGAAAATCAGAATATCATCTTAGAGAGTATCAGTGTTCCTGGCAAAGATGTAGTCACTAGCTTTTTAGAAGATATTATTTCCCAAAATATCAATGGATGACATCACCAATAAAGCAAGAATAAAGATAAGGATGTGACTCAAAAGAAAGCAATTTTAACTCAATGATTTTTGTTTTAAAGCATTTGTTTTCATCCAAAACTTATCCATCCTTAAAATAGTAAAAAATCACTTTGATATAGTTCGAGCTTTCTTTGCTTTAAAGAAAATTGTTTTAAAGCAGTTGTTAGTTGTAATATTTGTCTTAGAATAGAAATAAAGCTTGCAAGTTGGCAAGTTAGTTAGGTTAAATCAAAGAGATTTTAGGGTTCCCTACTCCTTTGATTTAGTATAAATAAAGGCAACCTTGCCCATTGTAATAAGGGAACTGTAATTGTGATAGCAAAATTTGTTGTGCCTATTCTAGCTTGCAAAGATTGTTATTTCAAGTGCTTGTTCACTCTGTGTTATCTGTTATCTAGTGTTTGATTGCATATTGTATGCCTGCCTTTTGCTACAATATCGTTGTCCTAGAGTTGTAATAACTTTATGATATTGAGAATAGAAATCTCATGCCTGCCATTTGCTTTGATTCTCTATCTCCCGATCATCTAGTTTTTTCGTCAAATGTGTGGCTTGCGTAATCTTACTTTCAGTTTTCATCTTAAAGTACAATGAGTCTTCTGATGTGATCTGGAAGAGGTTTATTTGAGCTTTTATGTTAAAACAAATCATTCTCTGTTAACGTTTGATCGCTATGCTCTGAATTTACTTAGGTGATCAAAAGCGTCATTTAGTTTAGGCCTAGCTGTAGTTAGAAGTTAAAAAGGAAAAATCTCTGCTGCAACGAAAGAGTTTTATAACCTTGTGCTCGCAGCTGAGAAGCAAAAAGATAGGCAAAAGTTTAATTTATTTATCTTTTAAGCAAACATCAGCAAAAAGGGAACTTCCCCTCATAATAGAAAAGCAGTTTATTTGTGCATAGCTGTCCGTTTCCAACTCGCATTCCAGAGGTGCAAATTGAAACGCCAACAAGTTGATAATAATGACATGTTCCTTGAGGTATAGAAGTGCCACCACTACCTCATCATCCTTGATTGATGGTAGTTAGGTGCCACCTCTAACTTAGTTAGATTGAGTTAAACAATCCGCTGATTGGCAGTTTAATTCTTGACCTCTTAGTTAGACTGAGTTAACTTACCTCCTAATTAGAAGTGATTGTGAGTTAAAATCATGACCTCTTGGACATGTCATCTCCTTGATTAAGAGGCCTAATACTTGTAAGAAATCTTTTGTATTGTATCTTTTCATATCCTCAATATTGGAATAATTGATATTTGAATTCTACATTATTTACATGTTTGCTTGTAGCTTGTGTAACTTGTCTTCAATCACCTAGATCTTGGCCAATGTGATTGGATCCTAATTGAGTCTTACACACTTGTATGGATGTGTTTTGCTTGTTTTCCATGTTTACTTGTGTAATTGAACATTCTAATAGAACTCATAAGGATTTTCAAGCAAGTTTCAGTCATGGAAGTTTTGTTAGAGTTAACATTTTAAGTAATTTTTAATTGGTGATTGTTTGGAGACTATCTCCAGCATTTTAGATTATTTTGTGCACTTATTATATATAATTTTTATTTGCAGAGTTTTTGCCGAACATTGATTTAAGGGGCTAGGAAGAATTGACATACACCTTCAATGCATTTCTAACTTTGCTACATGTATCCTTATGGCCATGGATGGTAATGAAGCATGGAAGTAATTAGAAACCATATATTAAACAGCCATATTATAGAGAAAAATAATAATCACTTAGCCATTGATGACCTGAATCCCAGAAAACCAAGGTTAACCTAGGTTTGAAAATGAACCCAATAGGCCAATCTACCAACCAATGTCCTATTTGATCAACTCTTCTCCAAGTGCATGACAAAGTTCCCTTGTATGGTGTTACTTGGTTTATTATTTTTGATTTCATAAAAAATGGATTAACATTATCTTCTAGCTGTAAGGCCTTTGCAAAACGAAACAATTACATCAGTAGATGCATAAAATCAGATCCAAACTTTCTATTCCGAATAGGATTGTTATGAAGCTTGATTCTTAATAACCTCCTTCAGAAGTTGAAAATTGCGCACCCCGCCCTTTAATTGCACAATGGAAGGACTTTGCTTGTAACATGCCTCTTTCATTTGGGATACTATCTACTGTTGTGGCATCAACCTTATTGGACGAGGGCAGGAATCCAATGATTAGTGATTAGATGCAGGATATAGAATGGAAGCCTTCATGTTGAAAATTATATCTATCATATTTACCTTTATGTGGTGCCACAAAAGTAAACCCTATAGACTCAAACATGTCAAATCTCTTACCATGAATTACTTTAATTGAGCATATGTTCTTTTATTGGATAATTTATCCTTAAAAGTCCACAACAGTTATGAAAAGATGAGTGACAGTATGCAGAGAACAGCTCAAGGTGATGCAGTTCATTTTATTGCTACCAGCTGTAGTTGTTTAGAGCTTGATTTGGGAAATAAACTGGTGGCTAAGAGTGTGGTAAATGGCAGGCCTGAAATTGACTTACAATTCAGAGAGATGGACATGATTTTTTCATTACAGCTTCCCAAAACTCTCAGATGCTTCCTCCAGTTTCTGATGACAAGAATATACATGTGCCGTTTGCTGTCACAGCTTAGTGCCTGATCAGAATGTGAAACACATTGATGCTTCTGTAGTAATGCCAAACAATAGTTGAAGCCTGATACAAGGACCTTGTATAGAGCATTGATGACTAGTTTGTTGACTTAGCTCTGATTTATTTTGATTAGAGATGTTTTGTATAGTCATATAAACTGTTATGGAGCGGTTTGATAGTTAGACTGGTTAAGTAAAAAATATTTGTTTTAGCACTGCATTACAGACTGAGACTCCTTAGTGTCCTTGACTTGAGATTAGTATTTGTCTGATCTGTACTGTATATATTAGAAAAGCAAAGGAAAGGTGCGTACTCAAAGTAGTTCTTTTCTAATATCTGGAAAGGAAGAATGATGCAGTGTTTGGCAATGTGTATCTTATTGACTGATTGGCACACAATGCTACCAACTGTACCATGCAATGCCAAATCAATCTCCAAAGCTACCAATGAAAGTGGATCACTTAAGAGATCTAAAATCCCATTACAGGGTTTGGCCTTGCAGAAGGTCGGAAAAGTTAAGTCTCTTCAAGGACATCTACATTCACAAGCAGAAAGGAGCCAGGGGTGCATAGGGACCTTCTTTCTTTCAAAGTATAGAAAGTGCTCTGTTACCCAGTGGTGATTTTTGACAGAGACTGGGGGTCCTTGTTGATGACACTCGTGCACTTTATTAGACTGGAGTAAGAGGGATAATTTTGTCAAATATTCTCTTGATAAAATGTGTAGAAGCTACAAAAATATGATTTTCTGTGAAAAATCCTTGATCTAAATAGAGGGATAATGTTGATGATTCTTTTGTTGGAATGATTATAAAGTGGCTTTACTTTTTGTACTAGAAGCATGGGATTAATCATATTTGAGCCCTTAAGCTCATCAGCTCAAAATCAAAAAAACATAGGTCTATTATCCTTAGCTGAACTGACTGTTGTAATGTGTTTCCAAGCTATGCTACCAGAAACAAGAAATGTGATAACAACCACCACCATTTGCCATTCAAAGCAATAAAATCATATATAATGTATTTAATTATATCAGCAAATACATAATGTTTAATGTTGCATATATTAAAAAAATAAAAATAAATAATTAAACGCAAAGAATAATAAATATTAAATCTATCAGGAAATGGCCACTTGCAACTGGTTTGGTGTTGCGGATCATTAAAGCGTGAATCAAGGGCTACTGGTTGCGTTTCTGACAACATAGTTTCCAAGGGAACATTTATCGACTTTGTTTTGCAACGGAAACAATGGGACAGAGTCCAAATAGTCTCCGTAGAGTATAGTTTTAGTCTCAATTTATTCGTGTAATGGCATACATAAACTTTGACGGAGAAAAAGAAAGCCTGTTTTCAATCTGATAAAGTGGATTTGATGACACTTTGGCACAGAACTCTTTTTCTTAAAATAGATTTATACGATCAAGCTTAATATTTTCTGAGAGAAAGACAGAGAGATTGGACAGTAAATGAAATGGGATTTTCATTGGAAAAAATGACACTCAAAAAGATTTTTCTTTTTTCTAAAAGAAAGACGCACAGATCCAAGGAGAGAGAGGAGGCATACCGCCCAGTTTGAGAAAACTTTGCAATGTTGAACGTGGGTGTAATCCTCCCTTCTCAGTCTTGTGACGGCATATTCTTCCTCAACCACAACTTTTAACCCCATTGATTATGCAGGTCTCCCACCCCTCCAACTGATGAAGTGATGGTCATTGCCATAAATAGTATCACTGCAGACATTTATTTTAACAGGCACTGCATTGCTTTTGAAAAAGGCGAGAATGGTTTCTTTTCCTCCTTAGAAGTTTTGACTTTATTTATTCTTCTGCACTTTTCTCCAGGTCCCACTAGCCGTTGCTCTTAACATTTCAAAGAGGCCAAATTTCAAAAACTTAGCTTCCTAATGGGAAGTTTGAGAATAAACAATTACACTGTAACACTACAGTGTTAGAAAATTTTATTTCCAGATTTGCTGATTCCTAAAAACTTCGAGCAAAGAGACAAAAGCAGGCTTTAGACAGAAGTAGATCCTATTGATGCTTAGAGTTATAGAGAAGGATGCAAAGCTCATAAGCATATAGTTTGCTCTTGGTTGATTTTTGTAAGGCTTTTGACACTGTAGGGAAACATCTCCTAATCCAACAGGTTCACGATTTACAGTTTTGGTTTCTGGTGGTCTCATAGGCTGTTTGGCCTCGTGGACATTATTAAAAGCCTTCATTCATTCATTCATTGCAATGACACTCTATGAGAGAGTGGTTTGCCAAGTCCAAACTGCCACAGTTAATATCAATAGCACCATTGTTGTAAGAGATGGTTGTGTGCTTTAGCCTTTATTGTTTGATTTGTACATAGATGAATTGAAAGCATGTTATTGTAAATTTTGGAAAGTAGACTATAGTTGGATGGATTGAAAAGTGCATTTTGGATTCACTTTGACCTGTTCATTTTGGACTCACTTTGACCTTTGTTTTTTTTAATACTTTAGCATTCAATTTGAGTGTTTTTGTGTAAGAGTTGGCATTTAGTTAGTACCTGAATTGAACCTGAGTCCCTATTCTTCAATGTATCTAGATCTAGTTCTCAATCTTCATGTTCTTAGTCCTAACTCACAATTGTATGGACGGCCTTGATCATAGATCACGGTTGTGAGTGTGGTGTTGACCTCCAATTGGCCCAATCCAACTTGACCTCAACTAGTCATACCCACTAACTCATGCACAAAATATTCAAATTTGAATGCTAGGGTGTTCTATAAAAAGGACAAAGCCGTAATTCATTTTAGATCATATGATTACCTTTATACAGTGCTATTGAAATCAAGAACTAAAGCATATAGACCAATCATTACATAAAATGTATACACGATGATAGATACTTAGGTATTTACATTATGTGTGGCATGTCTTTAATTGTGTTGTAAAAATAATGTTGAATCAACATAACAAAATTTGATTGCAATCAAGATGACACATGAATTCCCCCACTTAATAGCAAGTCCTATCAATGCTTTTGAGCACCACCTAGTTCAAATACACATACGCAACAATTTTTTAGAGACTAAACACACTAAGGTTAAGGCCTTAAGTTTTAGGATCAAGGTTGTGCGGAAGTTCAAGGCCTAAAATCTAAGGATCACGGTCATCCATGTAGTTTTGAACTCAAACACAACACAATTCATGTTTTAGTCTATTAAAGTGATGTTGTACTGGTAATAAGTCAAATGAACAACCAATTAATAGTTGAATAGAGTCCACAATGAAAAGAAAGCTAGATCTTTATGGAGACAAATAACATGAATTTTTTCACTTGTAGAAAAGTTATAGATTATAATCATATGCTACCCAATTATAGGAAGATTACAAAAATACAAAGATTCTCTGTGCAATGAATTAGAACCCTTTTCTTTTAGGTTGAATGCCCTAGCATGGCATTCCTTATCACTCAAACTCGTTGATCTTGTCAACCCCTTGCAATTAGATCCACACTGACTGATTTACCACTGGCATCCTTTGGCATTTCACCTTTATATCTGTAGACACCTAAATTTGTCCATGTCTTGACCATTACCTAATCGGCACATTACTAGGGACATCTTGTAGCATTTTGTCCTAATCCCATCCTAATCACTTAGCCAATTAATTAAATAAATCTTATTTATTTAATTAATTCCCCCTTTCACATGTCCCAAATAATATATTTGAATTATTCCCTCACCTTTCACACATTGCAACACATGTCACATGTCAAACTAATTTAAATAAAGTATTTGAATTAGGTCTCCTTTATTCCCCTTCGTATCACATGACTACAACTCCTCATGGAGTGGCAAACCCTAATCAATCATAATGGTCGACATTGTTGAAAACAACTTTTGATCTCAACCCTTCATTCAAATAACACATTTCCTACAAATCAACCCTCTCACAAGCCATTTGTAGGAGGAAATTTTCAAGTACTGTTATGCTGCTGGAATGAGCAACCAACATTCCTCCCATATTCAACCTCTGAAATCTTGCATGCCTATGTGGGATTGAGAAGAGCAATGGAGATAAATCAAATCTAACTTGGAGATCGATTTGCTTTGTTTTCTTGTTTTGATTTCCATGCTAGTTTGTACTCTATTGTGCTAGTTAGGGTTTGATATCTTGTTGTTTTGATTTCAGACCTGATTTTTGCCCTGATGACAAATGGTGAACCTAACGTGAATCAAAAAAAATCTAATATTTTTTGTTGACTTCTGAAAATCAGCTTTTGCAGGTGACTTCCGAAGCTCAAACAAACCTCGCCATTGAGTTCGGGAGGCCTCATAGGTGAAAAACGACAGTAAATTTGCCCTATTTCGCTTCTGAAATTTTTTTGTGATTTTTTGAAAAAAAATTAGGGCCCACAGATCCGTACGGATCCGCAGACCCCTATCCGTACTGACTTTGGCTTCTATGTGGTATTGCAGGTTTAATATTGGAATTTGTAGGTTTCATGTTTTGATTGCAAGTTTAAGATTTTTGTTATAGGTTTAATGGCATAAATCTTCTATTGCAAGTTTTAAAACCCTAATTGTCGCTCCTTCGACTGTGTTCATGCCATTTCGCCGCCATAGTCACTACTCTGTAGTAGTTGGTCGCCTCCATTTCATTGGTTCACGTTAGGGTTTATTAGCTTTGTCGACCATGTCTAAAGTCCCTACCACTGCTTCTATCCTCCCTGCCGACTCTGCAGCATTTGCTAAACCCTATACCTGCCTTTGTCAACCGACACTCCTTATATCCTTCACCAACCACCAACAAACCCTAGATAAGCTCTAGTTGGTGACTATCCTCCACCGCCACCTCTACCTATTCTCTGTCATCCCTCCGCTTGGCTCTCAACCTCTGCCTGGCTTTCGACCTATGCCTGGCTCTCGACCAAATATTCCAACACCTTCAAACTTCTCTGTCACCATTCCGGAGGCTCCCCTTCACAGTCAACCTAACCCTTGCCTCTCGGTCGGCGTTCTTCAACCACCACTTCCGCTAGCTCTCTTCTTCCTCGTCACTTAGTCACCACTGATTCCTCCTGTTACAACCCGCTCTCGGCTTGGTCATCGCCCCTAGAGGCTTTCAAAACCTGTTATCACCTTTCTCGCCACCTCTAATTAACTTGCATACAGCTCTCCCGATCTGAAGGAATAGCCTACAATCATAACCAAGCGACGGTCAAACAACAAGCCCGTGTTATATTTAAATAGCGGTCAAGCAAATAGGCACTAGGTCCTATTAGTGACCAAGGCGACGGAAGGGAGGGGCCATCGAGCCCCTTCTCTAGTTCTTTTTTTCAAATAATTTAGCCCTCGGTCATATGACCAACCAGGGGCTTCACTTAACCTAAACCGCCAGGCAGAATCGCGTCATGTGACCAGTCTTCTCTGACCACTAGCCATTATCTTTGATTGTTAGCATGTCCTCTTTCTTTCTATATGCCCTAATAGGGCATTTTTTTCTTTTCTCCATAACTCAGGCATACGATATCAAAACTTCGCAAACAAGGACTCATTGGAAAGCTAACTCAATGAACTACGTAGTGGTGGAGATTTTATCAAGTGACTGTGTCATTTATCAGGTTTTTTATCAGTCAAAGTCAAACTTAATTATGAACTTCAAACGCTTATATCTTTTGCAAATTTGATCCATTTTTCACGAATTTTTTTAAAAGTGCATAGAATTTCCTCTACTTTCTGTTCATGCAATCCATTCAGCTATATCTATTCATCTTAGTCAGATTTATCAGATTCTTCTTTTTTCACATAACGCTTTTATGTGCAAGTTTACTTGTTCTTTTTCAGTTTTGGTGGCTTCTAGGTGCATCTACGGAGCTATAGTAGGGTTGGAATCAATCACAGCGGTAGATTGGAAAGCAAAAAAATTCCAAGTGCACTCCATTCATCTTTCATCTCTTTTCATTTCTTCATAATCAATCTTGTTTGCAAACACACTTCAATTTGGGCATAAAAAGAACATTTGTTTGCCTTCACATTTCGATTTAGGCATTAAAACGAACGATTGTCTTCATTCACACATTCAAATTGGGCATAAAATGAACCATTGTCTTCCATCACATTTTGACTTGGGATTAAAAAGAACAAGTGCTTGCATTGCTTGGTGAACTTGAATGTGATTGAAGGTGTGTATGCTCTTCTCATGCGCTTCGTGTGATCTCGAGAATCAAAAACACCTCTCATCCATTCATTTTTACACCACACATTTCATTTTCTAAGGGAAATTAACAAGTGCGAGTGTGAATCAAGTGTGCGTGTGTATGCTCTCTCCTCACACCGCAATGTGATCTTGGAGATCAAAAACACCCACTTAGTTTGCTTTTGTCATAACCTTCCTAGGAGGCCTGCTTGGAGACACCCACTCCAAGGGATGACCTCAACTCTAGCGTTCTGGCGGAGTATAAAAGCGAGGTGTGAATCGAAAGACACCCTCTTTGGACGTTGAAATCTTGTCACTCTTGGCTAATCTCCAAAGAACTTTATACCTTTGGGAAGTGAAGGTGAAGGGTAGGTTAAACCCCTTTCTCCTGGCTGTTTGGCATTATTTCGCTTTCATTTCATGAAATTGGGCACCCCGTACCTTGAGTACATTAGGGACATCCTTAGTCAACTTGTGCATCCTAGATTAAGATCTAATTGGCCACACCCACCTGACTAATTCTAGGGCTTTTTGATGTATCTTCTTCAAGTGTTTGCTTAATCATCACATTCTTCAAATTTCAAAGTCAAACTTGCTTTATGTGTCTTGCGTGTGTGATTCATGTGTGTATATGTGAAATCATTTGTTTGCAAATTGTCAAATCAAGCTATAAACACAAACACATAAACAAGTCATTCTAAACATTTCTTCCAACACATTCATTCTAAGACAATTCATCCTAATCACTCTATCATAATCATCATTTCACATTTTTAATCAACCTCATCCCTAATCATATTCACTCATTCCAAATCATCTCCACATCATCATCCTAGTCTTAGTCACACACTTGTCAAATTGGTCCTAATCATTAGCAAGCCTATGCCCAATCCAAAACCCAAGCTCATACTTAGAAGAGGCCTTCACTCTAGTTCAAATAATGAGACTCATCCAAAGCCCAAAATCATACTTAGAGGATGCCCTCCCTCTAATCCTAATGACCAGAACAATCCTAGACCTAAAATCATACTTTGAGGGGGGCTTCCTCCTACTTCTAATGATAACAAGAATCATGTTGCATACCTTCAGGGGCAAGATGAAATGCAAAGACTTAAACACATGTGTGACACCATGCCAACATTTGAGAATAAAGTCCTAGCACTCGAACTCCAAGATCTCATTCAAACACTTCACCAAATACCCCAACCCCTAGACCAACCAACCATACAAAGACTTCAATCCATCTTTCAAAAATTTCAACAAATCCAATCACCCCAAATCCAACACCTCCTAGTCCAAGCCCAACAATTCATAGCCACTTGTCAAATTCACCAAACACAACCACAACATCAACAACATTCACATTAATCCTATGTGGCATCTCCCTCCACTTCATACCAATCTAATCCATCCACATATAATATCAACCTTACATCAACCTATCCCACTTCTTTCCATGTCAACGCCACATCAATCTATAAATTCATTCCACAACAAACACATGTGAGCCTAAGTCACTCTTTGTAACAAGATCAAATGCCTTTGGGTCCTAATGCCACCTTTGACAAGGGAGACACCAACCTAGCTCATGCAAGCCATTCATTACCCTTATCACCATCTAATCACCCACCAACTCCATGCCCTAAGTTTAAACATTACAAAAGTAAACATGTGGAGTTATCCAAATCAACCAATCCATTTAATCCTCCACCTAATCAAAGTCAAAACCCTAAGCCAACACCTTCCACCCCTCTCATCCCTCCACCATGGGATCTTTCCATTCCACCTAATCCAAATGATAAGCCTTCAACTTCACCCACCCCTACACCTACAAAGGATGTGATCTAAGGGCTACTAGCAAGGAGTCAACCATGTCATCAAAGTCTTATCCTTGAACCTACCAAAGAGTCCTCAAACACCATGTCCAGTCCTTCAACCCAATCATGTGGCCCACAACCCCTTGAGCTTTTTCAAGAGTCTCCCCCATGAGTCCAAGTCACCCTCCATCATGCTCCTATGTTGTTGACCATCAAGAACATGTCAAGTCCATCTATGAGTCATCCACTTCCACTTCCATTCGAGCAAATCAAGAGTTATATCAAGGGTATAATCCTAAGCATGAGGAATCATTAGCCCCTAATTCTAGTCAAGATCAAATCACCTCCATCCAACCCACACCTAGTACAGCTAATCCTATCTATGATCAAGCTCCCACGTATGATCAAGATCCCCTCCATGATCAAGAAAGCCATTATGATCCTCTTAGTCAACTTTATGCATTCCATGACCAAGAGCTTATCACCCCACCTATTCATAATCCAACAAATTCCACTTCCCATGAGGAGACCCTTGCCTCCCAAGCAAGCATAGAAGATCACACAAATAACTCAGATCTTAGTGAACATAATGAACATAATCAAGATCCTAATGGTCCTTCCTCATCCACCATCGACCACATTTCAAGTCCACTATCATATCCTATTGGTCTATCCACTTTCATTCATGAGTGTTCCTCCTTGGGACAACAACAACCATTATCCACCTCACCTTCTCCATCCAATAATGAACTCAAGTCTAGTATCCAAACGACAAATAGTCCCATTGTCCACCGCATACTCCAAAAGATGAACTATCATGGTAAAGGCTTAGGCCTTCATGAACAAGGTATTTTGGAGCCTATACGTGTCAATGTCCCTCCACGCTCATATGGCCTTGGATATGCACCCCAAGGTAAGCTTTCTAAGGATGCTGGTACTTCCTCCATTCCTCCTAAGTCCACCACTTTCCATCATAAATCCTATCATATCCCCAAAACATATGTTGTCATTCCACCTCCATCATCCTACAAGTGCCAAAAGCACGTGACCATACACCTTCCACCATCCAATTTACCCCCACTTCTTCCAACTCCTAATATCCCTCCATCCACTTTACCACCACTTCTCCCAACACCAAATCCATTCATTTACACATTCCTTCACATTCCTAATCATGACCAACAAATGCACAGATTGTCTAAACATGAAGCTTCCACTCATTCCACCAAACCCATGGGATTCAAAAATAAAAATTTGGATGCCTCCTTTCATAAAGCCAAAAATCCTAAGGATCCTCATGCCTTTGGACATCAATTCAAAGAATCAAAGTCAAAGCAAAATCCATCTATAAGGCTACCTAAGCCCATACCTCCAAAAGCAAAGTCAAAAACTAAAATGGTATGGGTCCCTAAACAAAAAAAACATGTCAAATAAGGCATCCACCTCTCAAAAATCCTAACCATCCCCTTCCATCCAAAAATCTCATTCCATTCAAAAATATCAAATTCCTCGATCCCACAAGCAAAACAAAAATCATAAAATATTAAGTCTATGTGGGTCCCTAAATGCTTACATCACCCATCTCCTAAGCAAACATCGCCATTGCTTCCTACACCACCTTCCAATCAACAGATTCAATGTTTATCACGATGTGTGCAACCGTTGGTCATGATTCCTTTCCATACCTCTATCACCCCATCATTCAACTATTATCCTACATATCTCACCCATCACCTTCCTATGGTCCATGCTTTTGGATAAATTTTTCATCCATCTCTTGCATAAGTCATCCATAATCCACTATCTTTCCATGCATAAACCTTCATAACTCACTATCTACCTTATCCATCTCCCTCTCATGTAACCTCACCCACATCGATGAGCATAATGATTTGACATGGTCCATGCGATGACATCCATCTCCAATGGGACTATCACCTTTCATGGCACTAGACACTTGAGTCACTCTTATCCATATTCCCCTTCTCCCATTCCAAAAATTCAAAAAACAAAATCAAAAAAGTAAAGATAAATCCCTTTGTCCAATGGTGAAAACCACACTTGGTGAGGCCTTGGATAAGTACCATGATGAAAACCTGGCAAATAGGCATCATGTGTAGGTTGATCTTCTATGTCACTTATACTTGGGGGCACAATGTCTCATCCATCCAACCTATCATTTCCAAACTATCATTTTCCATTCTATCATATCTTATCTTACCATCTTTATCCATTACACCTACATACATACACTCATCCTATTGAGTCCATCCATCCTCCCTTCCTCTTTTGATCTTGATAAAGATTGGGGGCAAAATGTTGACAAAAATGCTTTGGATATCCCTTGATATGCTTCATCCCTTTCAAATCCAATCGTATCATCATCCTATTTTCATAAGCCTTGTCATGTCGACTCCTAATCATTGCACCTAGAACGGGGAATGTTATTCCTACGCGACATAGTCTTTAGCGATCACATCCTAGCTCCCTCATGAGTCTTCTATTCCATTCCACTATCGCCCATCCTTTTATCCATTCATCCATCCTACATTCATCCTTGCACCTAGACTTGGTTTCCCCTTGTCATTGGTATCTAGCACTAAGGCTATCAAAATTATCATCCAATGCCATTCCCCAAAACATTTCCAAAATTCAAAAAAATCAAAATATTCCAAAATACAAAAAAAAATCAAATATCCAACAAAATCCAAGCAATAAAATCACATCCATTCACTTCTAATCAATTCAATCAAGTCAATTCAAATCAATTCATCAATTCAATTCTTCCAATCATTCCTAATCAATCAAATCATTTCAATCATTCAATCCTTCAAATCAATCACAACTCCAGTCAATCCAATCACTCAATTCAACTCATCAAGTCAAATCAATTCTTCAAATCACTTCTTCCAATCAATTCTTCAAAATCCATCCAATCAAATCAATCCAATTCATCAATTCAAATCAATCACATCATCAAGATCAAGTCAATCAAATCAATCACTTCATCATTCCAACCAAATCAATTCATTCAAAATCATTCCAATCAATTCAACCAAATTAAATCACTTCTTCAATTCAAATCAAATCACCTTCCAATCAAATCACTCCAATTCTTCAAGTCAATCACATCAATCCAATCACTCAATCAATCCATCCAATTAATCAAAACAATTCATTCCAAATCAATCAAATTCAATTCAATCCATCTATTCTTCAAATCACTTCTTCTAATCAATTCATCAAATCCAAATGCAAGTCAATCCTTAATCCATACCAATCAAGTCAATCAATCTTCATGTCAAATTATCCAATTATATCAATGGACTTGATCCTAGCCTTGTTGTAAACCCAATCAATCAATCAATCAATTAAATCCTGGTGTTGATTCGCATGGCCAACAACACTAATATCAATCAATCAATCGATTGTCTTAGACAGGATGTTGGATTGTCAAAACCAGACCAGGCATCTTATACGACATGTTTCATTTCCTGAAACCAAACACATCATCAATCAATCAATCAATCACTTAATCATTAGTTTACAGCTTGACAGGGGCAATACCTTGTTGTTTTGTATCATTTGTGCATGCTTGATTGCTTGCTTGTGTGTGTTATCATTTCCAACTTGCATTTGTATCAAATCCAAACTAGCTAATATTCATATCTTGTATCTAGACAAGATTGTATTATGCTGGTGCACAAGACACATCATCACCTTAGTCCTTCTACCCTGGTGCATAACGTCTAGTGCTATATCAAACTCCATAGTTGCTCACCTTCATTGCAGCATAATGTACCATTCATTTATTCTATCCATTCCCATATCTTTCATTCCTTGACCAATCCCTTTCATTTCGAGAGTCTACCCATGTTTGTCCAACCCGCCTATCCTCTCAAGGGGGCATCATAACCCTATCCTTACATCACCATCATTTTCTTCTATCCATACCTTAGCTTCTTTGAAATGATGTTACTCGACACAAATCTCATCATCTCAAAGAGGGGCAAAATGTAGACACCTAAATTTTTCCATGTCTTAACCATTACCTAATTGACACATTACTAGGGACATCTTGTAGCATTTTTTCATAATTCCACTCCTTATCCCATCCTAATCACTTAGCCAATTAATTAAATAAATCTTATTTATTTATTTAATTCCCCCTTTTACATGTCCCAAATAATTCAAATAAAATATTTGAATTATTCACTCACCTTTCACAACATTGCAACACATGTCACATGTCAAACTAATTCAAATAAAATATTTGAATCAAGTCTCCTTTATTCCCCTTCGTACACTTGTCACATGACTACAACTCCTCATGGAGTAGGAAACCCTAATCGATCCTAGCCGTCCACATCGTTGAAAACAACTGTCGATCTCAACCCTTCATTCAAATCACACCTTTCCTATAAATCAAACCTCTCACAAGCCATTTGTAGGAGGGAGTTTTCAAGTATTGTTATGCTACTGGAATGAGCAACCAACATTCCTCCCATATTTAACCTTTGAAATCTTGCATGCCTATGCGGGATTGAGAAGAGCAATGGAGATAAATCAAGTCTAGCTTGGAGATCGGTTTGCTTTGCTTTCTTATTTTGATTTTCATGCTAGTTTGTACTCTATTGTGCTAGTTAGGGTTTGATATCTTGTTGTTTTGATTTCAGACCTGATTTTTGCCTTGACGACAATATCTATCACTCTACCTCAGCCTTCTCTAATCTTCTTGATTTGATGCTTTATAAATAGAATCAAGAAATTTGGTATGTACCTTTCATAAGTGAAAACCCATTACTATGCCCTAGACAAGAACAAGTTCCAACATGTCATGAATTCTACTAATCAATCATTGGTCGGCTTCATAATACATTTTCTTGATTGTCCTTGCTTAATATATTTTTAACCCATTGACATAATTAATTATGCATGTGGAAATATCCTTTGAGTCTCATGCACAAGCTCTAGAATCATCTGCACTTTCAAATAAATATGTGTGAAGATAGAAATTATATCGTCTATGCACAACTTTAACCTTACATGCAAAGCTCTACATTCAATGTGCCATCAAATATTAATGCACATAGTTAGGATTATTTCTACAAGAACACCACAACACTTTTGCAGAAAGAAAATTTACGCACATAACACAAAACAAATAGGCAAACAAACAAGATGTGAGAAACAATTTATATTTTTGGGTGATGCTAGATTCCACAAACCTTGAGATGCTCTTGCATTGGACATCCCAAGTGAGAAGATTCTAAGTTTAGTGCTCAAAATTAGGTTTGACAGAAGATTGATTTTGACCACCCAAGACAACCTACTTTTGCCTCATAAATCTATGAGTTATCTTCAAGTCCTTTACCCTTCCAATGAAAGGGTATTCTTTGTACTCATTTCAAGCTAGGTCTTCTTTGCAATGCAGCTGTCCAAAATCTATGCAATTTCTTTTAGTTGCCTTTCAAGTATTTGTACTCTCCAATTTGGTACTTCATGCATCTATGTACCATTGTCGAGACTTTGTGCATGATAGGAATACAAATCAGAGATATTGATTATTGGTGATATATGCATCCCTTCCAGCAACTCAATTTTATACGCATTTTTTGAGAATCCATGCAAAACTTTGTAAGGACTAATTTTCTTAGGTTTCTACTTATTATGCATTCCACATGTGAACCTTTCCTTCCTCAAGTGTGTCATGACTAACTCACCCTCTAAGTAAATCTTTTCTCTACAATTTTCATTTGTTTGTGCCTTATCCTTGGATTTACTTTCTTTGAACTATTTCTTGACTTGCACATGAACTTCCTTCATGGGTTTAATGAAATCTTCAACCTATGCACTAATACACTTGTCATCCCCAATTTTTAATAGATCTATGACACTCTTTGGAGACATCTCACACACCACTTGCAAAAGTGTCTTCCTTGTCAACATGCTCATTGAATTATTATATACAAACTTAGCCTACACCAACATAGGTTCCACTGCATGAATTTTTCTCCCACTAAACATTTGATAGATTGCCAAGACTCTAATTGGCTACCTTAGTTTGACCATATGCATGTGAATGGTTCACAAAATAGTAATTGAGTTGCATGCTCAACTTCTTCCACATAGTGCATAAAAAATGTCTAAGGAAATTCAAATCCCTCTCTAATTTAATGCTCTATGGCAATCCATACAACCACATTATCTCTTTGAAGACCAAGCCTACAATCCTAGATGCATCATTCCACTTTTGACAAGGAACAAAGTGTGTCATTTTTAAAAACATTTCAACAACTACAAAGATTTAAGCATTGTCTATATATGTGTATTAATCCAAGGAAAAAATACATGGATAGCTCCTCCGAAGGCTTATCCAGCATGCACAATGGCTTACACAACCCTATATTTGTGCCACTCATTTTGCTACTCTACATGTTTTGTAATGCTCTACAAGTATTTTGACATCTATGCACAAACTCAACTAGTAGTATTTCTCCTCCAACACGTCTTATTTCCGTTGTAGTGACTTCCAAGTGTGCCACTATGCAACTCACTAATGAGGTTCTCCCTCATCAAATTGTGTGGAATACATAATTGTTGTCTCTTGAACAAGTATTCCTCACATTTAAAGTAATCTTCAAATAAACCTCCATCTGCATTGTGCCATGCATATGTTAAATATGGATTTGAACTATACAAATCCTCCATTCTTTCCATACCCACTAGTTCAACCATCATTTTGGACATCAATATTATCCTCCTACTCAAGGCATCTGCAACTTTATTTGTTGTGCTAACTCTATGCTTCACCATAAAGAGTAACCCTATAGATATTCTACCCATCTCATATGTCTCTAGTTGAACTTCATTTAACTATTAATAAATTGTAGCGCTTGGTGGTTAGTGTACAACATAAAGGGTATGTGCATGAAAATGGGGGATCAAAATGGGGTCATAAGTGGCCACTTTTTTCTAAAATTAGAAAAAACTGATATTGCATGAGAAATTGAAGATAACCACACTCAAAATTAGAAGGTGTGATAAGAACAAGTTTTGTAGTGCTCTGAGTCTAGTTTCAAAACTACTAATTTTTTTTTAAATGGTGGAGATTAAAAGGTTCAATTAGGGGGAGCACACAAAGTGCTCTTGTTTTTGTCAAAAAAATATAACATAGTGTCTGGTGTGCTCCCACTAAAATGTCAACTTTTTTAAAGTATTAAACAAATCGCTTCGGTGGAAAATTAGCTAATACCATGTAGTTTATGCCTATTTTTCTATTAATTTGTTTATGAATATATGTTTTTTTATGAATTTTCAAAGTGGACACATCCTGAAAAATAAAAATTTGAGCATGCTCCCCTCTAATTTTTTTAAAAACTAATCAAAAATCATTTTTTTCAATGTGTATAGAATCGAGTCTAGAATCTAAAAATCTAATTTGTTTCAAATTTCGATAAACATGTAAAAAATGACACCGGAAATGCTAGAACTATGGTTTTTTGAAAAAAAAAAGAACATATTAGCAAAAGAACTTGAAGATGGAAACCTTAATGTTATCAAATTTTTGAAAAAATACATGGTTAGAAAGCTAATAAAAAACTTGAAGTCGTCTTGGCATTTTTTCATATTGACATTGAAAAATGTATAAACCATAGGGGAGCACACACAGTATTTGGTTGAATTTTCTAATTTTTGTTAAAAACATGTCCTTGGTGTTCAAAAGGTACCTCCACCCCTTTGGGTTGGATTCCCAAGGCAAATCCAACCCTTAGGGTTGGAATTTCCCAAAGTAATGAAAAACACACTCGCGTTTTAAAGTAGTTAAAATGAATTTATGCATCTCTCTCTCTTTTGTGCTATTTATGTCTGTTAGAACCTTGTTTGAAGGGATAGTTTTCCTACAAGAGGATTCTCTTCAAAAATATCCCAAATATAGTAGAATGAATCGACTTCCCTTAAAAAATCCATAAATAAGACTCATCTTCCCTCTTTTTGAAGACATGAATTACAAATCTCTCACTTGATCACTATATTGTAGCTACTTTATCTAAAGGAGTGAGTATGTACAAGTCCATACTACAGATCAAATCATTATTGTTTCATCCCTTTAAATCTCTACAATAGTTTTCTTGAAGTTCATGGATAGGTAATTCTTTATCACTAGGTAGCTATTTTCTATAGTTCTTCCACTATACTGGCCTTTCCTTCTTTCAAATCCCATTGAGATTTAGCCAAAATTCCCCTAATTTTTAATTTTCTCCCTCCCCTATCATTTATCTTCATCTCTTTGTGTCCATTTGACTTCTTTTTCCACCTCCTTCCCTCTCTTTTTCACCTCCTAACCCTAGCTTTCGTAGTTTTCCTTTTCATTTCCAATTTTCCTTTAGATCCCACCAATTTTTCCCTATTTTACTATTTTCCACCTCTCTTGTCATCATTCTTCCCATTCAATTAACTTTCATTTTGTCTTGTTTCCATTTCATCCTCCCAATTTATATCCTCATCCCTCTTTGCATGTCCTAGTTTTCTTGTTTCCAATTCCTTTGCCAATAAGGGAGAGGGAGAGGTGGGGGAGATAGAGGGGAGAGATAGGGAGATAGAGGAATGATAGGGAGAGAGAGGGGAGATAGGGGGAGATAGAGGTTTAGGGTTTAGGGGTTAGGATTTAGGGTTTAGGGGTTTAGAGTTCAGGGAGAGATAGAAAGAGATAGAGATATAACTAGATAGATAGGGGAACGAGAGAGAGAGAGGGGGGACCGATAGGGAGATAGAGAGTTAGGGAGATGTCCAGAGACATAGGGAGAGATATTAAGAGGTAAAGGGATGATAGAGATAGGGAGATAAAGGTTTAGGGTTTAGGGTTTAGGGGCCTTATTTAGGGTTTAGGGTTTAGGGGTTTAAGGTTCCTCAAGTTTAGGGTTTAGGGTTTAGGGTTTAGGGGTTTAGGGATTTAGAGAGAGAGAGGGGTTTAGGGTCTCTTAGGTTTAGGGTTTAGGGTTAGGGGTTAGGGGTTAGGGATTAGGATTCAAGGTTTAGGGAGAGATAGAAAGGGGAGGAGAGAGAGAGAGAGATAGGGAGATAGAGAGTAAGGGAGATGTCCAGAGACATAGGGAGAGAGATTTAGAGGTAGAGGGACAATAAACATAGGGAGATGGAGGTTTAGAGTTTCTTAGGTTTAGGGTTTAGGGTTAGGTTTTAGCATTTAGAGAGAGAGAGGATTTAGGGTTTAGGGTTTCTCAGGTTTAGGTTTTAGGGTTTAGGGTTTAGGGTTTAGGGTTTAAGGGTTTAGGGGTTTATGGTTTAGGGAGAGATAGAGAGATAGAAAGGGGGGAGAGAGAGGAACATCATGTTTAGGGTTTAGGGGTTAGGGTTTAGGGTTTAGGGGTTTAGGGAGAGATAGAAAGGGAGAGAGAGGGGAGAGAGATAGGGAGATAGAGAGTGAGGGAGATGTCCAAAGACATAGGGAGAGAGATTGAGAGGTAGAGGGACGATAGAGATAGGGGGATAGAGGTTTAGGTTTCTTAGATTTAGGGGTTAGGGGTTTAGGGAGAGATAGAAAGAGAGAGAAAGAGATAGAGAGAGATAGCTAGAGAGAGAGGAACATCATGTTTAGGGTTTAGGGGTTAGGGGTTAGGGGTTAGGGGTTATGGTTTGGTGGTTAGAGATTAGGGTTCAGCGTTTAGGGAGAGAGAGAGAGAGAGAGAGAGAGAGAGAGAGAGAGAGAGAGGGATGATAGAGATTGGGAGATAGAGGTTTAGGGTTTCTCAGGTTTAGGGGTTAGGGTTTAGGATTTAGGGAGAGATAGATATATATATATATAGAGAGAGAGAGAGAGATAACTAGATAGAGGAACGAGAGAGAGAGAGAGGGATGGAGTGAGTTAGCATTTTAGCTAGTTTAAAACATGCTCATGTTATAACGCGAGAACATATTGAACTAGTTGAAGTGATGAATAACAACCTGAAAAAATGCATGTCACGTGACTTTTGGTGAACATGCTCTATTTTATTCCCTATTTTGCTCTTTTTCTGACATTGAAAGAGACTTGTCACGCTTTTGAGGTTCTCCCATCATTGGTTGACAAAATTGATGCACTTTTTGTTCTTGTTTCAATGCACAAGATTCCAATTGCATGTTTTAAATTTAACTTTGATATTGGAAACCATTTTTTCATGTTTTGAGGGTTGCAACACTAGATTGAACAAATTAACTAGTTTTTTGTTTTACATTAACAAAAAAACATTGTAATTGTGCATGTTTTGTATTATAACTTGATAAATTATGGTTGGCCCTCTGGTGTTGCAAGTTGGTAGGCACCTAATCCATATGTAGCTATAACAACAAAAGGTCCTAGACAATTTGGTACAAATATGCCCTTTTACTCTCATTCTTGGAGATTGTGTTGAATTTCTTTAAGGACAAGGTCACTAATTGCAAAATGGCGGGTCTTGACTTTCTTGTTGTATATCTGTCGAAGGCAGTTCCGATATGCTTGAAGATGGTCAAGGGCATGAAGACGCCTTTCATCTAGGATTTCTAATTCTTGCAACCTTGATGTACAATACTCCTCTTCATTCATGAGATTTGTGTGTGCTTTTGACCATTATTTTAGAGTGATATAGAATTCAGTACAATGCCAAGGAAACAAGCAAAAATTCTAACCCTGGAGGAGCGTGAAGTCAAGAATGTAAAGAAAAGAGAATGAATGAAACAACTTTGTGACAATAAGAAATCGTACTCCACAAATGAAGGTCAATTGTCTTTGTCAATTGAATTGGATGATGAAGCATTGAAGAGAGAGAAGGAATTGGAGAAACAAAGGCAACGAATGAAAAAAATCAAATGTGGGAGTTGAAGGTATGTCATCTTTGCCATCCCAAATTGATATTATAGAAAATGTTCAATCCAATTGAAAATGATGATACATTTGCAAATGTTGTAGTATATGATACACTAATTGATCAAGTGTTGAGTGACCAAAATTTATCTTGTGATTCAAGTTTTCCAATAAGAACACTTCCTAGAATTTTGCGTAGAAAGCCTAAGTTTTTTATTGAGATTGATGAGAATATTCTAAAACTAATGGTTGACAAGATTCCTAAGTGTACTTGTAGAAGAAATGTGAATAAGATACGGAGCTTATTTTTTGAAAACATAAGTGAAACCAAAAGATGTCAATTGTTTGTTGAGATGATGAAAAATCTTAAGTTTAGGCCAATCATGAAGATTCTTGGCCTAAGAACATCAAGTGCTAATAGTGAAAAATCTATTGTAAGAAATCTAGTCAATGCATATCAAAGCATTGGTTCCACCTCATGTACGAAAGATAGTAATGATACACAGCGTGTCATTACATCAACTATTGTGAGAAATCAAACAAATAAATCTTGCTTGATAAGAAAAACACATCAAACACTAAAGATAAGTAGAAAACATTGATGAAAGCCATTGGAAGGCGTGAAAGAATTGAGGACCTGGAAGAAATGAACTATGGGCATTTTCCAGTAGACTCCCATGGAAAGATAAAGCTATAGTTGAAGCCTTAAAATCCTTACTTGAGGAGTTTTGGAGAAATAACACAAGAGTATCTCCTAATCAAAGGGGTGTTATAAGAAGGAGAATTGGTTGTCAAAACCGTGATCCACATCTAAAGCATTTTTTAGAAATGACTCAAACATAATCTTTCTCCAAATTTGTAGCTAGTTATCCTCAAATTCAAATTAGTCAAAAGTATTTTGAAATGACAAAACCTTTTTATGTCAAAATAAATCACACATGCACAACTTGTTCTAGAGTTCACATGGAATTTTCTATGCATTATGATGTTTACAACAATATGTGTATCTTTGCATACTAACGATTTTTTGCAAGAGTGTATGATAGAGGCTCCACCTAAATCGGCAAGAGATTTCATTTCAAGCATTTTTTGTGAAATAGTAGATGGACAAATGTTTTATAAGACATCATGTTTAGATGGGACATGTGATAGTTGTGGTGGTTTGTAATGTTTAAGAACTTGTGTACACATGGAGAATGCACATGCAATTGGAAATGAACTAGTACCTTTTGGAAAATATAATATAGTGACATACAGTCTAAAAGATGGTAAAGAAGCAAAAAGGTGTGAATTGGTTAGTGAAGAAATACCAGTGTCTGCATTTATGCATATTTTTCAAGAAAAGATAGTTTATGAGTATGCAAGGCATACACACAGAGCTTGATGGTTGGACTTGAAATTCAAGTTATGCAAGGACACATTTCCTCTTTGTACAATCATGTCAATTGTAGACTTTGTAGAGAATTATACACTACAACCACATAATGAGGTTCAATAACAGTACTACAACTCCACTCATGTTGCTATATTTGTGCATATAGCATTCATTCATGCACCTGATAGTATAGAGAAAGATAGAAATATATTAAGGGATTATCATTTTTATATTAGTGATGATTGCACACATTCTACAGAGTTTGTGCAAGGTTGATTTCAGATGTACTATGGTCATTTGAGTAGCAGGAACATCATGTTTGATCAGCATATCACATGATTAGATAATTGTGCATCATAACTTAAGAATTGATGAATATTCTATTGGTTGAGTAGGATGCATATATTTAGTGTTATTCAACATTTATGGAATTTATTTGAGGTTGGACATGGAAAAGGGGAGCATGATGGTGTTGGAGTATGTATTAAAAGAGCCTTAACATGAGAAGAGTTGAAGTACAAGACAATACAAAGTTGAAAAATGCAGCATCCATCGTCAAATGGTGCAACTCTACAATGGGTCCAAGTAATGAAGGTAAGTCTACAGTTCGTAGATTATTTTGGTTGATAGAAGCAGCTAACATTGCAAAATATGAATATTGTTGTATAGTGACAGGATCGAGTGAGTTCCACTCTTTTAGAAGCTCAAATGCAGCTTCATGGACTATTTATTTGAGACAGATGGTATGTTTTTGTTCACCATGTAAGAATTTTTCTTGGAATGAGTGTGAGTCAAAAGAATGGGTCAATGAATGGTGTGCTAGATCTTTAAGCCCACTTTAGACGTTTCAACTTTGAGGAGCACTACAACTCATGCAAATGGAATCATCAATTGACTTTGACCATATTTCAAATCTAGTCGAACTAGATAATATATTACTTAATGAAAATTAATATATATTTTAGATTATGATGTAGTATTTTTTATCATTTATTGAATTTTAATCTTTTTTGTGCAATTTAATGTAGGGCATGTATATGCAATTATTGCGGATGAAGATAACATTTGATGAGGGAACAAATTATTATTTATGTCATTTTGTTGAGGCAAAATGTAACATGCCTTGTCATATTACTCGAATTACACACACAATTTACTTAGAAAGTAAAAGAACATGATAAACAAGAATGAAATTTTTGTTTAACCTTTGCTAAATTTTCAAGAAATAAAAGCATATCTTTTTTGAATAATTTTCAACCTTGAAATTCATTATATTCAAAGATAATCTCTAGTGATAACATTTCACTTTACATTTACAAATATATTGCTCTTTGGCAAAAATAACATTTTACATCATATCATAACATGAAATTTTACATAAAAGTATTGTCTCTAGAATCTTGATATTTGTCATTCAAATCTTGGCGAGTCTTCCTCTTTAGAAGGAGAGCATTATCCGAGTGCTTTACCTCCAACCACAGATCAGTTGTCCCTTGCACACCTTCCTTCCTAGAAGTGTCCCTACCCTTCACGAAGAGTATAGGCATGTGGCTCTAACAAGTTGTTATATGAATCCTAGTGTTCTGTCCTACATAACTCAATTGACCATACAACTCTAGACAATCTTCTAGCTAAGTATGATCATACTGACCACTTACACCATCTAGACATTGTGAACCGACTAATGCACATAGAGACATGCAAAACTTTGGTCAAAGTTTCTATATAAATGAATGTTTGCAATAAATGTAGCCATGTGTTCACACACCTCTAACTCGACTTGAAGAATATCTCATCCTACAATTTATTTTACTTGGCTAGTACTTTTAGACATAATTGTCTGATCTATATTCTATTCCTAGTCCATCTGACTTAGAAATATATTATTTAACTAGGATATATGTAAAATAAATACTTTTATCTTTTTCGAGAGTTCCTTATTGCATAACTGCAATTTAACAAGGTTTATGACTTCATGTCATTATACTCTCTACTCAATTTTAACCATACCTAGTTTATGTAACTAGTATTGACTTTCTATCAACAAAGAGCTTCTTAATCTCATAATAATGTCCAATTCTATGGTTTCTTGACTTTTGTCTGTCGACCAATATACACAATGGACTAATTTCAATATCGAAATCAACTTGAGAGTTAAAGAATTTTAAACCCTTTGGGATAAATCTAGGGTTCACTACAATACCTTCTCCAATACTCTACAACATCTTAATACCCTTAAAGCTAATAAGTTGTTTCGTGTTGTTATTTTTTTCATGTGGCATGTGTTACCATTTCTCGGTGTCATTCCATGCTTACACTTGAGCACTTTGTGTATCATGCCTGCATCATCGCCTCGGTTACCCGTCTTTGGGGCATCTCCTTTCTTTTGCAAGACACAACTTTGAGAACATATTTGTTGATATGTCTCTTAAAGATCTCTTCCCCATTTATCCCTTAAAATCAATTGCATACATGTAATTTATGCAATTATTTTAAGGCAGGGGAATATCTCTTCTCCTTTACACTTTTTGCACACACCATTGTGTGGTTGGTTCACTTTGGTAGCATTTTCTCTAGCAGCATGTTTTGTAGCTTGTGGTCCCAAGCAGATGCACTTGTTTGGCATGTCCACACTTCTCATCTACCTCTTTGTCACTTTTGTGAGTCACCTAACAACGTAGGTTTGTTAGTCCTAGTGGCCCACAAGAGTTGGTATGGTTCCTAGCTCTCATAGTGTGCTAGCCCTAGAACCATACTTGGCATCCTTTCTAGCTCTCATAGTATGCTAGAAATGCCTCTTTGTTGCTTTGCATTCATTGTTTTCTTGTGTGTGTGTTTGTTGTAGATAATAGTAGATTGTACATTAAATTATATGATTTGCTTAACATTGATGCTTGGGCAAATCATACTCAATCTAATCTTTTTAGGATGTTTTGTGATTCTGACATTGCCTCTTATGCAAGTTTATTGCCTAACATTATGGTTTTCTATGTTCTCAGCTTGAGGGCTTCATACCTCTGCTCAAAGAATCTCTTGCATCCTCTACGACATTCCTATTGGAGGTATAACATGTTATGTTATTTTCCCTCTACTTTAGCTTGCATATGCATATAGTGTCATACGTTTGCCAAAGTGGGGAGTAAATGTAACGTAGAAAATTGCACACCCTTGCAATTTCATGCTATGTTTAGTAACTGCTTTGGCATTTGCATCTTCTCTCTGCATAATAGGCTAGGTTTGTCTGATTTTGGTCTATTTCTTCTACTCTTTTTAAAAATTCATTATAATGCTTAAGTGTTTACATGATCCTAAGGTGCCTTGTATGACCAAGAGCTGGTTTTACCTGGACCCAAGCGCTCCGTGCAGATGTCGGTCGGTTGCGCTAGCGTCCCGCATCTGTTTGCTGACAGGTATCCATTTCTGGGCATTACATGCCTTGAGTGATCATGAGGATTCCTTGTAACATCTCTTGAGGTCGCAGAATGACTCTTTGCATGTCATTTCAGGATTTCCCTCTTGGAAGTGTATTGGAAAGATTTGGAAACACATCCATTAATTCTCTCTCAATTTTTGACTCATTGGAAACACTTCTTGCTCTTGGCTAGACTCTGTTATTTTTTTATGTGAACCAAACTTATACAGCAGCTACATGTGATTTTGGTGCTTATTGACATTGTGAGATCATTTCCATTGGCTCTTGGAGGTTTTGTTCTACTTGGTGCTCTTTAAAGAGGCTCTCTTTGCTAGGGTTTGAAGCTGCACATTGTCTTTGAGCTCTTGGTGAGTTTTTTGCCTCTTCTTAGTGTTGATATTGGTGAGTTTATTCCTTGTTGCACTTAGAATAGTTTTATTTCAAATCTGTATGGTGTAGACCACCATTTTTGTATCTTTGTTGCATGTTGTAGACCACCATTGTTGCATTTCTATTGGGTGTAGACCACCTATTGTTTGTGGCACTGGCTGCATATTAAGGATTTCTTCCTCATAGACCAGGGAAGTGAATCTGTTTAGTTTAGTTGTTTTGTTGTTGCTCTTAGTTTCCTAGATACACTTAAGATAAAGAGCGCACACATGCTTTCCTTTTGATTTTATTCTCTACATCTATTGCTGCTCATGAAGGTAGAAATACCAACACCAGGACTTGACTAAGGCAAGTCCCTAAGTAGCCCCAACCAGTTTTTTCCTCTTTCCTTGCAGGTTTCTTAGAGTGAAGACCTTACAACTACAATGAGGTTTTGTGTGACTTCCTTTTGTGCTTGTCTCTCTTCGTCTTCTTTAGCATAGTCAACTTTATTTCAATTTCTATATTACCTAGAATATTACTAGGTGTGTTTGCATCAAAATGTGTTGTATATGTGATTTGAGTTTGTACATAGTTAAAGATTTTTATTTTTGGCACGTTTTGGACTTTAGCACCCAATGTAGACGTCCTTGTGAGGCACTGTCATCCAAGGCCGAGACCCTCTCCTTGCTATCACAGGTTCCTCTTTTCTGCCTTTTTCCATTTCTGTAATTGTCTCTTCTAGATTCTGTTTACATTAGCTATTTTCTGCATTCTGTTCCTTTCCCCTTCATTGTCAATCACCTGTTCAGGTTGTATTGCTTTGATTGGGACTCATAGTGGCTTTGTAGTGATCTAGACTAGATTTACTTGACATATGACACCTCAGATAGTAGAGCCCATATGTGATGTTTGTGATCAACTCCCTTGATTGAAGGTATTTGATTAAGGAGTAGTTTTTCCACACTACACATACATTAGAGTTGGAGGTTTCAATAAAGCACCTTACAAATTACCTAAGTAGTCAATGATAAGTTGATTATGTTAGAGTTATGTAGACAACTTGTTCAAGTATATATGTTGTGTTCAAAGAAAAAGGGGAGAGGACCTTCATTCCCTATCCTTATAAACAATTATTCTTGTGTGACAAGCCAGTCATCTAAGAGTCCAAAGGAAGAAATGACACAAGCTAATTTTAATCTATATCTAGCCAAACCCCTATTCAACCCTAGGTCTACTATTGAAGGCCTGAAATCTACTTGCAAGCATAAGGAGAGATTAGAAGACTTCTAGGCTAATTGTAATGATAATTATGAAGTAAGGAGAAGAGATTATACTAGACTTAATACTCTTTAGTTGAAAATGTATCAAATAGCAATAGTTCCAAGTGTTATCAAAGATGAAGGAAATGTTTTGGATCCATCTTATCAGGTAGAATAGATTGCCTCTAAACCATTGCCAAGGATTGAGTGGAGTCAAAAGGAAGTTAAGAACCTGGAGCAAAGGACAAGAAGAGTGCTTAAAAGGACAGAAGAATGCTTAAATTGGATGAAAGTAAAACATGGGTTGCCTAGTGGAGAACTTAAGGTGCTAAGTTTTATAGAAGATGGTTTAGAGAAAGTGCCTTCTTCTACACCCAAGTCTCCTCCACACAAATCTTCTCTTCCTAAGTCCCCTCATAAAACTCCATCACCTCCTTCTCAGGTCCTCCTAAGAACTTGCAAGCTATTTCTTCTTAAATTGTTCAAGAGGAGGAAAGAATTGTGATATCATCTCTTGATAGGACTCCATCCCCTCCTCCAAGGAAACCATCTTACCTACATAAAAAGTCTCCCGCTCTTCCTCCCAATAAGACACCTACTCCTAACAGGAAATCACCCACTCCTTCTAAGAGAACTCATTCTCTTCCACCTCATTCACCTTTCATCCTCCAAGTCCTCCTCTGAGCCAAAATTCAAAACAGGTTGAGCAACAAAAGGAAAAGCAACATAAAGAACAACAAAAAAGTCATCAAGTCGAAGCCATCACAAGGGAAGTCCAATAAGAAATATAGAATGAGGCAACTTCCTGAGAGAAAACACCCATAGATAATACACATCAATGGTTAAATTATATTATTTAGCACAAGAAGAGGGTATTACAACCACCAATAGATGACTTTGTTTAGTTTCTATCAATGATCACCAGGCCACCTCATCCAAAGAGAGCTAGGGCTAGATCCACCATGACTACTAATGCACAAGGAACTTGGTAGGCCTAGATTGTGACACCAATGAAAGATGTTTTGAAGACTCAATTGCAATCATCTAACTACTCATTCACTACAATTTAATTAGGGGAACCTTCAAGGGAAGGGGGCAAGCAAATTGTAAAATCTTCAATAGAATGGATGATCCAGAAAATGGAGAAGGACAAGGTGACTAAACAAGGATTGAGGGATAAAGTTGCCTATTAAGCTTTTATATTAACATTTTGGTTGGTATAGTTGATTCTATAGCCTAAGCCTCAACCCCTTCAATAACTATAAGTATAGATAAAGGGATGCCACTTGTCAATGAGGTGAAAAGCATAGTGACAGCTACAAGAACATGGAGCAATGAGTTATTAACACTTGGCCACAAGACAATTGATAAAATGATGGATGAGTATAATAAGTTTGTAATAAGAAAAGATGCTATGAAAATGATGGAAGAAAATATTTGATCAAGAGATAAGTGATATTGATGTGGACCTTCCTCACCTCGTGAAACTTGTAAAGGTGGATACCCAAACTTTGATTAATGAAGGAATTCTAGATAGAAAAGATGAAGATGTACATAGAACATGGACTGAACCTTATAATTTTAGGAAAATTATATTGTAGGGATGCGAGAACAAGTTTTGGGCATCCTACAATCTTATAGAGCATACTTTAAAGGAGATTAGCGATTTTGAAAATAAAATTGGATGTCATACTTATGATGAATAAAATAATTTAAATTTTGTACAAGTTGTAAAGTCACAATTTGGTAGTATGTTAAAAGTAGAATCACTAAGTGGGGGTAATTTTGATTCTTCATCCATCACAAAGTTTATGAGAGTTTGGGTGGCATGCAAAGAATTTGAGAAGAAGAGTACAAAATTCACACAGGCCCATGATGCATTTTTAGATAACTTCATATAGGAAGATGTTCAATTTGTGCATTTAAATGGCCCTAATTCCAGATTGATCAAAGTAGCAATTGATAAATTCAACGCATACAAGCATAAATAGTCTCAAGAAGGGACTAGTTGAACTATGCGATGTGTAATATTTTCTGTAAAATAATGTAATATCAAAATGTGAAGGGGTAGTCAAAATGACTCTTCACATTCTCACGTATTTTTGTCTCTTATGAATCTTAGAGGGAATGACTCTTCGCCTTTCTGAGTCTTAAGAAGTGAATATATATACTTGTAAAAGGCTCATTGTAAGAGGTTCATCTTTTGGGAGGCCAGTTCCTTTGGGTTTTGAAGGATAGATAGATGCTCTTTTCTTTTGGGAAACCCATGAAACTTGATATGCATACAAGAGACACAAATTTTTCTCATCTCTTTATGGGTTTTTATGTTTTAGTTTTCAAATTCTAAATTTGTCTTCTCTCCATATCTCTATGCATTTATTTCACCAAATGTTGATGGATTCAATGTATGTTTAAACCACTTATGCCTTGCTGATAGTGAGGTGTTCTATGTAGTTGAATGAAATACTTTGTGCCTACAAAAATAATTAAGCATATGGATTTTCCTTTGGAGATCATACTGTCTTGTGTTGCGATTGTAGTAATGGGTCTAACGGAGACTAGTTTTTAAGTTATATCTATCCATTTACAAAATTATGTATAGAGGATTTAAAGATGAGTTTGAATTCACTTTCTTTCTCTAACTCTTCTCTTCTCTCCTTTCTATTTTCTATTTCTTTTTATATTAATGATAATTTAGGTTTTTATAATAAATTTCAAATCACAAAAGGCAATAAAATTGATGGATTTGTATAGTTCTCATGATAAAATCTTATTATTTTGAAATTTTGGATTAGATTTCTAAAAAACGGAAAGATTTTCATGAATAGCCATTCATCTCCCAAGTTATAAAATTCTAATTTTTTAATGAGATTGAAGACTTGTGTTGGCTAATAGTGTTATGTCTTCACTAAGTAAGTCTCTTCATATGGATGATTCCTAATATTTTATTGTAGCCCCTTGAATGGACCAACTAGAGGACTCTCCAACTGAGAAATTTGGTAAGCTTTATACAATATTTGATGAAGACTCTTGAAACTAGCCACCTTTCAAGTAGGGGAACCTTTATTGTTCCACCTTGTAGACTTCACGGCTTGCAGGTAAGTTAATGTGTCAAAACCCACATCGACACATTCCAAGAAGTTCTATAAGAGAATTTGATTAAGGAAAAGCATAGTGGCAATTCAGTAAGACATTTTGGAGTAGATAAGATAGTAGCATTGGTGAATGATAACTATTTTTGGCTACAAATATATAAGGATGTGAGAAAATTTGTTCAAGGTTGTATGACTTGTCAAGTTGCAAAAGGAGGCAGTCAAAATTTTGGTTTGTATCAACCACTACTAGTTCTGAAGAGACCTTAGGAGGATATAAATATGGATTTTATATTAGGATTGCCAAGAACACAATGAGGGTATGATTCAATATTTGTAGTTGTGGATAGATTTTCTAAGATGGAACATTTCAATCCATGTAAGAAAAACAATGATACAAGACATGTAATTGATTTATTTTTTAGAGAATTGTGAGATTGCAATGGTTACCAAGGAGTATAGTCTCAGGTAGGATACAAAATTTGTTGGTTACTTTTGGAGGACATTGTGGAAGATGATGAAGACAAATTTGAAATGTAGCTCATCATATCACTCATAAACTAATGGACAAACATAAGTGGTAAATAGGAGCTTGGGTAACTTGTTGAGATGTTTGGCTGGAGAAAAGATAAGAAATTAGGATTTGGTCCTAACGCAAGTAGGGTTTGCATACAATAATTTATTGTAAACAAAAGTATATGAAACACACCATTTGCAGATATTTTTGGTAGTAGTCCTAGGAATGTATCAGAACTAAGAAGCATCGGCAAGGAAGAAAAGATGAGTGTGGAGGCGGAAGAGTTTGCAAAACACATTAAGGAGGTGCATATTAAAGTAAAGAGTCAGTGGGAGAAAATGAACATCCAAAATAAGGATAAATAAAATGAGAAATGAAGACAAGGAGTTCATGGTTGGAGAAGAAGTAATGGTATATCTCAAGAAAGAAAGATTTCCGGTCAAAACATATAACAAGCTAAAAATGAAGAAGTTTGGTCCTTGCAAAATTGTGAAGAGATTTTATTCTAGAAAAGCTTATGAAGTGGAGTTACCAGAAGGTTTAGGCATATCACCAATGTTTAGCATTATAGATCTATACCAATACTAGGAAGGGGAGTCAACAAATAGTGTCACAAAAGCACAATGGTAGAATCAAATACCACAACAACCCAAAGAGGAGATTGGGGAAATTTTGGACAATGGATTGGGAAAAGCACGAGGAATCGACATTATGAGGAGTACTTGGTGAAGTGGAAAGGAAGTCTTGAAGAAGATCCATCATAGATTTCAAAGGCTAAGGTAAACTGTCTTGGTTTCCCTCTAGCCACTACAAAATGAGGGACTCACTTTTCAATCAACCCTAGGTATCTAATACAAGAGCATCCCAAGGTGTAAGAGCAATCTTGCATCAACCAAAATATTTTCTTCACTTGTTTGTTTTATTTGTGGGTTTTCTTTTGCATTTTAGTCTTCAACTAGTCACTGCAAATCTTACTGCATTTCACTGCTTTGGCATATCTCACCTCACAATTGGCAGAACATATTCTATAGTTATCCTACAATTTTGCATTCAATTTACAAAATTTTCTGTTAAGGGAAAATTGGAGTACACATGAATAATCAATATATCAATATCAATAATACCCAAAACTCAACGAAAAGGGAAATAATCAAGATCAAACAAACAAAGATGAAAAACCTTTGCAAACCTCAATATTTCATAGCTTCCGTTGGTTGCCTATCTCAATCGATATTGCATGTATGAATAAGGCCCTCAAAGAGTGCACTTCCTTGTTATTCCAAGATTGTCAATGGAGAATGGCCATGATAATGCTTTGTAATGAAGATGAGCTTTAGGACAATGGTAGTGATATAGTAACAATCGCAAGCAAAAAGGAATGACGTGGGTGCCAAAGGCGCACTATAATTCCTACAGAGTAACAATACTAAAAGCTTGGATGATTGAAATGGAAGAACAGGGTTCAATTTATAGATGTGAGAGAGAGAAGATCAACGATATAGAAAGAATGAGAAGATCAACGGTATAGAAGACTTGAGAGGATGTGCACGAATAAGAAGAAGACATGTGTCTTGCTATATTTTGCATGAGAGGAATTAATAAAATAGAAGAATGAGTTAACTAAAGAGATAAATCAATTAAAAGAATATATCAATCAGTTAAGAGAATAGAACTAGAGAATAGAAATTGCATGAGGATGAGAAGATATTATAGCTCAATTAAATATTTAGAATATTCAATTGCATGTGCACAAGGATTGAATTATATTTAGAGATAACTCAATCTAGAAGAAATAGACAAATAAATATTTGATTTATTTAAATTTAGAGAAGATATTATTGGAAGAAACAATTAAATGATTGATATTATTTAATTTAGAATGAATTTGGAAGAACTAATTAAATAATTGGTATTATTTAATTTGTTGGAGGAATTAGAAGAATTTTAATTAAATTAATTAATTTTATTTAATTGTTGGGAGAATATGAATCAAATAAATGAATTTGTTTGTTTATTTATTGATAGAAGAATTTGACTTAAATAAATATTAAGAATATTTATTTGGACAAAGTCGTGTCATTTTTAGGCGTATACATTTTGCCCCTCTTTGATGCAATGCAGTTTACGGCATTGCTTCAAAGAATAAGAATTTTTTGATAATGATACATGCCCCAGTTTGCCCCTGGTACAAGTTTGACAACTGTAGGATGCCCCCTCAGGAGATTGGATGGGAAGAAGGCAGAAGGACATGAGACGGACAATTTCACGAAAGAAGGGATAACTAGGTTGGGGTTGAAGAAAACAGGATGCATTTCAGAGAAACGGGAAGAAACAGGCGCGGGAAGTAGTCATAGTCATCACACAGCCAATTTATGGTTTGTATGCTATACATAGGAGCTGGGTCCACAAGACAAGTCATTTGTACACTTGGCTTTGGTTGATTTGTCCCCGAGAGCTTAGGAGAGCACAGAGCATGATTTGGCTGCGCATGTATGTTGTCTTCCAACGCATAGGATTAGGCTGCACATATACTAGGTATAGTTGCGCATATGATATGGATCAGTGTATTTGAGAAATGTTGCGGTGCATCTGCCAGAAGTGGTGCATTTACTGAGAAATTGCGCATTTACCTTCTATTTCAGCGCATATGATATAGATAGTTAGTTTACTTAGCAAAATTGATTCGATTGGCATCTTTCTCGATGTGTCAATTGATAAGCTATCTCTGAGATTGTAGGAATCTAATCAAGAGATGTAGTATGTTGTTTTGATCAATTTGATATGCTAAGTTAGTGATATGATTCTTTAGATATGTTGAGCAGGGTACTTGCAGCTTTAGGTTGACGCATTGCCTTGCATGCTTACAAGAGGACATTCGAGACACACTTATGTCCAGGGAGCAGTTTCCCTTGCTGATGTTGCAACACTATATGTTTACGGAGATAAATCGAGAGGCACTCAATGCGATGGGCCTTGATTACGTTTGCTTCATGCCTGAGGTCCATGCGAATCTCGGTTTACTGACTGCAGCCGTGGAGAGATTCCATAATGAGGATGGGACTTTTCACTTACCGACTGGCAAGATGGCGGTGACTCTTAAGGATGTCTATAGGATATTACACTTGCCGATACAAGGTGAGCTCGTGGAGTATGATCCATAGCGGGATGTAGGACTCACATAGTGTAGATGGGTGCTTGACGATCCTGAGCTAGATTATCAGGTTATCTCATGGCAGGATATACATGATTATTACGACTACTTCCTTGGGATAGTTGCAGGATTGATCGGAGGCGTTCTATGCCCTAATAGGAGATCGCATGGGTTCCCGATTAGATGGGGACGGATCATGGAGCGGATGATCACATAGGGCACCCGCTATGCATGGGGTGTCTGTGTCTTGGCACACCTATACCACGATATGCATCAGGTGGTATACCATAGGGGTGCTAGCCTATCAGCAGGTGTGTCACTGTTGCAGTTTTGGCTATGGAAGCACATCGCCATTACGCGGCCGATATGTGTCTTTTCTAGACAGAGGGGCGAGCCCTACAGCTATGGATGCGCAGGAGTGATTTCCTAGCACAAGCTAGGAAACCTAGAGTACTGGAGGCATGCTTTGGATGGTGTAGATGTAGTTACCTGGTGCCCCTACCTAGAGTGTGAGCACTGGAATGACGAGGACGACGAGCTGCCATACTATTTCCAGACTCGGTGGCTCATAGGCAAGACCCAGTTTATATTAGAGAGACAGATTGTCAGCAAAGTGCTGAGGCAATTTGGGAGGAGACAGGGCATGCCACAAGGGCAGACACTGTTTGAATGCACCCATGCAAAGAGATTCATATGGGGCCCAGTGGCGTCCTATGAGGAGGCTCTGGCAGAGTTTCGGCAGCCACCTTATGTTGCTTGGCCCATGAGGAGAGAGATTGCAGATGCAGGGATGACTCCAGATTACGAGGAGTGGTTCGCCACTCACCCTTTTTTGAGGTACTCAGGGCCCAGAGTGCTGGTTCCTCATATAGACAAGGAGGATACAGATGATGAGGGTAGGGCTGGCAGGAGGAGGAGGAGGAGGACGGGGAGAGGAGGAGATGGTGGAGATGGATGAGGTGGAGGAGGCAAAGCGAGATAGAGGAGGAGATCTAGGGAGGGATCTTCTCACCCTCAGCAGGTAGTGCAGCGGTAGGTTACATAGCAGGTTTAGATGTTGCCACCACAGCAGGTGGCCCAGTAGTAGGTAGTGCAGCCATAGGTTGCACAGCAGGCCCAAATGCCGCCACCACAGCAGGTGGCGCAGTAGTAGGCACAGGGATAGGGACAGGTTCCGCAAGGTCTAGTGTAGCCAGACGCTCAGGAGCAAGCTACTGCTATGTTGAGGGGATAGGTTTAAGAGCTAAGGGCACAGCTCAGGATGGCCGAGTCTCGATGGGAGTCAAATGCAGGACGCGTGTTAGAGATTTCGAGAGATCGAGACTCAGCCTTGGTGAGGGTGCGGGCTATCAGAGTAGAGAGAGATGCAGCGGTGGCATTCCTAGGCATAGATAGCACGAGCAGCTTTCTATTTGGATAGGTGCAGCAGGCACAGGCACAGCTTGCACAGGTTCAGGCACAGTTGGCACAGGTACAGGGTCAGTTGGCATAGGTACAGGGTGAGCTTGCCAGAGCACAGGCTCAGATGTAGTACTATCGGGGATTGTATCATGGTGTCGTTCTAGCAGAGCAGAGGACACCTAGCTATAGGAGTCAGTTTGTGGTAGGCACAGCGTAGAGGGGAGAGGGGTCACGATCAGGAGCTTCCATGATGGGCCCGCAATAGTCTGAGGCCAGCAGAGGAGGGGATGGAGAGGGGAGTGTTGGGAGTAGTGGCCCACAGTAGCAGGGTTAGCTGACACTCCTATACATATTTTGATTTCTATATATACACTCTCTTGATGGCTCAGATAGCCTGACATGTATATGTACCATTTTTGTATTTTGAAACATGTATCATTATATTATTGAGATGTATACACTGTATATGATGCTGACTCAAAGATGGTCCTAGTGGACTTTGATATTTTGTACATTTGGACACGTTTTACTTGATATTTATATGATGATGCAGCTATTTGATGCTCTCTATATGTAGTTTGTTCATACTATGTGTTATGGATGCATTTCTTTTGTACAATGGTACACATGTGATGCATACTTTGACTATGTCTATGTGATGTTTATCTAATGCAGACTTTTATATGATGCTATGTGATGTTATCTAATGCAAACTTTTATATGATGCTATGTGATGTGCAAAATGTGTTATACTCGCTACATGATGATGCAGATACTATGATGCTCTCTATATGTCTTTGTCTATTCTTTTACATTTTTCTGTTTTGACACTATGTTATGATGCAAAATGTGTATAGATGATCTAATGCATTTATTATGTATGCAAGTGTTTTAATCATGTAAATGACTATCTCATGTGATATGATATGCAATCCTATGCTATGTTTTTGTTATGCCCAAATGTACTCAATCAACACAGAGATGACATAATGATAGACAGAAGATTGATTGAAGACTGACTTGGTAGAAAGACTCACAAGCTTTTATTTGTATTGGTACTCTGCATTTTGTGGATCTTTTATTGCATGGGATATGAATGTTTTTATGGATGTATAATGGATGCGAATGGTGTTTGCTTTCTTGACATCTTGATGGTGCAAGTATTTTGAAGTGCTTATTTCATCATTGGGCGATTTTTTTGGTACTTTTTTCAAATGTTGTAAGTTAATACAATAATCTAAGTATAATTGAACCGAAATGACCTAAGTATTGCTTACATGGATTTTGATTTAGCAAGTTAATACAAGCATCGATGTATAATTGAACCAAGATGACCTGAGTATTTCTTGTGTATCAACAGACAAGGATTGCCCGCGTTCATGTTCAAAGCTTTGATGTCCTCGATGATCTTTTTGTCAATCATGTCTTTAGACAAGGCGTCACATTACTAAAGTTTAATCCACAAATAGTGAACAAAAAAAAATCATGCCCCCATCATAGCATCTCTAGCTTTTGGCATCCTCACGTAGCGTAGAGAGACATGATAACAAAAATCAAGACTCTGTAAGTTAACCTGATCACAAACACAAAACATTCTTGCATTTAGATGTGTTTTTCTTGCCATAATTTGGATAGAATTAGTTTGAATGCTTTAGGTGCTTGTTTGCTTTGCTTTTGGATAGGTTGATGTTTTGCGTCAAGATTTCTGCTTGAAAGCGGGTTTTTGCTTGCGCTTGCTTGCCTTGTGAAAGATTCCACAATCGTTATTGGTGAGAGGGACCCTAAGGGACTGACCTAGTGCCTCAGGGGCTCATTGCTAAATGGCCTTGCCTACGTGATGATGCAGAGGCAACGTAGTTCGAGGTGAACCCTAATGGACCTAAGACCTAGGTGATAGAAAGTGGTGTGGGCTCAGATAGATAGAAGGATTAGATATGGGATGGATGGGCAAGCAGGAGCCTCGGGGGTGCATTTGAAGAAATGGCCTTGCCTACGTGATGACGGAGAGGCAACGTAGTTCATGGACTTGGACCATGTGGACACTGATGATAGACGCTACGTTAGGTTGACACTGTGGATAGGATACTGGGTAAGACCTTAGTTGACAAGGTGACAAAAGAGATAGAGTATCAAGCCATGATAGGTTATCGTTAGGTTTTTATTATGGAACAGATATGGATCGAATGGGACACAACTGAAGGAAGAATGGACACAAGGTGATTAGTTTCCCAAAGACGGAGGAAGCGGTCTATCACAAGTAACGCCCCGTTTACCAAGTTTTCACCACTTGCTTTTATTTGCACGAAAGCTAGAAGTACACATGATGCCTGTTTGCCAGGTTTTCATCATGGTACCTATCCAAGGCGCCTGTTTGCCAGGTTTTCACCAAATGACAATTTTTTTTGTTCTTTTCTAATTTTTTTTTTTGTATTTTTGTATTTTTATTTTTTTGTATTTTATGCCCCTCTTACATTGGGGTTCTCTTAGGTATAGAATCGGCGAAGATGCATACTGTTGATTGGGTCATCGAACAGCTCACCTTCTGATGTAGCCAACTGATATGGCCCTGATCCATAGGCAACAACGATCACATAAGGCCCAAGCCAGTTGGGTTCGAACTTGCCTTTCTTTTCCCAATCCTGTTGATTGCAGGGATTTTCTTTAAGTACTAGATATCCAACCTTAAAGACTCTTGGACGGACTTTGTGGTTGTAGCTTCGTGACATCATTTGCTGATATGCCTTGAGATGATTGAAGATCTTCTGTCTCCTTTCCTCTAGCAGCTCTAGCTCTTGCAATCTGGAAACTTTGTACTCTTCATCAGTTATGAGACCTTTTAATGACACCCTTAGTGATGGTAACTCGACCTAGATGGGCAAAATGGCTTCTAACCCATAGACAAGGGCATAAGGGGTAGCACCTGTGGGAGTGTGTATACTGGTTCAATAGGCCCATAGAGCGGGATTGAGTTGGATGTGCCAATCACGGCCAGCATCGTTGACTGTCTTCTTGAGGAGTTTCAAGATTGTTTTGTTGGATGCTTCTGCTTGGCCATTGCCTTGGGGGTAATAGGGTGTGGAGAAACAGTGTTGGATTTTGAATCTGTCACAAAGCTCTTGTACATCCTGATTTTTGAAAGGTCTTCTGTTATCCGTGATAATGGATGAAGGAATTCCATATCTGCAAATGAGGTAATTAAGGATGAATGAGAAAATCTATTTACCTGTGACAATGGTTAGGGGAACAGCTTCAATCCACTTGGTAAAGTATTCAGTGGTGATTATTATAAACTTGTGGCCGTTGGATGAGGGAGGGTGAATTTTGCCCAAGTCAAGTCCCCATTGACAAAAGGGCCAAGGTGTCGTTAAAGGTCTCAGCACTTGAGCTGGCGCATGTATCAGGTTTCCATGTATCTGGCATTGCTTGCACTTCTTCACAAACTGATATGAATCTGTTTCCATCTTCGGCCAATAATAATCCAAACGCATGAGTTTGTTAGCTAAGGAAGGACCGTTAGAGTGTGTTCCGCAAATCCCTTCGTGCACGTCTCGTAAGGCGGTTTGAGATTCTTCTCGTTCTAAACAACGGAGTAAAGTACCATCCAAACCATGTCTGTATAGGGTGTCAGTAATAATGGTATAATGAAAGGTTTGGTGGATGAAGGTTTGACGTTGGTTTGAAGACAAGTCAAGTGGGAGGATGTTATCCTTGAGGTAAGTGTAAATCTTACTGTACCAAGGTGAATCAGATCTGACTAATAGGCATATGGAGTGTGTTTTAGGAAGATCATAAGCTGGTTGCTGAATTGACTCCACCAAGAACTCGTACCGTGACTCATTCTCTGGGATCTCGAGGAGCGAGGCAATGATTGCCATGGCATCTGCCACTTTGTTTTCAATGCGAGGTATCTGCTCAAAGGAGATTATCACAAAGTACTCTTTAAAGTCATCGACCATGCGCTTGTACGGGATAAGCTTCTCATCTTTGGTTTGGTAGTCGTCATTGACTTGATTGATCACTAGTTGGGAATAACCATAGACATGTAGCTCTTTGATTTTCCACTTTGTTGCCATCTTGAGACCAATGACCAAGGCTTCATACTCTGCTATGTTGTTTGTGCATGGGAATAACAGACGATAAGACTTTGGTATGGTGTTGTCATGAGGGGTGACAAACAAAATTCTTGGCCCCAATCCATGGTTTGTGTAGGACCCATCAAAGTAGAGTTTCCATGACTGTGTTGTGATATTAAATAAGGATTCATCTGGAAAATCAAATGTCATTGGTGTGGTATCATGCAGTGGTGCTTCTACTAATTGATCAGCAATGATTTATCCTTTGATAGCCTTTCTGTCTACATACTCAATGTCATATTCACTTAGGAGCATTACCCACTTGGCTAGGCGACCTGTTAGAGCTGCTTTGCTTAATAGGTATTTCAGTGGATCTATCTTTGCAATAAGCTTGACTGGGTGTGCTAGCACGTAATGTCATAGTTTTTGGGAAGCAAAAACCACAGCAAGACATGATCTTTCTATTTGAGAGTATTGTAGTTCATAGCCCACCAATATACAACTGATGTAGTAGACAGCTCTTTCTTTACCTTCGTAATCTTGTTGTGCTAGGAGGGCACCAAGAGATGTTGGTGTAGCAGATATGTAAAGTAACATCAGCTTCCCTTGGATAGGAGGCATCAAGATAGGTGGGTTCATAAGATATTCCTTCAGTTTGCCAAATGCCTCTTCGCATTTCTCATCCCACCTAAATGGAATGTTCTTATGTAGGAGATGACTGAAAGGTTGGCACTTGTATGCCATTTGTGATATGAACCTACGGATTGCTTGTAGCTTGCCCTAAAGAGACCGCAATTGAGTAATATTCTTGGGTGGCGGCATTTCCCTGATGGCCTTGACTTTGGTAGGATCCACTTCGATCCCATTAGCTGATACAATGAAGCCTAAGAGCTTGCCCAAGGTGACTCCAAACACACATTTCTTTGGGTTCAACCTGACCTTGAATTGTTCTAGTCTCTGAAAGACCTTCTCTAGCACATCTAGGTGTGATTCTCTTGTGAGTGACTTTGCAAGGATATCATCTACATAGTCCTCCATTGTGACATGCATCATATTACGGAAGATAGTGGTCATAGCACGTTGGTATGTGGCCCCTGTGTTCTTTAGCCCAAATGGCATGACATTCTAGCAGAAAGTGCCCCATGGACAAGTAAAAGTTGTCTTGTGTTGGTCTTTTGGTGCTATCCTAATTTGATTGTATCCAAAGAAGCCATCCATGAGAGATAACATGGTATGCCCTATTGTTAAGTCGACTATGATATCTATATTTGGCAATGGAAAATCATCCTTGTGGCAAGCTTTGTTTAGATATCTGAAGTCATTGCATAGTCTGACTCGGCCATCAGGTTTGGATACTGGAACTATGTTGGGGACCCATTCCGGATATTCTATGGCCCTGATGAACCCTACATCCAGTAGTTTCTTGAGTTCTTCTTTCACTAGCAATGCAATGTGTGGATGCATCTTTCTAAGTTTATTTTTAACCGGTTTCACTCCTGGATCTAGTGGAAGATGATGTAGAATTAAATCTGGATCTAATCCTGGCATATCTGCGTATGACCAAGCAAAGTTGACTTGCTTCTTCTTGAAGAATGGTACAAACTTAGTCTTTTCTAGTGGAGTTAGAGATTTAGCAAAGTGAATGATCTTAGGCTGATCCTCTGTTCCAATGTTAACAAGTTCTATGGGTTCCACAATAATCTAAGACTTCTCCTAGTGCATGTCATCGGGGAGAGTGTTAAGCCTTCCATCGTCAGGTGCCACAGTTGGGTTTTCACCATCGGATGCATCCTTTCTTTTTACTATTTTGGGATCTGATACTGCCGCGGAGCGGTTTTCACCATCGGATCCAGTTTTTATTTTGATATTTTTGTGACTAGAAGGTTTGGCACCCTCTCTGAAATAAGTCACGGTATTAAGTTCAATGGCGAAGCCAGCTTTATGATCTCATGTAGGTAGGTGGTCCCTAAGTTCGATGTAGTCAATGTAGGCATCATCATTTTGGAACATGTCTAGTTGCGGGGTTCCTTATAGATCCCAGTCGATAAGTTTAGGATGCACAAGGGGGAGGGAGTTGGAGGATAGATCTGATTCGTTGATAGTTTGAATGGATATACGAGGGGTATTGGTAAGGATAGGGTCTGGGATGGTACTTTCCTCCAAATTGTTTATTACGATAGAACTTGAACCTTCCTTGAAAGTCGTATTCTCAGGAATTGGCAAATCACACTCTAACGGTCTATGCGTTAGCGTTTGTCCCTCATGGTAGGGGCTATAAGTTTGAACGGTGTCAACTTCCTTGTCATCATAGGAGTGCTCTATCAGCTCATCCCACTCATATTCATTGGAATCTGTGTCACTGTCCTCTTGAAGGTTATGGATCATTTCCACAAGACACACATTTACTTTTGCTTTGCCCTTGTCCTTGTATCCTAGACCTTTTGTATTTCTTGCCAATGATGATGAAGAAGGTTGAATGGGTTCTATTATTCCTTCTTTTCTTAGGCCAATGGGACCTTGTACTTCATAGCCCATTATGTGTAAGATAGACTCACCTCGCCCATAGATTTTCGTTGGGAGCTCAGGTGGTTCTTGTTGTGCGTTCTCTTCTTCTTCCGTGTAGAGCCATTGTAAGATATATCTTTCCTCTGGTTCATCTGGTAGGGTCCCCCATTTTACAAAGGGAGCTGTAAGAGGTGTAGGAGGAGCAAATGGCTTTGGAAAATGTTTGGGTTGCCCGAAGGATCTAGGAGATAGAGGCAATTTGGCTAAGTTGAGGCTGTGCTCGATGGAGTATTCCCCTACGCCCGTTTCTTTTATGGTAATTTTCTGCTCTTTTGGCTTGGATGAGGAAGCTTCGGAGGTAGAATCATGCTATGGGGTAGGGGATGTAGATGCTCTATTGTTGAGTATGATGTAATCAGGCTTTGAGCAGATAGAGTTGCAATGCTGAAAGGGGTCGGGACCACCTTGGATGGTGACTTGTTTGTCGTTATGAGGGAATTTTATGCATTGATGGTAGGTAGAAGGTACAACTTTCATGGCATGAATCCATGGTCTACCTAGGAGAATATTATAGGCTATTTCCCTATCTTTGACTTGGCAAACAACGTCTTTTATCACTGGTCCCACTTGTATTGGTAACACCACTGTTCCTTTAGTAGTTCTTTCCTCTTCATCATAGGCTTTAATAGTGATCTTTTTCCTTGGATCTACCGCATTTTCAGAGAACCCCAATGTAAGGACTAGCTTGAGTGTGCAAATATTTAAACTGGCCCCTCCATCAATGAGAACCCTTTTGATACTGTGTTTATGGATGAAGGCGACGATATGCAAGGGGGTGTTATGGGGCTGAGACACTGAGAGGTCATCCTGTTTGGTAAATGATATGGTACTAGAGGAGGTTAGATTTCCTACCATGGCTTGAAACTTCTCTTGGGCCAAGTTCGTGGGCACGGTCGTTTCCACTAAGGATTTATCGAGAATCTCCTTGTGGGAAGGAGATAGACACAACAACTCTAAGATAGATATGTGGGTAGGAGTCTTCCGCAGTTGATCTATGACACTATACTGATGGGAGTTGGACTGAGAAGGTGATGACCTTAAAGGGAGGGTATTCAACGTGACCTTACCACTGCGGGTGATGATGCTGCAATCAGTTTTGTTGGGTCCTGATTGTTGGTTGGACGTAACCACATTGATTTGTGGGATGTGCTCCGATATGCAATTGATGGTATAATCGAACGACACACTTGCATAATTAGAGTTATTATTCCCATCATTCTAATTTTGCCTATTGTGGTTGTTGTTGTTGTTGCCATTATTGTCGTCATTGTTGTTGTTGTTGTTGTTGTTTCCATTGTTGTTGTTGTTGTTGTTGTACGGCCTGTCGTGATTGAGAAGCAAAACCTTGTATGCTACATGCGTCTCATTAGAGATATGTTGTTGAGCACCTCCTTGATTCTGATCAAGTATGTCTTGAATAACATGTTTGAGATGGATACAATTGTTGGTAGTATGACCTCTTCCTCTATGATACTCACAAAAGTCGGTGTCTTTCCAATAGTGAGGTTTTATTTGAGGTTCATAATTGCTAGTAGGCAGGAGAGTGATCTCATTGTTAGCCAATAGCTTCCTTAATGCAAATTCTTGGGACTCACCCAGTGGTGTGAACTTTTGCCTAGGATTTGAGTTGTACTATGGCCTTGGCTCCCGAGAGAATGTTTTGTTGGGCGTAGCATTGCTTATCTCTCCTTTGAGAGTGAATATTGGTTGTTGTTTGAGAGCCACCACCTTGGCATCAACCACTCCATTATTGAGGACATTTTTATTCTTAGTCAAAAACTTTGACTTGTCCATTGTGTAGTTGGAGTTAGGGGTGTCTTTGTACAACTTAATTTGCCCCTTGGCAATCATAGCTTTCTCGATGAATAATCCCGTCTCAATGACCTTCGAAAATGAGGTAGGGCATTGAATTTGGATTTGGTAGCTTAGATCGGAGTTAAGATTGTGGACAAACATCTCCATCAATTGCTTCTCAGGCAGTCATATGAGCATTTGCTCACTAGTTGTCTCCACCTTTGTAAGAAGGAGGCGATTGATTGCCACTCTTTTGCTTGGTATTGCATAGATCAAGCATGGAGACTTCGTGTTCAATATTGTACGAGAAGTGCGTGATGAATTTGTTTACTAACTCATCAAATGTCTTGATACCCGGTGGAAGTCGTGAGAACCACTCCATGGCTTGACTACCTAGAGATCTAGGGAATAGTCTCATTAAGAAAGTTTCATTATGAGCTACTTCCATGCATGCGGCATTGAATTCCCTAATGTGATCTCTTGGGTCTCCTTTCCCTTTGTACTTGTCAAACTTAGGAACTTCGAACCGAAAGGGGAAGGGGACCATGTTCAAACTTTTATCAAAGGGGTATGGTGCGATGTCTTCCAAGGAGTAAGTTTTAGTATTTGTTCCTGTTTTGAGATCCGTCATTTGTTGCATTAGGCCCTCAATTTGTTTCCTCATTTCTTCCATGGGCACATTAGGATCCGCGACTTTCTTTCCTTTATCTTCACTGGTGTGGTGTTCATGATTATCCTCTACGGTCTCTTTCAGTTTGCTGACATTGAAGTCAGTGGGTAGCTTAAGTCCAAGATCTGTGAGATGAATAAAGTACTTGTGAGGATCCTCATGGAGCACGTTTTCTAGTAAGCATTGGAATTTCCAATCTTGGAGGTGTCCTTGATACTCTTCATGAGAGATTTCCTCATCACTATCGTGAGGGGTGACAATACGACTGGATGATCCGTCCATTTTAAGCTATCTTTTGTACTGAGATCTAGTTAAAACCATGCGAGGCGACGTAGGACGTGGTGGGACGAAACTAGAGATTTTGGTAAGATGCTGATGGAGACTATTGAGAATAGGATACTTGTGATGAGATTTGGACAAGGGACTCTTTCGATCAATGATTCCAAGTAAGACGGCTGATACAAGACGATAGCCACAAGTAAGGGTACTCGATACCTGTCTTATCATGTAGAGACTAGTCGTTCACCAAGACCACTAGCGAAGTTCTATGACTTACTAGGGTTACTTGAATCTGAAATTATCCAAAATAGGTCTTGCGCTAATCTGATATAGGATACTTTGACTTTGCACTAGGGAGACTTGGTAGAAGGTGGATGAGATGACCAACGAGAGAGAGAGGGTTTGATGTGAAACGGATGGGAAAATGACTGCAAGGTAAGACCTAATCTCAGAACTTGGAACTAGGCCGAAATAGGTACTCATAAATGGTAAAATTTTCCTCTCAAAGTATGGGGAAGTACTCACTGTTACGCATGCGCAGGAACAGATGCGTAGCAGAAAAGGATAAATGTGCAAAAAGTTGACACAGATGCGCAGTACTGGTAAAAATTAGATGCGTAGTAACAGGTGATATAAGCGCAGCAAGTCGGTACAAATGCGCAACAAGTCGGTTCAAATGCACAGCAGAAAATGATAAAAGTGCAGCTCTATTTTTTTAATGTTTTTGCAAATTTTCGGTAATTTTTCTGATATTTTTAGTTTCTCTTGTTGCAAGATGGTCTCTTTTGATTTGATTTTCTTTAATTATGGCAAGAAGACACAGCAAACACAAAGAATGTTTTCATGGTTTTTTATTTTTGTGATTTTTTGACTCTTTTTGACTAAAAGAAAGCAAGTACAATCCTAGGTTTCAAAGGACAATATAAACCGAATTCTCACTATTTTTAGTGAAGCATCTTTGGGAGGTGATAATCACCCTTCCTTGCACCGGCTTATAGGGGTTTTTGGCCACTAAAATAATAGATAATTAATAAGTGCAACCGTTCGAGTGGTTATACATGCGGCAACACTACTCTCCGTTATGGAGTCTCCCAGCCTGCAAGGGTTGCGCCTTGGAGGGTTTTGGGGGAGGTTGGCTGTCGATATAACACAACTTCACTCGTTGTTTAAAGCTTTCGCTCCAAACACAATTTATTTATAGTGGCTTGGCAAAGCTTGGCTTTAGTTCGTTACCAATTAGGGTCGTTCCTACTTGGATGAACGGTATCCAAGAGCAGGCCCCTCTAAAGGTTAAACACATGCAAAAATGATGTCTGGCATTTTGGTCACCCAAGATAGGGGAGAGCATAGGCCTAGTATCATTCCCAAAACACAGAAGACAGTGGTTCTTTTCCCCTAGTTAAAAAGAAAAAGACTAAATGAGCTATCTACTTGGGCAAGCACAGAAATTTGTTAACTTTGAAGTGATAACAAGATAGCAATGGTTCAATTTTACCTAGATAGCAATGATTTGTTAACTTTGAAGTAATAACAAGATAGCAATGGTTCAGTTTTACCCAGATAGCAATGTGTCTAACTTTGAAAGATAGTAATATAGTAATGATTCAATGATATGCAAGATAGCAATGATTCAGTTACCACCCTCCTAGTTAAGACTACGTGAGATTTGCATAAGCATCCATTTACTTTCCTTTTAGAAATTGAAGTGTGAGTTAACAAGTGCAACTATATGATTCTAAACCAATACCTACCCTGCAAAATAGATCCAAGAGTGTTCCTATGAGAAAGTGTTAGCATTAGCAAAAACCGTAAGAAAAACCCTAAGAATCACTGTCTAGATCAGATGCGCAGAAGCAAAGCTCAGAAGCACAGTAGTACAGATGCGCTGAGGTAGAGGTCAAAAGCGCAGGAATATAGAATGCATGCGTAGAACTGACAGATGCGTTGTTTCAGAAGGTATATGCGCCGGAATAGAGTCTGTATGTGCTGAAAAATTGGATGTGCTGGAACAGACAGCAGATGTGTGTTAGGATGAGGCAGATGCACAATTTCCTCCTGTGTACGACTTTTCTAACACACAAAAACTCAATTTTTGTGTTAAATTGGGGCTAGGCCCAACAGTGGGTGCCAAAAATGTTAAGGGAAAATTGGAGTAAACATGAATAATCAATATATCAATATCAATAATACCCAAAACTCAACGAAAAAGGAAATATCAAGATCAAACAAACAAAGATGAAAAAACTTTGCAAACCTCAATATTTCATAGCTTCCGTTGGTTGCCTATCTCAATCGATCTTGTATGTATGAATAAGGCCCTCAGAGAGTGCACTTCCTTGTTATTCCAAGATTGTCAATGGAGAATGGCCATAATAATGCTTTGTAATGAAGATGAGCTTCAGAACAATGGTAGTGATATGGTAATAAGTTGATCACAAGCAAAAAGGAATGGCGTGGGTGCCAAAGGCATGCTGGAATTCCTGTAGAGTAACAATACTAAAAGCTTGGATGATTGAAATGGAAGAACAGGGTTCAATTTATAGATGTGAGAGAGAGATCAACGGTATAGAAAGAATGAGAAGATCAATGGTATAGAAGACTTGAAAGGATGTGCGCGAATAAGAAGAAGACATGTGTCTTGCTATATTTTGCATGAGAGGAGTTAATAAAATAGAAGAATGAGTTAACTAAAAAGATAAATCAATTAAAAGAATATATCAATTAGTTAAAAGAATAGAATTAGAGAATAGAAATTGCATGAGGATGAGAAGATATTTTAGCTCAATTAAATATTTAGAATATTCAATTGCATGTGCACAAGGACTGAATTATATTTAGAGATAACTCAATTTAGAAGAAATAGACAAATAAGTATTTGATTTATTTAAATTTAGAGAAGATATTATTGGAAGAAATAATGTAGAATGAATTTGGAAGAACTAATTAAATAATTGGTATTATTTAATTTGTTGGAGGAATTAGAAGAATTTTAAGAATTTTAATTAAATAAATTGATTTTATTTAATTGTTGGGAGAATATGAATCAAATAAATAAATTTGTTTGTTTATTTATTGATAGAGGAATTTGACTTAAATAAATATTAAGAATATTTATTTGGACAGAGTCGTGTCATTTTTAGGCGTATACAGTTTCTAGTCACCACAAAGGTAGATATCAATTTTTGAACCTTTGCTGAGCATAACAGAGAAGAAGATAGTTTACTATTCATAGATTGCGGCAACAAATGAACACATATTAAGGAACATTGGACCCAAAAGACCCTATGGTATGAATTGCATCAAGATCCTTGGATCCATAATCACTGCATTCATTCCAGAAGATTCATTTACACATTTGGCCAACTACACATTTCATTTGGCATTAAGCTTTACACACCTTGTGACTAACTAAGATCACTCTTAAGGCTTATAGCTGATATATAAACATCCTTGAAGATCGTTAGAAGTTAGCAAAGAAAGTAGAAGATAGCTTGTCATGGTGGTGTATTGTAAGATCTTTCAAATGTAATTTGTCCATTTGTAATCAAATGGCTCAGACCTCACATGTTGGGAGCCCATTGTGACACTGTAATTCCATTGTGATTATGAATGTATAGAGAACTTCTATTTGTTTTGTTGTTCCATTGAGTTTTGTTGTGTGTTTATCAACTTGATTGCATGGTTGCATAATCCTTCATTAGACCCTCCGGTCATGAATGCATCAATGTGACTGATGTGGATGATTTGGTTGAGTTCATTGAAGGGGTGTATGCGGTTGATCAGGATCAAGGGGTAAGTTGAGTGGAGGTTGCTCATGCCTTTGCCTAGGCTTAGCATGCACCCTTTGGACCTACAAACCTCCAGCAAGACCAACCTATTCATTTAACACATTGATTTGATCAATGATGAGAGGGATTGGGATGGAAGAAAACACTAACCACCTCAATCTCATGTCGATGTTTAATTGTGCCCACTCTACCTCTGATTGTTCTGGAGCAGGAAAAACACAAGGATTTTACATAGGCATTTATGAGTGGGTGGATGTTTCAAAATTTGGTTTGAATGTGGTTATGACGTTTGTTGGGTATGTTTAATGTGTGGTTGACTTGTTGATGGTTGGCTAGAACATTTTTGTTTCATTTTTTATTTTTATAATATTTTGGGTGTTTTGTATGCTTTATGATTTTTTCATAATTTTGCAATGTTGAAAGAAAAGATCCAACTATATCAATGCTCTAATTAATAAAATATAAAAACAACTACTATTTAGTTACAATGAAATAAATTATAAAATGAATATAATTTAATTTATTGGAAATAAACCAAATTCTTTAAAAAAAAAAATACGAGTGAACTGCATGTAATTAAATAAATGCAGCTAATACTAACTTTTAACAAACATTTTCCTTTTCTTTTCTAGAAGATGCAAGAAGTTAAATTACTTTCTAGAAATACAAACTAAACTTCCTAAAGGTTTCAATATGTAATAGACAATTAAGTCACACTCCTAACAATCTTGAAAAGTAAATCTTGTTGAAAGAAATATAATTCGATTAGTTTTCTTGAATTTTGTATAAGCCATGTTTCAAAAGATTTAAACCTACTTCCACTAAAAATCTACACAAAATCCTTCTAGAAGAAATTCCATCCAAGATGTCAATAGAGGTTTTTTGAAAAAATCCTATAGGGAGGATCCTCTTGGGAACTAGAATTTTAGGTTTTCATGCCGAGCAATGTGAAGATCCCTTAATTTGAGAAAAACAACAGGATTTCAAATGATTGTAAAGATGATCTACTCTAATCTAAATAAGTTGTATGTGAAGGAGAGGAGTATGAGTTTAGATAATTGGTTAACCAAACCAAACCTTCATATCCTTCTAGGTTTTGACATGGCAAGAATGATATTGGTTTTGGAGAGAGAACATAAACTAGCAATCATACCTTGGTGTGTAATGGGTACACCGACAATCATTGCATTTGTTGAGTGCGGCAATGCATGAGATCAATTTTGCTACCTATGTCTCCATAGATAGGTGACAACTTTGGTTTGATTTTTCTTTTTGCAAATAGAAATGACACATACAAATGTAGTAGTAATTTTTTAAAAAAATAGATTTTTGAATTAGAAGGCTCCAACTTGGAATGTTCATTACATCTTAAAATCAGATAAAAAGCAGAGTAGACATCTACATGAAAAGAAAGCATGTATTGAGAAAACCACAAGCTAGTTGAAATGAAAATATTAATTACATTTACCAACTAATTATTTGCATGTATTATCTCAAATCTGATGATATTAATTACATTTATTAATTAAATCTCTCAAGTAAATTGTAAGGTCTACAATAATATAATTGCATTTATTAATAGATAAGCCTTAAAATGTTGAGCATGAAAACATACATCTATAGAACATATTAGTATTGTTTTTTAAAGGATGCACACTATTTATATAAGATTAAGTATAAAAAAGAATGGTAGATCATTGCATATGAATACGAATTGGTGGATTGGTTGTATAGCTAAATTATGTGTAGTCAAATAGTTGTAGCTTAATGAAGTGTTGGTCCTAAAGGTGAATTATTGGGTATTTAAGCAAATGGCATGCTACCCTAAACATAGTTACACATAAACACGTGTTATCTTTGGATTGTTGGCACGATCAAGCTCTTGTGAAATAAATTTAGTAATTTACATCATATCAAATATTGTATGTAATAATGCCGATGATGGCATGGTTCGGTGGTTAAGTCGCTCGGTTGTAGTGGCGGCCACCAGAGTTCAAACCCCCGTTGGGCCAACGAGCTCGCAAGGCTTTATGCCTTCGCTGGGCCAACGAGCTCGCAGGTTTGAAGTGTTCTTGCTAGGGGATGAGGTCCCCCATGTTGTGGCCTCACCAGTTCATTGCTCCAGGCAAAAGCATTCGCGTGGAGCCGGAGGGCGTGTCGCACCAGCGTCGCCGGTCACGTTAAAAAGTTTACCAGGGGCATTATCTTTAAAATATATATATATATCGTATGTAATAATAAACATTATTAAATTATATATTTATATATACAATAAATATAATTCAATACTAAACATATATAAATATTAAATATATAATATATATAATCTAAATATTTAATTCTATATTAAATATATTTTATTTTTAAACTTATTTATATAGTAAGGTTATTTACATGTATGTCAAGCACAAAATTTTGGTAGATGCTAATAAATTGTTTGACCACATAAAATAATGAAACACCTTCTCATGGAATACGATTATAATGCCCAATGATATCAAAAACAAAATCAAATAATTAGGGGCTTGATTGGAGCTCTATTGTGTGTAATCGACTACCAAATTAACTCCCAAGCTCTTCACAAGCTACACCTTCATGCTACAAGTCAAAACAATTTGTCCCTCCCTTCTAGTAAAATATATAAATATAATATATATTAATTATATATTACATTATATTATATTTAATTTAAATAAAATTTATATATAAAAATATATATTATATATTAATAATGTACATTATATAGAATATAATATTATATTACACCTAAAAAAATCAGTATTAATTAACTCAATACTATAAAGTATATGCCTAGACTCTTAAAGAAACATATAAAATTATCTCGACTCAGCTTTTAAAGTTTTGTACTTGTCGACGTTTCTTAAACATGTATCGACCGAGTTTGTTAAGACCTACCAATTATCTATATTTATGTATCAAAAAATCCCTAGAGCAGGTGTATAGATCGTACAAAGAGAATCTGTACCCGACAGTTTAAAACTTTCCCGGCCGGCGAAAAATGTCGGCCCGGAATGTCTTACGATTCCGGAACTGGCAAATCTCTTCGGACACTTCTCCTATCGGCTACCACAAACAAATAAAGATAATGGTCCACCTTTCCCGATGAGGGCAAATATATTCCGATCCGCTGCTGTAAACGCATTGCTACTGGAAACATTGTGCAAGGGTTTAAAAAAAAATCAGCGAACGGAAAAAAGCCCGGGGAAAAAAAAAATAGTGAAAGAAACAGAATTCCACGTGGAGGATGGCGATGCATGACATCGTTTTGCAGGGTTCTGCTCAATCCTGCACCATTGAATCCCCAAGTCAAGCTGGTCCCACTCATCATCATCCCAAAAAGAAACTTTTTGGTTTGCTTGGGATGTTTATTTATGGATGTGAAATTTGGGTCAACAGTATGTCTGATCAGAAATGGAAGTAGGTTGAGAGGACCCAGAGGCATCTCATCATTCGCAGTCTCAAAATTAAGACCGCTATTCTATATGAGATTTTATTGGCTGAAAGGGATATGTTTTCTTTAGAGGCATCAGTGATGGTCCGTTTGTTAAGTTACTTAAAGAAGACTCAAAATATGGAAAACCACCTTGGTCTAAGCTAATTATGGAGGAAGAGCTAAATGGAAGAAAGAAGACATGGATGAAGCATGACAAGTGGTTAACGAAATGGGACATTAATATGTAGGGGTGCCCACATGCTAACGAGAAAATAAAAAAATCTGTAGAGAAAAAAATGTAGGCACACCATTTGGACTAAACAAAAGGGGCGAGAACAAGTTTACTATATCAAAGAGTTCAACCCCACGTGGGATCATGATGAAAAAGCCTACATAGGGGCAGATATTAAGTGGAAAGCAAAAATGTTGATTGGTCAAATAAGGACTAGCTCGCATTCTCTTAGATGTGAAACGGGCAGGTGGTTGATTCCCAAAGAGGAGTGGAAAAATAGAATATGCCTTTTTTACAACAAAAGTGTGGTGGAGATGGAATGGCATTTCATAATGGAGTGCTCTGCATACAGTGACATTCATACCAACTATGAAGACATTTTGAAAACCAACAATTTAAGCACCATGTTTGAAGAGGCAAGACTAGACAAAGTTGCAAACTTATTGATCAAAATTCACTGCAAAAGATCTGATCTCAAGAAGAGGCTACAAACTGTTTAATGCATTTGCCACCCTATTCTGGGTCTCATAGGTTGTTGTGGCCTCGTTCACTCATAGAGGGAACACTTTTGACCTAATAGAGTAAGTTCTGTAAAAGAAAACATTTATTTTTTGTCAAACAAACAAGAAATCTAGTTTTGAATCTAATAAATCAAAAAACAAATTAATACTATATTGAAGCAAGACATTTTAAAATAATCTCACACAATAATCCTCCACTATGTGAAATCAAATATCTAATCTAATTAGAGAAAGAAATATAGTTTATTCAAAACAAAATATTAGAAAATCTACAGTTAATATTAAATGGTATAGTTGTGGAGCAGATTTGGTGTCAATTGGATCATCCTTAGTTTCAAATCCCCTCTTCTTCTAGTGGCTCCTTCCTTATGGGAGGTGTATCTCTAAGGAAAGGACAAATATATTGAGGAATTAAGATGTTAGAAATAAAAATGGCTAAATATGTTTATCTAATTTAGGGTTTCAAAGAATTTTTGGCAAAGTTTTGGACTAATTTTGAAAATCTTTACACACTAAGAAATGACATAATTTTCCTATTTTGTATAATAGTGGTTGTTGAGTAATAAAAACATTAATTTTGGATCTAAATTGGATAGACTAGAGGAGAACGCGTGACTTGAACTTTTGAAGCAATACATGCACATAACTAAACTAGACACAATCATTAGTTCACGCAAATCACTGACATAAAAGTGAAATTGCCATGGTGAAAATGCTTTCACTACTTGGATAAAGTTGCAGTTCCTTCATAATGAAAAAAGAATAGGTTTTCAAGCATAAAGAAGAAATTGTTGAAACAACTAGAAGGGTCGGAGGGTTTGATAAGTGGGATTTTGTCATGAAGATGTGCTAACTGTCATGTCTTGATTTTTATATACCATATTGGCTTTTTGGAGCTTTGTGTCATCATTAGACATACCATATCAACTCATGGTTTTGGGCACTTAGAGACTTGGGACTCAACATAATACACAAACATAGTCTAATTAACTAGTCACACAAAATATTTACATATTAATCATACTTTAAACATGAAACACAAGCACACACATAATCACATCCATGATTCACCTTACAGCCCAAATAAAGATATTTGAAGTAATGGGTCACCAATCCCTTACCAAATCATCAACTAGGTGTTGGATCACCAAATCCATGTTGTGGTTAAGTCTCCAAACATAGTCTAATTAACTAATCATACAAAATATTTACATATTAATCATAATTTAAACATGAAACACAAGTACACACATAATCACATCCATGATTCACCGTGAGGCCCAAATAAAGGTATTCGAAGTAATGGGTCACCAATCCCTTACCAAATCATCAACTAAGTGTTGGATCACCAAATCCATGTTGTGCAACTTTAATTTCCATAGGACCTCAAGGTCCTTATATAAGTCCTTGTGTCCTCTTACACATTACACATTCTACTCTTAATCACAAGTTCAGAATCTTTTATATGGCTAGGTTTCTAACATGCCTCAAAGTGCCTTGGGATGCTATTCTGATTCACAATAGCCACTTTGTAATCACAAGGACATCTGAGTAAAACAAGACTATGGCACAGAAAAACATATTCACCTTAACGGACACACACGATTCGAATACACTAACTTTTTCTAAATCCTTCCTCGAGGCTCTTTTTTGTATCACTCCAATTCAATCTCTACTCGCTCTTCATATAGATTTCTGACTATAAATGCTTGTGAGAATGCTAAGAAAATTGCTGTAGAGTACATTATTGTTAAGCTAAACCTTGCACATATTTATTTGTGTTCTCTTTGACCATTCCCTAGACATATGCCTCTCTTTCCATTGGTTTGATTTGGTTGCTCATTAATTATGCGGCATCCACCTTGGATCTCTCTTGACATGGTCATCATTCCATTTCCTCAGACAAGTCCAAAATCATTAGGTGCTGTACTTCATTCTAATTCTCTCTTGATTATATTTCCAGCCTTCCTTTCTAGTTGTCAACTGCGGGTTTTTCATCGCATTCACCTGTCCTAGATGTAGACCTTCATCATTTTATGTCAACTCAGCGACCAATCCAATATCTTCTTGTTGTGGTTTCCTTTAATGGCCTATGCCTCCAATGCTTCTCTCTTTTCAAATGTGGTCCTCAAAATCTAGGTTACTCTCTGTCCAGTTTAATTCTCATTGGTGCCTATGTTACCTGTGACATTGTTTGATGTGTCAATCACCTTTGATATCGATGCCATGAGTGCTTGCTCATAGCCAACTCAATTACCAATAGACCACATGGAAAAAGGTACCGCCTTTCTCCTTTGTTGTGCTCTCCATGTCACTCGTGACCTGCACACATTCAAACCAAAGGATCATGACATCAAAGGGGATAAGTTCAAACCACAATCCTTGACCAAGAATTCCAACCTGCACTCTAAATCAATTCATCCAGACATTTCCAAATCATATTATGTTTTCTAATGTTCAATACTGAAATTCCACATTCATCCTTAGAGATCAAATTCCATACGATTCTAGTTAAGCCATACTCACAAGTCTTCTACTTAAATCAAACCGTCGTCAAGGTCAGATAATAATCTTAACCAAATCAAATAAACATCGTAGACTAGATTAAGCACACAATACATAGTCTAGGTTAATATATCGTTCATAATTAGATTGAGGTCTTAAACACATTCAAACTCTAGTTCTACGACTCAAGCAATTCTTAGACTACTCAAAAATAGGTGTTGGGTTCTTGGGCTATTACAGAACCACTAAAGATTTATAAAAATTCCAGGAAAATTCCTTTTCTAATTCCATATCCAAGCATGATACTAAAGTGAATAAGGAATTTAATGTTATTTTGAGAATTGTTTAAAAAATTAGCTATTTTCAGTAGAAATGAAGAAACATAAAATCATTGTATCTTCTTCCTCTTCTTTTTCTTCAAAGGGCAAAGTTAAAGCTCTTTTAAACACTACTTCATTATGTCATGAACCTCAGGGGATATTAAGATTCTGGGGCATCTCATCACATTGATAAGATAGAGGATTTGTTTTCTACACTTGATAGATGTTCCAAAATTTTAGCAAATTTTGATGGGTAATTCTTCTTCAATCATAGTTAAGGTACACGGTTCAATTTCTATGCATGATGGAACATTCAATAATGTGTTTTGAGTTACTTCATTTTCTCCAAATTTTCTTTCTATATATTAGATAACACAGCAATTTTGATATAATAGTCGAATTCACTCCTAGCTACAATTTTGGGTGGCCACTCAAGATAGGCTTGGTCCAAGCATAATTCATATTGGTACATCACCACTTGCTAGTTACTTGCTCCATGTCAATTGATGCCCACTTGTTTGCACCTTTGGATTTGGTCATTTAATTTGAGCTAGGTGGTGACACCTAAATAGCTAGAAGTCATAACTTTAGGTTTAGGGGCATATTCTCTAACTTGGAAAAGGACTTGCTACAGACCATGTTATTGAGGACTACTTCCTCCAAAGTCAGGGTGTTGGGTGAAGCCACCAATTAGATTATGCAGTGAGATAAGGTCTCTAATATATCGCCCTTTCAATTGAGAAAAGGTAGAAGGTCTCTCCTAATGAACAAGCTTAAAGAACTATAAATCGGATAATGAAAATGACAATTAAACCATGGGCTATAAGTAAGACAATAAAGAAGATGGTCGATAAATGAGAATTGAATAAGGTAATGACAACATGCAAGATAACGAATAATATGAAGTAAAAAAGCACCCATTAGAATCAGACCTACACAACTAGAGGTAGCACAAAGAGATGTTTATCCAAGTTGAATGGTAGGTCTCCTATTTCCTAGTGATGACTTGAACTAGAAGTTAATTAATCTCTTACTTGTCTCCTTAGGCAAGTAACTACTTATTCGAAATCAAAGCAACCACAATGGAGAACAAATTCTTAGGTAACAAGAATATGAAATAAGAGACGCACTACTCCTTGTCCTACCAAGTATAGGGTACATTCACATCATATTACTAAATGGTAAGATCTTAACAAATGATCATAACAATTCCATTCCCTATCCAAGATGGGATAACAACAATGATTCTACAGAATGTGAATTAATACCAATCATAGTTAATGAGTCTTCCTTCGTAACCAAATGTTAACATTTATCAGTTATTCTGAGCACATAAGAGTCTATATTATGGAGTGTCAACATATACCCTTCTTCAGGATAGCCTATTTCACATGGTCGTCAAAATAACCATCAAAAGAATAAGTTCATTAATTCTTCTCAATGGAATAGTACACAGATGTATCCCTCATGTCCACATCATAAAATTAATTAAATACTCTTAACAATAAATAAGCTCAGACACGAGTTCTGCTTTGTCAAATATGGATAAGCATATGAAAAGTGAATTTATCAATACAATAACAGAATTCAAACAGTTTCCTATTTTGTTAAAACTAGTATGGGAACGGAGAGATGTTTTTAGATTAGTTTGCAAGCCAAGGATAAAAGCATGATTCTATTTAACTAAATCTCAAACCTTCATTGTATTTGCAAAACAAAAAACTGAAGCAGATAACATTACCATGACCAACACGGTCCTGGCTACAGTTGATTAATAACCACGTGACAAGTAAGTTCAGACCCAAAAATTGTGCTCTGCCAAATATGTATAAGCACATTGAAAGTGAATTTGGTCATAAGAACTGTACATTAGCCATTCTATTTATGCCCCACATGATGAGAGGGAGGGTAGATCTTAACTCATTAGGCAGGCTTTTCTTAAACATCAACCGTTTCAATGGCCAAAGGGAACTTTTTTCTATTTTAAAATAAGCTGACTACTTACCACTTTTGTGTGTGAATGAGGAGAATGGTGGAATGGTAAGCTTTCCTGCTTGAAAGCAGCAGGTTGCCAGGGTTTATCTTTAAGCAGAGCACATTAGGCATGTCAATGCAATGACCAAGAAGCAATAACTACATAAAGAATTAGTAAGAGCAAAGAACTTTGTCATTCATCTTATCCTGACTTCAATTGTAAGGGGAAGACATATGAAGTGAGGGGCAAGATTGATTATTAAAAGGTTTAAATACAAGGATCTGTCAACTTATGTCAATTAAAGAATGGGAGGCTTAAAAGTGGGAATACGCTTCTGGAGTTCTTTGATTTTAACATATCCCCATCTGGCAGAATTGGTATCACATAGCAATAAAATTTAATTCAACTACCTATTCGGTCCACAAGTCCTTGAATCAAGAAAGTAAACGGCCAATTAGTTTCTTCAAAACATGCCTTATGTAAGAGATGAGCTGTCTCTATGCCTAGCGCCTCTTCCAGCCTCGGTATTGCTCCTGTCCCCACTTCTTCCATCCAGTACTTTTCTTTCCTGAGAGTCACAAACTTGCATCCTAAACTTGCATCCAAATTTCTTTGACATGAAGTTCCAACTGCTGCCGGTGGTTTTGCTATTTCCTCCTTTGGGTTTGTCAATTTTCTCTATTGCATGCCTCATAGTTGAACACATTCTTTCCAGTTCATGCACACGCGATCTCATGGTATCTATATCCATTTTAAGTACTTGATTCTCTCGTATAGTGTTGTTCCATCTGTCCCCACCCACTACTGTAGTTGACAATGCCAGGTCTGTGATAGGATTGAAATGTGAAGTGTTGGCTGGATCAGTGCCATCTGCTGCCAGAAAAGAACCAGCGATTGCATTTCTCAACTGGAGTTGCTCGAAGAACAGCACTTGTACAACAACACGCAAGGGAAGGCGTTCATTTTGGGCAGCATGAGTGCAGGCTTCAAGCGTGAGCTTCTGGCAATCCATGATACTACAGATCTTCTCTCGGTCTTCCGCTGTCACCCAAGGATGCGCCTGAAAAGGATACCACATTAACTCTCACATCTTCAGCATAGAAAATTTCAAATTGGCCGACACTACTTTCCAACTCAATCCAACATGAATTAGAAAAAATTAGTATTACAGTGTAAACTCCAGAGAAAAGCTTAAGCCCAAAAGGATTTGACGATTTTAAAACATAATAAGTGTCACTGTTCCTGAAGCCTATGGATACAAAGTAAACTATGCATTTGAAACCCTTTACAAGACAAAAGAAGCAAAAGAAGAAAACACCAAAGAATAATAACCACTTCAGACCAGAAATAAGAGCTATGACAACAAGATCCCTGTTAGAAACCTTCCAAAACCAAACAAAAGAATTGCCGAAAATCTTAACCCTCAGCCAGATGAATCTGCACGCAAAACAAAACAAAGCAGACCAGAACAGCCAAAATTCCAGGCAAAACCCTTCTTAAAACTGTCAAAAGAAGTGAGGAAAAGCATAGTTTTGCATTAAAACATGAACACAACACCAGATCCCCAAATCTTGAAACGTAAATCAGTATGAAAGGCATAGAATATCAGCAAGCTGATCCGAAAAACACTCTTAAAATTAGTAAAGAAATGGAACATCTAAATCCCAAATTGCAGAAGTGTAAACCAAAAGCAAGAAAATAGACCTTCAAATTTCACGAAACCCATAACTTGCAAGAAATGAACTGGAATCATGAACTAGTAAAGCTTCTCAGCACGAGAAATGACTTCAAGATCCAGAGTGAAAAATAGTCCTTGGCCTCAGAACAAAGCCAATATCTGACAGAGAGAATCAACCAAATAACCCTAAAACAAATCATGAAAAAAAATCCAATATATGAAACAGGCCCTCCATGCAGATTGATCCAAAATGTACATCAGCTCATGCATAGACTCTGTGGAGATACTACCTTCAAGTACACATCAATGGCTCTGTACAATCCATCATCAAAAAGCCTTGCATAATCTGGCAGAGCTTCAGCTAACATTTGAAATTTGGCTGGTTTTAGATTTCCATCAGGAGCAACCTCAGCCAAATAACCATCTATAAGTTTACCAACCATCGTGATTGGTGTCAACGAGGGTGATCCCATAAAGCCGCCATCTTCATATCCATGTGGATAAACCACAGCAGATTCTGCACCTTGGTGACTAGATAAGAAATACTGCAAAATCCTCTGTACACAGTCAATGTCATATAGAGTTTCAACAGTGTAAGAATAGCTTGGCATGAGGAGATCATCCAGAGTGGCCTGTTCCAGCTGCAACCCAATCCTTCTCTCTAGACTTATCTTACATGAATCAGAAGCATCTAGTATATTAGCTGTCTTGAGCAATCCAAATAGAAAACTTGTTGTATTACCAACCCTATGGTCAGGAAGAAGGCTTTCTATTGTTTCGAGAAATTCTCTCTGATCAACCTCAGAAGGAGCAGAATTTAGGTTAAGTGTTGTAGCTATACCTCGGCGTGTTAGCCCAGGAATGAATTTCTTTGCATAGTGCATTACAGCTCCTGTGATGCTTTCTGGTCTGATTTCTTTTTCTTCCATTGCAGATATTACTCTCTTATAAAAGGTTATGCTCAAAACAGCAATATCTTCATACCACCAATCTGAACCTGCTGCTCTTTGCCTTGTCCCTGTATTAATTCCGTTCCAAAGAACATTTCCTCCAGGACTCTGCATCCCTGTTCCCTCAGTCATTGGCCAACCAAAGAGTCTGGGATCTGTTGAAGCCTTCATCGCAATCGAATCTACACATTTCTTCACAATATTAAGTTCTTCTGCTAGTGGCATTAAGCACTCACAGCTTTGTAAAGTCTGGACTGAATCCTTCCAGCTTCTAAGCACTACATGATTGAGGAAATCATCAGTTTTTGATATGAGATTCCCTTCCCCAAACTCTTCTGTCATTTCCAGATACTCAGCAGCGCAGCGAAGGGGAGTTAAATTGAAGGGCGTGAATTCCAGTTTGACACCATAGCAGAATTTCGCAGCAAGTTCAAATGCATCGGCTCCACCAGGAATGTCCAGAAGAGTGATACGGCAACTTCCTTCCTCGTCGTCATCTGGTGTTTCAGGGATTAATCGTGATAATTTTCCACATCTTGACATTAAGGGAAACTGCAGGTGCATTGCAATGATGAACAACAGTACTAGGTCAGGGAAGGGCACTATCAAACTTTAGACCCTTAACAATGCTACTTTATTTAGGTTTTAGTGCTCCACATCAAGCCATTTACATTCGATGAAAAAATATCAAGCATGGCAAAATGACTTTTCTCAAAAAGCAAAAGGATGGGCTAAAAGTGGGACCTTATGTAGATGGAATGACATTTCCTCCACCTCTATTATAATGTCACTAGGTAGTCCAGTTGTGCAGAACCTGAAAGCCATTTGCATCAGATTATCGAGTTGTTTGAAGACTACCAAAAACTAAACTGTTAAAACCTTTTGGGTATGATTTATGCTATAAAATTGTTAGCAACCAACATACAGGAAACAGATTAAAAACAGACTGAGACAGATCCATATGTGCGATTATTCTAATCCCGAGCAAAAATGGTTGGAAGAACAATTCCAACACTGAAAGAATGGATAAATGCAATTTACTGAAGAATTGGGGAAAAAAACAATGGATTTAGGCATACCATGCTTGTCCTCTGCGTTGAAATCCATCAGGCTTGGAGCTCAACTTCTCAAAGGCCATTTCAACCACAGATCTTTTGAGCAATGCTGGATTCCCAGCATCAATGCCACCAGCTCAATGAACTCTACTCATCTGTATCAATGGCGAAAATCCCATACAATATCAAGACATGCTTTCAGGTCAACGACAGACTCTGTGTAATAACTAATTTAAAATAAGATACAGATCGAGAATGAAAAGGGTATTCGAACAGCAACTTAAGAACAGTCATACCATTAAATCAAAACAGTAGAAGGTAGTTATACATTTGGACTGAATACTCCAATGGGTGTCTTCATTTGAGATTGCAGACGAGACTTCTACCAGTCAAGACAATACAGTTGCCTACAGCCTTTTTTTATTAGGCGGCAGAAGTCTTTTGCAGAAGCAGGAGAAAACACGTGAAATGCTTAAAAGAAAAGAAAAGCAGGGAGTTATAGCAGAGATCTTATTGCATTTGCATTAGTCTGCTATATATTTTTGACAGGCAAAAGACAAAAAGTGGTTATGATTATAAATCGTGTCATATGGTTGTGGCCCATGAACAGCAAGGTCTTACATTGAATACAGCTGAAAGAGTGATTTTTAACTAAAATCCAGAGGGGGGAAAAAGAAAAAAGAACAAAAAACAGATATAGTGAGAGAGATATGAGGAAAAGAATCAGCGTGAAAAGCAGGATAAGAAGAAAACATGAGAGAATTCCAAGTAAGATGAAGACAAAGTTTGAGAGACATTTTACCTTGTTTCTCTCAGCCAGATCTCAGCATTCAGATGCCTCTGGAATTGGTAATGCCCAGACAACGGCAGAGAATTGTCGTTAGTAAAACCCCGTAAAAATGAATGCTTTTGCTCCGGCAACTATGTTAATTGGAGAATATTTGCTGCTTATAATTATGTTAAGTAATTGAAAGGTGTCCATTCAGTCTTGGTCATAGACCGTCGAGGCGTTGATTAATGTGAATGATTACTTTCCAACATATGCACCGCAATTTTCAGACATGAGTGAAACAAAATTTTAATACTCACGCCAATTACAGGACAAAAGGGAAAATAACCTCCCCACTCACATAAGTTACATGACCGCCTTAGCCCATGCCCATGGTTTTAAAATTTAATATTTAATGTTATTTTTCTTGTTTATCTCATAGATTCTTTTACTAATTAGTTATTTAGCTCATAGATATTTTTTATTAATTAGTTATTAGTGTGATTTTTTAGTTAATCCCAAAAAAAATTTACATTTTTAATTAAAATATTATTTATCTCAAAAATTATTGAATCAAAAAGTTGAGTTTTTATTATAATCTATGTATAGATTTGTTTTTTTAAATAATAATTATTTTTTTACAATATAATAGAAAAATAAAAAGGGTTGTCGGCGACTATAGTCATTGCAGGGGTTGCAAAGTTGGAGTTCAATTTGCAAGAGGCGAGTGGGAGATCCGATTGCGACAATGTATTTGGATAGCTAAGGATGGAAGCCTCTTGGTTCAGATAATAGCAAGGAGGAGGATAAGCAAGTATAAACCCTTGCTTTAGATAATAGCAAGGAGGAGGATAAGTAAGTATAAACCCTTGCATTTATCTAGAACATGCTAGTTACTTTTAGCATAGATGGGTTACATGGTTGGCTTAAGTTTTGGAATATATGCTCCAATATTAATAAATGTAACAGTGAGCTATTGTGTATGTAGACAGCTTGCCTATATGTGATGTTAACAATTTGTTAGATGTAGGTGTATGAGCAATTAGATGTTGTAGTTGTGTCAATAGTTGTTAGTGTGTTGTCAATTAGTTGAGTTAGGTATCAAGTGTAGATCCACTTTTGTAGGACTTTGTTATGAGTTTGTAATCTCTATAAATTGTAACCTTAATGTATCAAGGTTAATGGCAAAAGTATTTATGTGTAGTGTGCCAAAACACATTGAGTATATATCAAGTCTAATGTCAATGAACATTGATAGTCATTCACCTATAACATCTTTAATTATATTTTTGTAAACCTAATGATAACTATTAAGAATTTGTATGCATCACCTTTAAGGTTAAGTCATATCATAAGTAGATAGTAGGAGCTTAATGCTATCGAGAATCATAGTTATGTTAATCAAGTAAAGAGCTTTGTAAGGTTAGACTATGAAAACATTTGCAATTATAATTGTAGACACCCAAAAATGACCATCGCATTATTAGCTTGCATACGCATTAAATCTTCTAATTCACCTTCATTCAACATTAATTAAATGATTTTTAATTGTTTAATTAATTTCATTATTTCACCACATTTATTCTACTATTTTCCCATTAATTAAATAAACCAATTATTTAATTAATTCAACATTTTAATTCTTCCTATCCACACAATTAAATAATTTAATTATTTAATTGGCTAATTATTCTTTCAAAATTAAATAAATTATTCTAATTTATTTAAAGTTGACTTTTCTCATCTTCTCAATAAATAAAATCATTATTTTACTTATTTTTCCATCATGCACTAAAAATTAAATAAATTTATTTATTTAATTTATAATTATTCTCTCATCTTCCAAATTTATTCTTTTTCTTCTAAAAATCTTCCATGGACACAAATTAAATAATTTATTATTTAATTTAATCCTTTGCATGTCAAAAAGTAAATCAAAAGTTGAGCTCACTTGGCTTTAAATCTTTGTTTTTCTCAATGAATTCATCAAATAGAAAAAACATTTTATTTTTATGAAAATCAATTCTATCTTTAGTTAACAAAACAGTTAACTCAACAAAATAGTTTTTTGCATGGACACTTGTCATGTGCACATTCCCTCATGATTCCTCAATTTATCTCCTCCAGTGATTTCATCAAATTTCCTCCACCATTAATCGATCTTCTCGGAGAGTTATAAATACGCCCATTCACCTCTTCACAAACCCTTCATGATTTTGAGCAATTGACATCCATATCTCCCAGTGCTTTTGAGCACTCGTTGAAGCAATCATGCATCCTTCCATCCATCAAGCTTATCACGGTTATGCTTTTAGTATTTCAAGCAGCCCACATTCACAAAATACACCAAGGGATTACACTCAATGGGTAATAGTTAGAGTTTAATGCTTTTATCTTATCTTTGTTATTCCATTGTTGATTTCTTGAAGGTTATGATGGATTTTGGTAACTAATCTTGGCTGTATTGATGTTCCATAGTATTCCATATTTTTCCATACACATTTTGGCACGTCCGATGAGACCCACTCCCTGAATTTAACACATTTGTTTGAGAAATTTTATTTTTTAGGCTACAAGTACAGAGTTGCACTTTCGACTAGTAGAGTTGCGCATCTGATCTGCAGAGTTGCGCTTTTGGTCGACAGAGTTACGCATCTAGTCTGCAAAGTTGCACTTTTGGTCGACAGTATTATGCATCTGATCTGCAGATTGGTGCTTCTAGTTTCTACTATTTATCTTGTGGTTCTTAGACACTTGATTTATCTCTTTGCATGCAAGTTGATGTATTTAGAGGTATATATTCTGATTTGTTTCACAAGTTGATGTATTTGTGGACATGTTTTAATTGTTTTTTGACCTAAGTAATCCATTATCCTGCCTTTTGTTGTATGATTTGCACATGCCTGACAGAGTGACAGTTACGAATACTCCCCTGGCCTATTCGAGACATCCTAATCCACTTTTTGAACAAACAAGATTATACTTTTAACTTTTATGTTATCTGTTTGCAGGACTGAGACAGAGTTGCACTTCCGGGAAATAGAGTTGCACTTTCAAGAAATAGCATTGCACTTTTGCATAGTAGAGTAGCGCATCCAGTAAAAATCATAGTGCTTATGGTATAATCTTTTCGCAATTGGTTACTATTATTGCGCTTTTAGTTAGCAGTGCATACACTTTTGGTTAATACTGAGTCGCTATTAGTCACTATACTGACACTTTTGGTTTCGAAAGTTTTGATTTGAATTTTTCATCTAACAAGTGTCTTTTTGGAATCTAACATCATTTGTGCAATCTCTTATCACTTGTCAAAGAAGCAAAAAAGTGAAACTACTAATGAGTTTCGTGCAGGACGCTTGAGAAAGATTTGATTTTTCCCACTAATCTAGTAGAACACTTCAATTTGATAAGGGAATATACAATTGTTTACTATGTAGACTTGAATGTTTATGTGTGTATGCTCTCTCCTCGCACTGAAAGGTGATCTTGGAGATAAAAGATGCTAGGTTATTTACTTTTATCATTTTATTTACTTTATTCCTAGGGATCCTAGAGTCATACGTATGCTCTTCTCTTGTGTCACAAGATGATCTTGAGAATTAAAAGTACTCGGTATCCTCTATAGAAGGCTTGTTAAGGGATTTCATCACCCTTAAGGATGACCTTAACCATGTGTCCTGGTGTGGTATATAAATGTTATGACAATCGAAATACTCATTTCAAAGGAAGGACCCCTTCTTGCTTAGCAAAAACCCTGAGATCCTCGGTCCACCGAGATTTGTGTTTGGTTGGCGGCTTGGTCAGATGATTTGGACACCCCCATTCATAGATTTGAACCCCACCGTACCTCACGTATATTTGGGGGCACCCTAGACACCTTGTTAACCTAGATAAGACCTTCGACTGTCATATCGTATGGTGCATCGTTGTAGCAGGGGGAGAAGAGCTCACACTATTACCTCCATTGTTTGAGTTGGAATACACTTTGGGCAAGACTTTAGTCTCCAAAGTAAGGGGTGTAAGGTGGTACATGACCTTGCATTCCCTACCCATCTAAGTGATGGTAGATGGTGTCAAGGGGACGGAAACCGCCATAATCTAATAGTGGGGGTTGAAGTCGCACCTGAGTGAGTCCACGGGATATGACACACCGTAATTGAATAAATATTAGGCTTGTGCAAGAGTGTTTGGCATATTTTATTGTGATCTACCAGTATTTGCCATTTGTTAGCCGTGGAGGTTCATAGCCTTACACACCTAATTCTGAAAGAATCTATAGCCATTGTGTCTTATTGTTTGATTCTCTTACCAAAGAACTCATTCCATCCTACATGCAAACAAACAATCACAAATTTTCTACTTTTGAGCTAAAGAGTTTCTCTTTTGAACAGTAACATTGCACTTTTGGTCCTTGTAGTTGTGCTTCTGGCACACAAAGTTATGCTTCTGGCATGCAGAGTTGTGCTTCTAGCAAGCAAAGTTGCACTTCTGGAACACAAAATTGTGTTTCTAGCATACAGAGTTGTACTTTTGTTTTTGTTAATTATTCACTGTCATCCACAGAGTTGTGCATTTGGGCTATCATGCTATCGCTTCTGGATGACAGAATCACGCTTCTAGTCTACAAAATTATGCTTCTGGCAAACAAAGTTGCACATCTGAGCTATCTTGCTACCGCATCTGCACTATCTTGTTATCGCTTCTAGCAAACAGCCTGTCGCTTCTGGTTTTACACAGTTTCCAGTCAAACAGTCACCCAGATTTAGAGACCTTTCACATTCAGTTGATATTACATCCAGATCTTAGACCTTCCAGACCATGTACCATCAGTAGGATTCAGTCATCCAACCATCCTCATTCATCATCATATCATCATTTGGACTTTAGAGATTTATCCCCTTGAGACTGTAGGATATTATCATCATCATCTAGCACACATCCTTGATAGCACCCAACTTTTAGCATCAATTTGATTACCAGCAAAATCTAGATCACATCTACTAGCTTGTCTCTAATTTGAGAAGTTGCCTCTCTTAGATTAGTAGATAAGTTAGCATCAATCTGATGAAAGTAGATTGTCATTGATGTCAAAAGGAAGGATACTAATGTTCTTGATTCATATTGGTCATGATGTTATGGTTTTGAGTTGATCATCAATCAAGATATGATGCAGATGTTGTTCACCGGTTGTCCTTTTGGTTGTATTCATCATGGGATTTCTTCAGGAGTTGTTTGCTTCATAATGATCATGGTCTCATTACAAGAGGCTTGCAGGAATTCATCATGTTGTAGAAGTTCGTCTTCATAAGAATGGAATTAAGTTGCTTTGATGTCTTGTGATGATCACATCATGTGAGTCTTACAGATGCAGAGAATGGACTTGCAGGACTTTTTGTTTTTGATCATGACTTAAGATACCTTCATATTTTGATGTTCATACTTTGGTTGCTTCATGATTATGTTGATCAAGTTCACAGGGCAGAAATAATGCAGATATGATCAGAGTTTGGCAAAGATGAGGCAGATATGGGTAGAAAGTGTCATATTGTTAATAAGGGCATTAAAGTTGCAAATCCGTAACATATCCTCAATAAGCACTATGTCTTATGTATACCCTCTTACTAAAGAATGCACTTTATGTTTTAATCTTGTGTTGACCTACTATAGCAGGTCATATCACTTATTAAGGGGTCACAGTATGAAAACCGGCCCTCCACCTAGTGCCACCTGCTACACCAGTCATCTTTTTTAAATGCTTGAGCGGGAATAGAAAGTTCGAATTTAAATGAGCATTGGTCAAAAAGTAAGAGATGAGAAGTGAATATTATAAGGGGAGTATGTTATTTGAATAGCATCGAACATTTTATGGAGAGCCCATTTTAAACAAAGCCATCGAATAATTTGAATATATTCGAAGACCTTAAAAGTTTAAAAATAAATAAATAAATAAAAGCCATTGTATTAGCTCATAAGACTATAAGCCTTATAAGAGGAGCTCGATGCATATTTCATAATGTGTTTTTAAATATTTGAAACTTTATCTTTAATTGGCCCATGTCTTTATGACATTAAAAAGGTGGAGATGATATTTTATGGAGCCCGATCAATAAGACTTTTTAAATGGTTTTAATGCCATTTTTTTTTATGCCTTTTTACAAGGAGTTCTTGATTTTATATAAAAAAAGGCATCTTTCCTTGATCAGATAATATGGAGATTTTTTTAAAGAATTTCATAAAAGATCTTTTAAAGACTATTTTTAGTCTTTTAATAAAAGGAGATTTTTTAGGAGACTTTGTGGGAGATTTTGTAGGAGTTTTTTAAGGATATTAAAGGCATTATTTGTGGAGGTTTTTATGGATTTTTATGGAAGTTTTTATTATTCTTTCTAAAATGAATATGAGTGAAGTTTATAAGTTTTTTTTTAATGCCTTTTTATTTTTCTTATTCTCATGGAGATGAGAAAAGAGTCCAAACAGATGGTCAAATGAAGATTTATTTTTGTGAGAAGATTTTTTTATCTTATGTAGATATTTGCAGAGGGAAATTGAAAAGTTTTTGAAGTAAATATGCACAGATAAATATGAAGAGTTATTTTCTTGTAGGAGAATGATTTATTTTATGCAGTGAAGTTGAATGGATTTGAAGATCAAAGACATGGAAGCAATTTTTGAAGAAAAATTCCAAAGAGAAATTGAATTCATTGAAGATATTTTTTCTAAGGCAAATTATGAGATCAAATTAATGAAGATTGTTTATTTGATTGATTTTTTTTTAGAGAAGATGAAAATGGTTTTTGCAGGTGAAGATGAATGGATCAGAGAAAAAGGGAATTTGAAGATGAAATAAATTATTTCATATCAATCTGATTTAATGCTAAAAGATATTATTATTGTAATTTATGAAGAAGAAGAAGAAGAAATTGAAAGAGTTATTGAAGTGCACAGAGAAAGATGAAAAGTGTAGGATGAAATTTTTATATATAGAGAAGAGAAATATGAAGGGTTTTGAAGAAGATTTGTATGATTTATTTTTGTAGGTTCCAGATTGATGGAAGTGTGTCATTGTGTATGTGAGATCATGTTTTGACAGAGAGAAGAAGATGATCAGATGATTGGAGATGTGATTACAGAGATGGTACAGGAATTATCACAAAGAAAATTTGTTTTTATGATTTGTTTCTTTTGCACAGATTGAAGAATATAATTTTATAGTGAATTTGTTGTGAAAGATAAAGGGGAGGTATAAGGTTTTGCACTTGATTGAAACAGGGTAATCCCCTGATAAGATTTGTATGTGAACCTAAAGTGTTTGTAAAAATGTCAATGAGACTTTATGTATGCCAATGAGGCTTGTAGGTCAGTGAGACCTTACATTTGTTAGTGAGACACATATTGTAGCCAGTGAGACTTCTTTGTAGCCAGTGAGGCTTGTCTAGTCAGTGAGACCTTCATGTAACCAGTGAGGTTTTGAATAAGCCAGTGAGGCAGTTTCAGAGTGGTTTTTATTCCCCTTGAGGGTTTTCCACTCATCATATCTTATGTTATATTTCTTATGTGTCTTCATGATCTGTGTTTAATATCCTGATTCATGCTTTCAATATTATAATTGAACATCTGTGAGTTAATAAATAACTTTATCTTTCTCTCTCTTTCTCCTTTAAGTCAAAAGGATTAAAATTGTAAAATTTATACAACACTGATTCACCCCCCCCTCTCAGTGTTTTCCTAGACTCCAACAAGTGGTATCAGAGCCTAGGTTCCCTTTTTGAAGCTTAATCAACTTGGGTAGGTCCTATGTGTGGAGTGCCATGGGTAAGTGCAAAAGAAATAGAGGAGAAAAACGTCAAGCCTTCGTTGATCAAAATGTTCAATATGTTTCACAAGTTGAATCAGTGAAAGAGTTTTTTGGAGTTCCTATGTTTGATGTTTCAGATTTTTCAGTTTGGTATGTTAGAATGCAAGTATATTTACCCTCTCTAGGATATGGTGTTTTGATGTCAGTTGAGAATGGGTATTGTGTTACTGATAATGACAAAGAAGCTCTTGAATGTAATCATATTGCAAAGAAGGCCATATTATCTGCTCTATCTAATGATATTTCTTGTAAAGTTGTACAGTGTGAAATAGCTTAGGATATGTGGAAGAAATTGATAAGAATCTATCAAGATGATAGTGTAGAAGAGGACAATTTAGAGTCTAAAGAAAGTGACAATGAAAGAAGACAATCACATGAAGAAGTTGAGACTCAATCAGATTCAGGAGAAGATTATTATCGGGAGTATGATGAAAAAGAATATGAAATTGACATAGAAGGAGAGCTCATATGTGCTCTGAGTGAACTCAAGAGATATAAAAAGGAGAACCAAAAATTAGCATTGCAGCTGCAACAAGAAAGAGACTTAAAAGACAAAGCACTTTCAGACCTTGAAGATACTAGAAATCTGATTATGAATTTGAGGAATCAAGTAAGTGAATCAGATAATTTAATTATCAAACTAAAGATTGAAATTGAGGAAGCAAAGAGGATAGATAATATATCAAAATCTGACCTTGAGGTTAAAAGAATTGAAAATATGAAATTAGAGGGTGAAATTGTCAATTTGAGAAAGGATTGTGAAGGTCTCAAAGTTTAATCCAAGAACTATCAGGAATTTGAAGAAAGTACATACAAGTTACATGAGATGTTGGGTAAATAGAAGCATCATCAGAATACAACTAGTTTAGGATATGAAGAAGGAAAGTGTTCCAAAGGCAGAGAGACTTCCAAAAGAAAAATTGATTTAAATCATCATGTTGTTGCTCCTGAAGGTAAAAAGAAGTGTGAAGCTGAGGAGATGACCAAAGATGAATTTGTAAAAATGCATAATCAAAGAAGAAGAAATTTCAGAAGAACTGCTCCTATAAGACAAGCATACATGTACAGGTACAATTGTTCATTTAATGGTTATTGTTACACATGTAATCACTTTGGACATAAAACAGTTAATTACAGAAGAAATCAATTTACTTCAATGTGGAATACTAATGTTATATGTTTCAAGTGTAATTCTCCTGGTCACAAGGCATATTGTTGCAGAGTGTATGAAACAATAGCATCACCTGGTTTGATAGGTTTGAAAAAGAAAAAGGTTGAAAAGGTTTGGAAGAAGAAACCTGAACAAAAGAAAGAAGTAAAAGTGTGGAGACTAAAACAGAGTCAAGAGAAGATAAATTCTAAGCTTGTGCATCTTGCACAAGTAACATGATCATTTGCATAACATATGGCATGAAGTAAGGGGGAGTTGTTCATGTCCTTTCATTTATCCCCAAAAAGTTTTAGGAAGGAGATTGTTTGATTTGTGTATATATGTGCTACAAGTGATTAGTGGTTTGTGATGTCATATTGCAGAAAAGATGTTCAAGGGTTCAAAGTACAAAGAGTTTGATGACATTAAGTGATTTAGTTTTTCTTTGTCATATCATGTTAGTACTTACAAAGATTGAGTTGTCATAGTGTTGCAGTTCCTGTAAGTGAGATTATGAAGTTCAAAATCAATTAAGATGTTCTCAAGGTGCTCAAATGTTTGATTATGTGGGCTAAGGAGGTTACAAATGGAAGGAGTCAATTATTATTCTTGTCTCTGCATTTGGTTTTGCAAAGTGGTGTTGTAGGAAGTACTTGATGGTGAAATTAGTTTGTTGATGAATAGTCTTGATGGGCTGATTTGTATTATAAATTCAAGAGGCATTAGTTCATGTTGATTGCAATATATATCAGAATTGACATTGTTGTAAAAAGTGTCATGTGCAGGAACAACTTGGTGGTCTTCATCAAGATAGTCTTCATTTCTTTCAAGATGGTCATCATTCTTTATCATGTCAAGAAATGTGTGCAAGAGTAAAGTGACTGTAGATTGATTGTTGTCATGGAAGTGTTGGCAAGGTCATCTCTTGAATGGTTGTATTGTCATCATAAGTTGTGAATTTAGTAATGAGAAGTCTTCATGTGGTTATCAGATTTTTGCTTTTTAAACCTGCATTTTTGTTCATCATAAGTATTGGTGTGATTATGATATCTCTGCATGGAGTTCAAGTTTATATGAGTCATGTCACAGGAGTCAATTTTTATGCCTTCATAATCATATTTCAAATTTGTGTTGATGATTGAAGAGATTGTTTGTTTGGAAAGTTTATCCTTCAATCACATGTGATGTCATCACGAGTGTGTCAGTCTTCATCTTCATAAGTGGTTTTTGTAACAAGAAGTGGTATTATGCTTTAGGATGTAAGTTTTCAGATGGGTGTTTCATGGTATCTTGTTGCTCTCAAGTTTGAAATGTTGTTCAAGGTGCAGATGTACAAGGATAGAGCTTTCAGGATAAGTTTAGAACAACAAATTGTGAATGTGGTCAGAGCCTTCAATTTTTTTTACTAATGGTATCAAATGTTTGGGTAAGTGATATTTCAATTCTTGGTTGGTATGAAAGATAACAAGGTCAGTGATAGTGTTTGTGATCCAAGAAATGAGTAAGCAGTTGATTGAGCATACTTTGCTAGTCTTTTACTAATGATCTATATGAGCTATTTTTCTCAGGGGGAAATAATTGCCTTTGTCATCAGATGTCAAAAAGGGGGAGAAAGAAAAATGTATTAGGTAGTTTTGCCATCAATGACAAAGGGGGAGATTGATGAAAGTAGATTGTCATTGATGTCAAAAAGGTGTTTGAGTTGAATGTCATTGGTGTTAAAAGGAAGGATACTAATGTTCTTGATTCATATTGGTCATGATGTTATGGTTTTGAGTTGATCATCAATCAGGATATGATGCAGATGTTGTTCACAGGTTGTCCATTTGGTTGTATTCATCATGTGATTGCTTTAGGAGTTGTTTGCTTCATAATGATCATGGTCTCATTACAGGAGGCTTGCAGGAATTCATCATGTTGTAGAAGTTCATCTTCATAAGAATGGAATTAAGTTGCTTTGATGTCTTGTGATGATCACATCATGTGAGTCTTGCAAATGCAGAGAATGGACTTCTAGGACTTTTTATTTTTGATCATGACTTAAGATACCTTCATATTTTGATGTTCATACTTTGGTTGCTTCATGATTATGTTGATCAAGTTCACAGGTCAGAAATAATGCATATATGATCAGAGTTTGGCAAAGATGAGGCAGATATGGGTAGAAAGTGTCATATTGTTAATAAGGGCATTAAAGTTGCAAATCCTTAACATATCCTCAATAAGCATTGTCTTATGCATACCCTCTTACTAAAGAATGCACTTTATGTTTTAATCTTGTGTTGACCTACTATAGCAGGTCATATCACTTATTAAGGGGTCACAATATGAAAATCGGCCCTCCACCTAGTGTCACCTGCTACACCGGTCATCTTTTTTAAATGCTCGAGCGGGAATAGAAAGTTTGAATTTAAATGAGCATTGTCAAAAAGTAAGAAATGAGAAGTGAATATTCTAAGGGGAGCATTTTATTTGAATAGCATCGAACATTTTATGGAGAGCCCATTTTAAACAAAGCCATCGAATAATTTGAATATATTCGAAGACCTTAAAAGTTTAAAAATAAATAAAAGCCATTGTATTAGCTCATAAGTCTATAAGCCTTATAAGAGGAGCTCGATGCATATTTCATAATGTGTTTTTAAATATTTGAAACTTTATCTTTAATCGGCCCATGTCTTTATGACATTAAAAAGGTGGAGATGATATTTTATGGAGCCCAATTAATAAGACTTTTTCAATGGTTTTAATGCCATTTTTTTATGCCTTTTTCAAGTTCTTGATTTTATATAAAAAAAGGCATCTTTCCTTGATCAGACAATATGGAGATTTTTTTTAAGAATTTCATAAAAGATCTTTTAAAGACTATTTTTAGTCTTTTAATAAAAGAAGATTTTTTAGGAGACTTTGTGGGAGATTTTGTAGGAGTTTTTTAAGGATATTAAAGGCATTATTTATGGAGATTTTTATGAAAGTTTTTATTATTCTTTCTAAAATGAATATGAGTGAAGTTTATAAGTTTTTTTTTTAATGCCTTTTTATTTTTCTTATTCTCATGGAGATGGGAAAAGAGTCCAAACAGATGGTCAAATGAAGATTTATTTTTGTGAGAAGATTTTTTTATCTTATGTAGATATTTGCTGAGGGAAATTGAAAAGTTTTTGAAGTAAATATGCATAGATAAATATGAAGAGTTATTTTCTTGCAGGAGAATGATTTATTTTATGCAGTGAAGTTGAATGGATTTGAAGATCAAAGACATGGAAGCAATTTTTGAAGAAAAATTCCAAAGAGAAATTGAATTCATTGAAGATATTTTCTCTAAGGCAAATTATGAGATCAAATTGATGAAGATTGTTTATTTGATTGATTTTATTTTTTTTAGAAAAGATGAAAATGGTTTTTGCAGGTGAAGATGAATGGATCAGAGAAAAAGGGAATTTGGAGATGAAATAAATTATTTCATATCAATCTGATTTAATTCTAAAAGATATTATTATTGTAATTTATGAAGAAGAAGAAGAAGAAATTGAAAGAGTTATTGAAGTGCACAGAGAAAGATGAAAAGTGTAGGATGAAAATTTTATATATAGAGAAGAGGAATATGAAGGGTTTTGAAGAAGATTTGTATGATTTATTTTTGTAGGTTCCAAATTGATGGAGGTGTGTCATTGTGTATGTGAGATCATGTTTTGACAAAGAGAAGAAGATGATCAGATGATTGGAGATGTGATTACAAAGATGGTGCAGGAATTATCACAGAGAAAATTTGTTTTTATGATTTGTTTCTTTTGCACAGATTGAAGAATATAATTTTGTAGTGAATTTGTTGTGAAAGATAAAGGGGAGGTATAAGGTTTTGCACTTGATTGAAATAGAGTAATCCCCCAATAAGATTTGTATGTGAACCCAAAGTGTTTGTAAAAATGTCAGTGAATCTTGTAGGTCAGTGAGACCTTACATTTGTTAGTGAGACACATATTGTAGCCAGTGAGGCTTCTTTGTAGCCATTGAGGCTTGTCTGGTCAGTGAGACCTTCATGTAACCAGTGAGGTTTTGAATAAGCTAGTGAGGCAGTTTTGGAGTGGTTTTTATTCCCCTTGAGGGTTTTCCACTCATCATATCTTGTGTTATATTTCTTATGTGTCTTCATGATCTGTGTTTAATATCCTGGTTCATGCTTTCAATATTATAATTGAACATCTGTGATTTAATAAATAACTTTGTCTTTCTCTCTCTTTATCCTTTAAGTCAAAAGGATTAAAATTGTAAAATTTATACAACACTGATTCACCCCCCCTCAATGTTTTCCTGGACTCCAACACAATCAACTAGTGAAATAGCTAGCTTAGGAGAGTGGCTCCTCTTGAGTTAGTGAACCTTACTACCCCATCTTGTCTCTCCTTGAGTTCATTAGTCTAGCTCTTGGAAGATAATCTCAATCCAAATCCAATTAACATTTATCTAGATTTATCTTTGATCCAAACATCCAAACAACCAATCATCCTAGTATCTCAACATTGTCATAAAAAAGTCTAAACAAACTCCATCCATCATCCATCCTCATCATACAAGGTTTGAAACATCATATGCCTCTTACTAGGTCCCAACACAACAAAGCTATGGAAACTAATCAAGGTAATCCTCAACATGACCTAAACACATCCATTGATGCTACACAATTCACCACAGATATGAATCCTCATGTCTTCCTTCCAAGTGGGTATACACTAGATCCTTCATCTTCCAATGACTTTGGACAACAATAACATGAAACATCACAAGACCTCGCTGAAGAATTCCAAGACCCGGATATCTTACAAGCTCTAGATAGGCTCCTAGCATCTAACCCCAATAGATACTTTCTTTTACTTGCTAAGCAAGGAGCTAAGTTGCCTAGTGACTTTGACACGTCTACTCTTAAGGAGCAAGACCCTATCAACATTGCTATTGATGCCATGGGAGAATCACCTCCTATTTCTATTCAAACCATGTCTAGCATAGTACCTAGCATGCCAACTACACCTACACCCACACATAGCATTGTTTCATCACCATTCACCAACCAATTCACCAATCCACTTTACCAATCTCCCACATAATTTGGTCATACTTCTTCTAGTATTCCATCATCTATCCCTCTAGTCATTTCATCCATGTCATCTATGACCCAACCCAATCATGTCATCACTTCACATGCACCCCAAACATCTCACATATTGACATATCTTACACAACCTCAATCTTCCAATCCTCACATCTCATATATCAATCCACCACATACATCACAATCCCAAACTTCTATTGCTTACACATTACCACCACATATCTATTCATACATATCTCACACCAATCCACCTCAAGTGTCACAACCTCCCTCATCCAATTATCAAGGTCTTGCTCCAAATCAACATCCCACATCAGAACTTGATCAAAAACTCTTGCATATGCAAAAATAGATTTCAGATCTCAGCTTAGGACATACCAAGAAAAAATTCTCTCTAGAAGAATTTGTCCTTATCCTTTTGATAGGTCACTCCCTATGATACCATTTCTTCCTAATTTTGAAATGCCAAAATTTGACAAGTACAAAGGAAAAGGTGATCCTAAAGGACATCTTAGAAAATTTTATATTGCTTGTCTAGAGGTTGTCCACAATGATGCATATCTTTTACACCTCTTCCCTCGCAATCTTGGAGGACAATCTATAGAATGGTTTTTGTTAGAATTGAAAGCAACACTACTTCAATGGAAATCTGATTCAAGATAAATTTCAGCTATCTTTAACTGTGTGCTATTAACAATGGAGATTGTAATAAAACATAAACCCACAATACAGAAATATACCAGAAGCAAAATGAAGCACATAACACAAGTGTTTAACATGGAGAAAACCTTTGTGGGTAAAAAACTCCACCAAGAAAAGAGGCCAAGTTGTATTATCTTCACAAAAGGAGATTACAAATACATTCACTTCCTCTATCCTCCAACCTTCACTCCAGCAGAACCTGGGTACCTGTAAACTGTTATTATGCCTCTCATCTACTATGCTATGGTTTATATAGAATTTACACAACTTCAAGACATTAAATGACTTCTTACAAGCCCATAACACTTGTCAAGAGTCAACAATACAACCTCAGACGTCCATAGCCAAGAATAGGCTCTTACGGTGTCATAAATATTGTCATACATGCATCCTACACTTGGAAAAATGTGCCCATGCAAGCTTGAACGCCTTGGGGCTAAAAATAGCCACTTACAACATCTTATGACATGTCATATGCTATTATAAGTGTCATAGATTCTTATGACAACTTACAGTTGTCATAGAATCTCTTACACCTTATAGCATCTATGACGTGCGTCATAACACTAAAAATAGATTATTCCTCCACATGTGCACCCCAATTTGACCAATTACCATTTACCATAGTAAATGACATCCCGTAACTATTACTGGTAACTTCGGGACTTACTATCCAATAACTCTGTAATTACCATGGACAGTAAATAATTTTTACTTCTGCCAGTGAAACTTGTACATCCCTTATGGGTAATTACAAATAATAAATGGAATAATGCAATAATAGGATTTACAAGGTTAATGGCACCTTATCCCAACATTCTCCCACTTGACATTATACATTGTAAATCAACCCATAGGAAATCAAATGAAAAATAATCAAGCACTAGAAACAAGGCCCATGGCCTCTCTACACCACACAAACTTCTCTGTGCTCACAGGTTTGGTCAATGAATCTACAACATTTTCCTGAGTGTCTATCTTCTTTAGCTCAATCTCTCCATTTACAATCAACTCTTAAACAAAGTGATACTGAACATCAACATGCTTAGTTCAAGCATGATACATGGGATTCTTAGCCAAACAGATAGCACTCTGGCTATCACAACCAATCTGAATGTTCCTGCAATCAAAACTAATACATGTACACAGTCTCCTCAACCAAACTACCTCCTTAGAGACATGAGTAGCAGCCATATACTCTGCTTCTATGGTAGACAAAGCAATTGTGGACTGCCTCCTACTCATCCAACTCACTGCACCTCCAAACAGAGTAAACACATAGCCAATAGTGGACTTTCAACTATCCAAGTCACCTGCCCAATCTGCATCAACAAAACCCTATATGTCCAAAGGTTGATTAGCACTATCAGTACCAGAACAAACCAAACAATGATCAGGAGTATGTGCAAGATATTTAAATACCCTCTTTGCATAGTTCCAATGCTGACTACCAGGGTTAGACATAAATCTGCTCAAAACTCCCACTGCTTGGGCAATATCCGGTCTAGTGCAAACCATTGCATACATCAAACTCCCTACAACACTAGAATATGGCACATTAGACATATCCTCAAGATCATCCTCAGTCTTTGGACACATATCTAATGAAAGCTTAGTACCAATGGGTAAAGGAACTCTAACTGGGTTACAGTCCTGCAAACTAAACCTCTGTAAAATAGTATTCACATACTTACTCTGTGACAACCAAAGCTTTCTGTTAACTTTGTCCCTCCTGATCTCCATTCCCAAAATATACCTTGCAGCACCAAGATCCTTCATCTCAAATGCTGCTGAAAGTTGGGCTTTAAGCTCACTGACCATACCCTTAGTATTGCTGAAAAATAACATGTCATCAATATACAAAACAATAACTAGTATAGAATCATCAACACAATGAATGTAAACACAATGATCTTCCTCGCTTCTAACAAAACCCAATTTCAAAACAAATGAGTCAAAATTTTGGTACCACGTTCTAGGGGACTATTTCAGATCATAAAAAGACCTCTTTAATCTGCAAACCCAATGTTCTTTTCCTTTTACCTCAAAACCTATAGGTTGTTGCATATAAATTTCTTCTTCAAGATCTCCATACAAGAACGCAGTCTTAACATCCATTTGCTCAATCTCTTAATCATAAGCTATAGCAATGGATAAGAGAAATCTAATAGAAGTCAATTTAGCAACAGAAGAGAATATCTCACCAAAATCAACTCCCTCTCTCTAGGAGTAGCCCTTGGCTACCAGTCTAGCCTTGTACTTCTCCAATGACCCGTCTACTCCAAACTTTTTCTTGAAGACCCACTTACATCCAATGGCCTTTCTTCCTTTGGGAAAACAAACAAGATCCCAGGTGTTACAAGAGTCTAAAGCCATCATCTCCTCCTGCATGGCTAACTGCCAAGACTCACTATCATCTGGAGAAATAGCTTCCCTGTAGGATCTAAGTTCATCGTTAGTACTCAATAAAGCATATAGACAATAGAAATCTAGTGGGCTATACCTGTCAACTGGATTCTGTTGTCTTGTGGATCTCCTCAAGGGTGGAGTAAGAGACTCTACTCATTCTTTTGCATGATCATCTGCACCAACTTCTTCTGTAACAACAGATTCATCTTCATTAGAACTACTTGAATCTTCTTCTTCTTCTTCACCCCCCAATCCATCATTCTATTCTTCCTGAGGTGCATCTTGCTACTCTAAATCAAAGTGCACCTTCTTTACCTTTTCTTCTTTCTCTTTTGGCTGCTCAGGTTCAAAAATAGCTCTAAGTTCCCTGAAAATAACATCTCTAGAAAAGATAATCTTGCGGGTTAGTGGATTCCAAAGCTTATAACCTTTGACATTATCACCATATCCAATGAATGTACACTTTTTAGCTTTTGGATCCAACTTAGATCGCTTTTCCTTAGGCACATGAACAAAAGCCTCACAACCAAAAACCCTTAAATGTGAAACAAAAGGTTTCTTACCTGTCCACACTTCATAAGGTGTCGAATCAAGAGCTTTACAAGGAGATCTATTTATCAAGTAGCAAGTAGTACACACAGCCTCTGCCCAAAAGCATTTATCCAACTATGCATCACTAAGCATACTTTTGGCCCTTTCCATAATTGTTCGGTTCATCCTTTCTGCAACACCATTCTGTTTTGGTGTATATGGAGTTGTCTTTTGTTTGATTATACCTGCATGCTTGCAAAACTCATCAAATTCCTTAGAGCAATATTCACCTCCATTGTCAGATCTTAATATTTTTATCTTCAATCCCGATTGGTTTTCAACTGACTTTGTTGGCGTTTCAATTCGCACCTCTGGAATGTAATTTGGAAATGGATAGCTATGCACAGATAAACTGCTCTCCTATTATGAGAGGGAGTTCCCTTTTTGTTGATGTTCACAAAACAAATTTGCCTATCTTCTTTTTTTGTTTCTCAGTTGGGAGCACAAGGTTATAAAATTCTTTTCACTACAGCAGAGGTTTTCCTTTTTGAAACTTCTAACTACAACTAGGCCTAAACTAAATGACGCTTTTAATCACCTAAGTAAATTCAAAACAAAGGGATTAAAAGTTAACAAGGAATGATTTGTTTTTAACATAAAAGATTTAATAAACTTCTTCCAGATTCACATCAGAAGACTTATTGTACTTTAAGATGAAAACTGAAAGTAAGATTACACACGCCACACATCTGACAACAAAACTAGATGATCAGAGATAGAAAATCAAAGCAAATGGTAGGCATGAGACTTCTATTCCCAATATCATAAAGCTATACAACTCTAGGACAACAATATTGTAGCAAAAAGCAAGCATACAATATGCAATCAAACATTGGAAAATAGAAAACATAGAGTGAACAAATAGCTAAAATAACAATTTCTACAGGTTAGAATAGGCACAACAGATTTCATTATCACAATTACCATTACTTACAATGGGCAAGCCTACCCTTATTTATACTAATCAAAGGATTAGGGAACCCTAAAATCTCCTTGATTTACCCTAACTAACTTGCCAACTCGCAAGCTTTATTTCTATTCTAAGACAAAGATTACAACTAACAAATGCTTTAAAACAATCTACTTTAAAGCAAAGAAAGTTCCAACTATTACAAAGTGATTTTTACTATTTTAAGGATGGATAATCTTTGGATGAAAGCAAATGCTTTAAAACAAAAAGCATTTGATTTAAAGCTTCTTTCTTTTGAGTCACATCCTCATCTACATTCTTGCTTTATTGGTGATGTCATCCATTGATATTCTGGGAAATAATATCTTCTAAAAAGTGAGTGATCGCATCTTTGCCAGGAACATTGATACTCTCTAGAATGATATTCTGATTCTCCAACATTTCTTCACCATCTGCAACCATATGAAGAAATTCATGAACTTTGCCCATAGCTTTGTCAAACTTTACTCTCATTGCGGCAAAATGATCCATCTTGCCGGCACTGAGATCTCTATTAAAACTGTTACAGATGAGAGTCTGGAACTCTGTCTGTACTTCCCTGAGATCATACAAGGTACCATCTTCTTTCTCATATGAACATGGGATCTGAGAAACACAAGATCTCACAAACTTGAGAACATTTACCACCTTTTCTTTCCACTCTGTTAACTTTGAGATTATATTGTCATAAGTTTTTACTGTGAAAAGATACTGTGCTTTCCAAGTAGAAACAATCTTCTTATTTTCAGCTAAATCAACCAAATTATGTGCTATCTTCAAGTCAGAGATAATGATCTCAAACACCGGTCTATTTTCAACCAAAGTCTGTTGTAATCTCTGAATGCCTTGACGCAGATCATGTGCATTGTACTTTAATTGATAGAACTGTGAAAGTACAACTCTACCTTTAGTCACAAATTCTTCCACCCAATCCTTCATGTGCCTCCCATAAATGACCAACTGACTGAACTGCTATTGATCGGCCAGTGATCCCAGATTTGGAGGAAGCAATAAATCAACCTGTGATGTGCCATGAAAAAAATTGGAAATATACTGCCGCAGCTACCTAACTTCAACCTTGAGGGCTGCTTTATCTTCTCCGTCCTTCAACACCCTCTCCTTCAGATTATCTGCTGCAACCTCGAAGAGATTTACATCTGTATATCGGGTACTCCTACCGAGATTAGCTTTGACAACCTTGAAGTCATCAACCCCAATATCATCAACATTTCTATCTTCTGGCGGTGTTGCAGTTTCAAGGATCATTTCTCCATCTGCATTCTTTTCAATGTGAACTTGCTTCTTAAGTTTCCTATCTGGTGTATCTGGGTAGATGCTTTTAAGCTCTGTCAAGTTTAACTGATATGAAGGCTTTCTCCTTTTCCGACCCAAGATGTTCTCAAACCAAGACGGGCCAACCTCTCTTGAAGGCTCGGTTCTAACTTCATCAACTCCTGATGAACCAATATGTGTCTCAGAGTTATGAACCGGTGAATCTGGCTCTAAATCAATGTGAATGGGAGAAGAGCTCGGTGATGAAGGTGGAGCAACATGAACTAAAGGCAATATTTCAACATGCAGTGCCGATTCAACGAAAACTTCTGATGTAACTACTGGTTGTTCCTGTTGAATATGAACTAGAGACTCAGCCTTTTTCCTCTTCCACTTGGCCATCTTTGTTCCTTCCGGAAGAACACTCATAGCTTTAACTCTTGGTTTTGGTTTGGAAGTGGAAGGTACTAATGGTTGAACTATTGGCAGCTCTGCAACCGGAATGACTTCTTTCCACTTATTTTTTAGGAATATCATACTATTTTTTATAACCTGGCTCATCCTTTCCTCGATTGAGGTGTTTTCTTTGGCTGACCAATTGACTGGTGACAGTGGTTGTTGCTCAACCTGATCTCTAAAATATGTGGGAAATAAAACTTCACCATCATCTGACAAGCCCTCTACATCTTTTGACAGGATATCAGCCAACTGTTGAAGAGTAAACCTGTTGTAATTGTATTTTCTCACTTCAAACTCATCTGCACAATTAGCCCAGAAATCTTCAACTACAGGTGTATGTATACAATTTTGACCAAGGTGTGATGTAAAAACTCCACGAGGATCATATGAAGTCCTCCTATCGAAAAACTTAAGGCCATACTTGGACAATTCACTACCAATTACTTTAGCATCTGCTCCAATCTACATCTGTAAATACCCATCCCAATTGGAAAACTGAAAGTCATCTTGTGCCTGCTGCGCAGAAATGTATGAACTTCATAGACTTGCCTCAGAAATTCCATGAACGCTACCTCATCTGTAGGATATCTCAGTACCATGGCTGGCTTTCCTGAGAAGCCATACACTCTAATGTAGGAGAAAGTGGGAAACTGGATAAACCAATCAGCCCATTCCGCCATTGCGAATCTGGCATCAGTTGAAAATTGTAAATGCAACTCATTATCCAAATCTCGCACTGCATGCATAAGGAATGCATCATTTACCTACCTATAATGTCACTCAGCCTGAGAAAATTCTAACTGCGGGAAATGGTGATATACATGTTGAATGCCTAGAGTTCGAACAATATTCAAACCTCTAAACTGACCTTGAAAAGCCATTAAATATACGAGATATGATATCATGTGGAATTCATGGGCCCTTTGAAAATCAATTATCTGCTGGTGGAGACTATCACTGATGAGTGCCAACCAATCATAGTATTCAGTTCCGTCAACAATCTCGGACATGATGTAAAACATCCAAGGTTGAAATTTGTTAGCATCTGCTTGACCTGTGATCCGGCTCAACAGAGTAATCATTATTGCATGTTCTTCCTTGAACTCTCCACATCCAACATTCTTTGGCATAATATTCTACTTTTCTTTTAACCACCTCTAAGCAATCTTTTTCTGATACTTCTCTTTATCATTGTGCCACACCCTCTTGCATTCTTCAATTGAAATAACTAAGTTTTCCCTCCATATTGGTATTGAAAAACACTTCTCAATATCATTTGGCCTGAGACTGCAGCGTAACTGTCCATCTATTGATTGGATTTCTCTTGTGACTGAATTGCAATGCTTCATACAAGCAATTACGAATTCGATACTTTGCACTGTGATGGGGAATGAAGCCGCTGCAAGCAACCCGGAGTGATTCAGATTCCTAATAGCATTGTTTCCTGCATCTTCCAAAGGATGTAAATTGAACACTGGAAGCTCCTTACGCAAATCTATCTCGAAAGTTCTCAGGTAATCGTGAACCAACGTCATTTTAGGCTTGATCTCAATTGGAGAGTATTGCATGTTGTAAGACTTGAAAAATGACTGTGAACACGCCTATGTCGGAAAGATCTTGGACAAAAGGCTGAAAATTACTTGTTGATTTCTTCTAAAAAGCAGAATGTGAGCGAAAACCCTGGCACATGGGTTTTGTAGACAATTTTGTTTCGATACAACCCAGATTGTCAGATTTTGAAAAAAGCGGAGGATTTCTTGAAAAAGCAGCAAAAAAGCAAATTCTTAGAAAAATAAAATTTCCCAATCTTCAAGAGGATGAAATTTTAAATGGACCCATCTCGATGAAAATTAAAAAAGCTTCAGCCCTATTTCTAAAAAATGATCCCCTAGAAAAAAGGACCTTGAAAAAGTATGCCTCCATACTTCCTCATCCCGAAACTATGAAGAATGTTGAAAAAACACTCCGTTTGGGTCTTCAAATCTTCATGGAAAGAAAATAAAAATCTTCCTTCTCTGGATGCAACCTACAAACGTAATGAAATAAAGAAGCCAAAAGCTTGTCTTTATAGAACTTTAGGGCAAAAAAGCAGTTTCCTTTGTGAAACAATAAAGCTTGAAACTTATCCATGAAGAAAACATCTTTTAAAGCACAAATCCAAGTAAATATCTTTGAATAGGAAGAATCCCTATTTTATAGTTGCCTATGGCTTCATGTGTGAGATGATGAAAAATATCTTCTTTGATGATGTCATCAAATACGCAAGGTTGCAAAATGTCATCAAATATCTTCTGACTCCGGTATGGCCTACCTCAAATGTCATCAAATATCTTCTGACTCCAGTATGGCCTGCCTCTGACTTCAACAAGATGGCAAACTGTCACTGTTGACTGAAAAAGCTGACTGATCATGGCACCTTGAAGACTTATCAACTCTAATTTCATCCCCAGCCTCGAACTGACAATCTGACGACATCTGACTATAAATCTGACTTCTGAAACCTGTCGCCGGATGAAGTTTTGGAAGCAGCTGTCAGAAAAACACTGTCAGACATGAAAATTTCTAACTCATGAAAACTTGGGCGCCCCAGCCTCCAAGGGCACCTAGTTTTTTGTGCCTTAGCCATTTTCTTGAAATTTTCAACTTTTTCAACTTCTCAATTTCTGTGCGTGTTCCGGTGACTGTAGACCCCTATTTGGCTATCGATTTCCACCTGCCGAAGCAAAACTGAGTCTGATGATCTAGTATACAGGCAAGCCTGATGAAAAATGAACTAATTGTACCCTCTACCTGCCTTAGAAATCGTACCAAACTGATTTCATGTGAATCTGATCAGGCTGACAGAGGGGGATTTGTCGTTTTTCAAAAAAATCTCAAAATTAAACTAACTCTGGTGAAATTGGGTGCCCCAAGCCTCCTGGGGCACCTAGGAATTTGTGCCTTAGAATTTTTTTGTGATTTTCAACTTTTCTTTCCATTCCTTGATTTCCTTGCCAGCAGCTCCTGTTTGATCTTCTTTCCCAGTCGTCTGACTAACTACTGAAGTAGGACAGAAGGTGATCTGAACTGTCTGAACACACCTGAGATGAATTTCTAGCTTTCTTGAGCATTTCGACTGAGTTTGACCATATGGAAATGGACTAACGGAGACTTTTTGATGTTTCTTGAAAAACGTAAAAAAAATTCTAAGGCAGGAAAAGATGGGCGCCCCAACCTCCAAGGGCACCTAGAAATCCATGCTTTAGCCAATTTCATGATTTTCAACCTCTGTTTTCATTTCACCTCGTTTCGTGTGCCAACAGCTGCTTCTTGTTGTAAATTTTAGCATTTTGTCAGTCAACTACCACTGGATGAAGGATGGACTAGATAGCCTGGGCATATCTAAGGTGAATCCCAACTTTTCATGATCTGTTCACCAAAATGACTGCTTTTATCAACCTGGAAACTGATTGACGGAGACATTTTCTGCATTTTCTCGAAAAATGTGGAAAAAATCTAACACTACTAAAGTTGTGTGCCCCCAGCCTCAAGGGGCACCTAGAAATCCATGCCTTAGAAAAATTTCATGATTTTTCATTTTTCAACACTTTCCAAATTCACCATGCTTTGTTCTCCATTCTTCATCAATTCAACGACTGTTTGTCAGTTATGCGTTATCTGAACAGCCCTGAAAACCTAAAAATGAGCTCTGGCAGATGAACATCCTCCATTAATGACTTCTGAGTTTGTATTTCACCAATTGAAAAAATAGAATTGACCCAGTAGAGAAAACTCGACCTTTGCAGATTCTGTCTGGACCACCTTGATCATGAAGCAAAATTGACCAATCAGAATTAGGCACGACACCTGAATCAGAGATTCTATTTTTAGAAAGTTTTGCCAGCATCCATATCTCAAGAAACCCAGAAAACCTAATTTGACGTCTATTTTTAGAAAATTTGACTTTTTGATGAAAAATTTTCTAGACTTACAATTAATGCCTTAATGAAGCAAAAATTTTGATTGGGTACAACATACTTTAAAATCCTTAAACTTAGTGAAAACTTCAGATTTGTGCTTCATAAAATAAATCCATGTAAATCTGGATACATCATCAATGAAGGTAACAAAATAACGAGATTTTCCAATAGATTCATTATCCACGGATCCAAACACATCCGTATGAATAATTTCTAATTTCTCTTTTGCTCTATTGCTTCCTGAAGGAAATGATTTTCTATTTTGTTTACCAAACAAACAATGCTCACAGAAATCAAAGTGCTCATCAGAATAAGAGAAACCATCCAACAATTCTTTATTCTTAATAATTTTTAATACATTATTGCTTGTGTGGCCTAATCTATGGTGCCACAACATACATGCATTTTTAGTATTAGCCTCAGATACATAGGAGGCATTATAAACTGTAGTGGCTTCAAGCTTGAACAAACTTCTGAATCTCTTCCCCTTCTCTACCACCAAGTTCCTTCTCACTAATCTGCAACCATGCTTGTCAAATGTCACATGCATTCCCAAATCATTCAACTTCGAAACTAAAATTAGATTTCTAGCTAATCTAGGAACATGCAAAACACTAGGGAGGGTTTTAATCCTCCCATCACTGAAACACAGCAATACCTTTCCTTTCTTGACAATCGGATATGAAGAGTTGTCACCAAGGTAGATATTGCCTCCATCATATTCTTCATATGAGGAGAACCATTCCTTATGCGAGGTCATATGAAACAAGTATCCTGAAGCAACCAACCAGTGATCATTAGAAACAAGATTACATGCAGAAAGTAAAACTTCTTCACCTGCATTCGAGGACTTATCTGAAGCACTCCCACTATTTCTTGGGGTTTCTACACTCCTTCACATGTCCCCTTTTACCACAGTTCCAACACTTAACTCTGTTCTTTTTACCAGGAGTCTTAGACTAGCCCTTGGACTTGTCCTTAGCCCCTTTCTGATCTCCTTTAGGTCCTCTTTCCTTAGACCATCCCTTAACACTGAGAGCATCCCCTAAACTATCTGAACTCTTCTTCCTCAATTCCTGTGACAGTAGCACTGAAACAAGAGCATCCAACTTCAGATCTACAAGGTTAGCAGAGATAGCAAGGATAACATTCTCCCAAGAGTCAGGTAAAGAACAAAGAAGTAAGATACATTTATCTTCCTCACTAACTTCAACATCTACTGAATCAAGCTGACTCACTAACAAATTAAAAGAATTTAAATGCTCTGCAACTGATTCACCTTCTCGCATTTTCATGGAAAATAATTTACTTTTTAAATAAAGTTTATTTACCATACTCTTGGCTTGATAGATCTCACCCAACTGTTTCCACAACTTGTATGCAGTCTCTTCCTTTGCGACATTCAATAGGAAAGAGTATAAAAGACACAACCGGATGGTTCCCCGTGCCTTCTTATCCAGTCTATCCCACTCATCTTGAGAGACATCACCAGGTTTCTTCTCTTTTTGAATAGTCAACCATTGATTTCTTTCTTCCAACAAATCTTTCATTTTATCTTCCACAACTCATACCCCATTCTGTTGAACTTCTCAATGTCCAATCGAGAGGTTAATGCAACGGTGGATCCAGCCATAATAACAACACAAGATCTGCAAAACAAACACAACCAAATCTCCCACTGCAGCTACAGCTTCCACACTACCACCCAAGAGTCAAAGCTAGCCAGGCTCTGATAACAAATGTTAGAAATGAAAGCAACACTACTTCAATAGAAATTTGATTTGAGATAAATTTCAACAATTTTTAACTGTGTGCTATTAACAATGGAGATTGTAACAAAACATAAAACCACAATATAGAAATATACCAGAAGTAGAATGAAACACATAACACAAGTGTTTAACCTGGAGAAAACCCTTGCGGGCAAAAAAACTCCACCAAGAAAAGAGGCCAAGTTGTATTATCTTCACAAAAGGAGATTACAAATACATTCACTTCCTCTATCCTCCAACCTTCACTCCGACAGAACCTGGGTACCTGTAAACTATTATTATGCCTCTCATCTACTATGCTATGGTTTATATAGAATTTACACAACCTCAAGACATTAAATGACTTCTTACAAGCCCATAACACTTGTCAAGAGTCAACAATACAACCTTGAGTGTCCATAGCTAAGAATAGGCTCTTACGAAGTCATAAATGTTGTCATACATGCATCCTACACTTGGAAAAATGTGCCCATGCAAGCTTGAACGCCTTGGGGCTAAAAATAACCACTTACAGCATCTTATGACGCGTCATATGCTATTATAAGTGTCAAATTCTTATGACAACTTACAGTTGTCATAGAATCTCTTACACCTTCTTACAACATCTATGATGTGCGTTATAACACTAAAAATAGATTATCCCTCCACATGTGCACCCCACTTTGACCAATTACCATTTACCTTAGTAAATGACATCCCGTAACTACCGCCGGTAACTTTGGGACTTACCGTGCAGTAACTCCGTAATTACCGTGGATAGTAGATAATTTTTACTTATGTCGGTGAAACTTGTACATCCCTTATGGGTAATTACAAATAATAAATGCAATAATACAATAATGGGATTTACAAGGTTAATGGCACCTTATCCCAACAGTTTTCTCATCTACCCCCAAGTATCAAGACTTTTAATGAGTTAGCTGAAAATTTTGTAACTCATTTTTCATTCAACATCGAACATGAGATTTCCATGACCAACCTATACAATAATAAACAAAGAAACGGGGAAACCTTTATATCATTCTTACAATGATGGAGAAACATGGCTAGTAAATTTCCATAGCCTATTCCTGAAAAGCAATTGGTGAGCATATTTGTTCAAAATTTAAACCTTGAACTAGGTTTTCACCTACAAGTCCAATGTGATAATTCTTTTGATGAGATTATCTTTAAGGGAACAAACATAGAAAAGGCCCTCATCACTAAAGGACTAGTCAAAATCTTCAAAGAAACCAAAGACAATCCTCAACAATCAAATGAAAAACCTCGTTTCTGGTCAAAAAATAAAAACATTGTCAATGATGGTTTTGTGAATACTAAACACATTCAAAATGTCCAAGCACCTGTCAATCATCAACCAGCCAAAAATGTCACATCTACTCCCAGAGAGCAACCCCAACAAGACTCAATGCCTAGACGCAAATTCACTCCACTGGCAGAACCTATTGAATATGTCTTAAGGAAATTGTCCAAATAGGTCGCATCACACTAACTGAAGCACGCCAATATGACGAACCTCAATTCAAACCTTCTTGGTACAAAGATAACGAATACTGTGAATACCATAGAGTCAAAGGACATAAAACTCCTGGATGCATGAAACTGAAAAACCTCATCCAGAATCTTATTGATAGAGAAGTAACTATCGATGATCCTCCTAAATAAACTTCAAATAATGATCTCAACATCTACAAGGATCCATTCCTGCCTCACGGTAAAGGAAATACTTCAAACAAAGGTAAAAGTGTCAACCAGGCATCAAGTTCCTATGATTCCATTGTAGGTCATATTGAAGAGAGTCACGTGTCTACCTTCTCTATTAAGGGAAAAGCCCTTGATTATGCAATTACAACTCATCGTGGTCGTGTAACCCTTTGCAGGGTTGCATCAAATACCCATCCAAATTCTAAGTACAACATCTTAGACCATCTAGGGAAAACACCAACTCAGATATCCATCCTAGATCTCCTTCAAGCATCACCTGCACATAAAGCTATAGTTGAGAAAGCCCTTCAAAAGTCATCTATTCCCAATAACATTGATGTTTCTCAATTCCAAGCCATGATAGGGCATATTTCTTCACCTCATCACTTTGCTTTCACTGAGAAAGACCTTCCATTGAAAAATCCCTACCATAATGATGCTCTACACATAGAAATCTATATCCATCAACACAAAGTCAAACACATTCTTATAGATGGTGGTGCTGGCTTAAACATTTCTTCTCTAAAATTGTTGAAACAATTGGGATATTCTGAGGGCATTATTGATTCAAACAAAAGTATAACCATCAAAGCATATGATGATGTAGAATGAGAGTCAGAAGGTGTTATCCATTTACTCATCTAGGTTGGTCCTACAATCATAGAGACTCGTTCTCAAGTATTGGACCTTGATCTTCCTTACAACATCATTCTAGGTCACCCATGGATACATATCATGTAGGCCATGCCCTCCACATACCATCAATGTCTTAAGCTCTCATTCATTAGTACATAAATTACTATCCTTGGGGACCCCAATCCTTCTAAATTTTGTCGAGCTATGCAAGGTCAATACCAAAATTCCAATCAAATCCCTAACATTGTAGCTCAACCATCATCCTCATATGTTGATCCATCTACATTGACCAAAGCTACAACTGATACACCTTTTCCCGAGATCAAGGTCCAGTACAAAGACAAAGGATTTGGTGAGTATGGCCTACAAAAATCATGTTGTGTGGGGAACTTACCTCTATCCCCTAGATCTTATGGCAAACCACCAATAGAAAAAGCAAGTCAAAAAGTGGTCATACAATCTAACCGCACAATATTCATTCATTGAGGATTTTTATAAGATGAGTCCATTGAAGACATCTCCTCTTGGATATTCACAGAAGACCAAGATCCAGTTACATTACCATCTAAGCAGTATAGCAGTGGTCTCCGCATTTTTAAGAACATGGTTTACAAAGGCCAAGGTGGCCTTGGATTACATGGAAAAGGAAACATAGAACCCATTTTTGTGACAAAGAAAAATAATAAACATGGTTTAGGATACAGAAAGGAGGTACCCCGATCCTTAGGCATTGAGTTTATTCTTGACGAAGTAGCGAAATCTTTTCCTGCAGTTGTGATTTCTAATGAGGATACCATTGATGATTCTTATTTATACCTTACCAACTTGTTGTCATGAAGGATTGCACCCTTGTTAAGCACTAAGCCTAACAATCCTATGATAGATTGGATCACTTTCAGACTGTGGGTTGTCTATAGTGGAAGTGAACCTTCGGAAAAGTTGACTCCATTTAAAAGCCTCCTGGATCTGATGCACTTTCAAGGAAAAGAGATAGAAAGCTAACTAATGAAACTAAAATTGATCCTAAGAGGTGATGCACTAATGAATCTTATACTCCAATTTGCAACCTAATTCACAACTATCTTTCAATATATCTACTCACACAACTCAATTTGAATAATCTTAACACATAAATATTTCATAGAAAGGCCTGAAATCAATCTACTTTTTGGAGGAAAACCAATGTTTTCACAACTTGGAAAAGTAAAGAAACCACTTGCACAATCTATAACCTATGATAAACAATTGTCTTTTTTGTATATATGCTTCAATGAATGAGATATAAATTTAAAGGTTTGATGTTTAAAACATAATAAAATTTCATCAAAATCACTCAAAAGAGAACAAGACACCTAAATTTGAGAAGGAAAACACCTCATTTTCTTGAAAAAATGGTAGGAAAACCTCTACAATAACTATAAAATATGTTGAAAAATAAGTTTCTACTATATAAAAATCTGTAAAAGAAACTACTGAGTTACAATACTGAAATCTCTCTCTGCAATATGTAAAGGCAAGAATAAAAGCAAGAACTGAGACAAAAGCACAAGATTTTTCTTTTATAATACAAAATCTCTCCAAAAAAGCAAAGGGAAGTCATCTTCTATCTAACTAGACTCCAACTGATGCATGAATAGGTTGGAAAGAGATCCTCAACCTCAAAAATAGTCAACTCTTAGTTGTTGGGCGAGCAAGAGGAAAATGCCTAAATTAGAGGGCTCATAACTACTCCAAATTGAGCTATTTTAGCTCTGAACCCCTCCTCTCTAGGTGATTGACTGAATAGACTTCCAAAAATAGTCTAGTTTGACCAAAAGTCAAAAATAGAAGCAAAATATCCTTTTGGATGAGCTTGCAACTTCTGTTTGTCTCCTCTTCACTCCATTACAATTGTCTTTGACCTCCAATCCTTAAAAGCTCATAAGGTTTTTCCATTATGCTTCCATACTCCAACTTATGAAATGTTCAAAAAACAAGGTCTCATGATGCATCATATTGACCTAAGTCACATGAAAAGACCTAAAAAGGCCATAATAGTGTTCTGTTAATTTTTCCACCTTTGAAAAGACTTTGAAAGAGATCAAATAACTCCATCATTTCTTGATTTTTCCTCAACACCCACAACCTCATGATAACACCTAACACTTCAACACTTAGAAGTTTTGACCACGGGCTCTAATTTGATTTTTTTGTAATGATTTTCAATTAAAAGGTTGAAAAGGCTTGGAGAACCCTTATTGCATCGAGCTTTGTCAAAAAGCTAGGGCAACCTTGAACAAAAGACATGAAAAAAACCTAAAGCTCGGCATCATTTGCTCTTTTACTTCTTATCTATTACCCTAGGGTTTAGAGAGCACCGCCAAGGAGGTCTGCATGTTGAATCTAGATCTTTTCTATGACTGCTACATTCTTACTTGGCTGGTGAGTATCATTCCTTTTCCCTTTTGTTGCTCTGCTACTATTTATGAAAGAGAACAGTGAAAAAGCTTTGCTTTGTTGCTCTGTCTTTTCTAAGAGAATAATGAAAGAACTCTAGTTGTGGATGGCCTTGCTTCATCTCTGCAATTGTGATAGTCTTCATGCCTTCTGGCATTCTTTCATAGGCGTTTGGATTGTGATTAAGTAGGCCTTCATGTGGATTATTGTCAAACTTGCATTCACCATCCAGCCTCAAAATGCCTGTTATTGCCACTGCTAGGGTTCCATAATGAATATATAGATTAAAATGAAGGATCAAATCTCCAAAAACCTGTCAATACCTTGTACCCTGTCTTGAAAGTGCTTCTTCATCTTTGTGCAGGTCTCCTATTGTTTTTTATACTACTCCTTTCATAAGCCTAAAAATCTCTTTTCACTATCAAGCCACTGTTTTTGCCTTCTCTATATATGCAAGGTTTGTGGTTTTGGAGAAACTAGGCTATTATAATAGAGACAAACCCTCTGATGACCCTTGAAGACTTTTGTACTCCTCTCAAAACTTTATCTTGCAGTGTGACTCCAACTTTACTCACTGTCAAGGCTGGGACAGTCCTTTAGTGATAGTATTGTGACCTTTCCACCGACGTATGGATTGCACAAAAAGCATAAGGCCTTTGCAGAGTCTTGAGGAAGACTGCAAACCCTTGTTGATTGTAAAAATGTGAAAAACCTCTGCTTGATTGTTCTTCCTCCTATTGATGTTGGTCATTATTGTAGCTGCTATTCCTTGATTCCTTCCTTTTAGGACTACTCCTGCTAAAACAAAACAAACCTCTTATAAATCTTGATACTCCCTGAAAACACATCCTTATGGGTTGTTCTTAGCTTTGTTTCTTGAAACTAGTCTTCAGGGCATTCAAGGTCTTATCCCTTCACTATTTTCTTGATTGTCCTTGTGCAAGCTATGACCTCAAGAGGTTCAACCATATCTTCATAAGGTTTGTTGCATCATTATCACTATTTTTTTGCCTTCTTTGTTGGAAATATGAAAGCCTTACAAAACTACCTAGCAAGCTCATTGTCCATTGTGCATGGAGAATCACTTCCTTGAATAGGGTTTTGAAGATCTCTGCCTGCAATTTGATAGTCTTTCATAGGTCTCATATGTGACTATTGTCCCTTTCATTTATTGTTCTCATTGATCAGGGGGGCTTCCTTAGTTATGACTGTGTTTTGGCTGACTTTAGGTTGTCCCTACACTGCATTCCCTTCATAGATCTACTACTTCCTATCACTGTAGTGACTGTCCCTTGGCGCTCTGTGACTCTTCTCACTGTCCTCTTGATGGGGACTATCTGTAGAGTTTCCCATTGTCTTACTCTTTACTGTGTCATTGAGAGCTTTGTCTTTTGTTTACTTAGTCCCTATTCCCCATGCACTAATAGATTTCTACACTTATCTATTATTGTTCCTCCTTGCAGCACTATCTCTTTGCAGACACTAAAAGAACTACTGTATATCTCCTTTTGCTAACATTTATGGACTGACTTCCTGGGGTTTCATTACAAGGCTCGCTATCACTTCACTATAGGTGACTATATTCTTTTGTTTTGTGGCAGCCATCCTAGGGACTATTTCAAGACTGCATGGCAGTTATTAGGGAGGTTGTCACTTTATTTCTAGCAGTTATTTCAGGGCATTATCCCTATATACAGTCAAAACATAGTCATAAGACTGTATACAATCCTCATATTACTAGTTCTCAACCAAAATTTATGGTAATGCCTCTGAAAGGAAGTAATGAAAGAGGTTGGCTTTTTGGTTTATGGTGAGATCTTCTGTAGTTGTGCATTATCTTATAGCTCTTATGATGCAACACTATAAAAATGCCTATTTTATAACTTGAGACTCTCTCTTTTTCATGACAGTCTTGCCTGATTAGGACAGGGTAGAGATCTCTCTTCTTTTGCTCAATGTCATTTCTTTAAAGGAAAAAAAAATAGTAAACCTCTACTTGTTGTGGCAGGCTTGTGCTAGGGTTTGACTGTGACTTAATACAAAAACCCTCTAGGTTTCCATTCCTCTATGCATGATGATGGAACACTGCTCTTCCTACTATCTTTTGTTGTTCTCTTTATCTTCCTTTGAACAATGCTTCTCTGTTTTTATGATGTCCATGCATTATGTCTTGATCTATCTCCGTCTGCAGGGTTTCCTCATTTTCTGCTCCTTCTATACCTTTATAATAGCTATGGATGGCTTTTCTATAGAGGCTTATGGAGAAGTATTTCCTAATCTTCACATATTTTATAGAATAATAGTTAGCAACATGTGATCCATAGTGAGCTCTTAAGAGGGAATCATTTACCAGCCCAGTATACTAGCAAAAATATCAGAAATCATCTTTTGATATGGCAAACTTTTGATTAGGAGATTCGTTGGCATACCACAGCACTCCAAATTAACTTAGTCCTTCGAGTTGTAGATGGTATAGTGCAAGCAGATATCTCAGAGTAGAGTTAATGTTGTTAATGTACTCTTCTTGAGTGTAAGGAACTTCAACATAACAATGTAGACTAACCTATCCTATCAGACTGACCTATTATGCTCTGTCGTGTCACAGTCATCACTAACTATGTCCTTTTTTACTATCCTTGGTTTTGAGTTGTTCATACCTATCTTCTTCTTTTTAATGTTTAGTGATTGCTTTTGTGACTGTCATGCAGTCAACTATCTTTGCCAGTACTACACTCTGTTCACTGTCATAGGTGACCGCACTTGGTTCTTAGGGTTCTCTTCAACAATATCTAGCAATTGTCATTTGGAATGTCAACTACCTTCTCCTCTGTTAACTCAGTTAGGTATGCATGCATATAGTCCATGTCCTTCACTGTCCTTTGTACAAATCACTTGAAGAGAAATCCTGCTCCATTGTTATGCCTTTATCATGTTCACTGGGAACTTTTTGCATATGTAGAAGCCTCTTCACTTGGCTTGTCAGAACCCTAAGAAGTTCATCCTCATCTTGGATCTGATCATTGACATCATTTGCACCTTCACCTTCTCTCATTGCCCACTGTCAAGTTTGGAGGGCATCAATAATGACATTCATTCTAATCCATAGTCTCTTTAAAGTTATCACTAGGTCTCCACTAATGTCAAAAGACCTCATGTCACTTCCTACCTAACAAATTGAAAGAGCAAGAACTCTCAAGACTTTGATGGATACTACTATACCTCATAGACCACCTTGTATATTTGCATGTTTTGCCAAGAGACTTGGAAAGACATATACAAGCTTCTAATAACAACATATGTGATCATTGAACTTATCCATAACTTCCATATGCATTGCCAGACCTTACATGGGGTTGGATAAAATATATGCATGGTGCTTGCGGTTTCCTCAGGCACACCACTTCCTTGCTCCATTTCCATGACTGTCTCAACACATGCCTTGTCTAAGTTGATAGTCATTGCACCTCCTGACTGACTTTTTGGGTGCAATGAGCTCTCCTACACTGTCTCAGACCAATATTTATCATAACAATTCCTTACATGTTACCATTTGTATTCATCACTTCTTGTTTGATCTTCTATGTGCATTTGTGGATCTCTTCTCCTAGATCTTGAGTAAAGGTTATATCACTGTCTCCCGTGCTTTTTTATCATTGTCTTTCCTTCTAACTCCTTATCCCCACCATTGTCTACCAATATCTTAGTCATCTTTCACTGACATCTTATTGTTGTCTGTGCCATTGAAGACAGTGTTCTTCTTGAGGGAATTTACATTGCGGGCATGCCATTTTGACTGTCCGTGCACTTGATCACAGTCATACACTGTATCACTGATACTGATTACTGTGGTAGTCATTTTGTTGTTACCTGTGACTCTCATGTGGACTGTTGTCAAGCTATATGGGACTATTTTTCTACTCATTTAGGTTGATTGCCCCCTACTGTTTTCTCCTTTCCTTATGTTGATCTCCAAATGATTTGTCAACTATCTACTGAAGTTCCAGCTCTTCTAAGCTGACTGTCCATGTTGGAATCTCCTTGACTACTACAATAATGGCTGACTGTTCCAATGTATTTATTACTGTCATGCATGATCTTTGGATTTTTTTCCTTTATTTTTAGAGAAAAAGGATTTTACAACTTTCTTCATGAAAAGGACAATTAACTTTGCTTAGTCATATGTAGACATGCCTAGGTTGGATCCTTCATTAGTGGTCCATCACTTAGCAGTATTCCCTCATGCCAAGCCAGTAAAATAGAAGCTTCAAAAGATGCATCCCCAGATAGCATTACTTGTTAAGGCAAAACTTCAGAAGTTGCTAGATATGAAATTCATTTGGCCGATTGATTATCCAAAGTGGGTTTCTAATTTGGTACCTGTATCCAAAGTCACTGGGGGCATTTGTATTTGTACCAATTTCAGGGATCTCATCAAATCATGTCCAAAAGATGATTTTCCTCTACCTAGCATTGATATCATAGTAGATTTGATAGTTTGTCACAAAATGCTTTCCTTAATGATTTTCTAATTATAAACAAATTCTTATAGCACTTGAAGATCAACACAAGACAACTTTCACATTTCCTTAGGGCACTTATTGTTGGCAAGTCATGCCTTTTTGATGTAGGAGCATCCAGGTTCACTAGCAATCCTGTGTCACCAAAAAAATATATATAAATTATTTTCTAAGTTCATTTTTTAGCTTTGTTTTCTTTGTAGTTTTATTTCTAGAGAAAATGTAGATTTATTTTGGCCAAGTAAGAGCATCATCGTGTAGAAGAGCATAATGGGTATCCCCAGTTCTAATTTGGTGAAATTTGGATGAAAAATGACTAAGTTATGACAAGTCAAAAAATCTTCAGTTCACAAACTTTTCAGTTCGCCAGTTCTGCAATTTGTCGATTTCCTAGTTTGCCAATGGGCGACTTTCCCGACTAAAGCCTTTGAGGGAAGTTTAATTTATATCTTCGTCAATTAGCCGTTTGGAACTTTATTGAGTTTGAGTAAAATATCTTTATTGTCAATGATGATGTAAGATTTTAAACTAGTCGAAGAAGCTGTTAGTTCATGAATCCTTAGGTTCACCGATATGACATTTTGCCAATAAAGGCCTTGTGGAATGGAGTTTGTAGTTTTTTCAATTAGTCGATAGGCGAGGAAGTAGAAGTTGAGATACTCAAAGTTTGTGAAGTCAGATTCCAAGGTTTTTGGGATTGGACTATTGCCGATAGAAGTAAAAGCCCTAAGTCTTCGGTTAGTTCGTGGGTTCTAAATATTGTCGGTTTGCCGACAAGCAGATGAACAGAGCTTTTAAGAAGAAAAGCAAAGGGTTCGTTAAAGACTAGTTTCGCCGATATAAAGAGTTGCTGGCTTAACACTTGGTATTGGTAAACTTTTTTATTTTGGGAACTAGTTTGTTATTCCTAGAATTTCCTGCTATGCCAATAATGGTTTGGGAAGAGCATGTTTTGCTGGTAAGGGGAGATGATTAAGTCTTTGTTAGTTCAAGGGCGGGATAATTTGCCGATAGAAGACAAAGGCCAAGATTCGACAAAATCAATTTCTGTCGATAAAGTGGACAAAGAGCAAGTTTGAAAAATGATCAAATCATCGATTGAGGCGAAGGCATAAGTGACAAAGTCCAAGTTTCAAAAGGTTGATTTTCGTTGACAAGCAATCATAGTTAAGGTTATAAAAATTGAACTTTCGCCAATAAGCACTGTGATTGAGGTTCAAAAAATGCAACACTTATTGATAGCGTTTGAAAGGTTTTGAAAAGTTCATTTTTGCCGATAGAGGTGGCAAAAGCAAAAATATCTATGGTGTGTCAGGGCGTTGGGGAAAATATGAATGATTCATGAAGAGCTAAATTGATCAAAAGGCATTTATATAATAATTGAACAGTGTCATCACTAGTGCGTTGGGAGAATTTGAAACATCAAGTGGTTATCTGAACACCTGTCTATTCAGTTCCATAACTGAGCCAACTCCTTAATGGTTTAACTTCCATACATGAAGAATACAAAAATGATTGTCATTTATGTAAAGGGGTGGGTAATAGATTGGGGCGATCTCTACATCCATTGGAAGACATTTTGGTGTTGTAAACAAATAGTTGATTGAATATTGCAATGTAATGTTGAGGCTGTGAAGGGCCAACAAATTTGTAAATGCTGATGTTTTAAAGTCAATAAATTTGTTTCATGTTTCTATGTTGAATTTATGCTTATGTTGCGTTGTATTGGTTGCATGACTAGGTAGTTTGACAAAAACCCCTAGTTCTGACTGCATCAAGTGGTATTAGAGCAAGGTTTTCTTGAATGGAGGAGATACGTTGCAGAGAACCTAAAGTATTGTCTCAGAGGGCTCGAGAGGGTATTTGCGGGTGTGAAGAGGAGTCTCATAATTACTCAGGGCTAAAGGAGGCACTGGAATTGTGAGTAGAAGAGGGTTTTGTTTCCACAATGTGTGTGGAGAGCAAGCAACAGCAGTTGTAATTTGAGAAGATGCCCCTGAGAAGAAGGGTTCCCATAATGGAGGAAATGTTAGAATAGTTTCGTGTTTGAATGCGAAACGAGTTGAGAAATTTAGTTCCTAGATTGCAAAGAAACCCAGATTGTGCAGAACATCATGTTGATGAGGATGAAATTGTGGAGGATGAATGAAAAAGAGAGAGCAAACAACTAGTAGATGCTGGAGAAGAACAGTTGCTGAGAGTGTTTGCAAGAGTTGGAGGAGGTAACAAAATAGGAATTTCTAATTTTTCTGGAACATTGAATCCTGATGACTTGATAGATTGGATAGGAGAATTAGAAGAATATTTTGAATATGAAAATATTCGTGACCCTCAAAGGGTGAGATTGGCACAAACAAAACTCAAAGGACATGCTCCTTTATGGAGGGATTTGCAAAGAGAGAGTGGCTAGTGGAGATGCAAGAATAACTTGGTGGAATCAAATGGTTACTCGATTGAAAGCCAAATTTATTTCTGGAGATTATGAGTTAGAGATGTTTAGAAAACTTCATAATTTGAAGCAAAAAGATATGAGTGTAAAGGACTGTACTGAAGAGTTTTATAAAATGGTAATTAGATCTGGGCATCATAAAATGGATAAAGAGAAAGTAGTTAGATATATCAATGGGTTGAGGTTTAATATACAAGATGAGATGAGTATACTGAAGATTTCTACACTAGAGGGGGCATATCAATATGATTTGAAAGTAGAGGAAAAGATAGAAAGAAGATAGCAGAGTAATGTAAGAGGAAGAGGGAAATTCTCAGCCGGGAGAGGACAAGGAAGCAGTGGCAAAGGCAAACAAATTCAGGAAGAAGAAACAAATTCCAAATGGAATAAGGAGTCAAATCAAGGAGTGAGAGAAAGAGAATACTCTGCAGGAGGACATCGTAGTAGTAGTAAGGGATTCTTTGGGAAATGTTTTCAATGTGTTGAGGTAGGACATAGAGCTTATGAATGTTCACAATAACATCAAGAGAAGAATAGGAAAATTGTGGCCAGAAATAACATGGTACAAGAAGATGAAGAGAGTGTGGCATCACCGAAAGTGGAAGAGCTTGAAGGAGAGTCTCTTATGATCAAGAGAGTATTGATAACACCCAAAGTGAAGAAGGATGAAGTATCTTAGAGGAGAATTCTTTGCAGAATTGTATGCAAGTCTGGAGGTAAGTGTTGTAAACTAATTGTAGATAGTGGTAGTAGTGATAACCTAGTTTTAGAGGAAATGGTAGAAAAGCTAGGTTTGAAAAAGAGGAAACATCCTAGTCCTTATAAGGTTACTTGGTTGCAAAAGGAACATGAATTAGTGGTGAAAGCAAAATGCATGGTTAGTTTTCAAATTGGGTCATATAAGGATGAAGTCTTGTGTGATATTATGTCAATGATTGCCTGTCATGTGTTGTTGGGTAGACCTTGGCAGTTTGATAGGGAATTAATCTATGATGGTAAAAGGAATTTGTATACTATTGTGAAGGATGGGTAGAAGTATGTGCTGAGTTTGGTAAAAGAGAAGACAACATAGGTGAAAGAGAGTAGTTCAATAGTTTGTTGCAACTTTGACAAACAGTTGCTTAAGGTGATAAGAGAGATTCGGAATGACTCAATGAAGGTTCCCATGAAGGGGACTATGGTTGAAGATAGAGGGAGTGGTACTAGTTTTGTGCAACAACAACATAAAGCAGTGGCCAACAAGGTAAAGATTGTGAGTGTTGAACAAAGAAATAGTAGATTGGAGAGAAAACAACACAAATCATAGTTTGGACACTTGAAATTATCTCAAGAGAGGTGTAACCCAGGGAGTGTAAGTGGAGGTGAAGTATTTCAACAAGTGATGAAGAGGGGAGGTCAGGTAGACAAAGAGGAAGTTTGGATAAAGAACAAGCATGGGATCACCATCCCAAGCATTTTCAAATGTTCACGAGTTTTCCATCTCATGGAACAATTCACTTACCCAGCATGTCTGATGCAGGAGCATCCGAGTTCACTGGCAATCCTGTGTCACCAAAAAATATATATATTTTTTATTTTCTAAGTTGGTTTTTTGGCTTTGTTTTCTTTGTAGTTTTGTTTATGGAGCAAATGCAGATTTATTTTAGCCAAGTAAGAGCATCATCATGTAGAAGAGCCTAATGGGTACCCTGAGTTCCAATTTGGTGAGGATGAAAAATGACTAAGTTATGACAAGTCAAAAAAATCTCTAGTTCGCAAACTTTTTAGTTCGCCAATTTTGCAGTTTGCCAATTTCCCAGTTCCTCGATGGACAACTTTCTCGACTAAAGACTTTGAGGGAATTTTAATTTGTCTTTGTCAATTAGCCATTTGGAACTTTATTGAGTTTGAGTAAAATATCTTTGTTGTCGGCGATGATCAAAGATTTTAAACTAGTCGGAGAAGCTGTCAGTTCGTGAATCCCTAGGTTCACCGATATGACATTTCACTGATAAAGGCCTTGTGGAATGGAGTTTGTAGTTTCTTCAATTCACCTATAGACGATGAAGTAGAAGTTGAGATACTCAAATTTTGTGAAGTCAGATTCTAAGGTTTGTGGGATTGAACTATTGTCGATAGAAGGGAAAGCCCTAAGTCTTCGGTTAGTTCGTGGGTTCTAAATATTGTCAGTTTGCCGACAAGCAGATGAAAGGAGATTTTAAGAAGAAAAGCAAAGGGTTTGTTAAAGACTAGTTTCATCAATATAAAGAGTTGTTGGCTTAACACTTGGTATTGGTAAACTTTTTATTTTGGGAACTAGTTCGTTATTCCTGGAATTTGTTGATATGTTGATAATGGTTTGGGAAGAGCATTTTTTGCCAATAAGAGGAAATGATTAAGTCTCTGTTAGTTCGAGGGTGGGAGAATTTGTCAATAGAAGACCAAGGCCAAGGTGTAGCAAAATCAATTTATGTCGATAAAGTGGACAAAGAGCAAGTTTGAAAAATGATCAAATCATCAATTGAGGCAAAGGCATAAGTGACAAAGTCTAATTTTCAAAAAGTTGATTTTCACTAACAAGCAATCGTAGCTAAGGTTAGAAAAAATAAACTTTTGTCGATAAGCACTGTGATTGAGGTTTGAAAAATGCAACACTTGCCGATAGCGTTTGAAAGGTTTTAAAAAGTTTGTTTTTGCCGATAGAGTCAACAAAAGTGAAAAGATCTTTGGTGTGTCAGGGAGCTGAGGAAATGGTGAACGATTCATGAAGAGCTAAATTGATCAAAAGGCATTTATATAATAATTAAACAGTGTCATCACTAGTTTGTTAGGAGAATTTGAAACGTCAAGTGGTTATTTGAACACTTGTCTATTCAGTTCCATAATTGAGCCAACTCCTTGAAGGTTTAACTTCCATACAGGAGGAATATAAAAATGATTGTCATTTATGTAAAGGGGTGGGTAATAGATTGGGGGCGATCTCTACATCCGTTGGAAGGCGTTTTGGTGTTGTAAGCACATAGTCGATTGAATATTACAATGTAATGTCGAGGCTGTGAAGGGCCAACAAATTTGTAAATGCTGATGTTTTCAAGTTAATAAATCTATTTCAGATTTCTTTGTTGAATTTATGCTTCTGTTGCATTGTATTGGCTACATGACTGGGTAGTTTGACAAAACCCCTGGTCTTGACTGCATCACTTTTGGATTGAAAATGCAGAAGCAACATACCAAAGAACAATGACTATTAAATTTCATGACCTTTTTCACACTATCATGGATGAGTATGTTGATGATCTATTGGGAAAGTTGGCTACTAGAGATGGACATCTATAGGTTCTAGCACAGATTTTTGACAAGTTAGAACAATATCTAGTTAGATTTAATCCCAAGAAATGTGTCTTTGGTTACATCAAGAAAATTGTTGGGATACATAGTGTCTCATAGGGGAATTGAAGTAGATCCCACTAAAGTCAAGGCTATAGTTGAGATGGATCCACCTTCTAATATGAAACAACTAAGAAGCCTTCAAGGAAACTACATTCCATCAAGCGTTTCATATCTCAACTTACCGACAAATGTCAACCTATTTTGCACTTACTTCATAAGGATGTATCATTCAAATGGGATAGTAAGTGTTAACAGACATTTGACCAACTGAAAAGAATATCTTGCTACACCACCAGTTTCAGGGAGACCTTTACTATTATACATCTCTACCACATCAACTACACTTGGTGCTCGCCTAGATCAACATGATGAATCTAGAAAAGAACAGACAATCTATCATATCAGTCGCACCTTAGTAGGTTATGAGCTTAATTATACTTATATGGAGCGGCCATGTTTAGTTGTTGTGTTTGCTTCCCAACATTTGTAACACTACATGTTAAATCAACAAACTAAGCATATATCCAAGCTAGATCCATTGAAGTACCTTCTATCTAAGGCAGATCTTACAGATAGTTTAGTAAAATGGGTCATGATTCTTAGTGAGTTTGATATTGAGTATGTTGATCATAAATAAATCAAAGGACAAGTCATCATCGATCAACTAGCAGAGGATCCCATCGTAGATACACATCTTATGATTTTTTATTTTTCAGATGAGGGGATATTCAATGTCTATCCATCGGTGGTATGGCAAATTTACTTTGATGGTTCATATACCCAACATGGTTTAGGAGCTAGAGTCCTTTTCATCACACCACAGGGTGACTATATTCCTAAGTCATATCGACTAGCTTTTCCTTGCACTAATAACATTGACGAATATGAAACTTTAAATACAGGAATTTGCATGGTAGTATAGTGGAATATTAAGCAGTTACAGGTCTATGAAGATCCCCAATTGGTCATTCGATAGGTTAAAGATGAATATCAAACAAAAGATGACAAATTGCTTCCTTACAAAAGGATGGTCGATGATTTCAAGCAACATTTTTCCAAGATCTCCTTTGAACAAATTTCTAGAGTGAATAACTGGTGCAGGGGCACCAAGGAGATTCTACTTGTCTTTGCTTTATTCATGCTTTGTTTGTGATGTATAAGGTTTTGAAAAACCATTTCCCATGTTTGTAATAAGGACTATGTCCAAAAGATATCATGTTGATGTCATGTTTGTAAGAGGTAGTCATAAGATGTAATGGAACAGTCATAGCATTCATGTTTTGTAAAGCCTTTTATGGCATGTAGGGGAGGTGTCAAGACGTCTAATGCCTTGTCAAAGGATCATTTATCTTGTAAGGTGTTTAAGAGCCTTGTTTGTCATGAAAAACCACGATACATATGACAAATCATTGTAATTAGTTGCAGACATTAACAAAATTGGGGCAGTTCGGTGGTTGTAGACAGTTTACCAGTCTTCCACCAATTCAAACTGCCCCTTCAACTACTCCATCCATCAATGGAGGCTTATTAAAGCCTTGCAGATGTCCATTGTAGAAGGGAGAAGTGATTGGTGAAGAAATCAATAAGAAAAAACACAGTTTCTGCCTTTATTACTCTGTATTTTTCCTGTTCTTGCATGTACTCTGCCATTGTATGGAGGAGCTGTAGAGGACCACGATGTTGGTTTGAAAGTATGGTGAGTCTAGAGTATTTTGTAGTTTAATTGGGCTCTTGAAACATCTGTATAATGTAGATATCTGCATTCTTTTGAGTTTGGTTTGATAAACCCTTACCTAGGGTTTTATGACAAAAAACTATGAGTTTTTCACCATTCCACTGAATCAAACCCTCCTTGATCAGTGGAATGGATTTATTGATCTTTGTTTCAATGCTCTTTGAAGGTGTTTTTGGCAGGAGACTATTTTTGGTAGAGATTTCTTGAAATGACCTAGAAAGACTATGTGCTAGGCATGTGTAGAAGGGAATAGTATAAGCCAAATCTGTTGCAATCAATGGTGGGGCCTCAAAACCTGAAAAAGTCTTGGTTTGGACATGAAATTGAAGTGTCTAACTAGTTGAGAAATTTTTGTGAGGCAAGAAAAGGGCACTTGCTTTGTAATCTAGGCCTAATTAGGGCTCTTGACTCTAGGACAGTCTTAATGAAAGTGACACATGTCCTTAAACAACCCATGTCAAGCTTTTAACATGTTGTTAAACCTCATTAAGGGTATCTCAAACAAGGTTGGTTTAGTCATAAAAGTGTCTGGTCTGCAAGAAATCCTCTATCAGACCCTAAAACAGGGCTACAAGGATTAGGACAACAAATGTGGGAAGTAGTGTTTCAAAAGAAGTCAAGACTTGTTGGTTGGTTTGGGGGTGTTCTCTAAGGTGTCAAATGTCCCTCTAGATGTCTGCCTTGAGAAAATCAGGTGTTTGGTGTCATGTCCCATGTGAGCCCTTTGGTATAGACTTGTATCTCTCCTTAAAAAAATAGTCCTCCTAAGTTGAATGTTTTGTCAAACTTATAGATGTTGTTTTGATCTCCATTGGCCTCTGCACCAATAACAAAGCTGCAAAAATGTTATGGCAACAATAGGATCCCTCCTAGATATGTTGACTACTACTTATCACTGTGAATTCTTGGTTGAACAAATCTTGATACCAGCTTTCGATATTCCACAAGTACTGAATTAATCTACGAATTTGTTGGTCCCAATTCTCTCTAGTACCAAGATATTTATGATTACCTCCATGATAACACCATTCCATCGAATCTAACCAAAACTCAGAAGAAAACCTTTATTCGTCGAGCTTCCCGCTTTACTATCCTTGGTGACACATTATACCGAAGGAGTCTCTATGGTATCCTACTTAGATGTCTCAACTCAAAAGAGGCTAACGTTACTTTACAAGAAGTTCACGAAGATGTCTGTGGATCACATTCCACAAGTCTTGTTGACTCCCAAAATAACTACAACCCAAAACCCTAAAACATTTTATAATCACCTAGGCTAGGGGCGTCGTCAGGGTGACTAAAAGAGGTTCATCAACAAGCTATGGGTGATTTTGGACAACCTACAGGAGTGGGTAGGATCCTCTACACTTTGAGCTCATCTTAAACTCAGGAGGGATATTCCAAGGGGTATACCTGAATAGGTATTGGCTTCAACATCAGATGAACAACTAAAAATGAAAGGACAACCAAACCCTAATCATCTTCTAGGCCCTAAATATTGTCACTGGACCTAAAACAACTGGTTGTCATTAATAATGCTTTATATAGCTGATAAAAGGGCACTCCCATTGACAACAGAAAGTGCAAGTATGCTTGTTTGCAAGACATACAAACTAACTACTTGTTTCACACATGATAAGTTTGTTTTGATTTTTAAGAGTGTGGGCGATCAAATACTTCAGACCAGTGCCTAATATATTGGGTTACGAAGTCAACAGTTCAGCAGAAGGAAGAAAACAACAAGAGAAATGAAACATGCACTTTCTGGATAACCAGATGCAAGAGAGACAGCTATCAAAGAATAAAATACTTAGTAATCCTTTGCAACATATAATCATTCATCTATAACCATAAAAGAGATCATTACACAACATGTAATGTTTTAAGATTTTTTCTAATTCATCTGATAAATGGTTACAGTCATACCACGAAGTTTGGCAAGAGGAAACCTAGTTGAACTTAGGCTTTCCTTGAAAAATTATAGAAGAAGGAGAAATTCATACAATTATAACTGAAATCAATCTGAAAAACCTTTCATAACCTATGTTTTATCTGCTAGAGAACCGTAACTTTTTTGCTCTTTGAAACCCTAGAGAACTATGCACTTAGTTGCCTAAAAATGGTAAAGATGACCAACCCTGAAAAAGAGTTTAACTCTTGCCTTTATAGCCTTCACATCACATCTGAGAATGAAATGGGCACCAAAATCCTCAACCACCCCACCGACTGCATTAAAAACATTGAATTCGGACACCCACTTCGCATTAGTGGCATCCCTGGAAGTAGTTGGCGTGTTCCCAGGTGGTTGGAGGAGTCTGGAAGGCCAAGAAGCCAACTTTTGAAAAATCAGAGTTTTGGACTTTGAACTTTCATCTTTCATCCTTCTTCCCTTGTTTTTCTCTTAGTCTCTTTACTTTTGTTGGACTTCAGGCTTTCAGTGTTCTATCCTCCAAAACGAAAAAGAGAGAACACAAAACCTTGACCCGCTGAAGTCTGCAACACTTAGCATAAGCCTTAGGCAGACTTCAGCCTTTTGGCCCTTCACCTTCCAAAACACTTAGTAAAATTTTGAAAATGCTAGGGGTGGCCATCGAACCTTCTCCCTTCACCACAATTGCCACGTGTCCATTTTCCATTGTTCCGCCAGCCAACCGAAGGGCCCACCAAAAGGTTCCACAGAAAGGCAAAATACCTTATAATTGTCGAGGGTCGGACGTCGAGCCTTCCCCATTTCACCATCTTCAAAGGAAGGAAGAAGATCAAAACTTCGACCTTCACCGCATACTTCACACTTATAATATTTTTGAAACCCGTCAGATTTCAGACTTCGTGGATTTCTCTCAACGCTTTCCATGAAGAAGACCAAAGGCTAAAGGCCCAAAGTATGACCTCCAAAATACTTTCCATACTTAGAATATTTTTCATCCTTTAAGCAATCCTCAGCCCTCAGGCCTTCGTCCCTACTCTTGCCATTAGGAAGATGGAAGGGAGGAACTCTGAGCTTTGAAACTCCACCAAACACTTAGAATTTTCAACACTTAGGCAATCTTTGAGGCCAAAAGGGGAAGCATAATGGAAGGAGGAAGCCTGAAACTCTGACCTCTGACAAAGGGAAAAAACACAAGGGAAAACTTAGGATATTGGCACTTAGCCAATTTTTGGGCTTTCCTACCTTGCATTTTCAAATGGCAAACACATGAAAATCTATGAAAGATGTATCTAATCAGTTATAAGCTATAGATTCAAGTGGGACTCAAATAGAACATGGGGGCATTTTGGGGACTGATTTTGTAGGTGCCAACAGGTCCAAACCTTGCTAAGAAGTTGCTGCAAACAAGATACTATTTGCCTACTATGGAACAAGATGCCCACCATTTTTCTAAGAAGCGTCTTCAATGTCAGCAATACGGAGACCTAATTCATGCACTAGCACACCAGTTGCAACTTGTTACTACTCTATGGTCATTTTCACATTAGGGACTTGACCTCGTAGGTAAAATATATCCATCATCCTCCAATAACCATAAGTTCATCATCACCACCACTGAGTATTTCATGAAGTGGGTAGAAGCCATCCCTATGACCTACATTACCAGTAAATAGATAGCTAAGTTCATCTTGCATTATATCATTTGTCGATATCGTATTCCACTTGCTATTGTCACTAATAATGGAAGACATTTCAAGAACTAATATGTTCACGTCTTGTGCACTCAATTCCCTATTCAACATCTCTTCTCCACCTCATACTATCCATAAAGGAATGACCAAGTTGGGGCTTCCAATAAAAACATATTGAAAATCCTAAAGAAAACAGTCAATGAAGCTAGTCATGATTGGAATTTACAGCTCAATCCCACCTTATGGGTCTACTACACTAGTATCAAAACCCTAACCAACACTACTCCATATGCTTTAGTCTATGGCACCAAAGTCATTTACCTATCGAGGTCGATCTCCCTTCTCTTAGACTTGCCATGTATCATCTCATTGATGGAGAAGAGTACATAATTGCTAGATCACATGAGCTAGAGCTACTTGACGAGAGACAAATTATAACACTTAATCACCTTCAGGTCTATCAAAACTACCTTCATTGTAGTTATAATAAGAAAATCAAGGAAAGACAATTTCAAGTAGGTAATCTTGTTCTTAAAGAAAATCAGAGAAACCAATAGGATCGAGACAAACAAGGCAAGTTTGAACGTAATTGGTTGGGACCCTTCATTGTTACAATAGTTTATGGATCAGGAGCTTATACATTGTCAACAACTAAAGGCATTCCTTTAGATGAACCCATATATAGTGTTCATCTTAAGAAATTCTATGCTTGATCCTTAGAGTATCCCTAGCAAAAAAATCAAAAAAAAAAAAAAACTTGAAATATCCAAAAAAAAAGAAAAATACAAAAATAAAATAATTCATCCTCTGGTGAAAACCTAGTAAACATGCACCTTGGATAAGTACCATAGTGAAAACCTGGCAAACAAGCGTTATGTGTAAGTGTCAACATCCACCATCTACTAAGTCTTTATCCATACCACTCCATCCCATTCCATAATAAAACCCCATCCATCCATAATAAAATTATTGACATTTGCATTTCTGCATACCCATTTATCATGGTTTGGAAATTGTCAGTGTCAGTTTTATCCATTAGTATAATCATTCATAGTCAGTCCACCCATCCATCATTCTCCATAAGAAATCATGTACCTAACTGGGGGCACCTTTCCTTAACCTATGTCTAGGAATGGATCCTTGTTTTGTCTTAAGAGGAATTGTCACATTTTCACTCATTTTCTGTAAAAATTAGTCATCCACCACAATCCATAATAAATTCAAAACCTTCACTTCATCCATCTATCACAATCCATCCTAGTCATCTATCACCTCGACTTGACTAACTCAAGTAGAAAATGAACTATGAATCCTTTTGAAAGCTTAAGTACTTATCAAATGAGAAGCCAAAGACTACTCTTGAAGTGGTACATGTGTCTGCATACTGCTTGCTTCATCTGTTAAATCCATTTATCCTAATCCAAAGCCTTTGACGGATATATCTTTCCTACAATAAGGCCCAATCTAATATGAGCACCCTCTTTGGCAAGAGATATGATGGCTGTGTATTTGTTTTGTCAGTTGGTCGATTTCTTTTGGTTTATCTTTTGTTCCTTTCTAATACCAAATCAAGACTACCTTGATCTTTCTATATCTTGGTATGTTGGGATAAAGTATGGATTGGGACATGGTCATTGCTTTCATATGTTGTGTTTGTGGGATGATCTTATTATCCTACAAAGGATAATATTTATCGTGTTTGTGTTGGAATTTGCATCTTGCATATCAATATCCTTTACATCTAAGGTCTTGAAAAAGCCTTATGTGTACTAGGATTATTCTATGCTAGGACTATTTTCCATTCACGTATCCAATGAGGTTCTATTATGTCTGGTATGAATAAGATCAAACCGTTTCTTTGTAGAGTCAATGTCCTATGCATTGGATACATTGTCACCTTGGTCTTATATACCCTGGTGCATAATATCCATATGCTTTATCAAAATAAGGATTTCTCTTTACATTTTGTAAAGCATAATCGAAGCAAAATCCCTCCATCCATCTATTCATATATCTTAATAAAATCTATAGCTTTCTTGAAGATCGATCAATCATCATCTCTCTATTCAAGACATTATTTCTTCTATCCATATTACCAATCATCATCATTTTCTCATCTCTCATCCACATAGAAGCCCTACAAAACTATCCATGTTAGACATCACAGTATAAGCATGTCATCACATAAATCCATAATCATCATACATGCCAGTCATCCATACATCATAGTATAAGCATGTCATCACATAAATCCATAAGCATAATAGATGTCATTCATCCATAACATCATCCATAAGCATGTTGTTAGCAGGATGAAGGGCATGAAGTAGAGCTGATGGGAAGCTAGAGCATAAATTATGGAGAGGCTGGAGCCAACCTATGATGCTAGAAGGCACATCCCTAGATGTAATAGATACAATATATATAGATATAGTATATGATGATATAGAATAGGAGGAGATAGCATATGATATGATATGAGATAGCTCGATGATATAGCAGAGACATAGAAGTCTGATCAAGAATGTATGTAGATGGATGAGGCAGAGACTTAGACCTGCCGAAGGATGGATGTATGATATTTGATTGTTGTATATATATATATATATGGAAATCTGTTGGTATCGAATAATTCTTTGGTGTTCTATTATTATGTAATGTCTGTAATATGCATATATTATTCTTTGTATTTTGCTATCAATCTCTAACTACTTGACTGGGGTATAAATTAACTACAAAGACTTGGCTAAGGACACGAATCTTCGGACCGGTATCCCTCTCCATTTCTTGCCAACATTTGGTTCTGTTGCCAGGACCTTGGAAGAGGGTAGTAAAAGATTGAAGGGGCAAAACATTCAAAGGAGTAGAGTAGAGTTTTAGAATGAAGAGAGGGCTAGGTTGGATGATAAAAATTTTAAGTTGTAGAGAAATTTGAGTCTCCTTAAGTTCCTACCTCTATGAGAGGGGGACAAGCACTTAAGGGGATGGCAAGTGGAAAGGGGGTAGGATCTACAAGGATATTTCAAATGATTTCTCTTCAAACAAGGATACCATGGGATATAAAAGGACTAATGGAACACCAAATCAAGAAACCCATGGCGAAAGGGGAGAAGCGAAAGAAAAGAGAAATCAACAAAGACATCAGAATTGGAATGGAGATAAGTAGAGAAGAAAGATTGAAAAAATCTAGGAATGACAAGAATGTTACTGCAGAAGGATGGAAAGGGCACAAGAGAGTAGAAAAGATATGACAACATAAGTTGCGGAAGGAAAGGAGGAACAATTCGTGGAGCATGCCATGGAAGGTGCTGCCGAAAGGGAAGAAGAAGACAAGCACATCATGGAGGATGCTACTAAGAGCGCCAATGTGGGTGTTGCTGGAGAAAAGAGGGTAGAAGAAGAAGAAATAGAGCATGTCATGAAGGATGTTGTTGAGTGCGCCACTGTGGGTGTTGCCAAAGCGGAAAGCGAAAGGGAAAAGGAAGAAAGAGGTGAACTAGGGTTTATGTCGCACTGCTGAAAAACTTGAATTAACACTAGAAATTTTGAAGATGGATGAGGAATATATAGAGGAGCTAATTTTTTGAAGCATAAAGGATATAAGAGGAAGAGGAGAAGATGCAGTAAACATTGAAAGGAGTTCTAAGGGTTTTAGAAGGTTATTTCAATCATCACTGGATGCCTACATAATGTCGTTCACAAATACAAGAGTATCCCCTAATTTGAAGAGACACTATGAAGAAACACAAACCGTAGAGTAGGAGTCACCCTGAATGTCATATAAAGCATAGAGAATTTTAGTTGAGAAGGAAAATATTCAAGAAAATAAGAAAGCAGATATAATAGAAGAGATCTAGAGTAATTTTGTAGAAGTTTTAGGAGAAGAGTACTTTGATATCCGACTACACAGAGACAAGGGAAGAGAAAGAACAATTTGAGTTGATAGAAGAAAACTTTACCAGAAGAGCAGACTAGAAGAATCTATTGTAAAGTACCATAGACATTGATAACACCAATCATGGATACTCCTATCAAGTTACCAGTATTTGAGAAGGATACTACTGAAGCAGCAGAACACATTTTCATTTTGGAGTCTATTTGGAGCCAGAATGGGATAATAAGGGATGGAATCAAGTTGTTTGACTTCATATGCACCTTGCAGAATGAAGCATTGAAGTGGTATCGAAAGACATGTCCAAACAATGATAAGGAATGGGATGATATCAAGAAACTATTCTTAGAGAATTTTAGAGTTTTAGATATTCTTATAGAAGGGGTCAGTAAGATTAGAACTGATGCAACTGGATAAAGAATCAATAAAGGACTTTGATAAAAGATTCAAGGAGACAACTAGGAAGTTGGAGGAACCACTAATTGAGAAGAAAAAGTTAGAATGGTTTATTTCTAGAATAAGCCCTGAAATAAGGTTCGCCCTAGATGGAAGAACATTTGAAACATATGCGGAAGCAGTGACACTAGCCTACTGGATAGAGTCTCAATCTTGGCATAGACAAGACAAGATGAAGGAAAACCTAGAAATGGAGAAGCTAAAATTAGAATTTGTTACATCCCCAACTTTTGATTAAGCTTAATCTTACTTTTATGTGGTAAAAAGGATAAATAATCTTAGATTAATGATTTGATGTTTGTGGAAATATATCAAGTTGAATAATTGATTATATGGATTACGATTAATGCTTAGATTAGACATGAGATTACATGTTGAGATTATCTTATCATAATGATTTATGATTTAATGATGATACACTAATCATGGTTATATGTTTGTGAGTGTAACCAGGAAAAGAATCTTCCTTCAAGAGTGGAAGGAGAGTATCACCTAGGAGAAGGAAATAAATGTTATGGAAAAGGTCAGATTGTCATTTAAGTATCAAAGTTGATCTTTTGTGAGCCCATGCAAGATAGGGTGAGTATAAGCCATTTTGTCTTGTTAAGTTGATTTCTATTCAACTATAGTCGTCATGTCGATTTATGATTTCTTGACGTCGCCTACGTCGGTTTGACTATATAATGTTCTCAAAACATTAATATAGTTGTTACTAACCTTTGATTGGTGCTAAAGACTCCCTTTGTTTATTTATTCATTTCTATGGTAAGTTTTGTGAATATCGTTTAATTATTTTAATTATAATTTAAGATAGCGAAGTGGGGGAGTAAATATCGACCCCACTTTCACATATTGATGCTATCACCCTAACGTTGGTAATGTGATTTTGGTGATAACTTGGATTATTTAAGTAATTTCATAATATCATATAAATGTATATGACATTATGTGGGATATAATCATTTATCCACCTATAGTGGAGTCGAGCACCTTTGAATCTTAAGTTTTCATGTTCTTGTTTGAAATCGTACCCACGATCCACGAAGAGTGGAGTGAGTGGAAGATGTGTTTGATCTTATCATAAGTATGACACTACGCAGGATACTCTCAGATGGGAGGTATTTTTGTAGTGGTGTCTATATTCCCACGAGGTGGTACATGATATTGAAAATTGTTTTACCAATCCTCATTTCGAAGGTGATGGTTTTTGTGTTTTGAGAATGGGAAAGCATGCATGTTATCATTATTATTGTTATCATTGCTTAGATGGCTAGGAAGTAAGCTACATGGTAGCAAGCTGTAGGGAAGTAAGCTCGCACGAAAGAGCTGATAGCGAAAACAACAGGAGCATACTATAATAAATCATAACTTGGTGATGATGCCTTTCAATTAGGTACAACTGTGTGATACCATCATGTGGTATTAAGCAATATAGATGTATACATAGTTATTACTGTTGATAACCACACATGGGAATATCAATGACTGTGTTTATTTCATATGATAGCATTTGATTTGTTTGAATAAATCCTCTGATGCCTTTGTGGCTAAATGTTTGAGAGTATTGTTGTAGCATACTTGTGTCCCTCGAAGCTGATAAGGCTAAGGATAGTGAGCAACTGTTATAACCATTTGATAACGAGACTGTTAAGTCTCTAGAAATGGTTGATACTTTCTTTCATTCTTTATGTCGAGACTGTTAAGTCTCCAGACTGGAATTTTATCGAAAGATAATGATTGTCAAGATGAATAAAGACTGATGCTTAGTTAAAGTAGGTCGAGAGCCATGCATTATTGAATGATAAGTCATTAATGAAAATTACTGCTATCAATTGTGCCAAAGCCACTAAGGCTTTCAAGGCACATGATGTGGAAACTATGATATTAGATTGTTTATGAATGTTTGATATTTCACCTTTAGGTTTATTCTTTATGTAAGAATGAGTAGATTGACTCTTTATTATAAATAGAGAAAAACCAGTCGATAATGGGTAACATTATTAGGTTGTACTAAGTGCATGTTGAGCTTTGAATATCAAGGGAGTAAATCCTCAAGACTGTCATTTATTTTCCATGTAGGAAAGAATGAAAATGAGTATGATAACTCATTCATTTGTAATGTATTAGGAATATGTTTCCTTATCATAATGATAATAGTTTGGGACTGAAGTATAGGGTGTTAAAACCCTTTCAAAAAAATTTAGACTAGAAGTCTATTTATTATTATCAACTTATTAATACTATCGACTATAATAGGATGTATTATAGTCGATAGCAATTTGATGAGATACCTTGAAATAGGGTAAACATAGAATCTTAGCCGAATATGGTCTTAATAACTAAAACCATGAATCTTTAAATTCCTTAAAAAGAAAGAACGGGAATAGAGTGACATGGAGTCACAAGTTCCTTGTTACATAGGCAACATGACAATTTTTTTTAATGTACTCCTAAAATCAGAGTCAGAAGTCCAAGGTAGATTGACTAAGGGTAAACATAATAAATCTTTACCATGACTAGAACAGGTCAAGCTATAAACATTGTAGGATGAGACAACTTCAAAGTTGATTCAGAGGTGTGTGAACATTCAACTATGTTCATTGTGAAACATCTATGTATAAAAATCTTTGGCCAAAGTAATGCATCCATCTCTGCATGCATTAGTTGGTTCACTATGATCCACATGGCATAACCATCCAGTAGTGTCATACATAGTTAGAGTGGATCTATAGTTGTATGATCGCGATGAGTTATGAAGGACATAACACTAGATACTTAGATGGCAAACCAATTGGTTCCTTATATCTATTCCCTTCATGAAGGGTAGGGCCACTTCCAAGAATGAAGTTCAGCGGGGGACTGCTGGTCTATGGTTGGAGGAAAAGCACTCAGGTGATGCTCTCCTTCCCAAGCAAATGACAAGTCAAGACTTATGAAGATGGATGTCAAAGCTCTAGATGCAGTACATTCTTTTATATGACTTTATAGTCAAAACATTATGTGTAAGCTTATCATTGTTGCTGAGAGCAAAACATTGTAATTGTAAAGTGAAAGGATTCACTAGTATGTTATCTTTGGTAATTAATGAAAATTTTAGTTGTGAAATTATTCAGAAAAGATGCATTTTGATTATTGTTTATGATTTTGAGTATTACTATGCCTAACCAGGATTATGTCAATCACAATCTTATACTTAATGGTAATTAAGTTGATTAATTTTGGGTAATAGGAGTTGGCTTGTTACATAATTAGAGCAATTAAAGCTAAGAAAGGAGATTTTGGCCAAGCAGGAGGAGAATACACAAAAGTAAAGACCTAATATTTGGTGCTCATACTGTACAAGGGAAGGTCACTTGAGAAATGAATGTCCCAGAATAAAAGGTGAAAGGCAAGCTACCTCAATAAAAGTAGACATAAGAGCAACAACAAAAAGAATAAATTCAGTATTATTATGGATTGTGCAGAGAATGGGATGACCGTGAAACACCAGACTGTCCTTCACAAAACTTCAAGAGGAAAAGAGAATTTGCTAATGAAGAATATGAAACATGGTATAATGAAAATAACACAAACTTAGTGGAGAGCAACAACATGACATATGTGAACAACATAGCAGAAAGAAACTCATATGATCAAGGCTACAAGAAACCAAATTAGAGAAACTAGAGGAATGTCAATGCAATACAAAATTCAAACTCCAACAGTCCATCCTATGGGAATAGCTATAATAATTATTATAGAGAGTAGTTTGGAGGTTGCAAAGGAGGTTGAGGTTGTGGAAGAGGTTAAAGAAAGAGAGAGGATGCAACATGTTTCAAATGCAGTAAGCTAGGACACTTTGCTAATGAATGTTGGGGCGAAATGAAAACATAGTGTTCATTCTGTAGCAGTACAGAGCATGACCTATTTTCTTGTGATAGAGCACAATAGTACTTCTAGAATACACCACCACAATCTAAGAGTGATGAGTTACAAAACCTGAATACACAAAAAGGGGCTAGAATTATAAGAAGGGAACGTAAGGGTCATGGAGCAAGAACTTGTCAGAAGAACAACAGGGAGGAAACATACACATCTTCAACTAAATCTATAGAAGAAGAGTACTACCAAAGAAGCAAGCCAAAACATATCAGAAAAGATAGAAGAGGAATGAAGGAGAAAGCTGTAGTATTGACAAGACAAGGAATGAATACCAAAAGACATTACACCATTGAGACAAAAGAGGAAGACAATGAGGAGGAAGAAGAATTTTTTCCTACTAAGAAATAGCATGGGGGAAGTTATGAAGGAAGCTAAACAAAAAATAAGGAAGCAACATGAAAAGGAGAAACAATACAAGCAATTTTTCACTGAAGAAGAGGTAGGAGATCTCAAGCAGTTAGCCCAATTGACCCAACAACACAGACTCATTGAGAAACTGAAGCAATTTTCTAAATACTGGAATAAGGAGCAAGGTCAAAAGAGCCAACTCCAAAGGATGGGAAGAATAGATAGAGAATGGAAGACAAAGCCATTGATGGTGGATGTTCATATAAATAATAAAAGTGTGGAATGCCATGATAGATCTTGGAGCATATGTTAACATGCTAAAAAAGAAGCTTTGGGAACAGTTAGGAAGACCTAAACTGATAGAGACAACTTACAATATAATCATGGTAGATGGATCCAAAATGCAGACAATGGGAACATGGAATCAAGTGGAAGTTAACCTAACGAGGTTTAAACAAGTCTTAGACTTTATTGTTGTAGCCACGAAGGATCAAGGGGAAGCTTTCAATGCACTTTTGGGTTTGAGATGGTTTGGAGATGTAAATGGTATCATAGACTCTCAGAAAAAAGAGCTATCATTTGCTAATGATAACAAGATTTTCCATATTCCTTTGCGATCATCAATAGAGAAAGCATACACAAAAGAAGTCAATCAGGAAGACAGTGATAAGGATTCAAAGAATATCTACACAATTGTAAGGTTGGATGTAGAAGAGATAATAGAAGAGCCTAACTCTGAGGAAGACATGGAGATAGAGGATGATCACTACAACACAGATAGTGAGGAAGTTCTAGAAGCCTGGTTGAAAGAAGAACTGGAACTAAAAACATAAAAAATGGTTGGTTACCAAAGGATAGTCATGGCTAGGACTGGCAAAGGAGACATAGCGCAATCCTCCCCATTTCATCAAAACTCACCATAGATCACTTGTGATACACTTAGGAAGGACAAAGAAGCGAGATCTCAGAAAGATGGCCAAATGAAGAAAATGAAGCAAAGAAATTGACATACCAAGATTATTGAGTTTCTGAAGATACAAACAGGACAGTCATACGAAAAGAGGAAGAAGAAATGGAAAAGATACAAGGAAAACAATGTGGGGAGGTACTTTCAAACACCAAACCACTAGATTATCAATCTTCAGAAGAAAGAAACTAATTGTGGAGAGATTCCACCATTGTACCATAGTGTATCATAGACTAACCACTAATAAGGGACAAAACTCAAAACACAAAAAGCAAGGATATAAATTAATAAAGGAAAAGAATAAAGTGAAAAGCAGGAAAATTAGGGCAAAATGAGGGGTATTTAACCCTAATCAAACATTACAAACCTTACTTTGCATTCAGACTTTGGAAAATTTGGAATTCAGAGAGAAAATACAACAACAAACAAAGCAGTGAAGAGGACAAGATCACAGATAAGCAGAAAGACACAATGGCTACCCCTGAGTTGATTGATATCACACACAAGCCAAGGTCAACGTTCAAGAAATAACCATGGAAATCCCTAGAAGTGGACAAAGACGACGCATTCTCATCAGTGTTGGCAGATGTAGTTTACACGAAGGATGTGAGAAAGTACATTTGTAATAACTTGGCCGAGATTGACCACATGAAATTTGAGGAGTTAAGGGACACATTGCTGGTAGACACAAGTTATTTGCCCAAATATGCAAATATATCAACGAAGAGAATGGATGTGTGGAAGGATTTCCTTGACTTCATGGATTTACATGAATGGGTAAGAATCATTCTCAGCAGAATCCATGATGAATTTATATATTTGGACAAGCCATAAAAAATTACAAAGGAGGCCATTAGGGTAGTGACAGGGTTAAGTGTCATGGGACCCTTACCAGCAATGAAGGCCATCAAAACTGATCAAGTGAGCGAATTGACTGGAGAAACAATAGATGGAAGGAATATGCATGTGAAGGACATCATAGACCCAAGAGTTAGATATGTCACCATGGGAATTGCTTTCAAAGTGTACTGTGCTAACCGGGAGGGTTCAACCATTGCCACCACTATTCACACTACCTATCAAACAGTGAAGGAGTGTAAGGATTTTGATCACTGTGAAGTAATGTGATAGTAGCTATTGAAGAACTTGCAAAAGATCGAGGATTCTAGTTATAGCTTCTAGTATGGTACTTTGATTCTTTGCCTCACATTTTATTTCTTGAATGAATTACCAGTGTTTAAGGGGAATCACTGCCAACAAAACATATCGGTAGGGTTAGAAGTAAAAAGGAATATAGCTCAATTCAAGGAAACAAAAGCAAACAGTGCCGCATATTGGGGTTTCTTCAAAACCATACAAGAAGAGATGAGGGTGAGAGAAAGAATCCCTTATGGAGTGGTCAAGCAATACATTAAACAAGTTACCTTTTTGGTGGACAAGGATTTTACCTACATGGAAGCAGTTGAGCCGAGAACAGCATGGGTATCCCAATTGCCCTATGAGATAATTGCAGCAAAAGTTAATGCTTATACATAAAACTTACTAAGTAAACCCAAGGATACAAGTGTGGATAGATTTGGCACTTATTCAAAAGTGATGGACAAACAACATAAAAAGCATGCAGAGGAACATTTGGAAAAGCATAGAGATAAGTTACACAAACAGTGGGGAGTTCCAAAATAGGGAACTACCTCAGCTCCAAAACCTTCCACATCAGCTCTATTACCTAGCAAGGAGGTGTTGCCAGTAACTACATCTTAGGCTCCATCATCATCAACAATATCATCCAGAGGGAGGGTAGCATTAGAAGTATTGTTAGGGATGAAAAAAATACACAAAAGAAGGCTCCTCGACATAAGCAACAAGCAAAAAGAAAGAAAACCTAGGAAATGTTGGAGGTGATTGAATCTGAAGAAGAGGGAGACAAGCAAGAATCAAAGATGAAGAGAAGGAAATGAGGACAATAGACACCGGAAGAAGAACTAGCAGAAGAACAAGCAGAAGAACTGGCACAGGAGCTCTATAGAATGGATGCACTGCTCAATGCCATGGAGAATGTAGGTATGTTAAAAGAAATTGTTGATTTATATGATGATTCATCTGAGGAGAATAAGCAAATAATAGTTCAAGCAATGATCCAATATATGAGGAATAAAGAAAAGGCATTAGATGAGATGATGGAAGGATTTTCAAAGAACTTGATAGAAGCACTGAGGAAAAAGGAGGAATAAGGCACTCCAATTGGAGGAATAAATAAGGAAGAATGCCATTGATAAGCTCAATGACACATTGTCACCGGAGAAGAATGAATTGATATAGCTAAAAACCATGGAGTTGAGAAGAAAACAAAGAGTAGACACACTCATAGGTGGTAGTAAGAAGGAAAAGGAGAAAATACAAAAAGAAATGGAAGAATTGATAGCAAAGCTATATCAATATATTAAGGAATAAGAACAACAACATGCACCATCACCTCTACACAACACTAGAATACCAACAGGAGGTCAAGACAAAACAGAGGCAAGTCAAGAGAGAAGTTAGTCAGAAACTTCTGCACAAGGGGTACCTCCTCCAAATAACACAAGGATGGAGGAAAGGAATACACAACAACAATAAATGAGCCCACAAACACATAATGTGAAGAATAAAGAAGAAACGCAGGAGAATAGAGAAGAGCAAAGAGTTTCAGATCAAGTTGAAAATCTGGAAGCCTCTTCTTCTTCAATAGAATCCATTAAGGAGTTTTTGGAGCAACAAAAGAAAATAACACCTATCCTAACTCGAAAATTGCTACAGTTGCCGATGATAGAAGGTCAAGTAAATCTAGCTGGAATATCTACCTTACAGAAGTTGCAGTTAGGAGATGTCTTCCACTCCTCAGCAAGAGCAAAAATTTTGAAACAACATGTAGAGGGAAGTGAATTGCTTCAAGATGTAGTGAACACATTAGCAAAGGAGATGTCAGAGACACCAAGGAATACTACTTTACCCTTGATGGAGGAATTGAAGCAATTGACACAGGGATTCAAGGAGTATTCTAGCCAACCGGAGAAGAAAAATACAGAGCAACTCAACAAGAAAAGGTTGGCAGAAATGACAAATAAGTGTGCCAAGGAACACACTCAATTGGAGACATACATAAAGAACATTCAACAGATCATTGCGGAGGCAAACATTCTTTACCAATTTTGTCTACATTGGCTATAGTCTACCAAAGCAATAAAAGAGCAAATGGATGCTCTGGGACTACAAATAACCAAAGTGGAAACCCAATATGACCCTCTGACTGATAAGGATGGAGTAATAAGGGCGCAAGTAGAGACACTCCATAATCAACATCAACAACTCCAGAACCAGAGAGACCAAATAAGTAGCCAAATAAAGCAGTTAAGGGAAGTGATCAACCTTAGACTAGCTAATTTGACTAGTAGTTTTGCATAAGCTAAGCAGACTACACAAGCAATACAGATACTGGAAACTATATGAGAAGTAGAGGGCACGTATATTAAGATAGAAGGACAAATAATTATGTTGTCTAAGGCCAAGAAGCAATGGGATAATAGTTTAGCGTAGCTAAAGCAGATCTTTAAAAGACCATCTTACCTAGTAGCTAATTTTGCATGTCTTGAGGACAAGACATAGTTTTGAAGGGGGGATGATGTTAGCAAGATGCAGGGCATGAAGCAGAGCCGATCGAAAGCTAGCACATACATTATTCAGAGGCTAGAGCCGACCTATGATGCTAGAAGACACATCCCTAGATGTAATAGATACAATATATATAGATATAGCATATGATAATATATGATAGGAGGAGATAGCAAATGATATGATATGAGATAGCTTGATGATATAGCAGAGACATAGTATAATCAAGCATGTATGTAGATGGATGAGGCAGAGACTTAGACCTGCCGAAGAATGGATGTATGATGTTTGATTGTTGTTTATACATATATATGGAGATTTGTTGGTAACAGATAATTATTTGGTGTCCTATTGTTATGTAATGTATGTACTTTGCATATATTATTCTTTGTATTTTGCTATCAATCTCTAACTACTTGATTGATGTATAAATTGACTACAAAGACTTGGCTGAGGACTGGATCTCTAGACTGGTATCCTTTCCATTTCTTGCCAACACATGTCATCTCATAAATCCATAATCATAGTACACATCATGATACAAACATCCATAGCATATACATCATACAACATAAATCTCATCCATAACACATCATAGGTATCCAAAATCATGTCATCTCTCATATATATCAAAAATAGATAAGTGTCATGCAATGGGGCTACAAGAGCCATAAAATGAGTACATATGTACAAATAGCCCACATGCATCGTAGTCTCAATAACATATGCTTAAATATCATCATAAAATTATGTCTATGTGGAGCTCCCCTCTGATGGCTCAGCTCCTACACTTGAGGGTGATGGTCCTGTGGCTGGGGGTGGTTGATGTGGTCTTGATGGCCATGGTGGTGGTAGTCCCATAACTAATCCACTTGATCTCCTCGAGGACGAGGCATCACTTGGGACCTAGTTTGAACCTAGTTTGGGATGATCTTTGTCATTTTTGGAGCCATCTTTCGAAGACTCGGCTTCATTTGAGGAATTTTTCTCTCTTAGATTTGAGACATCAAAATCTGAGGGCAACTTAGCTCCTTGTTGAGATAGCATAAGAAAATATTTACAAGGATCCATGGCAATGACCTTATCCATTATCTTTTGAAATTTTGGATCTTGGAGGTGTTTAAAGATTTCCTCTTGGTTGATTTCCTCATCATCAAAATCATGCCCACCATTGTGAATGGAACCCATTTTTTGATTTTGTTTCACTTGGGACCTAGTTTGAACCATGCAAGTTTGAGATGTGGGTGTAGTTGGATTGTGAGACTTGGTTCCATAAATACAAAGTGGTGCAAGTGAAAAGCAGAGTTACACAGATAAAAACTAGAATGACGCTAATGAAGGACATAATTGTGCATTCGATGGACATCATGGCGCAAATGAAAGTAAAATGGTGCTTCTAAGAAAAAGGGTCGCTGATGATTGTAAGTAATGTTTTTCTTGGTTTACAAAGAAATAGACAAGGTGAGTTTGATGGATGCAAGTTGTACTTCCACCATTGATGTCTCGAGAGTGACATCCTATGACATTAGCCCTAGTTGCGGACCTAGATGAGGAGGAGGATAAGTTTCCTACAGGTGATGGGATTGTGGTATGTCACTCACATGCCACCTGTTAGGGTGCATCGGGTGATGATGACTACTTTGGTGGAGCACTGGTACAGCGAGCATAGCTCATTTCTACTTCCCACAAGAGAGATCACCATTACCTTAGAGGATGTCTTGAGGATACTCTACATCCTGATATATGGGGAGTGGGTAGTCTATAAGACAGAGACTGGAGAGAGTGTACTTAATCAACTTCTGATGACATGAGACCTAGGCATGAGGATGGAGAGATGCAACCTAGCTAGATGTGGACTCGATTTGACAGACTGTAGTTGGTAGTGGTTAGACTGATTGGAGGGGACTTGATGCCTGACAGATGCTCCCGTAGTTTCTTAGTTAGATGGGGACGAGTGCTAGATGACATGTTTTATGAGGGTATAGTATATGCATGGGGCCCTTGCTTATTAGGTTAGCTTTATCATGATATGCACCAGGTGGTCTATCGGTATGGGTCTAGCTTGTCTACAGGAGTCACATTGCTTCACATGTGGGCGTGGGAGCACATAGTCGTGACTTACCCTATATCTACATGACAGAGGGAGCATGTACAACCTTTTATTCATCTATATGTGGGAGTTGTGACACACAACCATCTTGAAGAGATTACATATTGTCACCAAGTACTTGATGAGCTTGACACAGTGGTTTAGCGACCATGGTGTGATTGAGGTGTGGTTCAATGATGTTGAGCACCTCCTATACTAAAGATCGGGAGATACCTGTTTGTACGAACTATGTATATTATTGAGAGATATCTACCCAATAGGGTATGTTGACAATTCAGATTTCCCCAGCTGGAGCCAATTCAAGAGGTTGGCACCCAGGCTGACTTAGATACTTAAATATAACACCTCGGCATCCTAATTAACTATATTTGACTATACTTAATTAAGAGTTAAGGTAGCCACAAGTTGACTACTCACAACCCTATGCACACTATAAGATTAAGGGTGTAGCATGCTCCCACTCTTTAGAGAAGTGTTGTCCTCACTGTTGATCAATTGTAGATGCTTTTGCACAAAATCCTCATTTTCCCATATAACATTGTAGACACCTAAAAATGTCTTCATTGTCAAACTGACTCTCGACATCCCTAAACATACCAATTCCCCTTCTAATCAATTAGTTAAATTTTTATTTAATTAATTATCCCTTCATCACCTGATTTTTCATTATTCTATCCCCAACAATTGGATTAATTCTATTAATTCAATAGTTCAACTTTAGCCAATTGATTTAATTGGTCAATTTCTCCCTCCTCACTAAATCCAATTAATTAGCTAAATCATGTTTAACTAATTAATTTAGACTATTAATTAACCTATCCCTACCTTAGGTAATTAAATAAACCATTATTCAATTGCCTACCCTAGCCTATCCCATCCTAGCCTTAGGATTAATTAAATAAAGCCTTATTTAATTAATCTTAACCCCTCATTTAAGTGGTCAAACCTAGCTTAACACCCTTCCCCACATCCTCCAAATAAAAAATTTAAATATATCCCACATAAATCAATTTTTTATAAAAATATGTCCAACATCACATTTAATACCTCTTACACCCCTTACCCATGCCATACCTCATTTATCTCCACTCATCCCCAAATGAATTTTTAATTCATTTTACCTTTCCCCATGTGAATTTTTAATTCACAAATAGTCCATCTCACCCAACCTCATTTACTCCACCACTTTCCCAAGATGAATTTAAAATTCATCTTTATTCCTAGCCCTCCATTCTTCCAAGATGAAATCTAGGCTCTCCACGTCATCTTCATTTTCCACCATTGATCTCCCAAATCAATCTCAACCCTTGGATCAAAATCTCTCCAAAATGTCTATAAATACAACATCCTCCAACCCATTTTGGGATCCAATTTTCAAGTAATGTTACCATGTCAAAATATTCATTGAGCTAGCTTGTGAGTTGCATTAGGATAGAGCATTTCACATTTGTTTTCCTTATCTAGGGTACATCTTAGAAGCTTTTGGGTGCAAGTTTCTTCCCCTTTCATGAGATTGGGTCTTCACATCAAGGTATAACTTCTTGCTTTGTATGCATTTATTTTGTGTTTTTACCTTCGATTTGGATTTCCTAATCTACAAACATCTTCAATTGGAGAGTTCTTCCATTTTAATAAATACTTTGTGATTTTCCTTGTCCTCAACCTCTTGGTGTGAGTTTGAAGAATTCCTCCAAAATCCAAAACTATTCTTCCCTCCTCATCAAGCTCTAGTAACTTAGTTTGTGCTACAATTTTTTTTTCAATAACCTTCTTCAAGCATGAACCATGGAAAGTGGATGAATTTCTGTTGACATAGGTAACTCCAATTTATATGCTACACCACCAATCTTTTGCAACACCTTATAAGGATCATAGTACTTGGGTGCAAATTTTATCTTTCTGTTGTTATTTTAGAGACATTTTCTTATATGGTTGTAATCGCACAAAGATGCAATCTCCCACTTCAAAAGTCCTTTCTCTATGGTGCTAATTAGCCTATTGCTTCATTTTGTTTTGTGTCATTTCAAGGTTCTCTCAGAGACTAGCAAGTACCTCTTATTGATGTTGACTGTGTTCTTCAACTATTCAAACCTTTGGTTGTGCCCACAATGAAGAGGTGATTGATGGTAGTTGGTACTCATATAGTTCCAAAATAAAGACATCTTTGAAGAAGTATGGAAGGATATGTTATACCACCATTCTTCTAGTGGTAGCCATTGCACCTATCTCTCTTGTTTATCTGAAGAAAAACATCATAGGTACCCTTCCAAGCATTTATTGACCACCTTAGTATGTCAATGAGATTGGGGATGGTATGATGAGCTACGAGCAAGTTGATTGCCCAAACATGAAAAAAGTCAGTCCAAAAATTACTTGTAAATATAGGATCATGATTACTTACTATAAATTTTGGAGTCTTGTATAGTATTCATAAAGGTTGTTGTTACAATGCTTCCTACCAATGGGTGTGCCAAAGCAAAAAAGTGTGCATATTTGGTGAGACTATCGACAACAACAATGATAACATTTTTTCTTCAGATTTGGGAAAACCTGTGATGAAATCCATAGATACCTCCTCCCACTATTGACTTGGGATAGATAAGGGCCATAGAAGACCTAGAGTATTAATTGTCTCCCCTTTATTTTGTTGACATACCATGCATTCAACTACAAATTTTTGAACATCCCCTTTCAACCCCTCTCAAAAGAAATCTTGCCTGATTCTATGATAAGTTTTTAGGATTCTAGAGTGCCCACCTACTGGAGAAGCATGTATCTCTTCCAGCACCTTAAAATTAAGGTTTGAAATCTTGTAAAGGTTCAAACTATCCTTATACCATAAAACATTTCCTTTCCATTCAAATTTGTCCGACACAGTTAAATCCTGTTGGAGTTTTACAATGAGAGTTTGAGTATATGTGCACTTTTCCCAGTCTTCTCTTACCTCAGTTACCTAATCTTCTTGTAATATGGAACTGGCATACAAAAGTGACTATGTGGGTTCATCCCTCCTTGGTAGAGCATCAACCATAATATTCTCCTTGCTTTTCTTATATATGATCTCAACATCATATCCCAACATCTTTGTGACCCATTTTTGTTGTTCTTCAAATGACAACCTCTATTCCAAGAAATATTTGAGACTATCATGATTTGTCTTTGCCTTAAAGTTTCTTCCCATTAGATAAGGCCTCCATTGTTTGATTGCATGCAATATAGCCAACATTTCCTTCTCATAAATTGGCTTCAACAAATTCTTACCTTTGAGTTGGTGAGTCTCAAATGTTATGGGTCTTCCTTCTTGCATGAGTACTGCTCCTATGCCATGTCATGAAGCATCACAATCAATCATGAATGTTTTAGAAAAATATGGGGTATCTAGGACTGGAATTATGCACGTGGTTTCTTTTAGTTGCTCAAATGCCCTTGTAGCTACCTCATTCCATTGGAAGGCATCCTTCAAAAAAGCTATGAGAGGTGATGTTATCCTACCATAATTCTTTAGAAATTGATGATAATAACCAGTAAGCCCTGTTATAAATCTTGAACAAGATGTAAAACCCAAGAACTTTATGAGAGATTCTGAGCTACATAAACTCAAATGCAAAATAGAAGCAAACTAATGATTTCAAGAGATATGCAAATGTTGATGTGACAGAATTCCATTAAGAGCTCAAAGCTTCATACAAAGAATGATAGAGTAACTAGACAATGCATTCAAGATACAAAATACAAGCTAGGTAGTGAGTTTATATAGACCAGAGAGAGGGGAGAGGTGGAAAAACTGACCAATAGGGAGAGGCCACCATACGGGCTAAAGATAACAAGAGCATCTTCCCAAGATAGCAAATTCCACCTCCCTTGTAGGATGCCAACATCTCAAATCACCCACCCACTAATTAAACTTGTTTTATTTAACCTAAGCGTGCTTATAAAAAGTGTAGAAAAACCCTAGGAAATAGGGAAATTAACTAACCCACTAGGAAAACAAAAGCCTACACTATCACCCCCTTAAGCATAGCTTAGGTGGGTGAAAATATGGGTCTCGACAAATCAAGCCTGATGAGGTACCCATGTGCAATGAATTCCCCCCAATGAGAAGAAGCCCCTCCAAACTAAGTAGAGAGTGTTGACATTTCTTCTGAATCAGCATTAGGGTTTGCCACTTCTAATGCACAGGCAGATTCAGGCCAACTGAATACAGGAGGTTGCGTGAGCTCCTCCCCTTCACTTCTGGTTCTGCCGCACCAAGGGGGGTATCCCTATAACTCAAGATGTAACCTTGACTAGCTCAAAGATAGAAGGATCTAACTTGACAACAACAGGCAGAATACTCTCATGTATGGACCAAGATCTGTATGATAGATCACAAGGCTGGCAACATTCTTGGACATGATGTCTGGTTGGGTATGAGAGCATGCAGGGGGTTCCTAATCCTACTCCTACAACTAACAGGTGGAAGTATGAAATGGTTTGATATGAATTTGGATGCAAAGCTGGACATGGTGTATAACACAAAAACACAGCATGATTGGTGCCTATCCAGGGCTTGGAGTCGGTAGACATACACCTGTGAATGATCAGCATGAATAGCTAAAACTGGATTTCAGGGGGATACACATGATATCTGCCCTACAGATATCTCCCAATATAGAGTGTTGAGCTATCTCTACTTATGGCATCCCTACTGCAGTATACCCTTCCCAATGTTCAACCTGAAAATAGTTTAATCTGCCCCTTGAGCAGAGGTTAAAAGATCAGACATTCAACATAGGAATTCTATGCTCTAGAATCTAAACATAAGCAAACATCCAGATCCAGAAGAAGGATACATGCAATACTGGAGACAGAATTAACACAACACATGCTAAGATAGCATTACTCATACAAGATCAACCATGAAATCAGTGGATTCATGCCAAGTCCTACAACAGGAGATACATAAACTCACAAGATCAAGCTGTACAGAGCAACCAGATCAGCTGGTTTTGGATTACAGAGCCAAAAATCATCAACTTTCAACAACCACACAAATGAGCAAGACCACCTGCTTATAACAGCCAGGTAGGTGCTCAGCAATTAATTACAATGTTGACCAAAAATTTCGCCAAATACACAGTATCATGGAAATGGCGCTCAAACACAACCGGATTGGCGCCCAAACTTGAATGCAGCAGGTAGAGGAGGAGACAGGAAGATTTCTCGAGCCCTGCGCCCCTGTCCGCTGATGTACACCCTCAATCAGGTACAAGATCGACCCACGCCATCGCCCATACCTCTGCAACAATCGCCATTAATGGCGCACCAACCCGCGGCCTTGGGAAGATCATCATCAGACTATCGCAAGCATTTCCCGCCGAGATTCATCATCATCATGTTTTGAATATGCAGGATAACAATATCCCACATGCACCCCGCGACGACCTCAAAAACACTTTATATACTAGGTCATGAGCATATATCATGTCGGCGCTTTTGCTCCTGACGACACTAGTATAGACCTCATCATCATCATCCTTCAGCAGTATGATATCCTGTTGTTCGAAAAGTCACCCTGACGTCATCATGATATTTGAAATATAACCTTCATGATAATCGGCACAACCTGATCCATCGGAGGAACATCCTCCTGCTGAGCTTATAACAAAAGTCTGGCCGATGAACATCCTGATGACGTCATCATCATCTACTGCTGACGTCATCATCATATCTGCCTACTGCGCACCTCCTCATATCCGGATGACGTCATCATCATGTTTGCAAATATCAGGAGGTCTCTTCAAGATGATCAGCTGTTAGAAATATGACCCCCACGGACCTTGATGACGTCATTATCATCTTAACATCATCATGATATTCGGAAGACAACCGGATATTTGGAAATATCCTCCTGATGCTCAAATATCAGGTTGCACTGTAGCTCTTCTATAAGATCGGGGCGATAACTGAATATGATGATGCTGCTTGAAAAGATCACCCCCCGGAGATAATGCGCGAAGCCAGCAGGCGGATATCTCCTTGATATCAGCATCATCATGATGCTCGAGCAAACATATATCCGGGTGATATGAAAATATCACCCCTTCCTTCGGAATATCATGATGCAGATAGGCAGAGAAACAAATATCACCCTGATATATAAGGATGACGTCAGCCTCATCAGGATGAGAAACAAAGAATAAGAAGTGATACAACATCATCAGGATGATATTGACCAAGATCATCCTGACGTTCAAAATATGATGACCCCAGTGAATATCGGGTCGCACTTAGAACTCTTCAACAACATCATCAGGATGATCATAACCAAGATCACCCGATGATAAAATATCACCCCGGCGAAATATCATGAAGGCAGAAAAATATGATGACCTCCGCAAGCAGCAGGATGATAACTGGAAATATCATGATGATGACGACCCTTAGGAAAAAACAAGTCAGGTCGACAACTTAGAGAATAACCCCTTCAAGATAACGGGGCAACATCGTCATCATGTTTGGGCAAGGTGATAAATGGAAGATCACCGGATACTTTGAAAAATCACCCTCGCAAGCAGATCAGGGCGCACTGTAGCTCATCAGCATCATCAGGATAAAACCCAAACATCACCCGACAGCGAAATATGATGATGACGATGAGAAAACCGGTCGACGGAGAACATGATGATGCTGACCCTCATCGAAACAAACATGATGATGATGACCTCCTCCTCAGGAAAATATGATGCTGCAGCTGAAAAATGCTGAGGAGGTCCATTACTTAGAACATTCTTTGGATACTTAGGGAGAGTGCCTGAATGAAAATTGCTCAGAAAACTACCAGTCAATTCAGGCACTAACAGTGGCTCTGTCTGGGGACGTGCAGGTGAAAACCTGCAGCGAGAACACCAGATCTCTGGGATGCAGACCAGTCCCTTATCCATTGGGCACAGAGTCAAATACCTGCATCACCAAACACACTTGATGGCCTAAGGCCACCAAGAAAAGAAAAAAATGTATCTCCCTTTGTCAAATATCTTGTTTTCATCTGCATGCACTGGGTCAAGCTTGGAGATACTACAAAGATCCACCCACAAACAAATCTTGTCATCTGCATATTCAACCCTCTGATTTGGTTTGTCATTATCACCCTTGTGCAGATAACCCTCAGCATCGTGTGACATGTGGGTGCAGAATATATCAAACAATGCATGTTCATATGGCATATAGCACTCATCACCTATATCATCATCATGCATTGCAACATGATCTCCTAGCTGGACTGCAAATAGGAAACACTCAGAGTCCATCACAAAACTAGGAAGATCAGCGCTCATTGTATTATATGCTGGCTCATCAAAAGAAAAGATTTCAAAATCACAATTGTGTACATCATGTACACAACCATCTGGTACACCAGGCTGGAAAAGATCAGGCTCTGGCATCTGTTTTAAGTCAGGCACATTTTCACAGTCACTTACCTGATGTATGTTGTTTCCTCTTTCATCAAGATGAGAAACAGAATCCAAGTCAAAAATAATGTCTAGATCTTCACCATACTCAGACAGATCCTCATCACCACATGTGTCATAAATGGGTGGCCCAGGTGCATCAGTTTCATCATAGTATGCCATTTGTTCATGGGCAGCAGAGCACACCTCTTCATCATCAATGGATTCACTCTGTGGAGGAGTATCAGCCTGTGTGTCATAAGCAAAACAGCCATCAAATGAAAAACAATCATGCTCTAAACTAGCACTTATTTCAATTTCTGACTGCTCTTCATGATCTCCATGTGTTTGAAAGGTAGGCAATGGGTCACACATAGGACTGCTTCTCTGTTTGCTTATATCTTCTCTGTCTTGAGTACAATACTCACAATTGTCTCCACAGGTCCATTCTATAAATTGCTCATTACTGTCCACAACCTCGTTATTGTTTTCATGGTCAGCTGCCTCATCATTGCAATGGGAATCCTCACTAGTCCTTTCACTGGCATCCTCAGCTGGTGAACAATCCAGTTGAGCAGTATTGTTAGCATTGTGTTCAAATACAGCAATCTCAACCTCTATGCTTTTATTTTCATTTTTATCTGCACATGATGCCATAATCATTTGGTCATTTGCAGCTTCATAACCATTATTCACACCAAGGCCTGGGGACAGGGGTTTCAGCAGGTGCACATTTCTCATTTCTTCTACATTTTCTAAAAATTTGTATGCCATCTGCATACTTGTCACCTTGAAATCCTTCAGTAATGCACTAGAGCCTTCCTCAAAAGCTTCAAAGAATATGCCAACACAAGCTGAAATATCAGGTCTGAAACTTTCAGGGACATGTGAAAGGGCTACTGCAAACCTATGACTGAAATCAACACATGGCTCTTCATTTTGTTTTCTGATTCTCATCAATTCTGCAACAAGATCAGCCGGTTCTTTTGCAAATTCTTCCTTGAAACAGTCGGCAAGCTCATCCCAACAGGCAAAGGATTTCTTTGGAAAGCTCAAATACCAGTCTTTTGCTTTTGCATCAAAGGACCTAACAAGAAACCTCATCCACATATCCTCATCTCTGAATGAATATTTTCCCATAAAACTTTGAAAATTTTGGATATGTGCATTCCCATCACATACATTGTGACCACTAAATCTAGGCATCTGACAGTATATCCTAGCAGGCATAATTTCTACTTCATAATCCACCCATGACAAATCCAGTTGGTCATACAAAGGATCAAAAGGGCTGACAGGAGGTTTAGCTTTCTGACAGGCAGACACAACAGGGTTACTGCTTTTTAACTGGGCCTGCTCAGCCTCTAAGAATATCAACCTATTTCTTATCTCCTCTATTCCTTTATCCAACATTTCACCACTGAGTGTGGGATAACTCATACTTGGATTCACAAAAATCTTACTCTTAGACATTGTTTGTCTGTCTAAGACCTAAGGCTTCCCCTGGCATCTAACCTATGCAGTAAAATAGCAAATAAAAGGGGAAGGAACAAGGTACCTTTTCTCATACAGATGCAGAAATATGAACAACACATTTCTGTCACATCACATACATCCATCTTTCATGTGCATTTGGATCTTTTTTGCAGAGTCGCCACCTCTCCAGAGAGGACAAAATTTTCAATAGCTGAAAGCTACTTTTCCAGGTTCATTCCACCAGCAGAGCATCATTTTGTTAGTGACTCGGATGGGCCACAAATATATCATTTTTTAGTCCATCCCCAGCGGAGTCGCCATTTTGTTGACATTTCTTCTGAATCAGCATTAGGGTTTGCCACTTCTAATGCACAGGCAGATTCAGGCCAACTGAATACAGGAGGTTGCGTGAGCTCCTCCCCTTCACTTCTGGTTCTGCCGCACCAAGGGGGGTATCCCTATAACTCAAGATGTAACCTTGACTAGCTCAAAGATAGAAGGATCTAACTTGACAACAACAGGCAGAATACTCTCATGTATGGACCAAGATCTGTATGATAGATCACAAGGCTGGCAACATTCTTGGACATGATGTCTGGTTGGGTATGAGAGCATGCAGGGGGTTCCTAATCCTACTCCTACAACTAACAGGTGGAAGTATGAAATGGTTTGATATGAATTTGGATGCAAAGCTGGACATGGTGTATAACACAAAAACACAGCATGATTGGTGCCTATCCAGGGCTTGGAGTCGGTAGACATACACCTGTGAATGATCAGCATGAATAGCTAAAACTGGATTTCAGGGGGATACACATGATATCTGCCCTACAGATATCTCCCAATATAGAGTGTTGAGCTATCTCTACTTATGGCATCCCTACTGCAGTATACCCTTCCCAATGTTCAACCTGAAAACAGTTTAATCTGCCCCTTGAGCAGAGGTTAAAAGATCAGACATTCAACATAGGAATTCTATGCTCTAGAATCTAAACATAAGCAAACATCCAGATCCAGAAGAAGGATACATGCAATACTGGAGACAGAATTAACACAACACATGCTAAGATAGCATTACTCATACAAGATCAACCATGAAATCAGTGGATTCATGCCAAGTCCTACAACAGGAGATACATAAACTCACAAGATCAAGCTGTACAGAGCAACCAGATCAGCTGGTTTTGGATTACAGAGCCAAAAATCATCAACTTTCAACAACCACACAAATGAGCAAGACCACCTGCTTATAACAGCCAGGTAGGTGCTCAGCAATTAATTACAATGTTGACCAAAAATTTCGCCAAATACACAGTATCATGGAAATGGCGCTCAAACACAACCGGATTGGCGCCCAAACTTGAATGCAGCAGGTAGAGGAGGAGACAGGAAGATTTCTCGAGCCCTGCGCCCCTGTCCACTGATGTACACCCTCAATCAGGTACAAGATCGACCCACGCCATCGCCCATACCTCTGCAACAATCGCCATTAATGGCGCACCAACCCGCGGCCTTGGGAAGATCATCATCAGACTATCGCAAGCATTTCCCGCCGAGATTCATCATCATCATGTTTTGAATATGCAGGATAACAATATCCCACATGCACCCCGCGACGACCTCAAAAACACTTTATATACTAGGTCATGAGCATATATCATGTCGGCGCTTTTGCTCCTGACGACACTAGTATAGACCTCATCATCATCATCCTTCAGCAGTATGATATCCTGTTGTTCGAAAAGTCACCCTGACGTCATCATGATATTTGAAATATAACCTTCATGATAATCGGCACAACCTGATCCATCGGAGGAACATCCTCCTGCTGAGCTTATAACAAAAGTCTGGCCGATGAACATCCTGATGACGTCATCATCATCTACTGCTGACGTCATCATCATATCTGCCTACTGCGCACCTCCTCATATCCGGATGACGTCATCATCATGTTTGCAAATATCAGGAGGTCTCTTCAAGATGATCAGCTGTTAGAAATATGACCCCCACGGACCTTGATGACGTCATTATCATCTTAACATCATCATGATATTCGGAAGACAACCGGATATTTGGAAATATCCTCCTGATGCTCAAATATCAGGTTGCACTGTAGCTCTTCTATAAGATCGGGGCGATAACTGAATATGATGATGCTGCTTGAAAAGATCACCCCCCGGAGATAATGCGCGAAGCCAGCAGGCGGATATCTCCTTGATATCAGCATCATCATGATGCTCGAGCAAACATATATCCGGGTGATATGAAAATATCACCCCTTCCTTCGGAATATCATGATGCAGATAGGCAGAGAAACAAATATCACCCTGATATATAAGGATGACGTCAGCCTCATCAGGATGAGAAACAAAGAATAAGAAGTGATACAACATCATCAGGATGATATTGACCAAGATCATCCTGACGTTCAAAATATGATGACCCCAGTGAATATCGGGTCGCACTTAGAACTCTTCAACAACATCATCAGGATGATCATAACCAAGATCACCCGATGATAAAATATCACCCCGGCGAAATATCATGAAGGCAGAAAAATATGATGACCTCCGCAAGCAGCAGGATGATAACTGGAAATATCATGATGATGACGACCCTTAGGAAAAAACAAGTCAGGTCGACAACTTAGAGAATAACCCCTTCAAGATAACGGGGCAACATCGTCATCATGTTTGGGCAAGGTGATAAATGGAAGATCACCGGATACTTTGAAAAATCACCCTCGCAAGCAGATCAGGGCGCACTGTAGCTCATCAGCATCATCAGGATAAAACCCAAACATCACCCGACAGCGAAATATGATGATGACGATGAGAAAACCGGTCGACGGAGAACATGATGATGCTGACCCTCATCGAAACAAACATGATGATGATGACCTCCTCCTCAGGAAAATATGATGCTGCAGCTGAAAAATGCTGAGGAGGTCCATTACTTAGAACATTCTTTGGATACTTAGGGAGAGTGCCTGAATGAAAATTGCTCAGAAAACTACCAGTCAATTCAGGCACTAACAGAGAGAACACCCCCCCCCCCCAAAAAAAAAAAAAATAGAGAGAGAAAAGAGGACTAAAAGACCCCTTGAAGTGGACACCAGCCGCACCACCTAGAAAAGGTCACAAATGAAGGAACTTGATCTCAGTGAAGGGTTTGGGAAGATATCTACGATCTTCTTTGATGTCGGATAGTACCTGAGATCAATGATATTGTTATATGGAAAAGTTGGGAAATATGATGAATAGTGTTAAGATCTATCAAATCAAATGCTCCTTTCACAATAACACTCAAGGACAACAACTGAGCCAAGTCACTATAGAAGAAGAGGACTCAGCTACAGGTTGGTGTACTTAGGAATGATAGGGAAAGACTGATTAGATCGAAAGATTTTCTAAACCCTAGATTCAATAGGCCTTAAACCCTAATTATAATGAAATTGGGTACAAAAGAATAAATTGCTATAGATCACCGCACAAGAAGACACTCAAGAAGTATTAGAAACTCACCAAAAGTTGGATTTCTAGAGGCAAAGACTTTGTGGACAACAAGGCAAGGTGCCTAAATTTGATAGGGCAATTTTTCTATAGATTTGGAACAATGAGCAGTGTTGGATAATGTTCAGCTCTTGAGTTTGGGATAATTCTTGTTGGGAGGACTATGGGGTAGGTGCCCTAGTCTAGTAGGGTAGATTCACAACAACTTTTCCTCAAATCCCAAATCCTTATCCTCTAAATTTTTTCTTTGTATCAACACTTCACCAAATCCCGCACCTATAACCTAAAATCACAAAGAGAGGGGTTTGGGGGTTGTCGTGTTTAGGAGCTTGCCTCGGTCAAGCCTCAAAATGACATTCAAGTCTTCCAACACTATTGTTAGATAGAGTGCATGCCCAAGGAAGGGAAGAGGCCAAAGCAATGATGAAATAAAATGATTGAAGCACAAATAGATGTCACCTTAGAGGTGAAGCCCTCACGGAGATGACGATCCTTCAAATCATGAGGAGATGGATTGATGAAGCCAAATCTACAACAAACAAACACAATAAATGCCTTGAAATCCCTTAGCTCAATATCACGAGTTCGTGTTATTCATCTAGGTGTAAAATGAAGACATAAACTCACTTATATATGCTTTCCCGCTAACATTCGTAATTCAAATTGAAAAGGCCGACAAAGGGAAACCTTTTTAAAGGTCCTATGCCGACAAACTTAAATTTGGGTCCCAACAAATAAGCCTAGACTAGGGTGTGGGTGCCCAATTCCCAAGGCTAATTTGGGTCATGATTAAGAATTTAAAACTGGCCCCTAAGTCCCATGACATGGGTTTCGAGAGAATTTGCTCTGGAATAAGTTTTAAACATGTAAAGTGTAGACACAGGGACCTAGGAGCTAAACTAGGAGGTAAAAAGGCATGATGTAAGGCATGATGTTACTTTTTACTACATAACATTTATCCCCTACTTTAATGTCCATATGATCTTACGATTCCATACATGCATTAAAGTATGGTTAAAGCACATCAAACACATCAAACATATGATCTTATGATTCCATACATGCATTAAAGTATGGTTAAAGCACATCAAACACATCAAACATGCTAAGCACATAGAGCTAAGGCATACCTAAAGGTTGGAGGACTATTTCTAGCCCCCAATCTCAGGTAAGCACTATAAAACACGTGGAAGACATGCAAGACACGATGAAGATAATAAGAAGCATGCAAAAAATGAAGAACACAGTGGAAGCACGCAATACACAAAGAAGACATGAGAGCAGTCATGCAATACACAAATAATACATTAATTTAACAACTAAAAATAAATCCTAAACTAGGGGGCAAAGGGAACTCATCGCTATGTGCCTTTAGACCACACCATGGGGGAAGACACACCAAACAAGAACCCAAATGTGGAGGGAGCTCATCGCTACATGCCTTTAGACCACACTCGGGGGAAGACACAACAAAAACCTAAGGAAAACACATGGAATACACAAGCACCACATAGCATGTCATAGACATACTATACATCTTATACATGACAAACACAAGCGATGGAAGGGGCTTATTGCTAAGTCCAACCATCTAAAACACATTTCAGACACACCTGATGGTTGAGCTACACTACCACAATTGCCAAAGACACGTTTAAGGGTGGATGACTCAAGATTTAGCCCCGCCTCTGTAGAGGACTTTGTATAAAAGGATGTGCACTAGCTCAACAGATACACCATCTCGCCTTCCACAGAAGGGCTTTGTATAAACGGATACAGACTAGCTGAAGAGATACTTAATCTTGCCTCATGATGAGGGCTTTCTTTCTTACAATTTAAATAAGGATGTGCACCAGCTCAAGATATACACCATCCCACCTTGTGGTGAGGGATGTAAAACACACTTTATTAGTGCCAAAATAATCAGACATATACCATTATATATGCCCCCACCTTACGGTGGTTGATGGTACTTGCCGGTATCATGCACATTAAGTTAGAGTGAAAAAATGCAAGGGAACAAGAGCTCTCTCAAAGCCCATGCCCCCAAAGCTGACATGTGCCACGATTGCCAAATATTCCCATAAACACATCAATATGAATTGCTAAGATAATCAACAAGAGATAAGGTTAGAACATCTTACTCTAACATAATAACCAAATCAAATCATGAAAGCTATGCATAAATCATATATTAGATCACATGAAAAACTGAGGCTACACTTGTGGGTTTGGAACCAAGTATAGATGTTGGGCTTATACTGCAGATATCTCAGAACCGAGTGTAACAACAAAAATAATCCAAAGTGCACGGAGCAGTTGTATTGCAAAGGTTTGTTAGAAGAGATATGACAACATGATAGATCACACAAAGTGATTCTACTAGTCAAGCATTATATATATATATATATATATATATATATATATATATATATATATATATATATATATATATATATATATATAAACCCCATCTTCATATATGGATTGGGTCCATTTTTGCTTACTTGTTGAAGGGACATGTGGTCCTTATCAGTATTTGTTTGTTTTCATCATTTGCCAACTAGGTAGAATCACTGAAGAAGGTAAACAATAAAGATGAGAAAGTAGAAACATGTGCCTTAGGAACACCACGTAGAAGGATGCCCCCAAGACATCATCCACAACACTATGCCCCTAAGGCATAACACACAATGATAAAATAGAGGAGAGAAAAGATAGAAGAATGTAGAAACAAATAGAAGAATGGTCACATCAGAGGCGGTCTCCCAGTATCATTGACCTTACAACAGTATCAAGGGTCATCCTAGGAGACCTAAACAACATATAACACATCATGGGGGAACACGACACAACACATTATCATAGCATATATATCTAAGAGGAGTTCAAACTTGTGAGCATTTTAGAAAGGTGCTCTATCAAGTGCGGTAAAAAGTGTGAGTTCATACCTAATTGATTCTTATTTCCAGAACAGTCATGAGGTGCTTGTTTCTCAAGTCCCTGTATATTTGAAATCTTTTGTTGTTTGTGAGGAGGGGAATCATTGCTATTTTCCACCAATCATGATAGTCGCCTTGTTATTTTCTGATCCTTTGCTTTCTTGTTTTGATTTTCTTGATGAATGAGTCTGTCATGATGAAATGGGATACTTTCCATCATGACAACTTTTTATTGTTTAATGTTATCCTGTCAAGGTTGCTCAATTTTTATATTTAATGCATTTCAGTTGTCTCCTGATCCTTGAAGGGATAACAACGGAGGAACCTCAGCATAGATACCTTTCCCACGTGGACGAGTTGATTCTTCAATCTTTTCCTTATCCACTTCTATCATACCAATTATGTCATCATAGTCAAGGTAGTCATCTTCCTACTCTATTGTATTTTGCTCTACCATTTTGTTGTCGTTGTGCTTAAGAAAAGGAATTGTAAAGATCTGTAAATTTTGATTTAGAGGGACAACCAACTTATTTCCATTGTCATTCACACTAGTTACCTGTATTACATTAGAATCAATGAGGTATTCAATTTCATGTTTCAGACGCATACATTGTTTGGTGTCATGTCCTATCGAGCGGTGATACTGACAAAAGGCATTAACATCAAATGATGGTCCTTATATCCTGTTACTATCAAATGGTTTCACATGAGGAAGCTTCAAAATATTGTTGCTTACTACTTGATTCATAATTGATTGAAGAGATTCAGTTAATGGAGTAAACTATCTTTGTTGTTGTCTAATTTAAAACGGTCCTGTTTAGAATTACTAATAGCGGACACTTGTGATTGAAAATTATTCAAATGTTGTCCACTGATCTTGTTGAAACTCTTGTTATTCCTCTTAAAGTTATTTTGAGATGTTCCAAATGTGGACTGACCAACTTGAGCTGATGAGTTTTGATTCTCATACTGACTAGACGAAAGATGGTAATCGCGAAGAGTTGTGCATAGATGTTAAAAAGAGCTATACTTCATCAAGAGGATTTTATCACAGATGTTAGGTTGTAGATTCATAATGAATATATTTTGAACATCCTCATCTATAATCAGATATTGTATTTGTGTGAAAAGAGCTTGATATCGATTAATAAACTCAGTTAACTTCTCTTTCTAACCTTATTTGCAATGAACTAAATCAATCAATGAGACCGAAGGTCCAATATTTGCTTGGAAATGTTTCAAGAATTGATCAACAAGATATGAGAAAGAATGTATTGAATTCAGAGGTAAAGAGCAAAACCATTCCGAAGCAATATCTTTGAGAGATTGCGGAAAGAGTTTTGCTAACAAGTCCTCTTTAAAGAAGAAATCACTACACATAGCCGTGAATGCTACCACATGAGTATTAGGATCACCTTTACCACTATACTTTTCAAAGTGAGGAGTCTCAAACTTATCAGGAATTTGATCTCTTAGGATTGAAAAAGATAAAGGACTACGAGCATGGTATGTTGGTATATTAGGTTGAGAAGAAGCATTGGTCAAATTTGTCACTTCCTGTTGTAAAAATGTCATGCCTTGCAAGAGTTGGTTTAAGAGGGCATCATTAGGTGATGCGGTTTGTCGGTGAATTAGAAGATGTAGTCATGAAATGCAATGGTGATTGATTTTGAGTGGTAATGAAAGGTGGTTGAGATTAGGTGGAATGGAGAGGTGGTTGAGAATAGTTATTCATATAGGAGGACATGTTAGGTGCTAGGTTTTGATAATTGAATCCCACAGCCTTTTTATTTTGTGAATTGATGCCTTTAGATACTCCCATGCTAGCGGTAGCATTACTACAAGCTTGTGCATTAGTAGTGAGGATTGATGATGTGAAAGTGGACATTCTGGTAGTTGATATAGGTGCTGATACTTTTGTATGATTCGGTGATAACACATTATTAATAGTATTCACATAGTCAACCACTGACATAATGTTGTTACCCACTATATGGGCTATCCCACAGAGTGTATTAACACCATCTTGTCCTTTTAATAACTCTCTTAAACTATGAACAACAGGTACAACCTCTTCAGCTATCTTTTCTTTTTCCACAAATGCTTGAAAATCAACTAGTTATTTATCAAGTTTGTTGATTTGATCATTAGGTACATGTGTTATCAAATCAATAGGATCTTCAAAATCATGAAATGTTTGTTCTTCCATTGTAGTGGTAGGAGGTATGATATCTTGCAAAGTTTGTGTTTCACCCTTTGTAAAGTAAGTGTTCAATGGATTTTCTGATGTTTGCATATTGGCGCTATTCAAAGCACTAGAACCCATTAGTCTATGGCTTCTCCTTACAAGGATGTTTCTATTAGAGCAATGGGTTATACAACTCATGCAAAGGCATACAACACTCAATGCACAAACTAATAGAACAAACCAAAAGGAGTAAGGTAGTTATGCTAGTTTAAATACACAATGTGTATTTGCAAAAGGTAAAAGTTTCAAAGCTAGGATGAAAAAGTATGCACTATGATCCAACACTACAATTAAAAATCAGATTTGAATGAATGTTGAAAAGGAGTAGCAAAATCTAAAAATTAAATTTTGCCTACAAACCCTAGTTTTTGCTAAGACTAGGCTCTATGAAAAATGCAACTTTTTAAGCAAAACCCTAGCAAATGCAACTTGTAATGCAAGATTTGATGTGAAATGATGATCAATTACTGTAATAAATATCAAATCTGATGTAAAAATCAGAAAATTAAATCTTTTTATGATATGCAATGCAAAATATGTAAAACTATGTCTTAATGCAAGCCTAGAATGTTTGTTTTTTCAAAAAATTTCAAATGCATGCAAAATTTTCCAATGCAAGATGATAAATATGATATGAATGAATGTAATGACCGATTACAACACTCAGCAAGATGCAAGTTCAGTAAAAACACGGGTTCACCAAAATGTTATATGTAAAAGTTGGGAAAGATGAATAGTGTCAAGATCTATCAAATCAGACCCTCCTTTCACAATAACACTCAAGGACAACAATCAAGCCAAGTCACTACAGAAGAAGAGGATTTAGCTATAGGTTGGTGTACTTAGGAATGATATGGAAAGACTGATTAGATTAAAAGATTTGCCAAACCCTAGACTCAATAGGCCTCAAAACCTAATTATAATGAAATCAGGTCTAATGAACAAATTGTTACAAATCACCGCACAAGAAGACACTTAGGAAGGATTAGAAACTCACCGGAAGTTGGATTTCTGGAGGTGAAGACTTAGCGGACTATGGGGCAGACACTCAAGTCTGATAGGGCAACTTTTCTGTAGATTTGGAACAATGAGCAATGTCGGATAATGTTAAGCTCCCGAGTTCAGGATAATTCCTGTCAGGAGGACTACGGGGCAGGCCCCCTAGTCCAGTAGGGTAGATTCACAGCAAATTTTCCTCAGATCATGAATCCTTATCCTATGAATTGCTTATCTATATCTGCACTTCACCAAATCCCGCACCTGTAACCTGAAATCACAAAGAGAGGGGTTTGGGGGTTGTGGTGTTTAGGAGCTTACCTCAGTCGAGCCCTAGAATGACATTCAAGTCTTCCAACACTGTTGTTAAATAGAATGCATGCCCAAGGAAGGGAAGAGGCCAAAGTAATGATGAAATAAAATAATTGAAGCACAAATAGATGTCACCTTAGAGGTGAATCCCTCACGGAGATGAAGATCCTTCAAGTCATGAGGAGATGGATTAATGAAGCCAAATCTACAACAAACAAACACAATAACAACACAATTCTACTTTGCAACATAATGAATGCCTTGAAATCCCTTAGCTCAATATCACAAGTTCGCATTACCCATCTAGGTGTAAAATAAAGACATAAAGTCACTTATATATGCTTTCCTGCTAGCATTCGTAATTCAAATTGAAAAGGCTGACAAAGGGAAACCTTTTTAAAGGTCCTATGCTAGCAAACTTAAATTTGGGTCTCGATAAATCAGCCTGGACTAGAGAACGGGTGCCCAAGTCCCAAGGCTAATTTGGGTCATGATTAAACATTTAAAACTAGCCCCTAAGTCCCATTTGACATGGGTTTTGAGGGAATTTGCTTCGGGATAAGTTTTAAACCTGTAAAGTGTAGACACGGGGACCTAGGAGCTAAACTAGGAGGTAAAAAGGCATGACGTTACTTTTTACTCCATAACAAATATGCTCATGAATCATTTCTTAATGTAGTGCATATGGATCTCAATGTGTTTGGTCCTCTGATGATGGACCAGATTGTGAGAGATCTGGATCACACTCTGGCTGTCACAAAAGATGATTGTATGCTTTCAGAAGGAAATACCAAACTCAGTGAGATTGTTTTGAAGCCAAATAGCCTTAGTAGTTGCATTAACTACTCCTCGATACTCAACGTCTGTAGATGAAAGATCAATTGCAAACTACTTGCTCGACCAAGAAATTGTAATGGAACCAAGTGAGAAGCAATGCCCCGAAGTAAACTTGCAATCCTGAGAATCGCCTGCCAATTTGAATCTGTGTGACCCACCAAGTCAATATCCATGCCCGTTGCATAGTGAATCCCATAACTATGAGTGCCATGTACATAGTGAAGAATATGCTTAGTTGCTTTCTAGTGCAGCTTATGTGGCTCCTACATGAACCTAGAGACCAAGCCCATAGCATATGACAAAACAGGACTTGTACGAGTCAAGTATTTGAGACTCCCAACTAATTGGCAATACAAGGTAGCATCCACCAATGGTGAAGAACAATGAGCCTCAAGTTTGACCCCAAACATAAATGGAGTCAGTGTAGGCTTACAGTTAGCCATGCAAAATATGGAGAGCATATCACTTGTGCATACTTGGGCTGTACCATGAAGATACTATATGAAGATTGAGTGATCTCAATCCCTAAGAAGTAGTGCAGAAGGCTCATGTCTGACATCAGGAAATGATCATGAAGGGTAGTTTTCACTACCTTGATGGTGGATGAGGAACTCCCTGTAATCAACAAGTCATTAACATAGAGAACAAGGAACATGAGAGTATCATCCTACTGCAGAATATACACATTTGGATCATAATGACATCGAGTGAACTCAACTGATAGAAGGAAGGATTCCATCATGGCATACCAAGCCCGAGGGGCCTATTTGAGGCCATAGAGAGACTTCTGAAGACAAAAAACAAGTGAAGGATCCTATACGAACCCTTGTGGTTGCTCCATGTGGATCTCCTCCTGAAGGTCACCATGAAGAAAGGCACTCTTCACATCCATTTAATGAACTTCCCAACAATGGGTTGTTGTAATAGCAAGGACAAGTCAGATGGAGTTCATTTTGGCAACTGGCGCAAAAGTCTTAGAGTAGTCAATCTCAGGCACCTGGGAGAATCCTTTCATGACCAAACAAGCCTTATGCTTATCAACTGACCCATCCACAACAAATTTTTTTTGATAGATCCACTTGCATTGAATAAGTTTTCTTCCCTTAGAAAGAGGTACTAAATCCCAAGTATGGTTCCTCTTCAAGGAACTAAACTCTTATTGCATAGCAGCATCCCACTCGGGGACACCATAAGCTTCCCAAAAAGACCGTAGATCAGAAGCTGAGGCAATGAAGAGATGTAGAGCCTCCTCGAACTATGACCTTGTTCTTCTAGCATCAGAAGGATCACCAACCCAATCATGTACTGACTCCAATGCCTGATGAGCCCAAAGAGGCAAAATATGATAATCTAGAGGAGAATCATCACCCTATGAATGATGATTAGGAGCGGGGGAAGATGAATCCTCATCATCATCGTCACCATCTGAAGTGAAGGAAGAAGACTCCTCATTAAGAGTAGGAGTAAGATCCTCAGAGGAACTATCATCATGTAATAAGGTCTCCAAAGTGATGGTAGATGGAGAAGTGATAGGAGAAGAACTAGAAACATCCTCCTCGAAATGAACACTCCTCTCAATGAACAACTCATGAGTAGTGGGATGGAGAAGCCTATAGCTTTTGACACCATCTAAGTACCCAACAAATAAGCAAGGCTTGCTCTGCAGATCCATAGCCTTGCATTTCTCTATTGAAATGCAGGCCCATGTAGGAGAACCAAACACCCGAAAGTGCTTTATTGTGGGTTTCTGACTGGTCCAAGCTTGAAAAGGAGTGACCCCCTTCACAACTTGGTGAGGAACCCGATTCTGGATGTAACTTGCATAGTGGATGGCCTCCGCCCAATACTGAGGTGTTATAGACCTGGAGTGATTCATATAGTTGGCCATCTCTTTCAAGGACCTATTATTGCATTCTATGACACCATTCTACTGTGGACTATAGGGAACTATGTGTTGAAGATCAATGCCCTCTAAAACACAAAACTATTCAAACCTCTTGTTGACATACTCCCCCATTATCTATACGTAGAATATTGATAGACTTCCCAGTCTGTTTCTCTGCAAAAGCTATGAAGTCCTGAAAAGACTTAAAGACCTCAGACTTATATTTGAGAAAATAAACCGATGTGTATCTAGAAAGATCATCAATGAATGCGAGAAAATATCGAGCCCTGTTGAAAGAAGAATGTGGAAATGGTCCTGCCAAGTCACTATGCACTAACTCCAGAAGCTATTTGGCCCTCCATGCTTTGCTTTTATCAAATTTCTCTTCAGGATGCTTACCAAGAATGCATCCTTAGCAAACACCGTCAGAAAATTGAATAGAAGATGACCTTGAAACCATGTCCTATCGACTGAGCTACTGCAAGTAGCGGTAGTTCAAGTGGCCAAACCGCTAATGCCACAAGTAACTCACCTCATCTGAGTGAGTGAGAAAAGTAAGTGAAGGATAATCGGGAACAAAGTGAGAAAACTGATCTAGTTCAAACTGATGATCATCTTTTCCCACAACAACTGTAGACCCATTGCACAACTCACTAATTACCATTGTGTCTGGAGTGAACTCAACCCGCTTGCTAGAGTGATTGTGAGTGATCTAATAGACATATAGAAGATTAGTCGACAAAGATGGATCATAAAGAACATCATGAAATGTTCCTTCGCCCACATCAACATATCATCTCCCATGCACTTCAACAGGAGTGTCATCACCCATGAGTATAGATGGCATAGAACATGGCTCCAAAGAGGCAAAACCTTCTTGTGATGAAGCCATGTGGTGCAAAGCACCTGAGTCAATGATCCAAGTATCGGGCTATGAAACAACAACAACTAGGGCCTTACTCTTCCCTTTCCCCTTACTTTTATCTGTGTCCTTTGAAGATTCCTGAGATGAATCCTGTTTGACTGAATTAGGCACCTTGATATTATTCTTCTCAAGAAGATGTGTCATGTGATCAATATGCTTCTTAAGACACTTATGTTCATCATGACCAGGTTTATTACAATAGGCACACTTTTCCTTCTCCTTCTTAGGCTTGTCTCCTTTGGAAGAAGAGGCCTGATTAGTTGCTTTTGGAGAAGTTTGTTTATGATCTCCTGTCTTCTCTCCTTGATTATGTTGTTTCTTGCTCTGCTTACCAAACCCTTTTTCATCTTTAGTGCCCTGATTTGCAGCCAAGGCATGAGATTTAGAGGGCTTAATTGTGCCCATTTGAACTAGTTTATTTGCTCCTTTGTGAGTCCATTTGCAAAATCATCAAGAGAAGGCATTGTATAATTGGTTCCTAAGGCACTTTTAGTGGCATGAAATGTAGAAACAAACATAAAATAATTAAGAGGTCAAGCTTGGAAAGAATACTTAAGATCAATCGAGAATCTTTCTTCTCAATCCCACATTGTTTCAACTGCAATCTTATGGCCTTTAGCTTAGTGAGAAGTCCTGAAGAGTATCAAAACTAGTAGGACTTAACCTTATGAGCTCATTCTCTAGTAGATGTCCTCTTATTTTATCCTACTTACGAAAGAGATTTTCCAAGGTGGTCCATACATCATTTGATGTGTGGAAAAGCAAATCTGGAGATACAAACATACACAAGGTTCCAAAAGATTCATCCAACTTGTTAAACCATTTTAGCTTTTCTGCAATTAATGACGGTTCAGTTTCAAGATTCATTGTTACTCTATACAACCCTTGCCTCTTTAGATATATTGTCATTTTATATTTCCAATCAAAGAAGTTGTAGGGTGTGAGTATTAGTATTGTTTTTTGATCCATTTTATGTAGAAAAGAAGATTGTTGTTTGTTGTTGTGCGGAGAAGAGAATGCAAAACTCAAAGAAAGCACACAAGACACCCCCCTCTTTTCACTCAATCAAAGAATCCCCCAAAGCAAATATGATTTGGTACTTTATATTTAGTGTGATTACAATTGCCACTAGCAATAAATACTGAGTGGACTTGATCTCAATGCTTTACAAATTCTCAATCAAATGAGTGTATGTTGAAAGTACAATACATGAATAGAACCAAGTGAAACTAACAACACCACTGTGAATTACTCAAAAAATCATACACTTTAAAAAAAAAGTACCTCAATGTGAGTTCTATGTGAAATTTATGAGTCTTCGAAGTTCCAAAAACGAGAACTGAGCAGTGTCACCTCTGAAAATCTACAATTTCTAGAAAATCTGTGTACCAAAATAAAAAAATCGTTTGCACCAACCTGAAGAGCATGGAAAAATAGCCCAAATCAAAAAAGCAATTTTAGAAAAAAGGAGCCAATATGAGTCAGAACTGAGTGTTTGAAAATCACCTTCAATTTTGTCCTTGCCAACAGATAGGGGTTAGATTAGAAAAACCAATTGTCGCCAAGTTTGGCAGAACTACCACCAAGTTTAGTTGTGCCACCATATATAGAAATCTCCTGACAGTTTATATATTTTCTAAGTTTAGAAGATTCCAGATAAAAATAGTTGTAACCAAATTTAGCATATTTGCCAGAAAGGTGCCAAACTTGTCTCAATGGCCAAACACAAGCATAAAGGCCGAGGAGGTGGCATGCAGGTATGATAGAAGCACATAAATTTCAATTTTTTTGAAAAAATTGGTCAAAGGCCGAAATACAGGGGTCGGGGGCTGAGGCCACACCCAGACCCACCCCTTAAAGTTTGCAGACCCTTGAATGGGTCGCGACCCAAGCGTGTGGGTTCAGTCCCCAAAGGGGAGCCAACACCCTTCAAAGGGTCGAATCCCCTATGTAAATGCAGTGCTTACAATGCTTTGGCACAGCAACGCTAAATATAAAGTGCTGAGTGTTTTTTATTTTTATTTTTTTGAAATTTTGATTTAAAAATTGTTCGTACAATGTGCTAGGGGGCCAAAATGGCCTTTTGACAATTTTTTTGACTTGGATGTTCCCGGCATTGAAATTGGGAAAATTATATATCAAAATGCATTTGCGAAGCCTCCTAGACACAATGGTAGGGTCCTTTTGGCCTGAAAACACTTCGATTGAAAGCTGACTTCCAGATCCAAGCTTGAAACCCCCGTTCCACAACTGTGTCAAATTATCTCCAAATCGGATGAAATGAAAGCCAATCTTGACTTTCTTGAGCCTCCTAGCCACGTTGGAATAGCTAGAAATGCTGCCAGTATAACCAGAAATGCTGCAATCACCCAAATCTCACAAAAGACAATTGCAAAATGATGAGGTTAATTAGTCTTGATAAATCCTTTCTAATTCTCTAGATCGTTTAAAAATACAAGAGAAGAGCATACGAGATTTTTAAGATCTCACAAAGAACTCAATCTCTTAATCAGGAATCAAATGAACTCAAAAATCTCAAAACAAAAGCTTTGATACCATATTAGAAATCTTGAACAAGATGTAAAACCCAAGAACTTTATGAAATAGATTCTAAGATACATAAACTAAAATGCAAAATAGAAGCAAACTAATGATTTCGAGAGATATGCAAATGTCGATGTGATAGAATTGTATTAAGAGCTCAAAGCTTCATACTAAGAATGGAAAAGTAACTAGACAATGCATTCAAGATACAAATTACAAGCTAGGTAGTGAGTTTATACAGACCAGAGAGGGGGAGAGGTGGCAAAACTGACCAATAGGGAGAGGCCACCATACAGGCTAAAGTTAGCAAGAGAATCTTTCCAAGATAGAAAATGCCACCTCCCTTGTAGGATGTCGACACCTCAAATCACCCACTCGCTAATTAAATGTTAATATGCATAGGACAACGGAGGGGGGGGTGAATCAATTGTCACAAAACTTTAATCACTTATCAACACTTCAAATGATCAATCACTGTTTTTAAGATTTAACTATGAAAGCATGAAACATGAAGTTTAACATGATAACATATTCAACACATGAGACACAAGATTTTTACGTGTAAAAACCATGGTGGGTGTTATCCCATAGAAATATATATGTTATAATAATACTGAAAAATAGAGGCTCGCTACCCAAAGATGGTCAGTACAAAGATCAGCTCACTGCCAAGGTTTTGTGAACTAATTTGATATCATCTACTCCATGCCTGAGTTTAATTCCATTGAAGCACAATACTTTCTCTTTGCTTTGCTCTTCTTACACTTTGCACTTATCTTCGCATTTTTGCTCACATATTTTTTATTTTGCAATTACATTTCATGTCTTTATACAAATCATCAACCTTGGAATGTACATCAAGGTCGACATTACATTCATCAACTGTTGGAAAAAACTCCAAGGTCGACATTTCAAACATACATAGAAATATGTCTGGACCTAATACAAACATTTGCTAAGGGAAGATGTAAAGATGTATGCAGATCACATTACGCCTTAGCTAGGACTCAAATACAATCTTCCATGCCACAATACGCTACTACAATCTTCAATGCATCTCTGCAAATAGTGAAAGCAACCAGGTTGGCCAAGACTGGTGTTTACAATAAGACTTTCAAGAATAGTCTTCATCTACGATCCAAGTTTCTCTTTGCGGACCGATCCAAAGGTAGGAACATGATCAAGTGACATCCACAAGCACATTGAAATAATCAAGAACAACCGCACAACCTCTAACCACTTGTTAAGAAGATTCTTCAAACGGGAGCACATAAACAACACTACTAGCTACTGTCATAAGGAAAAGATCGCTTGCGGACCACCAAATCATGAACCATTCAAGTTGAAGGCACATAACATCATTTTAGACTTAACTCTAGAACCGTAGATCAAAATACTTTAATACAGAGGAATGCAGAGCATAATACATTCTCCTTGTCACTACTAAATATACAGAAAAAGTTGTTTCCACTCTGTTGAACATAACTCACTCAAATCTTCATACCGGAGGCTCAAAATTGGAACATAGCATCTTCAGGCATGCCTCTAAATAACTTCTTATCCACATATAAAGATATTTATTCTACAGGAAATGTGGAGCAATCTGTTTGACTATTCTTCTGTAGACAACAATACTCTGCAACATACTGTTTCTTCTGGAGGAGCAAATTTTCTCAATATCCTCAATATCAGGATTTCCAACACTTACATATGCAAATACAAAGAATCTAACTCATTACAAGCAAGCATCAAAAAAAGAGCACAGTTGACACCAATGACAAATAACTTCCTATCCACATATAAAGATATTTATTCTACAGGAAATGTGGAGCAATCTGTTTGACTATTCTTTTGTAGACAACAATACTCTGCAACATACTGTTTCTTTTGGAGGAGCAAATTTTCTCAATATCCTCAATATCAGGATTTCCAACACTTACATATGCAAATACAAAGAATCTAACTCATTACAAGCAAGCATAAAAAAAAGAGCACAGTTGACACCAATGACAACACTAATATGTTGACATCAATGACAACACTGTTTAGGCACATACTTGCAACATTAAACTCACTTTTTTAACCTACGAAAGCTTAATAAAAGTGTAGGAAAAACTTAGGAAATAGGGAAAATAACTAACCCAGTAGGAAAATAAAAACCTACACTAACAAGCCCTAAGACTCCTCATAGGTTCTTGAGGGTTTGAGAAATTTCCACTCTATAATAGCCCTAATCTTATGAGGGTCCACCTTGACTCCCTCATGTGACACAATGTGACCTAGGTACTCCACTTCTTTGACTCTAAATACATAGCTGGATGGCTTAGCATATTGATGCTGCTCAAGAATGTCCAAAACTTGATTTACATGCTACAAATGTTCCTCCCAAGTTTTACTATATATTAAGATGTTATCAAAAAATGCCAAAATAATTTTTTTGTAGAAATAGCCTGAAGATAGAGTTAATCAAACTTTGAAATGTCGATGGTGCATTTGTGAGACCAAAAAGCATTACAAAAATTCATAGTGGACCTCATGGTTTGAAAAGCTATCTTATGTACATCCTCATCTCTAATTCTGATTTGATGATAACCAAAATGAAGATCAAGTTTTATAAAATAAACAACACCTTTAAGATTATTTAACAAATCATCAATTACTAGAATAGGAAATTTATATTTTATGGTGTACTTGTTGAGCTCCCTATAATCTAGACACATCCTCCAAGTTTCATCCTTCTTGTGCACCATTACCATAGGAGAGGAGTAAGCACTCTAACTATGCCTGATAATACCTACCTCTAGCATCTCCTGAACTATCTTATCAATCTCACTTTTTTGTACATATGGATACCTGTAGGGCCTGATGTTGAGTGGTTGGCTCCTTGATACTAGTTGAATGGCATGATCATGATCTCTTTTAGGAGGTAATCCTTTTGTCATCACACCAAAAACTAATGCATGATTATCTACAATTGCTTGTAGGTCTAGTGGTGTGGAATCCTTTGAGTGGTATGCTTCTAATGAAAACAATTGAGCCACAAACCCATAAGTCCCATTCTTAAGCATCTTTTGCATTTGGTAAAATATTACCATCTGTGGAGACTTTGCATGCAACCCTTTTAGTTCTATTGTCCTTCCCTCTGAGTGAAAGTGCATGAATAGCTCCTGGAAGTTCATCTCAATTGTTCCCAAAGTAGTAAGCCACTATACTCCCAAAATAATATTTGCTACACCATGGAGATAACAAATATTGGGCAATCAAGATGATAATCTCCTATGGATAATTTAATGCTATGACATTTCCCTAAACAACTAATAGTTACCCCATCTGTAATTAGGACCTAAAATTTTGGAGTTGGATTTATAACAATTAAGATGAGTAGCCAACTTTTTGTTGATGAAGTTATGAGTGCTTCCTAAGTCTATCAATATTGTTACTCTCTTTCTTTAAGAAACCAACTACCTTGAGAGTTTGTGGGGTGCTAAAACTTGAGAGTGCATGATAAGAAATGATTGATTGGGGATCTCTTGCTTCCTTACCTAACACATTGCCCAAATATAATATTTCATCTTCATCATCTTCTTCCTCGCTTGGCCCTTCAATGTAGAATATTTTCTTTTCCACACATTTATGTCCTTTACTATATTTGTTGTCACAGTTAAAACATAACCCTTTTGTTTTTTTCTCTTTAATTTGTTGAGGCGTTAGTCTAGTGCGTTGAGGGAATGGTTGTGTTGAAAAGCTCTTCTCTTTTATGTTATTGAACCCTTGCCTTCTAGGAATTAAAAATTTCACTTTTGTCTTGCATGCTACAACAAAAGACTCAAATATAGAATTAGTACTAAACATGCATACCTCATGTTAGATGTGATCCTTAAGACCCCACAGAAATAAGTCATTCAAGTTCTCTTTTGAAATTGTATCTACTCTCACACATAGGTTTTGGAATTGTTGATTAAACTCCTTGACTGATCCTTTTTTTTTAATTTAGCTAACTGGATGAAGTAGTTGTTTGCTACACTATTACCATACTATGATTGTAACTCTGTAAAAATTGTCCATGTGACATTGAGACCCTTTTTCTTTTGTTGTGAACATAGCCATTGATACCAAATGAATTGTCCTAGTTCTAGATATAAGGAAGCCATTGTCACCTTTTTCCCACTTGGAATTTGATGAACATAAATATTTTTTTCATTCAATTTATCTAAGTCAATGGATCCTTAACATCAAACTTGCACATATCCACCTTTAGTAACTAGTTCCTAAATCCCATTTTGAGTGTTAGCATTTGGATTTAGATTAGCTTATCTAGATAGTCCACCTTGGTTGCTTGAAACATCTAGTTTCAAGCCTAATTGACTTTGGATATAAGTGTTGAGATTAGCTAATTTGTTATGGATGCCAGATATATCTCCTATTATGGCATCTGATCTTCCTGCCAAGTGATGTATATCCTCCTTCATCTTGTTAGTATCTTCTTCCATGGATATCATATCCATATCCTCCAGTGATGAGTCACCTTTGTTAGGAGTCTCCCAAGATTATAGGAATTATTGCCCTTGCCTCTAGTCCATGGTCCAACCATATAATGCAAAATCTAGTAATTTTTCTCTTTCTTTTTATTTTTTTGTTGGTCACCTCAAAATTAAAATTTAAAAAAGAAGACCCCTAATTATTTTCTTCAAGCTTTCCAAAAATGTAAACTAGTTTGAAAAAATTCACAAATTGCAGCTTATGTAGAAAATTTATTAAAAAACCCAAAAATTGAAATAACTTATTGAAAATGACTCTAAAATCCTCCAAAACAAACATGTAAGTGTATCAATGTGCCCTTGTTTAATCCTTCAAAAATTAGGAAAAAAATCACTGAATTATAGCCTTAGGAGTGAAAATGGTGGAAACCCTAATTCTACAACTCCTTTAATTCTTATCCAATTGAACTCAAATCTAGGATGTAGTAGCTTCAATATGTCCTTGAAGCCCCTCCAAAAATCTTGAAAAGATTTGCCAAAATGAGAGAGACATGCACTTCCCACAATGACCTCCAAAATAAAAAATATATCACCTTATTTTTTTCCTTCACGATGCCAAGATCATGCTCTGATACCACTTGTAGTGAAACAACTTGCATAATAGAAGAATATAATAGGAAATATGTTGCAAATACTTGATATTAATATGCCACTTCGAGGGGATAACCTTCAAAAGTCTCTTTAATGAAGAACACAATTCGAAATATGATGATAATAAACTTACCACCAGCTCCTATATATACTTCAATATGCCATGGATGCCACCCAAGCCAACTTAGATACTTAAATATAATACTTAGCACAACCTAACTAACTATATTTGACTATGATAATGATTATATAACTTAATTAAGAGTTAAGGTAGCCACAAACTGACTACTCATAACCCTATGCACACTATAGGATTAAGGGCGTAGCATTCTTCTAGAAGCATCTTTATATTCCTTTAAAATACTTATTATGAAGATGTTTTAGATTGCATTTGTTAAGAAAATCTTTCTTGTGAGTTTTTTTTGGTTCATATGCATTCATATGAACAACTCTTGAATGTTAGCTTTCTATTGAGGTACATTAAGAATTTTTCTTACACCATTTGTTTCTCTATATTATCTAACTACCAAAAATATTGTATTATTAAAGAAACTATATAACTAAAATTTAGACTTTAGAGTAACCTTTCTCAAATTATATGACCTGGGTTTCTATAACTTATCAGGAAAAGCAAGAAAAATGAAGAAGCAAACATACCCAAGAATTTTTCTCTAATCGTACAACCCCCATAATAATAAAACCCTAATTAGCACCTCATATTAAAAAATTATATGACCCGTCCTCAACCCCTACCCTACCAAACACCCAAAATGTTTTTCTTAAATCAACAATTAAAAATTAAAACCTTAATAATGGGGTTTTAGACATCTTGTTAGAAAAATTCTCCCAGGGGTTCTGAATTGCTTCTCTAAGAAAAGGATCCACCTGGTTTATGCAGTCCTTAAGGTTGGAATCCTTTACACTATTATTGGCATTATTGTTGATGTCACCATCATTATTTTCCTTAGATGCCATAAACATAAAGACTAGGTGGATTGCACAAGTCTTGGTAGATAAAATCCAAACAAAAGCATCACATATTACTCTTGAAATAAAAAGCACCCCAAAAATAAAAAACAAAAGCATCATAGATTGCTCCAAACACACAAAGCTCCTACATGGTTTGGTGTGTTAGTGTAGGTTTTTATTTTCCTATTCCTAGATTTTTCCTACACTTCTAATTAAGCTTGCTTCGGATTAATAATGTGAGTATTAGTGCGAGTCGGTGCAATGTGTCAGCATCTTCTTTGGGAGTTACACTTTCTTATTTTAGGCTATTGTGGTGGACTCCTCCCATTGGTTGTATTTTCCACCTCTCCCCTCTTTCATATTTTATATATACTCACCTCCTAGCATATCTTATATATTGAATTTTGCAGCTATTTGATTTCATTCCTCTAATGCAATTTTTCTCCTTGAGCATTTGCATTTCTCTCTTAGAAACTAACTCGGTTTTGTTATTTTGATCTCTCTATCATTTACATTCATACTTTATTATCTATTCATTGCATTAAGTTTTTTGGGTTGTTCATATTTTTAGATTCTAACATAGTATGAGAGCATTTTTAATGCAAAAATAGATTTTAGTTTCCTCATTTGAGAGATTAGGGGGGCTAATAAGCTTTCTTGCAGGTTTCTTGAAAACCCAGTACGCTCTTCTCTTGCATCTTCGAATGATTTGGAGAATTAGAAAAGTTTGATGGAAATATTTTAATGTCTGGGGTTTTGTACTTGTATTTTATGAAATCTGGAAGTTTGCAACATTTTGGTAATATCTTGCAGGTTGAAGCTTGTAGTCATATTTTTCTTTGACATACCATATCTTGCGCCTCAGATCTTCATTTTTTGCAAACATGATTTAGAAAGCTATTGGGGAGTAATACACAATCATATAGTCTATTTTTCTAGATTTTGTAACATGTCCAATTTGGATCAAAAGTCAGTTTTTGGGCCTTGTGACTATTGTAAATTGAGAAAAGCTTTTTAATCACACTAAACTATAAAGTGCCAACCTTGTAATCTCTAGGGGTAATTTTTGATACTAGTGAAAAAGGGGGGGTGTATTTGTGTTCTCTTCTTTTCAACACTTCATTTCTACATCATGGATCAAACTACAGTTTGATTCTTAACACCATACAACTACAATTTCAATCTTTGGAAAATGAACTCATATGCTTAAGTCCAGACAACTTTAACACTATCCAGGATTTCTTCACAAAATTCAAATCACTAAGGTTGCAGTTAAAATAGTGCAGAATTGAAAAGAAAGATGAACAACTGATTCTTAGCATTCTTTGCAAGCTTAGTCTTGAATATTCAATGTTTGTTTCTACCTTTTATGCTACCAAGGGTGCACTTGGGAATTAATTCACCATGCCATATTTGGATGATTTTGCTATCTCTCTCTCACACGGGAGTAGGATAAGCTAATCCAGATGGGCACTCTCAAGAACCTCTAAGTCACATGCCTTGGTTGCCAACGAAGGCGCAAAATAACATAAAGGATTAAACAGTAATAAGGATAAGAAACATAAAAATAGCAAGGAGAAGAAGGATAAAAAACTAGCTACCCCAAAACAACTAATGAAACCTTATCTTCAAATGGCAACAAGCCTAAGAAAGAGAAGGTCAAATGTGCCTATTGTAAAAGACCTAGTCATGATGAACATAAATGTTTGAAGAAATAATCTGATCACTTGACACACATTCTTGAAAATAATAATATCAATGTTCTTGAATCAATAAAACAAAGTTCAAATGAGGGGTCTAACAAGGCGAAAGAAAATAGTAAGGGAAAAGGGAAGGACAAAGCCCTTATAGCAATTGTTTCACAACCATCCACTTGAGTTCTTGATTTGGGTGCTTCACACCACATGGCTTTATCTAAGGATGAACTTGCATCTTTAGAGCCTTGTACTATGCCTACTATTTTGATGGGTGATGGCACTCCTATTGAGGTGTGTGGGAGAGGGTCTGTTGATGTTGGGGATGGCACATTCCACGATGTTCTTTGTGTGCCCTCATTATCAACTAATCTCCTATTAGTTTATCAGATCACTCACACCGGTTCAAGCAAGCGAGTTGAGTTCACTCCTGATTCTATGGTGATTAGTGAATGCATAGTGGTTCTATAGTTGTAGTTGGGAGAGAAGACCATCAGTCACTACTTTATCTGTTTTCTCACTTTGTTCCTGATTCTCCTTCGTCTTTTTTCTCACTCATTCTGATGATGCAAGTAGATTATGGCATGAGCAGTTTGGCCATCTTAACTTCAGCTACTTGTAGCAGCTCAACCAACAAAACATGGTCATAGGGTTACCTTCAGTTCAATTTTTAAATGATGTTTACTAGGGCTGCATTCTTAGTAAGCATCCTAAAGAAAAAATTGATAAAGGCATGGAGAGCTTTGCATATATTGGAGTTAGTTCACAATGATTTACCTGGTCCATTTCTTCATCCATCCTTAAACAAGGCCATATAAGTCCTAACATTTATTGATGACTTTTCTAGATATACTTGGGTATATTTTCTCAAATAGAAGTCTGATTTATTTGATCATTTTCAGGATTTTAAAACTTTTGTAGAGAAGCAATTAGGGAAAGCCATCAAGGTTTTATGCACTAACAATGGTGGTGAGTATGCCAACCATCATTTTGAGCAATTTTATACTTCAAAAAGAATTAATTTGCAACATTCAGTTCTTTACAGTCCTCAACATAATGATGTTGCAGAACACAAGAACAAGTCATTGAAGGAAATGGTGAATTGCATGATTCACTCTAGATCTCTTGCACCGTAGTATTGGGCAGAGGCCATTAACTTGCTTGTTATATCCATAATCATGTTCCTCACTAAGCCTTGAAGGGAGTCATTCCTTTTGAAGCTTAGAGTGGTCGAAAATCATCAGTTAAGAACTTTCAAGTTTTTGTTCTCTTGCATGGGCCCACATTCTTGTAGAGAAATGTAAGACCATGGATCCACAAAGTAGGCCTTGCATATTTGTAGGCTATCCTGATGGTGTGAAGGGTTATTGATTGCTCCACCCTACTACACATGAGTTGCTCATCGAGAGGAGTGTTCATTTTGAAGAGGGCTCTTTGAGCTCCACTCTTGTCACTTCTCCACCTCCTACATTGACCTTGGAGTCACTTGGACTACATGACAGATCTTTTGATGATTCAAATTCACCTAAGTAGATTCATGATGCCGAGGAGTCTTATACCTCCACTTGTGATTCTGAGAGTGATTGTTAGGATTCACCTCCTTCCTCTCTTAGTCATCAATCAAAGGGTGATGATTCTCCTCCAGATTCTTCAATTTCTGATCCACTTTGAGCTCATAATAGATATTGCAGTCTATTGGAGATTGGGTTGGAGATCCATCAGACACCAAGTAGACTTGTTCAGAGTTCCAAGGTTATCCACATGTCTTCTTTTGCTCCTACCTCTAATCCATGATCCTTTTGAGAGGATTTTGGTATTCTCGAGTGCGATACAACTATGCAAGAGGAATATAGTTCCTTGATGAGGAACCACACTTGGGATCTTGTCCCTCTTCCTAAGGGAAAAAAAACTTGTTCGATGCAAGTGGATCTATTAGATAAAATTTTGTACAGATGGTTCGATTGATAAGCATAAGGCTTGCCCAGTTGACAAAGGATTCGCCCAGTTGCTTGGGATTGACTACTCTAAGACATTTGCGCTAGTTGCTAGAATGAACTCCATCCAACTTGTCCTTGCTATTGTTGTATCCCATCATTGGGAAGTTCATTAGATGGATATGAAGAGTTCTTTTCTTCACAGTGACCTATAGGAGGTGTTTTGGGTAGAAAAAGGGGAAAATGGTGTTTTAATGGTTTATGCAAAATCCTCCTTTCACTACAAACATTCCAAGGGCATATCAACCAAGTTGAATCTCCACTAAGCGAGAGCAATCACCTATCAGGTTGGGCTACCACTTGGGAAGCTGTGGATTCTTGGATGTGTCAAACAATATCTCAATTTAATGCTCAATTGTAATTAAAAACCCTAAATATACAAATTAGTAAGCAAACTATCAAATTACGGCAAATCCTTTCAGACTGAGATAAGGGAAAGAGATATTTAACTCACTATTTTTCAAAGTTTGGAAGGCGGAGAAGTCGGGGACACGAGGACTAGCACCCAAGTCTAAGGTACTTGTTTTTTTATGGAATCCTGATCTCTTTTTGACACTGATCTGCACTGCAACTTTCATTTCTGGGAATTCAACTTTGGAGGACACGATGACTAGCGCCCTACTCCCAAAAAACCTCCAGTGTCCTGCTTCCTTTCAGATCCTGAATCCTTGATGCCTGCCACTCCTTTCTGCAACTCCACTCCATGGAACTCGACACTTGTAACCTGCAATCACAAGGAGTATGGGAGGGGGTTGTGGTGTTTAGAGGCTTGCCTTGGTCAAGCCCTGAAGAGACATTCAAGTCTTTCGAACATCGTTGTTAGATGAGAGTGTGTATCCCAGTGGGATAGAGGCAAAAATTCAAATGATAAATGATTGAAAACACAATAGCTATCACCTTGTAGTGAAGATCTCATGGAAGGAAGATCCTCTTCATGCCATGAGGAGATGGATGTCAAATTTGCAAATACAAACACAATAACAACAAAGTACTACTCTACAACACAATGAATGCCTTGAATCACTTTCACAAAATCACAATGCTTATCAAATTTCCATCTAGTGTCCATCTAGTTTGCAAATGAAACCTAATCATGCTTATATATGCAACTATAAAGATTCCCGCTAAGAATTTCATAATTCAAACTTTAGATGTTGGCATAGGACACAAATAACAGTCACTAAACTGACATTTGAAAATAGGGTAGACCCAAAATAGGGTTGGACTAGGGCGCTAGCGCCCAAGTCCACCTTGCCATTTTTGCTTAGTGATCATTAAAGTGCAGCCCCCTAGGTCCTATTTGTCACAAGACCCAAGGGTTTTCTCATCGGGAGTCAGAAATAATATGCAAGATGCTCTAAATGCAATTATAGGACCCGGAAGCTAAACCTTAAGAGGGAAAAGTCCCCAAGGGGACATTTTTTGACATAACATGAGGATATATATATGGAGCAACCACAAGGGTTCTTACAGGATCTTTCACTTGTTTTCTATCTTTAGAAGTCTCTCTATGGCCTCAAATAGGTCCCTCGAGCCTAGTGTATATATATGGAGCAACCACAAGGGTTCTTACATGATCCTTCACTTGTTTTCTATCTTTAGAAGTCTCTCTATGGCCTCAAATAGGTCCCTCAACCCTAGTATGCCAAGATGGACTCCTTCCTTCTGACAATTGGGTTCACTCGGTGTCATTCTGATCTGAATGTTTATATTCTGCAACAGAATGATACTCTCACCTTCCTTGTTCTCTATGTTGCTGACTTGTTGCTGACACAGAGTTCCTCATCCACCATTGGGGTAGGTAAATTGCCCTTCATAATAGGTTTTTGATGACTGACTTGGGCTTGTTGCATTATTTTCTCAGGATTGAGATCTTTTAGTTTGCTTTTGAGATCACCATCACACAGTCCAAGTATGCTCTAGATTTTTCTCTTGAGGTTTCATATGGTTGATTGTAAGCCTACTTTAACTCCCTTTCTTTCTGGAGTTAAACTTGAGACTCAGTGTTTGTCACCTTTCGTTAATGGCACTTTATATCGACAACTTGTTGGGAGTGTCATCTATTTGACTCATACAAGACCCGACATTTCATATGTTGTAGGCATGGTCTCTTGATTCATGTAGGAGGCCCATAATCTGCATTGGAAAGCAACCAAGAGGATTCTCCACTACATTCATGCTAGACATAGTTTTGGGATTCACTATGTAACGAGCATTGATATTGACTTGGTGGGCTACACGAATTTAGACTAGGTAGGCAATTTTTAAGATTGTAAATCTACTTCAGGTTACAACTTCTCACTTGGTTTAGGTCCTATTTGTTGGTTGAGCTAGAAGTAGTCTGCTATTGCTCTATCTTTCGCTGAGGTCGAGTATCGAGGGCTGTGAATGCTGCCACTGAGGCTATTTGGCTTTAGAATCTTCTCATTGAGTTTGGTATCCAGATCAGATGACCATCAATCATATTTTGTGATAACCAAACTGTTATTTAGATCTCACAAAACTTAGTCCATCATCAACGGACCAAATACATTAAGGTCCATATGCACTACATCCGAGAGCTCATTCATGGACGTGTCATCGATCTCGGCTATTGTCTGAATTTTGAGTAGGTTGCCAATATCTTCACCAAACCATTCACAAAGAGAAAGTATCTTCATATATGAGCTTTGTTGGGGGTGTGAGAGGCTTCATCTTCAGGGGCTACCTAGTCCCTCTACTCGGAGTCCTAACTCTCTCTACTTTGGTGGAGCTTTTCTCTCTCTATTTGGGGGGCTATTCTCCCTTTTCTAAGGGGTTTCTTCTCTTTGAGGGGGATATTTACATACATGGATACCTCATCAAGCTTCATTTATCGGGACCGATTTTTTCACCCAGCTAAGCTACGCTTAAGGGGGGGTGTTAATGATAGTTTTTATTTCCTATTCCTAGGTTTTTCCTACACTTCTAATTAAGCTTGCTTAGGATTAATAATGTGAGTATTAGTGTGAGTGTGTGCAATGTGTTAGCGTCTTCGTGGGGAGTTACACTTGCCTATTTTAGGCCATTGTGGTGGAATCTTTCCATTGGTTGTATTTGCCACCTCTCCCCTCTCATATTCTATATATGCTTACCTCCTAACTAGTCTCGTATGTTGTATTTTGTAGCTATTTGCTTTTACATTCCTCTAATGCTATTTTTCTCTTTGAGCATTTCTATTTCTCTTTTGGAGATTAACTCTATTTTGTTATTTCGATCTTTGTGTCATTTACATTCACAGTTTATTATCTATTCGTTGCACTAAGTTTTCTATGTTATTCATCTTTTTAGATTCTAACATGGTGTACATGCAATCCAAGCACCTTTATACTTGGAATTCAACTTGCTTAAGTTCATCCATTTCTCTAGTTGCTGCCCTATTCCACTTGCAAGCAAGCAAAGAAAAAAATCTTGCATAATGCATTTGGGTTGTCAAGGTAAAAAAGAAAAAAGAAAAAGACTTACCATTTACATGCTTAGATCTATGGTTGGTTCACCTGTGAACAAATAAACAATGAAAGAAAAAGGTTGTGTGCCATTTGAGCCTCTTATCTGCCTCCATTTTTTTGCATTCATGTCTACCAGGGCAATGCAAACTATGACACATGATATGAAGGAAAACTTAAATAAAAACATTAATTTGACGAGCTAGCTGCTAGGCAAGTTGTATGCAATATGCATACATATAAACATTATAAAACATTTTAATTTTTGGCTACATAGCATTTGATTGACTTTGTCTTTTTTCTTTTTTCTTTTTCAATAAAAAATAAAAAAATACTTGCTAGCAAAATTGGCTCGAACCAATCAACACATCACAAACTAATTATATTTGGAAAAAAACATTAACTTTAGAAAATTTGATTGATTTATACATTTACACATATTCCCAAAGAGATTAATGCAAAAAGATGAAAAGAATGAATCTTTTATGAGCCTAATTTTAAGCCAAATATATAATTACATTAAGGCATTCCATAAAATGAGTTTAAAACTAAATGGCAATTAGCATTGGTATGCAAATTTCACCATTACAGATATTTTTGATTGAAATGAAATGAAAGTTTTTAATGATGTCCAGGGGACCATGTAGTCTATGGGACCTAGGAGCAAAACTGAACCACTCAAAACAAAGGCACCAATTGGTAACCACATTGTTGCTTTTGATTGTTCTCTATTTCTTTGGTGATCTTCGTTCCTTTGCTATGAATTCTGATCAAGTAGTTTTCTACTTTTGCTATCCTCTCCTCTTCAAACAAGTCCGTTAAAGACCCAACATTTAGAATTTCTACGTATTTGATCTGGATGCCCTCGCATGCCTTACACTCCATGATATAGTGCCATTTTGTCTCCACCAATCCTGACGGATAGAGATAACAAATCATATCTGCCCACTTCTCTATGGAGGTTTTCCATCTTCTCGTTTCACACCTAAAATGGTGTGAGTTAGTTCTAAATTGGACTATTAACATTTTAACTTTCCATTTCATATCCGCTCCTAGAAAACACTTTTGCTCATAGTGACATGTGAGATTAAATTGATTGACATAATATTCTCTTTTTCACCCCGCTTAATTACTTTGACTTTCTGTCTTACATATCTTTTGATTGGATCATTCATTTCTGCATTATCCATTTCAGGAAAATCTTAAAATTCTGACTCCAATTAGGATGCAGGCCTTTGCCAGATGACGATACCAAGTTCCAACGGCTATCGCCAAGAAAAAAAAACTTGTGGCTTGAAGCTGGTACCATATTCTCCACTAGCTACCTTGCCTAATCATTCAAATATCTTCCCATTGTAGCCATAGCCAGACTCTGTAACGTGTGAATTTCTGATTGCCTCGAGCATAATACAATGCATCTTAAAACGGCATTGTTGGACACCCACCCCTGCAATTCAGCACCTCAACTCACGCCAAATGGCTTCAACCGATCAAATCCCAACCACAAGAATTGGGGGAAGTTTCCCCAAAATTTGTTCCCAAGTAACTGCACACTCCCTCCGATAAGGGTCACACTTGGCAACCCACGCGTGACAAAATTCCATAATTTTAATGTCAGAACCTCAAAGACGTCGCAATGTGGTTTTGTAGGAGGAGACAGAGCCTCGAAATTGCGCAAATTACTAGCGAGGAGTTTGCCACGCACAGAGAACGCCGTGGCAATGGCTGACTTGTACGCGTTTATACGCGAAGGGCCGCTGTTGGAGAAGACAGTGGAGGCGAGCGAGGACAACATTGAGGAATGGCTCGAGTGCGGAAGCCGTGTTTGCCAGCTTTTAGGGTTTGACGAGCATGCTCTCACCCTCAACCAGAAGGCGAGGGTTTTTCATTATTACGTGCCCGTCTATCTTTGGTGCCAACGCCAATTGTTGCAGCACAGGAACATGTTTCAACATGATGCTCAATCACACATTCCTCCGTTGGTCGTATGTATTTTCTGCTTTGTTATTGTTTTTGTTTTAAACTTGGTAAATTCTACTTTTGTGGGTAATTTATAAACATTTGTATCACTACCATTTCCGATAATATTCTATGGCACAAAACATTTTTATCTCTTCATCTTAATGATGGATTAAATGTTTTATCTCTTCATCTTAATGATGGATCATATCATAGAGTTCTTTCATATGCATTTTGGTAAAACCATATCTTATTCATCATTTGGTACAGATAATTTCATATGCATTTTGGTAAAACCATATCTTATTCATCATTTGGTACAAATAATTTCATATGCATTTTGGTAAAACCATATCTTATTCATCATTTGGTACAAATAATTTCAACAATGCGTGTTAGTATTTTGAGTAGATGAAACCAATCAACAAAATCCACAGCAGATTTAGCTAGCGTTTTTAGGAAATTTGAGACTTCTAGCCAATTTTCTGTAGTGTGTCATTGACCTTTCTGATTCATCAAATCCAGAAAGCTTCAAGCTTGCTTTCGTGGGTGTTGCTATTGGATCAATTGCATTCAATCATCTTGAATTTTTCAAGTAACTTTTTTGTTTGAGAGATAATAACACAACCTTATGTTTGCCACATCAAAGAAAGCTTGAAGTTTGCTTTCATGGGTGTTGCTATTGGATCAATTGCATTCAATCATCTTGAATTTTTCAAGTAACTTCTTAGCATATTTTGTTTGAGAGATAATAACACAACCTTATGTTTGCGATACTTTCAATCCAAGGCAATTGTGCAACAAACCAAGATCAGTCATCTTAAATGGCTTATTTTGATCTTTCTTCACTTGAGAAATTAAATTCTCACAACTGCCAGCGATAACAATTCATCAAGATATATGATCAGGATTACAATTTCTCTATGCTCTTTTCAGATGTACAATTAATCTGAATGATTATGATAAAATCTATGTTTGCATAGATGTTCATCAATCTTGATGTGCCATGTACAAGGTGCTTGCTTCAAACTATACAAAGATTTGACTGATTTACATACCTGATTTTCTTTGCCTTTGACTACAAATCCTTCAAATTGATGCATGTAGACTTCCTTTTGAAGATCTCCATTTAGAAATGCACTTTTAACATCCATTTGATGTTGGCGCTATTAAACTGTGCGGCAAACTGAAAAACAAGCCTGATTGTTTTTAATTTTGCCATTGGAGCAAAAGTCACTTCATAATCAATGTCTTCCTTTTGTGCATATCTCTTTGCTACCAATTGAGCTTTGTATTTGTCAACAATTCTGTTTACCTTTTTACTTTGTTTGAAATACCCACTTGCAGCCTATGGTTTTCTTTCTTGCTAGTAGATCAATAAGCTCCCTTGTGTGATTTCTCATGAGAGCATTTTTGTTCTTTCAGTTCTGAAGATTGAACCACCATGCTCGTTAACGCCAAATTTACCTCTTCTTGAGATATGTTTTTGGACTGCTCCATATTTTTCCGCACCTTCCAGGTTGACCTTTGGATTCTTGTTAAGCAACAAACTTGTTGGCCTCGTTTTGATCCCACAAAATCTAAACTTTTTGCGTCAAATCGACGGCGTCACCATGTGTTGAACACCTCTGTCGAGTCGGTCCTAGTCGCCAATGCCTTGGTCACCCTCAAGCATCAAGTCACTCGCCAAATTGAGGTCCTCAATCCGCATTCATAGTCGCAAGATGTTGGCGTTGTATGTTTTCCACATCAAGCTATTGTACTTGCCCATCTTGGAAATGTTGTGTTTGATCATATTCATGTAAGCTAATGTATCAAACTCTGAAGAAGTCATATGCCAATTTCGTTCATCCTTTCAGTTGAGATCTTAGAAGCAGTTGCGCAGTTTGATCGGGATTCACGGAAACAATTAAATCCAGAGATTCATTTGAGTTGGGATAAAACCATTTTACAAGGATGTTTATGACTCCATTTGACGCAATATGACAAATTTTCAGGGCATGACTCTTTTCCATTTGGGAGATATTAAATTTACATGATTTTGTCCAATAGGTTACGAAAACAATTAAATGGGGAGTTTCAAAGAGGCTAGAACAAAATGGATCTACAGAGGACCTTGTGGGGTTATACTACGCAATGTGACCAATTTTCAAGCGAAAATATGCCTCCAGTCAAAAGATATCCTCTCCCATGCTTGCTCAACATGCTGCATTAATTGTTCGAGCTCATCATCATTTTAAGGTATGAAGAACACAAAGTGTATGTGATTTCATAATAAGAAGTCCACTCTGTCATTGCTCATCGTCCATTTTCATTTGCTACACGCACAACTTTTCATAGTAAGCTTATTCCCATATATGTCGAGTGCGGAAGTTTGGTTGATACTCGTAAAGTGCTTGATTCATATGAAAGAAGGTTAGAAAGTTCACTTTATTAAAAAGTTAGAAAGTTGGGAAAGCTCCTAAAATTTTGAAGAGCTCTTTACCGAAAAGTTAGGAAGTTCTCAAAACTCCCAGAATCTTGAAACTAACCTTTGGTTGGTGAGTTAAAAAGTTAGTAAGTAGGTTTGTTGAAACGCCGAAATCCCGAAATTCACTTTGAAGGACAAGTTAGAAAGTTAGTGAAATACCTGAAATCCTGCAAATGCACTTTAATGTTGAGTTAGTAAGATAGAAAAAATGTCGAATGCCTGAAACATTGCTTTTCGACATGTTTTAAGGTCCGAGAACCTTCCGAATCACCAAAAGCTTTACTCTTTTGGGGATTTTTAGGGTTTGTAAACTCTTCAAACCTGCATAAAATGGATCTGTGAAAAGGCGTTAAAAACTCAAAAGCAAATGCACTTGGCGAGTGTAATGCCAAATTCCACATTCATTATCACCGTCCTTCCTACATGTGCTCAATGGGAGCTTTTGATCAGCATTAGAGCGTATTACAGTTTAAAATGTTTTAGCAGATGTGAAAGTATAAACCAGGCGCGTGAATTGTTTGACAGATGCCTGAAAGAGATTTTATCTCTTGGAATGTAATAGCATAAGATATGCACAAAATGGGTTTGTTGAAGAGACTGTAGAAACTTTCAAGTGCAATTGTAGGTGTAAAAATATATTCCACAACCATTACCGCTATCCTCCTTGCGCGTGCCAGAATGAGAGCTTTTGGGCATCATATAGACTTCCATTGTAGCATAATGGATATCATCAGATGTTGCAATTCTAAATGCCCTAACAGATATGTATGCAAAATGTGCAAATATACACCAGGTCTTTGTTTTCAAGCTGATTGCATTTCTTTTGGTATTAGTAGAAATTGGGGAGCAAAATAATGTTCTTTGTTTTGTCCGTGCTAGAGGCATGATAGTTCTTGTTCCATTGGTAGTTCTATATTTGGCAAAGTGTTGCTAGGGAGTACTTATTTGAATCTGATGCATGGGACACAAAATCTATGAAATCTCAAGGAGCGATTGGGACAATTCAATTTGTTGGATACAATGGGATGACTTGGGCAATCTGAAGTTGAAAGGCTCGAGAGGTTCTAGAGAAAGTTGTATAGGATGGGAGCTTGAATGCAAGAGAAGCCATACATTGGCAAGATATTAGAGTTCCAGACAAAGTTTAACTTGGTCTAGCATTGGATTTGCTAGAAGCTATTTTGAATATTTCAGGAGATGACACCAACATGGAGAGCTTTCCATCATCTATAGCTTGTTGCAGCTTTTCTAGGGAAGAAGTTCTTTGTCATCTTGTGCATATACTTCTCTGGGCAAAGATGCTAGTTTTTGGGAGAATACTAGAAATCATTTCATATATATCAAAAGGCAACAAAGATGCTAGGAAGCGGCTTTTTTTTTTTGTTGATAAAACCTGGTTTAGGTCCAGGAGCCTTGAAAATAGAACTGACACTCTATGTCCAAAATCTGAGCATATATTATCAGTTGCTGGCAAGGTTTCAACAAAAAATAACATATAATCTACTACTACTGCTATCATAAAACCAAAATTGGTTGTACCACCACCAACCGAATCCTATGCAGTCAATTGTTCAGAGCATAAAGAAAACTATATCATTGCCATGGGTTCGGGGCAAATTACACATGCCCCAATGACCCACCACATTCAACATTACATTCAAAGCCTACCGAAATATCCTTCTTCACAGCCGCTTCCTCCACCTTGCTGTCGTCCTCTGTCTTGCAACATTTAGAGAAATTTGGGATCGCATCCACTAGGAGCTTGATTTTCATCTTTTTCACCTTTTCCTCTAGCGCCAATTGCAGACAAATCTGCCACTTTTTTATCCCATGCAAATGAGCCATAATGCAGTCACGAAATGCATCCGCTTGCTCCACCACGTCCCCCACATCATCATGCATCAGGTATGAGCAAGCAGCCGTTGACATCATGGATGCGCTCGCCAGGGCCTGAGCAACATCAAAAGAGTTCCAACTTCCCCTAGTGTAGCTCGAGTCAAGTAAATACTTGGCCATCGCTGCATGCAGACCGGTTTCCGGTTTGTCGTCCAAGTCCTTTGCCACCTCCCAAACCCTTACCATCCAGCGCCGCAGACCAGGGCTTTCAATTTCTTTATCCATGAAATCAAGGAAATCTCCCACCGCTGCCTTCCTTGTAACTGTGCATTTCCTTCACTTAACAGAAGGTTTCTTCTGCTTCCTTTTATCTTCCTCCTTGTTGATCATGACGCCACCCAAATGTCTCTTTCCTGCCGCGGAAGCCATGAGCAGCAGACAACAAAGCACCCTATCTTTCTCCAAATGCCAAACAACTATGAAAAGACCCATGCGAAACCACCAACCCCTTCACACATATATCTTAACTCTCCCATGAATTTCTGTGCACGTGTGTAACCGTCGTCCAACTGGTGATGCCAATAAGCGACCTCTTTCTATTATGATCTCTCGCCTCACACTCCCCTCTTATGTACTTCTCTGATCCTCTAGACACGACCCCTTATCGGGTAACTAGGAAGCGGCTTTTCAATGAAAAGGAATTTTCTATTATTGTTTTAGTGAGTTAAGAGTATTGCCTTCCCGTAGGATGTGAAATCAACTTTTCACTAGGAAGATTATGCGCAAACTGAAAAGAAATTCTCCGTGGGATAGTAGTATTCTTTGTTTGTATTTACCACAAGGGTTTATTTTGAAGCTCATGTTAGAGGATGATAGCACATTTAAGACAATATTGGATTCTGACAGCAATGCTCCAGAGGTGATTTGGAATTCAGACATGAGAGAGAGAGACTACTTGAGCACCTAACAAATGAGTTGGAGCCAAAGTTAAGTTTCGTGCATTAGATTCCTTGGTTTTATATATTCACTCTCTGGAACCTCCCTTGGAGTATCCTGAGTTGGCAGAGACAACATTTATTGAACCATTTTATCTACAAAATCTACTTGATTTGGAGTGATTCCAAACTATCAAATTATTGATCTAGTTGGTTTTCTCCATAGTCTGATGATGGATTTACGGAGATTTGTAGTAGATGTACAAAATGCCAATACATCTTCTGCCTCAAGCTCTCTATGGAGGAAAGAAATTCACCAAATTCATTTATACTACAGGCTCAGACATACTTACTGGACAGGTGTACAATCAATTCTCTACTAGATCATCTTGAATCTGTGGTGATTAGTTTGGCTACACTTGCTCTCAAGACATGCTTTGATCAGAAAAATGACAACCTGCATGTTATAATTGACATAGTACATAGGGCAAGCAAGATCTTGAAAAGATTCTGTGCTAGCAAGCTGAGGAGCATGGAAGTTCCTCAAGCAACTCTGGGCTTCTCAATTCTTCTTCTTTCACTTGGAACAAATTTGGAAAATGATTTAGCTTTTCTAGAGTCAATTTGCAACTCAACCCTTGAATCTCCAATAGCAGAGTCTACTTATTTTGGAGCTCCTTTGCTCAACCAGGGCTGGAAGAGACATTCTGCAGAACAACATAAGATGGAGGAAAGGCTTGTGGTAGAGTCAATTTGCAACTCAACCCTTGAATCTCCAATAGCAGAGTCTACTTATTTTGGAGCTCATTTGCTCAACCAGGGCTGGAAGAGACATTCTGCAGAACAACATAAGATGGAGGAAAGGCTTGTGGTGGGCTCTGCGTGCTGCTGCAGGAGATGCTTTTGCAAATCCGCCAAAAGGACCAACAACAACTTCTTTTGCAGTTTTGAGATGTTCAAAAAATTACACAGAAGATGATGAGCACTAGGGAACAATCCTCAAGTAGCGCCTCTATCTTCCATTGCCGTTGCTAGCATTTCCACCAAAAGATTCAACATTAAAAGCACATGACTCCATGTCAACAATTCTATAATCTGTTGCAGATGTTCTTGAATCGTTGGTTTGTATGCTTAATAAAGCTAAACAGTTATCTGAAACAACAAAGTGGCAAGTTCATATTACTCAAAATAACTCCCCACCTGCTCCTCCAGTGTTTCAAAGAGGCAGATGGACCAGAAAATTTCGTTTCATCGATTGTAATTGGTTTTGTCCTACCAACATCTCTGTGGACCAAGGATGTTTGAGTAGAACTATGGCTAATAATCATTGATCGCCTAGAATAACATAGTTCAAGTTTTAGCATAGAAAATAATATGCCTATGGAAAATGAATTTGAGTGGTTGCAAAGCTTCCAATATGAATGTCTCAAAGATGAACTTATCATTGGTGGTCTATATATTAGAGATCTCTGCTGTGGTTATACAAAGAATTTTAGTCTACCACGAGGCCACTCCTATCTTGATGCCATTCAGGACCATCTTGAAGCAAACCTTGATTCCATAATTAATGCTGAAATATGTGATGATCAACACAGCATGAGATAGGAAGTAAGAGGAACATACTTGTCTGTAATTACTACTTTGAGGAGATGCCTGAGTTATGCCGTTAGGAATGGCAGAAAAGACCTAATTGAACACTTAAAACTACAAGTGCTTTCAAGGATAGCATTGGCAAGAGTTGCTTTCTCAAATAACCAATTTGAAATAGCTTCAATAGTCAAGATATAATCAGAACATCAGTCAGGAAGAGACATGGTATTCACCCCTTGAGAATCTCCATATCCCAGTAGAAGAGTTAAATGCAAGCATATATGTTTCTCTTGAACACCTACAACCCATGCAGGATGCCATGACAGTTGTTTGCCAGTCAATCTTGAGCTGAAACATTTCATTTTGTTATAAAGTTCATTTTAATAATGTTTTAACTCATTTTATGAGTTAAATGTTGTGTGCATGGGAAGAGGAAAAAATTCTTTGTTATAACTGATTTTCAAGAAGCAGTTATGTTCAAGTAAGAGGGAAATCTATAAATATGTAATTTGAGTGTACTAGGGGGATCATTTTTTGCTCTGGAAAACTAAGAGCTTTGTAAAGGGGAATAACTGGAGACTTTGGGCTCCTGTTCATTTTAATATTTAGGAAGAATTGTTGTTCTTATGTCACCATTTCTTCTTGAAGGTTGGTTGTTCTTACGTTTTATCAGTTCTCTTTATGCTTATTTCCTCATTCCTTGCTCTTGGCGTACAGATGATTCGAAGACTTTGCACTCCTGATTTTAGTTTGATTTGATCTTCCCTTTTCCTTCTTTCCTTCAATAAGTCCCTGTTGTGTTTCTTATGTTTGCACTTGGATTTCTTTTTCTTTTCTCTTGATTTTCCCTTTCCTACCTTTTTGTACTTTCTGGTTAAAAGTACTAAAAAATATTAAATTCTCATCATATGAGGGAGCTGCCCCTCTCAAACGCAAAGGAAAATTGTTGGCCTCACAACGCTTTATCCATTTGTTGGTGAATTTTGTTGCTGCTTGTTGGGTGAGTCGGTTATTTTTTGCAGCAACAAAATTGTTTACCAACAAAACTCCAGGATTATTTTGAACACTATTCCCTCCATTGGTTTGTTTTGTCACCTGATCTAGTGTTTCATGAATATTAGGATTTGTTTCTTCTTCTTCTTCTTCCTCAAGATCTTTTTCTTCTTGATCGAGGTCTTCTTTAATGTCTTTCTTGACATCATTTTCCTCCTACAAGATAGCTGCAGGTTCTTGTTTAAGATCTTCAAATATCACATCTCTACTTATGTAGATCTTTCGTGTTGTAGGATCAACTAGCTTATAGGCCTTAGATTTTTGACTATAGCCAAGAAAGATACATTCGGTGCCTTCTTTATCAAGTTTGTTCCGTGTTTGTTTAGGAACATGTACATGACTTGTGCTCCCAAAAATATGGAGATGCTTTATTGTTGGCTTCCTTCTTGACCAAGCTTTTTGGGGGGTAACACCATAAGCTTTTGTTGATTCCCTATTGAGAAAGTACACTGTTGTGTGGTTACAACTTCAGCCCAAGACCACCTTTCCATATTCATGCCTTTGAGCATGCAGTGCATCATCTCTTGGATGACTCTATTCTTTTATTCAGCTACTCCATTTTGTTGTGGATTATAAGCAGTTGTCAAATTCGATGCCTTGTATTGAACAACGATGCACAAACTCTTTGGACATATACTCCCTCTCTCGATCTGTGTGAAGAGTTTTGATGGTATGGCATGTTTCTTTTTCCACTTAAGCCTTGAAACACTTGAAATCTTGAAATGTCCTTGCTTTTTTCATCAAGAGATATATCCACATCTTTCGGGAGGGATCAACAAAGAGAAGAAAATATTTATTCTGGCTTAAGGATTCTTCAAAAGGTCCATAGAGATCATTGTGAACTAAGTGGAGAAAATTTGTAGCTCGAAATGAGTGGCAACTCTCAAACTTCTTTCTATGTTGCTTTCCAACATCACAATTGGAGAAAAAATCCATGTTATCCTTAATGCTTGGGAGCCCAAGCACCGTCTTCTGTTTACTTAATGCAGTTAAGTATGCATGATTTAAATGACCAAAACCTTGATGCCATAATGAGCATGTATTCTCAACAGTTGTAGGAAGAGTAAGGTGTCGAGAAGGGAATGTATCAAGAATAAACATCCCTCCTTTTGCTGACCCTTGAGCTACACTCTTTGAAGTATTCTTATCTTTTACAATACAAAACTTCGATCATTTTTCTTTATCACAATCAACTTCCAAGTTATTGTCAAGGAACTAACTAACTGAAAGTAAATTCTTCTTCATTTCTGACACAGAAAGAACATCATGCACTTCACATTTTTTGTTAGAGAGTTGATGAGGAATAACTCTTTTACCTTTGACTTGTAGAGAAGAGTTGCCTCCAAGGTGGACAGTTCTGCTGTGCTCATTCAGCTTCGTGAGTCATTCTTTCCTTCCAGTCATGTGTTTAGTTGCCTTGAGTCAATATGCCAAATGTTTTTTTCATCTTTGGTATTCAAGTGTGACTGGACATGCAGCTGGATCACCTCCTCATCACATCTGTCTCTATCATTAACAAAATTATTTTGATGTCACCTTGGTTGGAATCTTTGTTGATTCCTTTTATTCATTTGTGCTCGCCCATTATACCAACAATCTTTGGTATCATGGGATTGTCCACAAATTAGGCATTTTAATCTTTGCTTTGAGCTGTGTTCTTTTTTCAAAAGACCCTTTTCACTGTTGCCAACGAGACTACTTCTACTGTGGCCATTGTCTCTTGATTTGCTTTCCTTTTTGCTTTGAAGGGAGGGCTCTCTCTTCCGCATCTCCTATTGCTGATTGTTGGGCTTTTTCTTGTTGAAGTAGTCCAGCCAGTTCTCCATAACTGACATCTCTATTAGCTGTGTTTAAAGATGTCACAAAAAGCTTGTATGATGGTGGAAGAGCTCATAGAATGATCAAAATAGGATTATCATCATTTACTGTTTTTTGTATTTCCAATAGCTGATTCTTGATGTCAGTCAGATTCATCAAGAAGACATCTATTTTTTCTCACCTTTTGATTGTATGCGTCTTCTCATTGAGGTACAACACTCTAGCTTTGTGATTTACCTTGTATACTGATTGCAATTTTGATTAGGCTTCAGTAGTTGCATTGACGTTGCAAATGTGTGCCTGGATTTGGTTATCCACAGAGAGAGTTGTAATATACTACCCCTGAAATTTTTTTTTTTTTTGAAATCACAAGATAACATGAATGTTGTGAGCAAGGTTCCTCCACACTCTTTTGCTCACCCAGATCCCGATGTGGGCAAGGTGAGAGCATACAAGTGCTTTAGAGTTAGCATTCAAATCATAATCAAACTGAAGTAACAATCTTCCACTCATTCAGTGGGCATCCACTTATTCAGTGGGAAGTACAAGAAAAGTAAACCAGGTGCTTCCACTTATTCAGCGGGAACTTGAGCCATGCATGAAAAGTAAATCCAGGTGCATCCACTTATTTAGCGGGAACCTAAGCTTTGAAGTACTGAAAGGAAAGACACATCCACTTATTCAGTGGGAAGCCATTACAAAGCAAAATAGCAACAGATTCCGATGTGGGCAAGGTGAGAGCATACAAGTGCTTCAGAGTTAGCATTCAAATCATAATTAAACTGAAGTAACAATCTTCCACTCATTCAGTGGGCATCCACTTATTCAGTGGGAAGTACAAGAAAAGTAAACCAGGTGCTTCCACTTATTTAGCGGGACCTGAGCCATGCATGAAAAGTAAATCCAGGTGCATCCACTTATTCAGCGGGAACTTAAGCTTTGAAGTACTAAAAGGAAAGACACATCCACTTATTCAGTGTGAAGCCATTACAAAGTTCATATTGAAGTGCAGATTACAATGAAGTTTCAGTAGGCTGTGACATACAAGATTAGCTCCATAAACCCCATTCACAAATATGCTATGCTATTCAATGTATCAAGGCTTCATACTGTAAGCACCAATCAAATAAGCATGAAATAAGGATGCAAGACTGGCATATACCATAAGAACTCTCTGCTGTCATGGGCTGCGCTCAGACTGGTTCAGTTGCTGCTATACGGCAGCATCATGGAGACCCAACTCACTATCAAATGCAAGAATGACATCAAACTCCACCACCAAGATGTTCTAGCAAGTTTCCCTCATACATGGCGTCCATTTTGGAAGGTTTTAAACTCCCTTAAAGCCAACGATCAGCAAGAATTCTCAAGCGCCTGGGTATAGGTTGTACGGCATGGTTCCAAGTCTATAACAGCAGCATAAGACCCACAGAAGGTTGGAAAGTTCGTGTCCAAGGTTGCTAGGAATTATCAATAACAAAGTTTGCAAATAACATCAAGCCCCTTCCAACAGTGATAATGCATCCCCCATGATGTACGGCCTACAAAGGTGTACGACCCAGCAAGGAACAACTGAAAGAAACTCAAACAAAACCCACACTACAATCACCAAGAAAAGCTATCAAACCCACACAACTGAAACAAACTCTCCCAATCCAAAACTTATCAAAACACATCAAACTCCATATTTGCTCAAAACACATCAAACTCCATATTTTCTCAAAACACATCAAACTCCATATTTGCTCTGTGCAACTCTTGACAGTGAAGCTGCCTTTTTCAGCTAGGGTGGATATCTCACCACCGAAACTAGACTTCTTCAAGAGAGTTTTCGTTCTCAAGAAGGGAAGATCTCATAGGTTCATTCCTGCAGCATAACAATATCTCAACAAGTATAAAGAGCCAAATGAGCTCTCAACTCCCTTTTATAGGCATTTTTTAGGAGTTTGCACAATTAAATGAATTATAAAATAGAGAAATATACTCTTTCCCACAAACTCCAATATTTCATTACTTTAGCTCACACTTTTATGTGCCTAAATAAAAGATTAACTTTTCCCCTTTCCAATGAGTTATCATACCCCTGCACTTTATTATTATTTTCCAACTTATAAGACCAAGTGCACAATATTAACTGTTAGCTCATTAAAATACATACTTTTGTGGAAAATCCCAAACTCCACCAAACTGCCAAATAAACTGTACCAATATGCTCCATAGGGTCTGGGATGACTAACGATGCCTTCCGGGTGACTTTCTAAAAATAGACGGCTCCTCCAAGAATTTAGGAGAGCAATCCGGGAAGTCAAACAAACTTCCGAAAGTTGCATAGTCATCCTGAAACATCACTGAGCTCAAAACTAACATTAGAACCGACAAGAACAACTGAACCAAAGAGATCTTCACAAAGGGGAACCCTTTACCATACCACATAGCCTATCAGGGTTCCGGAAAATAGGCTATCGGGCCCACAACTGACTAGGATGGAAAAGGGAACATTACAAGAGTGATCAACACCAATGCCTTTCTATTCATTTTATCTAGACTCTTTGTTCATTTGCATCGAGAGTTGTTTCTTTCTTTGCTATGACAACCTCCCATACTTCTTCACATTGGAGGATAGTCTTCATTTTTTCCGTCCATGTTAGATTGTTCAATCCATTCAACAATTGCTTGTTTGCAAGTAATAATTTTGTGTCTGCTATTTTCCATTTTTGGATGTCCCTACATCCTACGTTCTTATTAGGATACATATGCTTTTTGGAGTTAGACTAATAAGACATTAAAACAAAAGATGACAACTATGGATAACAGATGACATGCCTTTTTGAAACAAAAAATATATTTGTTTTAGTAAAAATATATTTTAGCTTGGTTGAAAAAAAAGTTGGTCAATCAAATGACCATTTCCTAACCATCCTTCCTTTCCCTTTTTTTATAAAATTTTTTATTTTATTTTTCTTTTTAATTAAAGAAAAAAATTGATTTTATTTGTCTTTAAAAATAAAACACCACTGAAAGAAAAAAATATTTAAAATCACTAACGACATATAAGGGAAAAGACTTATATAAAGTATGCTTGGCCTGTCAGACCATCTTGGGAGATAAGAGGCACCTTTCCTTTTTTTTGCACAGTGGCCAGATACATCAGTAGTGCCCTCCAATATATGTATGCCTCGTTGGTATTTGTGAATGCACACCACCTCCTCTCGTAATGAGCTTTTGGTGATTTCCTACTGATAAATACCTTTTTTTTTAAAAATATTGTTTGCTGAGGCCTCCCCTTTAGAACTAAGAAGTAGCGCGTCTCCTAAGTTTTTGGACATACAAACTTTGAAATTTGCTTCTATCCAACTGTAAGCAGCAGAGATATGAACCCCACGAGCGTCAATTCTGCATTTGTATCATCACAAATGATCCACAATCATGATGATTCTCAAGCAGAGAAAGGTGGTTACTGATTGTTGTGCCAAATCAAAATTTTTGCTTCATTAAAGCATTTTGTGAAAGTCTAGAAAATTTTTCGTCAAAAAAGTCAAAAAGTCAAAATTTTTAAAAATAGAAAGTTTCTAAAAATAGACATCAAATTAGGTTTTCTAGGTTTCTTGAGATACGGATGTTGGCAAAATTTTCTAAAAATAGAAAGTTTCTAAAAATAGAATCTCTGATTCAGGGGTCCTCCCTGATTCTGATTGGCTGATTTTGCTTCACGATCAATGTGGTCCAGATGGAATTTGCAAAAAGTTGTGTTTTCCCTGCTGGGTCAATTCTTCTTTTTCAGATGGCAAAGCACGAGCTCAAAGGCCATTAATGGAGGAGGTTCATCTGCCAGGGATCAGCTTCGAGTCTTCTAGGTTGTTCAGATAACGTAGAAATGTCAAGCAGTCACCAACTGACGAGATACAGAGAACAGAGCATGATGAATCCGGAAAGTGAAGAAAAGTTAAAAATCCTCAAAATTGTTCAAGTCTGGAAATCCCAGGCACCCCTAGAGGTTGGGGGCGCCCAACCTTGGCAGACTTAGATTTTGTGTTTTTTAGAAAATGTTAAAAATGCCTCCGTCAACCATTTTCCAGGTGGAGAAAAGCAGTCATGTTTGTCAACAGGTCATGACAAGCTGGGATCCACATTAGATATATCTAGGCTATCTAGTCCATCTCTCATCCAGTGGCAGTTGTTCGACAAATTCTCGAAATCAATGATAGAAAGCATCTATCGGCACGCGAAATGAGGTGAACTGCAAACAAAGTGAAAATCATAAAATTGACTAAGGCACAGTTTCCCAAGCGCCCCTGGATGAAGAGGGCGCCTATCATCCTCAATGTTAGAATATTTTTCAAGTTTTTCGAGAAACGTCAAAAAGTCTTCGTCAGCCCGCTTCCAGGTGGTCAAAATCAGTCAAACTAAGTCGAAATGCTCGTAAAAGTTGGAAATTCATCTCAGGTATGTTCAAGCTACTCAGATCACCTCTCATCCTGCTTCAGCAATCAGCCGGACGGCCAAAAACGAAGATCGAACGAGACCTGCAACACACAAAACGGAGAAATAAAATGAAAATTGAAAAATCTCAAAATTTTTCCAAGGCATGGAATCCCAGGCGCCCTAGGAGGCTAGGGGCACCCATCAATTCCATATTTAACCATTTTTTCATGTTTTTTCGGAAAACGACAAATCCTCTTCCGTCAGCCCGGTCGGATTCATAGAAAATCAGTTTGGCTCAGTTTCGAGGCAGGTAGAAGGTACAATCAGTTCAGTTTTCATCAGGCTTGCCTGATTGCCTGACCATCAATCACAGTTTTGCTCTGGTAGTCGAGCTTCAGGATCCGAATAGGGGCCCACAATCACTAGAATGCGCGCGGAAAACAAAAAATTGAAAAAGTTGAAAATTTCCAAAAAATTGCTAAGGCATCAAAACCCAAGAGCCCTAGGAGGTTGGGGGCGCTTGGTGTCACCAGAGATAGTTTTTTTTTTCATGTTTTGCTGATGTCACCTGTCAGCCACTTATTGATCTTCGTCTGACGATAGTTTCCAAAAGAATTTACAGTCAAATGTCGTTAGATTGTCAGTTCAAGGTTGGGGATCAAATCATAATTGATGAAACTTCAAGATGCCATGATCAATCAGCTTTTTTAGTCAACAGTGACAGTTTGCCGTCTTGTTAAAGACAGAGGCAGCCACGCTGGAGTCAGACAGAGGCAGCCACGCTGGAGTCAGACAGAGGCAGCCACGCTGGAGTCAGAACGAGTGCAAAAAGTTTCAAAATGAAGGAAAATTGGCTAACACTTTTGCAACCTCGCGTGCTTGATGACATCATCAAAGAAGATTTTTTTTAATCATCTCACACATGAAGCCATAGGCAGCTATAAAATAGGGATTCTTCCTATTCGAGCATATCAACTTGGATTTGTGCTTTAAAAGTTGCTTTCTTCATGGACAAGTTTCAAGTTTTGTGCTTTCACAAAGAAAGCTGTTTTTTTTGCCCTAAAGTTCTATAAAGACAAGCTTTTGGCCTCCTTTATTCATTATTTTTGCAGGTTGCATCCAGAGGAAAGAAAACATCTTTTTCTTCTCACGAAGATTTGAGAATCCAAACGGAGTGCTTTTTCAGTGTTCTTCGTAGTTTTGGGATTTGGAAGCACAGAGGCACGCTTTTTCAAGGTCCATTTTTCTAGGGCATCATTTTTTAGAAATAAGGCTGGAGCTTTTTCAGTTTTCATCTAAATGGGTCCATTTGGAATTTCATCCTCTTGAAGATTGGAAAATTTTATTTTTTCAAAAATCTGTTTTTTCGGGAAATCCTCTGCTTTTTCAAAATCTGATGATTTGGGTTGTTTCAAAACGGGATTGTCTACAAAACCCACGTGCCAGCTTTTTCTCTCGAAATCTGCTTTTTTAGAAGAAATCAACAAACATTTTTCAGCCTTTTGCACAAAATATTTCCGAAATAGGTGTGTTCACAGCCATTCTTCAAGTTTTTCAGTATGCAGTACTCTCCAATAGAGATCAAGCCTAAAACGGCATCGGTTCATGATTACTTGAGAACTTTCAAGACAAATTTGCATAAGGTGCTTCTAGTGTTCAATTTGCGTGCTTTGGAAGATGCAGGAAACATCGCTATCAGGAATCTGAGTCACTCCGGGTTGCTTGCAGCAGCTTTATTCCCCATCACAGTGCAAAGCATTGAATTCGTGATTGCTTGTCCTAAGCATTACAATTCAGTTACAAGGGCAATCCAATCAACAAATGGGCGTGTACTCTGCAGCCTTAGGCCAAATGACACTGAAAAATGTTTTTCAATACCAATATGGAAGGAGAACTTCGTTGTTTCTATTGAAGAATGCAAGAGGGTGTGGCACAATGATAAAGAAAATATCGGGAAAAGTTTGCTCAAAAGTGGTTGAAAGAAAAGCAGAATGCTTTTCCAAAGAACATTGGACGTGGAGAGTTCAAGGAAGAACATGCAATAATGATTACTCTGTTGAGCCGAATCACAAGTCAAGCAGAAGCTAACAAATTTCAGCCTTGGATGTTTTACATCATGTCCTAGATTGTTGACAGAACAAAATATTATGATTTGGCAACACTAATCAGTGATAGTCTCCACCATCAGATAATTGATTTTCAAAGGGCCCATGAATTCCACATGATGTCATATCTCGTATATTTAATGGCCTTTCAGGGTCAGTTTAGGGGTTTGAATATAGTTGGAACTTTGGGCATTCAACATGTATATCACCATTTCTCGCAGTTAGAATTTTCTCAGGCTGAGCGACATTACAAGTGGGTAAATGATGCATTCCTCATGCATGCGGTGCGAGATTTGGATAATGAGTTGCATATATGATTTTTAGCTGATGCCAGATTGGCAATGGCGGAATGGGCTGATTTGTTTATCCAGTTTCCCACTTTCTCCTACATCAGAGTATATGGCTTCTCAGGAGAGCTAGCCATGCTGCCAAGATATCCTACGAATGAGGTAGCGTTCATGGAATTTTTGAAGCAAGTCTATGAAGTTCATTCATTTTTGTGTAGCAGGCGTAAGGCGGCTTTCAGTTTTCTGATTGGGATGGGTATTTGCAGATGTAGATCTGGAGCAGATGCCAAAGTAATTGGTAGTGAATCGTCTAAGTATGGTCTTAAGTTTTTCGACAGGAGGTTTTCATATGATCCTTGTGTTTTTGCATCACACCTTGGTCAAAATTGTGTACATGCACATGCAGTTGAGGATTTCTGGGCTAATTGTGTAGATGAATTCGAAGTACGAAAGTGTAATTACAGCAGGTTTACCCTTCAACAGTTGGCTGATATCTTGTCAGAAGATGTAGAGGGCTTGTTAGATGATGATGGTGAGGTTCTACTTCCCACATATTTCATAATTTCAGAGATCAGGTCGAGCAACAACCACTGTCACCAGTTAATTGGTCCGCCAAAGAAAACACCTCAATTGAGGAAAGAACGAGCCGGGTTATCAAAAACAGTATGATATTCTTGAATGATAAGAAGCGGAGAGAAGCCTTTCTCGTTGCAGAGCCACCAATAGTTCTACCATCTCTACCTTACACTTTCAAACCAAAACCAAGGGTTAAGGCAATGAGCGTCCTTCTAGAAGGAACAAAGATGGCCAAGTTGAAGAGGAAAAAGGTTGAGTCTCCAGTCCATAGTCAGCCGAAACAGCCAGCAGTTGCATTAGAAGTTCCCGTTGAACCAGCACCGCATGTTGAAACAATGCCTTTAGTTCATGTTTCTTCACCTCCATCACCGAGCTCTTCTCCCATTCATATAGATTCAGAGCTAGACTTCGGTTCATAACACTGAGACACATATTGGTTCATCAAGAGTTGAACTTGATAGAAAACATCTTGGGTAGGAAAAGGAGAAAGCCTTCATATTAGTTGAACTTGATAGAGTTTAATAGCATCTACCAAGACATACCAGACATGAAACTTAAGAAGCAAGTTCACATTGAAAAGAATGCTGATGGAGAAATGATCTTTGAAACTGCAACACCGCCAGAAGATAAGAATGTTAATAAGATTGAGGTTGATGACTTCAAAGTTGTCAGAGCTAATCTTGGTAGGAGTACTCAGCATACAGATGTAAATCTCTTTGAGGTTGCAGCAGATAATTTAAAGGAGGGTGTTGAAAGATGGAGAAGATAAAGCAGCCCTCAAGGCTGAAAATAGGCAGCTACGGCAGTATATTTCCAATCTTTTTCACGGCACTTTAGAGGCCGACTTACTGCTTCCTTAGATTCTGGAATCACCGGCCAATCAGCAGCAGCTGAGTCAGTTGGTCATTTATGGGAGGCACATGAAGGATTGGGTGGAATAATTTGTAACTAAAGGCAGAGTTGTACTTTCACAGATCTATCAATTAAAGTACAACGCTCATGATTTGCGTCAAAGCATTCATGGGTTTCAATAGACTATGGCTAAAAACAGATTGGTTTTTGAGATCATAATCTCTGACTTGAAGATAGCATATAATTCCATTGATTCAACAGAAGCTAAGAAGATTGTTTCTACTTGGAAAGCACAGTATCTTTTCACAATAAAAACCTATGAGAGTATAATCTCAGAGTTAGTGGAATGGAAAGAAGAAGTGGTAAATGTTCTCAAGTTCATGAGATCTTTTGTTTCTCAGATCCTGTGTTCATATGAGAAAGAAGATGGTACCCTGTATGATCCCAGGGAAGTATAGATAGAATTCCAGATTCTCGTCCGCAACAATTTTAATGGTGATCTTTGTGCCGGCAAGATGGATCGTTTTGCTGCAATGACAGTAAAATTTGATAAAGCTGTGGGCGAAGTTCGTGAATTCCTCTAGATGGTGAATAAATGTTAGAAAATCAGAATATCATCTTAGAGAGTATCAGTGTCCCTGGCAAAGATGCGGTCACTAGCTTTTTAGAAGATAATATTTCCCAAAATACCAGTGGATGATGTCACCAATAAAGCAGCAATATAGATGGGGATGTGACTTGTGACTCAAAAGAAAGCAGCTTTAACTCAATGCTTTTTCAATTTAAAGCATTTGCTTTCATTCAAAGCTTATCCATCCTTAAAATAGTAAAAATCACTTTGTAATAGTTGGAGATTTCTTTGCTTTAAAGCAAATTGTTTTAAAGCAGTTGTTAGTTGTAATCTTTGTCTTTGAATAGAAATAAAGCTTGCGAGTTGGCAAGTTAGATAAAATCAAGGAGATTTTAGTGTTCCCTACTCCTTTGATTTAGTGCAGCCTTGCCCATTGTTTGTGGAACTGTAATTGAGATAGCAAAATTTGTTGTGCCTATTCTAGCCTATAGAAATTGTTATTTCAGGTGCTTGTTCACTCCGTGTTATCTGTTATCTAGTGTTTGATCGCATATTGTATGCCTGCCTTTTGCTACAATATCACTGTCCTGGAGTTGTAATAACTTTATGATATTGAGAATAGAAATCTCATGCTTGCCATTTGCTTTGATCCTTTGTCTCACGATCATCTAGTTTTGTCGTCAGATGTGTGGCTTCCGTAATCTTACTTTCAGTTTTCATCTTAAAGTACAATAAGTCTTCTGATGTGATCTGGAAGAAGTTTATTTGAGCTTTTATGTTAAAACAAATCATTCTCTGTTAACTTTTTATTCCTATGCTCTGATTTTACTTAGGTGATCAAAAGCGTCATTTAGTTTAGGCCTAGCTATAGTTAGAAGTTAAAAAGAAAAACCTTTGTTGCAGCGATAGAGTTTTATAACCTTGTGCTCACAGCTGAGAAGCAAAAAGATAGGCAAAATTTAATTTATTTATCTTTTAAGCAAACATCAGCAAAAAGGGAACTTCCCCTCATAATAGAAGAGCAGTTTATCTGTGCATAGCTGTCCGTTTCCAACTCGCATTCCAGAGGTACGAATTGAAACGCCAACACTGATCAGTGCTGCTGCCTTGAGGACCTCCACTTCTTCCCAAGGCCACACACAGAGAGAGACATAGACACACACACACACCCACCAAAGCTTCTGGATATACAAACTCTGAAATTGGCTTCCGCCCAAGCAGCAGAGATATGAACCCCACGAGCATTAGTTCTGCATTCAGATAATCACAAATAATCCACAACCATGATGATTCTCCAGTAGAAAAAGGCAGTAACTTATGAGCCCTGCTGCCTCAAGAACCTCCACTTCTTCCCAAGTCTTCACACACACACACACACACACACATGTGCGAATATGTATTTTGTAGCTCACGTTGAAAATTAATTTCTCCCAGCCAGACTGCAGGAATACAGATTAGCCATGGCTCTGATAACAAATGATGGTAAGACCATGTCTTATTCATCATTTGGATATGTATTTATACAAATAATTCCAACAATGTGTTTTGGTATTTTGGCCATACAAGGGAAACCAATCCACAAACAAATGTAACCGATCAACAAACTCTACAGCAGATTTAGATACCTAACAAATGACAATCTAAATTTAATATGCAGTTTCTAACATCTAACAGATTCAAGGCAAATTCATAGCTGCAACGAAAAACTTGCAACACAATCCAAGAATCCTATTTGATTTTTTGTCATCATTCCTGTGAGTCTTCATACCCCACAGAGTTCACGCTCTCCCTGGATGGTGTGTGAAATGAAAGTAACATGAGTCGTAGATTTGAGCAATTAAATATTTAAATCCAAATTGGGCTACTTCATCCACTCATTAACAGGAATTTATCAGTAAAAGTGATCAAGACCCCTGGTCGTAATTTTGTAATTTTTTTTTTTTAACTTATTAACATAGTCATCCTTCTTCCAGGAACTGCATTCAACAGAAACATGACCTTTTTGCAAGACAATGTAAAAGGTAAACAATTTCGCATTGGTCCATCCTTTTCCATGTGGTGCAATATCATCTTCAATAGCATAACTGTAGTGGGATTGGAGTCCTGAACATTAACAACATATTCTCAATGCTTAGCCGAACTGCTTGGAAATTCTGTACTCCTTATCCAGGTCTGATGCAGGTTCCTTAAAGGAATTAAACCCTTTATTGTCACACTTCATCTCTTGTGATATATTGCGAAGGTGTCTTCCCACAAAATCCTCTGATATTTTGCAGGTTAAATTACATAGGTCCGAGCTGCTAAACTTCATCTGCATTAAGGCACATTTTGCAATGTCTTTTGAGAAAGATTTAGAGCTTTTTTTCCAAAGATTTCAACCTCTGTGTAGCCAAGCTTATCTGCTATCTCTTCTGCTACATGGTCAGCATTATTATCCAGTTGAAATGCAATCACAGGCTTATGCTCTTTTACCAAGTAAAATTATGTATCCTCGCAAAAAAATAGTGATCCTTTATATTTTTTTAGAAGGGATCACATGTATCCCACAGTATCCATGTACTGAAAATCCCAGAAATGATGGATTCAAAGAATGAAAATTGGTTTTATTCAAATTATAATCTAAAAAAATACCTACATATATATAATATATCTATAACATATATTTTATTCAAATTCTAATCTAAAAAAGAACTGCATATAGGCCTATAACATATATTATAGAACAAATTAATTATAAAAACTAGCTTATATCTGAATGCTAGTTAACTCGTTGCCTCTTTTATTCTTTCTAGATTGGTATCAGTGCACCTCAGGGTAGTGGGAAGACAACACTTGTCTATACTCTCGATCATCTTTTCAACGTCGCAGGCAGGTATCATATAATTTGAATGGGACACCGTATGTCGGTCTATTCATGAGAAGCAGGGTAACTTTTTGACATTTTACATTCTACATTTTTCAATGCGTTTCAATATATCATGCATGCTTCCAGGAAAGCTGCCTCCATATCCATTGATGACTTCTATTTGACAGCATCTGATCAGGTATGAGCTCTTGAATTGATGGATATATTTGATCATATAATCATGCAGTTCTGCAAGTGTTTGTTGGCACATGAAAAACTTGCATACAATACTTACGTAACTGCAGTCTCATCAGTTGTTGTCTTGCAATTGTTTGAAATCAGGCAAAGCTTGCAGCTGAAAATGCAGGGAACACTCTTTTGGAGGTTTGAACCTAAAATCTTCTTGCTTGTTGTATCTCCATGCATCTGAGCCATTTTTGTGGAAATCAAATGTTTTCATCCTTAGTTTAATGGCAGTCTTCAGGACAAACAGATTAATGTAAATATTTAGCTTAGGTGATAGTCTTAATTTTCATTTTTAAATTTAATGGAGGTTTAATGAAAAGTTCTATAAATTATGTATACTTCCAGCTACGGGGTAATGCAGGAAGCCATGATTTAGCATTTGGAACAGATACTCTGAAGACCTTGTGTAGCTTGGTGAAAAAAGGTGTGTCGTTTCCTTGTCCTATCTGCTCTGTTATCTTTTCATTTGTTTGTGCTACATTCTATGCTATCCTCTTCTTCAAAGTTTCATTTCTATAAACATGTGGAGGAATTGAAATGAACTTTCGCAAAATTATTTGCAACTGAGTTTCTTCATACTTCTCCTCCACTACTAGACAGAGAAAGTGGTTTCAATATTCAAAACATGCCATTGTGCGTATTGATGTCATTTATTTTATGCTTTTTGTTTGAATCCTGGCTAAATAGCAATGATTTATGTTTGAAAGTGGCTTGCTTTAGGTACAAAGGCAAAGGTACCTCGTTATGATAAGGTAGATCCTGTAACATTATTGTTTTGCACAATACATGGCATGTATTTCACTTTATTTAGTCCTACAGACATTTTTTGACTGGGCTATATCAAGTGCAGTCTGCTTATAATGGGCTGGGTGATAGGGCAGATCCTTCTACATGGCCTGAAATTGAGGGACCTTTGGAGGTAGGGACATAACTTGGAAGTTATAAAGATTTTGGAACTAGGAAGACTAGTTATTTTAATTTATTTTTTGCAGATTTAGAAGTAGAAACAATGTCATTTCATGATCTCATTAGAGATCATATTCTTAAGGCACTAATCTTCCACCCTAGTAAATAACGATGGTAAAATGGATACATTTTTGAAAATTGTGATTCTTGGATCTTTAGAATAATTATAAATTTAAAATTGTATAACTTCATAAGTCGTAAATGGATTTTGCATACCACTCTATATTGCAAATAGACATTATGCTTGTGTTTATGCAGAACTTGTGGAATGCTTCTATATGAGTTTGACAATTAAATGCGATGCCTATGGCTGTATCTACTATATTTAAATTAGATTTCTACCGGACCTTATCTTGGAATTGGAATGTAGTTTTATTTTGTTTGTTTGATTGCATAATGCAAATCTTGTAGGTAATTTTTCTTGAAGGATGGATGCTTGGATTTAAACCACTACCAGGTGACACGGCAAAAGCAATTGACCCACAGGTATTACTGAGACTTTGTGTGAAGTTATTGTGCAAATGCAATGCTTAATTAACTTCGGTTTTTTCAATGATGAAAAAGATATAAATATAATAATATTCAATACAAAAATGTTGTTTCTGATTTGAGCTATCCTATAAATGGTACCCTTTTGGTTATCATAAGGTGGATTCTTTCTGACAGAAACTGCATATGAAGAGCAGTCCATCATAGCATTAATTCTGTTATCTTTTGCATTGTTAACTATGTTCAAAATATTTGCCTCTCTACATCAACCAAATGACAATTAGCACTACACAAATAAAGCACTATAAACTATAAAGACAACGCTTTGATGGAAAAGCATAATAAGGACGTAATCTGATAGGGAGTTTTTGGTGTAGCCATGTAATCAATCAACCTATCTGCCACATACTTCAATGTATAATCATTAAGACTATCTTTGAAAATTGAACCACACTTGTTTCTTTTTTATTAAGCTGTGATGTCCCAATATTAATACATTGTTTAAATTAAAGATTTAAACATTACGATAAACGGGAAGTTGCTTTCTCGAAATGTGGTGTTTATCATCATCAATTTGAATGGTAATTATGTATATAATTGAATGATCTGTCATGTCCCCATAATTATGAAGTATTGGAATTCAATAAATATCAAAGAACAGATATAAAATTGCAATTCTATTATTAATGTTATAATTATAAATCAATCATAGTAATGTTATTCAAGACAAGTAATTAATATAATAACAAAAAATAGACATAAGTATCTAATTAATATTAATATTAATATTAATATATACCTTATTATTATAAATATAAGTAAATAACATTACTATTGTTATAAATATGATCGAATGAATATCATTATAAAGTGCAGATTATAACCAAGTAAAAAGGGCGCTGAAAAGTCAGCGAATTATTAGTGGGGGCAGCGGACACCTCCAAAGAGGTGCGATCCCATGTGAAAAGTCTCTATCATTAAGTATAAAAGGGCAGATCGGGTGGAAGAAGGAAGGAGGGATAAGAGGAGATATATTCAGATCTAATAAATGAAATATATGCAGCAGGGAAACATTGGTAATAAGGCAGCAATAGAGAGTATTAAGATATTAATTAAGACAAGACAGTTTATAGGGGAAATACAGATTTAAGAAGAAGAATATATGCTTATTTAAGAATAAATCATATATATATATATATATATAACATTGGTAATAAGGCAGCAATAGAGAGTATTAAGATATTAATTAAGACAAGACAGTTTATAGGGGAAATACAGATTTAAGAAGAAGAATATATGCTTATTTAAGAATCAATCATATATATATATATATATATATATACATACACACCAGTGGACTTATAAATAGAAGTATGCATATTTGAGGGAAGAAGAGAAACAGATCAGCAAACCATAGAATCTTTGTTTGCATAAGCTATCTTGTGATTATAGATTTGCAAGTTAACATATGTTTGGTAGGATCTATGGGAGTTTAGATATGATCATGCATATTGTGACATCATCTTTATGATTCATTTGTATGGTTGATAGAATTTTTTGCAACTATGAGTTTGATTAGTTTATTATGTATTTATGTGGATTCTTGTATGAATGTCATGATGAGGGAATTGAGTGCCTACGAGGAGGGGAAACGGTGTTGGGATCATCTTCTAAGTACCCCACCCCATGGTGGATGGTTGAGGCCTGCCACATGTGGGCCAAGGGGGCATAAGAGGCCGCTCTTGGGCTTAGAAGGAGTGATTTCCGGGACACCCTGTTGTAGTTGCACTCCACCCTCCCATCATGGTGATTAATTGAATCATAAGAAGAAACATAATGGTTCTGATACGGAGAACGGTGATAGGGCGCCTCACTAGGCACCCCACCCCATATGGATGGCAAGGGGCCACATGGGGCAAAGAGGGGTGAAGCACCCGCTCTTGGGCCTAGGGTAGAGGGTTTCTTGGGCACCCTATCAAACCATTTTGCTCCAGGAATTAGAAACCCTAACCCTAAACTTGTGGGATTTAAATTTTTTGGGTAAAATTAGTATTGTTCCAATTGGGGACATTACAAGAGAAACCCTAACCCTAAACTTCTGGGATTTGAATTTTTTGGGTAAAATTAGTATTGTTCCAATTGGGGACATTACAAGTGGTATCAGAGCATCTTTCCTGCCATCCTGTGTATGCTTTATGTGTATTCAAATGTATTCAAGTGTATACCTTGTGATTTATGTGTATTCAAATGTATACTTCATGGCTTATGTCTATCTGAGTGTATTTAAAGGTATACTTTGTGACTTATGTTCATATGAATACTTTGTGTATTTGCTGTATTCGCGTGTATGCTTCATACTCATGTGTATACTTGATGACCTTGGGATGGTGGACGGGTCCACGGTGTAGTATGGGATGCATTGAATCCCCTTCCCAATTGTCCAATGGTATATTTCATGACTATGTATTCGAGTGTACTTGTATTCAAGGGTATACTCTATGACTTTGTATTTGAGTGCATACTCTATGACTTGTATTTGCATGATTTTGTAATTGTATTTGAGTGTATACTCTATGACTTTGTAATTGTATGAGTGTATACTCTATGACTTGACTATGTACTCAAGTGTATACTTCATGACGATGTATTCGAGTGTATACTCTATGTCTTTGTAATTGTATTTGAGTGTATACTCTATGACTTTGTAATTGTATGAGTATGTACTCTATGACTTGACTATGTACTCAAGTGTATACTTCATGACGATGTATTCGAGTGTATACTCTATGTCTTTGTATTTGTATACTCTATGACTTTGTATTCAAGTGTATACTTCATGACGATGTATTCGAGTGTATACTCTGACTTTGTATTTGTATACTCTGTGACTTTGTATTCAAGTGTATACTTCATGATGATGTATTTGAGTGTATAATCTGTCTTTGTATTTGTATACTCTGTGACTTTGTATTCAAGTGTATACTTCATGACAATGCATTCGAGTGTATACTCTATGACTTTGTATTTGTGTACTCTGTGACTTTGTATTCAAGTGTATACTTCATGATGATGTATTCGAGTGTATACTCTATGACTTTGTATTTGTATACTTTGTGACTTTGTATTCAAGTGTATACTTCATGACGATGTATTCGAGTGTATACTCTATGACTTCGTATTCGTATACTCTGTGACTTTGTATTCAAGTGTATACTTCATGACTGTGTATTCGAGTGTATACTCTATGACTTTGTGTATACTCCATGACTTATATGTATTCAAGTATATTCAGGTGTATACCTTGTGAATTGTGTATTCAAGCGTATTCATGTATATAACTTGTATTTGAGTGTGTTCAAGTGTATACCTTGTGGCTTATGTGTATTCAAGTGTATACATTGTGGCTTATGTGTATGCATGTATTCATGTGACTAATGTATCTAAGTGTATACTTTCGACTTACATGTATGCTTTGTGACTTGATGTACTCATACATATACCTCATGTATTATTCACATATATGCTTCATGCTTCTTGTAAATACTCTATTTATACTTTATGTATCACATGTATTGATGTGTTACTTCAACAAGATGTGTTCTTATAATTACTTTATGCTTAAAACCATGAGAATGTTAAAGATGTTGTCTTTCCAGTGGCTCAAACTACTCGGTTGCGTGCTTGAGCTACCTGGTTGCGTGCTTGAACTACTTGCTTGTTTACTTGAGATGGTTACTTGCGTGCTTGAGCTACTTGCTTGTCTACTTGAGCTACTTGCCTACTTGCTTGAGCTCGTTGCCTACGTGCTTGAGCTACTTGCCTACTTGCTTGAGCTCGTTGCCTACGTGCTTGAGCTACTTGCCTACTTGCTTGAGCTCGTTGCCTACGTGCTTGAGCTACTTGCCTACTTGCTTGAGCTCGTTGCTTGCGTGCTTGAGCTACTTACCTACTTGCTTGAGTTGGTTGCTTGCGTGCTTGAGCTACTTGGTTGTCTACTTCAATTTTATTATGTAATTAAATGGCAATGCATGTAACCTACAAATTGGTGTAATCACTTCTATATTTAACATCCCGAGGAGATCACTCACCACCATTCAACCTTGAGGTAAAAAAGGGAAGAGCATTTCATCTATAAGAAAGATATCCAAAACATCATTAAAGAATTCAATTGAGATTTAAGACCACTAAGGTATCATATCAACCTAGGAGGGTTAATCTCTTAAAATCCAAAACAACAAATTTGAGGGGACATAATAAAGATAACTAGGAACCCACAAATGGGGAGAAAGATCTTAAAAGAAAAGTGGAAATTTATAATAGGATATATTCATCGAACTTAAACGAGATCAAATGTACTCACTCATTGAAACAAAGATGAAACAATCCAACCCATATCATATGATCTACCTTGTAACCTATAACATTGATATAGTGAACTTTGTCGTATTTTTCTACATGTAACATCTAGGGTAGATCATTTCATCCGAGTATCTTCTTCTTTTAAGAGTAACCCTTCATTCATGATTAAAGATCAAGGATATTAGTAAAAAATTAATACACATTAAGTTTACGTAAGGATCATTCTCATTTACCAAACCCTGAATCAATAAAACAAATACTTTCCCAAAATATGAGAAAATAAATTCAGTACCAAAATATAGAGATATGAAAAGATAAGGATGAAACCCCAACGGGATTGAAAAGAATGACTAACTATTGTACATCCTTCATTTAGCAATATAGGTATAATTGATATTTGGCTAAGATAAGTGATTCAAAACCCTATAAACTCCTCAAAAGAAATCAGCTTATCGAAAACCTTGTTTGAATAATTAAACAAATTTTCTCTCTATGACATCACATAATCAATTGTTCCTCAAAACATGGCTGTCTTTTCCTATCATCACTAACCTTGAACATGACTCTTCTTTGGGGTCAATAACTTATCACAGGGTAAAACTACAAAATGACAAGTACAAGATTGAATTTCAGGATCAAAGATCAAGATGTCTTTTGGGTTCTTCTCTCTAAGGACAAGAGAAAACTTACCAACAGTTGTTGTTGGAAAATATTGGAAAATACAAACACATGAACATTTGTCATTTAGGGAACATCATCAACCTTATGATCCTACAGAACAATAAGGGCCGTGGAACTAAGATACAAATACTAACAACAATTCCTCGGGGAGATCGATGGTTCTAGAGGTATCATAGTTATAATTGCTTGAGGACAAGCAATTTTGGGCGGGGTAGACTGTGATGTCCCAATATTAAGACATTGTTTAAATTAAAGATTTAAACATTACGATAAACGATGAAGTTGCTTTCTTGAAATGTGGTGTTTATCATCATCAATTTGAATGGTCATTATGTATATAATTGAATGATCTGTCATGTCCCCATAATTATGAAGTATTGGAATTCAATAAATATCAAAGAACAGATATAAAATTGCAATTCTATTTTTTGTTATTATATACGCAAAAATGCAGCAGAGGAACAGATATGAAGTATTGGAATTCAATAAATATCAAAGAACAGATATAAAATATACGCAGCAGAGGAACATTGGTAATAAGGCAGCAATAGAGAGTATTAAGATATTAATTAAGACAAGACAGTTTAGAGGGGAAATACAGATTTAAGAAGAAGAATATATGCTTATTTAAGAATAAATCATATATATATATATATATATATATATATAACATTGGTAATACGGCAGCAATAGAGAGTATTAAGATATTAATTAAGACAAGACAGTTTATAGGGGAAATACAGATTTAAGAAGAATATATGCTTATTTAAGAATAAATCATATATATACACACACACACCAATGGACTTATAAATAGAAGTATGCATATTTGAGGGAAGAAGAGAAACAGATCAGCAAACCATAGAATCTTTGTTTGCATAAGCTATCTTGTGATTATAGATTTGTAAGTTAACATATGTTTGGTAGGATCTATGGGAGTTTAGATATGATCATGCATATTGTGATATCATCTTCATGATTCATTTGTATGGTTGATACAATTGTTTGCAACTATGAGTTTGATTAGTTTATTATGTATTTATGTGGATTCTTGTATGAATGTCATGATGAGGGAATTGAGTGCCTACGAGGAGGGGAAACGACGTTGGGATCATCTTCTAAGTACCCCACCCTATGATGGATGGTTGAGGCCTGCCACATGTGGGCCAAGGGGGCATAAGAGGCCGCTCTTGGTCTTAGAAGGAGTGATTTCCGGGACACCCTGTTGTAGTTACACTCCAACCTCCCATCATGGTGATTAATTGAATCATAAGAAGAAACAGAATGGTTCTGATAAGGGGAACGGTGATAGGACGCCTCACTAGGCACCCCACCCCATATGGATGGCAAGAGGCCACATGGGGCCAAGAGGGGTGAAGCACCCGCTCTTGGGCCTAAGGTAGAGGGCTTCTTGGGCACCCTATCAAACCATTTTGTTCCAGGAATTAGAAACCCTAACCCTAAACTTGTGGGATTTGAATTTTTTGGGTAAAATTAGTATTGTTCCAATTGGGGACATTACATAAGCTATGACACTGGTGTCTCCTTGCTCTTTACACGACCCAACTTTTGATTGTTTCCTACTATATGAGTCTTCTGAATATTGTTGATGTCTTAGAGTTGATAAGCTGGCTCTAGTGAGTGTTGTAGAAGCTTTGAAATTGAATCATGTGTCCTCCATGGAGTCACCCAAAGCACCTACGATATCCTCCACCTTTCCCCTTTTCTTGCTATTGTCCTCATCATCATGGGAATGAGATTGTAGCCGGTGCTTGAGGAAAATGGAAGTAATCTTAGTTTCATAAAAATATTTGCGGCAGAAGGAGGGAGTCCATGAGATCAAATGATAATTACTTAGTTAATAATGTAATTAATCAATATTTCAATTACCCAACCGATTAATTAGTCACATAGTTAATAAATTAATAATTTAATTGTAAAATAACTAGTCAAATTAAAAACCAACTTGATATAGCAAGTTTTTGGCTAAGTTTTGTAGATGAGTAGTTTCTATGTGTGGCTGAGCTGATCATCATCATCTTTATTTAGATTTTGAGGTCTCTTCTCAATCTCAATAGCTTCTTTGATCCTTCTATCTCTCCAACAACTTTCTAAACCCAAAATTTTTGTATCATCCATTTAGATTGAGTGAATTGTCTTGCATTTTTGTTCTGCTAAGGCTGATTGCTTAATATTACCATGTTGCAAGTCCCGGGCATGTTCCTTGATTCTTGTTTGAAATGATCTACCCATCTCACTGATGTATGAAACACCACTGGAACATGGGATCTCATGAACTCCTATTCTGAATGTCTGTAATTAATGGTCTTTTACACTTAAGGCAGTTTGTGATTGTCTCAATCAGTTTGAAGCATGTTTTGATGCCCTTTCTTCTCAGAATTCTTGTGAGTTTATTTGTTGTTGATTTGTAAAAGGATCCAAAGGCTTCATGGTGAGGTGTGAGAGTTCAGAAGGTGCAGGCATCAAAAGGAAGAAAATGTAGAAAAATTGAGGTTTCCACACCATCTGTGTGAAATCGCCGGTTTTGCAAGGTGGTAGTTGCATAACTGCTGTGGTGATTGCAAAATTACCAGGGTTGTTTTCTATTAGAGTGGTGGTTTCTTCAATGCACGAAGTGGCTGTTTTGCCACATGTCCAGAAATGGTTTGTAATGCCCATGAATGCTTCGAATTTCTCTTGTTTCCCACTTTTGGTGGCTTCTGAGATTCCAGGACGAGTATGAGCAAGCATGTTACACCATTGTAGTAAATGCCCAAGAGGCACCATAGAGGGAATTAGAAGTGAATTCCAAGAGGATTCAAGGTTCCAAGTGAACAATAGACTGCATTTAGGCAAAATCAGAGTTGGAAGAGTGTGTGTAGGAGAGCTGTGTGTGATCTTAGGGACTGAAAGTTGTTGTTTCAGGCTATGTCACAAGGATCATGTTCATGTTTTGGGTTCGGTGAAGAAAAAATTTGGAACAAGATCATCAAGTGATAAAATTTGTGATTAAATTCAAATAATATAGATTTATAAGTTTTTTATTTTATTTTTTATTTTTTGGTCAGTGAATTATGGCCTAGGGTACAATTCCCATTAAACAGAAGATAAAAAAAAACAATAGAGAAAAGCTGCTCCAGAGGAGGGCCATATACAAAATCCCATCTTGGGTAATTGTATTATATCATATGCTGTTCATTACATAATATCAAAGGCTATATGAAGCTATATGAGACCTATATTATGACTCAAAACAACCCTTATCTGAATATATTCTGGTTTCATTCCATATCTCCACCAGCTGCTCCGCCTGCACTAGCACCCTCCACCTCCATCTCCGAGTCGCTCGTAACAAGGGCGAAAGACCAGTCCACATCTGAGGCCTCAGACACACCAGCAACCAATTTCAGGAACTCAACACCCCACCTTGCCTTCTGCCTATGTGTGATTTCACCATGACCCACTGCTGCAATTACAAATGGAGCCCATGGCCCATTGTAGGGTGCATAAATTACTGACCAAGTGCCTCTATCAGTCACAAAACCTGTAATGTCCCTTGTAAACAAAACAACCCTACTTGTCTGATTTAAAACTTTCAGAATACTATCAACATATTCGACTAATTATACCAGCATTGTTGGGATTCATCACAGTATAAATATTACTGATATGTAAGTATATTCAGATCTGATCAAACATCATTGGAATCACAACTTTTAATGTCCAAGCCACAACAATAACTACTGTTCAATGCAATCAGATTTACTTGGAAATATGGATGATTCAAGGCAATTCAAGTGTAAGGCCAAAGTGATAGGGTAAGATTCTGTACGATTCACTTAATTTTTATGATACTTGGACTCAAAATTTTTATTAGGTTTAGAGATGAGCTTTATGCTGTACTATGTGTTCCCAGTAAGGGAGGGGTATTAGGATTTATGTAATGGCCATATTATACTTGGCTGTTTATATTAGTTGATAATTAGGATTTAATTGACAGTTACATAATTCAGTTGGAAAAGACACTACATGTAATAGAGATTTGAGCATAATGTAAATAACTATTCCTGTCTTCTCTCTCTCTATATTTAATAATGTCCGGTGTCATCCTTTATAAGCTTTCAATGTTAAATATCTAATGACCACATTCAACGCAAGATTTGTTCTCAAGTATGCACTCAACACTTCCATGTCAAAACTTGAATGCTATCTACAAATATTTTATTGCTTAGCTAGTTGAGTATTTTGCCATGGTTTCTCAGGAATAGTAACCATTTCAAAAACGTTTAATGGTGTAAGATGAAATTTCCTATTTTTATTCTATTTGAAGTTTTAGTGGGCAGGAGACCCAATATGTACTTGTCTTGAAAATGGCAGTTTATGTTCTTTGGTTTATTAAAAGATCCACTGTCCATTTTTAGCTCATTGTTTTCTAATTCTGATTGTAGTCACTAAAAACAGTTTTTCTTAGTTGGAGGCTGTAAACAGAAATCTTGAATCTTACTATGATGCATGGGAGAAGTTCATTGGCTCATGGATGGTTATCAAAGTTGATGATCCGCATTGGGTTTATAAATGGCGTCTGCAGGTATATCTTGAATTTTTTGCACAGGTTCTTGTGATAAAGCTTTCCTCTTAATTTGTTTAAGTAGATTGGCTTGAGGTGTATCCTTTCTTGTGTCAGGCTGAGATTGCAATGAGAGAAGAAGGAAAGCCTGGAATGTCTGATGAACAGGTATTTTCACATCCTGAAGATTTAGAATCAACATTTAAATTTTACATGAATATTGATTAGTTATATATGTATATATAAATTAACATGTTTGCCTCCTATAGGTTGAAGATTTTGTCTCAAGATATATGCCGGCTTATAAAGCATATCTACCTGCTATGTACTCTGATGGACCATGTGGTTCAAAGCCTGAACATACTCTTCTTGTTAAAATTGATGAACATAGAAATCCAGTTGGTTGAAGTTGTTTTAAGTTAATGCCAGTGGATGCATCATTGAAAACCATTGTACAACAATTCACCCCAGTAAATGCCAATCAGGTTCATACTCATGCTTGCCAGTGAAATACTTGGGTATCAAATATCATTGTGCATAACAGAGGCGATAATTTTTTTCATACATATGGAATGTTTTTAACTTTTTTTTAACATTTTCTTTAGGTTCTATGCAATGTCAGGCTCTTGCAGTTGTTAGTAAAATGATAAAGTGGAAGTAGAATATCTTAATTTGCCTGCCACGGAAAGGCTGTTGTGAATCTGATGCTAAATAATTGTACTTGAAGATGTGTTTCGTAAAGAAAATTAAATCGAAGGCTTGCAAAATTGACTGAGGTGTGCACAATGAACAGAAGTAGATCCTCAAGAAATGACAACTACCAAGAAGATCTGATCCTCATCTTGGCCTATCTCACCTAATCCCAAATGTCTAAAATATTAAAATATAACTCTATGGGGCTAATAAGACAGAAACTTATGATTCCCCAACCTACCATTTCCATGAAGCCCACTCACTAAAATTCCAAGCACATAAAAAATCGAATGGCACCAACAAAAAATTACCAAAATAAACGAGTGCCAAACATATAAAATACATAGGAGTAAGTTTTCACTTAACAAGCAAGGAATCCCAAAATAACATCATATTCAAACAACATGGCAGAGAAAAGCGGGGGAAGGAGCGGGGGTTCGCCGTTGGAACCAGCGCATGGCGAGAGCGATCTGGACGATGATGGGGGAGACTCTGATAATGAGGACGGCGTGAAGTTTGATCCAGACAACGCAGGAGAAGCAAAAGACTGGTTTGGGTCATCCAATGAGGGAGAGGACGTGCATTTGCTCAACTTATGGTTTGAGCCCTGTCGGAGCGTCGGTTGTGCTGCCTCCAAGAAGAACCATGACACCTTCCATGTGGATTTTGGTGCTTTGTAGGATACTAAGAAGACGGTCGTTGGTGGCTCAGAGGGCCATGGTCTCCACAAAGGGTTTCTCCTTTCCCTCTCATGCACGAGTGGTTGGTGTGTGTGAAGGGGCTTTTTGCCCTGTGGTTAACATGGGTAGGGTTTCTAGCAAGGGAGGGATTTTGAGTGATCCCTGTGTCTTTTCCAAGGGGGTTTTCTGTTCTCCTGGGTTCATGAATGCGGGTGGCTTGGATGCTGAGATTGCGGGCTTGTTGTCTTGCCCTAGCTCGAACGTGCCTTCCCTTGTTATGGCGGAAGGACATGGTACTGAGGTAGTTCTCCTCAGTCCGCCTGATGTTCTTACGAAGGATGCTCCTGAAGGTGGAGGGAGTTATTCTTCTTTGCAGGGTTAGGGCTTGTCGTCTAAGCCAGGTCCTTTCCCTGGGGCCTCATTTTCTGCGGCTGCTTCTGGGGAATCTTAGATTTATGCTCCCGACTCTGTTATTGATAGATCTGCTGCTTGGCTTTGGAGTTCTCTGGTTGGGAGATTCTGTGGTAACCGTCCCAATATCGACGTGATCAGAAGGTGGGTGTTTTGAAAGTGGAAGATTAAGGGGCAGGTAGAGGTAATAGCTTTACTCAATAACTTCTTCTTTTTTTCATTTTCAAACCCAGAAGATAGTTCTAGGATTCTTTTGGGCGGTCCTTGGTTCCTGGGGCAGAATGGACTATTTTTAAAAATTTGGCCCCCTGGCTTCAACCCAGAGAAAGATTGCACCATCAAGTTTCCGGTTTGGGTTAGGCTGCCAGGGCTTCCTTTAGAATATTGGGATGAGGAGGTTTTTATGGGCGCATTGCTAGTGCCTTTGGACAGTACATTGCGGTGGATGTTGTTACAAAATTCAAGAGACATTTGGTGTTCGCCAGATTTTGTGTTTTTGTGGAGACGGATAAGGTAATCCCTTCTCATATTACTATATCCTCCAAGCTAGGTAATTGGGTACAATATATTGAATTTGAGAACTCTTCATTCATATGTGATTGTTGCCTCAAAGTGGGTCATGCTGTTGATGTTTGCTTGAGATTCAACATAAACCATCCTGTGTGGAGGAAAAGGGTGCAAACAGTTGATAGTGCTTGCAAAGCTACTAAAGAGGATGTGTCGAAGGAGACAAGTAGGGAGAAGGAGGAAGCTATGATGAAGACTCCTTTGACGATGGTGCAGCAGCAAAAGGATTTCAGTTTTATGGACAAGATGAAGGTGCGATGTGATAATGGGACCCCGAGTGGACCTTTGGATTTTCCTAGTTTTACTAAGAAGATGAGATCTGAGAGCAAGGATTTCAAGTTCAAGATGCAAGGCTCCTTGGAGCAATTTGGTTTCAAACCACCTTGACTTTCGGTTGGTTTCATGCTTAGGGTGCTTGACCTTGCGTCTGGTTTTCTAGCTGTTTTGCTCCTGTTGTGCTGTTTGTTTGTTGGTGGTTCTGGTTAGTCTTTCTGGGCTTCATTGTTGTACAAGGGTCCGAGCCCTTTCAAAATCCTTGCTTGCCGTAATAAAAAACAAGCAAGGAATCCCAAGGTAGGTGAAATGGGTGTTAGTTGATTCTTTTTATAACTTTTAAATTGCATCTAAAACTAATTTGGTAGATAAGATCAATATATAGAATCACTTAATCTGAATTAAATATATCAGTGACCTACTTGATCCTATCAAAGTGTATTCTGCCTATATAAATTACATTTATTTTTTCTAGACAAAAATACCATGCCTTTGCTTTGAAACCAGGAAAATTGGAAAACAATAAGTATAGAGAGTGAACTTGATAAATGACCTGAGGGATAAGAACTGAGACAAAACTGAAATGTAGAACAGTCATCTGGTAGAGACTAATGCAGATGACAGTGCGTTTTCTAGATGAGAATGCAATTGTGATAGTGTCTAAATGTGTTGTGGTTTTCTATATACAAAAATGTATAGTTTGTACAGAGGATGGACAATTTGCAAAATAGGAACTACCTGCACGTGACCAAAAAACAAGAGGCAATATGGTGAAATAATCCAAATTCTACAACATAAAGGAAGTGATAAGCAAATAAATCAATTTAAATAATCGAAATATAATGAAAGAGAGAAGAAATATGAAACTTCGGTGTGAGAAGATTATCAATATCCCTGTAGTTGAAATAAAGAAAATAGGAGTGATTGCTTGGGTACTTGCCAATATGGTCAAGTTTCAAATTTAGTCTTCCAACTTCAATGAGCAGTCAAATAGATAATAGATTTGGAGTTGAATGTGTGCTCTTATCCGATGTGTATCTCAGACTAAGAACACCACTTAAAATAAAGGTGTAATATGAGAATACTAATAACTGTGTCTATCACTATCCTGGTGTGTGTGGAAATGAGAATGAGAGATGGAGTGAAATATCTGGAAATGTCAATGAAATTTTTAAAGGAATATCAAAAGTATTATGGATAAAATTTTATATTGACTGTTCAAGAAAGTGGAGAGTGCAATAAAAATCTCAAGGTGATCAAAATACCTTCAACTTTGTAAAGAGAAATATCCTTGTAGAATGCTCAAAACATAGACCACTGTTTCATAAGCTATAAATGAAACAAATAGCTAGGAATAGATGGAGAGTTAGAAATGAAGAAATAACAGTATCACCTTATCATGAGACTTACAAAGAGAAGAGTTTCAAGATGGTTGGAGAGGAGTTGTTCAAGAAATTATCCCTCCAAAGAAATCTACCAAGTAGCAATATACGAGAATAACCAAGAAAAATCTTGGACGCTGCAACACCTTATGCAATAACTACAACAAAGTAAAAATGATCATAAAAAATAAAGCTCACTATGATATTGACATAACAAGGGTTCTGTAAGAAGCCAAGATTGTATGACAAAAAACTTGCAAGTTGTCTAGGAATAGCTGGTCTATTACGTGAGAGATTTTCAAAGGGAATGTAACTTTTTTGAAATCCACCCTCATCCAATTGCCATTCTTGGTAAGGGAATTAGGGAAATCTTGTTCAAACTCGACACAAGGTAGGCGAATGGTGGTTACAAAATCAAAGGAAGTAAAAAATTCACTATTCTGGCCATTAAATGAAGTTTGTACCACTATATTGTTTTGGGAGGTAACTGCAATTGCATAGACATTTGTGTAAGTATGTTTTAGTCTTTGAATATTAAAATTAAGAAGATTATAAAATGGTTAGAACAAATAAAATAAAATAAACATATTAAAAACTCGCAAGAAGAGAACATTAACATAAACATACAACACACTTGGCATCCGGAATAAGAAAAAGGCTTAGAATACAGTGAAATGAGTCCTAAAAACATACTATGAGAATGAACACTAAAACATATACAAATTGTAGTGCTAAAATCGCATTTGACACTTATAGGTCACACACAAAACCATTATGTAATCAAAGGATCAGGTCGGCCAATTGACCATTTTTTTTACTCACAAGAAATAAATGATATCAATTGAGATGAAGAAAAATATCACTGACAGACAATGTAAAAAGCAAGAAGATTCACTAAACCAAGAAATAAACGATATCAATTGAGATGAAGAAAAATAACAGTAAAGACAATGCAAAGTCAAAAGCAAGAAGATTCACTAAACCAAAAACAATCCTAAGGAATGACACAAGACCACTCAGACATTCAAGGTAAGGATACGACAAAGAGGAAAAACATGAGTATAAGGCATCTCTGTTTCAACTAATTTATCCAATGATGGCCTCTTAAACCAGTTTGAAAGTGATAGAAATTTGATATAACCCACCGTAGTTGACATTGGCTCTCATTTTCCTCTGTCCACAACCTTAAAATTTGCTCGCCAACCCTTAATAAGTCAATGCCTTTTTTGACAACGAGTTGCATATTGAACTTCCATAAACAAGAATGGATATGATTTCAGATGAGAGATCTTTTGTTCACTATCCTTCAATACATCTATAATTTTGAAAGATCATTGCATTGTACTAAAATCCTGGAGGATTCCTTTTTTCAAAATAGATCATGTAATGAAATCCATCACGGTCCAATTCTCATCTTGGCCTAACTAATAATAGTATCAACAAATCCCAAATTGCCAAAATATTGACAACTGTTCACTAATAATAAAAGATGGAAAAACAAGAACTTCAAATTCCATACCATTTCCATCAAGCTCATTTGCCCGAATTCCAAACATAACAAGAATAAAATGGTACCAAGTGAGAATTAATGCAAAATAATAGTGCTAAACATGTAAAATGTGAGTAGGATTTCACTTAATTAGCAAGAAGTCCCCAAGGAATTGCTTAAGACCACTCTTACAATCAAAGGTAAGGATGGCTAATTCACCAAAATTGCAAGGAAGCAACAATAAATGGTACCAAGCAAGAATTATAAAAAGAAAAAAAAGCAGCGCTAATAATGTAAAATCAAGCGGAGCATGTTTTCACTTAAAAATAAATCCCATCACACAACACCGCTCATAAAATCAAATATAAGGTTGCAACAAAGAAGGAAAAGAAAGAACAAAAATACCTCTTTTTCAACTGATTTACTGAATGAACAACTCTCAAACTAACATGATGGTGATGGAGATAAGCTACTGTCCACCATACTTGAAACTAGGCCTCTTATTCTTTTGTTTGCAACCTCAAACTTTGCTCTCCAAGTCCTTCACGGGGCAACCTCTTTTTTGTGTGTATCAAATTCCAATAAACAAATATCGATGTGATTACAAATAATAGTCCTTTTGTTTCCAATCCTCCCATACATCTACGATTGCTTTCAATGTATAAAACCTACTTTTATTCCTCTTTTTTTTTTTTAATGAATATTCCAAAGATTTATATATAAAATATAAAAGTTATAATATCCACAGAAAAAGGTTGGGTGGAAAAGGCACACCCCAAAGTCTTAACTGGTCCAACGACCAAAACACATATGAGAAAATAAACATCATTGGGTGGAAAAGGCACACCCCAAAGTCCTAATAGGCCCTACGACCAAAAACCATACGTCAAAACAAATAACATCAAGCTACTAGAGCAGCAGTAGGAGGAGGCGGATCTTGGTCATCATTGTTATTCCCCACACATCAATATGGGAAGAGTTATAAATTGACTCCCAACCATCGAGAGCACCTGTATCCTTAGGATTCTCCTCCTTTGGTTGAGCATAGCTAGAAGAGATGGGAAGCTAGTCTCAAGAACTTATCTGAACTCGACTAGCCAGGCCCTCCACACCCATGAGAAGAGGCCGAGGGCTGACAAGAGGGCTAGGACCATCCACGAGCTGAAGGGTTGTGTGGAGCCTAGGACTGAGCCCCATGGGAGTGAGAGCTATGGTCCTGCCTGGCCGACCGACTATGCCCACGCCTTCGGTTGTGAGGAGAGTTGGGTTCGGGTGGCACCTGGCCATAGTGCAAGACGCATTGCCCCAGTGATCCAGAAGTTCCTGTAAATGTGCAACCTCAAGCGCAACCTTTTGAGCTTGCACTTGAATCTACATTATCACATTAGAGCAAATCATAACTTTAGAGTAAAGAGAGAAATGAACATTTGTAGTGCATTTGAAAAACAATGCATCATTTTTGTCTATCCAAATAGTGAATAAAATTTCCACCTTGAAAGCATGCCAAATTTGGGTATACTTGAAAGGGAGGTTAGGCCAATCGCCTAATAGAACCATATGCCAAGAGAAAGGGGCAGGTCGAAACAGTCAAAAAAAAATCATGGATCCAATTCCAGGCCTCTTGAAACCGGGGGTAGAACCAAAACAAATGCTTAATACTTTCAATCTTTCCATAAAAAGGACATTGAGGGCAAGTAATGTGCATGTGAACAAGTTGATCTCCCATTGGGAGCCCTTGATAGATAGTACACTAAGCAAAATGAGCAAGCTTGGGTTCTAGAACAACATTCCAAATACACTGGAATCGGCGATGCCAAGTTCTAGTAGAGGACTGAAGGTGCCAACAATGGTTGAGCTGATCAACCATAGGCAGATGTGGCGAAATCCATAGATAGCCTTACGAAGCCTATAATTTTTGAAAGGGGTATCTGGGTACCATTTCCAATCCTTCCACCAAGGTTTGAGAGACCAGATCCCAATCTTGTGAATCATTTGAGGGGGGATAGAGTCAATTACAACCTGATATGTCTCCTGGTCAAGATTGTTGAGCTTAAATTTGAGCTTGAACTCTGGCTAGGGCAGGAAATTCTTGGTGGCTTTGTGAATAAAATTGGGTAGCACCTGCACCCCTCATTTAAAAAAACGTAAAGCATGAATCCAAGGCGTCTTAGCCAAAGGCCGACCTTGAGAATTAAGAATAGAAGACCACCAGATGGAGTTCTTGTTAATGGATAATCTATCATGGAAGTCATTACCTGCCCATTGAAGGCGGGGTTTTAGGGTTTCCCAAGCCCACCAAATACTTTTGATAACAAAAGTTCCTTGAATAGTAACAAGATCATGCATAGTGAGAAGCATGCCCATTTCCAAGCCTTTCCACGCAAGACGACTTGAAGGGACTCCTGTGCTGATGTAATGTCGAACCAAATTTTTCCAAGCTTCATTGCCCTTAAGGGCTCTGATGACCCATTTGGCGCAAAGTGCAATACCCTGCTAACGAACAAAAATGATGCCCAAGCCCCTAGCTTCACAAGGAAGGCAGCAAAAATCCCAGGGAACTCGATGGAAACCCCGGTGTCCGTCACAGGAGGCCCAGAAGAAATCTTTGAGAAGTTTCTCAATCTTGGAATAGGAAGCCTTAGAGGGTGCCCAACACGATCAGTAATAAACATGCGTAGCCGCAAGAACTTTAGATCAAATCTAAAATTTGCTAGCCAAAGAAAGCGGCTTGGTAATCCAATAGTGAAGCTTCTTCTTGATCCAAGAAACAACCACTTGCCACAGATCAGATGAAGAAGCCTAAAAAGAAAAAGGGATTCCCAGGAATCTAAAAATTTCTCCATGATCAATCCATTTCCACCTAAAAGAATGAAGCTAGGCAGGCATGGGAAGGAAGGATTGCCGATAACATTGGTTTTTTTGACATTGAATTTTGGAGCCAGACGCTTGGCAAAAAATGTCCAAGCAATGTATATCTTGTTGGACAATATTCTCTTCCTCACAGAGAGTGAGTAAAGAATCATCAGCAAAGTGACCATTAACAAGCTGTTGAGACGAGTTGGGGAGATAAATACTCTTAACTTGAGATTGGGAGACTACTTGGGCAAGTAAATACCCAAACCCTTCTGTAGCTAAAACATACAGAGCTAGAGCCAGGGGACATCCTTGCCGGATAGATCTGTGTAGCCCAAAGGAGGTAGACTATTGTCCAACAATAGTGATGCATATTGAAGCATCGACAAAAAGCATCCGGACCATCTAAAGAAAGTGTGGCTTGAAACCAAGGGCCTGCAATGTACAACAAGAATGAAAGGCCATTCTATGCGATCATAGGCTTTAACAAAGTCAATTTTGAGGAAGAAGGTCAGCTGCTGAGAATGCCGTGCCCATTCCATCCCTTCCCAAGCAACAATAATGTTACTAAAATAAAACAGGATATTATAAACCATGTTTGTTCAGGTTGCACAATTAAAGGGAACATGGAACAGAGCTTCAACACAAGGGCTTTGGAAATAATTTTGTATGAGACATTAAGCAACGTGATATGCCACCACTTACAGATCTCCTCCAGGTCCCCTGACTTAGGTATGAACTTGATATTGCCTTTGTTAATTAAATTCCCCAAAGAATTGTTGTGAAAAGCTTCAAGGTAGACGTTGTGCAAGTCACAACCTAAAGTGTCCCAAAATGTTCTATAAAACTCACAAGGGAAGCCATCAAGGCTAGGGGCCTTGTCATTGGCCATAGAAAAGACAACTTCCTTGAGCTCGTCTTGGGTGAGAATTTGATCACATAATATGCGTTGAGCATTAGACACTCAACATGGAACAACAAGGCACTGCTGAAGAACATCCTCTCTATGCGGGGTGTAAGCCTGAGCTGTGAAAACTTGTTTATAGTGTCAGACAAAGGCTTGTAGAATGTCCAGTAGCTCATGGAATAGATGTTGTCCTTCTTTAATCCCTTGAGTGGATTGAGAAGTATGATGGGCCCTCAAGGCCTAAAAGAACTCTTTGGAGACAATATCACCAATCTTAAGCCAGTGGAGTCGAGCTTTGATTTGGGCTCCTCAGGCTGAGTATAAACTATTTGCTTTTGTTGCCAAGGTTGTGCCACCCAGAGCTGTGGCGGAATCAAAAGGTTGCACCTCCAAAATAGTGGTGGTAGAGCGGAGCTCTTTGGTATTGGCATCATAGGAACGATGATGAAACTGCGCTAGTTGTCTCCCATAAATGCAGAGAAAGCGTGAAGTGCGATTGATAGCCCCATTCCACTAGGTTATCCAATTGGTCCCATGCAGAGGGCAGGGGTCGAGGTTCCAAACAAGATGAACATAGGCTGACATGGCCTTGTGTTTAAGCAGAGAGGTGTTAAGGAAAAATGTGTTTTCATGGCTTTGGGCATGGAAATGGTCCATTCAATGCGAAATTGTATTAGGGAGTGGTCTAACAAGACCAGGTCTACTAATGGCTCCACCAGAAAGGAATAACAACTGGCAAAAGAGAAAAAATATTGGGCAGAAATCATCGCTATCCAACTACTTTAAAACTCTATCAGGACTTGCCCTTAAGTTACTCCACGTGTACCAAGGAGAATTAACTTGCCGGTGACCAACATTGGGATTGAAGAGGCCTAATTTATTACGTATAATAAACCAAGCCTCTCTCTCGCCAACTGTCGATCGTATAGGCAAGGTACCACACTTGTCATAAGAATGCTCAACCATATTAAAATCCCTGCACAGAACCCAAGTAGTGATTGATATTGAATGAGCAATCCATTTCCAAAGAGGAGATCTCTCCACGACATCATGGGGGCATAAACATTAATAACCCCAAAAGAATGATTTTTGATGTTGAAAAATGTCCAAATTAGTGCCCACTAAGTGGGGTCACATCCATGATCAACCAATAACCATTGCCACATCAGAGAGAGGAAGGTGAAGAGCCCTCTATGACCAGCTTCATGGTTACTGCAGAGACAATGGTTGGTTGGCCAAATGACACGGCGAGTAGCTAAAAGCAAAAGACCAAACACTTTGACCTCTTGAAGGCAAAGGAAGTCTAAATCTAGGAATTGACTCCTTGCATATCTAATGGAATATTTCCGTTGGAGGTTTATATACCTCTAACATTTCATGAGATACAATTCATTGATAGTGATTGAGGGTCATCTCCTCATTATCGAGCTCATCAAGTCAAATAACTATTCTGAAAGACTGCCTCGTTTGCATCGAAGCTTCCAATTTGGAAGCTGAGCGAAGTAGGCTAGCATTTCGTCGACACAAACTCACCTTCCTCCAACTACCCAACTGGGTTGCAGGACCTCCTCTGATGAACAGGAGAGGGAAACACAATGAGCCCATGAGACAAGTGGTTGTGACCCCTCGCAGTCGCATGCGGGGATTTGAGAACATACACCCCTCAAGATGAGTTCTCAGGATGGGAGATAGACAATTTGCCACCATCAAGGGGGTTTAAAGCAGGTTTCAAAGCTTGTGCTCCCAAACTAGGGGGTTTAGGAGAAGGCTTATGGCCCCCCGAGTTCTTATTGTGCCTTTTGGTCATAGTAGACTAGCCTTCTTCTTTTTTAGTAGATGGTGTTGGACCCGTCGAGGGTTGCGCTGAGGACTTTGGATGCGGAGATGCCAAAGGGCAATATCAAATTTTATGTTCAGAGGACGAGCACCGATAATAGGTGTTGGGCAAGTTTGTATACTGTACCCACTAAGAATAGTAGATTTGTCTGAATTGAATGTCTATGGACTCCTTGAGATCCTTATAAAAGTCAATATTGACACAAACTCGTTGATGGGGGTGCGTTGCATAAAATCTTTCTAGCTCCACACAAACAACATTGCCTAAGGAAGAGGCAATCTATTGCAAAAAATTCCAACAAGACACGGGAAGGCTAGGAAATTCTACCCATATGGGAATCTGAATAGACTTGTCATCAGAGACAACAAAGTTGTGGGTCCAGGGTTTGAAAACAAGTAGGGAAGAATGGACAAGCCAGGGACCCCGGCTAGGCACAACCTTAGCATGGTTGGCCTAGGCGAAACAAAAAAGGAAAAAACCTTTGGTAAGGTTTTGCACGTCATCAATTAGAAACCCATTCGGGACCCATAGCTTGCTGACCCATTATTTGAGCATGCTATCAGGGGGGACTCTACCCACAAAGTACTCTATCAACATGAAGTTCTCTAGCCATTTACAAGCATTATCAAATTTAAGAATTGGAAGAATAACATCTAGAGGTGTTTCAGGGGACGTACCTCATGGAACACCTTGGGGACAAACTTTCGAGGGCATTTGAGTAGGGGAGCCATTGCAATTCACCGTCAAGCCTTCAACTTTAGCAATAGAAGCTATAGAGGAATGTAAGTCTGAGGCCATATAAAGTGGGCAGAGAGTGTTTGCAAGCTAAGTGGTAAAATCAATGCCGCAACAAATGCAGACAAGTTGTAAAAAATCATGTGCAAGCAATTTGAAAAAAATCATGGACAAAGTGAAAACCTAGTAGAGTAAAAAAAATCCTCAATGCTTTTCTTTGTCACTATTCCTCTTTCTTTGACTTCAAATGCCCACAACTAAAATTTGAAGTAGACCTTTATATTTTGTAAAATCCTTGAATGCATGATGTAATCAAGGATAAAGGGGCCAAATGAATACTTGAAGCCAACGCTAAATAGACCCACTCACAAGATCAACAATTACTCAAAAATGGAAACACAACCCACACAAGATTTTACAACTCATTTCAATACATGCAATATCACAAATTCAAGTTTATACAAGGGTTTATTCAACAATATACCAAACTTTATTTTAGAAACAAGATTGATATACATGCATTGGATTTTAGGGAAATTTTGATAGTCTCCCCTAGATATTCAAGACTTCAAAATATGCAAATGAAGACACACACTCAACTCTACCAATCTCCAAACTTGAGCTTCACAACAACTTGCAACAAAAGAAAACCTCCTTGCTTCTTCCTTGCTACCTGCCAACATTCTCCAATGGAGCTCCCCTCTTCAAATCATTTTTTCTATTTGAAGATTGATACCTCCTAAATGGAACACCATAATTTGTATGTCTCAAGTGGATGCCAAATGGAATTGCCCTCCCCAAGAGACTCCCCAACTCCAAACTTGAGATCCCCAACAATCTGCAAACAAAAGTAAACCTCCTCACTTCTTCCTTGCAAACATTCTCTAATAGAAGCTCCCTTCTTGAATTCATTTTGCCTATTTGAAGATTGATGCCTTGCCAAATCGAACACCACAATTTGCATGTCTCAAGTGGATGGCCCTCACCAAGAGAATCTCCAACTATTGGCTAAATATAGCTAGGTGAATCACTTCATCTTTAAGGATCATAATAGATAAGTTATAGATACTCTTATGCACCATAGATGCTTCCATAGGTAACTCCCAAAATCAAGTAGGCATCATAACTTGTCCTGAATCAAATTACAAGTGACAAGTGGCAAATTCCAAGATTACCACCAAGTGAGACTCCATTTTACAAGAGGACTCAAAATCCAAACAAAATAATGAAAACCTAGAGAGGTCTAAATCCATGGGGAGTCCTACCAAAAATGCAAATAAGAGAAAAGAAAATATTTTTAGTTTAAGTTGATTGCACTATCCTTGAGATGCTTTTACATCAAACACCCAGGTAAGTAAAAGAGTGATCCCTTGCTTAGGTTTTAGCTTGAAGATCTTCAATGGTGTGCCACATCTACCCATTTCCATAGGAGTTGACCAAGTTGTTTCTTCCTCATCCATGTTTTTCCAATTTACCAGATATTCTTTTCCCATAGTTTTCTTCGCAACCCTTTGTTTCAAAATACACTCCATCTATTCCTTCTTCCATTTCAACATCTATGCCTTCCAATATGGAATTTTTGTCTTAGTGCCTTCTCCTGCTTCAGTTTCTTGACCTTCATGATAGCTATAAAGATCTATCACATTAAAATGGGTGAATTGTTTATGACTCATGGTAATTCAATCTCATAAGCATTAGAAAAAATCTTCTTCAACACTCCACATAGTCCAATATTTTTCTAGCAAAGTTTATTATATTGATCCCTAGGAATCTCTTCCTTCATAGGTGAGCTAAAACTAGATCGCCTTCTTGGAACTCCTCTCTACTTGTTTGAACTGTATGCTCCTTATATTTCTAGGTGTTCATCAAATACCCCCTCACATGCTTATGCACATCAAGTATGTGCTTGACCAAGTCTTCTACATGCACTTTTGGCACCTACACCAACTATTCCTTACAACTTTACAACAACTCCAAGATTGCATCTGTATACCACTTGGAATAGTATCCTACCAATGCTTTTGTTTATACAATTGTTGTAATAAAATTTAGCTTATGTCAACACTATGTCCCATGTTTTGTTCTTATCATTGACTAGGAATCTTAACAAATTGCTCAAACTTTAGTTCACCACCTTAGTATTTCCATTAGTCTGCAAATGATAAGCTAGCTAAAGTTCAACTTAGTCCCTAACTTCTTCCATTAGGTTCTAAAGAAATAACCCACAAACTTGGAATCTCTATTAGAAACTATACTATTGGGTAGTCCATGTAACCTTACTATCTCCTTGAAGAACAAATTAGCGATGAGATAAATATTAGAAGTCTTTTGCTAGGAAATAAAATGTGCCATATTTGACATCCTATCAACAACAAAAGAAATTTAATTGTTACCTCTCTATGTTCTTGGAAATCCTAGGACAAAATCCGTATCAATATCTTCCCAAGGCCTTTGTGGTATCGGTAGTGGTTGATAGAGTCCAGTGTTTTGACTTCTATTCTTTGCATATTAACATATGTGACATCTCTATACAAACCTTTGTACATCAACTCCTATCCTTGGCTAAAATCTTTGTGAAGCTTTCACAAAGTATCTTTCCATCATAATACAAAAAATATGTTTGCTTGTCCATGGATCTTTGAGTTATGCTCTATCTTTGATGTTGTAATCCTATGTTGTTGTGTTTGGCACATGTAGATCCCACTTTATGTGTGTGAATACAGACCCAATTCCTTTGGCGTCCTCATTTACATTATGTTATAGGACTTTTGGATTCCATGCGCATTTGTTCTTTTGGCTTTGAAACTCAACTCTATCACTCTATCAGGATCAAGACACCAATATGAAAAAACTCTAGCCTCCCATCACATCAACATATACAAAGACAAAACATAAAATCACTCACTTTAGATTCAGGATTAGTTGTCCCTCCAACTTTGCAAATCCACTACACCTACAAGAGCATATCATAAGGGAGTTTTAAGGATAAAATCATTACATGGATTTGCAATGTTGTTTCTCTTGCAAGTGTCTATGAAGTAAGTTCTTATTGGAAAACATCATAGGGGATACAAATTTTCACATCTCAATTTGCTTATACACTTTTCTTATTTGCTCCAAAGTGAGGTCATGATATAAACTAGCATAGAGGCTTAGTGATAGTCAGAGGAATCTCTAAATGCATTACATCATGGTTTATATTTTAAGGGCAGTTGCACGTTATTATTACTCTTTACTTTTCCTACATTTAACCTCAAGGAATACCTCCTTGACCTAGTAAAGCCTAAAGAAGAAGACGAGACTTGCCCTCTGTTATGGGACTTTTTCCCCAAAATGGACAAGAAAGCTATTTTTATGAATAACCCTTTAAAATTATAAAAGGATAATGTTTATTTAACCCTTTATGATTAAAAGGGAGCTGAAAAATAAATAATATTATGATCATTTCGTTAAAATGGAGATAAATAAAGAATATTTATTAAAAAACTCTTCTAAGAGAGGAATTGTTATATTTATTTCTTAATTGTTAATGACAACCTTTGTGAAAGGGTGTGATGGTTTAGAAACCAACCCTTAAAAGGTTATATAAGGCATTTATGTGAGACTTGGAAAGGGCTATGTGGAGAACACTCAAGGAATAAGAAGGCGGTTTGGTGGGCTATGGACATTGGAGAAGGTGGCACACAGAGTGTGTCCAACTTGGGGTACAAAGTACGCCCGAGACTATCCTGGCCAGGGCTTTGAACACTGTGCAAGTAGGCACAACAGTTGGTGTGAGTAGGCACATACTATATTTTTACACAGGTTCTCCAGAGTGCGCCATAGCTATGAGGGCCAAGACCACTGGAATCTTCCTAGAGTGAGAGTGGCCTTACTAAGTACTTTGATTCAGATAAGTATTGAAATCATTGATGTTTAAAAGCATTTGAAATAATAATTATATGATTTTGATGCCAATCTGATTATGGATTGTGTTATTCAATTGGTTATGTTAATTATTTACTTTAGAGTTCCTATTAAATTATCATATGTTGTAATTTACATTGTAATTGATAACCTTGCATACTTTAAATTGTTTAACTCTAGTAATAACTATATTTAAATCCATTGCAAATAATTAAATAACTCTGGGGAAAAGTAGTATTACATTTTGGTAACAGAGCCTTAAACAATCTTGTGCCTATGAAAAGCTTTCCTTGGCATGTAAAAAATAGATTATTATAGAGATTAAAGTGGATCACATCCTTGAAGAAAATCTTTTTATAGAGTAGGAGATCCAATACTACAATTGGTATTTGGTGTGTTTTGTTGGGTATCAATAGTAGATATGGAAACCTTAGCAATGTTGTGCTCCAAGTGTGGTAAACCTAAGACATCTTTTGAACGTCTTGATAATCCTCACACTGAATATTATTTGGTAGATTGGTGTTGGTCTTTTGAGGAGGAAAGATATCCCTAAACAATGCATCAACCTTGTCCACCTATCTAGCTTGTACATAAGCCCTAAGAAGAATGTTGTGACTTACAATGTTGGGTTAACATCTAGCTTTCTTCTTTTTCTTCAAATACCCAAATGATTTTGCAAGACCCCATTTTTTAGTGTACAAATGTGCTTGAATTACTGCATGGCATATTGAGATGTTAGGTCAAGATCTACTCTTTCACATCTTTGCTAAAAGCCACATTGTCAATCAAATTTAGACCTTATTTTCCTTTAGTGATATCAACTTGGAATAAACATTGATGTTGACATGGCACCAGTTTTGTTGTTGCATCCATCTGAATACCTTGCAATCAATGCATTAAGCTTAGTCAATTTATTATATACAAGCATAAGAAACATAACTTGAATGAAAAAGATAAATAAACTTATAATTAATGAAAAATTATATAATTATTGGTACAAATGCAAGTATGACACAAAGGACTTCAAAGTTTAGCAATGTTGTAGCATATTTCAAGGGTGGAAATTTAGTTGCAAATAGAAACACATTTGAAAATTAATATATACAATTTGGTTGAAATCTGAGTGTACTACTCTCGAATTTATCAAGGGATGGTTTTATTTCTAGTGTTGTGGAACATTATGATATGGTACAAGTTTCAGACCATGGTACTCATGGACCAATTAATGAATGGTAAGAAAAACTCATTGTAAACTTATAAAATCTTAGGTTAGATGCTCCAAATTTCTAACATTCTCAAGAAGGGCTTGGGATTTGTTGTTACCCTTTATCACATCTCATTTGAAAGATTTTATTGCGGAAATTGATAATGCTTTAAGGTTCCTTCTTGAGGAGATGGAAGAGGAGTTAAAGATAGGTTGTAGTAGCACTGAGGCATTCTAGACCACCAAAAAAAAGTATTTGCAAGAACAAATAAGTTGGACATTGAAGGTTCAGAAAGAGTTGTTGCCTTCCATTTTATTAATATGTTTACAAACTTTTGCACCTTCTTGTTATCACCTACAATATCAAATTATCTTTTGAGTGGATTGATGATGTTAAATGGCATTGTCTTCTCAAAGGGACATGTCTCTCTATTTTTGGGGGAAATGTATAAACCATCTCCCATAAATATTTGATTTATCATTTGTCATGATTTTTTAAATAATAATCATTGATATGTCCATGGGACAAGTTCAGGGAGTGAAACAAAATGTCTGTCAGCAAAGACTATCATGGGCTGACAATTGTGAAATTAATTTTAAGAAACTTTTCTAAAGGATTTTTTTTTAAAATGCAAAAAACTTACAACGTTATTCTTGCATGAGTGCATCAATAATTAGAAAATTCAGGTAAGGGTAATCTAGCAACTTTGGCATTGCTAGGCTTATGCTAGATTTAAGACACAACAAAGTGTATGTTGCTATTGTTTGGCTACCAAACAATAATACACGAATTCAAATAATGGGACATAGCTAAATAAATTGGCTTTAGAGGAAGGAAAAGTAAAGATGAATAACATATCAGAAACTTAGATTCCCTTCCTGACATATCTTTAAACACATCTGCTCTAAAGAATCTAATTCCATATTGATGAGAATATTAAATGTCTCATAGTTAGGACTTCAACAGTAACTATCCAATGAATTACAAGTTGTGGCACTATCATTAACCTTAGTTGGCATGGATAATAAACGTCAACTAACAATATGAACCATCTTCATAAAATCTACTAGAACTCCATGGTTGACAAGACGCAAAAATCCCCATTCCATGTAGGCCTCTCTTAGTTTGGTGACCACACGATGATCTCAAAGGTGGCTTAGTTCTTATACATCCAAGTCTTGTGAAATTTGGAGATGTCGATTACAAGAAGATCAACTTCAATACAATATCTTCAAGGGGAAATTTTAGTGAGGAAGATATTTTGTGTATTGTTGCAATAATAGAACTGAAGTTCTTTAAGTGTTTTATCATTCTATATTCAAGTTTCTACCTTTTAATAATGTTCTCAAGAGATGCCATATTTAGGACTAACTTGGACATATAGCTAAAAAGAATGGTTGTCTCTATGATTGGAATCTTCCAATGGGCTAAGGAAATAAATGCCAGATAGAAGGGTTTAGAAATAGAGAAAATCAGACTGTGCAAAGAAGGATGATTTACTTGCTTTACTTGCCTATAAATGTATTTGTTTGTTTCCTACAATTGAGATGGATTTATAGAGGCCTCGCTATGCAAACTCGAGCCACATGGCTACAGTTGAGAAAACAACCTACACACCTTAATTAATAAGTTTACTTATAAAAAGTAGGTTTTGTGCCAAACTAGGGATATGCAGTACACCATTGATCCCCTTCACTCATCCATCAAGGAATCGAATCAAGATTGTTCCACAACAAACAATATGTAGATGAGAGTCATCTCCAAGACACACCTTCCCACCATAATATTCTTCATATTTTAAGAACCAACCTCTATGTGAGGTCATGTGGAAAGAGGCACTAAAGTCTATCAAACATGTATCGTTCGATGCATATGTAACCAAGGATGCAACAAAGGCATCACCTTCATCCTGGGAGGACTTTTTAGACACATCATCAAAATCACTCTTACTTTTCTTCTTGCAGTCTCCTTTGAAATGGATAGGCTTGCCACAGTTCCAACATTTTTCCTTAGTCTTGCCAAGAGATTTGGATCTCCCACAGGAATTGGATGTAGACTTGTCTCGCTTCTTGTCCTTCTTGACTTCTCTTTCTATCTTCCATAAACAGATAGGGCCTCCTATTATAAATTAGGGTCTTAGGATACTAATCATTATGAGCAAAATATAAAATAAATATAAATGAGAATTATACAAGCATGAGTTTAACACATTACACAAGATATACATGGGGAAAACCCTTTTGGGTAAAAAACCTCATAAAGCATCATTTTATTAAAAGACTTACAAAAAATAGTCTATTAAAAAATAGACTGAACCTGGGGTTATACTCCTCTACATACTTCCACAAGGCTAATAATACCTCCTATGCATAGTGATATAATTCACTATAAAACTCTAAATTCACTTACCTCTCAAATGAGAGAGAACCTCCTTAAATAAAGGAGGAGTGGCAAAATACCTGAATGGGTATTAGTCACACCCATTCAAAGAAACCATTTGTAAATAATTAATAATCTAATAGTTATTAGATTATTAATTATTGAATCGTATATGCTTTATAACATAAGGTTTAATAACCTTATTTAGAACAATAAATAAATGTTATAAGGGTATGAAACCTAATAACATTATGTTCTTACACTCCACCTTAATGTTAATAGGGTGCATCACATGTCAATTTTTATAAAAGGAAAAATGAAGTACCCTAGTAACGTAGGTCTTCTTTGATAGTGATAACCAGGACACAAATATATGTCAAAATGAAGAGCATGTATTCTAGACTATATGTAAGTCATCTTGTCAGAATTTATAATCTCAATGTTTTAAAAAATGATGCTTAAGCGAGATCTTATAATGTTTTTGTTGGAGCTTGGAAGTCCTCAAACCAACCCCCTAGGTTCATTACATAGTGCCTATAGGTCTTACATAATACAATACTTTTACAAGTGGGAGATTTACAGAGAGACGAATTTTCTATATACCCATAGGCCCTAGGGAGATTTACAGAGACAAATTTTTGATATACCCATAGGGCTTACATTTAATGCAAGGAGTTAGCCATAGGGCTTAGAGGTCTTACATAGAGCTGCCATTGTTAGACACAATCTCTCCCCCTCAATGGCAACTCCTTACATCTTGAGGCATTGAAATGCCTAAGGTCTTATTTTATGCCTTAGGTCTTACATCTAGAGGTGTTACTAGCATGCACACTCCCCCTCGATGGCCAAGCATTGATTTGAATTTGGAGAATTTGGTACTGCATAGAGGTTGGATGCTATATTGCATATATATTTTTTTGTGATTATTGGGAGCCTAGCCTAGATCTTCTTGACATAGTATATCTGTCATCTGATAATTAGTCTTACAAAACTAAACAATAATATTAGATGGAAGGAATTTCCTTTGAAGGAAGTTCCTATGAACTTCAAATGTGCTTTATTTCTAGAAATAGGAGTCTTGAGTAAGAGTAAATAGCTTTATAAATTAATAAAGTGGGACTTGTCAGAGCACCCAGATGAAAAACATTTCCAGTAATCTCCTAAGCACATTGAATCTTTTGTAGTGACTTTTGTAGTCAACTTTTAATTAAAGAGCTATAGAAGATGATTGTTTAAATATTACTCCATCCATGTGATAGCAGTTGCACCATATTTTGAAGACATAGTTTGAGGTATATGTCCTATCAATAAGGTTACCAACATAGTTAGTAATATAATAATCAATAAAAAATATTTTTGGTGCAACAATAATAAAAGCTGATAATTAAATAAGTAAGTCAACATATAATATGCTATGGCAATACTTAAAAATGATCTAACGATCTTATTAAGGAAATTATATAGGATTTTCATAAGTATAAGTATGTATAATTTGTCATGTCTCTACAAAGAAAATAAATAGTTATCCTAGTAAACAATAGTAATTATCTCGAAAAAAAAGCAACGGGTGAGCTATCCTTTCTAGGCTTGGTCCCTAGACAGTGTATAAGGGCGACAACCACCCATTACAAGTAGGTGCTTTTATACCCAATAAATTTATAGTTTTTAGGAAAAATACTAACCTCTTTAGATAGTTATGAAAAATGCTTATATATTCTATCAAATGTCATCTTGGATGTCTTTATCCATTTGGACATACCTTTTTAGCTTCTAGTATTGCCCCTTATGAACCTCTCTTCTCCATGACATATAGGGTAAAATTGCTTCTTGATTATAACAATATTTAATTAACTAATATCAAATTTTATTAATCCCCTAGTCATGCAAACTCATCCAAGTTTTTTATCAAATTATTTCATATACACGATAATTATTATAAGAGATGTTATGAAGTTAGTCCTTCAAATTTCATAGCTTTAGTGATGGATGGATTTCATTTATGGGCACTTTGATGTATGTGCTAGGCCTTTCCACTACCATATTATCATATATGAGTATGATATGATTGTTAGATAAGTTAACCAGAAGAAGCTGAGAAATAAAAAAACACTCCATCATAAATATTGCTACCAGATCTAAATGACTTAGAAAAGTTGGAAACTCAATCATAAGAATGGTATATTTTTATTGAAGTGGCCATGGACTATGTATTAAGTCAAGTTAATCTAAATAAACCACTAGATACACCAATTTAACTACTTGTTAAGAACACTATTCTTTTTTATTCTAATGATTAAAAAAAAGAAAAGATGGTTAATCAAATGTTAAAATAAATATTCCAAGGAGGTGACGATGAATTAGATTTAGGGGATCTCTAATTTCTTGATCTTTTTAATGATATCTTCTACGAGGTTAGCCAATAAGCTCTATTTTCAATGGACAAGGGGAGTCCTTTAAGTCTCAACTCCAATCATCGAGTTGCCACTAAATATCATTTTGTCCATAGCAAGAATTGTAATGTAAATTGAAGAGACAAATATAGAAACTTGTTTTAGGTTTCTTTCCTCAAGAGATGATATTACAATACGGTACACATATGCATGGTTTTGATATTTAAAAATACTTGAAAACGTGAGTTAGTTGGGGGGACAAAAAGTTTTATTTCAACTTTGAGCTATATAAGCATGTGAAACAATGTGGGGCATAATGAAGAGCACTCATAAGAGTGTTTTCTAGGTTTAAATCTCCCTTAATGCCATAAGGCATGAATATGAAGCAAATGTGATTAAAGGATATGTTGAAAAGGAAACCTTAGGAACTTGATAATGGTGAAGTTAAACCTATGCCAAATGAATTATCAACCAGAAAAATTAAACATTTATATAGTAGAATAGAATATGATTGTTAAACTCCCACAAATTATGTCATAGTAAGAACAATCTTGGTATGTTGGAGACTTAGTAGAGAGTGGTATCTTGAGAGGACAAACTTTCATTGCCTTGTTAATTAGTTGACAAATTTGTGTGAAGACACATATCACTACCTACTCTCTTTCTCTAACCCTCATCCCAAGGATGGTCAATGCAAATTCATTTTGTACCATAATGGATAGCTCTTTATTTTTCACAACTTATACCACAACCCTATGTATTGAAATTTGATTTCAAAGTCGAAGAGCATAGAGAATTATTCATGTTTATGATCTAAAAATGTTGGCTCTTATTTATACTCATTAAAATAAAGCATTGTGGTAAAATGTTATACAAATACCCCAGCAACACTAAAAAATATTTTTTTCAAGAAGGATTGAACATTTCATCTCATATTACCCAGTTTTTCACATCAAATTTACTAGAAAGTAAATTAACATAATAATCATAAACAATTGTTTTGCTAAAACATTTAATCATTTGTATAATCAGTAAGTAAAAATCATATCTTTTCTAAATATTTTTAAGATTGAAAATTACAACATATTCAAAGATAGCAGTTTAGTGAAACCTCTCACTTTTACAAATACAATAACTTGCTCATGGAAATAAGGATAAGTTTACATAAAATTTGACTATCAAGCCAACATAATGAATATACTGCATTTGGAGTTTTGATATCTGTCTTCATAAGTCTTGGCTTGTCATCTACTTGGGAAGGAGAGCATCACCTGAGTGTTTTTCCTCCAACCATAGATCGGTGGTCCCCCACACACCGTCCTTCTTGGAAGTGGCCCTACCCTTCACGAAGGGAATAGATATAAGGAACCAATAGGTTTGCCATCTGAGTTTCTAGTGTTGTGTCCTACATAACCCATCACAGTCATACAACTATAGATCCCCTCTAACAATGTATGCCACTACTAGATGGTTATGCCATCTGGAACATAGTGAATCGACTAATGCATGCAGAGACAGATGCATTACTTTGGCCAAATATTTGATATATATAGACGTTTCACAATGAACGTAGTCGATTGTTCACCCACTAACTTGACATAGAAGCTATCTCATCCTACAGTGAATTTAGTTTGACAGATTCTAGTCATGAGATGTCTTAATAATTTGCATCCATAGTCCTCCTGGCTTAGGTTATTATCTCCAATTTCTGGAGTACAAGACCAAGATGGTTCATATTAAAGTCTCAATCTTCCAAATAAGTTTCTTGTTGCAACTGCAACATGGAATCTATGACTCCCTGTCACTCTTTCCTTGTTTCAAAATTTATATTCATTCTTGGTTTTGATGTCTAATATCAACATAAAGAATAGTTTGATAATGTCATCATAAGTTTGTCCAAGATACTTGACTTGATTCATGGATTCTTATCCAATCCAAATCGACAATAAAAGGTTTGTTTACAGTTATTCACATACTTGTGGAATAATTTAAATACTCATTATGCATGTCTGGGATATTCTTAGAAAGCTATCTTTTCTAAATCCCCTCATACAAAAATGAAATAATTAAGAACCCTTGTCATAATTAAAAGGGTTTCTTGGTATACATCAAAAAGATAAACTCTAAGCTTATCTTTCAATTAGAACATTTATCATCTCATAGTTGAATGGATGTCATTAAATGATATGGCTCTTATCAACCACATTCCCTTTCAAGTTAACCACCAAGATGGTCGTGTATGTACCATGATGGTACAAAAGATCCTATTGATAACAAGAATAATATATATACTCATAAAATTATCATTTCCTCTCGAATTAATAAGAAAATATGACAGTTTTGGGACTCGAAAGTCCATTCTCATAACAACTGGGCTCGGAGTCTAACCCTCGACTCCATCTATTCTGCCCAAGGCTCATTCTGTTTATGGCTATAAGTTGAGTTCTTAAAAATAAAATAACATATCAGCTTGAGACTTGCCATTTGCAGACTCATTAACAACTTTGTTTGGCACATAGATGTTGTCAAGAGGATTACTTTCATACTACTGTAGAAAGTCAATTTTTGGTTTTTTAAAGAATCTAAGGCTCTTCAAACTATCATCGTAACCAATTGATATCAAGGTCCTATGTTTTCTATGGATAAGAAAAGAAGGAAAAGACTGTTACAATCTATGTTCCATCGACAACAAGAATGTGTTAAACTTTTGAGTGTCTTCAGCTTGCTATAGCTGCAAGGCATGCTCAACAAAGCGAGCTTCTATCATAACAAAGTTGGCCTCCTTTGGCCGTGGATAACATTAATATATATATATATATATCTAAGTCATGCCACAGAGAATATGGTTATATATCGATATCGGCTTTCTCAATCCATGAGTTATACTCTAACAAGAGTATTAATCAATGATAGTAAGAGTAATACATCGTATGCCATACATGGGCTTGGTAGTAGTATGGTACCTATTCAATGCCAACCATAGCTCTTCTCCAACACTTGGAGTTCTCTCTGTGTCCTTTTCTTTCGTATTCTTGCTTCATGATGTTCTCTACCAAGGATCCCTTCCAAAACAAAAAAGAATAATGCATGATAATCCCACCACCCCACGGGATAACTAAGTTCTTCTAAAAGTTCTCGACCTCGTAGCTTGCAACGCTACAGGTGTTACTTCAACAACAAGAATATCTCTAAAGCAATAGTGGTTTTAGCTCCACTTACTCCACAATACCGTGGATAAAGTACGTGCACTACTACATGAGTGTAGTGACTTGCATACTTAAAATACTTATCACCAAAGATCAATGATTAAGACTCTAATATATTTTATTTTACAATATAATAATACACTAATAAATAAATACAATACATCAACATGATGGTAATATTACCATAAGTGTGGATGTGGGAATAATATAATCATATGATTAAATGCAAATATAGGGTTGAGATTTACTCCCCCTCGCACCTTGCGCAGACAAACACAAAGTTAAATCGATACTCTCAGAAAATATATATTGGAAATTCTGACAAGAAAATGTTAAGTTCTAGTCAACAATAATGTTCTCAAAACATTTCTCAACTCAATTAAACAAAGTTGGCGTCCGAAATCCTTTTCTAACGACAAATTGACAATGGTCGAATTGAGATTGACTCAATAAGGAGAGTTAACTAATGCACACCAATCTCATGAAGGTTCTCATAATTGTACAACTTAAAACTCAAATGGCAAACCCGATTTTCTCAAAACATCTATTCCCTTCTCTCTGGTGATACTTTCTTTCCATTCTGGAGGTGGAAATCTTTTTCTAGTTACACTCACAGTCATACAAACTATGGTCAGTGTATCATCAATAAATCATTATTCATCATGTTTAAATAATCTCATTAACATGTAATCTCATATCTAATTCTAAGCATTAATCATAATTCATAAAATCAATGATTTATCCTGACATTTTCCTTAGACATCAAATCATTATTCTATGATTAATTATCCACTTAATCACATGAAAGTAAAAGTAAAACATAGTCAAAGTTTGGGGATGTAACATCATTAAGAATCATGATAGGGATATAATTAGCTCTTTGGTTTTTGGCATGTACTTTATGTTATAAAACCATATTGAGTAGCCATTCTAGGTCGTTAATCAATTAAGTTTTAATGTGATGGTGACAAGTTGTCATTGATGTCAAAAGTGTATTCAGTTGATGATGTAAAGTTGCCATAGTTGTTGCATGTCCTCAGGAGGAGATTGTTGTTCATTGCTTGGTCAGTTCACAGAGATATGGAATTGTAATGTAGTATTGATGATAAGCGTTTCTTCTTGTTTCAGGATGTCATTGATCATAAGTTTGGAAATGTGATGTCATACATTTAAGGTCACATGATGTGAATTTAAAAGTCACAGGTTGTGCTCAAGACAAGATATGTGATGTGATCTTCATTCATGGTTTACTTTGTTTACAAAGATTGTGAAGATAATCAGCTTGGAATATGTTATTCAGGATAATAAAATCTAAAAGGGCATCATGTCTTGATCAGTGGTTCTCATGAGATATCTAGGTGTGTGGTCTTCTTGCAATCAGTGGAAGCTATAGTTTGCAATATGAATAGTGGCATCGGTTTCATTTAGTGGCATTCTTTGCAACGTGCCTCAAGCTTTAAACTTGTTAATGTTTCATGAGGATGTGGTGTGTTAGTATGTTTCAGGTGTGATGCTTTCAAATGGAGGTGAAAAGTGTATCTAATGGTGTTCTCAAGGAAAATGCAACTCTTGATGTTGCCTTTTACCATGGTGTTCATGTCTCATCTAAACAGGTTGGTTTGTTCTTTGGTGACTGTCAGAGGTAAAATGATTAAGGCTTTATTTGTTGAAGTCTGAGATCAAATGATCAAGGCGTCACCATTAGTTTTAAAAATCCTAAACATCTCTCATGCTTTAAAATGGGTTTGAAACTTAAGTCCATTTATAGCCCCTGTTTTCCAGTCATTTATCTATTGCACTTTATGTTCTATTTGAGATTTGACCTGCAAGAACGGGTCATTCTACTTATGCCACCTGCTAGAGGGGTCACATATCATAGTATGTGACTGGCCCTTTCCTAGTTTAACCGACATCTTCGGTCACTCCCACGAGCATTCAGGCAGTAAAGCGAAATCTAAGGATAAGTTTGAATATGCGAAGGGCGCAAAGTCTCTATCTAATAGTTGTAATTTAAACCTTGAAGCCCGACTTCTATCTTCTATTTTGACATTCCCATGAACGTATTTGCCTTTGTATGACTATGAACTATGTTTTAGAGAGTTTTTGTTAAGGCAGTTTTGGAAGAATCTTTTGCCCAATTGAAAAGTTTTTTTTTTAGAAGCTTTATGAGATTTAAAGTTTTTCTCTTTGTGGTAGTTGAAGACAAAAGAGGAAATATTCTTGTTTTTTTGTGTGGATAAAGTTTAAAGATTTTTTGTCTTATCCTTTTCTATGTTCATAAGAAATGAAGAGTCAGTCTTAATTCAAAAGAGATTTTCATTTTTTTAAGGGCAGATGTATTTTATGAAAAGGATTCGAATAAGAGAAAGATTTTATTTTCTCTTAAAGGAAGACTGACAAAATTAGATGAAGACAATGAATTTGAATGAAAAAGCATGGAAGATTTTTAAGGTGAATTGTTTATGCAGATGTCAAGGGTTAGAAGGTGAAAATGAAACAAAAATGAAGAAGAAGCATAAAAATGAAAGGTTGTGAAAAATGAGGGCCAGGAAAATGTGTGGGGATTTGGTGAATGGATATCATTTTATGAAAATGATATTTGCAAAAGAGGAGATTGATTATTTTTATAAAGAGATTTTATTTTTCTCTTTCAAGGGAAAATTAAAAATTTATTGTTTTTGTTAGAAATCAGAGAATGTGTTTTTGCAGGAATATGAAGCATCATTGAAGAGATTGAAGGGAAGATGGAAGATTAAAAATTGAAGAAAAGATTTATACAGAAAAATTCTTCATAGATGAAAATTATTATACAAAGTAGATGACTATGAAAGGTCATTTCATATTTAATGGTTTTGCAGGTGGATTGATGTGTGTAGGGTTGCAGATCAATGATGAAGACAATTTTATGAAAATTCTGTTAAAAAGAAAATACAGATGAATGTATAAAATGTGAAAAACTAATTTGTAATGTATGAGATATGTTTCCCTGATCAGGTGAATTAGATGATTAAAGGATAAGATATCAGAGGTGGAATATATGTTGCGAATGAGTTGATTTGAATGGTGCAAATCAGATTGAGCAGCAATCACTTCTTGCACACTTTTCAATTTGTTTTGTATTAGGGGTTGGTCTCCTTGAAATTGGTGCTTCTAAATGAATTAGGGGTCGGTGCTCCTTGAAGTTGGTGCTTCTAAACATTGTAATCAGTGAGATTTTTGATAAAGCCAGTGAGGCAGTTTTGGAGTGGTTTTTCTACCCCTGGAGGGTTTTCCACTCGTGCAAATCTTGTGTCATAATGTATATTGATCTTCTTTGTATGTGTATGATTTACTCATGAGTTTTTGTTATTCATTCTCAGTCATGTGCATATGTGTTTGACAAATCAATGATAGCTTTCTCTCCTTGTGTTTTGAAAGTTAAAGTTTGCAAAAGATTTAAAAATTCACACAACACTGATTCACCCCCCTCTCAGTGTTGTCCTTGACTCCTACATAATGTGCATGAAGAAATGACTAGGTTTTACATGACTAATAAGGTATCACCATAGACTAATGCTTCAACTACAAGTAGACATATAGTAATGATAATGATATAACATTCAAGATAGGTTAGACAAATTAGCACTATGAATGTGGATATGACAAAAAGTGATCCTTATGAATTGATAATCATCTTACGATCGCTTTCTTCTCATAAGTTGCCAAATTAGCAACATAAGATCCAAAAAATAAAGTATATTGGTAACACCTATATGTGAATCTTTTGTTAATAAAAACTCTAAAGTTCGTATTAGAGAGTCGAATGGAGAGTCAAGTAGACATGCACTTCCTATCTTGAATTGAAAGATAGGCATGATGTTAGGAGTTTTTTATTTTTACAAATCCAACATACATTTCCTTTACTAGTTGTGGGTTGATATTATATATAGTATAGCTCATCCTAAAATTGAAACAATTCAACCCTTAAGCTGATAAATTGTCTTTATAAACAATTTAGTTCTCTTCATTGTCCTCACTTATCAAAAAATGTGTCTATATTACACTTCTAATAAAATTTACTAACTAAAAAATAATGAAAAGAATTTAATACTTAGACTTCAATTAGTTTTAATTTTGTTTCCTTACTCATTTATGACTCTCTTCTATAAACGATATACATCCATATATAATGGATATGGAGGATGCGAATTCTTTAGAAAAAGATGCGACTTTATTAATGGGTGTGACTTTGCAAGGATATGAATTCCTTTAAGAATAGATGCGACTATGGGAAGTAACTCTTAATAAAATGTCAATGATTTTTATTTGAAGTGACTCTTCACATTTTTATGATACCTCACATATTAATGCCATAGACTCACAAGGGTGTTTTAAAAATCTATGACCTACATGCTTTCTCCTCTGCGACCTACACAACCCCTCTTTAAAGAATTTAATCTATTAAATGGATCAATTATATGGTGAAAAAATATAGGTTTATTTGTTTGAAAAATTTATAATATATATGGTTAATAATAATGATTAATAGAATTTATGATAAATTTAAATACTTTGATGTATAATGAACTAAAAAATTATGTACTTATAATTATATTTATATATTTGTTTTCAAATGATATATAATGGTTATATTGCAACTAAATTTGATGATATAAATTTTTAGTCGTTGAAGGAGAATTATATTCTATAGGATTAATAAAAAAGACAAGGATAGTCATAGTCAAGGATAAGGGGTAAAATGAATGACAACCTCACCTTGCAACTTAACACCACATAAAAAGAAGCCATTAGGGGAAATTTCATGAGTATGTTAGAAAAGAAATTAGTATTAAAATCCTCTTAGATATCACTTACAAAAATTATTAGCATTTCCTAACTTGCTTTTAATGAATTGATTTTAAAATAATAGAATAGGCAAACCAAATGTCTTGCACAGGTGTTGATTGAACAGAAGGAGGCTTCCCATCAAGTTCTACATGTCTTTTTTTTTTGTTTCGTAAGCCGGAGATCACAAGGGGGACCTCCTCCCCATCAACATACTCAACTTATAATCCACTTAGTCAATTCAACCAACTTAGAAGCCACATAGATGTTACTTGGGGGATTCAAATTTGGATCTCCATCTTGAGAACCCTATGGCCTTGCCATTTAAGCACAACCCCATTCACAAGTTCTACATGTCTTTTAGTATAGCTTGCAAAAATTATTAGTATAGCCAACCTACTCTAATACCATGTTAGAAATTAAGATCTTAGGATACTAATAATTATGAACAACATGTAAAATAAATATAAACGAGAATTATACAAGCATGAGTTTAACACATTACACAAGATATACATGGGGAAAACTCTTTCGGGTAAAAACCCCATAAAGCATCATTTTATTAAAACACTTACATAAAATAGTCTATTAAAAAATAGATTGAACTTGGGGTTATACTCCTCTACATAATTCCACAAGGCCAATAATACCTCATGTGTATAGTGATTTAATTCACTATAAAACTTCAAATTCACTTACCTCTCAAATGAGAGAGAACATTCTTAAATAAAGGAGAAAGGGTGGAAAAATTCTTGAAGGGGCATTAGTCACACCCATTCAAATAAACCATTTGTAAATAATTAATAATTTAATAGTTATTAGATTAATAATTATTAAATGGTATATGCTTTATAACATAAGGTTTAATAACCTTATTTAGAACAATATATAAATGTTGTAAGAGTATGGCCCCTAATAACATTATGTTCTAACACCTCCTTAGTAGATTTGAAAGTCTTTCTTCGCATCTCTTTAGAAAGTAATGATGCCACCACCTCATCGATTTTCAACTTGGTGATAGTGCTCCCATTAGCCATAACAAGGTAGTCCCATGAATTTGGCAAAGAACATAAAAAATTCATACACCAATCCTCCAAGTCATATTCACTCCAACAGAGTGCAACTAGGTCATGATCATATTGAAAGCATTTAGATGTTTGGTTACAAAACCACCATCCTCCATCTTGAGGGTATACAACTTCTTTCTCAAGAAAAGCTTGTTTACCAAGGATTTATCCTGATAAAATTCACCCAGCTTCTTCTATAGGTTCATTACGATAGTCTCTTCATGCACATTCATTAATATTAAATCAGCCAAACTGAGTCTAATGAGACCCTTAGCTTTTTTGTCCAATATGTCCCAATCTTCTTATTTCATTGTAGTAGGTTTAGATCTAAATGTTGCAGCCCATAAATCTCTATCCACGAGCATATCCTCCATCTTGAGCTTCCAAAGCTCAAAGTTTATGCTCAAGAACTTCTCCATCTCTCCCCTTGATGTGCTTGTCATTGTTCTTGCAACAAGATCTGTTTCTATGCAAGCTCCCACTCAATCCAGGATTAGTACAAAAATTCTTCATCCTTGACACCTAGAATCCAAGGTGATTAGGCTCTGATACCAAATTAAAGGAAACAAGGGTGTGGAATACACTTCCTACAATAATCTATGAGAGAGGATATGTGCAAAAATTAGACTAATCACATAGTTACCAAAAAAAAACACAAAAGCAATATACCATAAAATAAACACTAAAGCAGGAGTGGCTATTTCTTTGAGAAGTGCATCATGGGAGGCGGCCTAGCGCAAATGGAACCCACTCAGCATGATAAGCTCAAGGAAGATGAGGAAATGTGGGAGATTTTACAGTGTGGTAATTTCACTAGTTACATAGAAGCCATGAATGGCTTCGACACTATCCTCTCCAGGGAATTCACAGATTCTTAGAAAGCTGGTGTTGTTTACATTAGGGGCATTTCATTCATAGTGACTGAGGAATTGATTGCAGAGGTCACCGGTCTCAGTTTGGAGGGGGCCAGAATCCTGAAGAGGGTGAAAGGGAATTACATCGAAGACATGAATAAATTTTTGCAAGAAGGGGAAAGTGTTAGTAGGCTCTAGAATGACTTTAACAAAGAGGAGCTTCCCGAGGTCTGGAAGGATGTCGCCAAAGTCCTCATGAGGTATGTTACTTTAGATGGGAGATACAAGATATTTTATGCCTTTCTCTTTCCTTTACTGAATCATTTTCGCCATGGCATAAAGATCAATTTCCCGTACTGGATTTTTTTGTCCTTGGAAGATTCGGTCCAAAAGGTTCTTCTTGGTGACAAGGTCCTTCCCTTGCACTAAAGTCTCATTTATGCCATGTACAAGTTTGAACTTTCTTTAACCCTCGCCCTTGCTTTTAGACCTAGAATTTACAACCCTCAACTGATTGAAAACATACCTGATATCTGGTTACTAATATCAAAACATAGTGACTTACATGGGGAAAACTCTTTCGAGAGAAAAACCTGACACTCCAAAGAAACTCAATGTATTATTTAGTAATCAAAGGTTGCAATACACTTGCAAAGTCTAATCGTTCACAAGAGTATCACCAACCAGAGATCTAGAGTAGTTTTGGCATCATAGAAACACCTACAAAATTCACTCTCAAAACCTCCATCTCAAGCACCCAATAAATAGGAGATTCAATACATGAAACCATCAAATGGTAATTAGGAATCCATGAGCTAAAACCACCAAAATGTGGCACCCAAATCCCTAGTTAGAAATCTAACACCCAAATCCCAAGATGAGTCCATAGGCTAAAAATAACATACTCCTTCCAACTGCCATAAGCGCATTATAATCCACTTACCAATTGGGAAAAGATGGAGGATGGAGGATGAAATTGTTTTGATAAAAGATAATCAGGAAAAGCTCAAGAAGAAAGTGGTAGAGTTGGTGGACTTTAGTTGTGCGACAGTTAAGAACTCTGCTACCACCCTTTATGTGCTCAAGGAGGAGCAGGAAAAAGGGAAAGCCATGAGAGAAGATAGAATTGGTAAGTCAGTATAGGAGGTGCAGAAACAGGGTATGGTTGGCTGGTTCAACAAAACCAAGACCAAGGATAAGAACAATAAAGGTAAACAGGTTAGATTTCAGATAGAAATGACTCAAGACAAAGAGATAGAGATCCAGGACATGCAGAAGATGAAGGGTCAAGACAAGGGGGAGAGCACACTTGAGGAGAAGTTGGAGTTTCTCAATAGAGAATGGCAGGCTATTAGCTGTCTCAAATCTATGGCCAAGCAGTAGCTTGGCCCGTTGCTGGTCCTTCTGGGTTTGGCTGGCTCTGCTAGCCTGTTTCTTTTGCTATGCTATTTCTTTCTATTTTTTGGTTGTTTTAGCTTGCATAAAACTTGTTTGACTCGCTGTTTTGGGCTTTTGTACATGGGTTTAGGCCCTTCCTAATTAATATCAAAACATAGTGACTTACATGGTGAAAACTCTTTTGAGAGAAAAACCTGACACTCCAAAAAAACTCAATGTATTATTTAGTAATCAAAGGTTGCAATACACTTGCAGAGTCTAATCGTTCACAGGAGTATCACCAACCAGAGATCTAGAGTAGTTTTGGCATCATAGCAACACCTACAAAATTCACTCTCAAAACCTCCATCTCAAGCACCCAATAAATAGGAGATTCAATACATGAAACCATCAAATGGTAATTAGGAATCCATGAGCTAAAACCACCCAAAATGTGGCACCCAAATCCCTAGTTAAAAATCTAACACCCAAATCCTAAGATGAGTCCACAGGCTAAAAATAACATACTCCTTCCAACTGCCATATGTGCATTATAATCCACTTACCAATTTGGTTGCTCTATTTTGGCTCCATTATCTCCATTCAAATATGTCTTATGATGTTTCATAACACATGTCATAAGTTGGTCAACAAGTGTAACTCCCTCTTGTAGTTCTTTTGTGTGTTATAGATGTTTTTACATTTCCAATGTGGGAGGCCCAACTTTTGGAGACCATGACTTTTGATTCGAAAGGTCGGCCCATTTTTATAAATTATAAAGCTCAAAGAAATCTACATGTCGAGCATCCAAGAACTAATGTTGAACAACCCAAAATATTTATTTTGGCAAAAAATGACCTTTATAGCCTAGAAATTAAATTTTTATGTTTTATAGCCCAAAATTGTATTTTTTGTATTCTTAACATTAGGAGCAAGGTTGAGACACATTTCCTAATAGGTTTGATTTCCATTTCCTATTTGTGCTCCATAGATTTATTTTTCTCTAGGATTTTGTCATTATGTCACCTTACTTTCATGCACCTTACCCACCCTTATGTTTGAATTTACGGTTTTATTTTTAGATTTGATCACTTACTAATTTTTATAATTTTACAAATCTAAGTGATTTATATTGTTTAATCTTTCTTTCACCCTTATCCATATTGCTTTGTTTATGCCATGAGCTACTCAAGACCCTAATCTTGCTTTGCAAAGGAGTTCTCATCTAAACCCTAACATGCCTACCCAATCCAATGATAATGAGGTATTTTTTATGCTCGTGTTGAGAACCATTTAGAGGATCATGAAGAACAACATTATTATGACTATGATGCATATTTAGCTAAGAAATATTTCTCTTTTACATAATAAATTAGCGGGTACACCATTTGGCATGGATATTTTTCATGGTATTGGTTCTTTGTTGGTTTCTTGTAATGGTGTATCCTATCATCCTACATCCTCTTCCGAACCTTCTATTTCCATAATTATCGCTTCCATGACTACTACCATTCATGTTGTCACCCCTAGTGTTATCCTACCTCTTCCATTCCTCTTCCATTCATGCTTTTAGTGTTGCTAACATTTTCCCCTTTATTAGTGTTCCAATCACATCTCATCCTTCCACAGATATACCTATTAGTGTCATTCCCTATGCTTATGATACTCATTTTATTTCTCTCACCCTATGTCCACTCGACTTTATAATGTGATTGCTCCTTCCATAGCCATGGCATTACCTCCTATGAAAGCTATGCATTGACATTGGAATAAAAGCTACATATTATCATTGGAATATTGCAAATTTTCACCATTTTAAAGTGGGATAACTTCAAATTGATACTAAGGAAGCAATGGCATTCCATCTCCCATGAGAAAGAGTGAGTAATAGAGTAGTACTACTTCTGTTAAAGACAATCACAAAGTGTACACAAGCAAATTTTAGAAGCAAGTTGTCCAGTTGGGGAATATGTCATGAATAAAGATGTTGTGATTTGGTATATTTGAGAGGTTGTTTGGGCACATCAAGTGGCATGTTCTTATGGAAAAACCCAAGGACACTAATGAAGTGTGTGCCCAAGCACAACATCTTGAGTTGGACAATACGAAAGTTTCTTCTTCCAAGCAAAAGGGCAAAAGAAAATAGGGACAACAACATGGTAGCAATAAAATCAAGGAGAAAGACCATGGTAGACCCAAGAAAAAGGTGAATACTTCAGTCCAAAAGAAAGATAAGGGTAGAGATAAAGGAAATTTTTTTGTTCACATTGTAACGAGGATGATCACTCATAAGAGAGGTGTTGGAAGCTTCACCTAGTACTAGCATTCTAATGGAGGAAAAACAAGGACACCAACTTGACCTTCATAACCAAAAGTAAGAAAATTAGTGGTGAATATGATTCTAATGAGAGAATTTCATGTGTGGTGTGAAAAGATTCACGTGTTGTTGGTAAGAGCTCAAAAACTAATGAAGAGGACGAGCTCACAAAACTTTTTCATATGAAAATTAGAATAAAGGATAAGAAGGTAGAATCATTATTCGATACATGCTCACACGTTAATCTTATTTCACAAAACTTGGTAGAAGAATTATATTTGAAGACCATGGAGCATCCACAACCCTACTTGCTTGGATGGCTAAGGCAAGGTGTGGACATAAGTGTCAAGAATCAATGTAGGTTGAATTTTAGTACTAGGTTTGAATTTAAAGATGAAATTTTGGTTGTTGTAATTCTCTTAGATGTATGTGGAATCATTTTTAGTAGTCTATATTTATACATGAGAGATACAATTTATTTTCATAGAAGAAACCAATATGGATTGGTGTTTGATGGTGATTCTTACACTTCAAATGCTATGATTAAGAAAGACAAAATCTCCATGGTTAGTGTCACTCGAGCCAAGATGTTGATTAATGCAAGTTGCAAATTTGTGCTTGTGATGATTTGGGATAAAGAGGAGCAACCTAAAGTGAATATACAACAGTTACATGGGGTACATACTCATCATGATCAACATGAAATCAGTGGATTGGTGAAGCATTCTCTAATTTATTTAGAGAGCCTAAGGGTCTGCCACCAAAGAGAAGCATAGAGAATGAAATATAATTATTGTTGGATTATCCTTTACCCAATATTGGGTTGCACAAGTTGTGCGATTGAGGCAAAAGAGGCCAAGGATTAGTTGAAGCAATTGTTGGAATAAGGGGTTATAAGACTAAGTGCATTCCCTTCGAGCTCTCCAATCATGTTTGTGCCAAAGAAGTATGGAATTTGGCATATGTTTGTGGATTATCAGGGCCTAAAAAAATTACAAAAAATAGATATGTGTTGCCCTGCATGGACAACTTGCTTGAGCATCTCCAACACACCGAGTATTTTACAAAGATCAATTTAAAATATGGATATCATCAAGTGCAAATAAAAGAAGGCATTTGGAAGATGTCGTTTGAAACAAAACATGGATTGTTTGAGTGGTTGGTGTTTCCATTTGAATTATGCAACACTCAAGCAAATTTTATGTTTTTCGTGAATAAGGCATTGAGACCTTTGATGGACTCTTATCTAATTGTTTATCTTGATGATATTTTGGTTTTTAGTAAATCATATAAGGAGCATGTTTAGAAATTTAAAGCAAGTGTTTAAAATTATGAAAAAGATCCAATTATTGTTGATTAAGAAGAAATGTGAGTTTGTGAAAACATCTCTAGTTTATTTAGGTCATGTGGTTTGGCAATGGCGAAGTGTGAATTGATCCTTGAAAAGTAGAGACTATAATGAAATTACTGAAGCCCAACTAAAATGTTGAAACATAAAGTTTTATTGGAGCAACCCAATTTCTCTAGAAATAGTGGTCATTTTCGTATGTGGTTGCACCATTACATGCCATCATGGGTAATAGCAAGAAATTTAATTGAATAAATAAGCAACAATGAGCTTTTGATGAATTAAAAATAAAATCAGCTTAGTGCCAGTATTGGCATTGTCAAATCTAAAACAACCTTTTAAAGTTGCGACAAATGCAAGTGATTACACCATGGGGGTTGTTTTGCTTCAAGGAGGAAGAGCGGTATGATATCACTCAAATACGTTTAAAGGGATATTATTAAATTATAGTAGATAAGATAAAGAACGATATGCATTAGTCTCAACAGTTAAAATAGAAGCATTATTTAATGGCAAGAATATTGTTATTCATACCAACCATTACCTTGCAATATTTGTAAGTTTAGACCAAATTGTAGTAAACTCACTACTATAAATGGATGGGATTTTTTCAACAAGTTCATCTAGTGATAAAATATAAACATGGGATTACTAATAAATTGGAAAATATGCTTTCCAAACCACCATTACTTCGTTAGTTAGAAAATTAGCATTAATTGGGCCATTTAGAAAAGAGGTATGTGCTACTATTTATATTGAAGATGAAAATTTATAGTGAAGCATATAATTCAACAAGTCAAGGTATGCATGATGGATATGAGGCTAAGTCCTACTTTTATTTGCTAGATCATGGTCTTTTATATAAATTGGGTAAATTGTGTGTGCTGAAAGAGGGGAGACTACTACTCATAAGAGAAGCACATATCTCGTAGATTGTTGGTCATTTTGGAGTGACAAAAATGATTGAAAACCTTTAACATTATATTTATTGGTCATATTTGCAAGTGGATGTCTATAAGAAACTACCCAATTATGTAGTATATGCAATCCCAACAATAGAAAATTAGGGTTGTACCAACCACCGCCAATACCTATGAGGCCATCGGAAAGCTTAAGTATGGACTTTGTAGTTGGATTTTCAAAAACAAAGCATGGTAATGACTATATTTTTGTCATTGTAGATCATTTTTCAAATATGTGTATCTTGGTTGCTTGCAAGAAGACAATAATGAGAAGTAATGCAACAAATTTATTTTTAAAAAATGTATGGATTCACTTTGCTATTTTGGAAAGCATTATTTCTAATCATGATGCAAGGTTTTTGAGCAAGTGTTGGTGCACATTATGAGATAAAATGGATACGAAGCTCAAGCAGTCTATGGCATTCCATCCTCAAATGGATGGGAAAACAAAAGCTGTCAACCGAACATTAGTGCAATTTCTTAGAGGTTATATTTAGAACTATTGTAGAGGTTGGAAATGATCATTTAGATACATTCAACACTCTTATAATAGAGAAATGTATTTATCCTCTAATTTATCCCCTTTTGAAGATTGTTTTGGTTATTTACCACCAAGCCCATTTGATGTTTGCCTTGGATATAGTTAAAAGATGGGCAAGAAAAGGTGGATGTTGAGTTGGATAGTGCAACAAAGTTCATAGATAAAGCGAGACAAATCCATCTCCAAGTCTAGGAAAGACTCAAAGAGTGTCAAACAAGATACATAAGTTACCATTATCAACATAAAGTTGAGCATAAATTCCAAGTGGGTGACAAGGTATGGGTGTATCTTGGCAAGGATAGACTACAAGGCATGTCATTGAAACTTGAAGGATGATGTTGTGATTCCTAGTATTGGGGCCTTTGCTCTAGAAGAACAAGATAAGCCAAAAAATGTTGTCATTCTTGGCATTAAGGTGTGTTAGACCCAATGAGGTGAACATGAGGTATGGCTAATTGAAAGGAAAGGGCAAGTGCCAAGTAAGGCAAAGTGGATTTCTAGACGTGACGTGGGAAAGCAATTCCCACTTTTGATCAATCCCTAAGCTTTTGGGGACCAAAAGCCTCCTGGTAGGGAAGGTCTGATCTGTGAAACAATTCAAACATGTTGGACCGTTGGCATCCTCATGGAGATCATGGTCAATAGTCAAGTCTTGAATTAGAAGAACCAAATTATCACCAAATTGTATGAAACAAAATAAACAACAATTAATTCAGTGGTTGGAAAGATGTAGGTGGTGGATTGAAAAATCCTTGAAAATTTTGATCTAGTTGGTTGGCAATAGAAGTACCCAAAAATGCACTTTTGATGAATTCACCAATTCAATAGGGGTGAACTCATAGCTAGCAACGAACTCTTTCGTAGCAAAGTGGTGAACTCTCTGATATGCGTAGAAGCTAGAATTTGAATGGTTTTTGAAGTTGAAATGCTTCAAATGGATTTCCTTTGGCTTTCCACTATCCATCAAAGGCTAGGAGAGGTCTATGTGATTGTTTCTTATGAAGTTTGGAAGGTTGGCTCTTGACACAAACTTATGGTAATGCTTGTTGAAGGAGACTATATGGGAATGGGATAGTGTTTTCTCAAGTTGGAGGTAGAGCAGTTTGTATGTTGAAATTAACCTATTGGGGGATGCAATGCTTGTAATATCTTTGATATAATGGCATGAGGCAAGTAATTGGACTCTTGTTGGATTTTTCTTCCCTTTGAGGGTTTTTACAATTGTATATCGGTGTGAATGTCTCTTTTGCATGATGTGGATTCTTTGTTATCTGTGTCTCCTTTTTATTCCTCCATTTTAAACATATTATTAGCAATATTTTTGTTGCATTTGGTGTTCATTACAATAGAGGAAGTTTGTATGTGTTGAGGAGATAAACTACATGGTGCAATCTAGATTGGGAGTCTTATCAGACTACCAAAATCTAGCAGCCAAAACAACAATTTTAGAACCACGACAAAATTCAAAGTGTTTTATTCATATAGGCAACAACAATCAGGAGTACAAACCATTCAACTAGTTGACCCTTCTTCAGATACCATTCTTTCTTTCAAAGTAACTACCCCCCTACAGATTACATCTATTTCCTTTTATACATCGGGTTCAAATAAGTTGAACCGTTTCCCATCTTTGGGCAATTACAAACTGAATTGACACTAAAAATAACATAAATTGGGCTTTTAAACGGTTCGTAATCCAACATAATCATCGAAAATGACATGTTTCGGCAATTCGACATCGATTTGAACTTCTAAACTTTACATAAAGTGCTCCTTCGGTAAATCGACACCCTTTTGAACCTCTGAACTTTTTCATCGGCGATTCGGCCCTTGTTTGAACCATTGAACTCTTTGTCCATATTGTGTTTTCATTGAATCGACACTCCAAAGAACTTTTGAACTTGTCGTCGATGCTTCATATAGTTCCTGAACTAGAAAGTCCGTTGAAACTCCTGTGAAAGCTTTATGAAACACCTTTATGAAAGTTCCTTAAGTTCTTTCGACAAAGGTAAGGTTCGCTGAACATTATCTTTCGGTGAAAGAAGAGTTCATGAACTTGACTATTCACCAAAACACTTTATAAAAGCCTTGTAAATTTCCCAAAATTCCTTTCGGGGGTGTAGGAAGGTTAATGAACTTCAAATATTGTCGATAGGAAGAGCGATAAGGTTTGTCAGTGAATAGCAAGGTTCAGGAACTTGAAGTTTTGCTAAAACAGTTTCACGAACTTAGTAAATTGCCAAAAAGGAAATTTGAAAAGCCCTTTGAAGAAGTTCATGAACTGTAAATTTTACCGAATTGTTCCAAACTTCGCCAAACTGAAACTTAACCAAATTTGCCCTGAACTTGACTGATTTGAATCATAAAATTCTCCTAACACCAACTACCAAAAACCAACTGGAACATAACAAGCCGAACTGAAACTGAAAACAAAACCTAAAATATTTTTGGTTGGCACGGGATTTGCTCGTGAATCCGGATGCTCCTGCATCACTATATATGTATATTGATGAGAGTTTGGGGCATAACATTCATCTCTTTATAAATCAACTTGACTCCTCAAGGATGCCAATATTGGGTGGGCACTAGTGTCTGTGTTCAAATTTTAAAATCCAACTTTTGACGACCATACATCCAACTTTTGACTACCATTCATGCCCTAATATTTCCTATGTTTTCAATGACTATCTCACCTAGAACTCATAAACCTAGTTTGGCCCTCCTTTTATTAGGTTAGAACCCAATTGGAAAACTTAGTAATCTCTCTATTTAGAAAGCATTTGCACTCTTTCATTGATCAACAAGACTCTATGACAAAGCAAGGCAACAAGCAACATCACTCAGAGCATTGAAGATTTAGAGCTCCTAAATTCATCCAAGCCATGGATTCCTTGTGATCATCCCCTCCATTCACTCTTTCTTTACTCCAATCCTCCATTCTTATTTGAAAGCCACAAGTTGTCATTTCCTCTCTTCCTCTTAAAGCCATAGCCAAAAACCCTTGCCATGACCTTCCATACTCAGGTTTTGAAGTTTTTCTTATCCCTCGCATCTCCATTGTCTCCTTTTTGTGATCGTTGTCACTTTATTTTTCTTCCATCACTCACACACCTCTATTACATAGTCCTTCCTCTAGGGTTTGCGTTTTAGATCACTTAATCTTTGCACACACCACATCCCCACTATCACTAGGCAAACACACTCTGGAATTTCCATTATGCTATTGTGGCGTTTAAAATACACATTATAGGGGACTTTTTGAGGGAGTCTCCTAAATAGTACATCCCTTTTTCCCTTGTCCCCCAACTTTAACTTAGCAAATCTTAGATCTAGAGTGTGACATGAAGATTCCACAAGTGAGACAGTTATTAGTGATTTTTGGCGAGCAAATCCTAAAAGTTTCAAAGCTCTTGGGTATAAAGACACTAGTGCCCAATCTTTACAAGTAGCAATGCCCATCCTCTATAGTCTACAATGCCCAAATTTCAAAATTCTGCATTTGACCTTAAATTCACTTGATATCATTCTATTGACCTCCTGAACCCATTTCCAGTATTAAATATGCAAGTGCATCAACCTCATTTTCTCATTTCTTTTATGTAGCTTAAATCAATTCACACCTTTCATTCCCAATGCTTATACTTGCTTTCATAGATAAGATTTAGATAGTTTTAATTTTGTATTTTTGTACCTTCATGTTTAATATGATTTATCTTTAAGTAAAGTGCAATAGAAAGTGAATAAACTAGCTTTTCAGTAAGACACTTAGGAGTAGTCTATTTTTGTTCTTTCACCAACATTAGTATGAGGAGACTGAGGTCGTAATCAAGAGTTATGTCAATGAAGAAGAATAGGCTTATGGAAGAGACACTTGGATGAAAATCCAACTCACTTAGAGGAGGAAGTAAATGATAAACCCTAAGTACACTTGTGCCCTCTCAACAACTAATAAAATTAAGAGGATCAAAATGCTTCTGCAAAATGCTCATGTATACTTAGTTATGACAAAAGAAAAGGGAAAGGAAATACAAGAGGAAGAGTGGGGAGCTGATGAGCCTAAACAAAGTGAATCAATCCAATTCTTAGGGATTGATGCTCCTGCTACATCTAGGGCTCAAGGATCCCCTGGTATTGCTCTTCCCCATAAGCAAGAAATTCTTGCTAAATTGGTTGATTGTCTAAAAATTGAGATGATGGAAGAGAATGTTATCCCTCAAGTCAAAGAACAAGCAATTATTGGTTCCCCTCATTGAATTCTATAAGATATTCCTCCTAAAGATGAGGTGCATATGCTAGCCCCTCCAAATGATGATGTTTTGAATGATATAAGAGAAAGTACATGTAAAATTTCTTGTAATAATGATTTTGAAAAAACCAAGAAAATCAAGAAATTTACCTAAATATAAAAATATCAAACTAGAAGTAAAGAAGATACAAAAAGATAATGACATAGTGCCATAAAGCTTTCTTCTTCTTTCTTTTACTTTATGCATTTACTTTAAATGGAAAACCTCAACCTAACACTTTATTCTTAATTGAATTTAAATAAATGGAGCAGATGTTGAGAATATGTGTTATTGCTTCACATTCATTACTACATGATTAAACCAGGAATAAACCAAAAGGACAACTAAAAACATAATATTTAACTATCTTTTATAGTTTCAGCATGATTATTAAGATTTATTTTAGACAAAATGTTGCTTACTTCCCAAAATGATATGTTGTCAATATTCCAAAAGGACCAAAGTTCTAAGCTTAGAAAGGTTCGTTTAAGGTAAACACAATATAGAATTTAAGTACAGTTGAAGATATTTCTGACTATTCCTCCACGAAAGATGATCTTCTCTTGAGAATCCTATTTGACATTGTATGCTAAAAGAACCATTCTAACCTGATATTGGTAAAGCAATGTCAGAGTTTATTTTTCTCGAATCTAATGTACACTGTTGTGATGCAGAATAGGGTACCATTTTTTTTTTCCTGACATAGGAGAAATTTGTATTTGATGATCTTGAAGGAGCTACATTGTTGAATGAGGATGGTATTTGATTAATTCTAAGCATAATGGGAAATTTAATCTAGAAGTTGCATATTATCCAAATATGTCCAATTATGTGGACAAACTTCATATTTTTTACAGTTGGGAGGATAAACTTGCGAAATTTCCTACAGTTTCGGGAACTATTGTGCATTAAGCCAAATTTTAGCAATCTCAAATTTATTATTGCTGAAAATCAGTTGAAGAAAGATGATCTGCATAATAGGGAATAACAACCAGACTCTTCTGGGAGCATAACAGAGAGATAGAACTTTTAATTTTCCTATCCAACAACCTCTTTGAGAGAAATCAACACTCAAACCATGATGTGGAGATTGTTTGCAACTTTTTCTGGTGTCAGATGAAAATTGCAGTGACCATTGGATTTGTTAAAAAGATTTCCAATCCATTACACGCATTACATCTTCTAAAATGCCTTCGAGTACGTGGGATCTAAAAGAAGTTATTTAAGCAAAAAATTACTAAGGCAATGCGTTAGTGAATTTTTATTTTAAGCTAAGGCCAAATCTTTAAATGTGTTAAAAGGATTTGTCAGCTTGAACTTTGATCATCCGGTCACTTTGATTGTAATGCCCGGCTGCCACCGGATTTTAAAAATTAAAGGCTTTCCGATCTGCTGGATCTATTATGAGACTTTTTGGTCCATTAGATATGTTTTACTGCTTTCCGAACCATTGGATGTACAATGGATGTTTCCACAGCGTTGGATTGTGGAAGCATTCTTTTTTAAAGGCAGTAAAGCTTTAATATCTCAGGACGCAGTGCCTTAAGCAAAAAAGACTCAAGAAAAAAAGATTGTCAGTCTTCAACGTTCCAACAACTGTTAGATCCGACGAATAAAATGATGGCTGTAGATGTTAAATCAGCTTATAAAAAGTGCATGGTCAGCACCTTAAACTAAAAATTGATAAAGGCATATTTTAATAACGTCCACGAGGCCACAGCAGCCTATGGGACTCAGACTCGCCTTTTCAAACAGGTTGCTTAAGCTGCTGCCTTTCAAGGTGTCTTTGTAGCTGCCACGGATGTCCTCGTAAGTTGAGCACTCCATGATGAAATGCCATTCTGTCTCAACTACACCTTTGTTGCAAAAAAGGCGTAATCTTCATTCCCACTCCTCTTTGGGAATCACCCACCTGCCTGTTTCACATCTAAAATGGTGTGAGCTAGTCCTTAGTTGCACAATCAACATTTTTGCTTTCCACTTGATATCCGCTCCTATGTCGACTTTTTCTTCATGGTCCCACATGGGGTTGAACTCTTTGATATAGTAGGCTTTTTTCTGACCCATTTGATTAGAGCACATGATGTTTCTAAATTTTTCTCTAACATACTTTTTTATTTCCTCTTTAGCATGTGAACATTCCTGCATATTAATATCCCACTTCTCTAACCACTTGTCATTCTGTTTCATCCGCGTATTCTTTCTCCTATTCAACTCTTCCTCCATAATTAGCCTAGGCCACCGTTGGTTTTCCACATTTTGAGTTTTCCTTATATAACTTAACAGCTGAACCATCGTAGACGCCTCCAAAGGATACATACCAGATTCCGCTAATAGGATCTCATATAGGACCGTAGTCTTGATTTTGAGACTGCTTATGATGATGTGCTTCTAGATTCTCTCAACCTATCTCCATTTTTGTTCAGACATACTGCTGCGCCCAAATTTCACAGCCATACAGAATCACCGGGATAACAAGCAAACCAAAAAGTGTTCTCTTGGTTTTCCAATCCCACAATTCTACATTCGTACATCTAT